>CM056193.1:178494416-179835666 GCA_029692085.1 Gymnothorax javanicus | reverse complement strand
GCATTTTCCCCATCCTCTAATTCTCATAGTGCTTCTCAAGCTTTTTGCCTTTGAAGTAATCCTGCGCTATTTACAAGGAAAAAAATTCCTGATTTCTTATTCCCCCCATAAATGTACATATCTACAGGTCTCAGTGGTTAAACACCCAGAAAAAAAAAAAAAAAAAAAATCATATAATTCGCATGTTTAATTGGTTTAGATCAAAAGTATTGATATTATGAATAACCTGGTTTGCAAGCTTGTCAGTAATACAAGAACCATACTGCTTTGTTTAATTCTGGAGAAGGTATGTGATTATCTGTTATGTTCAGTGGGTTTGGGGGGAGGGGTAGGGGGCCCTTGTTTGTCATAATGGATAATCAAACTGCATTCTAAAACTTTCATGTAGGTCAACATGTATTATAAAATTGTTCTAATCTTAAAGGGTGAGGTTAAAGATCGATTTCCGTCAGAATGTCCCTTTTGCACCATCAATTTACTTTCGCCACTAAGTGGCAGCAGTGCACAGCCAATGAGTATTTCACCCTCTGCAAACATGACCATTAGATACACTACCAAGGCCATTGCAGACAGTGGAAATGGACAAAAAGAAGAATAATCAATTGTTCTAGATTTATACTGGTGTGAGATACATGCTCTTATCTCCCAAATTTACTAATGTAAAACCCAGCTGTAAAATAATTTACATCAAAGTGTGCAAATCGATGGTTCAGAGCCAGAATGATTTATCTCCAAATTTGCATATGGAGATAAACGTTTTTTCCTGACAAACCAGACATGATTTGTAACTTGTAGCTTCACTTAACCCAAAATGCCCAACTTTTGGAGATAAACCATTCTGGCTCTGAACCCTCGAAATGTAATTCACCAAGTGAGCTTTACTGTTATGTTCCAGACCAGGAATCAAGCACGGAGGTAGAGTACAATCCAATAGGTTGGTTTATTGACAACAGTACGGTAATGATAGGTGACTGAACCACAGAGGAAGAGGTGGGGACGGAAACCCAGGAGAAGGGAGCACAGTTCAAGCACAGATGTAATGGGCGAAGCTGGGCTGCCAATCACATGCCAGTGTTTTTCCGTGATGACAGCCAGGTGGAGTACACACTTTGCAGAGCTGAGCAGTCTCACAGGAAGATGGAGTAGTCTGAGGCCAAATTGGCTCCAATTCTGATGACTGAACAAAGATTGTTCTTAACAAACTGTATAGAAGAACCACCTTGGAAAGGGTTTACAAGAACACAGTTTTAATCCTGGAGCCTGAAGTAGGCTTGGGAGCTTGTTTCTATTAAACTGGTCAAAGGAGCTGACTTGAATTGGGTCAACTTGAACATGGTCCCAATCCTGGACCCTGAGTAGGGTTGGAAGCTTGTTCAAGTCCACTAAGTGAACAGGATAGCTTCCGCAAACTCCTGTCATTAAGGCTGTGTTACACTCAATAAAGACAAAGGATTTTTACTCAGAATACTGACCGGTTTTAAGTGCAAATAACTAATTGCAATCCAACAACTTGCAACTCAAAGCAGGGGGTTTAAATACACATCACAAAGCCATCGGGAGGTAACACTGATATGAAACAGAGCTGGGGACAGGAATACATGCAAAATGGAAACCAATCAAAGAAGACATACCTCTGATAGACAGGCAAGTTACTGAATAGGAGGAGGAATGGAAGGTATTCACATGAGGGTTTTGACACTTTGCCACATTTGCCAAATACAAATATGACAAGAATTTCCATACATTGTTATTTGCGATGAAAAGAAATATTGATGTCTTATGCAGCTCAGCTCAATGTAAGTGCCAAGTATGTGGTCATTGAATATCTTTTCCAGGGAGCATACGTGATTATGAATGGATAGCAGTGATTATTTCCAGTGAGGTATTCTACAGTCAATGTACCTGGGAGTAAATTAATACTTTTTTTTTTTTGTTGGAACAAGCATGCTTTACTGGGTAAAAATACTAATTTACAAAGTAAGGTTTCATTAAGACTGGCAGGGCAGAAGAGCTGAGGCATTTCAGACAACGCAGACAGTATTCTACAGCTGTACCTAATCCACATGTTAAGTAGACAGTCATATTCAATATAGTGGGCCTGACTTATTTTGCAAATGACCGCACTGTGTTGCGAATTGTCTGAGCATACTATGCAAACCTCATCTCTGCTTTAACCAAGATCTATGTGTCGCTATCCCACCAGCTGAGGCCAGGGGAATTTAATGGGAAGTGTGCCATTGTTTTTCTTCGTGTTAAAATTGATTTCAGTTTACAGTGAAAGCACAGAGTGAGGGGTATTCAGAACAGTCTGTTGGTCATTTGTCTTGACAAACCAGGGAGCTCTTACAGATAACTGAAAGTTTTGTGATATTATGAGTTGAATTGTATCATATGGGATTTTTCCATTAGATTGTCCATTGGACACATACAGCCGATCTGTTTGTACACTACCTTACCAAAATTGTGGATTTTCAATATAAATTTAATTCCAGAAATAATGACAGTATTAATGTGAAACCTTTTCCATCCTTAATGTGACCGTAAACTAAGTAGAATAAAAAATAATAAAATCGATAATTACCCCCAGCTTCGATGTTTACCTTGGTCACTGTTATGTTCGGTAGGTCAGCTGTACTGTTTTTGCACCCAACATATGTTTTAACCCCTTGAACCCAAAGGCTGGTTTAGCAGCCGCATAGAGAATGTGCAATAACCCAAAATACCAGAAAACCAACCTCCAAACATGTGACTTTGAGCACAAGACTTTTGGTTGTCATGTGACCTTGTTTACGATCAGTTGGCTTCCCCATCACTGTAAGCTGTGTTTCAGTATAGGTGGGAGTCACAACCTCTATATATAAAACAAGGTTCAAAGGTCCAAAAAGTTCATCCTTCGGAGTTCAACTTTCCGTTCAGGGCTCTTGCTTTCCATCTGTTTTTATCATCAAAGGAAGACAATTTATGTTACATTCAATGATGTTAAATTCATTCATCTTGCATTTGTTTGATGCTCATATGAATTCCTCACCCATCCTCTCAGCTTTCTCTGATGGGAAATACCACCCCACTACACCTCTCAGGTATGAATTTTGCTAGTTTTCACATTTTATTTCCAGAATGTAACAACCAACTTACAAAGCAGCATAAGCTACTTATGCATCCCGCGGCTCTGTGAAGTATATTCCAGGCAAAAGTTCTTATGTACTGTATTTGTGCCAAAGCTGTCTGTGCTTTTAGTCAAAAAAAAAAAAAAAAAAACCTTAGCTGGGTAAGCTTCTGTACAGTGTTTTATGAGTTTTAATTGTTTTTTTAAACCCCACAACAGTGCTTTATGCCCACATTTAGTCTAATCTATGAGACACAGAGCTTCCATTGCAATTTTATTAATCAGCAATAGACATGGTGCTTTGAATGTCTGCTGTCTGTGAATGCCCAGCGCTTGAATGAAAATCCAATATGGCAAGAGATGTAGTATGAAGAACCATTTCTGCAGCATCATCTAAATAACCAATGAGATTTTTAGGCAAGAGTTAAAAAAACCAGGACAACAGTTGAGTCCAGCAGTGACAAAACACACGGATGTTTGGCACTGACCCCAAGGAATTCAGAAGAATTTAAACATGAGCACAGTCATTGGCATGTTGTGAAGGTTCCTGCTTTAGCACTGTCTTTTTCCATAAGTTTTGACATGAGTGCTCAGCGAAGTCTTTGTGCTGATTCTCTAGGTAAAGCTAACATTCATTCATTTAAATTCCATCTCATATAATACCATCAATTTTGGTTCATTTATCAAATGTTGAGTCCTTCTTGGTGTTGCTTCCTATTCTAAGTTTGCCTATCTGTCCCTTGAGGTAATTTCCAACGATATTAAACATTTTTATCAACGGCAAAGCTAGAGGCCTCCAAGTGAACATATTGTTCTTGCATAAGTATAGTCATGGTTAGGACACATTGCGAGGTGAAGAGCCTGCAACTGCTGCATAAATTGCTGTGAAAAAGTATTTGCACCCTGCCCGTTTTCTTATATTTTTACTTATCTGTCATATTTAAATGTTTCAGATCATCCAACTAATTTAAATATATGACAAAGACAAGAAGAGTAAACACAACATCCAGCCTTTAAATGGTCATTTCATTTACTGAAGGTAAACAGTTAGTCAAAACCTAATTCATTCTTGAAAAAAATAATTGCCCCCATAAACCTAATAACTGGTTGTGCCAGGCTTGACAGCAACAGAGGCAATTAATCATTTGCAATTGACATCACTATGGAGGAATTTTAGCCCACTATTTTCAATTTTGGGAAACAGGCCTCTCCTAGGAAAGTTCACCATTGTCCTAAGTTTTCTCCATTTGTAGACATTGGCTCTCACTGTGATTCACTGGAGTCCCAGAGCCATAGAAATGGCTTTATAACCCTTTTTAGGCAGGTCGATGTCAACGACTTTGCTTCTCTTCTGTTCTTGAATTTCTTTAGATTACAGTATCATGTGCTGCTTTTTGTATTTTTACTGTACATTGCCAGACAGGTTTTATTAACTGAGATGTATGGATTCAACATGGCTGTAATCATGCTTGGGTGTGTCAAGTGAAATTGAACACAACTATCAGTTAAATTTGTTAAACTTTTCGATTTTGTAACTTTTGGGGCAATTATTTTTTCATATAGGAGTTGGTAGAGTTGGATAGCTTTTTATGTTCATTAAATGAAATCATCATTTGAAAACTGCATTATATGCTTATTTGGGTTATCTTTGTCCAATACTAAAATTAGTTAGGTGATCTGAAAAATTTAAGTGTGACAAATAAGCAAGAACAGAGGAAACTGGGAAGAGGGCAAATACTTTTTTCACATAAACCTTCCACCGTGATGCGCAGAATATTTCTCCAGTAGGATTGAGGAAAGGAGAGAATATGGGAACAGCCGATGGACTTACCATGTCTGGGTTATTTCAGCATGCTGGAACTGACGATTGTCCCACACGGTCACGTAAGTCACTTAAACTTGACGGACCTGCTGCAGCTGATTGAGGAAAGTACTGCTATATTATGAGATTCTAAAACAGGTCTGCATCTCACCACACTGTCCTTAGATACTGTAGTACACACAGTGATGTTGCCCCATATTGTTGAAAACCCGGTGGCCAATGAAGTTCTGACCTTTCCGTCTTGTTTCGGCCTTGTTCACAAATGGGTCTTCCAAATGGACAATGACCCCAAGCGTACTTCCAAAGTTGAGACAAATGGCTTAAGGTCAACTAAGCCAAGGTATTAGAGCGGAAATTGCAAAGCCCTGACCTCAAATCAGCAGAAAATTTGTGGGCAGAACTGAAAAAGCACGTGTAAGCGAAGAGGCCTATAAACCTGACTCAATTACACTAGATCTGCCATGAGGAATGGACCGAAATTCCAGCGCCTTATTGTGAGAAGCTTTTGGAAGGCTACCCGAAATGTCTGACCCAATTAAGGTACACAATGTAGAGGCAACACTACAGAATACTAAGTGTCCTGTGCGTAAACCTCTGACCCTCTGGGAATTTAATGAAAGAAATAAAAGCTGAAATAAATCTCTCTCTACAGCACTGCCTGGCCAAAAAAAAAGTTGCACGCTCAAATATTTTGTTGAACTGTTTTTGCCTTTGATCATGGTGCACATTAATTGTGCCATTTTTTTTTTTTTTGACAATCATATGCGACATTTATTTTTGACCAGACTTGTCTTGCATTAATTTTTGGCTGAGATTTTGCATTGACAATGGATGACTCAAAACATTAAAGCCATCTCCCAGCAAATCCCAAAGACTTTCAATGGGTTATGGTTAGGACTATATGAAATCAATTCAGGTGTGAAAACAATTCCCTGTGATTGTTGAACCACTCTTTCACAAATTCAGCTTGATGAATCCTGGCATTGTCATCCTGGAATATGCCTGTGCCGTCAGGGATTCAAAAAATCCATTGATGGGGTAACCTGGTCATTTAGTTCATTAAGGTAGTCTGCTGACCTCTTTTTATTGTTGCACAATATTGGTGAGCTCAGTCCTGACCAATTGAATCAATTCCTGATCCTCACTCTGCCTCCAGAGGACCTTACAGTAGGGCACTATGCGTGACGATTGCATCGCTTCATGGGCTTCCTTTCTTATCCTAATGTCCCCATCACTCTGGAATAGGGTAAATCTGGACCTCACAACCCAATTGACCTTTTTTTCCATTGCACCATATTCCAATCTTTATGCTCCCAAGCAAATTAAAGTTGTATTTACCATTTAGCCTCACCAACAAGTGGCTTTCTTGTGGCTATGCAGTATTTTAGTCTCAATCCTACAAGGTCTTGTCGCATTATGCATGTCAAAATGCTCTTACTGTCACAACCCGAGTGTGACTGCCTTCTGTGTATCCTCCCATCCAGCAACTTCTATGTCTATTAGAAGTATTCTCTCTTTTGACTGGTTTGCGTCTTGTGTCCGTCCCTTTAACTGGCTGTGTCTGATTCATGGTTACCTCTCCTCACCTGTATGTTTACATATTTAGGCTATAACCCCTCATTTGAGTTTGCAAGTTGCTGGATTTTAACTTGCCGTACGCACTCTAGCAGCAGTCAGTATTTACCAGTATAACTCTTCGTCCTTTGAAAGTAAACTGTAATCTTTAAGTTGGTAGAACAAACTCTCAAGCCTTTCTCATGGTGTTCAGGATTGGGACCGCTTCGTTGTTAATCTACTCTCAGTCTATTCCTTAGCCCAGCTTATTAAGAACAAGCACCCGAGCCTTCTACGGTCATCAGGATTGGTACCTGCTCCTGCTAAACTCCTTCATCCTGCCATTTCACAGTTTGGCTCTAGCAAAGTGTGCACTCCAATTGACAGTGGTCCCTGAAAGCCACTGGCCGGGCACTGGCTACGCTCACACAGCTTTGCCTGTTACATCTGAATTGAGTTGTGCCACTCTCCTCAGGCACTGTCCAATTGTTTACCATATTGCTATCAATAAACCCTACTATTGGATTTAACTTTGCCTCTGCATTTGACTCCTGGTCTGGATCATAACACTTACTTTCACAATTAAACATGGCCATCAGTTCTTCTGTCGATGAGACTTCACCAAGCATTTTAGTGATCTCTGATTACAATTATTCACGATTTTTTCTGACCTATTTCCCCATGCAAAGTTATTTGTTCATCACTATCTTTTCAGGTTTTAATGATGCATTGGACAGTTCTTAAGCAAGTTCCACTGAATGCAGCAATCTCCTCAGTTGTTTTCCCTGCATGACGCAGGCCAATAATTTGCCCCTCTCAAAACGTGGTAACTTTTTTCCCACAGCAGTGTGATACATCTTCCAACATGTTTTTTTTAAAGAAATGAGAAGCTAGTCACTGCATCAGTCAGGGTTAGAAGAATTATTGCCAGCTGAAACATATTAATCACTGCAGCAATGATTCAATCATATGCTCTTAAGTATTTGATGATTTAAATCCAAATGGTGATTTTTTTTTTTTTTTTGGCCAGGCATTGCGTTATTCTGACATTTCAGATTTTTTAAATAAAGTAAAAATCCTAACTGACCTAAGACAGCAAAGATTACTATGATTTAATGTCAGGAATTGTGAAAAACTGAATTTTATTGTTTTTGGCTGAGGTGTATGTAAACGTCAGACGGTATTTTTAAATAAGCTGAAAAAGGAGACACAAGCTTAACAGCCAAGATGGACTTGGCATTGTGCAGAAATAATGAGAAGCATTTCAGGAAATGTTTTTGAAGAAAAAGTGGCAAAACCTCCTTAGTAGTATAGCAAATGCAACTGGAGCTGCGCTCAGAGAGCGCAAGTACCTCTGTCAATGTACTCAGTGTTATTTTTGCCAGTATTAGCTAGCAACCTCTGTGTTTATGCAGTCCTGTAGTCTCTGCGCAAATACATTTTCAATGTGTTTTTTACCTTTTGCATGCCCTTGACCTTTGACCTTGACCTCCCAAAATCGAATCACCTCTTCCTTGAACAATACTTGATCATAACTCCAAATTTGAGGAAAATCCATCCATAACTTTTTTCATAATCCTGCTTACAAACAAACCAACAAACCAACCAACAGACAAACGATAATGATCACATAACATCCTCCAACTTCGTTGGGCGGAGGTAATAAAGTGTTTCCCTCGACCGAGAGCTATTACACAGAAGCTGAAGAGGGCTGATACTGCATTTAAAAACGCCTTTCAACTAACAAGTTATTTTCTGACAAACTGTCAATTTTTACGTTATTATTTAATTACTCTGCTGCATTGAATACATTATATGTGAAATATGAGTCATGAAAATATGGGTTCTGAAAAATCACTAAAATGGGCCTGACTTCCCTTGCTTTGGATAGAAGCACTCAGTGCAAAATGGAATCACATTCCTATCTCTCATTTGATGAAATTCTCAAAGCAACCCATTTCTCATTAGATTCAATAGAGGTAGGCAAGTTTCCAATAAATTCAACCTCTAATGTAAAGTCAGTTTCATTATCAAATCTTGCAATAAAAAAGAGAAAATGGGCCTAGGTAAAATTATTTCAGCATACATGCGGTCAAATCTGAAAGCACTATCTCAAACAATAGAAAAAAGGAACCCTACAGCCTGAACAGTGTCTGAATGGATCACAGTAAAATGTTACATCGAAGAACGAGAAGGGGAGTCCGTAGAGTGCATACTTCCGCCATGCCATATGTCAGTATTATTGGTTCTTCTGGATCAAGAATCCAGAATATGTTCCGCATCACTTTAAAATTGAATCAACTCATCCTTCAATTAACACCTACCATCCTACCTGATTTCATGCCAATCCATAACTTTTTGAGTTATCCTGTTGAGAGACAGAAAAACAAACAAACGGGAGAAGACATAACCTCCTTGGCGAAGGTAATAATGCGGCAATATTGGTTATTGTTCGAAAGCAATTAGTGTCAGGTTTTGGCATCCTAAAACATTCATGATCAAAACATGAAATATGGCTACAGTAATCCGTTTAAAACCGTGCAGTACGAGTACTGATACAATTATCATTCTGAGTAACTGGATTAATTGACCATTTAGTGCACTGAAATGAAAAGGCAGTCGTATGTGTGCATTGTATTTTGAAATGCAAATACTTTGATATGTTGTGAAGGGATCGAAATTTGGTGGAAATTTGTGACTTCAGTACATTTTCTTTTCTTGGAGTCAATACATCATATCTCAACTAGAAACAATGAGGAGAAAAAACAGACCATTGTAACTCTTTAATGTGTCACTGCTTACTAGTCCGTCATGAAGGATCTAGTCATTTAAGAGTGTTTCAATCATAGGTGGTAATGAGCTCTAATGGGGCTCCTTTTAGACTTGCAATAATTATCACTGGCAAAGCAGGATAACCTTTACCGCTCATTTGCCCTCTACAATTTGATTTCAAGTCTGTCTTTCACAACAATTTATCCAGACAGGTGTTTAATTACATAGCTAAAATTCTCAATGCCTGATGCAATTTTGTTGCCTCTGTTGTATTGACTTTTATGTATTCATTTCCCAGCAGGAGGCCAGAAGTATCAGTAATTAAGAGACATCCGGCTCCCTACTGGTACACAATCAAGTTCATAAGAGGCTGATGGCAACATTTTAATGCACTGCCAGCCCAAGAGCCATTTTAGTGTAAACGCACATGGTGAAACATGGACAGTCCATCATCCTGAAGCTGTGTCAATTATAGCTTGAAAAAAGGTATGTGATTTTGGGAATTGACTGCTCCAGGCTTCAGTGAAGAGCTATGAGTTGACATTTTTACGGCACTGTGATTAATCTGTTGTCCAGGAGGCCCAAAATAATCACTCCAAACATTCACGGGGGGGGGTCTGTAGAATACAGCGGTCACCACAACCCATGAATAAAGGACTTAAATATTACATTATAGGTCAACATTTGCCAAAACCTTTGAGTTGAAAATATACTCAATAACCTGCACATTATTATTATTATTTATTATTATTATTACTGGAACTAAAATTCACATCTTTGAGAAAGTGACTGACCAAACACCAAAAGACTTTTTGAAGTGTAAATTTTTTCTGGAAAATGGGTTTCAGAATAATTGACACCTATACAGCTAATATGTGGCGAAGGCTTCTCTGGAGATGATAGCAGAACTGACCCTGCCCCTGTAATATCTGGAGATAGCAGCGCTGACCCCCTGCTTGACAATGTCTGACAAAGCTGGAAGAAAATTCAGAAGTGATTTTGATCCTTGGTGTGCTTATGTTTGTGTTTTTGGGCTGCCCAATTCGATTCAGACAACAAGTTTTCAACCAAGTTCTGGAGACCAGGACGACTTTGCCTTTTGTTCCTGCAATTTCAGAGTCTACTGAAAGCTTTTGAGTCACTGTTGTGTTAAAAGGTCTATCTATGGCTAAGTCTCAATGTCCTGGCAGAGACACCAGAGTTAGGGCTGAAATATCTGTGTTGTAATGTCAGAGCTCGAACAAGCGTCATGTATTTCCAACTGTAGTACCAATTATACTTGGACCTTTAATATAATGAGAATGCTTTTTCATTCCTTCTGCCAATTTTCATTATGCAATATGTAGTTTTTTTTGCATTGCAGTAATAAAAGTCATCGTTGACAGTAAATAACTGTTGATTTATTATTTCCTTTTAGAAATGTGGTAGCATTGTACCACTCTGCTACATTATTTAAATCTTTTGCTGCAGTCTGTTCCCTTTCTTGGAAGACTGAGAAGGCACAGTGTCAGAAGTAGTAGTAGCAGTAGCGGTAGTAGTTGTAGTAGTAGTAGCAGTAGTAATAATAATAATAATAATAATAATTATTATTATTATTATTATTATGTAACAAACTAACTCAGCAACATTGCTGGAGATGACACTGTCCCTGGTCGGGTGGCAAGAAGCCACCTTAGATTCCAAGGACTCTTTGGAGGATTCTTGCAGTTCCTTGCAAAATCATCTTTTGAATAGTTTCTAATCTTATCTGCACACCCATCTGTTCCAGGTTGCCTTCCAATCTTCTGAGGATGGTTCCTAATGCTCCAATGACAACTTGGATTACTTTCACCGACTTCAGTTTCAGATACATTGTTCTTCTCCTTCTTCTGATTATTATTATTATTATTATTAGGCTACCAGCCTGGGTGAAGTAAGCATTTTCTTCCAGCTGAATGGACATGGCGGCTTTCTTGTGCTGTCTTATACCCAACATCTACATGAAGTTTGCATGGTGAAAATAAATAAATAAATGAATAAATGAAGTCCAGAATGGAAAAATGATCAGAGTCACATTTTCATGTTATGGAGAAATGAGGAATTAAAAATTCAAAATGATCTTAGAAACAAAGCCCTAAAAAAAATGAAAAAAAAAAAAAATATTATAATATATAATATACATATGTAATATATATTTTACATATTATAATAATATATAATATATAAATTATACAAAAATGCAAAATTTGATCGTTTTTCCTTTGTGGTCTTCAAATAATGGCTTATCATTTTGGATACTAGAGATTTTGTACTTTAATTGGAAATGTAACCTGACTATGTAACTTCTCTACTAGTTTTTCATGTCCTTTAACTTTGTTTTGCGCAGAAGTTATATTTCACTTTAAGCAATACCTCACAACTAGGGAATGCTCTTATACTAAATATTGTCACCGCTATGATTCAGTTGCAAGCACAAGGCGGTAGGCTTAGTTCCACAGATAATCACAACCATGACAACATTTTATATATCAGCATGACCTAAAATGTGATATTGCAATTATACAACAGTTTCACAAACAGTACATTTATTGAAAAATAATGAATTATTGACATTTCAGGCGCAATATGATCAAATTTTGTTTATTTTTTGCACGGTCAACAAAAAAGTTCCCAAAGAAGACAGGCCGGATAGTACATTGCTTGCTACTATTCAAGGCACTGGCACACTGGCCCATATTGATCTGTACATGTGCATTTAATGTGCATCTGTGAAATATGAAGCTAGTGACAGGAAGTGAGTTTTTTTTTTAAGATTCATTTTGTCTTTTCACCAAATTGTGTCCACACCTGTGAATCTGAGCTGTTGAAAAAAAACTCTGTACTTCCTTTTCCTCCTCATTTGATGAGCTTACCTATTTTAGGTCAAAAGCTACATTCATTAAAGACATATTGTTTTCCATGTCCTCGATGTTTTAAACGTGTCCTATTAACAATAGCCTTCAAGGTAATGAACGAACAATGTGCCAATTAATTTGAATTTTGTGTGCAGTGCTTTGAAAAGAATTAGCCCCCTGCCTAATTTCCTCTATTTCGGCATATTTGTTTCACTTATTTGTTTCTGAACGTCAAATTAATTTTAGTGTGAAACAAAAAAAATTACCCAATGAAACACAAAATGCAGTTTCTAAATTATGATTTCATTTATTCTTCTTCTTCTGATTATTCATTTATATATTTATTCATTTATTTTTAGCATGACCAAACATTTAAATTTACAGTGATTTTTTTACAGTGGTTTTGTTGACAAGGCATTTTGAACTCACAGGAAAGCAAGATTGAGGGAAGGGGGCAGTTACTTTGGATTGAAGCTCAGCACAGAGCGACATACAGAGGAGGAAACACGCTTTTGAGGATGGTGCCATAGAGAGGAATAATCATAAACAGACGAGACAGATGAAGCGGGGCCTCACCACCCCCACCGCCACAGCCCTTACAGGCTGGAAAAGATAACAACATTCAAACAACAATCGCAGGCTGCTTGATCATATAGTGCTGTCAGACCTGAGAAGACGCAGAATAGTGGCATTGCTAGTTGAATGGAGATTAGCGAGGGAATAATGAACAGAGCATGGAAGAGGCTCTGTCAAGGGGAGACGGATGGAGATGCTCAAAAGGTCAAACAATCTAAGAAACCTGTTTTGTAACGCCGCAGAAGCAAATACCATGTCTGAAAATGAATTTAACAGCATAATATTTAGAAAGAGTCAAGTGCATGCCATTTTACTTAAAGAAATGAAAGCATACCGGAGACAAAAAATGTTAGCTTTTGATTTAGCTGATGGGTCCACTCAGTGGGACGACAGTTTGATGCTTTCAAGTTCTCAAAAGAGGTAACTGCATTGACTTTAGATGACATCTCGTTAACAACTAACTTTTCTCTACGCCTGACATCTGAAAAGAGAAAGCAAATAAATAAATACAGTGGTATCCCATCAAAGATGTTTTCTACATGAAAGGCCTATTACTCACATACACAAGGTCAGCACTAAACTGGCTCAAAATACTGGCTTAATAATGAAAGAAAATATGGACACTAGTTTGGCAAATGGCTTACATGTATAGTTTCAGAGAAACATTTTGATGAAAGTTCACTAGAAGTTGATTTTTATTTTTACCTTTTATTACATTTTCTATTTTGAACACTTTTTTTTTTTATTGCAACTGAAGCAAACAGTGTTTCTCTATAGCCGGCCTCTGGTCCTCTCACAGGCACCTGTCGATCCGCAGATGTGCAGAAGTTCTGCTCCTATTTTAACAATGAAAATGTTTTTATTGAGCTCCCTTGATACAATGGTGAACTTTAAAGGGAGGCATTTTTTCATCTCCGAGAAAAACCTGATGTGACTCACTGTTTCTTTTCATTTTTCTGAATGTCTTCTAATAGCAGTTGGTCTTGCACTAATGGATTTTACATGGTAATTTTTTATGGTTCAAAGGAGGGCCATGTGCTTTCTATCAGCAGTACACAAAGATGGCTAATGCCCATAAATGTCAACAGGGCCCAGGATCTGTTCAATTAATCAGTTTTTTAATCACAATCCTCCCAACAACAGGAAGACTGACAGCGAGGTTGGTTGGTTGGAGGGGGAGTAACGGCTAAATTAAAAACATGTCACTTGATGCATTTCTTCTTCTCCCTGCCGTTCCATGCGACAAACATTAGACATCTGTTGAAAGAACGACTTCAAAAATCAAAAGACTGATTTTGTTTAAACTTGTTAGACATGAAAAGTGACATTTATCCGAGGCTCTCTTGTTGTCCTTGCTCTTACTGTCCATACTGACACGCAGCTGGTCTCTTTGATGATGAAAGACCCGAGAGAGCATGGGGATCCACAAACAAGGCAATGCATCGAGGTGCTTTCTATTAACCTTCCATTGAGGCAGTGGCATGGCACGGATGTATTTTGAGATGCTATTGCATCCTGGCTTCACTTAGTGAATGCATTTAGTAGTGTGTTCCAAGTGGTCGGCATTAAATAACAGTGACGACAAAAATAAGAAAAGGGTTTTGCTTCTTGGAGCTGTTATTATTGCAGCAAAAATACAACCTCTAGATGTACATCATTATTTTTCTCATTTCAACTATTTTAAAAAGACAGGAGTTTTAAGTCAATACTATCATAATTAGAGAGCTCCAAGAAAAAAAAACCCAATAAATTACACATATATTTACATATACACATCTTTTAAATTAATTGATATCACTGGTTATTAATGCATAACAAGTTAACTGCCATATATTTATTGACATTCATGAGTCTAACTTCAATTCCAATAAGTGAAACTGTATTTAAAGCTTTTGCTTCATGGCCTTGGAGATCAGGTAAAGTGCCAAGTCCTGTTTCCAATGAGGAAGGATCAATACCTTGCTTGGAATGTCATAAATTTTTATGCAAAGTCAGGCTCACTACAGCATGGCCTGTTCCAGAGTTTTATTAATCCTGGTTGTTGCCATAGAAACAGGCTCACATCAATGCCTCATCTGCTTGATGAAATCAGAAAGTGTAATTTTTATTCAGAACATTTACAGTTATTGGGATAGTAGTGAGTGAGATGAGATTGATCCCAATTCCAAAAATGCCACAGTCATAAATTTCAATTTTCTAGTGTGGTAATTTAAATATTGTGAACTGGGGACTCTCAAGGGAAGGTTTGAGAGGCTACCTAAAAACTGTTCTAATATTAAATATTACAACCTTATTGATTCTGCCTTTTCTATCATTATTACTATTCAGCCTTCTGCTGTTTTCATGAGAAATTGCCATAACTTTTGCCAAAATTAATACATCTTTGTGCTTTTTGGCAAGCATGCAGAAGACCTCAGCATACACCATCACAAATTTTTTGGCACTATAAATTGAATCTTTCAACTTTGAGAGGTCATAACTTTTAAAACATTTGTCTGTGAGATATCAAATTAAAACTGGCAGATCCATTTCCTCAAGCCGAACAAAAAAGCAACTTTGGAGTAAAAAAAAAAAAATGTCATATTACATTTTCCGCGATCTTGAATTTTATGAAAAGCACAAAAAAGCTTCTTAAAATATACCGCAATTCCTATCCATGTGAAACTTGGTACACAACAAGCACACACCGGCCCTTAAATTTTGCCAAGTTCCCACATCAAAAACTATAGCCATGCTCCATGCAAATTAATCAGCATCATAATGAATGAAATATGGAAATGAGGCAATTTCAGCCATTTTAGCATATTGCACGAAAATCTTCGCAAACTAATGTATCTTCACCATGTGAATCAATGGCTTTAACTGCAAGTTACTATTGCATGCTAATTCTGAAGTCAAAACTTGTGTGCTAGATATGGTTTGAAAACTCTCAACTATCAACAAGAGCACTCAGAGAGCGCATATCTCTGCCAAGACCCAGCAGTGCCCCACACATCTGGGACAGATACAAGTAGCAATCAGTGGCTGATTTAGATATGGGCAACATGGGCAGCGCAAAAAAAAAAAAAAAAAAAATGTGCTGCCATCACTTGATTAGATAACTCCAGTGAGTGGATTTAAAATATGCGCCTGGACGCCCTCCAGTCAACTCGGCAGGCTGCTGGCTGCCTACGTTCTGGCAAAGATACACCTCTCTGGAGAGAGAGGGGAAGGATCTAGCCGTACATATAAGTATACGCCGCATTAGCAGCTTTGTTTGGTTCATTGCTCTGACACGTTAGAGTGTCACCTATATCAGGGATTGCAGGGTCTGCATGTAAACAAATGCAAGTAAACGGGGGAGATGTGTATTTTCTCAATCTATAACGTTTACACTTCCCAACTGATTTCAACGAGCCGAATATATAGGGTTCATGATCTACATGGAGTATGAAGAAAACGTTTTTATCTTCAGTAACTTTGAATCCCAGTAAGTTAGTTAAGCTATGATTGCTGTTAGATGCTCAAGAGAGGGTGATGGTTTATCAACGTTAGAGTCGTTAAATTAACTGAATTTGTTACGTGGTGGAAGATCATTCTCTGTTGTAATCAATTATAAAAAAAAAGAGCGCAAAAAAAAAAAAAACTATAACGTTACCCCAGACCAATACCCGCAAATGGCCATTTTCATGCCTTTAAAAGCCTTAGATTTCGCAATAATTATTAATCAACTGTAATACTTTTTCGACCTTGTTAAAAGTCTAACGTAACAATGAACTGGGAAAGAATTTCATATCGAACCTCTACTTTTCGGATTTTTATTTTAACGATTTGAGGAGGGGGCGCCAATATATATTTTGGGGGTTTAATAGTGAGAAGGGGGTTTAGAATTCAATATTAATATTTATTATCGCGAATGCACATGATGTGCATGCCCTAGCAACTCGGTGTGTCATCAGTATTATGGCTGCCGACGTTATATGCCACTACCATGTCTAGCAGCACAGCACAAGAAATTAAACTCTATGTTCTCTTGACTGGATGTACACTTGACATTTTCACACACTGAATGCTTCTCTGGGTACGCAGAGTAATGAAGAATTACCGAGAAAGTAATTAGTTAATTCAATATTGGTGGAGGTTGAATATGGAATTCTTTCTGTTTATTTGTTAGCCTATGTTGCTATTCTCACATATGAAATAGGCAAAAATAATCTATTGTCACTGTCAGTTCGACTAGTACGTAACACTGTATTGATATAATTTCTAATAAACAAGGATGATGATATGTAGTTTTGGCCTGGCTGAAAAAAAAGTTAGAAACAATTTAATCTGGCCTAACACTTCATCATTTGGTTAACCTTCATTAGCAGACAATGTAAAGCTTATCAATTGTACTGACTAGGTCCTAGGTTCAGAAAATGACATTTTCAATGCTGTAAACTTAATTAAAAGATGCATCTAATGTCTAATACACTGATAGAGTTGTTGTGTTGGTGGAAGTTGTATGGTTCTGGTTCTTATTCTGAAAGCACAATAGGCCTATAATATACAAGATCAAATGTAAATTATTATGAATTAATAGCCTGCATATGGTGCCAGAGACTTATTTATTGTATTTCACTGCAAATTAAGGGGCAGTTTCACAATATTTGGCTACACTCACTAGCGCTGTCTATTTAATGTCTTTTCATTAATTCATTATTTTTATTTTGAATGCAAATATTGGGTGCATATTGCCTTATTTGTGTACTCATTAATGACACTAAGTTCCAAGCGCATGAGCAATACATTTTTTGTGCATATTGTTTTGTTTTTTGCAAAGTCGGAACAGGAGTGAGGGGGTGCCAAAGGAGAAGTTTGCCAAGGGCGCCATGGTAGCTAGAACCGCCACTGGTAGCAATATTATGCACCAGCACGCATGCACATTAAAAAATTCCTGGATTCAGAACTTGATCATCCCCCAAAATAAAATCACTTTTAAATTATGCCAAGGTACACCTCTGTTAAAAATTTTAGAAAAATCTATCTTTTTCTGTCATGTTGCTAACAAACCAACAAGCATACTAGCCTGTTAGAATCTAGACCAGGAATCAAGTGCAAAGACAGACTTGCCGTACAAATGGTAATTTATTGGCTGCAGTACAGTAATAACAGGGACAGAACTCCAGAGAGAATAGGTAAGGACAGAACCCCGGAGAGGAGGAGAGACAGTTTTGCACAGATGGAACAGGCAATGCTTGGGCTGCTGTCACTGGCCAGTGGCTTCCGCGGTGCTGCCAGGTGTTGAAGCACTTGCCAGCACTGGACTGCCCACGAAGAGGGGGGTTGATGCTTGAGAGGAATTTGGTCCCAGTCCTGGCCCCAGCCCAGGATTGGAAGCTTGTTCCTGACAAACTCAATAAAAAGAGCAGACTGACAAGGGTTAACAAGAACACAGTCCCAGTCCTGGACCCTGATTAGGATTGGAAGCTTGTACTTCAAAACTTGGTTTGATAAACAGAATGACTTAAGAAAACTTGAACTCTGTCTCAATTTTGGACCCTCAATTAGGATTAGGCTTGTTCAAATCAACTAATGACAAGAAAGGTTTAAAAAGCCCTTAGCTGCCACTGCTTGCATAAAGATCCAATCCAATCGAATCCAATCCAACTATATTTGTAGAGCACATTTAAAAAACAGAGTTTACCAAAGTGCTTTCTATTCAGTCAATACAATAAAAACACAAAAAGCACAGTAGAAAAAAAACTTTACAAAAAACACAAAAACACAGTAGTGGAAACAACACAATAAACACAGTAAAAACAGTAATAAAATAACACAATAAAACACGAAGTTAATGAATTCTGGACCACTCCCTAAGTGAAGGAGATTGTTGGGTGGAACTGCGGATAGGGAGTAGGGGCGAATGTGATGTTAGGCTTGGTTTGTGCTTGTGCGAACGTTGGGCGTCCCCAGGTGGCGAGACTCAGGGTGGGGGTCGCATCTCTTGCCGGAGTCTGTGTGGCTCCTAAGCCCCCAAAAGGTGTTAGAGGATCAACGAGAGATGGGCTCTACGTATGTTGTCAACATTATTGCAAATATAGCTTGTGTACGAGTTCGATGTCCAGCGGCCGAGGATCTTGATCAGGTGGTCCGGCACTCCTCGCTTGGATGCTGTGGTGGCGGCGCCGATACAGAAGGAGTGCCCGGAGAAGTATTTGGGTGGAATGTTGGCTCTGGTTAAGACATGACGGAAATGGTAGAGGAACCAGTGGCGAGTGGCCACGGCTCTGGTGTCGGTCGTGAATAGTGGGTCTTGGGGAGAAGTGTGGTTATTGTACCTTGAGGTGATGTGGTTTGATATTGGCTCGAACGGGCTAAGGGCAGAGGCTAGGCGAAAAAGGAATACAGGCTGTGAAATGCCAAACTGATTAGTTTTACTACTCTTTATCTTGAACATGAGACAGTCGGAGGAGTAGTATGAGATGTTGTTTAGGCTGGCGTGGTGAGAGGGATTGTAATTAGCGGAGAGCAGAGCGAACTCTGCACATCTCAAAAAACCAATGAAGGCCAATAGAAACACGGCTTCTAGAGTAGAATCCGTGGAAGGAGAATGGTACCCTGAGCACAGCGTCTGGATGCAGCGAGAGAGGAGGTCGCCGTCAGGGGTAAACGCTTGGTCGGCGCGGGAGGTTCCTGTCTAAGTAAACCTTTCAGTAGTGTTTGCACGTGAGAGTGGGAAATAGATGAGCACGGATAGCCCGTGGCCAATTTGACGAAGAAGTTGATGCCGCTTAGGTAGACCCTGATTGAAGCTGGTCGAATGTGGAGTACGGAATGAATGTACGTAATGCAGCTCGTAATGGAAAGGACGTCGAGCGCTGGGAATGGCAGTAGGAGGGCTGAATGGAATTTCTTAAATTGCTTTCATCCGGCGAGTATGAGGAAAGTGAGCGAGGGGCAAACCCATTTCGGATAGCGTCTCGGGATAAGGCGGCGAATGGCTCGAGTTGCGGAGTTAGGGGTGGACGTTCGCAGAAAACGGAGGAACTGGAGTGGGGTGAAGGTCTGAGTGCGGAGCCAAGCGTCTGAATCTCTGCCAAGAGGAATGGGATAGGGCATCAGCGATGGCATTTTTGTAGCCGGGAACATGTGCGGCTTTGAGCATAAACTGGTGTTTTGCGGAAATCAGGGTTAATTTTCTGAGGAAGGGCATAAACGAGAGGGAACGGGAACGCCCGGGATTGTAGATTAGAGCACGTGAGAGAGTGATCGGGAATAGCGACTAGACCGGGGTGGAAACCGTGGGTGAAGCCGTGGATAAGGAAACGGAAGAAGTTGGGATCTGGATAAT
Source organism: Gymnothorax javanicus (assembly GCA_029692085.1). Taxonomy (NCBI): domain Eukaryota; kingdom Metazoa; phylum Chordata; class Actinopteri; order Anguilliformes; family Muraenidae; genus Gymnothorax; species Gymnothorax javanicus. The sequence goes on along the minus strand of CM056193.1, from coordinate 179,815,648 downwards.
TAGATAAAGCCGAGGAGAGTAAATTGATTTGTATGGGAGTTTTGAGATACTTTAATAGTCATTTGGGGCGGGTTGTGTGACCAACAGGATCGCGCGTGGGCACCCCTGCAGAAGGAGCAGGAGTGGAAGTAACGGCAGCTGGACATGTCGCAACCAGTACTATTAATATTATTGCAAATCATCCTTCCCCCTTTGAAGAGGATAGGCCTCCCTCTCCTATCGGTTTCGCTGAAAGAGGACATATTGACAAAGGGGCGAGCAGTGGAGGAAACGGGCGCTAAGGGAGGTGGGGGTGCAGCGGAGGACGAACGAGAAAGTAGGGATGATTTGCTAGAGATAGAAGCTTTTGCCGTATTAGATACGAAAAGTGAAATGACTGAAACGTGAATGCAGAGAGCATGGTTGGATGAGCTGGGCCAGGTCGATGTACATGCCTGATAAAATCTGTTGTCTAAGTGTGGGGGATAATGGTGAGGGGTTTGGGGTGTGCTGTGGGGGGCATATGGGGGGTAGGGCTGTGGCTAGCGTGTATTGAGGATGTGTTGGGGGAAATGGCGAGGGACCAATTGGCGTAGTTGAAGGGAAGGGCGGACCTGTGGAGGGAAGCACAGAATTAACAGCATTGGGGAACGGGGTGGGGGGAGGGGGAGAGGGAGCAGTCTGGAAGAGAGGAGCCGATGGCGCCGCTGTGGGTGCTTGTCCGAGTGGGGGAGGGTTAACCCCGGAACTGCTGGAGCCTTGGAGGGGTGGATTAGAGGCTGAAGGAGCTGCAGAAGCCGGATTTCAACCGGCAGGAAAAATAGGGGGAGGGAAGGGGGAATGGGACGCGTGTGCGTGGGGCAGAAGGGCAGCCTGCGGACACAGGGACGAAAAAAGGGACGAAAAGAGACAGAAGAGGTCATTAACAGAGGGAGCAGGGACGGGCAATATCATCCAACTGTGGCCACAAATGGGCGTTCCCGTGCTGGTGGGAGTTCCCGTTTTTGCAGACTGGAACGCCCCCTTCTTCTTCTTCGCCTTCCTTGCTGAACTGTAACTGTCACTGTTAACATCCGGCCCCCTTCCGGGTTCATAAAACAGCACTCGCTAGTTAGTTTTTCCTCAAACAGAAGTTCCAAAATAAGATCTAGTAGTCTGTACAGGTAGCATAGAACTTACGTAAGCAAGCTAAGCTTACATTTACGTGTAGGGCTAGTCTATATCTCGGTCCTGACTTTAAGCGTAGGCAGACGTCAGCTAGCATTGAACTAGCTGGCTAAGCCAGCTTTCAACCGGCTTACAACACGATTATTTCAGGGAGGCTCCATGGTAGCAAAATCTAATGAGAATGTTGAGGTTGTGCAGTAGACCTACATGTCAATTATCTTCTATGAGATCAGTTGAGAAAACAACTCTCTCTATGGCTCTGCCCTAGATATAAGTGATTTGCTTCAAATAAAGGAACTCTTGGAGATCCAGTCCGAAACCAATACAGTTGTCTTAGAATGGGACATTGGCAATGGGGGACTGTGCAGCTCTAATCCAGTTGCCAGACACACTTTATGAAGGCTCAAACAGTATTTGACTCTAAGGGTTCACTTACTTTTCCCACTGGCACTTTGGATGTTTTCAATAAAGACACAAAACACAATAATTTCTCTCGAACAATTTAATTTTACAATGGAAGGGATTATAAAATAATATAAAACATTTGTCACAAATAAAACAAAAAAGAACAGAGTAATAAAAGAGAACGTCTTCGCTATGCTAGTAGGCAGACTTCACTATGCTAGTAGCCAGACATCTTCAAACTGATACCTGCCGTAAGCTATGTGCCTCAGCACCAGGCCTGCGCTCGGCCAATTCCTCCTGTTGGAAAGGCCTATGAGGCGTAGTGCAAGGCCACTGCCACGGCCTGCAGTCTTATAAATGTTACGAACAGTTACATGTATCAGACTGTCTTTCTTCAGTTTGAGGTCCCCAGCCAAACTATCATTTATATAAATTGAGGGGTGGAATGGCTTTGCGAGTTCCTGGAAAGTTTTTGACACTCTATTGAACACGCCAAGCGTAGCCATGTCCATACTCAGTGTCTCTTCAATAATACGCTGAAGAACTTCAGGTGTTAAGAATGGCCTGTCCTCTGTTGTGATGTACGGAGTGAATGTATGTAATGAAGCTCGTAATGGAAACGACGTCGAGCGCCGGGAATGGCAGTAGGAGGGCTGAATGGAATTTCTTAAATTGCTTCCATCCGGCGAGGTATGAGGAAAGTGAGCGAGGGGCAAACCCATTTAGGATAGCATCTCTTGATAAGGCTGCGAATGGCTCGAGTTGCAGAGTTAGGGGTAGACGTTTGCAGGAAATGGAGGAACTGGAGTGGGGTGAAGGTCTGAGTGCGGAGCCAAGCGTCTGAATCTCTGCCAAGAGAAACGGGATAGGGCGTAAGTGATGGCATTTTTGTAGCCGGGAACTTGTGCGGCTTTGAGCATAAACTGTTATCGGAGTGCACTGTTAAACATTTGGTGGCCCATTCCTGGCCCCAGATGAGTGAAGAAACGATGATAGGGTCAATTCGAACAAAGCAGAGGAGGCGGCGGCGGAGTCGCCACCCGAGGGAAATTCGGGAGGCTAAGAGGAGGCGAACCAGCGTCCTCTGTAATATCCTCCGAAACCCGAGGAAGGGGTGGCGTCAGTGTATAACGGAATGTCTTTGGAGTTAGTGATAAAATCCTCGTAAAAAAGGAAATACCATTCCACGACTCGAGAAAATGATGCCATAAGCGCAGTTCCATTTTGCAGGACTCGTCTAGAGTGACATAATCGTGAATGGAGGGGGCGGCGGCAGAGGGGCCGAGCAACGAGAGTAGTTGTCATTTTGTGCAGCTTTTCGTACAGTACTGCAGGGACTGCAGATGGACACAATCAAAGGATATAAACTGGCTCCTGTGCATCACCTCAGTGTTGCGCACACAGGCATCCAGCTCACAACAGATTTAATGGCTTGCCCCCGACGTCCGCTTCTGTACATGAATGGGTGCACTATTGCTGCTGAGGGACTTTACAACAGCAAATATTCCCCTTTCAATCTCGATTAGCTGGCATGCCAGATGACGGTCGGCTGTAATGTCCTTGACAGTTGAGTGGCGTCGTCTCATATGCTGTATTACTTTTTTTTTTTATTCAGCACTAACTCACACTTTGTGCACTTAACCTTTCTTCCCCTCGAACGTAGGCCAACTGCTTTTTTTGGTGGCTGAAGCTCCACCATAGCCTTCACAGGGTGAAGCTGGGCGTCTACCGTAGCCTCCATAGGGTTCAGTTGGCCTTCTAGGGCTTGAGGTGAAAAAGAGTGCAGTGGGCCTTCTGCTGGCTGAGAGCGGGGTGGACCTTCTGCTGGCTGAGGGTGGCAGGTGCTGAGGTGTCGAAGGATTTGGTTTTTCCTTGGAAACGTTATACTAAAAGCACAGTAGTGGTAGTGGGACTCCTTTGGTAAAAAACAAACCAGACTTTAATAACTGGTCCAAACACACGTGCCTTCTTGACCACTGTTGGTGTCCTCACCTTCCTATCTTCAACACAAAGGTTATTCATCTACACCAATGAATCAGCAAGCAGTAAACATACCTCCATGCTGTAACACTGTTTTCAGATGAGACTGAAAATGGGTTTCCTTTTTGAGTAGTCACCCTCATAAAGTGGGCAAAAGGAGCAGAGGAGAAGTTGGCACCCTTGCTTTGTACATCTTGTGACCTCGGGCTTGTGGCCGCTAAGCAAAATTGACAGATGTAGCTATAGATTACTGTAGAGATAATGGAGAAAACATTAGCCAAGCTCAACTTACTTTTCTCACCCTCATATCCAACTTAACAATGTACTGTGGTAATGTTAACTACACAGTAAAATAATTGGCAAAGTCTTTGCTGCAAACACTAGCCTCTAGCTACAAATAGTAAACCCACTCGCCCACATGTGGCTGATTTCAGATATGTGCGCCTACACGTTGCTTTCTTCCACCTAGCTGCTAAGTCTATGGCTAAGACAAGATAGCATGACATTAGCTGCTACCGAACCATGCTTTTCACAATTATTAATATCGGATTGGATACGATTAAGACGATACGACAGCTATATTAGTGACATAAATAAGAATACTTTTCAGTCAATGTTGTCGAAATAAACAATAGCCTACTTACTGACATAATCTCTCGTCGAATGACCACTTGGCTTTCTCTGGGAAACATACCACGAGGTAAAATTGCCAATATGGAAGGGGAAATGACATCATACCCAGTATGACTTGCGAAACTCTTCGCAATTGGTCAATGAGACGCTACCAGGAACGCCCAATGGACGTTCTTGTGTCATGACGAAAACGCCCAAGCTGCAGCTGGACCCTTCTCGGCACGGGGGGGACTGGCTGGTTAGCGAGAGGGGCGGCTTCCGCCGGAACTGGAATGGAGTGGACGTCGCTGAGCATGGTGATGTCGGCACTGGGGACTTTGACGATGGGGTCCGGAAGTGCTGTGTTGTTTGCTTCAGGACGCTGGGGAGGATTAGCTGGACTGCTGAGGGAGTCAGTGTATAATTTCAGAAGTGTGGCTTGTTATTGGCGCGGTGGAAGGGAATTTTTCTTTGTTTAAGAGCCCGATGGAGTTTGGTGATGGTCCAGCGTGGAGCCTCGGTTGAGCCTGTGGTGCAGGCCATGGCAGGCCTTGCTGGGAAACCGTGGGCTGTAGCTTTGGGGCGCTGTGGTTGGTGAGGGGTGTAGCTGGTTGGGGATGGCGCTGAAGGCCGCCGCCTGAGAATCCTACAGCACGGAGCCCGGGCAGGAGACCGGCCTCGGTCGTCATCGTCGCAGGGGGAGCATGTTGCGGAATATGAGCACCCTGGTTGTAGCGAACTGGTGGTGCTTCGAGGCGGAGGAACGATGATTGCGGAGCGCAGGCGAGTGCGCGGAGGAGAAGCGGGAGTTGCGGCATCTGATTGGAGAGAATCGTCTGGAGCATCAGAGTCCTGGAATAACTCTGCATCTGAGGGACTGAGCAGGATTTCGAAATCCATGGTAAGAGTAAGCGAACTTTTTTTTTCTTTCTTCTGTACACTGAGCTGTCTGGTCTGCGAATAATCACGTAGAAACGAGACGAGCGGGGTTTGTGGGAATGTAGAAGGTATTTATGGCGTAAGGACAAATACGGAGGCGCATTGGGAGTGGCCCTGTTCATTAACCTACGTTATCGGGAACTCCCTAAAAAAAAAACACAAAAGATGAAGATGAAAAAGCTTACCATGCATATGACCTGAATCATAGTGCAGAAGCAACTTCACAATTCAGAGACATACATTAGAAGACTTAAATACCTGTCACTTGCTCATTAGGAAATGAGCGAGTAACAAGATTCAGCCCATAGGGAGGATGTACTCAAGATGTCCACCAATCACAATACACCTAATAGACACGCATGCTGTTGAATTGTGAAGAGACACACTAGGGATTCAAATGAGGGTTGTGACACTTACCCACAAACCGAAAATAAAAGATAATCACCTCAGCAGAGGTAATAAAAATTTCTCAACACTCCGCAACAATCAACTAACCAACAGCAACCCCAGAGTTAAAGGAGTTATGTGCAAGTTTAAGAAGTCTGTTGTGGTAACTGACTCTGGTGGACATTAAGTGAACTGCAGTCAGCATTCTGTTGCTCGCGCCGCTTGTACACAAGACTGAGTGTGATAGACAAGGAAGCTAGCAAAGTGAAGTTTCATGAATATTATGTTTTTTTGAAATTGGATTTACTAGTACAGTGCCCGTAGGAAGTATTTATACCTATAGAAAAGTGGGAGCTTAAGGCTGCAGTTGGTAACTTTGAGGAGAGAGGGGACTTGGCATAAAAATTTGAAAAAATGCAACTTTCAGGTCCCTCCCCCTCCCCTCTCCACTGCACTCCTGCCCTAAGACCCTCCCCCAGAAGGGTGCTGTGCACGCGAAGGCACGTGAGCTGTTATGCATGCGACCAAGTTGTTGAGGCTATACATTACTGTAGTGAACAGTCAACACTGCTGGCTAACAAACGAGCAGAAATATGTATTCAGTAAAAACCCAGCACACGCTTATTTCAGTAAGTTACGCGTTTTTTTGAGTACAGAAACTGTTGTGAATCCTGCTGAGTAGCCAGTAAACCATGTATGACAGCATTTAGCTGTGAGAGCACAGAAACGTTACACATATTTATGAGGACAACAACACAACCGATAAGACTGCCAGGTCACTTCATAAAGATATTTTCTGCTACTTTCTAATAAAATGACGCCAGTAACATTAGCCCTAGCATCGGAAACAAGCTAACGTTAGCTCGACTGCAACATCACAGTAACATCACATGCACTACGGAGTACTGTAACAATTACAAGACGCTGGCTATTCGAACAGAGACTGTGCTTGTAAGCAACGTTCACTCGCTTATTTGCAGAGCAAAAATGAATTGATGTGGGTTAGGGCTGGGGTTAGTACCAGCTGTGCATGTGAGCGACGCCAACTCGCTTATTTGCAGAGCGTTGCGGAGCAAAAATGAACCAATGAATAAAGCAGGGGTTTACCTGTCAAGCAGAGGAGTCGCCAACTCTGCGTCGGTTTTTAATCCTTCCAGATCACGGAGTTCCCTCCACCTCTGAAAAGCCACTCCGATGTTCACTCTGGTTTTATCCCGGGCTTTGTCTAATTCTTTTTTTTGTGCTTTTTTTTTCTTCTGGCTTCCTCTTCTTACTTGTCTTAGCCGTGTGTGCTGTTGTCGGTAACGGAGGCATAGGTATTTTTTTCCTCGCTGATGGCTGTTGTTGCGCCATTAGTTTCTCTAAGCTCCTGAACCCCCTCTTGGAGATTTGAGCTTGACTGAGCACTGAAATGAGGAGGAAGGGGGAGGAGGCTGTCTGCAGCGCATGCATGTGCACTGTTTGATGGCTGTCAGACACCATCCTGGCTCTAATTGGTTCTTTTTGGTCGGTCCGAATGATTCTTTTAAATTGCAGTAGGAGCAGTAGGTGGGTGTAAAGGAGACTTTTTTAATTACAGAGTACTAGTTTTATGTAATACTGTCTGTACACAGTGACACTTTTAGCAAAAATGACAAAAAGTTACTTTTATGAGACTTACCAACTGCAGCTTTAAGTAGCTTTTTCATGGATGGCCAAATGAGGCTGTGTTAGCTTCTGAGACCAGCGTTTATTTATCAGAGGAAGATGGGGACAAAATAAGCTGCTAACGCAGCATTTCGAACGGTATCTAGCAATAGGTTAGAAATGCTAGAAAGTGAAATCACAGAGAAGAGAATGGACAGTGGTCTCAAAATTAATGCAATAAAAAACTAAAAAGCCTATCCACAAGCCTAGCCATGTCAGCAAGCACGGTAAGCAGATGAGAGCAACGTGATGAAACTTGAACCTGAGGCCAGCGTTTATTTGTCAGAGGAAGATAGGGACAAAAATAAAAAAGCATTTCAACTGGTATGTAGCAATAGGTTAGAATCAAGTGAAATCAAGACAGAGAATGGACAGTGGTCTCAAAATTAATGCGATAAAGCAACGAATAGTATGCTATTGTATCAATCAAGACTTACGCAGTACTTTGAATTGTTAAGAAGATCTGGACATAAAAATGAAATATTGAAAACATGCTTTGGTATGGGAACTTTAGGCAATGTTTTAGTCAACCAGACCATGTTCTAGCCATGTCAGCAAGCACGATAAGCAGATGAGAACAAGCGTGATGAAACTTGAGGCTGTGTTAGCTTCTGAGGCCAGCGTTTATTTGTCAGAGGAAGATAGGGACAAAATAAACTGCTAACGCAGCATTTCAAATGGTATGTAGCAATAGGTTAGAAACGGTAGCAAGTGAAATCACAGAGCAGAGAATGGACAGTGGTCTCAAAATTAATGCGATAAAGCAACGAATAGCCTATCCACAAGCGCATGCTATAAAAAACTCCAGGAGTATCAATCAAGACTGCACATACACAGTGCTTTGAATCGTAAAGAAGATGTGGACATGAAAATAAAATATTGAAAACATGCTTTGGTATGTGAACTTTATGCAATGTTTTAGTCAATCAGACTATGTTCTAGCCATGTCAGCAAGCACGATGAGCAGATGAGAACAGCCTGGTGAAACTAAAGAAATAGCCTACTTACAGATGAGAATGCCATAAGCCTATGCAAACTTTCCGGTGAGCAAGAGCGGTATAGCAGTAGCATATGGGATTCTTTTAACTTTTTTCCTGAGGCGTGGCTATAGCTGAGAGTGAGAGCACTACAAGGTTAGATAGGTGACACAGGCGTATGGGATTGTAACTTTTTGAAAATTAATCGAAAAAGCTTCTAAATGAAGGATGCACACCATCGTGCCATGCGCAAGCCGTATCCGAAAGCTTAGGCCGATCCGACAAACAGGCAGAGAGATATGCGAGCCGCAGACAGACACAGACAGACAGACAGACACACAGACAGACGCTTCTTGCTTTATAGATAGATTAAAGTGTATATTGCCGGTTAAACACTACTCTAGACTAATGTATACATAAAGCCTTCAAAATGTACATACAGTATTACGGTATTTCTAAAACTATCTACAATTGCCGTTAAATGACACTTTTTGTCTGTTTCTGTAGTAGCTGGTTTTTTTTTACGTAACCTGGTAACAACATCACGTGAGGGAGTCCTGGAGGAAAGTAGCCTCAGCTTACTATGGCGAGTGATTGGGAGCATGAGGAGGTGGCAAGAAACACTGCAGAAATTTATGATGGGCCGCAACCGCAGTATAATATTGAGCCGGTCAGGCGTGAGAGAGGGGAGGAAAATCCAACAGATACTGGCCCTCAGAGACTGATTAATGCTTGGTCGGAGGTGAACTAGTGGAGGGTTGGCGAGGTGTCCTGTTGAGTAGTTATATAGCAACTAGCGCTAGAGCTAGTCTACAAACAGCAGTGAAAACCATAACAACAACAACAACACATATTTTACGGTATATGAATAACACTGAGTGAAGAAGCCAACTTTTTCTGTACATCTAGCTCCTGTGATAATGTGATATGTTCAGATGAAGATGCTGACTAAACATGTACTAGCCAAATGATAATGAAGGCATCATGCTAGCTAACCTGGGAGTAGCCTGCCAGTTCCCACCCCGCCTGTCAAACTGATGTTTACTTTATCGGGATTCTGCCTTCACCCTGACGTTGTAAACATATCCGCTTGACAGTCCCATGCTTCGATAGTATGGTACCAGCTCTACAACATCTAAGTCTAGCGGTGGTGGCAGTTTTTTTCCTGTGGGTGCGAACGTTCATATGCGCATACATAATTATTGTTAACATGCCGAATAAACAAAATCTCAAATGCCAGGCTTAATCTGGTGTTGATCAAACTTCATATCTGATTCATGGGAATACTATGGTCTGTCTGGGAGGAGATATACCCAGAGAGAGAGAGAGAGAGAGAGAGAGAGTAAAAGTAGTGTCCTTTGTCGCTATTTCTGACATGTGTTTGTGTGGGCGGTGTCATCCCATGGAAACTGCGGTGTGACATTAGCGTACAAAAAATTTGCCCATCTGACGTGGACAAATTGAACCCACTGGCATAAAATTTGTTTATTTTTGATGAGGAACAAATGGACCCTGTGCCCTGTTTGGGATGAATTCTTATACCCCGCACAAACACAATAGTTCACCATTGCAAGCTGCTGAATAGTGCAGGCTCATTGACTGTCGTACTCTGACAGGCTCTTCTCTACCTTCCGTGACGTAGGCATTGCATTATGGGAGCGTTGTAAACCGCTGTTAAAAGTACCTACTTTTTTTGCGTATTATATTCCGTTTTCTGATAACCAACAACATAAAATATGATGTATAATCGTTCAGATATTTATTTCCTACAAGAAAATTGTACATAATCTTTGGAAAATTAACCTGCAATATACACTTTAAGCGATATTGTTAGTTGCACAGTATAGGCTAGTGACATTGAAGTAATCCATTCTCATTACAGTAGCATGGTACATTGACTAAATTCATATGATCCAGTTGCATTAGCAAGTTAGCTAGCTTTATCAACATTTGTCTTACGCTAGCTTAAACTGAGAAGCTCAGCAATGTCAGCATAGCTATATTTTCTGGCGATGGGTTAAGACAACAATAAACTAACATCGGTTATAAACAGATGATAGGGGTGTTTTGAGTGATGTCAGACCAGATATAATGCACACAAAATGCACAAAGTAATTCCAAAGGTTCGACAGAATAGACAGTTTCGACATTATCTTGGGATATTCTAATATATCTTACATTCTCATTCTAAATGATGAGTCCAAGCACTCATCATTTCATCCATGTAGTTTACTTTGTCATATCATTACCGCTTACCATTGTTTATTTCACGGTTGCTGTCACTGGTCACTTGTTGAAGTTAGCTGGCTTGCTTTTGCTATTTTTGTATAGAGTAGAACAAACACCATTACCTTATTTTTTATAATGACAATTTATTTCAGCATGAGATCAGAATCATAAATAAAACAGAGCAACAACACTATAGGAAAGGAAAAAAATGAAAAAAGTGCCTTTTCCCAGAGCCTATGCATACCACTGTGGGACAGAGTCTTTAGGTGTGTGTGTGTGTGTGTGTGTGTGTGTGAGACCTAACTCAGTCTAAACTAGTCTGCACCCTAATATTGGAGGGCTATCCCCATGCACAAACAGCCCTTCTGACCCCAGGTTGGAGCACATAGAGGAGGTGCCCTTTTTTCATTTTTCACTCCTGCTCCTTAAATAGTCAGTGTGCGCCACTGGAATAACATTTCTATGATATCTACATGTTGAATTTTCTTACACGCTATTGACAGCCAGCAAATGCAAACTCGAAGTAGTGATTTGGTGTACTATTACCCTACTTTCCTTCATAACCAGAAGGAAATAGGGAGAAAATAATGTCCCATTTGATGGGAGACAGACCCCCTTTGAGCCACAATCCACGTTGGCTACTTCCATCATCAGCTCTGGAAAGAAACATTGTGTTTAATTCAGAAAGTTATGGTAATGGTTTTTCAGCCGAGTCAGTTGCTAACAGTAGATTTTGTAGCCTAATGTGGGATTTTCCTTGTCCCGGGCAATCGGGCAGTCCTTATTGTTGAACCATGCATTATTGCTGTCCATTTATTTATGGCAGATGGCAAAATAAGCTTTTTCTGAACAACAAAACAGAAGCTTATAACGGAAAGCTTACATTAAAGCTCATTAGATATGATAGTTTACTGTTAACAGCCCAACTTAAGCTCTGGGTTGCTGCTTATTGCACGACACTGAGCATATTTTCTAACTGTCTCTGGTAGGTTCTTTCACACACTGTTTCAGTAATTCACATAATTTGGATAAGCTAAGGCTAGTTTATGTTGGATAGATAATCCATCTTACCACCTCACTCCAGTACGCGGCACCGGGCAGATATGCTGGCTGGTAAAATCCGATGATAGCTTATCAGCAATCTGAGGAATACTCGCGTAGGAAACAAGTAAATCATCTATGCAATATAATTTTCTTTGAAAATTTACTAAAAATAATATTTCAAAAAGTGACAACTACAACAATAAATAACATTATTTACTGGTTATCTAAAATTGAGAATAGCATGTTCACTCCAGAGCAACAGAAATTACTTCGTTTTTGATTACATTCTTCCACAAATTTCATTCATTTTTTCATTCTTTGAACTGTTTTAGTCCCTTAATGAAATGGCAGTTTATGAACTATTTATGTTTCCTAGTGTACTCATTTTCTATCGTGTACATTTTCTATGAAGGTTTGATACCATTTACTGTGACAAATATGAAAAAAAAGTCATAAAACAACAAACAACTGGTCATGCATTCTCAGGGGGACAGGGGGATGTAACCTGGCAAATGTCTGTTGCATTGCTCAGCAAAGTGCAGATGTGGGAGTTGTTTTGAATGATGTTGATAAGAAGCCCGGAGAGACATACAATTTAATATACTTGTACACAAACATGTTTCTTTCATCCTTACAGTTTAATCCACCCACTTCAGGCAAAAGGAACAATAAGCAATAATGGAATGTGAACAGATAATGAATTCATCTTGGTTATAATAAGAAGAAATTGCAGAATTAACATTGTTAGACATGGAGTGAAACAGACTAATGATTGCACACTTTCACTAAGGCAGTTGCTCTTGTTGGTTAAAGGGGCCATATTACAGAATGTTTGAAGATGGTACATACTGTATCCAGAGTTTAAAAATAGATTTTTTTTTTTTTTTTTTAATTGGTTCATGTTTCTGGAAAGGATTCAAATCCAAAAAAAAAAAAAAAAAAAATCTAGTCACATATAGCATGGTGTTGGCATTTATATTGCGAGAAAATTTACTCTTCAGGTTGACTCAAGAGTGATAGTATCCGTGAAACCGATTTAAAGGCAAAGGAAACACTCAATACAGCGGAGAAAATTGCCGACGTTCCAGCTTCGAGGAAAACAATAGCTGCGTTAATTATGCTCCCAATTTAACAAAGTGCGTCTCATACAGGCCCTGCCACCAATTCAAAGTAAACAAAATATTCAGAAAAGAAGGAGGCAGTTTATCCCATCGTGCACCATTTGTTGTGCACCAATTGCATGGGAATATATCCACATGAATATATCTGATTATAATCTGATCAGGCAGTTTGCATTGAAGTGTCAAGTGTGCATACACATCTGCAAACATGGCCCAGTTCCGATCTGGCACATCCGATCACAAAAGTCACATTGAAAAGACTAGTGTAACCACAGCCATATTCTCCTCCTGAATAGCTGAAGACTGCATTAGTGTTTGTGATACTGAAGAGAGAAGCCTGCAATTTTTGTATGAGGCCCATTCAGGGCACTATCATAGGCTGTATGGGGTACTTCTTGCTGATGTCACAAATAGTGACTTTGCAAACTGTCACAAAAGTGAAATTTCCATGTAACTGCGGAGGGCCGTCTCCAGCGGGATAGGCTGGCACTGACTTCTCACTGGGTTATTTTTGGCCAAACTGGGCATTGAGTATATTTTTGAAATGCGAAGTGAAGGAATGTTTGAGTCACAGTAGCTTAGAGCAAAGTCCTGGAAATGATTAAATTTTTTAATGAGCTAATTGAAAGAGACCTATTAAATCCTACAAACTTCCTCACAGTTTGCAATTAGCAAATTTGGGCTTCTGCTTTTGAAAACTATGCTGGTGCAAGCAATCGTTCAGCACATAATTGAGAAACAAACAATGTCTTTTCCTTCAGGTTTGAATAATCAGAAAAGGAAACAACTTCTCTTAAAGGCCCAAAGTTGTCACTGTCTTACATTGTGATTAGGCTATTGGATTTGGAAATGTAGAAGGTTCCTCCTCTTTGCACCAGAAATGAACATGCAAAGTTTCAAGTGATGCCCAAAAACATTACAAAGTTATAGAAATTTTCAAAATTTAAAAGTTAAGCCAAGTGGCGGTACTGCATCAAAGGTCACAGGGTGACCAACATCAAGAAAAACCCTTTTTTATGCATCAAAAATCATCACAAGAGGTGTGATATGGTTCCCCGCAAAACTTTTGAGTTATTGCATTTGGAAATGTGGGTTTGACCTGATGTTGGCACTACTGGAAAGGTTGTAGGGTCACGCATAACAGCAGAGTTCATCCCATGTGCACCAAAAATGGACACAAGAAGTGTCATGCAATTCTTATATAAACTGTCAAGTTACAACAATTTTATTTTTTATTGAAAAGTTTGGCCTGATGGTGGCGCTACAGCAAAGATTTTGGGCGACTAACATCAATAACAAGCCTTTTGTCTGCACAAGAAATAATTCCAAGAAGTGTGACATGATTCCAATCAAAACTGTTTGAATTATTGCTTTAGGAAATATAACGTTTGACCTGGTGGTGGCAGTGGCACTACGAGAAAGGTCATAGGGTCACGCAACACAGTATGGTTCGCCCTCTATGCCCCAGCAATGAGCACAAAATGTTTCATGCAATTCCCATACAAACAACCAATTTATTACAGTTTCTAAAAAATAAATGTTTGCCCTGGTAGTGGTGCTGCAGAAAAGGTCATAGGTTGACCAACATTGATAAAATACCTTCTCTATGCACCAGAAACAATCCCAAGAAGTGTTACAGGATTCCTGCTGAAGCTGTTTGCCTTATTGCATTTGGAAATATGAAGTTTGACCTGCTGGTGTTACTAACGGAAAAGTACACACAAAACAATAGGGTTCATCCTCTATGCATCAAGAATGAGCAAAAAAATGCTGTGCAATCCTCATAAGAACTGTTTGAGTTATTGTGCTGACACAAAGGATCTGCAGCGGTGGCCAAGGCGAATCAGTGGTGTTCTCTAGCACTTTGTTTTGGGGATATAGTTATGAAGTATGATTTAACACAGTTGAATCACCAAGGGAACCAGGGGAACAAAAAAAGAGACAATATTTTTCAGTTTATAAAGCAGGGCTTTCTCTCTTCGTGAAACACATAACACACACACACACACACACACGGGCGCACACACGCACACCCTCACACCCACACACACACACACACACACACACACTTTCATATGAATATGAACAGATGAACATTGCCGCTCATATTTAGGCATATATTATCAATGCACATATTGTGTATGGACATAGAGCAACCTATAAAAGCATACACTGACCCATGTTCACAAATGTACAGTACATACTAATTTCAGATATACGTACTACACATGGACACACACATTGCTCACAGCTTAAATGTAGCAAAGGCCTTGCCGCAGTTTTCCCAATGCGCATTCTTTAAGCTGTATGCCTTATAGGCGCTAAGCCTTTATCATCCAGATGGGCCACATTAATCCCTTAAGTGTTTCCACCCTCTCAAATTTAATGCCAGGCCTTTTAAAAAAGCAAATGCCTGGGAGCTAGCATTTCTGCGGAACAGCTAAGCAGATTCATTTGCAATGCTACAGTGCTCTGCTTGCCCACACCAATTCTGGCTTACCTTAGCCTGCCTGCCTTCTTCTGACAATTAATGAATAGGCCATCTGTCGACTCTGTCAAAACTTGACTCATTTGTGATGAAGGCTCAATATTCGCAGTAGGATTAATATTTGTTATGAATTCAAATACTGGCAGGCACCTCAAAACTTAGGGTACAATCTTCATCTTGTAATTTAGTGAATTAAACATAATGCTGCCTTATTATCCTCACCATGTCAACTTGGTGACGGTAGATGAATGCTATTAACTTCACATTGCTTTATGTTGTTTTGAGGGTGAAAAGAATGCAAATGCAAAATACTAATGATACCTCCGAATGCAAGAACTGTGACAGTGGTTTTCAAACTCGGTCTTGGGGGACTCATATGTATGCTGTTTTTTGCTCCAAGCACAAATAGATTCAGAATAATTTAACAAGCGGTTAGTAATGCCACTGCCACACACTGTGGGCAGGAGGCATACTGTATTTTGAATGTTTGTCCGTCATGCCATCCATCCCGCTGTCCGACAAATATCTTGTCCGCACTATATCTACTGAAGGAGTACAGGGATATCCACCAAATCAGGCATGGGAACTCCCTTCCAAAGGAAGCTAAACTACCTAGAATTTAGAGGTCATTGGGTATGAGGTCAAGGCCGCTAAAGTCAGTAGTATGAGAGTCGAAGATAAAATTTTCGGGTGTCTGAAGCTATAGAGGTGGCGGCATAGCAGTCAGTGCTTTGTGTTAAGCTATGCCTTGTTTAACTTTCTTCTTCTTCTTTTTCTTCCTCCATCTCCTTGTGGCTTCCATTCCGATAGAGACTGCACGTTGGGTTTCACCGTGACATTTCACCAATAAGGCTTGTTACTCTCAGTGAATGGCTTTTCATTCCTTGAGATGGTCGACAACTAGGACGTAATGATCTCCTGCACTACAAGGGGCTTTGGATTGTGATTTTTTTTTTTTCATTTTCCCCCAACCTTCACAATCAACATTTTAAATGGAGTTCCAAACGTAGGTTAGTGAACCAGACCGCGCCTAAAAACGTCACTCCATTTGTCCACATCCTGACCAACCAGTCTATTTATACCGCATTCATTCTACAATCCTTGTCTGTCTTGTTAGATGTCCCTCCCTTCTGTTCCCTTCTATTCGTCTGTCGCCCTTGAAAGAGCCTTTATGACTCCAAGAAGAGACAGGACCCCCACCCTGAGTCTTGTCGCCTGGGGCTTCCCGTTATCCTGCACTGGTCTCCGCCTACTCAACTCTATTCTGTCCTTCATCAGTACAAATTCCCATGCTCATTCAATTCAATAAATATGGTTAAATACTATTTTAGGTGTGGTCTGGAATTCATTAATTGAGAACAGTGAGTGAGAAAGGAAAAAGGAGGGAAAAACAAACATGTACAACAACACAAGCAATGATAACAGATTTAAAAAAATTGTAAATGTCCACAAGATAAACCTGTTCCTGATGGACAAAAACAACAATGGCAAAAATAACAGCAATCACAACAAGAACAACAATGACAACAAGAGCAAAAACAAAAAGAAATAGTCAAGTAAACGATAAACATGTTATGACAGAGCAAATGTATCCATATCGACAGTTACACTTTGACATAAATACTTTCAGGACGGTACATTGGTTCCTACTACTGAGAAGGAAGGGGGGAGAAGAAAGAAAAAATATTAAAAGCAAAAAAATCTTAAAATAAAAATGGATAAATAAATTTTTTGAGTTTTTGGGAAAAAAACATTGAGATAAACTTGGTGCGTGTGTATATCTGTGTACATTTGTGTGCGAGCCCGTGCAATCATGAGTGTGTGTGTGTGTGTGTGTGTGTATGTGTGTGTGTGTGTATGTGTGTGTGTGTGTTTTTGTGTGTGTGTGTGTGTGTGTGTGTGTGAGTGTATATGTTTGTGTGGCATGTGCTGTGAAGTTTGATGGAATTAATGTGGAGGGTTGGATAAGTGGAAAAAAGATGTCCCCACACTGTTAAATGAGCTCTCAAAATTTTTTTTTTATTGCACAACAGTTTTTTGGGAGCTCATTTAACAGTATGCGGACATCTCTTTTCCAGTTTTTGATGTTGTTTGTCCGGCACCTGTTATAATACTTGGATGTGAGCGTAATCTCTTGGAATTTCATTTGGGTTGGATAACTGCCCCAGAGCAGTGGAGAAGCTGCCCCAGCTGCTGAGGTAGCACATGGTCCCGAAGCACATCACAAACCCGCCACCATGCTGCTGTATGGGGGCCGCATAAATAGGAGGACAATTGTAGGTCCCTGGGGGTCGAATCTGGATTTTGGGTTTCCACCATTTGTAGGAGGTCATAAAACAATTTAGCTGAGAGGGAGAAAAACTAGGTGATTATCTGAGAGGATTATTTATTATCAATTATCAGGAGTTTCTAAAAGGGAATGAATCGTAATTTCAATTGGAATGAAACATACTCCATTCAACTCCTTGGATTCACCTGAGAACAATAATACCAAACATGATATGAATATGTATTAATATGATGCAGTTGTCATGAAAAACTCTTAAGATGGATTATTGTATAGGCAATTTTGGTTATGAGTGCAAAAGTCATTTCACAGTAGTATACTGAACATGTGAGAAAGGTCCAGAGTTTCAGACTATTTAAACAGATGAGTTAAGGTCCAATTTCATAAGAGGCATGACCAGGGCAGGGAAAGATGTTCACAGGGGTAGAACTGTGATAGTCACCCCCCTCACTTCGCCAGAGTCCCGCTTATTGTCCCGGGCCGTCATGAACCCCCCCCCAGTCTTCCACAGACACAACCATAAACACCCCCTTTCCCTTGACACCACTCAACAAACATTCTGGGGAGTCAACGGCCCACTCATCCTGAGGAAGGCCTAACAGCTTATTGTAATATTGCAGGCCACATGAGTCCTTTGAAGTTTAGGATGAGCCTCAGTTCCTGGGCTCCTCGCGTTCGTCAGCCTTTTGCTGCATACCAGCTTGATCCCCGTCTTACAGATAAAAGCCATCCATCCCCACCCGGTCCTGTGCAAAAAAATAAAATCAATTAAACAAACTTTACAGATAACTGGGTTCAATTTCATGAGACACGCCAATGATTACTGCCAGCACTTTAAAGAATGATCTAAAGAGATGCACGAATAGATGACAAAATTGTTGACAGCTATCAGACTAGAAAGGGTTACAAAGTCATTTCTGAGGCTCTGGGACTCCAGCAAACCAAGGTGAGAGCTATTATCTACAAATGGAGAAAACGTGGAACAGTGGTGAACCTTCCCATTAGAGGCTGGCCTATCAAGATTCAAATGTGAGGTGTCACATGAACTACATACTAATACTTCAGTGACAATATACACGGTCAATGCATTGCCACACGGAGTGGGTTGAACTCGTTATTTCACAGACCAGGGTCATATAGTATATAGCTGCTGGCAGCCAGACATACACACACACACGCACGCACACACACAAAAACACAGATGTGCACACATGCAGCTACATTGTTATACACTGGCACCTTTTTTGCCAGTTATTTTAACTGGCACCTTTTTTTTGCCAGTTATTTTTGTAATTTTACAATCAGTTTATAACAGAGGTTCTGTGTATGTTAACTGTAAACCTCAGTTAAATGCGTGCAGGACTCTACTCACATTTAAAATAACAAGTAGACAATGCATTCATTTAACTGTTAAATTCAGTCAATTTAATACAGTGTATTTTCTTCACTCCATCCCACATGTAATCCAACTGAAAGATCTTTGATCCACTTGAACTATTAAACCATTTTCATTGGTAGTTGGGGACTCAGATGTTGGACTCCGGGAAGGGTTGCATGCAAATTGATGAAGACCTGTCCTCTTCTCAGTTAAGCTTAGCTTTCATCCTTCATAACTATTGATCTGCGTGTCATACAGAGTTAGGGATCTGTTTGTCATTTTTTTTGTATTTGTTTTTTCATCCCTTTTCCCCCCATACACGTATAATGGACCATTTACTGCTCATACTCCTGCAATTTCATAGCAAGAAACATCAAACTTGCTTTGTAGCTTCCTGTTAGGTTGAATTTGTCATTTTCAGGTTTTTTGATGATCTCCCTCCTCCATTACTCCTTTTTCATCTTCTCTTTTTTTTTGGTAGACATCCATTTCACTTCAAAAACCCTCATACTCCCACAATTTGATTGCGATGGCCTCCAAACTTTCTTTACAGCTTCAGACTACTCCAAACAATGGATGTTGATTGTCTGTGGCCCTGCCCACCTTCCTCTTTGGTTTTCATCCACATACAAATGTTTTTAAATCTTTATCTGTGGCCAATATTGTCCTGTGAACAGACTGTTCAGGGGGCAGAAGGTTTTATTCGGGAATGGAGCCATTCAAGCTGGCGAGGTTTGTGCTGTTACTGATTAGAGGTGGTGGGAGTCGCAGCTGTCAGACAGGGTTCGCCATTCCGTGCTGCACTTTAGTACCTGTCACGATCAATCATCCATCACTTGGGCGACAAACATTGTCTTCCCATCATTTACTTGCCATCTTCCATCTACTGACTTGAATAAAAGAATGTAATCACTGACTCGCCAGCCTGACTTCATATACACAATGACTCAATAACAATAATATGAATCATTAACATTTAAATGAGCCATTTAAAAATCCAGTCACATAACTGCATCCTTTACATTTGACTCGAAGGAAATTTGTCTCAGCAATGGCTTTTTAATGCTGTCATATTTTAGGTTGGCATTGCGTTTTTTGTTTGTTCGTTCTATTGTTACCTAATTCAAGGATTACCTCACATCTTTAAACTTTCCAATTTTAATAGCAAGAACTAGTCTCCTCACCGATCTTCTGCTTGCACCGATCCTCAGATTATGTTTAAATTACCGTATTTATTATCAACAGCATCAGTGTTTTAATATTTCTATCAATTGTCAGTTTACTTGTCACTGTGTCACCCTTATTTCATGCAACTGAATGTGCATAGACATTATGCTAGTAATGAGCAACTGTGCAATACATGAGAACAAGAAATTTTGCACAAACATTTTCTTTTCTTGCTATTGAAAAGCTTTCTATATATTCCAGCTCAACATGGCTCTAAACTTTGAATGATGACGTCTATTTTTTATAGTTGCAAGTCTGCATTATTTATGACATTTTGTGCTTATTTGAGAAACACCACATGACACTGTATGTGCATTTCATAAATAACCTTATACAGCTGGATGAACCCCACTGCTTTTGTTTTTCAGTGACTTATACCCCATTTAGGAAAATAGGGATATTCACACTGAAATGTATATCAATTTTGGGGCTGAATTAGCAGTGAGCTGCCATCGTCAGCATACACGCTCTGGATTCAGTGTACAGACGAATACTCCACAATTCTGCTTTAGAATCCCATAATTTGGCTAAATGGACAGCAAAGAAGTATTTTTTAATTGTGTTACTCTGAAATGGTGAAGAACTTTTGCTTAGAATTGCTCATTTGTTGATTAGAGCGTGCTTGCAGATAATTGCAGCATCCTGCTCTTTGTTTTGTTATCTCTGGGGGTTTAGTCACCCAGAGGAAGCTCCTACCTGAGGAGTGTGTTCATGGCCTGATACGTGTCTCACATCCTCTACTTTAAAATGCGAGTGGCATGGAGGAACAGAGGGACAGTGAGTCAGCCACTTAGGGGAGCCTGGGATTGGGCTTAAAGAAAGGACCGGAAACAAGAGTGGTGGTCGTGGGCTGGATAGAAGGACCACTGGAGTGAAATGCTGTATTTTCAGCATGTTTTTGCTATTGTGTAGAGACCAGGTAACTAAAGGCCAGGTTGAAAACCCTGTGTGCAGATAGAATAATATACAGGAACAAGATACGCTGTGTGTGTGTGTGCATGCGTGTGTGTGTGTGTCTGTGCGTGTGTGTGTCTGTGTGTGCAAATGAGTGTGTTGATGAGCTCAAAATTGCTGGGGTGGAAAATTTTTATTCAAACTAGTCATTGCTCTCTTACTTTTTAGGAATTTCCCTTGATTACAAATCAGGGCAACAGACTGAATTTTCATTTCACAAGTACTGCACTTCACATTATGCTTAAAAAAAATCAAATAATACATTCAATTTAGAGAAATCTGCAGGGTGTTAGTGAGTCCAGGGTCTTGAATTTGCATTTGTTTATTTATTCTGTAAATCTGCTGAGGTAAAAAAAAAGCCCTTCCATAAAGTGCCATAAAATATTGTGGATATGAATGGCCACAGGTGTGTGAGTGCATGCTGAATAAGCCTTAGATGGACTGTCAAGGCAGTATTCCTGCGTCCTGGCAAGAGCATACTGTGAGTGACATAGCTCAGTTCACAAGTTTTACCGAAAGCAAAGTTTGTAAGCAAACAATCCAAGTCGAAATGAAATGAACAGAATGCTGTGCACAGGGAAATGGAAGATTTGTGGTGATAGGGCAGTCCAGGGTTCAGAAGCTAATCAGGGAAAGAGCCAAGCAAGACCCAAATCATTAGTCAGAGAACCATCTGTATTCTAAACCAGTGTACTCAATAATCAGGGACTAGACGGACTTGTGAGCCACTGGACAAAAAGAGATCGAAACCAGGAATCAGACACTAGAAAATCACTTGTGAGATACTTGGAGTAGGAACTTCAGCAATAAACTCGCAGTGGGCTAATGAAAAGTGTGGGGTTATGCAGGGGAGAGCGAAGGAGGGAGGGGATGGAGAACAGGGGAATGAAAACAGGAAACTCGTGCAAGGAGCATGGTTCTAAACAGGGAGCTAAACTAGGTGGTTGAGAAACAGAAAAGGAAGGCTGAGTACATGAGCGCAGGAGTAAACAAAAACACATGAGGACAGAACAGGAGTGAATGACGGAAGACCAGCACTAAACAATATTATGAAAATAAAATATAAAGAAAGCATACAAAAATACATAGGGAGGAAACTGGAGTACCTGGAGGAATCCCATGCGAACACAGGGAGAACATGGAAACTCCCAAAATAATAATACTACTATTACTACTACTAATAATAATAATAACTATTATTATTATCATCATTATTATTATTACTGTAGGATTATTGAAGATTATTAATTTTTAAAATCTTTTTCCTCCATCGTTATCAAGGGTGCGCATATAGCTGCACCTGATTGTATGTCCCTCAACATAGTTGTTGTTGAGCTGAATCACAGGAATAGAGCTTTTCCATATATTTAATACTACTCTGCTCAAAAAAAAAAACTACACTTCCCAGAGTGCACCAGCAGCAGCAAACCAGCTGCTCATTACCTGATCAGTCACTGCCACTGATTTGGAGCACCTGAGAAGGAATGGAAATCTTCAGGCATTCAAACAAACAGACTTCAGAGGGAAGCAACAAATTCACTCATGGGTTCAGTCCAAAGACGCCAATGGTCGGTGAAATATTTTATTTACTTTACTTTCATGTTGTTTGAATGCTGCTTAATATGTTCAATTTCATGTTTAACTGCTGGTTAAGGAACACATTGCAGCATTGATTTCATTGACTTTTGATGAATGAGCTGCACTAAGTGATGTTTAATTTGGAGTTTGAACAATGAAAAGTATAAAATACAAAAGGATAATACAAAGTTAAAAATGTTAAAATTCTGTAAAATGTTAAAACTCTACTAAAAATGTGGAAAATTCATGAAATTAATTTTTTCTTAAGATTTTTCTTTATTTCCATTTAAAAGGCTTAAGTGGTTAATTAATGTAATTCATGTAATCATGTTTCAATTCATGTTTAATGTAATTCATGTAATCATGATGTTGAATTAAAATATAAGCATTTAATTTAAGATTCATTTAAAAATGTTTAATTAAAAATGTTAACTTTGTTTTCTGTCTTTAAAGGTTTACAACCTAATTTACTGTACTGACCAATCAACTGACGAAGCCAGCCAATCACAGAACAAAAGTTGGAAGAAAAAATAAAGTTGAGTTGGAAATTTGAGTTGTCCTTGCATCCTTTGGAGTTGAACAAGAGGAGGGCTTGACAGTATTTACAACACCACGCACCATATTTATACATTTAGAGCCCTAGAAGGGCTGTTTTCGGCACCATCATGCTGTTGAAACAGAAAACAGAGTCTGCAGTATATTGCTGCTGAGTTCAACTAGTCCATTTGATACCTGAGATACTACAATGTAACCAGCTCCACATTTGTTCACAAAATAACACCTTGAACAAAGTGGATTTTTTTTTTTTCCAGGTGTCATATTTTCTTAAAATTATTTTAATGATTTGTCAACATTTCCTCGCTAATTTGCTGCAGTGTCGCTGGAACACATAACTGTTGTGACTTGCAGCACAGAACTATTCCAAATTTGCTACCATTTGATGGCACTGGTAGACTAATTTTGTGACTACTAAAGAGATTTATTTACCTCCGGTTCTATTTGTGTGAAGTAAATTGTTCACAATTTCATTTCTAAATTAGGAATGAAATACACAGTACAAAACATCTTAGCTCTCTGTTCACTGGAGTGGCTCCTCTAAGCCTGAAAGGTTTCGGCAGTGGTCATACCTGGGCATGGTAAGTAGAGCAAACAAGTAAAGAAAAAAAATGTTGGGTCTTCGTAAGGCCTCAGTGTCACAACCCTCATGTGTCAGTAATTCTCCTGTGATCTGGAAAAACCTAGTGAGTTTATCAGTGGCAAGGGTCTCACAGCTGAACAAAAATGTTTGGATTGTGGACTTGTCCCAACCAAAAAAATAGAAACTTGATTTTGACAGTTCAAATAACTCTAATAGCTGGTGTTTTAAGATTTTCACCACTCTTAATTACTGCAAATGAGGGTCAAACTCAGTTTTTACCCAAAGTGACATAGGTACTAATTTTTTTTTTAGATTACAGGATAATTGTCTCCATGTTTCCAGCAATGTCTATGTGTTTGGTGGTTTTGCCTCCTTTAATTGATTTGTCTCGTCGCCTTCCCCATGACCAGGTGTGATGCATTATATGCCCCACTCCTTGTGTGTGTGTGTGGCCTGCATATAAAAGCTTACTTGCTTTGGTCTTTTGAGCCTTCCTGTCAGTTTGTCTTCCAGTTTTGAGCAAAGCTCTTCCATATGTTTATTAGTATTTTAACTCATTCCCTACGGAATACTTTTATATAAAATTGTCGCGTTTGTACAGAATACTTTTCCCGAAAATTACACAATATAAAGTATTGAAGTACAGGTGGCCCATGACCGCGATCGTCAACTGATTTCTTGTTTTCATCGGACTGCGAATGGTCATCCACGCCGCTGGCACCGGCTTACCATAGGGAATGGTAGAATTTACTGTGCCGTTGGCAGCGGCTTACCGTAGGGAATTAATTAATGACAGAGAAAACACATAATTGCACTCCGGAGTCTCATTAATGGGAACAAACTCCCAAGCCTGAATATCGGCCTTCAGGATTGGGACCGTGTTCCTGCTAAACTCTTCGGTCCTGCTGTCAAGCAGTCCTGCTTCGGTGAGGGAAATTCTCCACCTGGCTTCTGCCCTGGACTGGCAACTGGCCAACCCCTCCTATTATTACCAACAAAGCTGAATTGCCCCTTTCTTGGTTCTGGGATCTGGCCAACTCCACTACTATTACTGTATTCCTATCAATAAATACTCCTCATTGTACCCTGACTCTGCATCTGGTTCCTTATCCGGATCATAAAACTTTGGTGCATGCAGAAGTTGCATTTGTAATAGACCCTTTCGGTGTAAGGGCGGTTAAAAGCGAGATTTGGAGTGCGCATGCTCTTTGCAGACTATGTGGGGCAGAAGATGCACAAATCCTATTTAAAAGTTGGGGAATTATAAGCTATTTCGCTTACCCCATGGTAAAAGGCAGTTTACAGCGTGGATTCGGACTATAAACAGGAATATTTTTCGTTCGGGAACATTCTAGGGTGTGCAGCGTACATTTTGTGTCTGGATGGCAAGATTAAGAATTCTGTATTCAACCTAGCCTACTCCAAATATCGATTGATGTTTGGGTACTCAGAGAAACATTAGGATATTGAAAACACGTCAAGCATACGTCCAGTTAAGGAAATTTAGAGTTTAGTTTCAAGTGCTGCCATTCGTGTCAGTTGCATGTCGTTAACGGCGGCTGTCATGTCACTGCTGACACACTGGGTTGCTAGGGCAGGCGCAGCATATGCATTCGCGATATTAAATATTAATATTAAATTCTAAACCCCCTTTCTCACTGATAAAACTCCACCAAAACATATTGGCGCCCCCCTTTTAAAATTGTTCTGGCAAATAAAAAGCGGGAAAAAAGTGGAGGCTGGAAATTCTTTTCCCCCTTACGATATAGCTAGACTATAAGCTCTATTAGTTCTCACCTACAAACTGAAAGCATTGACTTCTTCAGCGCAGAGACTTGAGAGACTATATCGGCGAGATACTGTCAAGGCAAGTCCTTGACATTGTTATTTTCAGCACAGATGAAAATCCGAAATCAAATGTGTAGCGTTCAGTCAAACAGTAATGATATGGCTTTGCATTTTACGTGTAGCTGCGCACTTATCCATGTCAAGAGGTGATTAGAATCATGTGTGCTTGCGGTTGTTTTGAACAATGCGAATTCGTCGCAAGAACACTGTAGCCATTTAGCTGACTTAAGACGCGGGACCCAATCATAGTGGTGTTAATGACATTATTTCACGTCCGCAAAACTAACTGGCAAGCAAATGCCACTTTGTTGGCTATATAGAGCAAGTAGCTAATTATGAAATCAAAATCACAAGGAAACCAGTGGTGTAGCCAGAGGCTGGGCCAAGACACGTCACTTTATGACAATAAGTCCTGGCTAGTTGTCAATCATTTTCCTTTATTGAAGCGTTTTCCAATTATCGTAATTTGCAACTGAAGACACGGTTTCTCTCCATATGCCAGGGGTGTCCAATCTTATCCAGAAAGGGCCGGTGTGGGTGCTGGTTTTTGTTAGAGCCCAACACTAACATACCTGATTCTACCCACCAAGGTCCTGATTGAAACCCCTGATTAGTTAATTAGTGGTATCAGGTGCTGTAGCACTGCTGGCTAGGACAAAAACCTGCACCCACACCGGCCCTTTACGGATAAGATTGGACACCCCTGCCATATGCGATCTAACTGCGATTAAATTATGGGCAAAATTCAGTACAGTTGTGGAACAAGAACAGAGAATTGGGTTGCACAAAACATGCGTTTAAAACAATTATTAGTCCTTACCTGTTCTCAGTCATTTTCATAACAGAAGGTTCACTCCGAAAGCACTCCACACTTATTAGGTACTGCTTGTTCTCCCCGATTAGGTAAGATGACAATCATTCATCTGGACGCGTAGTTGCTGTAGGCCATTTAAATCAACGTTATTCAAAATTGCATAGGCTACCTGTGGACTCTCACTCAAATAGCGGGAGCTTTTTATAGCCTACTGAACCGCCGAGTGCCACTTTTTTTTTTTTTAATCAACCCACACAATACCGAGAGTGAAAGTCTGCGTTTCATTGGAACACGGACCAGTTAAATCAACGCGAAGCATTGGCCTATTAATAAGTAAACAGTTTTGCTGTACTGAATTTAGCCCATGATTTCGTCGTTGTTAGATCGCATATGGAGAGAAACTGTGTCTTCAGTTGCCAATTACGATAATCGGAAAACGCGTCAATAAAGAAAAATGATTGAGAACTAGCCAGGACTAATTGCTGTCATAAAGGGACGTGTCTTTGCCCACCCTCAGGCTAGATCACTGCTTATACAGTAATATCAACCAGTACTTTCATTATATTTCTCCGAGCAGATCGTTCTTTCCTTGATTGGGTTGGTGTGAGATCCTTTCGTTTGGAGGGAAACACAGAGCAAAGCCAACATTGGGTCAACGAAGTCGGGCCAGCCCTGACAAAATGAGTACTGCAGACTCTAGTGTGATCATTCGGGACAAAGTTCTTCCGATTTATAGCTCAAATCCACGCCTGTCGTTGTCTCTCGTCACGGGGAACACGAAAAAACCTTACGTCCCCGTCCTTATGATACCGGTTTATGCACCCCTCTATGCAAGACATAGCCACTATATTTCCTTTTGCCCCACATCAGCTTTATTGGGCATGCGCGCGCGGACTTCCGGTCTTAAACCGAACTGGTCTATTGACACTGTTTTTGATTATATGCTTGCCATTGTTTTTGTGGACATTAATAACTCATTTACTAATTGATTTACTAACTTTAAAAATTATAAAATAATAACTATAAAAAGAAGAAAAAAAAATGAAGAATGTAAGGCGTTCTAAAAGGCAACAAAGGCCGTGTTCTGAATTGCCTTGTAGGTGATTCCAAACAGGGAATCAGCCTTGACAAGTAAAGATAGAGGCTTTCTCAGCCAGTAACGCCACAAATAAGTCTCTCCTACACATAAGACAAGTACACAGTCACGTATTCCAAGTGACAAGTGACACTAATGTACTGCATATATTCCACATTCCAAAAAGTAGCATTTTAAATTCAGTGGGTGAAATCAAATGAACTACAGGAAGTCGATGACTTTGAGTACCATCTTATGTCCCAAAGAGACATTTTTGAGTATTCTTTCACCACTTTTATACATTTCTCTTATACCCAACTGCATATGGCTGGGAAAGTTTGTGAGGAATAGAGTAAAATTTTCAGCACCAAACGTGCGCATGCAATTAATCACTAAAAGAGGAGGCAAACTGGGGTTCCTAACACCAGTCCTCTGTTTCAGTCTTTAGTTGCCCCCTTTCCAACTTTTTTGAAACATGTCGTTGGCATCAAATTCAAAATGGGCAGATATTTTTTAAAAAAACAATAAATATCTCCTTTTCAGCAACTGATATATTTTCAATTTAAATGTAGAGTTAAAATGATTTGCAAATCATTGCACTGTTTTCATTTTCATTTTACCCAAAATCCCAAATGATTTGTAAAGGGTGTTCTAGTTCTTGTTCCCGAGTCAGTCTCTGTCCAGTCACCTCTGCCTGTTTCGACTTATAATTTTTCATAAATAAACTTTGGTTTGTTGTCACCCTCGTCTGCTGCTGGGTCCAAACCCCATCACCTTTGATAAAGGCAACATCATTCAAATCTTGCAGCTTGGCTCAAGAACACAATGAATATGGCCAAACAAAGCCCTCTTGTTTACACAATGCAGTGTGCTTTTGGACTAGCTTCTGTTACGAGTCTGTGGGGACCCCTTCGCACTGCTGTTCGCTGCTCGAAACTGCATAGCGAAAGCAAATGAATGCGCAAAAACTTGAGAGGGCATGGGTCAAGTCATGGATATTGTTCATTCTCAGATGTGTGCCAACAGCTGGTTTTGGTGGGTGCATTATGCTAAAATGGTCAAAAAAAAAAAAAACAATGTTGTTTTTGCCCCCTCTTTTCTCCTGCAAAGGAGAAAAAGCCCCGCAGACATCAAAACCATTTGCATTTCCTTTTTTTTTTCTGAAAAATTGCTTTCAATCGATATATCCAAGATACATGCATATATTCTTTAACTCACTTACTCTTGGGCAGGGTCACAGGGTGGGCTGGAGCCTATCCTAGAATATAGTAGATGAGATGCAAGAGCAGACCCTGGACAGTGCACCACTTTATCACAGACCACTCACACACTAACACTTACGGGCAATTTAGAGTCTCACTCACACCCTGACGCCTGTGGACAGTGCATGTCTTCGGGCTGAGGAAGGAAACTCCACACAAAAAAGCCTCAGGCTAGACTCAAACCCACAATCTTCTTTACATAAGGCAACAGTGTCACCCACTGTGCCGCTAGTAGCAGAAGCTGACCTGAAAACAGGATGCGTACAAGACTTCCGTTTGCACTGATCATTAGTCTTGACCTGTTTACAATAACTTTACTTCATTAACCCTTAGAGCGCTAAATGCAGCTATTGTTGCTCAATAATGTGAGATATCAAAATCAAAGCTGTTGAAAACCTATCATGTGGTGACTATCATTGTTTGCTAAACAAGTTGCCACATGGTAGGTTTACAACAGCACAAGATAACTGAATTTATATATGTTTTTCAATTTGTTTCAGCGCTCTAAGGGTTAGCAATATGCCAAATCTGAACATATTCAATTCTGGCCACTTCTCATTTAGGGAAGACAAGAAATAAATTTGGATGCAAATATGAGCACATTTCAATTAATGTCATTCATTTAGCTGTGGCAGCATGAAAAACCACCATCATAGGTCCTGTTTATGTGTAATTGCACATGCCCATGATGAAGAGTTGCCATTTTCACTGCCATTTGGCAATGTTAACACTCGCTCACACATGAGCCCTGACAAATGAATGATGGCATTATTGCAGAGACAAATTAAACACGGCAGGCCCACCAGTGAACATGACGAAAGAGAACTACAGACATAACTCTTTATTAGAAGCATTTTCCCTGTCGGAGCTCCGACTATTTTATGATGCTTTTCAGTCTGGCCAAAGGCAGCGTGACTTATGCCTCAGTCTGGCCCGTCCTCCCCCCTCCATTTCCTCCATCCTACTCCTGACCCTTGGGCTTCAGTTCTGTTTACTCTCCTTTCATTTTGAAGGTTCCCGCTGCGCTGAACACATAAAGCTGGTTTTCGCATGGCGGGGCAGTGTGTAGTCCTTGGGCAGCTCAGATTTTTATTTATTTATTGATTTATTGATTTTATTGTGACAGGCAGGAATAATTGGATTAGTGCACAAATTTGATGAAATACCCCAATGGGCAGCATCATCTTTGATTTTACATAACAGCCTTGATGTATTTAGGTCCATGTATCAAATTGCGTTCCTGCAGGCGTGTGTTTGCATTCTGGTACTATGAAAAAATTGATCACTTGTTTTCATCAACAGTAAATGCCTGGAAATATATTTTGTATGATGACAAATAGACAGTAAGAATCAATTCATCAGAGAATGATTTTTTTAAATTTTGGTTCTGTACTTCAGCACTTGAAAGCATACCAACATAAGATAAGATGTTAGTTCTGACAGGAGTAATTTACGTGTATCTACATCCATATTGCATGACCGTTTAGAAATGATAGCTCCTTTTGTATGTAGCCCCCCATGTTTGGGCACATTAAAATTGTGGACAGTTTAAAATTATGTAAATAAAAATAAAGTAATCATTTTTAATATTGGTCACAAATCCTTTACTGGAATGACTGCTTGAAGTCTGTGGTGCGGACATCTCCAGACGCTGGGTATGATGTTATGCTAGGCCTGAATCTTGCTTGTTTGAGGGACTTTTTGTCATAATTCTACTGTTTAGCATGTAAAACGCATTTTCAAGTGGAATCAGATCAGCAGATTGATGTCACCAAGAGAACCAGAACACCAAAACATACAAACAAATGTGTTGCTGTCCAATTAAATATGGTGCTCACTGTTTAAAAAACATCTATCTATTTATTTTATTTCATTTTATTTATTATTATTTTTTTATTATTGTTAGCACTGCTTTTATCTTGGTGCCTGGTTTTTTATTTACCAGTCCACCGGTCAATACACTATTCAGCCCATTAGATTACAGCAGCCCCACTCGCTGCTTGTATGCATCTGACGTCAGGTAAAAGGGGAATTGTGGCTAAGGGCAGTGTTTGCACTAACAGTCCTCTCCACTCAGTGTCCTTTAAAACCATTGCTCATTAAACTCTCCGCAGATGTGCTTCCTCTGCTGCTCTTTTTTCTTCAAGGTCCCTTTGACCCCTGAAAGCTTGAGTCACACAGGCACGCTGTACGCCTTTTGTTCATTGCCATGGGAACTGCAAGAAGAATAAAGGCGCGCCGAATTGAATTTTGTGACCGAATCCGGAAAAAAAAAAAAAAAAAAAAACAGGTTGCGCAAGCCCTTTTTACGCACTTTATTGTTTCATACTGGTAGGATTACTGCGGATGTTAAAATGTGACTGGTGAACAACGAATGAAAAGAAACATCGCCAAGCAGTCAATAGAGGCTGTTATGTTGCTCTTTCTTTTCTCGCCATTTTTACTTCATGAACAGTCAATTTACTGTTATGGCTGAATATTGATATGAAATATTTTATTTGTTCAATTTCTGGTTTTCACATTTAAGAGATGTATAGATAAGAATGCATGGTATAAAACAGAATATTTCACAGTCTCAAGCAACTGAAGATAATTATTGTTAATTACTGATGAATTAATTAGGTATTGGTTAGTTAACTATTGATGAATATGCCAAAATTCTTCAATGACAAAGTCAATTTAGTATGGGTAATTAGCCAAGCTAGTGCCTAACGCCATCATCAAATCTAGTGCAATGCAATGATGTAATGATTAATGATCTTGACAGGAATTATTAATTCTTTTTGGGGGGGGAGGGAAAGATCAAACTGTTCAACCCACCACAGCCCTCTGCTCTGACTCAGGAGAAGGATGCCATGGCATGTGATTCCTTTGCCGTGCGCAGTCATCGATTGACAGCATAAAATATCTTGCTAAGAGTGCCCATTTGTGAGGGATGAGACTGAAAAATTTTGACTAGCGTAGCGCCTCTTATCCAGGAAAAGCTGAGCCAATTATTACCTCACCCAGGCAGACCTCCTGCCATTGCAGGGAATAGCGCAGTTGAGATTTGAACATCTAAGCATAGGGCTTGACAACAAATAGCTGTGAGTGATTCGGAAGCTCCTGACCGCTGGCATTTTAATCGTGTTGTAAAATCCAAATCTAACACGTTCACCATTGAAAACTTGACATTAACTGTCAAGCGAAAGAATATAACATGAAAATGACATTAAAAATTCCATCCATCCATCCATTTTCCGCCACTTATCCAAGGCTAGGTCGCAGGGGTAACAGACTAAGCAGAGAGGCCCAGGCATCCCCCTCCCCAGCTACTTCCTCCAGCTATTCATAGGAGACCCCAAGCTGGAATTGATGTATATTAGCAGAATTAATCCTTTATGACAAATCAGGAGAATCAATGTTTCTGTATTTCCAAAGCAAATACAATTTCCTGACCATCCATAATGATAAAAGATCAAATTTAACTGACTTATGAAGGCAATAAAAATTAATTGTGTTAAGTGTTAATTGTGAACCAAGCCAACTGTGAGTTCAGTGGAAGGAGCAGGTTGAATTCATGTGGGTGTTGCTCAGTTGGAGTGTTTTGTCAACCACCTTTCTGCCGCAGAAATAGACTAGCGCACAAGTGGGTGTCACTCAAATTATACATGAATTGAATCGCTAGCATTTATGTGAGGAAAACGTCACCTCATTAAGCAAGTGCTACTCTGAGGAGCCTGCATTTAGTCGAATTGCAGTAAAGAAAATGTCAATAAGGAAGCAGATTATTGGAACAGAAAGTCTTTGCCACATGCATTCACCAGCTTTATTTTTTTTTTTTCAAATAATTTCAACTCACATCTTACTATGAGTGCAGATCTGCAGTTTTTGAGTTTAGATGGAGTTAGCAGGGTCCTGTGTCCACTATTGTTCACAAAATTTTGCTTTTTTGCCTCCAGTCCCAGAATTTTTTGTTTATCGAACCCTATTTAATGGGAACATGCCAATTGCTTTATTTTACTTTGAAAATAAACCAGTTGTAACATATCTGGAGGAAGAAGACTGCCTAGAGACCACAGACATGATGTCAGAGGCAGTGACCTGACCTTTAACGCATGATTACCCTCAACCTGCTACTGTTTACTTTGCCTGATTAACAACAACAACAATTTACTAACTGAATGATCAAGACCTGTTTGTAGTCGGTAATGATTAACAATCAAAAATAACAAAGAGATGACTCGGCTAAAATGAGATATTGTACAGGTGGTGATAATTTGAGTGAACAGATCAGGACTGCAAACAGGCCCAATTAGCACCTGTACTATCTACTTATGCAGCCATGCACTTGCAATCTGCACAGAATGTGGTTTACAAATAATTTGTTGGAAAATGCAGGTATGTCCCTCGCACAGATGATGTCATAATAGCAGGATACACTGCCTGGCCAAAAAAAGTGCACTCTTTAAAATTTTGTTGGACCGCTTTTAGCTTTGATCACGGCGCGCATTTGTGGTAGCATTGTTTCGACAAACTTATGCAATGCTACATTTATTTCAGACCCAAATTGTATTACTGAGATCTTGTATTGATGACAGGAGAGTCAAACCACTCTGTAAAGCTCTCTCCAGCACATGCCAAAGTAAGGACTCTGCGGTGACTCTGCGGTCAAGAGTGAAAACGATTCCTCATGCTCGCTGAACCACTCTTTCAGAATGAGCCTGATGAATCTTGGCATTGTCATCTTGGAATTTGACTGTGCCCTCAGGGATTAAAAAAATCCACTGATGAGATAACCTCGTCACTCAGTACACTCAGGTGGTCTTCTGACATCATTTTATTGCTGCATGGCATAGTTGAGCCTAGACCTGACCACGGAAGCATCCCCACATCATAACACTGCCTCCAGAGGCTTGTACTGTGGGTACTATGCATGATGGGTGCATTGCTTCATGGGCTTCCTTTATTACCCTGAAGCACCCATAGCACTGGAATAGGGTAAATCTGAATTCATCAGACCATGTTTTTTTTAATTGATCAACAGTCCGATTTTTACGCTCCCTAACAAATTTAAGGGTCCCCCCCCCCCCGATTAGCCTTGATAACAAGTGGCTTTCTAGAAACCATACAGCTGTTTAGTCTCAGTCCTGCAAGTGGCTGTGG
Source organism: Gymnothorax javanicus (assembly GCA_029692085.1). Lineage (NCBI taxonomy): Eukaryota > Metazoa > Chordata > Actinopteri > Anguilliformes > Muraenidae > Gymnothorax > Gymnothorax javanicus. Next base: position 179,781,928 of record CM056193.1, on the reverse strand, counting down.
AAATTTTCTTAGTTTGAAATTTAAACATAGCCATGAGTTCTACTTAGAATTTTTTATTCATGTGTTGAACAGTTCTTAATCTAATTCCGGTGATTTCCGCAATCCTCTTTGTTGTTTTCTTTGCTTGATGCAGGCCAATAATGTACACCTCTTGAAATGCAGTAACATCTTTTCCATATCTATGGGATACATCTTCCAATATTGTTGTTTAAGACATGAATGAGGCTGTTATGAGGCAGGGGGAAGCACTGCTGTCTCACGACAAGAAAGTTGTGGGTTTCAATCGGGCCTGGCGCCCTTCTGTGTGGAGTCTGCTTGTTCCCCCCATGTTTCCTCCAAGTACTCTGGATTCCTCGCACAGCCCAAATGGTGTGTGCACCCTGCAATGGATTGGCAAGCTGCCCCATGTGTGTCCCTACTTTTTGCCTTTAGTCAGCTGGGATGGGCTCCAGCTCCCCCACAGCCCTAGTGAGGAAGATGCAGTATGGATGGTGTTTGATCTTAAAAAGTTGGACCGAGCATTTGGAAGAAAATAGCTGCACAGCATCAAAGATGCACAACCATACTTCACAAATGGCATGAGGTGCTTATTTGTATGACTATCTTTTTGGAAACTACAAATCAATGTTTAACATCTGTTGCCAAAAGCATTATTGTGATCTGATGTGACAAATTAAAAGGCCCAGGAACATTTGGCAAACTTTTGGTGCTTTAATTTAATGTCAATAGCCAGCCTTTTATCTTCCAAACGTCCCAAACAACTTGTGGTGACGTAGATGGCATCTAAAGGTAGTTTTGGAGACTTTTTGACCCCTAAGACTCAAATATCCTCGACAATTCTCCAGCAGTGATCCTTGACGATTATTTTGCCAGTCAAACTATCTGTATGCCTGTGTGTGCGTGTGTGTGTGTATGTGTGTGCGTGTGTGTGTGGGGTCAGTGTACATGCAAGTCCTCTTCCAGGCTGACTCTCATTCTCTCCTATCATTTTCAGCTTATTAATCATTGTGTTGATATTGAAAATGGATATTTTCCAACAATTTAGAAATTTTTTTTTCCATTAACTTCCCAATGCGCTGCTCAACAATTAGCCATCGCATAACATCACTGTGTGCTCGGTTCTTTCTCATAGTGATGAATGACTGAGGAAACTTGGTCTGTGTCACATCATTATTGTACCCTAGTAAAACAACATCATGGTAGACCACTTAAATATCCTGAATCAAACTGGTCCATTTAAAAATGTAATTTATGTCTAGAAATAGACTTCAGTTAGATTTTAAAAATATTATTTCCTTGGGGTGTCAATAATTGTGGTACACATGTTTTGGAGAAAAATGTTTAATGTCAACATATTTTTTTCATACAATAATTTTACTTCAATGAAAGGGCAAGATTTTTGTGAATATTCTGAGTGAAACACAAAGAGGACAAACTGCCAAGACTTTTTTCAAGGCCTGTTTTGTTCATATTCACTAAGGGGGCCAATAATATTTGAGGGCACTGCATATGCCACTACATAAAGGTAAGCTTTCGTAAGCACAGCCTGCTTTAACGAAAGTAAATCTAGCCCTGATGGCAATGAGTAATACTCAATTTACAACTCCAAATATATTGCGCACACTGCAAACACTGCCTTGGAAGACTTGCAAACAATTCTCTCATTTGGAAATTAAGAAAAAAATATTTTCCATTAATTGGAAACATCCAAGTAATGCCTTCATCAAACTCAGAGCTCAGTTGAATTTCAATAAGATGACCTTACCTTGTCTTGCAAAAACCAAGCAAAGAAGCAAATTCTTACCTTGCACATGTGGAGGTAACTAAATAAGCAACAGAGGCAAGTGAGCTTGACTGTCCTGTGTGTGTTATTATTGCACTAAATTGTGTATTCTTGCTGATGTAGACTAAGCTAGTAGCAAACTCTGCTGCTGTCAGTTGATGTAGACTTTGACTTGAGTTTCCTGTCTGAACTTCATTAATTAATTAATTCATTCATTCTTAACCCTCATGCTGTATTTCACTCCACAGGACCTTAGCTTATCTTCTAGGAGGATCATGTGAAAGACCACATTTTCATGAGTCGAAATGCCATCATTATTTTAGAATCGCTTTGGCTTTGAATGAATAAACCTACATAATATAGCAAATGATTTTACATGGTTGTGCTTGTTAATTAATCTCTGCATGACATCCTCTACAGTAATTGTTGCAGTAGAAGCGCTGGAAAGGAGAAGATAAGGGCAGTGGATTGTTGAGGTAGAAGGGCTGGAAAGGGGTAGTTATGGGCAGCCAAATGCAAGTGAGACATCATATAGGCCATAAGCTGATTATTTCCAATTCACTGGAAAAAGCATGCGCTCTTAATGATTAGCATAATTTTGACCCAAGCTCTTGAATAAAGGCAGAAAATGGCTATTTATTTTATCGCAAAATCTAGAGCAAATTAATTTACATAATCAAGTCTTAAATTTAGAAAAAAAAATGTTTTTTGCCTGGTCAGCCTTCAAAATACAAAAATAAAGCTGTACACCTAGCATGGCAGAGACTGGATAGCAAAACAGGTATTGTGCTATTTTCATTCCTGTGTGGTTTTCTCATTTTGCCTGCTTTCAAATTCGTGCCCATCATGATCGTTGTTAGCAGCTCTGTAATGTAGCCCTGCTGTGCAATTCTATATTCATTGCAAGTATTCTCAACAATCAAAGAATCTAATAATAATCTGATTATTTTTATTTGTGATGATTGATGTGATGAAGAGATTTCTGACTGCTCATAAATTATCTGTTCAGAAATATCAAATAGTTATCTCATTTGGTTTCTGTGCATTATGGATATGGTTTTTTCCTGCAGTAATTCTGCACATATTTTTTTTCAGTCACGCACAAAGCTAACTATATTTATGGAACAGGTTTCATCTAAAGCATTTTTTACATGTTGTCTTGCATTCTAATTTTCCATACTACAAAAGGTTTCATTCATTAAATGAAAGTGATTTGCACAATTTTTTTAATGTTTATATCAATGTTATATTTATATATTCTGGACATTGGGGTTTCATTCTCTTTTGCATCTTGGAGATGATTTTTTTTTTTTTTTTTTTTTTGAAGGTCTATCTGTTGGTTTGTCAACCCTTTTTGAGTTTAGATTTGGGACCTTCACTAAAAGGACCTGTGGTTAGTTTTTTCATTCACTACCTCTTTTGTTTCCCGTCTGTTCTCTCTGTAGTGCTGTGCCTGACCTCGGCTCAGCACTGCCGTGGGTTTTCATTTTATGTGTTTGTTCCATAGATTCTTTTGCATTGTCCTGCATGAGGTCACAGTATTTAAGAACCTGGGCATCTGATGAGACAGCAAACTATCCTTTTCCCACCATATCTCAAAACTGCAGTCTAAGGTCAAGGCCAAACCCTGGTTCCTTTTTAGCAAACCGTTCCACTTCTACCTCTTCTGTCCAACTCACCTTTATAAAATTCTCCCCATGTTTGATTAAGGTGATGTAATTTACAGGTCAGCATGTGACAGAAACTCTTTGCAAGCCTGATGGTCTTTACCATTCTGCTATCTGGCTTGTTACACATGCTCCCTTCAAAACACATCACTGGACTAATTACTTTTTGGTCAACTGGCCCTCCATTCACACCCGCTGTAACATTCACTGGTTTGCTCTCATTTATAGGACCCCTGTTGGTCTATCATTCTCTTACTGGTGTCACCTGCTGCTGTTTTCCTTTGCCTATATTACCCTGTACAAATATAGAATGTAACACTTTGTATTGTGAGAAATATGACCATGTTCGGAAACTCACTGTACTTTCATTCTGTGTTGACAGATTTAATGACCAGATTGCAATACATTTCAATCAGTGATTGAAACAGACGAAAAAGAATCAGCATAGATGATTAAGGGGGTAGGAGTTCATTGTCCAAATTGCTGTAATTAATATCAGGTATGTCCACCATTGGCCTCCAGCACTGCAACACATCTCCGCTGAATTGACCATAACAAATCGTCAATGGTCTCTTAGGGGACATGTGCGCACTCAAATTTAAGACTTGCATGGAGTTGTTGGATATTGGCCAGAAGTGGGAACCGATGACAAACTCAGATCTTTCTAGAATGGGTGTCCAAAATGCAATCTCAAGGTTAATGATATTGTTACTGTTGCTTGTCTCTGGTAATATTAATACTAATCCTGGCCCAGAGCCTCCTTTAGATAATTTATGTCATTTGTCAACTCCTTATGAGTTTAGTAACAGACATGGCCTGGGTTTTCTCCATATAAATGCAAGGAGCCTTGTAAGCTTGATATTTTTAAAACTTGGTTTTTTACCGCTAAACCTGATATTGTTTTAGTTTCCGAAACTTGGCTGAAACCATCAATCCCTGATCAAGTAATACACATTGACGGTTACAATGTATTTAGAACTGACCGCAAAGGTAGAGCTGGAGGAGTTGCGATTTATATTTCTAACAAATTTCATGGGTCTGTTCTCAAATCTGTTTCGATACCAAAACAGTTTGAGTTCTTGGCTGTTCAGATCATTGTAGCAAATGCCCCTCTAACGGTTGTTGGCTGCTATAGGCCACCATCTGCCATTAATGATTGTATCTCTAACTTAACTGATCTCTTGTATAATTTAATTACATCCGAATTGGTCTTGCTTGGTGACTTAAACTGGGGTTGAATGAGTGACAAATCTGCCAGCTTTAAGCAGGTTTGTGACTCTTTGAACTTAACTCAGCTCATAAACATCCCTACTCGTATTAACGCTACTAAACCTGGCAGTGAAAGTCTTATTGATTTAATTCTTACTAATGCAGCCCATAAGTATGTGGCTATTTTTGTCTTCGCTAATGATATTAGCGATCATTGCTCCATTGCTTGTATTAGAAGCACCAAATTGCCCAAATCCAAGGGTCTAATTATACTTCGACGTAGCTTTAAACATTTTTGTGAACAAGCTTTCCTGCATGACTTGGCTTCTGTCAAGTGGCAATTAATATCTTTAATTCCTTCTGTTGATGATGCTAGTCATTTTTTTCAGCATCACTTCCTAAAAATCATTAATAAACATGCCCCTCTCAAAAAAATCAGGATTAAAAATAGGTAAAATCCTTGGTTTTCTAGGGACCTGGCTGATTCCATTCATGCTCGTAATAAGCAATGGTCTTTAACCAGAAAGTCAGGTACAACTAAAGACTGGATCCTTTTTCGTTCCCTTAGGAATAAATGTACGTTCCTTATCAGAAAATCTAAAGCCAACTACTATCTCACCGTAACCTCTGACACTGGCAATGACCATTCTAAATTTTGGAAAATAGTCAAAACCTTACAAAATAAGAAAGTTGCTGGTCCTCCTCAAAAGCTGAAGGTTAGTGATTCTTGTATTTTGGATAATAATGCTAATGCTTTTAATACTCATTTTAAAAAGGCTGGGCATTTATTTGATGAACAGGGTCTTAGTCATGATCCAAGGCATAATATTAAGTTTCCAGGGCAATCAGGCATTTTGCCAACTCTTAATTTTTCTCCCTTTTTGGCATCTGAAGTTTTGCATGTGCTATCAACTTTAGATCCTAAAAAGGCCGCCGGGCCTGATGGCATTGATCCATACTTTTTAAAAATTGCAGCACAAATTGTGGCTCAGCCAGTTACAGATATTTGTAATCTTTCCATTTCCACTCAAACTTTACCTGTAGTTTGGAAACAAGCCTTTGTCTCTCCTCTTTTGAAGGGTGGTGATCCTTCTGATTTAAACAATTACAGACCAATTTCAAATCTTTCTGTCTTAGTTAAGATCTTGGAGTCTTTAATTTCTGACCAGATTAAATTATTTTTAGATTTGCATAATGTCTTAAATCCCATGCAATCTGGCTTTAGATCCAAGCACAGTACGGTTACGGCTAGCTTGAAAGTCCTAGATGATATTAAAGCAGCTGTTGATAATAAATTATTTTGTGTTGCATTAATCGTGGATTTAACCAAGGCATTTGATACAGTAGATCACCACATATTAATTAACATTCTTTCAAAGGTCGGTTTTGGCCATAGTACGATTGGCTGGTTTCAGAGTTATTTATCCAACCGCTCTCAATGTGTTAAGCTTTGTGATACTGTTTCCGATCCTGTGATGATAGATAAGGGTGTTCCGCAAGGCTCCATTTTGGGACCACTGCTTTTTTTTTTACTATACATAAATAATATTTGTGACCATTTTAAATATTCATTGCATCATATGCATGCTGATGACACCATTCTGTACTCTAGTGCTCCCTCTCTCGAGGCTGCTGTCTCACATCTTCAGTCTGATTTTATCTCTCTGCAGCATGCGCTCATTGATTCTAAACTTCTGTTGAATGGTGGCAAAACTAAAGCTATGCTGTTTGCACCACATAGGTCTGTAGTTTCTTCTCCTTCTCTTATTACCCTAGATGGAACTCCAATTGAGTTTGTAGATAAATACAAATATCTAGGATTATGGCTGGACAAGAATTTAACTTTTAATTACCATATTGACATGTTGACAAAGAAACTCAAGTTTACACTGGGTTTCTTATATAGATTAAAATCTTGCCTTTCCTCTTTTTCTCGCAAATGGCTAGTAAATAATATATTTTTGTCTCAACTTGATTATGGCGATACTGTTTACCGATTTGCGTGTCCCACTTTCCTGGCTAAACTCGATCCGCTCTATCATTCTGCACTGAGATACATTTCTAAGTCGCCCTATAGGACGCATCCCTGTACACTGTACACTTTAGTCGGCTGGCCTTCACTAGCTATGCGCAGGCTGCACCACTTGTATGTTTTAATATACAAGGCTATTTTAGGCAAACTACCCCAGTACATTTGCTCTAAATTTGTTTTGATTCAGAACTCTTACAACCTCAGATCCAACGCCTGTTTGCGTTTCAAGGTGCCTCCAGTGCAATCTGACGCTGGTAAGAGGAGTCTGTTTTACTTTGGCCCTTGGTCATGGAATGACCTTCAAACTCATTTTAAAATTGCTGCTCCCATCTCCCTACCAAGTTTCAGACAAAAGATTTCTGAAGCCTTTCCCATTAGCTGCTCTTGTCGTACTGTTTAGATATATTTTTCCACTGTTTTTATATTGAGCCATTTTTAGAACTTATGATTTTTTTTTTGATATTTAGTTTTGTCCTGTCAGATGGTAGTCTCTATTCTGTCCCTTGTTCTTGTATTATACTGTACTGTTTTGTCAATATTGTCTTGAACTGTGTTGTGTTTATGTAATACTTGTTTGTGACTTGCTGCATACCGCCAGATCACCATTGAAAAAGAGACTTTGGTCTCAACTGGTTTTATCTGGTTAAATAAAAGATTTGATTTGATTTGATTGATTGGGTAAAGGATATCTCAAAGATGCTTGATGGGGGACAAATCCAGGGAATAAGGTGGTCATTCAAGCACATGAATGTTTTCAGCCTCCAGGTGACATAGGGTGTGGCATTGTCATGCTGGAATAAGGCATTATTTTGACAGATGAATAGTACAACAATACTTCGCAGTGTCTCATTGTGACATCGCACTTCATTCAAATTACCGTTAATAAAATGCAGTTACTTGTGATGCCTATGGGATATTTTCACCCAAACCAGCACTCCTCCGCCACCGTATTCCACCCTATGCATCACGCTGACATCAGCATAACCTTCCCCTGTACGGCGCCTGACACATTGCTATTCGACCGCTCGATGAAGTCGGAAACGTGACTCGTCAGCAAACAGAACAGTTCTCCATGGTGCCATTGGCCATTCAACATGTCTGTTTACCCAAGCAAGCCAATTTCTTTGCCGAGCTGGGGTGAGGTCCGATCCACAAAGAGGATGATGGGCGCATAGATGGACTTCCCAGAGGTGATTTTTCATGGTTTGGGTAGAAACGCAGCGATTGTGGAGACCAACTGTCTCATCTTCAGTAGCAGTTGTTGGTCTCAGACGGTCACAGAGAGGGAGAGTTTAGATATGGCGGTCTTGGGCAGGGGTCGTCACTAGTGTTCGTCACGCATTTGGGCAGTTCGCTGTTTTATTGTTGACAGATGGACATTAAGAGCCCTTGCAACAGCCCTGAGGGACATTCCTGCATTGGTATGCTCCCTGAGGTTTCGAGTCATCCGTGGCATTTTGAAAAATAGCTGAGCTGGGACTTTTGGGTTGACGTTTTATTGACCTGAGGACAGGATGTGCCTGGGCTGATGATACCTAACTTCAGCAGCCCTGGATCAGACCCTACCTGTCTGACAGACCAATTCTGACAAAGGGCGTGAAATTGACGATGATATGGCGAAGGTGATGGAAATGCACACAGACCAGTGGCACACAACCTTCGTCAAGTAATTAAACCCTTCCAAGTCAACCAGGGAAATAATTTTGTGGAATAATAAAAGGATTAAACAGTTTGTTCAGTGTGTGTTTAGCTGTTATTATTGATGCACAGTATGTTGTGCTTTTAACATGTACATATTATTCTCTTGCCCTCCTTTCCTTCCCTCAAGCGGCACTTGACGTTTGCCAGGCCACCATTGTAAATAAGAATTTGTCCTTGATGATTTGACAGGTGAAATAAAAATAAAATAAAATAAATAAAATAAAAATTACAAGGCAAAGCCTGTCTCTGCTGAGTGCTGATGCTCTAATACATAATATTTTTCTCAGTCACCTCTTTTTAAAAATATAAACTTGGGGACATACTTCCCAGTTAAGTAAAATGTTAGTGTGAGGCCTGCTTTTCACAGGTTGATCGTAAAATTATTCACAACAAGATAGTTAAAAAGGCGTTAGATTTACTGAATGATACTGAAATACAATTTGGCTTTAAAATCTGCAATGTATGCGCTGTCACTAATTGAGAGAAAGCAAGTAGATGAGGGGCTTCAATATTTGGCAGGCAGGGATCTAATTTCCTATTGTGGTACTGTAATTTAATTATTTGAAGGGGTTACATCAAGGTTAATCACTCATTAGAGGTGTCTGCTTTTATCACCGAGTCTGTCAGCTTCTTTCTACCCCTAATATATCATTGTGGCTCTTTGAGTGAGTTGATTCATTAATATGCATCATGTGGCCCACTGTTTCTAAGGATTCACGCAACATAGGTAGGCATGAGGGAGAGAATGAATTGGACGGTGCTTCAGAGATGCGCCTCCTCACCGGCTGTCACTCTATATTGGTCAGTAAATTTGCTTAGTAACACCATCTATACTGAGGCCTGGCTGCCACTCAAGCAATTTATGTACACTGTCCCCTTTTAAATCGCCACAAAATCTTTATCTTGGAATGGTTTTTCAAAACTTTGCTTTTCAAATGACTCTGTTGGAATGTACACTAATGTAAAAATTTATTAGCAACACAATTACACTGGCTTATTCGTGCAGTTTTCCAACCAGCGGCAGTGTAATGCGAAATATCATGTCAATGCGGATCAGAATGTTCACGCAAACATCAGAATTGGGGGCCAAATGGGATCTTGGTGCCTTTGACGTGTTTGTAGTTGATGGTGCCTGACGGGCTGTTCGATTATTTGTGAAATTGCTGATCTGGAATTTTTCATGCGCAGTAGTCTCGTGTTTGCATAAAATAGTGTTAAAACAAAACATCCAATAAGTGGCTGTTCTGCAAGCAGAAATTCCTTGCTGAATGAAAGTCAGAAGAAAATGGCCAGACTGTTTTCAGCCAACAGAAAGGCTACTGAAACTCAGATACCAGTTGTTTACAATTGCAGTCAACACTGAGGCATCTCAATGCGCAACGCATCAAACGCTGAGACGGATGGAAAATAACAGTAGAAGGCCATGTCTGATTCTACTGACAGTCATGAACAGAAATCTGAAGCTGCAGTTGGCACAAGCTCATTAAAAATATTCAGTTATAAATTGGTCCTTTTTTTTTTTTTTTTTTAATGAATCTCAATTTCTGCTGGTACGCACAGATGGTAAGGTCAGAATTCAGCATTATTAGCACAAATCCATGGGCCAAGCCTGGGTTGTGTCAACAGTTCATGCTGCTGCTGGTGGTGTAATAGTGTGGGGGTGTTTTCTTGGCACACTTTGGACCCTTTAATACCAATCTGTGATTTATTGAATGCCTCCACTTATCTTAGTATGGTTGCTGACCATGAGCGTCCCTTCATAGCCCCCACTAATTAATCTTCTAATAGTCACATTTAACACGAAAATGCTTAATGTCACAAAGAAAAAATCATCTCAAGCTGGTTTTATGAACATGACAGTAAGTACAGCTAACATATTCTCCAACCCATATGGCCGTCATGGTTGTTGTTCCTACCCTCATGTATGAGCTACAAAAGTGCAACATAAAATTGACACCCCCACCAGAGGCAGGAGATATACCCCAAATACCTCAGATAAATTGGAGCATTTCTAATGCCATAAGTGGCAGGCCGAAGGATGGCCAGGGCGGGGGGGTTTGAACCCCTGACTCCCGGGTAAGAGTCACACGCGCTGACTACATCGCCAAAGAGCCAGGCTCATTGGCAAGGTAGCCAGGGCGCGTACTTATTAGGAGGCATTTCTAGTGACAGGATCTATCAACTGTCACATCTCTCTCCCTCTTTCGAGAGGGTGTCCTCACGCACCATGCTTTACCTATGCTGCCATCCATTGGAATTCCCTGAATCCTGCCGATTACACCAGAATGTTGCAGGCCGAAGGAGGGCCCAGGCGGGAGTTTTGAACCCTAGACTCCTGGGTAAGAGTAACACACGCTGACTACATCGCCAAAGAGCCAGGCTCGTTGGCAAGGTAGCCAGGGCGCATACTTATTAGGAGGCATTTCTAGTGACAGGATCCATCAACTGTCACATCATAGGAGGAGTATTTCCTTACTTATTGTAACAGCACCATTGCATCTTCAAAAACAAATGGTTAGAAAAACATTGAGGCTTTGGTTAGACTAACTACTTCCTAAAGCCTGAGGTCTCGCGCTTTGAAATGTTAAACTCATGAAGCAGGATTCGAACGCTAGTTGCTCGTAGGAAAGTTTGTTGTTTCATGTACCTACCCAACTACCCTGGCCGCCACCCAATGTGGACTTTAATGCTATACTGTATTTTGATGTCATCTCATTTCCTCCTTTGCCTTGGCCATAAATTCACTTCGGCTGCAAGAGGGTATTTGTCACTTACAGGTAAATGTAGGTTTACAACCTATCTGGTCATTTTCAATGGAATGATTTCAGTAGCTTCACCAATCAGGATCTCAGAATCCAATCAAGAACCTTTGGGATGAAACATAACAGGAGATTTGTTGTACAAATGTCCAAATGGCAAAATGGCAGAAATCATGTGATGCAAGATGTTACCAGCACCAGTGGTTGCGATATAAATGTAACAATACCCATGCTTTGAACACATCACATAAATGTATATTTCTCTGGGTGGCATTAACAACATTTTAGACATAAGAAAGGACATGCCCAGCGATATTTGTTTCCTTAGAAGCCAAACTAAGAACAATACAGTCCTTATAAATTTTATTATGTTGTATGGTAAGTAAAATTTGTTTTCCATGTTGTACTATTGTAAAATTAACTTAAAAAAATTAACTGGGCATTTCCAGGAGCAAGATGACCAGTTACTGTCCTCTGTTTTGCCTTCACACACACAAGATCATGTTGACTGTTTTGTAGCTGACAAAACAAAATGTACTCATGCCACAGGAGACTGATTTGATGTTATCTGCTCCCTTGTACTCAACTCTTTAGTCTTATTTGCAGTGATCTACTCTAAGTGTGAGGTTATTGTGTTTGTGCTTATAGACTGAAGTGTCTTGTGCTGCCTTGTGCTGTTTTAGGGTGGACTAAATTTATGGTGGCAGTTTATAATTATAAATATAAAATGACAATATTCTCATACACTTACAAAAATTTGTTATTCCGCACATTTCAGGGAATTTAGTTTTGATGTCCAGAAAAAACATCAACTCATTATCTTGGTAAAGAACACAACAATCCAGATTCTCTTTTAACGCCTTGACAGTGATACTGCGTTGCTAGCGATGATTATACACTTTTACTTCCAATAGGTTTCACTGTATCTCATTAAGATCTGGATGCATTATATATAACTAGGAGTTAAATATTTAGCACTCCTGATGGAAACGCTTAATAGGGACAATGGTTGGCAGAACCAGTCATCGAGGCAATCTAAGAATTTTAAAGATGTCTCAGCTGCCTCCCAGAGATCAGTTGGACATGTCAGGTCCACCAGTAGAATATTGAGTGGCGCACATGGCATGTTTGATTCGGAAACTCTTGCCGCAGCAGCTGACCATTGGTCTGCCACAGAAACCACAAGACCTCAACCAATCGCACATAACTACATATTTTCATGCTCAGATAGCCATAACTAATTTGAACGGTATCACAATGCTACCGAGACACAGGAAGAACAAGGCAGCATTGGCAAGCAAATATCCTCACTGGTGTTTATTATTACAGTGACACACAAGGCGTTGGACAAGGCAAAATAAATATAATTACTACGGGGAGATTTGCTCATTGTTAAGGCAGGAGTTGGCGGGTTCTGATGAGATCTCATGGGTCCAGAAGCGGCGGCAAGAAAATCTTATTAGTTTGCTTGGCCTGGGCTGGCCAACATTGCCTAGATGAGGCAACTGTGGAGGTTTTGTCGCGTTTATACGAGTGTATGGATCAGGCCACAGTACATCACGACATATCGCTGCATGTTACAGTTACAGTACTCATCCAATTTCATGCTCATATTAACAATTCTTGTTTAATCTGACGGTCCTCTCCAGTGCATTATGCCCATGCCTCTAAAGTTCACAGTATTGCAATCACCCTCCACCATCCCAACATACACCTGTGATTTGAATGTGCTTTGAGGCACTGGGAGAGTTTCCTACTTCTCCCATTTATTAGTAATATGTACCAAGCTCCTTGTAAAATAAGTGGTGCATGTTGGCACATAAACAGAGGTAGCTTAAACATTCAGCACCAAACAAAATAATTACTGAGCATATTCATTACTGTATGCAAGTTGTGTTCTTGAGACATATTCAGTCCTACAAGGTTACCATGTTAGATTTCCGTTTTCTAACATGATCAGAGATGTAGCGAAGCAGCATTATTAAAATGCTGCAGGCAACAGAAAGTCCTTGATTTTGGTATGAGCATGTTTTTAATCCATCTCCACATCATTTTGTGCTCAAGAGGCAGATACTGTCTATAGTCACGCAAGAAATTATTTGCATTTTTAATAATCACGCCGGGGAAGCTCATTTTATTTGTGGAATGGGAAGAAGGAGACAGATAATCTCCTCATGTAGTGAACAGGAATTAAGAAGGCTGAAATATCTTCTGTCTGCCAGAGCCCGAGTCACTTTGTTAGGGCAACCAGTGAAACCTCTGCTTCTCCTCAATCAACAATTCATTAACATTTAATGTTGTCATCCCCTCCCATAAGCATACTTCTAGCCGCGGCTGAAGTGAAGGAGACAGCTTTCATTTGCATCACTTTCAGCTGTTCTTGAATATGAATGAATAATTGAAAAAGAGGATAATTAAACAGAGAGCAGAGATGAATCTGGTTGCTGGGCTTCTAACGCCTGATTTTGAATGCCAAATGTGATTCCACTGGACAGCCTGGAAACTAACAGTTCGTTTTCATGAGAAACCTTTATTTGTTCATTTCATGTACAGTATTTGAATATTCTTATTCAGTAAGCCATTTACTGTATATTTTGTACAAAACCCAAAACCAGTGAAGTGGGCACGTTGTGTAAATCGTAAATAAAAACAGAATACAATGATTTGCAAATCCTTTTCAACCTATATTCAACTGAATACACTGCAAAGACAAGTTACTTAATGTTCGAACAGGTAAACTTTGTAATTTTTTGCAAATATTAGCTCATTTGGAATTTGATGCCTGCAACATGTTTCAAAAAAGCTGGCACAAGTGTCAAAAAAGACTGAGAGAGTTGAGGAATGCTCATCAAACACTTATTTGGAACATCCCACAGGTGAACGGGCTAATTGGGAACAGGTGGGTGCCATGATTGGGTATAAAAGCAGCTTCCTGAAATGCTCAGTCATTCACAAACAAGGATGGGGCGAGGGTCACCACTTAGTGAACAAATGCGTGAGCTGATTGTCGAACAGTTTAAAAACAACATTCCTCAACGAGCTATTGCAAGAAATTTAGGGATTTCATCATCTACGGTCCGTAATATCGTCAAAAGGTTCAGAGAATCTGGAGAAATCACTGCACGTGAAGCGACAAGGCGAAACCAACATTGAATGCCCGTGACCTTCGATCCCTCAGGCGGTACTGCATCTAAAACCGACATCAGTGTGTAAAGGACATCACCACATGGGCTCAGGAACACTTCAGAAAACCACTGTCAGTAACTACAGTTCGTCGCTACATCTGCAAGTGCAAGTTAAAACTCTACAATGCAAAGCGAAAGCCATTTATCAACAGCACCCAGAAACGCCGCCCGGCCGCTGGGCCCAAGCTCATCTAAGATGGACTGATGCAAAGTGGAAAAGTGTTCTGTGGTCTGACGAGTCCACATTTCAAATTGTTTTTGGAAACTGTGGACGTCGTGTCCTCCGGACCAAAGAGGAAAAGAACCATCCGGACTGTTATAGGCGCAAAGTTCAAAAGCCAGCATCTGTGATGGTATGGGGGTGTATTAGTGCCCAAGGCATGGGCAACTTACACATATGTGAAGGCACCATTAATGCTGAAAGGTACATACAGGTTTTGGAGCAACATATGTTGCCATCCAAGCAACGTCTTTTTCATGGACGCCCCTGCTTATTTCAGCAAGACAATGCCAAGCCACATTCTGCACGTGTTACAACAGCATGGCTCCGTAGTAAAAAGAGTGCGGGTACTAGACTGGCCTGCCTGTAGTCCAGACCTGTCTCCCATTGAAAATGTGTGGCGCATTATGAAGCGTAAAATACGACAACGGAGACCCCGGACTGTTGAACAACTTAAGCTGTACATCAAGCAAGTATGGGAAAGAGTTCCACCTGAAAAGCTTCAAAAATTGGTCTCCTCAGTTCCCAAACATTTACTGAGTGTTGTTAAAAGGAAAGGTGATGTAACACAGTGGTAAAAAGGCCCTGTGCCAACTTTTTTGCAATGTGTTGCTGCCTTTTAAATTCTAAGTTAATGATTATTTGCAAAAAAAAAATAAAGTTTCTCAGTTTTAACATTAAACATCTTGTCTTTGCAGTGTATTCAATTGAATATAAGTTGAAAAGGATTTGCAAATCATTGTATTCTGTTTTTATCTACGATTTACATAACGTGCCAACTTCACTGGTTTTAAGTTTTGTACACTGAACAAAAATATAAATGCCCCATGTCAAATATTGATGCCACATGGAGTTAACAACTCTAAGTGAGCATATGCTGACTTTTATTTGTACAATAGGGATATTTCTCTTGATTTGTGGACCATTTTTTAATCCATCTCTCTGTCAGAGAGCATTTGCTCAGTGATGCAGTGATTTCACTCAGTACATGGGTGTGGCATTTCCAGACGGTGATCAGACAGAATGAGCAGTACCCAGACTCTCCTTATACTGGGGACAATAAAAGGCCACCCCAAAATGTCAAATTTTGTCAAAAGTCATCATGCCTCAGATGTCTCAGGTCATGCGGGAACATGCCATTGGCATGCTGGATGCAGGGATGTCCACCAGAGCGGTCTGCATGCAGTTCCTTGAAGCAGAGCACATTCCAGTTCTGGACTGGCCTGCGTATTTGCTGGACATGTTGCCCATAGAGCATCTTTGGGATGTTCTAGATCAACGTGTCCACGACCGTGTTCCACTTCCGGATAATGTGCGCCAGCTCCGTGTGGCCCTCCGGGAAGAATGGAATAACATTCCACAGGCCACGATAGACAACCTGATCAACTCCATACGAAGGAGATGTGTTGCTCTGAGAGACGCAAATGGTGGACACATAAGATATTGAACATTCAATTTCTTCAACCTGACCCCCAACGTGTTCAAAGGATTGTCACTCCTTTGCAGATGCCAATATCAAGATGTAATGGAAAGTGATCTGAAGATTAGTCATTAACAAAAATGAATTTTGATTCGCTTCATATATTGCATAACCCTAATGTTAATAAAAACTCAAAAATTTGACATGGGGCATTTATATTTTTGTTCAGTGTATATTTCTTTTTTTGTTAAGTGTGGAATCAGACAGACATCACTCATATATACACACACATACAGTAGACAAAATTTCAGAGACACTGAAAAATGGCTTTTACAATAAGTATACGGCACTTATAAGACCATATGTTGCACAGATTCCTATTACTGTAATCTGAAGTCAAGTTTATCTATAAAGCGCATTTAACCCATTCCCTGCCATTGACAAAATTTCCTGTCAACCGTTACAAAATGCTTCCCCCGCCATTGACAAGATATTCTGGCCATCAAAGTTTTCACTGTTATATGGTAGGGGGCACAGTCACTGGTGTTTCGACAAAAGTAGGTCTCAAAAGATCAATGATTATAATCAAAAAATGCTGGCAGTAGCTGGCAAAAAATACACTGGTAGGTAGGGAAAGTGTTTAAAAGAACATGCGTTGTGCCAAAGTGCTGAACAAAGAATGTCACTTAAAAGAAATAAAAAGAGCTACTTTCATCTATAAAATCTATGTATGTAGAAAACTGTCCCAACCTTTGTGTGTCCTTCCGTCCAGCAGCCTTCCTGTGTTTTGTGTTTTTGCCTCCTTTGATTAATTTATTTTCTTACTTCTTGCCCACTTTATTCCCCACTAATGCGGTGTAACTCATTACATGCTCCACTCCTTGTGTGTGTGGTCTGTGTATATAGTATAAGCTTACAATTTGTGGAGTAGAGTTGCTGCATGGATTGTTGCTTTGTTCCTCTAAAGCCTACCAGTCATTTTTTCTTATAGTATTGAGCTGAACTCTTCTTTTGTGTGTTTATGGGTACTTTAATGGAGAAATGATATAAATATGAAGAAAATGATGGAGAATTGAGACTGTGTGCCTGACTGTCATCTGTTCCAATCTTTTCTTCTTTGCCAGTTTATTAGGAACTCCACCCAAGCCTTCATCAGTCTCCAGGATTGGGACTGCATTCCAACTAAACTCTTTGGTCCTGTTGTCAGGTGGTCCTGCTTCAGTGTATTCATCTCCTGGCTTCTGCCCCCGGAATGCCACTAGCCGGGTGCAGACGCACCCCCTACCCTCTCCAGTTAACACCAATCAAGCTGGACTGCCCCTCATACAGCTCTGGGCTTTGGCTATACCACTCCTACTACCGTATTCCTATTAATAAGTACTCGTCTTTGGATTGTCTGTGTTTGGTTCCTGGATCTGGTTCCTGGTCTGGATAAAACCGAAAAAATAAAGAATCAGAAAAGATAATCTGCACAAAAAAGAAGCGAGCAAGCATATAGAGACAACATGAGCCCAAACACGTAAATACAATAGATAAAAAAGACAATAAAAGCAGAACAAGAAGACTGCTATAAAACTGGACACAATTGGACGCTAATTTAATGCTAATTAGCTGCATGTGTCTATTGAAAAGAGGTCTAACCGGCTGCATTTTGCAAAGTAAGTCTCTAAAACAAGGTGAGGATACTAACAGAGTTCTAAAGAGGTCAAATAGTCAGTGCCTAAATTGCAAAATTGGCACAGTGGGAACAGGGGAACAGTGCTAAACATTATGACAACATACGCAGTGAGCAAAGATGCTGCTACAGAACCGCTTCCTCTGCATCATTATAATAACTGAAAATTGTGATGCAGTTTTCGAGGCAAATGAGACTGTGCACTCTACGTGCGGTGATTCCTTAATTCTTGCCAGAGGTTGTATTTTTTATTCTGTCCATGCGATGACGGCTGAAATTTTGGTTGCTACGAGAGCAAAATTATGCACGCTGAGAGCCCCAAACCACAGGGCATATTTGGTATTGGGTAGAATCCATCACTGGAATCACAAAGAAAAAAATCCAGAAAACCCCAAAATCCTGATCAGTTAACATTAGTGAATTTATAAAAAATCATACCTCTGTCAAAACTGTTCCTTCTGAATTGCAATTGGAAAGATATGTGGATTTGTATGCTCTATGACCTGACCAAATATTACCCGCTTTGGCTGCAGATTGTGGATTTGGCAGCCATCTATATTTATAATGGGAATCCCCATTTATTACACAGTTGTTTCTTGTGCTGCCATCAATCAATTTCACCGCAGTAAGAGGAATGGTGAATTGTGGTAACTGAAGAATAATTTCAGAAAAAATGACAAGATTTCTTCAAGTTGTCACTCTCTGAGCAATTTCAGTTTGTTTGGTTTGTGAACCAAACCCACCCACTACCCTTAAAAGGCAAAGTAAAAAAGAGTCCATTCTTAAATCTCATATTGAGGTTGAAATGCAAAACTTAAAGGAGGGTAGATCTCCAAGAAGATCTTTTCCTGGTCTTGATCCTACTTGAGCTTCAGTGCACAATGTACACCGGTAAATATTATCAAGACATGAAATGTGATAATTATTTCACTTTACACATTTAGTTCAGTGTGTTATTTGTAAATTCATATATTTTTTCATTCATTACCATTTTATAGTCTCTTATCTCATGGAACTGAACTGGGATGGAAATAATCAGAAGCTGGCCCCGTTTTTACATTGAAAAATATGTGGCTATGTTGATTGTTTTAAAATCTGTTAAATTTATGCCATTAATAAATACAGTAAATGTTCACAGGAATAAATGTCCCAGTTTTACAAACAAATCATTCTGCATCCAGGACAACAGCATTAAATATATTGAAAAAAATCTGTTTATCTTATTAACGCATGACACTACTCAATACATGCTGGCCTCAGAATTCCAGTATGAAGTGGGTCCTTTTTGAAACTGAAGACTACTTGTCTTTTTTCTGTATTGTTTACCTCAGTTTATGATTGCAGGCCTTGATGAATGTATTGTGCTTGAAAAAGCATTCATCTGTAGGAGTGAAAGCTTGCACTACTAAGCCTGAATTCAATAGAGTCCACTCGATATACATTATAGGGACATGCTTTCTGTGTGAAAAGTGGAACCTCAGAGCATGAGAAGAGCACACTGTGTTTTTATGCAGCGTCCATTATCTGCTTTCAATATTTAAACTAGGCCGTGACTGAGGCAAGTTAGCAGCTATTGATCTCAACAACCCTAACGTCAGCAGTGATATATTGCAGTTATGTGGATATGTAACACATTTAATTTTCTTTTCACCTTTGAAATCTGAATATTCTCTGCTGAAAACATCTCAGTCTGTTTTTGGAAAGGTTCTCATGCGCAGATAATCAAATTGCGTGGGTTTTTCATTCGCTCTGTTGCACAGTTTGGTGGTGGTGGGGGCGGTTTGAGGCGGAAGGTGTGGAAGGCTGTGAGGTGTAGCACAGCATGGCAGTAATAAGAAAAATACCCACAGTTGCAGAGTAAACAGCATTCAAGTGACAATGCACATTCCCAAGAGGAAAGAACATTTGGTTCTGTTTCCTGACGCTTGGACGCGTGGCTGCTTTGCGGCTGCGGAGAGCATCTGAAAGCTACAGGTGCCTCGGGGCAAAGTTGGGCACACACATGTGAATTCTTATTTTCATTTTGTGCTATCAAATAGGAAACTCTTGGATAAATCACACCCCAGGTGACCGCTTGTCGCCTGCCTATAGAATGGCTTAGTTAAGTTCGGTCAAAATGCGAGGCACCATTCAATTTCCATTTTTTAAAATCTTTTCTGGAATATCCTCGCCGCTCAGAGTTTTTTGCTTTTCTTTTTGAAATAGCAGCTCTGTAAAATTGTGAATGATCTGCCCTGTCTTGAACCCTTTTGATCTCACTGTTGAGCCTGGCAACTGGGATGTTTTTACTAAGGGGCATTCAGTACTTCACTGCTGTGGCAGTCATCTGAACAGCAGCTCCACTGGTAGATGGATCTCAACGATGGTGAAGTGCTCACACACGGGGACAACTGAAGCGACTGGTATTAATATCCCCTGTTGATCCTATGTGCACATATTAGGATCATGCCCTGAGGTCTTAGATTAATCAATTAATATTTATAATTGTTCATAAAAACCCATAAGATGTTAGTGCTAAGCAGTTTCCCCTTTGGCATTGGAGCAAATCTCATTGCGAGGCCACTTGCATCTTTAAATCATTCCCTATCATTTAGCTTTTTGCGAGATTTGACCAAGATGTGAAATAAAAGGAATCATGAGACACTGCTCATAAAACATTTAGACTGAGGTAGATTACTTACTGGAAAAATGGAAAGCAGTTAACTTGTAGAAAACACAATAAACCTGAACAACGGAGCAAGTTGCTGCCAGGGCTCTCCACTCCAGGAAGACTGCAAGCTAGAGCTGGCCGAGGACTGCAAAGTCTCTGAACCGCGCAAGTGCCTCCAAAGCCCAAAGGTCAGCTGTGTTTTTGCTATCAAAAATGTTGTTTCCGAGTGTTGCAGCATAACAGAGGAGATGTGCAGAGGAAACATTTCCTAACCAATCAGGCTCCTCTCACAATTAATCTGATGTACCTCTTATTCTTGACTGTAAAAAAGTGAGAAGAATGCACGCTAAGTTACAGTAAATTGCCGACTTTACGGTACAGGAGCGCACCTTTACAAAATGCAATAACTCACAGTGTATTCTTAAGCATTAAATTGGCTCCCTAAAGACCTCCCTTTGCTGCCACCTTGGGTTAATATTTCATTTTGTCAAAAGACTTATTCATGATTTGGTGATCATTCAGACTGAATGAATTACAGCTCATTACCAATGAAAATTTTAGGTTTGTGTGCCCTCCCATGCCACTCAGACAATAGTATCATTGTTTGCCTGCAGCCTTTACATGGCCAGTTGCCTCCAGCTTCTTGTTCTCATTCCCAGTAGTTGGGGGGGAGGAGGGGTGGTAACTGCAATTTAGCTATGATGTTACTTCCACATTTCTGAGAAATACAGTCTATGCTGAATCAGCATACAAGGTTTAATTAGATTAAGCCGGATGAATTGAGAATTGAGGGCTGGCAATTTTTTTCCTCTCTGTACATTTATTCAATTGCCCATGAGAAGGTACAGCCCCAATTTAGAAAAAAGTTGGTACATCATTGAAAGTGTAAATAAAATTTAAAAAGCTGTGCTAAGAGAAGTCCATTCACTATTTACTAGATTGAAAACATAACAATACTTTTAGCTCTGTTTTCATTGTTTATAATGTGGTAACCAATTTGGTATTTTTCTGGATCTAAATGCATTCATTTATGCCGAGATAGGCGGGAGGAAGCTGTAGGGGGTGTGTGGAGCACAATGTAATTTGGTCCTTTTTTATAATAAGATTACTCCTACACCAATCGCCAGCCTAGACCCTCTCTATAGTGAGAATAGCAAGTCCTGTGCTATTTTCGTGACTTTAGACTTGGCTGAGAGTTGTCCATCTTAGACGGAGGAGACCAGTCAAATTTCCCACAAAACGATTTTGTGGATGAAGGCTTTGTATATCACCTGATGTTTGAATAAATAAAGATATAATAATCTTTATACTTGTGGTAATTGTGAAACTCAGAATTAGTCGGTGCACATCATTCTGTACTGACAATCCCGCTCAGTTTAGCTAACTGATTAGCTGACTTGCCAGCCAGCCTTTCTCAGCGTCTTCACTGAAAATGCAGACATCAATGAATAAGCACAAAAATGGGTGCAAAAAAATACAGAGGAAGAGGAGGTGAGGGTAGAACCACCTAAATTCGATTCCTATTTTTGTCTCCTCGGGCAATGTGCAACAGTAGAACGCCTGAGGAAAAACAGACAGCATTACCTTAGCAAGCCACAGTGCTATCTAGCTACCTTGCTAATTAACTGGCTAGTGAGACCGACTCCTGTCCACTAGCATCGGACTTTTTATATGTGCTGCTAGTTTATTGTTTCCAGCTCAACCAATTTGCCCAACTTACTCAACACAGTTGCCAACTGGATCTAAGTACCCAGCTAGCACCCAGTTAATGGTGATACTGTGGGGATGGAAAAAAAATAACAATTCATTAATCCAGTACTAATCCATTCTAGCATTTTTTTCAGCAGTGCAAGCTAATTTATTTTAAGATTGCACTTAATCAAAATGTTTCCAGTGTTCAAAAGAATTGGCTACATTTGCAGGATAGCACAATTGTACACTGTTTGCCGCGAAGTGATAGTAATTTATTTAATTGCCAACACTTCGGTAATTGAATAATTTAGGATTGTGAAATTCGATGCATGGCATGCATTTAAAATCATTTAAAATGCATGCCATGCATTGAACTTTCATGGCAGCAAATTCATTAATGAGGTCTTTATAGTCCAGCTTCTGGGAAAGTTAGGCTACAATATGAGATTGTATGAACATCAAATATCTAATTAACAAGTGTTTCCAGGCAAAACAAACCTCATCCGCCCTCTTAAAATCCGCAACCTTGAGTTTGACCTTTTCAGATCACTAAAGGTCAAAGGTCATGGTGCCAAATGAAAGCCCATATAGAACTTTACTATATGTTGATAATAGTAAATATCTGTCAACCATTAACCGTTTTCAAGTTATAGCCCTCTGAAAATCTGTGACCTTGAGTTTGACCTTTCAAAGTCGCTCAAGGTCAAAGGGCATGGTATGAAATAAAAGCTCATATGGGAGTTCCTTTATGCTCATAACGGTGAACATCTGTCTATCTGCAATCGTTTTTGAGTTAAATTGGAAAATACATTATCTTCACCGATGACCTCGACCCCCCTGATATCTAACCCCCAACCGCTACAGAGACTATCAAAGCTTCCCCATCTTGCAGCATATGGTTGGAAGCTGAATTGAAAGATGCGCATTTTGGTTTTGGTTTGAAGTCAATGTGATGACTTTGAGGAATGTATCGCAAAAAAAAAAACTATTTTGACCATTTCAGTGCCCTTGACCTTGACCCGGTCACCCCCAAAATTTAATCAGGTAATCTAAGGACCATTGCCCACCTACTCTGAAAGTTGGAAGTCAATCAGTGCAACCATCTAGACACTAGATTGTTTATATACAGACACACACACAAACAAACAGACAAACAAACTGCATTGATTACAACACCTCACTCTGTTGACTCCATTGCGGGCGAGGTAATTAATTTGAAACAAAATCTAAACCTTATCTAAATACCATCTTCCGCAGCATTTACTGCATAACATTCTACTTCAAGATGGAATTTTGGGAAATTTCAGCTAATTGCTGTCCAAGTAATCTCTTGCATTCAGGGCCATAACTACCATTGAGGACACCGAGGTCATGTCCTCGGTATTTTTTCTCAGTGAAAAGAAGGTGATAACTGCCGACAAATACTCATGGCCGTAACCACCATTGAGGACACCGAGGACCGGACCTCGTTAATTGTCCCTGCATTTTCGTCTTTTTCCCCACCTATTTTTCCCCTCACTGTGCTCGTTTATTCAGCAAATCGTTTGTGTGTGTGTGTGTGTGTGTGTGTGTGTGAGAGAGAGACAGAGAGGGAGATCCCGCATCCTCATAGTGCTTGTGTAGGCTATCACGTCACCGTGCGTTTTAAATACCACGGCTTTCGCTGAGAATGCGCAGCAGCTCAGGTTGAGGTAAACGGATAAACTCATTCGCGAGTCTTGCGAGAGAGAGTTCAATTGTATCATTGTTGTGAAGGGAGACCATATGCTAGCCAGAGACTGACCCAAAATGCGCAGAACACTGAGCCAGACAAAATTGTTATTTTCGAAGCCGACCGAAGAGCAGGCAAAGAGGAGGCAGGGCTGTTTTTAATGCCGGCTAGAGTGAGATTTTCTCCGGGGGGGGGGAATGATAGGCTACTCCCGTTTTCAAAGGTGCATAGTAACGAAGTACATGTACTTTGTTACAGTACTTAAGTTGGCTATTTTTTTATTTTTTTATTTTTTTGAGGATTTGTACTTTACTGAAGATTTTTTTTTAAACCGGAACTTTTACTCTACTACATTTAAAAGATAAAAAAGTATACTTTCACTTATTTACTTTGACACTGGCAACTTAGTTACTCGTTTCTCATTAAAATATGAATTTAATTCATCATTTACGGATTATCTAGATTTGGCGCGTTCGAGAAGAACAGCGGTGCTCGGCAGGGTATCATTAGCGCATTGTGCAGATGTGTCCGCCAGCGGACATGGAGCTGCAAATTTATGCAAGTAGTTACAATATTACATCACTAGATGGCACACACGGTCAGTTATTGAATATTCACAAGCAAGCCGAACAAGGTTTAGATTAGAATATGGACAAGTTCACTCCAATCCCTGTTTTTCAGGAGTTGCCTGAATAAAACTCCTCAGCTAAGCATGATGTGCAAACTGCTCAATATACTTGCCTATAGTATCTATCCAGCAGTTAAAAAAAATAAAATAAATAAACTAAAATAAATCTCTTGCTACAGAAATAATCGTTGTCCTCCGCAGCAGGGACTTCAGCTACAGTCAGCCAATGGTATCCCAATCAGTAGTTAAGAAAAATCAGTTTTCTGAAGCAAAAATTAGGCATGTTATTGACACTATGTAATTCTACTATTAATTATAGTGGTTTTTAAACTGCCAGTAAACTCAAAGACGAAGTATATTAAGGAGAGACTGCCTGTGTGTTTTTTGAATACTGTATCTTTCATTCACCTGAAAATTGATTAAAGAGCACAAGGAGAGAACAAACAGTGGTTGCTTTTCTTCTTACTATGCATACTATGAAAAATACTTTGTACTTGTACTTGCACTTTTGATACTTAAGTACATTTTTTCACAAAATACTTTTGGTACTTAAGTACATTTAATGTGAGCTACTTTAGGCCATTTGCTCAAGTAATTTTCTTATGTGTGACTTCATCTTTTACCAAAGTAACTTTCAGTCACGGTACTTCTACTTTTACTTAGTTTTTTTTTTTCCAGTACTTTATACACTTCTACCCATTTTCCACCATTAGTGAATGAAAAATGCAGCTTTCACAACATTGTTGTAGCAGGATCACGTAAATAATTCCAGGATAACTATGTTTTTTTTTTTCATTGGTTGTTTCCCCAAATATTACCCAGATACGATAGTGCTATTATCTTCTTGGGTATTGGGTAGCCCCTTTCCTTTTTTTGATTGGCTGGCAGGTGGCAAGGTGCCACCGAGAACTCCAGAGGAGACGTGTTTGATTCCTGCCGGTTTCCACAGTGACAGCGGTGCTGCTGCGCATATAGACCAACTGTTGGAAATTGTTTTCATTTTAATCTTTTTTTTTTTGCGTGAGAAATACTATTTGTGGTGTAAGTGCATGATATCCCACTGAAATGAGTGACAATCACGCTCATTGTGTGACACTTCAGAGCCCTGAGGAGGTTAGGTGAGAAATGAAAAAGTTATGCAACACGTAAGTCCGTTTCTACAGTCCAACTGTTACCACTCAATGTGTTCCTGAAAAGGTTATTGGAAATAAATGTCTTATTAGCAACAAAACAATGTAGTGGTTGGAGCTTGGGGGGATTATTATGCCTCGGTATTTGTTTGTCTGTCTGTTACCATCATAACTGCGACAGCGTGTGCATCCAAGCTAAAGTAACAATGCCAACGAGTGACAAACACTGTTCTCTTGATTTTAAATGTGCCAGAATTTTGAAAAAAGGATTCAGTTCAAGAGCTACGAAGTTATTTGCTTACCATGTTTGTTCTTGGTACTTTCTGGTTGAAGTATATGCAGCACAGGAGAGTTAGTAGCACTACTTATAGTACATGTACTACAATTACTACTCTATGGAAGAGATACCAACACAAACCTAGTATCAGTTTAGCTTCTTCGCTTTCTTTTCACGATCACATGATGCACACTTTCGATTTTTTGTAGCACTTCATGTTTCAGTATACACGTTTTGTGTACATAATGTTAAGCCACACCCACATGATTTTGGCACAAGGACCGCACTCTATTGACTGTTTATGTATTCAAGCTTGCTTTTATGTTACTGTACAACTATTGTACATCAGTAGTGGCTATGCAATACACACCGAGGCATCAGCACCTCTGGTGCTTTTATTTGACCTCGGTTTTTCAAAAATCCTGGTTACGGCCCTGCTTGCATTACATATTATGTCCCTTTTAACTTTCAAATCAAAACTATCCCCTTGGATACATCTTCCAACATGGTTGTTTAAGTTTGTTTAATTTTTTGTCTCATTCTTTAATGAGAAGCTACACACTGCATCAGTCAGCAGTTAAAAGAATTGTTGCTAGCTGAAACATATTAATTACTGTGATACTGATTCAGTCTTAGGCTTTTAAGTATATCCCTCTTTAAATCCAAACGGTACCTTTTTTTTTTTTTTTTTTTTTTGGCCTGGCAGATCACCTTGAAGTGAAAAATCTCTATGAAGAGCATAAAAAACCATCTTGGCATGCCGGCTGGTCTTAGCTGGATTTCTCAGGTGAGAAATGGCATAATTAAAGCAGTCACCATATTTATGTTTTCTAGGTTGATTAATTTGTTATACAGTATTGCTGTTAGGTTTCAAACAACCTTTCCTCTGGGTCACCAACATTTTACAGGCTTCTATTCCTAATGACCAAAACATACAAGTAACAAATACAAGGTACTTCCACTGTATATAAATATGAACCCAAGAGACACATTTCATTGAACACAGTGATAATTCATAAAGTAGCTCTGTAAACACCAGACTTGCACTGTATGTTTGATTAAAGATTGATGACCCGCTGGTAAATTGTCATTTACTTGTTTCATGTATTCACTTATGACTTCTCGCAGAAAATGAAATGCAAGATAAATTAAATGAAATAGTGTCATTTAACTGACTGTGGTTGCTCTGAGATAGGTTTGCATTGGTCAGCCCTCCTTTGTAAAACTGCAAAACTGCTCCCATAAATCTCAATTTTATTTCGAAGATGACTTGGAATTGCCATAGGCTCTCCAAAAGTAAGGTGTCGCATCCTGAGCTGTTTTTCCCCGGATTCCAATTGTCCATGTCAGTTTTAGTCTTGTGTTGTTAATTGAGTTTCACTATTATCCCCTGCCACAAAGTGGATGGAAATACAGGAATGAATGTTGTCCGTCCATCCGTCCATGACGCTTCTTTTCCGAGCTAAAACTCCTAAATCATTCAGTATCCCTCAAAGAAATTTCAAGAATGAATAAATGTCATTGTGTAAAAGTGTCTTTTCATATTTTCATCTGTCCTCCTGTTTGTGCGTCCATCCCTCCGCAACGTTTTTTTTTTCTAGGCCAGACATCAGTCATCTGATATCTGCCTTTGGCCTAGAACTCCTAAAGTGTTCAGTATTTCTCAATAAAATTTTATATATGGATAAATCTTATTGTCTAAATGTGCCTTTTCACATGTCCATCCATCTGTTTGTCCCTCCACTGCATTTTGTTTCCAGCTGAGATATCAGCCATCCTGTGGCAAGGATCTGAATATTTCATACTTGTCTAAGTATTGTTCTGTTTTACTACCCTCCCTCCTTGTTTCGCTTCTCGTGCTTTGACAAGCATGTCCACTTTGTGTACAGTAGTCCATTGTTGTATTTAAGTTTGCGGTCATTGTCTCCCCTTTGCTGGATTTTATCTCCATCTTTTGTATCTAATGTAAGAAAACAAATAACTATTTATTAACCTCTTAAGCCCTGAGCCTCTGGTTCGAAAATTGCATGCCCAAAATGAAATGAGTATTTCTCTGCAATTACTTGGTCCATTTGAATAATCTCAGTATCATAATAAAGGTAACACCATTTGGGATTTCTGCCATGGTGTAAAAATCAGTAGCCTATATATGTCACTGGGTCAAAGTAAATGAAGTTGGAACACAATATAAATGAAGGATCTCATTTTGCACCTAACAAAGTTTTACTTCTATCCCTTGTGAACTTAGTTAGTTGCAGTCTGAAACCTCTAAAAAATTACAGCACAGAATCTTATCATTATCTGTGCCAAAGTTTATTCTAATCAAGTAAATCACAGCAAAATTAGAGAGGAATGTTTAGGTGGCTTCTCCAAATTGGCAGTTTGGGTACCTTGTGTGCCATTTCAGATTTCTTTGGTACCAGACTGTAAAACTCATTTAATTTCGCTTATATGTCACTACAGGCATACATTCCATCCAAATACAACCACTTTTTTAATTTTTACAATTTTTTGATTTTTTTAAATTATCATTTCTGCCAGTCCTGTATCCATTTTCCCATTCAAAGAAAATACATACAAAGAAAATGAAGTTTGACTCCACTGGAGCATATTTATTTATTTATTAAAAAAACAAGCAAATAAACAAAATTATAAATACAAAGAACAAAACAATTATTTATACAAGAATAATGCTTTTACTGTGAAAAGGAGTGCATGCCATCACGGGAACCTTGGATTTCTAAGCCACAGCGCTTCACTTTACCCACTAGGCTACATCAGCTGACTAATTTTCTGCTGTCAAATTGCCAAAATAAAGAGTGAGTCAAGAAAACACGTCATGCACATGTTTAGTGTTTAGTGTTTAGCGTTTGAAATCCCACCTATCTTAGTGTTTATGCTTAATGGCACAAGGATTCTCTGTCAGAAAAGACTTTGAAAATAACTGTTGAATATTTAGCGGATAATCATACCGAAAATACTACAAACAAACCAGTTAAGCGTTTATATTGTCGCGCTCTTTAAGTACATGTGAATGGCCCTTGGACTCAGCTTGATGCACCAGGAATGCAAGGCTCTATCTCAGGCTAGGTTTGTGCGATTAAGGTGGTTTAGGGCTCTTAGGAAACATCAGAACCCGTAGAATCAAATGGCCACCCACAAAATCTCACTGACAGCATCACAAGCCGATCACAGAGAGGAAAATACATTGTGAGCACTAGACTGGAGGACCTGGTTTCGATATAACACGGACACGTTGGGCTAACAATAGCAAGTGCAGATTTACGCTCGAACAATTTTTTTTTTACAAAATATCAAAGGTAAGAGATATGTTTTGCTCATCTCTGTAGAATGTAAATTGTATGTCTGCTGTTCTTTGAGTGTGGTGTCGATTTAAAATGACAATGCTTGTATCGTTGGATTCTGTGGACTTTCCTCTTTCATTTGATGTAGTGATTGTATGACCAGCACAAATTCAGTAGAAATGCTAGCAATTGAGCGCTGATATTATTTTATCCTATGTTTTACTACATGCTTATTTACTTGCTTGGTGCTTGAATTGTGTTCAGTTGAGGTAAAAATGGTCAACACAAGCTTTTTGCCGAGTTTCTTCCCATTAAGTGGATATACCATATGACGATGTTGCTTTTAGGAAACATGCAGTATTTATGATGTGTAATGATCCCCCCAGTTCCGGGGGCGTTCGGATTTCAGAGGTTAGGGAAACTCTTCCCAGAATCTGCTGTCCTTGCCAGTGGCTTCTTTTAGTTTCTGCTTCACCCCAGTTTGAAAGTGTGTAACAGTCCTGTGTACCCTGGTATTTCGGCTTGCCATCCTAGTTACTAACCTCAGACCGGTCTTTTGCCTGACTTTCTATGCTCCTGATTGCTCTTCCCTGACTTTGGACCTTTTTCGGAAACTCTCTACTTCAAGCCATTTGAGTTGTTCTTCTTTCTGTCAATAAAGGCCAAATTTGGCTAGGACTACAATCTGCACCTGGATCCTGTCTGAATGCTTGACATAAGGAACGCAAGAATGAGGCCAATCTAGTCCAGTGCCACAGATGCAACTGATTGTTAATTACAGTACACTGACTGTGTGTGTTGCATCCTGAGGCTGGATACATTGACCCAAGGGCAAAGTTAATTTGCTACCCAGATCTTTTGATGTTTAGTCACCCAGATAGAACAGAACATTTTAATAATATTATGCAGCCTTCCCCACAAGTTCTAATAATGTTAGATGTGAAGTGTTATGATAGAAATGATCAAAGAATGTTCCTGCAACATAAAGTCATCTAAAGGTCTATGCACACTGACCCTGATGTGAATAAACAAAACAAAATTCAAGTATATTCACAAAGATATTTTTCACATCAAAACTGTTCACACAGAGTCTGATGTTGAAATTTCATCATTCCAGAAAAATTTGGGTTACTTACATCAATGTGAGCAAGAAAGGTGTAAAATGGAGTCAATTAGTTGGCCGACTAGCAGCAGCAGCCATGAAATGTGTTTCTTAAATGATTTTTAAAAAAAAAGAAACACTTTAATGGCGCTAATGAAGATACCAGTACAGAATGGCTGAAGGTTTTTCCTGTTATTTCATTTAAACGCAATGACGTTGATAACATGCTATGATTTGATTGATGGAAGCCAAAGTGCTGGTGTCTTTCCTTGGCATTGTCCAAACAGTTTGGCAGTGGCATGAAGGTAACCTCATAATTAGATTTTTTTTTTTTCCGCTAGTCTAAAAAACTGGGAGGCCTGGCTACCCTTAGCCTTTGGGAGAAAACACAACTGCAAACAAATTTCATCTGAGCAGCAAAGCTGACAAGACCAGAACAGTTTTGGGGCTCACAAACTGCACTGCAACATTCCATTGAAAAGTTGTGTCCTGCTGTTCTGAAGCTTTTCTCTCTCTTTTTTTTTTTTACCACAGAAACTTCTTAGTTAATAAAAGATTTTTTTTTAATTTTTCATTTTATTGACAGAAATTGTTGGGACAGTTGATCTTTATTTTATTGATGTCTTTTTATTTAGTTGAAATATAGCTTGGGTTTGATTAATGTTTAGAAATACAAAAAGGTGACTTTTGTGGGAACCTTTAAAAACTGTGCCTCAAAAAAACGTTCTGATCACATTTTCTTGGATTGTTAGGAACATTAAGTTGCTTTTTAGGAGCATTTTGCTCCTTACTATGGGAAGAACTTTCAGGGATCTTTTATAAAACTTCTCCAAACAAAAAAAACATTCTCATATCCTATCTTAGAGCGTTCATCAAATTCAGAAATTTAACTGCAAGTTTAGTTTTTAAGATTAATGTATACTCTCTATGCAAATAGGAACAAAACCTTACAATGTAACTTACCTGCGCACGTCCTGAAGTAAAACTATTATGCCTCTGAAAGTTCCTGATTGAAACTTGGAGTTTTTCTCGTTTCAAAATTCCAGACTTAATGTATCCAATACTATAATCCAGTTTGCAGAACCTTATCATACTCCATGGCTCCTCCAAATGAAATCACAGCAAGGGCAAGTCAGCAAGGGCAGGTTAGGAACATAATTAGGCAATTGCATTGATAAAATATTTTTTTTACCCTTGCTTTCTCTGCATGAATGTAAAGCAGAAATTTCAAACTCTAAAAATGCTAGCTGTAGATCCACAGTGTCCAAGGAGCTCTGAGGACATGGCTGTCGCAATGACATTGATGTCATTAAACGCTGTTGAGAGCACCACGACGTTACCCAAAAGCAACAGAGCGCTTTGAGAGAATTGGAAGCTGCTGAGGTATGTTAACGCTGGGCTAATTTCTTTTCTAATGTAACATCCTCCACATTAACTTTATGAAACTTGAGTTTTTTTTCCCACCAAATCCCTTGGCCTGGAGTTGCGCATCAAATTGCGAATTTGATATTTAACCTCCAAACTCTTACAAATATTTTAACTTTGAAAGCATTAATGCAGGAATACAGGGCCATATTACATTACAATGGCATCAGAGGGCAAATTTCCACATTTCAAATCAGTGGTCAAGCAACGTTATGGTGTACTTAAACTTACACAAAATAGTATAGCTGTTTTTATTGTCCATTTCAGTAATACTCACTGAAATGATTGAGTGTTGACATTTTGGCTGAATCGAGACTGCCACATGCCAAGAAACTGAGTTCTGTCAAACACTCTCATGGCTAAACCCATACGGAAATTACACGTAATTCACACACAGTCACTGTTCATACCCACAC
Organism: Gymnothorax javanicus; assembly: GCA_029692085.1. Lineage (NCBI taxonomy): Eukaryota > Metazoa > Chordata > Actinopteri > Anguilliformes > Muraenidae > Gymnothorax > Gymnothorax javanicus. Next base: position 179,749,941 of record CM056193.1, on the reverse strand, counting down.
ATCAGACATTCCCCTATAAAATGCCCTGTTTTGGACACCGTTGACGACGAAAATTCCTCTGTCCACATTAAATTTGTCCGTGCAAATGCTACAATGGAATTTTTTTCTCTGAAATTCATCATTATGATGCACATTGAAGTCCAACATGACCTTAACTACACAGCCATACAGTAATTCTCAGTCTGATTGGTGTGAATGTGAGACTTAGCTGAACCCAACTGGGATGCAAACTGCCTGTTGTTTACCAACTTAGGCTTGATCACTGCATGCAAACTTTTGCGACAGATCCTTTATTTTCTTTTGAGAAATGGACTGAGGCCAAGCTGAACAGCACCTGAACTCGCTTTTAATAGCATGTTCTTCTGATGTGCACCTCTGCTTAAATATTGTGGTGAAGTTAAAATGAGGGTATTACTGCCTGTAACAGCAGCAAAAGAACGTCAGTATGATCAGAAAATTTATTGATGACGGTCCATTTTTGAAAACCCTGAGAAAAAAATGCAAATTAGGGAGGAGAAAAGGAGAGAGACACACAGAGCACAAAGACAGAAGATAAACAAAACAAAGTGAACCAGCACTTTGACAGGGTATTACTTCGGCACCTCAGCGATTACTTTTGTATACTTTGTCCTTATTTAAAAAAAAACTTCAACTCTTATGGTCATTTTAGATTTATCATAAAGACATGTTGCGGCTTGCGACTGGCTTTTGCGACGATGAGAGGACGTATATTAAGTCCCGTTTGTCAAAGAGCGGTGGATTTACTTGGCTATGTGTAAATAGGGCAACGCCATTGAAGACACTCTGAATGTTACACAAGCCCACAAGATTCTTGTAGAGTACAATTTCAAGTTTTTTTTTTTTTTTTTTTTGTGACAGCAAGTAGTTGCAAAAACTTGCATAGTGTGCCCAGTTTTGGCTACTTTTGCCACACCTGAATTAGGCTTGCATAGCTGTCTTGTTTGTGTTGTCCTTCAGTTTTCAGTCTCCATATGATTTTCAAACTACACAACAGAAACACTGATGAAAAGACACTGCCAGGAATTGAGGAATGAGAGTCTGTGAGTTGGGAATGGTGTCATAACATTAAATGGCTCTTCTGAGCCCATTTTATTGCTCAGATGCATTCTGAGTGTTTGCGACTAGGGCCTCTTGACAATCTAATGCGTGCCACATTAAAACTGTAAATTTTCGATTGCTGATGAAGCACACTTTAGGTGTTCGATCACACTTGCACACACGGACTGTTTAATGCCTCGGGTGATTTATCCATTCTGAGTAAAATGTCTATCTATATGATAATTGACCACCTTCCACTAGATTGGACTCAGATTTAAATTACTGGACATGAATATGGACCGTTCCTCCATCTGAGACCATAGCCTAATTCTGTGGTAAAGCAGTGCACTCCTTGGCTGTTATGACCACAGGAAAACCATCATTCTGGGGCTAGTCAAACAAATATAGTCATGGTAATGGTTTTATTCATGCTTATATAAAATCTAAGTTTCACTTTATATGCCTATAAACATATTGCCTGTCAAAGCAGTCTCACACTGTATGTGCCTTATTTTCAATAATGCAATGAGGGAAAACTGTAATGGAAACTGATTCTATTTATTCAGTTAATAAAACATAAACTCTACTGCATACTGTATGATCTTCCTTTTTCTAACCGGAGTCATAGGCTACACTTTTAAGGCTGGAGCTGATAAGAGAGGGTATAAGATGAATAGCTTTTAAAACTTTTTTGAAAGGTGGGACAAAAACAACTGATTCAAGAGACTAATTGTACCAATTCAACGAATACTCCATTCTTTCTCCCATAAAACACACAATGAAATCAGCTTGTTTCAATATTGAGGTAGCCGGAGCCATTCACCTTAATTGATTAGAAAAACAAGTGAGGCAATGTGTTCGCACATTTGCCGCTGAGATTGTGCCATATCAGATAGAATTGTGATAGCAGCAAATGCAATTGCCGCCCAAAAGTACCTCATCGACCCAAAAGTGTGCCAGTGCATCTTGTATCTGCCAGAATTACTGGAAGATCGACCTGAAGATGTAAAGTACATCTGATTGCAGGATGCAGACAGAGAGGTACGGGAGATCAGTGGGTAAGATCAGTGGGTATGAATATCTGACCTAACCACACCCATGAAATTGTTCAGAAATACCTCCGTATTTCAAAGTTCAGAATTTGACTGGTGGTGGGGGTATCATGTCCAAAGGATGTAGTGACTAATTTCCTTTATTGAACTTTTGTTTTTTTTTGATGTTATTTTGTGTAAGTCTATTTTTAAAATTCCTATTACTTCTATTTCGATGTTCAATTTCTTAACTTTTTCCCACCTTGTGCTGTTGCTTCTTACAACACATATTTACATTTTTTTTTACCTGTTTGTGAAGCATAGTGAATAGCATTGCTTAAATGGTGCTGTATCAATAAAATTACTTTATTATTATTTATTTATAAAGGATTTGGCTTCATTTCAAGCCCTGCCCTCCTACTGCCTTATTAAAGTCCACTCCTTATGTTTATGTTGGCTGACAGCCACAATTGTGGTCCTGTCATGCTCCCAACACCCTCCCACCTGTCCTCAGTGGTTTTCAGTTTTGTCCAGGGTAACAGAAAGGCCAGGCCACTCGAGCACATGATGCGTCCCATGGGTGGGGCCACATTGGTGGCGACTGTAGCCAAGAGGTGCCATGCAATTAACTGTTTGCTTTTGTATGACCTGTTTGAAGCTTCACTGCTCTGTGCTAATAACGGAAGCATTGAAACAGGGACCTCACTCGCAATGTTCCTTGGCAACCAGGGCCGCAGAAAACGATGAGGGGCAATACACCGTCTGAGCAGCCGCAGATTACTCTGGGAATTCAGCTGCCACGGAAGGAGTTGCAAATGAAGTGTTTTCCAATCAAAAGCCAGAAATGTGCATCTGCTTATACTGAACCAATATTAATACTGCCTAAGCTTGATCTGTTCTTCTAAACCTTGGTTAATAATCACCTCCCCCATGGCATTCCCTGGGCAAAGCGTTCCAAATTTATTAGGAAATATTCATTAAATGTTATGCTTTCTGATCTCAAGCCAGCTTAGGTGCTTAGAATCATTAAGTTAGTCAATTGCAAAGAGATTTTGGAAAATGTTGTGGGTCTGGTGGAGGTCAGGCTATTCATTTATCCACGCAGTGAGATGGGTATGAGAAGCCTGACTGACAGTGAGCTGACTGGAAAAGAAGGGCTATCTGGCTGGGTAGATGAGTTTACTGCAAATTGGAAGGCATTACCTGGGAGGTAATCCCTTCAGGTCAGTCATGATAGACTAATGTGGTCTCCTTTACAGACATATGTGTTTGATACATCTGTAACACCCAGAGCTGTGATCTGCATTTCCTTTTTAATTTGCTTGTTGATAAGAGTGGGAATAGGCCTCAGTTCATATAGTCATTGATATGTCCCACTCTTTAAAGCAGCTGTAATTTTGGCCACCAGGTGCCAAACAAATCAAAACTTTCCAGAAATTATTAGCATTTGTTTGAAATAGGTCCATCTGAACCCTCTAAGTCCTAAGCCCAATCATTTTCTTTAAATAAATTGCTGCGCTTTGGAGCCTCTTGTCTGGCAAAGTGTTGCCAGTTAGATCTTTTTTCGGTACAAGTGCTGCCAATCACAACCTCAACTCTGAAAAAGTTGGGACTGCGGAAAATGCGTATAAAAACAGAAAGCAGCAATTTCTCAATTTACTCTGGCTTGTATTTCGTTACAGAAAGTATGAATACAAGATACTTAATGTTTATTAATAATAATAATAATAATAAGGACTCAAAAAGGGTCAATAGACACAGAAAACAGACAATAAACACAAAAATGCAATAAAAGATCATACATTTAATAGTAGTACATATGTAGCTTCTTATCAAAAAGACAGATTAGCCAACTGCATCCATATACAAACTAGAGTGGCAGTGGCTCCATGAATTGTGGACGAAAACCTGACTGAGCTCAACTCTGGATGGGCAAAGGCCAGAATAACACCATTTTCTGACACAAACAACCAGCACATATATGGGAGCATAAGATTTCCTATTATGGCTGAGCAGGTGGGCACAATGACATTTACAAACATTTGCTTTGCACTGCTTCCTTGGGGAACTTAAAGAAGCAGTCTCATGCCATTGTTGCAGGGCGCATTCAGTCTATGCATGTTGCTTTTTTTTTTTTAAGAAAAGCCATAGATGGGCAGTATATTGCAGGATATAAAATGCTCTTAATAAATCCTCACTGCAGTTGAACACATGCTAAATTTACCTGCAAGCGTATTAGCTTGCGCACAAAGTTTGTGGCATTGTCTGTGTATATCTTTGTCTTCTAATAGATCATTCAAAATATGATGTCCAAGATATTTAATCTCATTGCAGACTATAAGAGCAATAACAAACAAGAACAACTCAGGAAATATCCATTTCTGTCTTCTTCCCTCATGATATCACTCTTGTTAGCAATATATTTAATGTAAAAATCCATAACAGGAACAAACCTTCAATAAATGTTGTAGCCAGCACTATGTGGACAAAAGATTACCAAATCATCTGCATACATAAGGTGATTGATGAAACCATTTCCAACCATACATCCTTTATTGCATGCATTTTACTGTTGCGATAAATCATCCATATGCACGTTAAAAAGAAACGGAGACAAAATGCCACCCTATCGCAGTTGCACACAAAATGGGGCAGATACGGAAATGTCCCATTTAACATGCATAGACTGATGTGAATACCAGTAAACAAGAATTCTTATTATTCATTTAGCAACCCCTTTCAAGATGTAATTTATTGATACACTTTTCATTATTTAAATTAGATGACTCCAGTATCCCTGTTCTTAGGTTATTTGCCACAGTTGATAACATAGGTAGCTTTTCTATGTATACAGTGATGCAAAAAAAAAAAAAAAAAAAGAAGGAATATGATTATCAATGGCAAACTCATGATAAGCTACTTATGTAGTGTCCTGCCTGAAATGGAGCTTTACGTTAGCTCAGGCAGGCCAGGAAGTCAGTCCTTGTCAAGCCCCTTTTTGTCTAATCATTCATTACTTGAGCATCCCCCACCAATAAGCGCTATCAGGACACACAGAGCTCAGCGTGAGTCAGGCTGCCAGAATGCAGCACCAACACAAAATCTGGAGGCACGGTCAGGCAAACAGGGTTTGTCATCGAGAGGGCGAATAACAGTACCAAATCAAGGATCCAAGGACACCGTCAGCAGCCAAAGCAGAGTAAAAACCGGAGAGATAAGAATTATTCCAGATGAGGAAAATTTGTAAAACACAAATAAAGATCTCAAAGCAGAACTGCCACACAACAGCACACAAGGGCATGGCAGAAAAATAACCGAGCACGGACTGAAATAAATGGGGGACATATATACAAGTAGACCAAACGAGCTGACACAAACCAGGTGGGGAAAAGGCGCAAGAAATGCAACAACACAACGCAACACTAATGGAATTAGGAGAGACAACTAAGGGGCAAGGGGGACAAGACACACGGAGCAAAAGGGAAAAAAATACTCGTGGGACTTGAATAAAACGGAAACTGCGCAAACACAGAGACATGGGAAACGAAACATGGAACAAACTACAGACTACAGAATCCTGACCTGCGTGCTTCAGACCTGTGGCAGCGTTCCAACACTCCACCTGCTCTGTGCTCTCTACTCCACTCCCACTCTGACCCACTATAGATCTGTGTCTCCCCAGCCTCCTCTTTAATGAGCAGCTTTGTTCTTTGTTAGCAACATTTGTTCATATTGTGTTCATTTAAAGGTTGTGAATATCAGGCTTTGCCCATGCTTTCGCGATCTCAGGGACTGTCAGTGTCATGCTTTCCAAAAATTTTTCACCCATCAGGTTGAAGTTTCACCTCATCAATGGAATTGATTTTTGAGCATATCTATAAATTTGATACCTGCAACACATTCTAAACTAGAAAAGTGTAGTTCCAGGGGAAACTGCATGGGCAAGCTGGAAGCTGCCAAAAAAGTGAGATTCAAGTTGCTGAAAATGTAAGGTTAAAGATGTTGAAAATGAACTTCTCAAAATTATAATTTATTTATGACGGTACGATATTTTGTAGTTTAACTGTGATGTCCAAAAGTAAAACAAAACAAACAAACAAAGGTCTCACTTTATTTTGATGGTCCCTTTGTGGATGCTCAACAGACTAGAAAAAACATGTTAACTTTATAATGGTTGACTTTCAACAAAGGATGATTTGTAGCCAGTTCAAATGTTATAACAAAAACATCATCATACTATCTACAGACTATCTTAGACAAAACCTAAATATTTGTGTTGACAATCTACAGTGACATGTTCAGAGATGCTCAAGAAACATTCATTTAAGTATCAGTAGGCATGTTATTGATTTCAGCAGAGCATCTGCAAGCATCACCCTGTATATTTACCTGATCATCTATTGATACTCTGTTGATAGTTTGTTGAGCGTCTCCAAGTATTAACCTGATCATCTGCTGATACTCAAGTTAAAGTTTCTTGAGCATCTATTAGCATCATACTGTAGATCATCAACATAAGGATTAAGGTTGCGTGTAAGACACTTAGTAGACGGTGTGATGATGTGTTTGTTTATAGTATTTGAACTGTCTACAAATCATCCTTTGTTGAAAGTCAACCTTTATGTTGTTGACACGTTATTTCCTGTTTGTTGAGCATCTACAGAGGGACCATCAAAATAAAGTGTTACCCAAACAAACAAACAAACAAAAACCTCCAAACTTTGGAAGTTATGAATATGCCAAAGCAAAATAATAGCTAGAGTGGTATTGTACATAAAAGTAGGTAAAAGGGTTGAAGTGTTTCAAGTATTACTGCGTGGACATCTTAAAGATTCAAGTGCAAATGATACTCCTGCAACTTAAATCATCTTGAGACAGAGCTAGCAACTGCCATTTGGAGAGTGGTCTGTTTATTAATGTCAGTTATTTAACTGTACATAATAAAGGTACACATAAACAGCAACATTTTCTATTGCATGAACATTTAGAAAATAGCAAAGTGAGTATTTTGTAGGAGCAAAGAACCCCAGGGGTGTTATCAACACTAAACATATTGGAGTTTAAGCGGCAATATACTCAGCTGGAGGTATTAACTAATTAGCTGGGGCCAGTTGCCCTAAGCAGACTTACGCCTGGTCTTCAGCCAAGTCGGGCGCAACTTTAGAGGCATGACTGTAAGATCACTGCACCAAGTGGTAGTGAACTCTATTTTCACTAAGACCACGCGTAAAACATACAGGTACCTGAGGGGAGGCATAAAGTGAATTTCTGGGCCATTTCCGAAGGAAAGCACTTATTATGGAATACCTCCCCAAGACGCAACGTTACCACTCATCATACCTATTTCTTATGTATTCAAGATAAATTACTGCCGTTGCCCACTGAAATATTGCCACAAAAATACATGAACTAGGTAAGAAAAACCAATTCACTCTCACACATTATTTATTTTTTACAAAACTACATTAATTTTATAATTACACATATAGCTTAAGATTATGCGAATAATTCCGATGTGACATCACTCGTTTTACCTTTGTCCTTTTTTTTCAATTGAATACTGGTTAAAAGGGATTTGCAAATTACAACCTGCTGTTTTTAATCACAATTCACTCATTGTGCAAATTCTTCTGTAATTGAGGTTGTATGAGATTGCACAGTTTGTGCAAGTGGAGAGCCTTATCCAGTCCTTGCAAATGGATATTTTGAAGATGGTTCTTTTCTAATCATGCATAATACACCTGTTCAATGTCTTTTTTTTTTAAAATCATTCCTCCTCTTTTCTCATGCCTTATTACCCCTGTCTCATTGTTTTTGGAATGGTTTCCAGACATCAAATTCAGGATGAGAGCATATTTTTTTAAAAAATTAATGAAGTTGATAAGGTCAAATATCCCACATCTTGCCTTGCACGGTTTAATAAAGGTCAAAGATGATTCACAAGTGATTGCTTTCTACTTTTATTTGCATTTTCCTAGCTGCCTAAACGTTTTTGGAAGTGTGATTTCATCACCATGAAGGAAACAGACACGTGAATATGGAATTTCTTTTGTGCCTACTTTGTTTGATACTCCAAACACCTGACTTTCTTTGATTCTATATAAAATGGCTTTCTCTTGACGGTTAAAAAGAACTCTCTGTGCTTAGTCTTTCATGTCAGAAAGAAAACGCAGGGCAAATATTGATCATTTGAGATGACCAGAGGCTGGCACTCAAATATTATTTGGTCATTTACTCTTCCCACAGAGAAGGTTTTTGGGAGTTTTGAGATTTGAGATATCACTTTTGTGATATTACATATTTTCTATTTTTCTGTGAAGTGTGTCTTTACCTGTGTTACAAATAAATTGAATCTTGATGATCAGTCATTCAGCAGATGTTCTTCCAAGAGTGACTTAAAGGACAACAATAGACGTGATTACATCACTAAAACAAGAAACTAGAGCTGCACTCAGAGAGCGCAAGTACCTCCGCCAATGTACTCAATGTTATTTTTGCCAGTATTAGCTAGCAACCTGTATTTATGCAGTCCTGCAGTCTTCGCGCAAATATGTTTTTAATGTGTTTTTGACCTTTTGCATGCCCTTGACCTTGACCTTTGACCTTAACCTCCCAAACTCGAATCACCTCTTTCTTGAACAAAGCTCAATCATTCCACCAAATTTGAGGAAAATCCATCCATAACTTTTTGCGTACTCTTGCTTACAAACCAACCAACAAACCAACCAACAGACAAATGGTAATGATCACATAACCTCCTCCAACTTTGTTGCGCGGAGGTAATAAGCATTTAAACGGACAATTCACAAATTTTCAACCTTATCTCCATCTATCCTTGTTCGAATGTACTGTGAAAAATGCATGCAGTTTCTGCCATTTTTCTGCATATCTGTACGGCCATGCCTCCAGCTTTCCAACTCACCGGTCTATTAAGACCACCACATTCTTCAACTCTGCAATCATTGCATGCACCTTTTGTTCATTTCCACTGTGGTAGTGGTGGTAGTGTTGTGCTATTTGAGACCGAGCCTCGCACTTAGTCATTGGAAAGTCTCATAAGCCACAGGCCTGTATTTACTCTCTCTCTAGTCTTGTGTAGACTTATCTCCTGCATTTTGCGTGTATACTTTCTAACTTTTGAACTTAGTGCTGTTTATTGTTAATGTCAGCACTTTAACTCTATTACCAGGAACCTTGATTCCTTGTACTTTTCTTTTATTTGTAATACATGCTGTAGCTAAAGACCAGTGTTTGTATTACTAATAATATTATCCAGGAACCTTGATTCCTTGTTGTTGTTTTTTTTAAATTGTATCCTGTTTTGCCTTCTTGCTGTGCTGAAGGCATAATAAATACAATCAAGTCCATCTTCGCACCTGAGTCCAGTCCTAAACTTTCTGTCCTCCGTGCACATCACCGGTGCTCAGAGCACAACCCTTACAATATCCCAGTGAATCAGCCGCAAAATCTATTTTACTTCCCCCTCCAGCACCATCATTTGAAGTGTACAGTGACATAGTTAGATGTGAGAAGGAACTGCAAGCAATTTCATCCCACATTTCTAGTCTCTGCCTCTGGGTAGCCAGGGTACAAGCCCTAGATCAACCTTTCTCAAACTTTGCTGGGTCAGGGCCCAGTCATGCATGGCCCCCAGACTCCTGAAACTTTTTAAGTCCAAGTTTAAAAAAATAAATAAATAAAAATAGAAAATAAGAGTGGGACCTCCATAAACTCATCTCTCAACACCACAGTATATTGTGATCTAAATTTATCATCATTTCAAGAAAACGTATTTCTTAATTTAACTGATCACATTTAAACTTCAAGGATGGGATCAGGCAAACACAAAAAAGAGTCGGTCCAAATGAGGGGGAAAACAAGAAAAAAGGAATGGCCTTTCATGGCATTAAGATCTTTGCCGATTTTTTTGTTCTCTGTCAATAATTTACAGAATAGAAAATTGTGGAAATCTTCGTTGTGCACATAACGTATATAAACAAGTAGTATCACAGTGTTAGATACATCAGTGGTCTCGCCTTATTGCAAGGAAAAAAATACTCTGATTTACTGGCCATGTCAAGCACCTGAGACGATAAGCTGTCATACCTTGGATCTGCAACGACACAGTGTCGTTGGACAGGGGATTTGACTGACCAGGGTCACCGCAGCTGGACCCAATACCTCACAGCATTGTTACAACTGAAGGCATCATTTACCTTTTACTCATTGTGAGTGAAGGTTTAGACTTTGAAATGTGATGGGCCAGAAGATGTTTTCGCTTATTTTTCATTTTCAGTTAGATTAGTTTGCACAACTTTAATCTGAGGTATCATGACATCTTTCTTTCTTTTAAAATAATCCCTTGGTTTATCCTTGACATATGTGTGCTTTGTCTCCAAATGTCTGCACATTTTTTTTTATGGCTTCATAACCATCTTTCTATACAGTCTATGTTCGTTACTTGAACAAACCTGACAGATGGCTCAAAACATAAGGTTTTGGTGGGCAGCTACCATTTGACATGAATCTGAATTGTATGTAGCCCAGGTCTACCTGCATTTGAACCTAATATGCTTTTGATGCAGGTTTGTCGTAAGGTTCTTACGCATCATTGCTGGTGGCTACTGTTGTTTTACTCAAATAAATGTCCAGATATCATTGCTTAGAGCAGGTTAGGACTAACCCAAAAGCTAACTAAACTCAGACATTTGCAAGTAAATAGATGCAGAGATGATAGATGTGTCAGAGCAAGGGATTATCACGCCAACACAGACTGTTTACTGCAACTGGTGCCGTATGCTGGGCAATATGGTTGTTCACACAGGTAAAATCAGTAGTGGGAAGATGGAATTTTAACTAATCTGTAGAAATGGATTTAGATTTACTGTACCTTAGTTTTACGGAAGTGAGCTCTCGTCCCTCCTGCCACCCCTCTGCAGCACGGTGCCGGTGTGCAGCCCATAGTTTAAGAACCGCAACCCAAGATGCTGCTCACAAACAAAACCTCCTTATCGCCTTAGCTTGTATTGCTAGCTATGTTTCCAACAGCGGAAATGGCACTCCAAAATATAAGTGCAGTTATGGACAAGGATACATTGTACAGAAAGCAAGCTGGACAACATGCCTCCTGTAATGTCACCGTTTTATCAGCCAGTGGTTTTTGTTAGCTTGCGGTTGTGGCAGACTGGAGCTAGCTATCGAGCACAAAATTTTGCCAGCCATTTTGGTGACAAAATCTACTATACTGGCACAGTCAGCTTCATTTATCAACTTCAAGCAACATTGTCTAATGGTTGGAACCTGAAGTTGGCAGGAGCTAGCTAACAAATGTAAAATTTTGCTAGCCAAAAGCCCTGTAGCACACCATTTCATGATAATTGCGTTGACATGAGAGAACAGCTATCTGGCTAGCTTATTCTACTGTGACTCCGTCGGTTGTCCTCTCTACACCATCGGGGGTTTGATGGCAAAACAAGAGTCTTAATTGACGTTAATTGCTTGGGTCAAAAAATGGATGCTCTGACCGCATTGTTCAGTATTATTTCTGTGGACAACCCAGTAGCTCTGATTGCAGAGCTCTCTCTTAGTCCACAAGAAGAAAATGCTTGCTGCACATTAGTACATTTGCACTTATTTCCAGGCATGTCTACTTTATATATCACGTTTTTAATGGCCAGCTGCTATTCTATCACCCGTATTGAATTTGCATGTAAAGAGAAAATAATTACACCTCTAGCTTTGGCCTTTTTGTAGCCCAGTCAGCATTATTATCACAACCAGTTGACTTTGCAGTAACATGAACGATGCTCCAATGTAACGCTATAGCAGCTGTTTGCCACAGATCCATACAGGCTTGAGGGCAAGCCTGAAGTAGTGAGCCAGTGAAATGCATTGCGATAGTTGTTATCATTACAGTGCATGCACAGGAAAGCCATGGGGAGGGATAAACACACAAATATCTTAAGCTGCTTTGGGAAAATGTTTACAGTTTGTGCGCAACTAATTTATGCAGAGCCTACGTTTTGAAACCACGCATGGTTTAATTTATATGAATTGGTCCTTTAAAATAAAAACTTTAAAATTTGCTATGAAAAGAATAAGATGAATATCCAGCAGGCAGCTGCATTTACCGCCAATCGCAGTGGCCTTTGCTTACTCTATCTCTACCAGGTAATTAACTGTGCGCTGAAGAATGGACGTCATTGCAAAATTATTGCAATTATGGAGCAATTATAGTGTTATTCAATAGCGCGGTAGAAACACAAAAGTGAAGAGATCTACTTGTTCCCATATGCACTGACCTCCTCAATCAGTAAGTTTGACCCAGCTGGTTAAGGAAAACTAGAGAGTGAGTTAGCTGACTATCAAGAGTGTTATCATCTCTCCATTATTATTCCAGACATGAGTGTCCTTAAGACCATGGCACAAAAAGGCAGTATTTGCCTCAAAGGATGGCTGGAGGGCGTTTAACACCTTGGCTCCCAGAGCTTCCGATACGCTCCGTACCAGAGCTTTTCTTGAGATTTTGTTGGTTTTACAGATAAATATGTTATAATTTTATTTCTGGTGATAAACCCCATAACCTATACATTTTTGGAAAGGGTATTGTATGGGCTATTGATCGGTATTGGTTTCAAGTGTATATCTGTAAATTGGTGATCAATAACCAATATCAATTGATTGATTGATTTTGTGATTTTGTGATTTTCACCCTATAATTCAACAAATAAAGATGTTATTTTTCAAGTATTACTTTTATTTGTTTATTATGAATCACTAATCAATCACTAATCTTTAATCATATTTCATATTCCTGACTGTCATTCAAGATCTGCGCAAGGGCCTCTTCAACCCCAAACCTCGCCTTTTGCTCATTTTGGTAAAAAAAAAAAAAAACCCAAAAAAGCAACAAACGTTTTCCCTATTCAGCACTGCAGAATAGACCACGTCTTACCGTTTTCACTTCCTGGTTCCGCGCCAAAGTTGCATGAACTCAAATGTTTAGCGGCAACCGATTACCTCAAAAAAACTAAGTATGCAAACTTAATGATTTGTGTTCACAGCACTTAAAACATGTAAAAAACAACTCTACCATATTTTCTTTAAGTTCCTTCCACACAACGCCATTAAGCTGGCGTACACAATTTTTTTGAGGTAATCGGTTTCCACAAAACATCTGAGTTCACCACACTATCACGCTTTACAGTCAAGAAGAAGAAGAAGTTTTTTTTTTTTTTTTGCCTGTCTAGAGCAGGATGTCTGATTGAGTCCTATGAAACAGAATATAGAATTTTTGTTAAAGCCATAATGAGACTTGAAACACGCAGTATATTCAAATTTACTTTTCTGGTTGAATGGTTATTGGCTTTTAATTTGGCATACCTTGGGACTGTAGATCCTTAAATGAGTATATGTAGACATTTAAAGTTTGGATTGGATGAAACAGAGTCCACTGCCAAGATCACTGACATAATGAACTTAAACTGAATTTGGAGTCCTCATCCTTTTTAACCGTTCACCCCGCAAGTGATACATTTAGGATTGGGAATGAGAGTAATTCTGTTAACTGTGATCTCTTGTATCAGGTTATAGAAATACGACTGTTACAAAGTATATAAAATGCAGTATAGTGAACATGTCAGTGTTTATGGCCTTCTTTTTATTCACGCATGCCAAATTACATCCCCATTATCACTACTTTGTTAAATTTGTGTTTCCCATGTGGTATTTGAAAAATCTTCCATGTCCTGTCTCATAGTACTTTTCGTTTAATCTGTTAAATGCTTTCAAAACTGTGCAATAAGAATACAAGTGGGCTGGCCAAAATGTTTGAAAAACACGAAAGAAGGAATTCAAAAATTGCCTTAAAAGGTACAAGGAACAAGAGCTAGTAACAAGAACACTTTTTTGCCTCGTAAGTCCTTTGAGTGGCAGGTCGCTTAAAGGACACTTTGGTTTGTCCATAATTGCTTTTGCATGTTTTGCAATATAATCTCAAACAACTAAAGTCTTTTCACTGTTTTAAATTTAAATGCATAAGCATTATTTTGCCAAAAGCTTGGGGCAAGAATATGTTTGACACATTGAAACTCAACAACTGTAATCTATTTTTTTCCAACGTTGTTCTGTGTTCTCACAATTACAAGTAAGGACAAGGCAGTTTACTACTTACTAATAATATAAACAGAAATCAATTCAAGTTAAAATTGCTTAAGAAAACATAATCATTGCAATCGAGAGGCTTACAATCTATGTAAGAGTCAAATACTGAACAGTAGGGTATGCAATTCTGCAATGACCATGTTGTTGCCGATATGAAAATTTAATGTTCAACTGCATTCATAAATTAAATTTTTAATGTGATTTTAAAGAGCAAAAAATGTAAATGAAATTGGTGTAAAACCAATTCACACATGAACATCAAGGCCTGTTTCGTTAGCTTCATCAAATTTGTCAAGGGTATAATGGTAACTCCTTCGAATCACTCAAGCAACCTTCAGTTATGATGTAAATATTCACACTGGCTCTAAAATGTGTGCAAACCTGAAGTTCTTTTCCAAACTCTGATATGCTAAAATGAGGCCTGTGTTTGTGTGCCTGCGTTGTGCTTATGTCTACATGTGTTGAGGGGAGAAGTGTGCATACTGTATGTATGAATGTGCAACAATCTTTCCATGGGTCCCAACCTGGTAATTATTTAACAAGGAGGTCTGAATGGCCTGAGTGGGAACACCACATCCATGCAACTTTTCTCATCACCAGAACAATGACCCATGCTTGTATTGCTTGTTTACAATGTGCCATTTGCAGATCTTCAAACTCAACACAGATCACTATAGGTAAATCCATAAATATTTGAACATAGTTATTGTTATTTTAGCTGTCTACCACACCACATTGGAGATTAAACTATCTAATGAATTTAAGCTCAAAGTGTAGACTTTCAGCTTTAAACTGCGGGTATTTATCTTGAAAACAGGTGAACTGTGCAGGAATTAAAGAACTTTTTAGAAGTCTTATTTCACACTTTGTGGGTTGGTAGACGCCTCAGATACTGAAATGTATGTGCACAAGCACTGAATTGGTGAGTTTTTTGTATATGTACCCTTTAAAGTTTGGTATTGGCATTTGGAATCTGCCACTGTTAACTCCCAATATGAATTTTAAAGAGCTGGAACTGCCAGTGAAGTAAGCCATCATTAGACTGAAAAATCAAAACAAAAGCATCAGGGGAACTGCGAAGACATCGCTTATGGCCAAATACAGAATTTGGACAAAAGCAGCAGGATGAATCCTATTGGGTTATATTATCCACTCACTTCCAGCTAAATGCTTCAAAATTCATTCCATGGTGTCTCAGTGCAGAAGAAACATTACTTGAAGCACACTGCTAAACCAGCCCAACATTTTTTTAAGGCAAAGAAGTGGAAGTTACGCAATACCAAGTCAATTACCTGTCCTTAATTCAAAGGGAATCCTTTTCACTTGCTGCAGGAAAAAAAAAAAAAAAAAAAAATGAAGGCAGGATGCCCTAAGAACAAGCAGGAACAGAAGACATCCGCAGTGAAAACCTGGCAGACCATTTTCAAAGAAGAAGCCTGGCATCTAGGGATGCATATGGGTTCCAGACTTAAGGCAGTCATTGACTGCAAAGGATTTGCAACCAAGTATTAGCAAGAGCTTAAGAAAACTCAAAATATGCCCATCAGGCACATTGTCAGTAAAATCCATTCAGTGACTGTGGTATATTTAGAAGTGTATGGGTGTAAGTAGTGATATCCCATGTTAGCTTTGTAATATAGAAAGTATGGTGGGTGGCTATTAATTGATCCTTCGACAAATACCGTACGCCTGGTGTCTATGGATTTTCCCTTTGAAAAACATCATTCCCTCTGCACTCCAATAATTGTTCCTCCATTTGTGGAGAGTGAAGTATGAACAAGAATGGCAGAAGCAATAGTGGTAGGGGCTTTGAAAGCCCGCAATATAAGAAAAATATTAAAACAGAGAGGAGGATCATGGCCAGAGCTAAGAAGAATGACTACCTTATCGCCAAGTACTGCCGTAAATTCAAGGAAATTAAACACACAGCGTATCGATTTGTGCCAGCTTTTGAGATGTGCTACTTAGCAGTCCTCCATAGACCCACAATCTAGAGACTCTTTCCATGCTCATATCTTAAATATTTTCAAAATCTTAAAAATGCATTTTTTAAAAATGCCCATGAAACTAGATGTACTGTGCATAAAGAAGATTGGAAAACTACAGGTCAGATATGATAGTTTTGGAAAAACCCTTAAATTAAACTTGGTAGTCAAACCTTCAAGCACATCTCCACTCATTCATTTCAAATCCATTGTGGAGGTTTTCACATACAGCCAGGAAGGATTGGATGGCTTGTTCCTTTAATAAATGAAATCCTCATTTGAAAAACTGCATTTTGTGCTTACATGGGTTATCTTTTCTAAAATACGAATTTAGTGTAATTATCCGAACCATTTACATGGGACACAAATACAAAAATAGAAGAAATTGGGAAGGGGGCATATACTTTTTCACAGCACTTTATTCACTGGGTGTAACTACAACTTTTCTGGCTATGAACAATAAACAACAATGTTCTTGAAAATCTTTGCGTAAGTCAGGAGTGTTTGCTCCAAGTAGTAAACCTAGGGTAGCAATTGTTTTGACCCCTATGAGTCTCATAAAAAAAAAGAAATAACTATGTAAAAACCATGAAATCATGAGAATGCATAACAAAATAATTGCACATAGTTTTCTGATATGTTTGAACTTAAAATATGGATTATTATCTTATGTTCATAACGAGAAGCATTCTTCATATTTATTAAATCAGCCAATACTTTTTGAGGTGGCTGTAGCACACTTCAAAGATGTTAATTTCCCCCTATTACTCATGCAAGTGATCATAAGTTGCTTTGGGCAGCTGATGAGGCAAGGGCTACACAAATATTAGCCCATGCAGGTCATTGCCTGTGCGCTGTATCTACCTGGTTCGTTCCAATATCGGCGGGTCTACTTGTTCTATGACTTTGGGCCCCTAATCACCATGTAAAAAGTTCTCCATGTGAAACCCTGCAGTTACTTCAGAAATTGAGACCCTTTTAGGGTCTAATGGAAATAAGGAAGCGGTCAAAAAATTGATGACATCAAAACATGTTAACATGGGTATCAAATTGAAGGTTTTTGCAAGTACATTACGGTAGGATGGTTTATTTTATTATGCTTACTGGCCCCTAGGGTATTAAAAAGGGGCCGAAAAGGGACTAAAATGGCACTTTTCACCCTCATTTCTGGGCACAGGTGATCGGATTAAGGAAAATAAACAACCCTATCTTTATGTGCTCACAGAAACCTTCAATTTGATACACATGTTGATATGGTTGTAGCAAGTCAAGGATTCAATCGGTAAATATAGGGCACTGGCGGCCCCAGAACAAAAGGTCAAAGTTTTTGTTGACGGACACACGCACGGATGGAGCCCGATACCATAGCTCTGGCGGCGGGAGCTAATTAGGAGCCTGTAACTGAAAATGTTGATAAGATGAAGCAAATCGTTAAAGTTTTTGGCGATTATTTAGGCCAGCGACCTTTAAAAAATAGGCCAAGGTCACCTTTAGGCACGTCATTTGTAGACCTTTATGAGATGCATGTCCAGTAAAAATTAGGAGCCTGTAACTGAAATAGTTGATGAGATAAAGCAAAATGTAAAAGTTCTTGGTGATATCTTGAGGCCTGTGACCTTGAAGAAAATACGCCAAGATTCCCTTTAGGCACGTCATTTGTAGGCTTTTATGAGATGCATGTCCAGTAAAAATTAGGAGCCTATAACTGAAATAGTTGATGAGATAAAGCAAAATGTCAAAGTTTTTGGTGATATTTTGAGGCCAGTGACCTTGAAAAAATAGGCCAAGGTCACCTTTAGGCACGTCATTTGTAGGCCTTTATGAGATGCATGTCCAGTAAAAATTAAGAGCCTGTAACTGAAATCGTTGATGACATAGAGCAAAATGTCGACGTTTTTGGTGATATTTTGAGGCCAGTGACCTTGAAAAAATAAGCCAAGGTCACCTTTAGGCACGTCATCTGTAGGCCTTTATGAGATGCATGTCTAGTAAAAATTAGGAGCCTGTAAATGGAATGGTTGATGAGATACGACAAAATCTGGAAGTTTTTGGTAATATTTTGAGGCCAGTGACCTTGAAAAAATAGGCCAAGGTCACCTTTAGGCACGTCATTTGTAGGGATTTATGAGATGCATGTCCAGTAAAAATTAGGAGCCTGTAACTGAAATCGTTGATGAGAGAAAGCAAAATGTGTTGACGGACGCACGCACGCATGCACGGAGCCCGATACCATAGCTCCCGCACCGTGAGCGGCGGGAGCTAAAAAAGTCAAATTTTAACCCATTTCATGTGAGGCCATGACATGGGTATCAAATTGAAGGTCTCGGTAAGCATGTAAAGATAGGGTACGTTATTTTCCATAATCTGATCGCTGGTTCCCGGAAATTAGGGTCAAAAGTGCCATTTTAGTCCCTTTTGGACCCGTTTTTAGTACCCCAGGGCCCAGTAAGCATTATAAAAAACCACCCTACCGTAATGTATTTGCAAAGACCTTCAATTTAATACCCATGTTGACAAGTTTTGATGAAATAAATTTTTTGACCCCCTCCTTATTTCCATTAGACCCCGAAAGGGTCTCAATTTCTGAAGTAATTGGAATGAAACCATTTTCTAGCGGTCTTTTTGTGCACAGGCAATGGCCTAATGCAAAACCTCTTGGGAATCGGCGCTGGTATGAGTTCTCAGGGATCTGACAGCTCAGAATTGTCTAATGGATGCTAACAGGTTCTCTGCCATGAACTCATAAACTGTGCTGTCTTTGTGGATGGGTTTTAGGCTTTAGATTTAAAAGAGTCTGATATCTCTCATCATACATTGAGATTTGCCATTAATGCAGGACAGTATCTCAGCAAGTAAGGCCATGAAATGTTTTCTCCATTGCATTAAGAAGTGCATTTGGCTGATCAAAGAATATTATTGACTGCAACAGTGCTTTCTCCTTGGGAAAAAGGTAGTTCATCAAGAGATGAGCTCATGAAATAAGAAAAATGTAAAGATATATTAGTCACAACCCTCACGTGAATCCCTTCAGTGTCTCCTCCCATCCAGCACCTTGCATGTCTTCTAGATGTATTGTCTCTTTTCATTGGTTTATCAACCAATGATAACCAATCCTTCCCTACCAGTATTGATGTTTTCATATTCTCACACCTGTCGTAGTTGCTAGATTGTCACTTGCTATATGCTCCTTCGCAGCCAGTCAGTATTTCCAAGTAAAAGTTTCTCATCTATGGAAATTGTTTGCAATCTTTAATGATAGTTAAATATGGAAGTGCTCTTCCTTGTTCTACTAATAGGAACAAGCTCCAAAGCCTACTTTCGGTCTCCAAGATTAGGACCACAATCCTATTAAATATCCCACATATATTCCTCTTCCCAATTTATTAGGAACATCTCACAAGCCTTCTGCAATCACCAGGATTGGGAATGCTTTCCTGCTAAACTCCCCAGGCCAGCCATTTGATAGTTTTGCACTGGCAAAGTACGCACTTCATCAGGCAGCAGTCCTGGATCACCACTGGTCAGGCACAGGCATGCCCCTTGCACCCAAGCCTGTACCATCTAAACTGAGCTGTGTTATTCTGCTCTTGGCTTCCTCCCTCTGTCTATACAGTACAGCTATCAATAAACCCGACTATTAGATTGTACTTGGACTCAGCATATGGTTCCTGGTCTGGATTATAGTTATATTTTGAAAGTTATACTTTCAAAAATACATAGTATTAGATAATATTTTCAGTAGAGGCTTTTCAGAAACAAAAAAAAAGGGCAACTGTGGATTCATATCAAGGGATGGGCTCCTAGATTAGTTGGGGAGAGCTGAAAGAGAAAGATCAGAGAGCCGATGCGAAGACGGCCTTTAGGTCCTAACCACAAGTATGAGACTTCATTTTAACTTTTGAATGTACCAAGCTTAATTCATGGCTTGTTTTTAAATTTGTCTGCAAACAAGTCCATATCGGCATCAACTGATCACTGGAATTATATATTTCAGAGAGCTCAGAATAAAGGGAGCCAATAGCTGGATCAGAATTAACCCTTTAAATGCTAAATATATATATATTTTTTAAATACCAACGTCTTATACCAAGTTTCGTTCATTTTCAGGTGTTACCATATTTTGCTGGCCCGCATCGATCAGAATTTCTCGCTCCTAAAAGCCAGAACAGTCAGCTTCATTTTTGCTATCACTTTCAGCAAACAACGTATCTAGATATTCAACATTTTCATCTTTAAACTTACTGCAATAACTTGGCACGTTCTCGAATGCTGCTGATTTCAAATGCTTTGTCAAAATCAATTTAATAAGAATATTGTGATGATTCATTCATTGGATGACTATGCAGTTCAAAGAAATTGTCACAATGCGCACCCCAATCCCCAATGTGGCTGCAAAAATACTAAAAACTGGTTATATACATGGTGATGCACCCCCCCAAAATCTCTTTTGCTGCGGCTAGCAGTTGTGGCTGGAAAGTTCCTTGCGGCAGTAGCCACAATCAGCAGCCATAATGATTATTGCTACTGTGGCTATCGCTGCAACTAGCGCTTAAATGATTATCAGGGTTTTTATTCACAAAGATGCCACAGTAATCCAGTACAGGCCGTGCAATGCAAGTTAGGCAGTTCACAGTCAAAGAGCAGGCCGAGGTCTGAGCACTGCATTTGTTATTGGGGATAAGGCAAGAACAAAGTACAGGAGGTGAGTCAAGGTCATTTCTAGGAGGGCAGTCCAAGGGGAACTGGGGCAGGCAAGGAAGGCGATGATGAGGACAGGGTCGATGAAAACAGGAAACAGGGACGCTGGAAATAAACATGGAGCAGGGCAGGAAAATACAGGGCCTTGGAAAAACAAGTGCAAGAACAATAAAAGGCGTGAGGCGGCATAAAGGTTGTTTTATTTTTTTTTTTTTGTTTTTAGAGTTTTATTTTTACATAAGCAAACTTAGCACACGGACCTGAGCTGGCAAACCAGCATTTTTGAAAATGTTTTCTAGGGAGTATCAAGCCGATCGGATACTGACGCAGAAAAAATATGTACAGTGTTGTGGGCTACAGGAATTCAGAAGCTTTGAAAGACGTTAACGTTTAATGTCACCAGTAATGTGGATAGGACAATGCTTGATAACTATTGTAATGAACAATAATGCAAGCTAAGGGGAAATGGACAGTAATTCTACTGATTAATCCTCACAAATTAACAAATTAACACTTAGTTTCTAATCAGGAGACGTATATGGGAAAGGGTTTGGAGAAGTAGTACGCTTTAAGGCATGGGTGTCCAAACTTTTTTCACTGACGTCCACATACAGAAAAATATACGAAAGGCTGGGCCACTATTAAAGTTCACAAAATCAATCAAGAAAGGTTTCCCCTGTCACGCTATGAGTGGAGCTACCTCATAGCTAGCTATTGTAGCATTTTCTTGTATTTTGTTGGCACAGAAAAAATACTGTTGTTGAGCTTGCAGGCTAGCTGCCGTTTGCTTGACTTTCTCTTCTCGCTCAGCGCCAGTGTAGGACGTGTAGGTCTGATGTTTTGTTGAATAGAGTCCTCATACATTATACTATTTCATCACTGCAGCAGTTTCATTGCAAATCAAACAGACACACTTCCCCTTGACTTCTATGAAGAAATTTTTTCACTTTCCCAATGTGTCTCAAATTTTCTGCAGTGGCTATCTATCTTGCGTTTCTTTGGTTCTGCCATTTTTGGTCATCCGTTGCAAAATTTTTCTTTGATTTATTTGGTTTTGCGGAGAAGCTGCCCTGTTGAAGAGTCCTCAATGAAGACGGTAGCTCCACCTAGTGTTAAAAATAAGAAGAACAATACAGTAAAGTGCAAGTTTCATGTGTGGGCCATATTCCATTATATTTTTAGAATTTGCTGCGGGCCAATTAAAAATGGCCCACGGGCCACATTTGGCCCGTGGGCCATAGTTTGGACACCCCTGCTTTAAGGCGAGGTGCATGGAGGGCTCTACTCCCTCAAATGGCAAGTCCAGGGTGGAATAGATTACTGTAATAAGTCCACTCCCTGCCAGTGCCAGCACAGATGCTGCACACTAATGAGACATCATCTGGCTCTCAGGTATTCTTGATCCAGAGGCACAGCTGTCCAGGTGTTACTAAAACTTTAATCAGAACAATCTAGAAATTACTGGCTGTGTGCTTTGTCATTTCAGGTTCCATATTCTCACTACATAACAACATCCTTCCATAGCAGTCTACAGGTTGGGAAAAACAGCACGGTAAATGGCAAGGAAAAGACAACGTCTCACCGATGACGCTTTACTCCTGCTTCCCATTTCAAATTGCCCTGTTATGTTATATTTACATAGTTACTTATCAACTGAGACCTGGCTAATCAAATTCAATCTGCTCTTCATTAAATTAGTTTACATTAGCTTGTAGGTATGCTTTCTACCACATTGACACATGACCTTGAAAATGTTGTGCAAAGGAAATAATACTAAACCAAACAAACACTTCCGTGGCCCTCAGTTTTGACAAGCTCTTTGTTGCTTTGCATCTTTTCTTCTCCACTCTCAAGCCACTGGTGTAGTTTCTCTTTTTACAAGAGATTGATGTGCATATGTTGTGTCTTTACTACAAAATGCATTGAGCTCCTAACTCTAGTTTTGTCCATTTAGTGAAGCCCTCCCATGGTCAGGAGGGAAGTTTTTTTCCAACCAGAGCCCTCAGTGGATTCTTAAGTCACTACTTCAACAACAAAGATTATTTGTATAACATAATTCATCTCAAATTCATGGGCTGTGGACATAAAACTCCATGGTGTAAAAATGTTTGGCAAAGAGTGATCTTAAGTTCACTCTCTACCCAATATCCTCATCTGCACCTGGCATTAGAATTTCAGTACATGAATTTCACAGCATTAGAGAGGCAACATGATTACACATTGCAGGTGGAAGGAGGACCCAACTGTGTATGGCTTGTATATAGTCATTACAAACATATTCACTATTGAATGCCACTTAATCCAATTTCCTGTGTTTTAAAAGTAGACAGAACATTATAGAATTGCAAGAATTAATTCACACATGATGTGAATTCATAATTTGCTAGTCTATGACAATGGTTTGACCATTTTTGTGATACCACCTAAATTTTGGGTTGTCTACAGCAGTGGTTTTCAACGTCAGTCCTGGGGACCCCTTGTGTGTGCTGGCTTTTGTTCCAACCACATTTGCAATCGTAGGATTTTAACAAGCTGCTAATTTGTCTTAATTATGTGCATTTAATGTTTAAAGCAGTTATTTGCCCTCTTAACCCACAACTTAACAGAAATATCTATTTGCCATCAAGAATTTCAAAAATACCATTCGCACATTGCAGTATATCGGAAATAACAGCATAAAATGAGAGAAAACAATGTAACCAATCAAATTAATGATGTAGTTGGCTCCTAATTAGTGAAAACTACTTGGCTCATCATGACAAATGCTGTCCACAAACAAACCAGTTTTGTGTTATGTTGATCTGATTAAGTTCACCTGAAGCTTTTTGAAAGAACTTGAAACAGTTGTGTCCAGCAGCCTAATCTGGGGTTTATTGATTTCCTCAGTGTATAATTTGATCTGTTTGACATGTTATGTTACTTGACATTACTTGCAGTATTGCAATAAACACACAGTCTTCAAGGGTGTTTTATTCTTCATTGCATGTATGGATGTTCCTATGTAACATTTGACTAACAAGATATATTAACAACTCTGAACATGAAAAGTACCTAATTAAGACAGTCACAGCTTGTTAAAGCTCTACAATTGCAATTGTGGTAGGAACAAAAGCCAGCACACACATGGGGTCCCCAGGACCGACGTTGAGAACCACTGGTCTACAGCATTTTGAATATCTCTTCAATTTACTTTAAGCCTACCTCAGACGGTGCAACTTTGCCTGAGGCAAGTGACACGCGTGTATACTACATCAGGCAATTTTGCACTGTGTGGGGATGATTTTTGCTGTGGAACTTCCCGCCATTTTTCTGTATCATGTGACTCGTCTGCACATCATATGACGGGTCTGCAGGTTGTGATTGGTCGAGCACGTGTAACATTGCAGCAGGTAGTCCCCACACGGTGAGTAACTTCCTCGCGTGAAGCGAAAATATCTAGCATGCTAGATATGCTGCTGCACTGTCATGCAAGGAAGTTATGCAGCAAAAACCATCCCCACATGGTGCAACATTGCCTGATGCAGTATACACGCGTGTCACTTGCCTCAGGCAAAGTTGCACCGTCTGGGGCAGGCTTTAGTGTCCTGTCTACCCAGCCCAATAAGCCCTCCTAGTTAAGCGAGTAGACAACTTTATGAAAGTACATTAATATTGCAAGGGCTGATGATGTAACACCGCATGAAAAAAGGTTCTCATACAAAATAAAGGGACCGACATGGCAAGTGTATTAAGTTGACTGAAAAAATACATCTGACATATGAAAAAGATGGAAACTAATGCATCTGTGTTTCAGGCAGACAACATAAAAGGACCATGGGTGAATCATCAACTACAAAAAATGAGTAAATTACTTCTTTGAAGGACTTGACAATTACAGTGGGTAGCTAATAAAGGCACAGAATGACTATTCAACTGATTAATAATTGAAGACAATGTGTTAGAGGGCAATCATTGGCAAATTACTCTGACGTTTACATGCTGTTTGGGATACTGAGCTTTATTCTAGTGGATACATCATCATGATGACATTGACTTGTTCGAGGAACAGCAGTTTTTGGCAGTTCCGCATTAGTCTCACCTTTCAGCCTCCGAAGTTGCCGCTTGATTGCGACTCTTCAGCATCGTTCTCACGTAATTTTTCAGGAATCTCACTCTGCTACTGCAATGTCTGCATGTTCAAACGCAACCACCATGGGAGGTCTTTAAATAGTCAAAACACTACATCCTATCGTCTCATTTCTAACCAATTTAACTTCATTTCAATGGGAAATGCCATGAGATTAAGGAAAGATTTGAAATAGAATTCATATGACTACAGAAAAAGACAACCATGCGTCTCAGAAATCCAACTGCACTGACACAAGGCAACATGGCAATCCGTCACTCACCCATCATGTCTGTTTGTTTTTGTGAATGGCTGGATAGATGGTCCATCGCTTTGGACATTGCAGATATCACAGTATCTGGATGACAACACATCCACAAAACCAGACACGAGTTGCAAAATTACGAATCCCACTATTGCAAAGGCGTAACCTGCCCGACTCTAACTCTGCTTATCCTTAACCTAATCCTAGTCAAACTCGAGAACCTAACCTAAATTTAACCAACCCAACCAACAATGCCAATGAGCACTGGCCAATCAGAAACAGAGTAGGCCAGATCATATCTCCGCCATAGTAGGATTCATAATTCAGTGCCTGGGTTTGCACAGAAAAAACTGCCAACTGTAGGTAAATAATATTGAGGTAGGTCATTCTGTGTGAAAACACCTAGATTTCCAGAACCTCCCTAAGTGACCCCCCCAGATATTGGAACAAAAAATCTTAAATGTGTGTTGTGTGTGTGTGTGTGTGTGTGTGTGTGTGTGTGTGTGTGTATAACAACCATGCAAAAATTTAGCTTTCACTTACTATTAGATTTGCATATACAATCTTTAAATATTGGCTCTGGCAACAATTTTGGTGGTCGTGGCTGAAAATTTACATTTTTACCATCTTCACAATGGGTATACCTTCCACTCTGGCTTGATAGCTAGCCTTGGATTTCTTTATTCTTTAATATTTTATCACGTTATCTTGGAGGTCAATGGCCTGCTGGAGTAGACAAAGCAAGGTGTATCTGCTGCTGTCAATGAAAAAGGTAAGTAAGTAATGATTTTGACATTTTGCCATTTTAACCTCAATTAGCATACTAGCTAACAGAAAGCTATATGTTTTGGTATCAGAGAGTTAACATAACCAAAAAAAGATATTTGGAGAAAACTACCATTAGCTATCCTGGCTATTGCAATGACTGCTGGCTCAACAAGAGTCATAATTACATTAGCCATCCTACCTATAGCAGCAGGTTGTATGTGTCCTTCAACTGTCATTTTAGTTCGATATCTCATTTTCATGTACAGGCCCTGGCCCGTCACTGGCACCAGACTGATCTCTCAGGCAGGAAATGCTGGCAATGGCCGGCCACAATTCTTATGTTGGAGCTATTGGGCCACATTGATTTTCTTCGGAGCTCAGAGCCTGTGACAGGCAGAAATGTGAACAGTTCCATTTATAAGAATGGATCCCTTCCATTTTGGGAATTAACGCAATTATCTTTTTTTTTTCTGAGCAAATGTATGATGATAGCAAAGCAGTTTCCCAACATTTAGAACAAAAAATATAGCCCAACCCTGCACTGTATAAAGAGAGTCTGTAGACCTTTGTTAATCTCAGTAATTAAATCTTAATTCTGTATATACTGTACCATTGTGGTACATTGTGGTACTTCTGTGCATAACTCTGTCGCTCACATTTAATCAGCTCTCTCCTTCTACAGTAAACAGTCTTGTCCAACTGCCATTTTCTGTATTAGCAGAAAGAAAAATCCCTCACAGAAACACATTTTGAGGCATATTATCCTATTCTATAGTTCCAGGCTTTGTCCTTCTGTGTCCCCTTGACCCTTTTACCCCTAAAACTTACACTGATTAGATGCTTCTCTGCCAACACTATGTGCTGTTCAAGCAAATGTACGGGTGAAGTAATCTTGGCTAGGGTGGTTAACCGGGAGCATTGATGGGGTTGTCAGCCTAATGTCCTACCAATTAGACTGAGAGCAACAGCAGACTCCTGGGAGTTACTCTTAAACACGCAAAAGAGATTTGTAAAAGTCAAGTCTACATTGCGCTTTTAAAAACTCGTATTCATTAATGCTTTGATGGATGAAAGATCTGTATTTCCTTCAGCCCAATCAATAATGCTTTGATTTATGGCTGTGTTCTGCAAATGTTATCAAAGTTCATCGCTTTTGCCTCAGTGGGTGTTATATCAACCAAAATAATAAACCACTGATATAAATGAGGCCAGATAAGGAAAACAACACCACTTTAGCTATTACTGAGTCTTGTGAGTTTTTTTTACAAATCAAGAAACAAAGGAAAAAAATGTGCACACAAGAGAGAATTCATTGTTTACCATCTAGGTCAAGAAAGTTACATTCTAGTTAGCTTCATAAAAGAACTCTGAATACTAGAGCATGAACCAATAAGGGATTTAAATTATTTGTATTGTTGCAATGTAAGCTGTTGTACACTGTTGGCTATATGTAAATAAGTACGCAGTGAGTGGTATGTCATCCATCTTTTTATGTTCTGATCAAATTATTATAATCTTAACTTGAGGTTGCCTGTAACAAGCTCTATTTACATTCTCTATGTATAATAGACATCAAAATGACATGGAACCCCAACACATTTCGAAATTATTTATTAAAGCTGGCCTACAATATATGAAACATCGACCATAAAAGCAACAAAAACGCCGATATGATGTAAAGTGTTTGAGGAAAAGACAGGCATCAGTTTTAATTGTTTATACAAATGATTTGTTTCATAATGACATCTTGATTTTTAAAAAAAAACGTATCTAATGCTTGAGCAATGAAATTAATATTTCAATATTTTCTGCAACCCATTTCCAGGCTGATTTATTTTCTTCAGGGAGAACAAAAAAAAAGAAAAAATTGTAATGGTGAAGACATTGAAAGAGGACAGTAACTTTTCTTATTGAAGAAAAATTATGTGAAAATAAATAATTCTTTTCAAAAGTGGGTCCAGATGAAATCTCAAAAACGCTGTTGAATGGTTTGAAATATTGCTGACCTTAGAAAAATTCAATGAAAGACTCATTTTACTATAATCAATCATAGGTAAGAAAAGCACCAAGTGCAATTTAAACACCACAATGCAACATCACAATGACTGTATCCATTATAAAACTTGAGAAAACTGCACTGCATTTGAAAAATCTGACATTGCACAGCACAATCAACAATAGTCAAATGGGAGACTGCAGTAAACACATTTTAATTTTGTTTTTCAACAGCAAAATCAATACCGTGTGGCAGAATTCCAACTAATATTAACCTCCTCTAGATGTAATAAATTAATAATAATGCCTCCACTGATTGCAGCATTATCTGCGTAAATGATGCATCTTTGGCCATGTTCCTGTAAGCTTGATTACAATGCTGGAGCTCATTTTATGCCTGTTAGTCAGTACTCTATCCTCGAACTGATGCATCATTTGTTCAGGCTCCATTGTTTGGTGAGGAATGGTAGTATATGAGTCATCTGGTAGAACAATTATTTTGACAGCCTTAGGTCTTCTAAAATAATCTGTATCTACTTGGCCAGACTGCAGTGAAATATCCATAAGTCAAAATGATCGATGTCAGTCTGCTCCTGCCACCAAAATATTTCAAAACTGTATTTAATTCTACGTATTAATGTTTTTAAAATTATTGATCTATATACATGGCCCATTGATATTATAAAATAAAGAAGTTAAAATACATTATTGAGCCTGAATTGGCAACAGGGGGTCACATATGCAAAAGCCTTGTACATAGTTCCCCAATTGGACATTCCAGATTCAAGTGGGATTGGAGATGCCAAATTTAAAAAAAAAAGAAAAAAAACATTATTGAGATGTTTGTTAAAGCAGGGGTTTTAAAACCTAATCATTTCCGGGAATCGGCCCTCTAAACAAAGATTCACCACAGGCAACTAGGAAGTGACGATGTAACACATCAATGCATGCACTATACGAAAACATACGGTATTCGATACAGTGAATATATATTTAAAAAAAAATTAACAATGACCCAAAGCACACATCGACGTCAAGCAAGGCATGGCTTCAGAAAATACTGCTCTAAGCTTTGGAGAAGCTCAGTCAATGTACTGACCTTTATCCCTGTGGAAAAAAACCTGTGTAATGATCTGAGAAGAGCAAAACACAGCATATTCCCTAGCAATTTGATTGAAATTGGCAAGGATTTCACAAGGATGTGGGACAGAAAGTCTAAATGTAGAAAGTTAATAGACTTTTTCAGAAAGACTTGTTGCTGTAATACATGCCGTAGGTGCTTCCACAAAGTGGTAGTCGAGGACAACAAGGCTGTAGAGGGTTTTTTTCATTTCATTTTTTCCTGATCATTAACTAAGTTTTGTTGCAACTTCCAACAATATAATAATAAATAAGGTCACATTAAAGATGGAAAAGTGTAATCTAAAGGTTATTGTAATTTCTCGTTTCACAATTAAAAAAACTGCAAGAAGACTTTTTATATCCACTGTATGAGTCTAGTGAAATATGACACAATACAATGCTCAGTGACCAGCAGTTTAATCACCCACAAAAATAATAATACAATAAATGACATATAGACTAGATACTGTTTACTTGTTCACATTCAAGATAATATCATATATACTAGAAATTATCATATGTACTCCATACATTTCAGTGAAATTCAAAGAGGAACATTTTTGCCACTCAATTGATGACCCAAAGGTATCCCTGGTCACTTGTTTAGGGAACCCTGTCTTATGCGTCTGTAATATCTACTGCACCTGAAACACCTTACCTGTATGCATTACTTAATGATCTACTAACTGTAACACACATATTACCATATCTATATAGCAACAAATACAAAACAAAAGAGAAAATAGTCCACAAATTGTAACTATTTTTGACAGCCAAACAAAAAGCGTACAGTATAAAACATACCCTTTCGCAGAAAACATTCATAATATTTAAACAGGGATTGTGGGGCTACTTCTCTCTCTGCCAAGTTTCATTTTAACAGCCTTAACCTTTGCCGCATTATTTTTTTTCCATTGATAAATATTGATGTACCTGGCTGTTTGGCTTCTCCATGGCTTCTACCACCCTTCCTGGATGTTGTTTGTTCAGTCTGTGTCCAATTAGCCTCAGGTAGTCTTGGCCCCAAAATTGATGACCTCAGTTCTCGGAGTTTTGCCAACCCTGCACAGATTTGCCCGCAAATTTGTATCATTTTTTTTTTTTTTTTTACCTGTTGTTGAGCAATTGTCTTGGATGTGGGAAAACCAACGAAGCTGGCAAACGGTGCACATTGCTGTTATTCATCACCGTGACAACTGTGGAACTCATTCCATTTCCCAGTCCTAGAATCTGCGGCAGCCAAGGGAATTGTGAAATCCAGCGCCGTCCGCCTGTTAAGAGTGTGGCAGTTCATTCAGGCTTCATTCAAGCAACATCCAAAATGAAGCACAGCAGCAGCAACTGTTAGCCAACCATGCACAACATTTCAGGCTCATCTGTTCAGAACAGTTGAACAACTATTTGAGATTCACCTTACTTTTTTCTTGAATTAGCCTTGAAGTTTTCTGTTTGAAAGGCCCTGCCTAGTAACTCTTTCAGCCTTGTGAATAGGCAAACTGCCCACAAGAGGATGAGAGCTTTGCCTTATCTCCTGGCTGGAGGGCCTTTTTGACTGTAGCGGACCGTTGCTCTCATTAAATTGCATGAGGATTGCTGGTGCAGTGTTCCGCACGAGTGATATGTGGGGTTTCCAGCCATCTGTAAATAAATGGTAGGCTTTTATACTTTTACTCCTTGCCTTATCGATGTTGTATGAAAGACACTGCCTGGAAAAACATTTTACGTTTAGTATCCTCTGCAAAACCACAAAAGCAGATGAACATTATTATCCATCTGAAATGTGAAATTCAGGGCAGTAATATCGAGACCAAGTATATGGTTGAATTAAAAGAACGCAACTTTGTGAATAAATAACAAATACAGCCTCTTTCAATTCTATATGGTTAAGCTTGTTTATACAGTGTTGCAAAAAACTATTTGCCCCCTTCCCAATTTCTTTTATTTTTGCATATTTTTCACACTTAAATGTTTCAGGCATCAAACTAATAGAAGACCCTAGTGCTAAAAGTACTTAAGTCACAGAATAACCATTCTGAGAAAATCGAACCAGCGGACTTGGGTAACTAGATGTTTTCCCACCCTTATTTCTCAGCGTGTGAAAATGTGACTTAAGTACTTTTAGCACTATGCTCTTCAATTTCAATATTTTATAACTGGAGTGTGAACAAAATGCAGTTTTTAGATGATGACTTCATATTATTGAAGCTATGCAACCCTACCTGGCCCTATGTGAAAAAGTAATTTCCCCTTTAATTTCAACATCCATCCATCCATCCATCCATCCATCCATCTTCTTCCGCTTATCCGGGGCCGGGTCGCGGGGGCAGCAGTCTAAGCAAGGATGCCCAGACTTCCCTCTCCCTGGACACTTCCTCCAGTTCTTCCAGGGGTCTCCCGAGGCGTTCTCAGGCCAGCTGAGCGACATAGTCCCTCCAGCATGTCCTGGGTCTTCGCCGGGGCCTTCTCCTGGTGGGGCATGCCCGGAACACCTTCCCAGGAAGGCGTCCAGGGGTCATCCGCTATAGATGCCCGAGCCACCTCAGCTGGCTCCTCTCGACGTGGAGGAGCAGCGGCTCTACTCTGAGCTCCTCCCGGGTGACAGAACTCCTCACCCTATCTCTAAGGGAGCGCCCCGCCACCCTGCGGAGGAAACCCATTTCAGCCGCTTGTATCCGAGATCTTGTTCTTTCTGTCATGACCCAAAGATCATGACCATAGGTGAGGGTAGGGACGTAGATTGACTGGTACATTGAGAGCTTCACCTTTCAGCTCAGCTCCTTCTTCACCACAACAGATCGGCACAATTACCGCATTACTGCTGCCGCTGCACCGACCCATCTGTCAATCTCACGCTCCATCCTTCCCTCACTCGTGAACAAGACCCCAAGATACTTAAACTCCTCCACTTGAGGCAGGAGCTCTCCTCCAACCCGGAGGGGGCTAGCCACCTTTTTCCGGTCGAGAACCATGGCCTCGGATTTGGAGGTGCTGATTCTCATCCCAGCCGATTTCAACATCAACTAATTTAATTGATAATTGGGTTCAATTCCAATAGATACAGCCAGCCATGACTACTACCAGCCCTGTTGAATCTAAAAATCACATAAATAGAACTTGTTTTGCAATGTGAAGGCAAAAATCGGTACAAGATGCCGTGATCTAAAGAAATATATAAGAACAGATGAGAAACAAAGTGAGTGTGGAAAGGATTACAAAGCCACTTCTAAGGCACTGGGACTCCCGCAAACCACATGGCCAAAGTCATTATCAACAAATGGAGAAAAATCTGAACAGTACTGAACCCTTCCAGGAGCGGCTGGCCTACCAAAATTCCTTCACAAGTGCATCAATGACTCATCCAGGAGGTCACAAGAGGACCAAGACAAACAACTAAATAATTGAAGGCATTACTTTCCTCTCTTAAGGTCATTAATCACAAATTCCACACTGAGAAAGAGACCAGTCAAAAATGGCATCCATGGGAGAGCTGCAAGGTGAAAACCACAGCACACAAAAAAGACACAAATTCTTGTCTCACATTTGCCAATAAACATTTTGATGACCCCTAAGACTTCTGGGATACTATTGTGTGGATTGATAAGTCAAAAGTGGAACCTTTTGGAATACATGGGTACCATTAAATCTGGCATAAAACTAACACAGCATTCCATAATAAGAGCATCATACCAACAGTCAAACATGGTCACGGTAGTGTGATGGTCTGGGGCTGCTTTGCTGCTTCAGGACCTGGGCAACTTGCCGTAATTGACGGGACCATTGATTTTCCTCTCCACCAGAAAATCTTGAGGGAGAATATCCAGCCATCAGTTTGTGACCCAAAGCTCAAGCACAATTGGGTCATGGAGCAGGACGATGATCCGAAGCACACAAGAAAGTCCACCTCTGAATGGCTCAAAACGAAGAAAATGAAAGCCCTGGAGTAACCTAGTCAAAGTCCTGACTTGAATCCAATTGATATGCAATGGCATAGCCTTAAACAGACAGCTCATGCTCAAAAACCCTCCAATGTGGCTGAATTAGAACAATTCTGCAAAGAGGAGTGGGCCAAAATTCCTCTACGGTGATGTAAAAGACTCATTATTGCAAATGTTTGATTGCAGTTGATGCCGCCAAGGGTGGCATTACCAGTTATTTGGTTTTGGTCGGAAATTACTCTTTCACATGGGTGATATAGGTCTTGAATAACTCTTTAGCTGAGATTAATGAAATCATCATTTAAAAGCAGCATTTTGTGCTCACTAATGTTGTCTTTGTCTGAGATTAAAATTACGACAAATTATGACAAATGAGCTAAAATACAAGAAAGCAGGAAGGGGGCAAATGCTTTTCCACAGCACCGTAATAAAAAGGTCAAGATGCTATTTTAAGGACAGTTCAAATAAAACATAATTAATCTAGTCATTGGTGAATACAATTATAGTCTATCTATTCAAAGGCTTTTAAAAAATTGAAAAATACCTTAAGACTCAGAAATGTAAACAAGCTCAAACATAGAAAGAATATCACTCCTTTTGAAAAACAGACAGAAAGCACCATAATAGCTTTGGGGTAATTATTCTTCTGTGTTTTTGTGTGTTTCTTTGACTGTCACAGCTGCATAGCATAATGCACATTGTACACAATGTTGTGCTGGCTAGAAAAGACAGTGCTTTTTCTATATTAATCATATTGACAACTGAAATGTTTTTAACACGCTTACCATTCCACTAATTTTGTTTAAAAACTGTCCCTATCGTTCCCATAATATGTACCCTTATACAGTTTTTCTCTATGCGGATTTGAATTTTTGTCCACAAAACAGTGATTTCATTTTTTGAATGTTCTTAAATGTGTATTATTTAATACTTTTAATACCTTTAAAAAGCAACTGAATTCCACAATACAATTTAATATAGCTGGTAGGTAAAAAGCAACTTTTTCATACGAATGCCGATTCCATGTTTAATATAATCTGGACAACAAAATAGCAGCCAAGAGCAGACCTAGTTAAAAAAATTGGACTCATGAGTCTGTGCTTAATTAACTCAGTCTACAGTCTTAGGGTACAGTCTACCCTAGTGTTTAAGTGGGAAATTAACTTAGAGCTTTACTAATCTGTGGGGGATCCCTTAGATATAAGTCTATGTTTCAGTAAGAGGTTGAGGAAGAATGAGCATTAGTGAGTTGGAGTCATGAGTGATTCTGGGAATCACAGCTTTTGTTCAAGTGCTTATCTGGAGCAAACACTAAATTCAATTTCCTTTTTTTTAAGTAGGCCTACTCGTGGTAGCTATTTTGCTGTCCAGTTCATAAAATACACAGAATGAGCAGTGGTATGAATGTTGGTATGAAGGCCTTCCCAGTTCAGCTATCCTGCCGATTACGCCAATATTGTAGAGGAGCTGAATGATGAGGCCAATGGTTTATTTAATCTGATTTATTTCGGTGGTCGAATTTTAGAGAAACAATTGACCAACTGATGCAATCAAAAAGCTGACGTCTGTGGCCACCCTCATAGCATAAAAAGAGCCCTCCCATAATGGGCACTTACATATTTATACCAGAACGATGTGGGCTGTTTTGTACAGTACAGAGATCATATTGATGGGACATGGAAAAATGAATGGAGGGTAAAACCAATAGATGACCTAAAGGGGGCTTTGGAGGGAAATTGAAACAATAGAAATGGAAGGGGGTAACGGGGTAAGCCGGGTACAGATAGAAAAGGAGGGGGGAGGGGAGGTGAGGAAAGCTCCTTACCTGCACAATCCCTCAGTTAATTTCTTTTTTTTTTTTTTACCAAAAAAGCCTTGTATTTAGAAAGAAGTTTAGAATAAAAAAGAAAGTAGAAGTTTGTACCAAAATGGAATTACAGTTAAAAAGAATCGTTATCTGCAAAGTCTGTTCTATGAGTTCATTACAAGTTAGTCAAGAATATTTATTGACTAAATTTTAATTTCATTCAAGCACATTGAAAAATAGCTTTTAAAGTGCAAATTTGTTGAATTTTCTCATATAACAACTAATCTGGTATACATTTGACCAAACAGTTCATGAGCAGTATCCTGCTGATTAAATTCCCTAAATTTACCACTTTTTTTTCTCCAAAATGCACCTTTTATTGAGGTCCAAATGGAGATTTCCTAAAACAAAATGAGGATTGACCCGAATTTGCCAATTAGCAGATGTGGCGTAACGGAAGGAGTTCCAAACGTGGACTTCAAGCTGAAAACAATCAGAAAACATGATGTTGTCAAAGAATATTATTTCCTTAAATTGATGAAAACAAATATTTTTCCCATCAGAGGGGGAAAAGGAAAAACGTGACAATCAGCCTGTAGGCACAGGGCACCGAAACTACTTACTGAGTTTTATTGGGCCATGATGAGGAAAGGTGTCCAAAAATAGACAGCCTATGTACATGATGACAACACAAGGCCTTGAGAGTGTCTTAAACTCTGATTCCACAGTGCATACTCGGCAAACAACAAGGCGCATGCAGGTCAATTGAGGCCTTGTTTGCACAACTGGGGTGCGTTTCCCGAAATCACTGATGCTAACTTACATAAATTAGAACCATTGACTGTGAATGAACAAACTATGTAAGTTGCTAACGCACCCCTGGCTGGCTAGCATACAAGCTTTTCGCTATTAAAGAAGTTACACGTGTAACAGTTGTCATAGAAACTGGAATTTATTAATTTAATTGCGAAAAGCATTAGCATGCAAGCAAGCAAATTATTGAGTTGAACAGACTCAAAGCTTTTATTTTTTTTTATTCTCCAATTGCAGCTCCTGGTCTCGTTCCAGCTTCGCTATCTTGGCCAAAGTTTCGATTTTACTCAAAGTATTGTGGTGGAGGATGGATTGAATTTTGTTTTGAGTCATTTTTTTGCATAAAATAGTTTCTACACTCATTTTAGGATGGGTTTATTAACTGGCTTTTCTGAGTACAGAATAGATGGGGAAAATTCGGGACTAGAGCAGTTTGGGCTTTGCTTATTAACCAATGGCTTATTAAGTGGCAATTTCAGTAATTACTAACCCACCCTGATATCCAGACTTTTCCTGTGACTCAGGATATGGCTGATAAAGGGGTCATCAGTGAAGTGTTTGCAGCAGATCACCAATCCTGATCTGGGTTCCATGAAGTCCGCTCGTTTACTATTCACAAAATCCACCCATACCTTTTGAATTGTGAGGGTTTTTTTGGATATTTATGGACCATGATGCCTCTGCTTGCATCGGCCTTATTGTTGCAGCCGTAAACGAGGCAGATATTTGGCATTTTCCAAAGGGAATAATCCACAATTATGAATCACTGAGTCCAATGACACTGACGATGTGAGCTGGCTAGATACCTCCCGTGAAGTCATCGTCGAAGATAGCCGAAGATAAATTCTTTCTGGGATGATTGCGATTTGCTGTGATTAAAATGCAAATAAATTTGTAACGGCTGATGACAATTTGAAATGACGACTGCACAAAGGATGTATTTATATTAAAGATTCTGTGGTCCAAATGTTATTTGTGGATGAACAAGCACTCAACTTTAACGATAGTAAAGGTCACAAAACAAACTGACACATCAGCAAAAAGTCCTTTCCCAAATTTGAAAAAGGAAAGGTAAAAGACTTCATGTGCTCCTAACTGTATTAGCAAAACACTCACAATTAATCTCTAGATAATTATATTATATAACATAAGCCATTTGAATGTCATTGAGTAGGAAAGTTAGTAATATGCTCCCCCACCAATTTACCTTTTTTTTCCACATATGAATATTACAACATTGTTACATTTCCTTTTTCACATAAAAGTGTTAGACAATCGGACAATGTTTTGTGCACCTCCTATGGAATTTTCCCCCCCTAGGTTTTTTTATTTTCCGCAATGATAGGTCTCTCAGTTAGTGCCACATGCATTCTTTTACCTCCCCTATTCAAGTGTGGGAAAGGATGTTTGACTTGGTGTATAACTTCTATTATAGCTAGTTAAAGGTGAAAACATTTACTTTTCAAACCCATATTTTAATTGGCTTGAATCAAATGAAATGTAATCAATATATTATGACTTTGTTTCCAAAATGCAATCAGTGCCAAAATTACAAAAATTGAGATAACACCATAGAGCGATAGCCCTGTGCATCTTGCACATGGTGCAAAAATCTGTTTTAAGAAATTAATACTATAAGGTGTATTTTTTCATGGTCTAAGTTTTTAGTTTTTCTATAAAATGCAAAAGGCGCCCAGACAGAAAATGCTGATTTACTAAAAATGAGTAAAATGGATATATTGCATTTTGGAAACCTTCAAATATTGTTGACTAACTAGTAATAGATTCATAGATCAGACCTAGTAGATAACAACTCTTATTGATTTTGATTCTTTTTTTCCTACTTTTTCTGTTTACTTTTTTGGTTCCACACTTCTTTGAAAATACTTGTTCTTTTAGTAAAGAACAAAAATGTAAGTGATTGAGGAGGAAGAAGGCATCCCCCCCACTTCAGTATGTGTGCCCAGTTTACCCTGCTACCCCGTTCCATAGTTATCATTGGTATTTCATACCCAAGCCCCCAGAAGGCCATTCATTGGTTTTCCCCTCCATACATTTTTCAATGTTGCATCCATGAGAAATCTGTAATGTAAAGAACAGCCCACTTTGTTCTGGTATAACTTCATAATTGCCCATTGTGGGGGATTCGTTTTCTGGTCCCACGAGGGCCACAGATATCAGCAGTCTTTTTGACTGTACGGTTGGTCAAATGTTTCCCTGAAATTTGACTCCAAAACTCAATTTGATCAGCTTGATCATCTGGTTTAATGACAATGGTTTGTGTTCTTGTGACATCATTAGCCAAACCACAGAACCTATTTATCCAGTTTTCTTCCCTAGTTCTTCCCTAGTCGCATATTGTGGGACCAATTTTTTGAGTGGTGTTGCAAAAATCAAAGAAAGCTAGTCTGTATTCAAACATGGACAGGGCTCTTTTTCTGGCGGGAGTCGGCACCTTGCTTACAAATAGGCATAAAACTAGAAACCATGTGAGTTGGGGCTAGCCCCATGAAAGAACAAGTTAGCTAGTTATCTGTAGCAAATTGCAGGACTATTTTTTTTTGTGTGGTGTCACAAAAATCAAACCAAGCAAGTGCTAAAATGCAGTCAGAGCCAGAAGGACAAACACTATTGCAAATAATTTGTTGCACATATACATACATGCCAACTCTACCGCTTTTGGCGGTAGACTACCGCTTTCGGGGTGTTTCATTCTGAAAAAAACGCCCCAAAAGCAGTAGTCTACTGACAAAAGCAGTAGAGTTGGCATGTATGTATATATGCTGTGGCAGTTACATTGCTTGGTATTGCAGTGGTATGGGTGCACAGGGAAGAAAAATGGCAGCACGGTGTGCATTGAGTGAAAGTACGCATAAATCTGTGATGCCTGTGAATACAACCCAAAGGGTTGCCATTCCATTTGTGCAGTTCTTAGACAAGACTCTGTAGTGAGAAGATGAGGCTCATTTTCCTTGTCCCATGTGCTGTATCTCTCATATAAACAAATTTAACCTTACAGGTCACATTACCCCAAAGCCAGGATGATTACAAACTGGACACAGAGTCACGCTTCTCTGTGACCTTGAACCCAGTTTCAGTTCCATATCAACATTTGTATTCAACCCCATTTCCAAAAAAGTTTAGACGCGGTGTAAAATGTAAATAAAAATGGAATGCAATGATCTGCAAATCATTTAAACTCTATATTTCATTGAAAATAGCATAAAGACAACATATCAAAGTTGACACTGAGAATTTTTAAAATATATTTGCTTGTTTTGAATTTCATGCCATCACCATGTTTCAAAAAAGCTGGGATGGGGTATGTTTACCACTGTGCTGCATCATTGTTTTTTTTCTGTTTTGTTTTTTTTTTTTAGCAACACTCAGTGTTTTAGAACTGAGGACACTAATTGCTGCAGTGATGAAAGCAAAATGTTTTTCCATTCTTGCTGGATGTAGGATTTCAGCAGCTCAACACTTTACGGCCTCCTTTGTCATATATTTCGTTTCATAATGCACCAAATATTTTCAGTGGTTGACAAGTCTGGACAGCAGGTGGGCCAGTTTAGCACCCAGATTCTTTTACTACAGAGCAATGTTGTTGTAATGCGTGCAGAGTGTGGTGTTTGGTATTGTCTTGATGAAATAATCAAGGCCGTTCCAGAAAAAGATGCTGCATGGCAGTATATGGCCCTCAAAAACTTGCATATATCATTCAGCATTAATGGTGTCTTCACAGATATGCAAGTTACCCATGCCATGTCTATGAATGCACTCCCATACTACCATGCATTCTAGCTTTTGCACTGTGTACTGATTACAAGTTGGATGGTCCCTCGCCTCTTTGACATGAAAGATGGGACATCCATGATTTCTCAACAGAATTTCACATTTTGATTTATAAGACCACAGGACAGTTTTCCACCTTGCCTCAGTCAATCTCAAATGAGCTTGGACCCAGAGAGGGTGACAGTGTTTCTGGATCTTGTTTGAATAAGGTTTTATCTTTACAAGGTAGAGTTTTAACTGGCATTTGTGGATGCAGCAACAAACTTTCTTCACTGATAATATTTTTCAGAATGTTCTTGAGCCCATGCAGTGTTTTCCACAACTGAAAAATCTGTTTTTCATGGAGTGCCGCCTGAGGACCCGAAGATCACGGCCATTAAGTGCTGGTTTCCGGTCCTGTCCCTTGCATACAGAGATTTCTCCGGATTCTCTTTTTTTAATGATAATATGCAGTATAGATTATGAAATGCCCAAATTCTTCACAATTTTACATTGAGAAACTATTCAGAAATTGTTATTCACAGTCTTTCACAGAGTGGTGGAGCCCTCTTTATCTTTACTTCTGAAATTCAAAATGAGGCAATATTTTTCAAAAACCAATAAAATTTCTAATTTTAATCTAATCTAATCTAATCTCATATGTAGTCTTTGTGCTATTTTCAATGAAATATAGAGTTCAAAAGACTTGCATTCTATTTTAATTTACATTTACACACAGCATCCCAATTTTTTCAGAAACAGGGTTGTACATAATATTCAATAATACAGATTGAATCCATATACTGTACCATTTAAGTTAAGTGAAACAATAAACATATCGAAACATCAAAACACAATCAAAAATGTCAAAAATATAAATATTTACAATCTTGACTGATTCACCGTTTTAAAGCGAAACACACAAAAGCATAGGGTTACATGGTGGTCCTGAGAGCAGCTCTCTCACCTAACAGTGAGATAGCAAGAAGGTTTTGTAACAAATCAGCCAGGTGCCTTTCAGTGTGAACCTTCTGTATGTTCTTTCCATGTTCCTGTGTTTTATCCAAGTAATCTGGTGTCCTCACAATGCAAAGACATGCATGTCAGGCTAATTCGAGATAAATTATCCATAGGTATAAGTGTATGACAGCATGGTCTGTGCTCCCTGCGACAGATTGGCGAACTGTCAAGGGTGTGTTCAGGGATGCCGTGATAGTTCAGGGGAGCTGGAGCCTGTTGCAGGAATAAGCTGGTAAGGTAATGACTGATGGACATGAAATCATTCCCATCTTCCGGATCTTACGTAGAAAGTGCAAAACACACATACTAGTTTTCAGAATATGAAGCAAGGACAATATTTATCATGCAGTGTGATACAGTACCATGAAAATTTACTCTTTGTTTTAATAATAAATACTAGCCATGAATGACAAAACAATCTGCCTTTTATGCCTCCAATCAATGAACATGATCAGAAGCAAAAAAAAAAAAAAAAAAAGACTACAATATTTCAAACACTCCTAAACTACCAATAGCAAAAAAAAAAAAAAAAAAAAAAGATTAAAGCTCATAAAAAGAGCTGACAATATTGATCACAAAATAGTGTCATATGGACAGGATAAATTTCAAGATGACAATTCTTTGGGCGATGGGGGTAAGTTTTAGGGGATTGTTAATGGCTTCTCCACCCCAAATCAGGCATTGCCGAATGTGTGCTTGCTCGACAGGTCACTGTCATCAAATGACAGTCTTTTCCTGGGAAGAAACTCATCAGTGGCCGTGAGCTCATCCAACTCAGTTGTGTAGTGGTCAGGGCTCTCCCCGTTGGAGGTCTCCTTGATGACGCTGTAGGTGAGAGCCATGCTGTAGGCAGCAGGTTTCTCTGAGCGCTGCTGCCCACAGTTGCACAGCTTCTTGAAGGCGGCACGGAATTTTTGCGACATGGCGTTGTAGATTACCGGGTTGATGGCGCTGTTCAGGTAAATGCAGAGGCGGCAAAAGAGTATGAACCACAAGTCCAGGTATGCTGTATCCAGAAAGGAGTTCACTACCACCAGCGTCCGGTACGGCATCCACAGTACGGCAAAGAGGATCACCACAACTGCCAGCATCTTTGTAACCTAGAGAAAATGCAAATATTACTCCAGTCAAGCCAAAACAGCCACAAATTACAGTAGCTAGAAGCCCAAGCAACCAAAAATGTTTTAAAAGAACACTGGAGAGCAATGAGGAGATTTACATTTGGTTGTTCAATGGTACATCATGAACATTTTACCAAAAAACCTAAAGATATATGAGCGTCATGAGTATTTTGAACTGTATTTGTGATTTTCCTGTTTTAATGGTACTAATTAAATCTTTTGGTAATTAATATCAAAGTCATTAGTACAACTACAGGAGTTACTTAACAGGTTCCAAGAAAGATGAGACCATTTATCCATTTTTAAGCGGTGAAGACTCACATTATATGAATTTTTGAAACAACTTCT
The DNA here is from genome assembly GCA_029692085.1 of Gymnothorax javanicus. Classification (NCBI taxonomy): domain Eukaryota; kingdom Metazoa; phylum Chordata; class Actinopteri; order Anguilliformes; family Muraenidae; genus Gymnothorax; species Gymnothorax javanicus. The sequence continues at coordinate 179,707,936 of CM056193.1, read as the reverse complement.
ACTGCATGGCATATAATTGTACATTCCTTGTCCTGCAAGTTTCATGTTGATAGGTCTTTGCTAAGTCTAACAATTAGCTGCTAATATCTAAATGGATAATAGCGGCCATGTTTTTAAAGATTTCTTATGCTCATTAAAAGGACTATTAACCGCTAATTCAGAAATACAGAATGCAAAACTAGAACCTTTCGGGTCAAATGGTTGAAACGATGTAGGCAGTTTCACATTTTTGTTTCCTACAGTACTGGCTTTTAGCCAACTGCAACCAAATTTCATAGGCTTCGGCCTCTTGTTCTCTTGATATAAATTCTTATGTTTTGTGACTGGAGTTATATCCTAAACAGAGGCCATGCTGACAAATTTCATTGGCATAGCAGCATACTGGAGCCACATATTAACTTAGCAACTTTGCTGAGTTTTAATATCTTTGTCTTAGGATGCTGTCCACCAAATTTTGTCAGAATTGGTTGCACCATATACGCGTAGGAGATACATTTTTCTGATTTTACAAAAAACTTTAAAAAGGTGGAAAATCCTGTATGGCTGATCATTTTGGTCCAGAGGCTTTTTTTTTCATTCAGCAGGAGCCAGGGAATTTCTAGAAAAAAAAACCCATTTTGAATCTAGCCCTAATAGTTCCACCAAAATGCATTTTGGTTCTCTATAGAACCACTATCTGGCCAATCAAAGTAATTTTCATACACAAATCTCTTTTACACATCCTTAACAGTGGTTAGCAATGCCACCTCACAACAAGAAGAGTGTGGGGTCGAATCTGACCCGGGGCCGTTCTGTGTGGCGTTTGCATGTTCTCCCCTTGTTTGTGAGCGTTCCCTCCCACAGGTCAAAGAGATGCATGCAAACTGGAGACTCTAAATTGCCTATTGGTATTAATGAATTGAATGCTGACATGAGATCGCCGAAAGTGCCATTTAACAATATAGAATCAATCGATCTATGTATAAATAATCACAGGAGCCTTGACCAACATGCAGCATGCAAAACTTCAAGTTGTTTGGATAATTGGTTTCAGAGTTATGACAATTTGTTTACTATAGCGCCACCTATTGACAGGTTCACACAAAATTCAGTCGGCTTGAGCAGAATGGCTTGTAAAAGAGGGTTCTCAAGTTTGGCAAGTTTTGGCTGTTTTTTCTCACCAGTTTTTTTATTTTTTTGCCTCATTTGCTATTTTGGGGATTAGGCTGAGCACTGCCCTTTTTGCTCTGTAAAGCGTCTTTGTAACAGTCAGTCTGTGAAAAGCACCACACAAATAAAACTGAATTGAATTGAACAAAGAGATACATCAAGGTTTTATTTAATAAAGTTGGTGGGTTGCATTGGTTTATTGTTCAGTTTGTCTGGATATACCGGTTGATTATTTGGCTCACAAGCTAGTTAGCTTGAAGAGCCACAGATATAACTTAGCAGTAGCGGAGCCAGAGGGATGTGTGGGGTAGCACTGGACACAGCTGATGATGATCAGCCACCCCTGGGGTTTCATGTTTTGACCCTGTTCGTTCCCAGCACTCAATTTTGGATTCCGCCCAGTATATCCATCAGAGCCAGATTACCACAAACCTCTGCTTGCCTTTTTGACTCCAAGCTTTCAATTGTGATTTTTTTTTTTGCCACATTCCGCCCCTCTGGTTCTTGAACTCTGCCTGTTACCTGACTACACAACGGCCCCGTGATTTAGTACTGCATTCCTGCTCTCTGGTTATCGATCCTGTCTGCTTCCCTCTGATTTAAAGAATACGCTTTGGTTTATTTTTTACTCACTGTTTGCACCTGAGTTCCCCCTGACACATTTTTTTTCCCTTGGAATATAGGCCAAGGTATGTTCCGGAGTTTCTTTCACCCAGCCATAGTGGGAAGATAGTGAATAGAGGGTTGACTGACCACTTTTCTGGCTTCAGTTTTTTTACCAGTGTCCAGTTACAAGAAAGGAATTCCTGCCCCAAATCTGATCACATGACTGACCCGTTATTCAGGCACTACACAGTCAACACTAGTTTTCCTCCATTCAGCAGATAGGGAGCGAACATCTGCCCGCATTTGCTGTCTATGCATAAACTGAAAACAATTTAAGATGGTGTGGGACACCGGTGTCTCAGCCACTTTAGCGGTATAGGTTCAGTCATTTTAATTGGTGGTAAAACAAGCCCAAAACATCCTGTATGCAGTCCCCTGTTGGCAATCATGCCAATGGTGTACATGACCTAAAATGTTATTTTTGGTCACATCTGGCAAATAGCACTCTCCATCAGTCATTGTCACAATAATGATTGGCAAAGTCCAAATGCTTGGTTTTGCTTATTCAAAACAGTAAGGGCTTACTTTGCACCCAGTTCGAGGCAGGGTATAAAAACATCTGAGAGACAAAAAAAAAAAAAACAAATAAAATAAATAAACTGATTTTAGATCATAATTTTATATTGATGGATTTTATTCACAGTCCCTCTTTAAAACACATGGAATACACTCGGAAAAATGAAATGTTAGATACATTTGAAATGTCATGTTCCACACAAATGTTTTAAGTAATTTTTCATTATTAAATTCTGTTTAATAAAATCAATTAAAAGTTACTAACAGTTGTGTAGAAGCATTTGTCATAACATTTTTAGTTAGTATAACATTGCTTTGTTTTTAGTGGAGTACTGCGCAACAAAAGCTTGACATTCCTCCCTTTCTCCCAATGGCAGTTTCTCTACCTTAGATAGTCAGATTCAGGGCATATGTCCTTTATTTTTTTGGACTATGGTTTCCTTGTTTCAGAGTTTTGTTCAAATTTCATGAGGAAATGAATCTCTGTCTCTACCTGTCCTCCCTTGGTAGCCGGTTTTTCCAGAGTCTGCCCCTGTCAATATCAAGGTTGTGCTCAGTGAGCCAATATTTTGTCAATATTTTACTGGTTTTATTTCCTTCGCTGTGGACAGGTAGTCTGCCACAGAGTTCCTTCTTTTCAGGCCTAAGAGCATTCTAATTTACTTTCAGTTTTTGTTTATGCGTCTCAATAGTTGATGTAATTTTCTTCATCATTTTATTAATATTTGGTTGACCCTATTTGTGAGCTTTCATACCACAGCTTTGTGTTAAGCCGCTTTCACACTTTTCTTTGCATTGACTTTGAATGTAATCTGCCGTGCAAAAAATTTGTTTCGCGTCCGGAGTGAAAGCAGCTTTAGAAGGGGGTAAATGAAATGGATAGGTTAGCTAAAAGGATTCTTCATTGGGCTCATCTCTTCGGATTTCACGGCCTTATAATAATGTGAGTGCGAGTCCATATTTTTGAGGTGAAAGCAGAATTTAACTGCCATTTCTTGGATGTCATTTTTTCAGTAGCATCCTCACATTTTGTAGCCATTATACTAGCCAGGGCTCGACATTAACGCTTGTCCGCTTGTCCGGGACAAGCAGATTTTATTGTCGGACAAGTGGAAGAGAAATTTGCTTGCCCCACCGGACACTTTAAATGTCTTTGAAAAAATACCGTGTTTTCACCTTATGTGCCCCTGAATTCAATTCGCTAAATGAATACATTCAGAATACCGTTTTGAAACAAAAATGTTTTTTCCCCACGACACGTCTAACCAGCGCCAACTTGAATGCTTTGAGTGACCGATCAGATACACAGACACGGACACACGTGCGCGCTCACACATATACAGGAGGAACCGCTTCCATCAAAGAAGCAGCAATGTTTCTCAAGGCTCCGCAACTCGGGCAAGCTCCAGGAAAAGCCCCAAGAAGAAAAACAGCAACTGCACATGAGCCGTACGAATCGAAAAGGGAGAGAAAATTTGCAGAGAGCTGGAGGGAGGAATTCGACTGGGTGCAGTACGAGGGACGCGTGATGTTCTGTTACATCTGCCCGACGCATCCCAACATGGCTGACAAGTCAATGATGCCAACTGCCAGCGTTAGCTGCACTGTATTCACGAATCATGGCACAGAGACCGCCCATTTAATTTCAGCTGATATTTAACTTAAAAAAAATAAAAAATAAAAAATAAACTTAGTTGCCGGATAGCTCACTTGGTTAAAGCATCGCACTGGGAAGCAGAAGTGACTATCACGGCGCGGTTTCGAGCCCCGGTCATACCAACTGGCAGTGGTCGGCAGCTTTTTCAGAAGTAGCGCGCAACTGGCCAATGCGCTTACAGGGATGCAAATTGGGAAGGGTCTGTCGGGAAGGGTAATATAAGTTGCTTTGTTTGTTGCTTAGGCGCCTCCTGTTGGCCAGACGGGCGCTCGTCAGGAAGATTCTAAGCATGTTCATGTTCGGGTATCCTCCGCCCTCTTCTGAACTTGCGAAGATTAGCCCAATGAGTGTATAAGAAGCGGTGGCTGACAGGCGCGTGCTTCGAAGGAGAGCCGCAAGCTGTCTTCACTCTCCTGAATCGGCAATAGGGGGTCGCATATGCGAAAGCCTTGTACATAGTTCCCCAGTTGGACATTCCAGATTTAGGTGGGATTGGAGATGCCATATTAAAAAAAAAAAAAAAAAAACTTGAACACACACGCACACGCGCGCACACATAGCAGGGCTGTGCGACGTGAAACTTGGTCTGTGCCATGAATGAAAAATGAACTGTATTAGCACCAGTGCGATGAGAGATAGAGTGAGTGAGACGTGAATCAATGTCACCTCGTTGCACCATTGATAGTTTAGCTGCTTGTTTAATTTATTATTGTAATATATCTTAGTTTGTGTCCTGAGTATATTTAGTGTTTCATATTGTTTGTATTTAGTGACATCGCCAGTGCTTCGTTCGTTACCGACCTAACTCACTAGCCAACGGAGACATTCGCGGATTTATTAAACGTTTCCAAGGTAACAGCGTAGGATTGTGGGTAATGTAGTTCTTCTCCGGGACATGAATAAAACTTTTTTTTTTTTCAAAACAAGGTTGATTTTGTGTGGACCTGTAGTTTCTACAGGAGAAGATATCATTGTTTTACAGTCTCCTAGCTCGTGGTCAGTCTGCCCTCGATGTTTACGACATTATAGCTGATAATCGCAATCCTAGTCACTGAATATCATTGGGATTTCTCCTCCGGAACCTCACTGCCCAGGTCTATCGGTCTACAAATTGATAGTTGAATTGTTATGTTAAGTAATTTAAATTTTAAATGACTCATACAGGGGCAGCCACCCAAACATGCCAGTTTTTACTGTGTAGGTAGGCCTACAGTCACCTGTGCACTAATGATTGGTGGGGAAAAAGTGTTTAATTAATTTCATGTTGAGAAATAACTTTATTAAAGTAGAAGTCCTGCATTCAAAATGTAATTTAATAGTAAACAGGCAAACAAACAAACAGACAGACGGACAGCCAAAAACAAAATGCCCCTGAATATTCAATTCCGAGGGCATTAAAAGTAAATTTTTGTCAATTATACCGGGACAAGTGACTTCTGAGCCAGGACAAGTGAAAGGTAAATTTACTTGTCCAAAGGACAAGTGCCTCAAAAAGTTAATGTCAAGCCCCGCTAGCATGTTGCTATTTTGCACCTCTCATATAAGGCAAAAACACGTATCAGTTATCAATATACAATTAGGAACCGTGAAAATGTAAATTAGTTACACAAAACCTGCAGAAGGTATCATTTTCAGTAACTGCAGAGAAGCAATTTACCTGATAGAATTCAAAGTACAACTTGACATAACCTACTTCCTTTATTAAACTCTTGTGAATATACAGGCATTGTAATTTCAGACCACAGCCCTATTTGCATGAAGCTTCATTTTCCAAATAATACATATTCTAAATGTATGTGGAGACTCAATCCAAGTCAATTAGCAGACAATGAGTTTGTAGCTTTTGTTTCTTCTCAAATAGACTTCTTTTTGCAGACAAACCGGACGCCAGATGTGACTGTACACACACTCTGGGAGGCAATGAAGGCCTTCTTGAGGGGCCAGATAATCTCTTACAATGCTAATAGAAATAAAGTAAGAACAGAAAAGGTAAATTCTCTCATCTCTGAAATAAATGTAGTAGACCAGGAGCATTCTTTGACTCCTTCGACTGCCCTTTATATGAAACGTGTAGCTCTACAAACAGAATTAGACACTTTAACCACAGAATTAGAGGAGCAGCGGTTTCTTAAATTGAGACAAAAGGAGTATGAATATGGTGAAAGAGCTAGCAAACTACTATGCCATCAGCTGAGACAATCTGCTGAAACTGCTTATATATCAGAGATACAAACAGCTAATGGCATAATTACTGATCAATTAGATATTAATAACCAATTTAAAAAATTCTATGAAGAACTCTACACCTCAGAACCCAGTGATAAAATAGAAATAAATAAATTTTTGGATAAATTGGAATTTCCAACTATTAATGAACAAGAAAAAGATAATCTTGATCGGCTTATATCTGTAAAAGAAATCGAGATAGCTGTCATACAGATGAGAAGTGGTAAGGTACCGGGACCTGATGGGTTCCCTATTGAATTTTATAAAAATTTTTTAGAGAAACTGGCCCCTATCCTTAGTAAAGTGCTTACAGAAACATTCGAGAAGAAGTCATTACCACCGAGCATGACAGAAGCTATAATCTCAGTCCTACACAAAAAGGGCAAGGATCCTCTGAGGTGTGAATCGTACAGACCAGTAAGTTTGCTTTCAAGTGACTATAAAATTTTAACCAAGATTCCTGCAACTAGGCTGGACAAGGTCATGCACTCCATAATACATCCTGATCAGACAGGATTCATTTCAGGGCGACTACTCTCTGGTAATTTACGTAAGTTATTTAATATTTTATATACGCCAAGTGGATCACTGTCTCCAGAGGTGATTATATCCCTTGACGCCTACAAAGCATTTGATCGAATAGAATATAATTACTTGTTCACAGTCTTAAGGAAATTTGGCTTTGGGCCGACTTTTTGCTCTTGGATTGAGATCATATATGCCTCACCAAAGGCTTGTATTAGAACAAACAAGATTGTCTAGAATTATTTTTCCCTCTACCGAGGTACCAGACAGGGGTGTCCATTGTCCCTGCTCCTTTTTGATGTAGCTATTGAGCCCCTGGCTATGGCAATAAGGAATGAGACCAACCTGAAGGGAGTCAGCAGAGGAGGTCAAATTCATAAGTTATCCTTATATGCAGATGATTTAATTTTGTATCTATCCCAAGCCAACACTTCTATCCCTAAGGCTCTAGATTTCATCACTGGTTTTGGAAAAATTTCAGGTTATCAAATTAATCTGTCGAAGAGCATAGTATTTCCGATTAATACCCAGGGACGATGCATGAACCTTGACCAGTTTCCATTTAAAATAACGAATGATACCTTTATATACCTAGGGGTTTCAGTAACACGTAAATTTAAAGATTTATTTAGATTTAATTTGAAACCAGCATTGGAGAAGGCAAAACAGGATCTAAATCGTTGGTCATTACTCCCAATCTCTTTAGCTGGTAGAATAAATTCTGTCAAAATGAACATCTTGCCATGTTTTTTGTTTCTCTTTCAAACAATACCTGTTTTTATCACAAAATCATTTTTTAAAGAACTGGATAAATGCATTTCGTCTTCCATTGGGAATAAGTCTATTCCAAGGATTAGGAAATTATATTTGGAGAGACAAAAGGCAGATGGGGGCCTGGCACTGCCAAATTTTTTATATTATTATTGGGCTTCCAATATTCATAAGATGGTTTATTGGGTGTCATAGTTTTATCATGGTAATGGACCAGTATGGGCTGAGATGGAGCAGGTTTCATTTAACTCAGTCTCTTTAGTATCTATGCTTTGTGCACCTTTATCTACCAGCAAAAAAAAGTTGACAAATCCCATTGTGATAAATACACTAAAAATATGGTCTCAATTTAGGTTGCATTTCAGGTATAAACAGGCGCTACCCCTATTGCCTATTACAGCAAATGTACTATTTCCACCATCTGTCCTGGATTCTGCCTTCTTATTGTGGTTTAGGAAGGGACTTAAATGTGTAATGGATCTATATCAAGATAATAATTTCATTTCTTTTGAAAAAATGGCACAACAGTATGATATTCCTCATTCACATTTTTATAGATACCTCCAGGTACGCAATTTTGTCAAGAAGTTTTTTGTCCCTTTCCCATCTTCACCTCATAAGGGTTGGACTGAGGAGCTTCTAGAAAGGGACCCTCAACAGAAAGGTCTAATATCTACATTATACAGTTCAATTCAAGAAACGGCCTCCCCCTCTCTGAGTCACCTTAAGGAGCAGTGGGCTAAAGACTTTGGGTATGATATTTCTGATCAATTATGGCAGTCGGCAGTTTCTAGAATTCATTCGACATCCATTTGTATTAGGCATGGTTTATTGCAGTTTAAAGTAATACATAGATTACACTTCAGTAAAAGCAGACTTGCGAAGATGTTCCCAGGATTAGATAAGACTTGTTCCCGTTGTCATCAGGATGAAGCTACTTTGTATCATATGTTTTGGAGCTGTCCAAGTCTTGTACCATTTTGGTCTTCTGTCTTTGAAACATTTTCCAACATCTATAGTAAGGAAATACGACCAGATCCAGTAGTCGCGTTATCTGGAGTAGTTCCGGGAATGTTGGCATTTACAGGTGCACAATGCGATGTCTTAGGTTTTCTGTCATTATTAGCACGTCGGTTAGTGCTGATTCACTGGAAATCAATTAAACCACCTTTACACTGTAGATGGGTGGAAACTGTTATGGCACATCTTAAGCTTGAAAAACTTAAATACTCCATGAGGGGCTCAGTAAAGACATTTTATAAAGTATGGAAGCCTTTTCTTCCCTACTTTGAAAAAAAATTTTACATCCAAACAAGAAGTCTAAGTTCCCTGATTCTCCATCCCCAATCCCACCTTACCCAGTTTTGTCTGTTTCTTAGTTTTGTTTTTTTTTTTTTTTTTTCTTGTTTGTGTTTGTTTATAGTATATTTGGTTTAGTGCATTTGTTGAGCTTTGTGATTGATAGCCGTGACTTGTGTGGTGTTGAATGAAGGCATATATTGAAAAACTGAATAAAAGATTTCTGTTAACTTGACATAACCTACAAGACAAAAAATACATTTTACACGTAAATCAAAACTTTTGCTGGATCATGAAGGCAATAGAACATCTGGTTACGCAAGATCCACTTCATTTTGAATACATGAGTTTTCTCTTTTTTTTCTAGTGTTGTACAATATAATTTATTATTCAATGGTTCATCATTTGCCATTCACTAAATGACTGCTGTAGCCTATGTAGCTACTAAAACATTGTATGAAACAGTACGGAACACTGCATGAAGAAATATGAAGACCACAAAGGAAAAATGATTGCATTTTTGTATATTTTATATATTATATATAATTATATATAATTATATTGTATATTATTATAATATTTTTTGCATATTTTTTCAATGCTTTGTTTCTTAGATCATTTTGAATTTTTAATTCATCATTTCTCCACAACGTGAAAATGTGACTCTGATCATTTTTCCATTGTGGTCTTCATATGTAATATTAAATGGCAAAGGAGTTCTGTATACTGTGTAATGTTAGGCAAATAGCAGGGGAAAATACACAACTTTATCACTGGTACTTATTTGTACAGTCCACAGTGTATATTAAGTCATCAGACCTCAATTCAATTGATAACCTCTGAGCTGAAATGAAGAGGGCAGTTGATGAGTGTACACCAATAATGTAACTAATCTTAAAAAAAATCTATGTAGAGGAAGAGCCCAAAATCCCGGCTTCAAATGTGTCACTGTGCCTTAATTGTGCTAAGCTATACTAAAAAACTCCATGCAATTATCCTCGCCAAAAGTTATCGCACCAAATTCTAAACTATGGTTGCTATTACTTGTGAACCCTAGATTTGGAGAGAAATGCTTTTTAAGTAAACAAATAAATAATGTTGACTGAAACAGAAATAAATTACAGTATTTCTCACATGTGGGTAATGTGAGTTAATCTCGATAATATCATTGTATATTTTTTATAGTACTTTTGGATCACTGCAAGTCAGGAGTGCCAATAATTCTGGAGCCCACTGTGTATTTGGTATCCCCTTCTGCTCAAACACACTGGCAAAGAAATTATTAAGGAGCTGGGGTTTATTTACCAAATCAAGAACTAACATACTATTTAGAGGCAAGTTTTTTCACTGAATTTTAGAAGCAAGTTTGTTTCACAGGGTCCACTGAATGAATGTTATACATAACTGAACAACCCCAGTTATGAAAAAGTTGACACATCATGAAAAATGCACAAAATGAAAATTGACCATTTTTCAAAGTTCCCTTACTTTTTACTGCACTGAAAACAGAAAAACAACACATTATGTTCTGACGTGAATTTAATTTATGAATGGAATAATAGCTACATGCGATGACTGCAACAGAATCTAAAAAAGTTAGCAAATTTCACTGTTTACCACTGTCTAACATCACAAAGTCTTTCCATCACACTTATATTAAGTATAATGACTGTAAATACACCAAAAGTCAAGTCTAGCAAATACAATGACCCCCTATTCCTCCACTGTGCAGGTCTTCAGCAGCACAATCTAATCGAGCCTTCTTTGCCCTGTATTTCACTTCATAATATGCCATGCATTCTCAATCAGGCAGATCAGGACTGCAGATGGGGGCCTACCGCTGGAATGTGAGCAGAACTCCAAGGCACTAGGAAATTCTTGGTTCAAATAGCAGGGAAGAACTTAGCGTATGGAGTCACTGCCCTCAAATTCCTTTTTCTTTTCACCACCACTGACTGTTTTGAGTCTGGTTTCTCTGCATTTAACGCAATAAAAACCAAATAACTCATCTTAACATGAAGCCAAGGGAATCATTGGTGTTCCTTGTTGACAGTCCTGCAGTGACAAATTCAGTGAAAACAATTTAAGCTGTGAGCTATTCTTTTAAATGTTCTTTTACAGCACATACTTATGTATGATACAGGATGTAAACAAAATTCTTGATTAGCTGCGAATAGAATGACTTGCAAACATTCTCATCAAACAACCTTTAGCACACAAGGCTCCAGTGATCATCGATGGAACACAAGAGAAAGACAACATATAACATTTCATAACACAAAGAGGCAAGATTTTTAATTAAAAACTATAAACTGACAGACATATAGTGACATTCTGCAAGGAAAAATCAGGTCATGGTAATTACACTATCACGACAGTCTATTATCAGCACTGCAGCCATTATATTATTTATTTATTTATTTATCACCCAAGCACAGCTTAACATTTTGCAATGACAAATGAGACAAAAGTGCGAAGGATAAATGACTCACTGCCATTGCTGAAGCTCCTCTCATTACAACTATAACAAATGGTATGAAAATGAGGAAGCATATTTTCATCCAACAGCTAAATGTAGTCTATTCCAATTCACAGTTCAACGATTGGCTGGGTGTTATTGAATATAACTTCAAAGAAAATATGAGAAAAACAAGAGCATTAAGTAATATGTTCAGTCTGTGCAAAGGTAAATAGCCCTATGCAACACCTATCATTTACACCATTATCATTAACAGGGATGGCACTTAATTATTGCATCAATCTACTGTTCATTCATAGGCCACTGTAGAAATGCTGCAGTTTGTTTAAAATCATCTTTACATTAACAGTGATATTGAAACATTGTTGAAAAATAAATGAGTACAAGAACGCATCGCCCGCAGGTCAACATGTATCCCAGACCCCCTAAAGCAATCAATCGAAAAATCAATAGGCCTTGTGACCAACCCATACACAAGGCCCATGCCAAATATGAAACAAATCGACTGAAATTTTTGGCCCGTGGAGTGCTCACAAGCAGTATCTGTTTCAGTAACAGTATCGCAGCGGGATGATCGCTGATCTATACTGCCGTATAAAGTCTAAGAGTAGTGACTACATATTGGGTAAAATGTGAGTTACGCAGTTATGGGCCTGAAAGTAAATGGAGGTTTGGATTTATAAGGATAGATATTATACCATGGCAAGTCAGTTAAACAGAATGTATCATAGATGTATTAATTTGTTGGGGCAGCAAGCAAACTCTGAAGCCATTTCTTTTTTTACTGTTTAAATTATTGGCTAGTTTCTGCACTAAGCCTTTATAGGGCAGCATAGTATCCCTGACTCATTGTCCAGGGATGAAATTACTGCAGTGATTAATATGTTTCAGCTGGCGACAAGTTATTTTTCGCTAACTGATGCAGTGAGTGGCTTCTCATTTGTTAAATAACCATGCCGGCAGACATATCCTGTGGCCGCGAAAAAGATGTTTTGCCACGCTGACAGTTGCACGATTTTTGTCCCCGCAAGGCCGCGCAATGCGTCGTGACAAGACGTGCCATTACGGTGGTATGCAGCGGAACCTTGTTTGCGCCCTGTTCGTGCACTGTACACGCATAAGTTACCCACTGTCTACGCAATGCGCGGCCAAAATTTGAACTATGCACGAACAATGCGTGAACACTTCGTGAGAAGTGCCTGCCACGCGCGAATGGTTCGTGACGTGCGCGAACTATGCGTGAGCTGGGCGTGCCATGATCACGTGAACAACTCGTGACAACACCCTAACACGGTACGCATTGACATGTACCGTCCGCAGTGTTCGCGCCGAGCTCGCGTAGTGTTCTCGTACGGTTCACGCAAGTGGCACGCACATGGCACAAACATTGCGTGCCGAATGTGTGCTGAATTTTTCAACATTTCAAAGTTCTCTCTACAACATGGCACGCACCCCCGCACCTTTCACACACTCCTCACGCTCGTTCCGAAGACTTTAATCATTGCCACGACGCATTGCGTGGCATCACGGGAACAAAAACCGTTCAAGTGTCAGGGTGGCATTTCTCTGTTTCAGAGGGCTCAAATAATTGGCCTTCATGAAGCAAACAAAACAACTAAAAAGATTGTTGAAACTACTGAGAACTGTCTGACACATTATTAAAATCTGGAAGGATAGTGATGAGCCATCATCTTTGAGGGAGAAATCTGGTCAGAAAAAAAAATCTTGAATGACTGTGATCGGAGATCAGTTACAGTAAACACTTGGTAAAATGAAATCATAAAAAATCAACAGCAGAACTCACGGATATGTTTAATAGTGACAGTAAGAGCATATCCACACACAATGCAAAGAGGACTCAAGGGATTGGGACTAAGAAGCTGTGTCGCCACAAGAAAACCACTTGTTGCATGTTCAGTAACAATATGTGCCCAAGAAATGAGGTCATCTGACTATCTGAATACAAACCCCAATTCCAATGAAGTTGGGATGTTGTGTGAAACATGAGTAAAAACAGAATACAATGATTTGCAAATCCTTTTTGACTTATATTCAATTGAGTACACTACAAAGACAAGATATTTAATGTTCAAACTGATTAACTTTGTTTTTTTTTTTTTTTGGGGGGGGGGGACATTCACTCTTTTTGAATTTGATGCCTGCAACATGTTCCAAAAAAGTTTGGGAACTGAGGACACTAATTGTAGCTTTGTAGGTAGAATTCTTTCCCATTCTTGCTTGATGTACGACTTCAGTTGCTCAACAGTCCGGGGTCTCCGTTGTGGTATTTTGCACTTCATAATGCGCCCCACATTTTCAATGGGAGACAGGTCTGGACTGCAGGCAGGCCAGTCTATTACCCGCCCTTTTTAACTACAAAGCCACGCTGTTGTAACACGTGCAGCATGTGTGGCTTGGCATTGTCTTGCAGAAACAAGCAGGGAAGTCTCTGAAAAAGAAGTCGCTTGGATGGCAGCATATGTTGCTCCAAAACCTGTATGTACCTTTCAGCATTAATGGTGCCTCCACAGATGCGCAAGTTACCCATGCCAAGGGCACTAACAATGGTTTTCTGAGGTGCTCCTGAGCCCACATGGTAATATCCTTTTCAGAATGATGTCAGTTTTTAATGCAGTGCCGCCCAAGGGACCGACGGTCACGGGCATTCAATGTTTGTTTTCAGCCTTGCTGCTTATGTGTAGAGATTTCTCCGGATTCTCTAAATCTTTTGATGATATTATGGACTGTAGATATAAAATCCCTAAATTCCTTGCGATTGCATGTTGAGAAATGTTGTTCTTAAACTGTAGGACTATTTGCTCACGCAGTTGTTCACAAAGCGGTGAACCTCACCCCATCCTTACTTGTGAGCGACTGAGCCTTTCGGGGATGCCCCTTTTATACCTAATCATGACACTCACCGGTTTCCAATTAACCTGTTCACCTGTGGAATGTTCCAAACAGGTGTTTTTTGAGCATTCCTCAACTTTACCAGTCCTATATTGCCCTGTGCCAGCTTTTTTGGAACGTGTTGCAGGCATCAAAGTCAAAATGAGTGAAAATTTGCAAGCAAAAAAAAAAAAAAAGTATCAGTTTGAACAATAAATATCTTGTCTTTGTAGTGTACTCAACTGAGTATAGGTTGAAAAAGATTTGCAAATCATTGTATTCTGTTTTTATTCAAGTTTTATACAACGTCCCAACTTCATTGGAATTGGGGTTTGTATACTGAATGACCAGGTTTTTCCATCAGTGGATTTTTTCTTCCCTGGTAGCATGGACATATTCCAAGGTGACAATGTCAGGATTCCAACTCTCCCATCATCAAAACAAGGTCTTAGTGGAAAATTAACCATGGACAGAAATAAATGTTGTGACAATGCATAAGCTTATTGAAAAGATACCATGGCGATTGTGTGCCATAATCAAAGCTAAAGGTGGTCCAACAAAATATTAGAGTGAGTGACTTTTTTGGCCAGGCAGTGTATTTGGTGGGTCCTGGGCCTAAAGCTACTTCCACAAGTTGGTTCCACCATGCAAAAGTTGGGAACATCTGGCCATTGACAATGCGTTGTGTATACTGTTTACTTGCCTAGCTGATGCACTGCCAGTGAGATGATTCCCACTAACCATGAGAATACCTATGATGCTCTTATGCATAAGATCTCTTACAAGGTTGTACATCTCCTAGGATCGTATGATAACTGCATTGTCTGTGAACTCCTTCACGTTCACTCAGATGCAAAGATTATTCGTCCCTACTGGGAACACTACGTGCAACTCCTCACCACATGAGGTCTTGATTCTCTTTGACTTTGCTTGTATTGCTTCTATTCTATAGGCTATATATGCCTAAAAAATTATTATTATTATTATTATTATCATCATCATCATCATCATCAACTGCTGGCCAAATTTTATCTTGAACATTCTAATTACCCAGGTAAACAATAGCTACAAAACTAGCAAGCCACTTACATAACTTTGTTACCTCCGCCTCCAACGAAGTTGGAGCGCAGAGGTTATGTTTTCATCTCCGTTTGTTTGTTGGTTTGTTTGTTTGTGAACAGAAAACCTCAAAAACTTGGGCGTGGATTTGGATGAAACTTGGTGGAAGGATGAAGTATCGGTCAAGGAGAAACTGATTCACTTCTGGTTCATGTACATCAAAGGTCAAGGTCAGGGTGGCCCTTTTTAGTAGTGACCCTGGGTTTATGTGTCGCCGGCATAGCATTAGGACCCTGGGGTAAGCAGGAGAGGATAAAGAGGGTGTGAGTTAATGGCAATCTGCTTGCATTCTATGAGTGGATCGCGTGTGTGGCTTTTAAGTTTTCGGTAGGTTTTTTATTCATTTTTCATTTTTGAAATATACTTGAACACTACAGTGACTTTTTGGTATCAATTGTAAAACGCTGATTGACGGAATTCGGGGATATTTTGTTACTTGCGTATTTTCCACTCTACACAGTTCCTGGGTTTCCGCAACCCATTTGTGAACTCGTCAGAAGACCAACATAAATCTGAACTGACGAATAAAAAGCCGTTGCTAATGGATTTGGATGAAATTTGTTGGAAGGAGGATCTATGGGCCCAGCACAACATTGCACGATCACAGGTCAAAGTGATGGTGGATGATTCAAGTTGGCCAATACGGATAGCGCTATTGGCGGAGGTATGCGCTCTACTGAGTGCTTTCTAGTTTCATATGTGATGACCTCTACCAGTTGCTTCACACTAATTGCCAAACCATCACTCTACCCAGAGAAGATGACTTGGCTTCACCTGTTACAGACTGAACAGAAGAGGAGCCAATTGCAGATTGACAATATAGGGAACACATATGTATAATGAGAAGGATGAGGAGCAACAGAAGGCTTGGAGAACCTGCTGTACCTAATATAACCCCAATTCCGAAATAGTTGGGACAAAGTGTAAATTGTGAATAAAATCAAAACGCAATGACTTTCAAATCACATCAGCCAGTATTTTATTCACAATAGAACAGAGGTAACATAGCAAATGTTGAACCCGAGAAATTTTACAATTTTATCCACAAAATGAGCTCATTTCAAATTTGATGGCTGCTACAGGTCTCAAAAAAGTTTGGACAGGGGCCTGTTTACCATGGTGTAGCATCCCCTCTTCTTTTTAACACAGAGTGGAGGCATCTGGGCATTGAGGAGACAAGTTTCTTGAGTTTAGCCATTGGAATTTGATCCACTCTTGTTTAATACAGGCTTCCAGCTGCTGGAGAGTTTTGGGTCTCCTTTGACGGACTTTTCGTTTAATTATGTGCCAAATGTTCTCAATCGGTGAAAGATCAGGACTGCAGGCAGGCCAGTTCAGCACACGGACTCTTCTACTACGAAGCCATGCTGTTGTAATAGCTGCAGTATGTGGTTTTGCATTGTCCTGCTGAAATACACAAGACCTTCCCTGGAATAGATGTCATCTGGAGGGGAGCATATGTTGCTCTAAAACCTTTATATACCTTTCAGCATTCATGGTGGTTTTTAAAACATGCAAGTGTCCCACACCATATGCACTAATGCATCCCCATACCATCAGAGATGCCGGCTTTTGAACTGAACGCTGATAACAGAAGGGGTGGTCTTCCTCCTCTTGAGCCCAGAGGACACAACGCCCATCATTTCCAACAAGAATGTCAAATTTGGACTCGTCTGACCGTAGGACACTTTGCCACTTTGCTACAGTCCATTTTAAATGAGCCTTAGCCCACAGAACACGGCGGCGCTTCTGGATCATGCTCAACAATGGCGTCCTTTTTGCATGATAGAGTTTTAGGTGGCATCTGTGGATGGCACGGCATACTGTGTTTACAGAAAGTGGTTTCTTGAAATATTCCTGGGCCCATTTAGTAATGTCAATGACAGAATCATGCCGGTGAGTGATGCAGTGGCGTCTGAGGGCCCGAAGATCACGGGCATCCAGTAAAGGTCTTCAGCCTTGTCCCTTACGCACAGAGATTTTTCCAGTTTCTCTGAATCTTTTGATGATGATATGCACTGTCGATGATGAGACCTTCAAAGCCTTTACAATTTGACGTTGAGGAACATTGTTTTTAAAGTATTCCACAATTTTTTAATGCAAGCATTCACAGGTTGGAGAGCCTCTGGCCATCTTTACTTCTGAGAGACTCAGCCTCTCTAAGACATCCCTTTTATTGCCAATCATGTTACACACCTGATGCCAGTTAACTTCATCACTTGCTAAATGTTCTTTCAGCTGATTCTCTTATATATGTATTGCTTTTTCAGCCTTTTTTTTGCCTGTGTCCTAACTTTTTTGAGACCTGTTGCAGCCAGAAAATTTGAAATAAGCTCATTTTGTGGATAAAAATGTTAAATGTCTCAGTTTCAACATTTGAAATGTTATCTATGTTCTATTGTAAATAAAATATTGGCTCATGAGATCTGAAAGTCATTGCATTTTGATTTTATTCACAATTTACACTTCGTCCCAACTATTTCGGAATTGGGGTTGTAATTTGCCCACTAATTTACTTGATAATAATTTAGCTCACTGGAAGCGACACCAAGGAGGAAAACTAGAATTTATGAGGTTACAGTCACCCCAACACGCAAGATAATCCAGCCCTAACAAAGCCAAAATCAGCAACCTATATACACAAAACAATCGGGAGCTACAGCTGATCGCAACAATAGAGAGTAATGAGCCAGTCAATTATCAGGAGAAATCTGCAAGACTGCTAGAACGAGAAGAACCAATTAAGCAGACACAATAACACAGTTTTATCGAGTTCAGTAATGGGAAAAGCCACTTTCTACAAACGTGAGTTTGAGCACCTATTGTGGGTGGGCTTTGCCTTTTCAATGGCAGAAAACAAAAACATGCTTGCTACCACGTAAAACTCCTATGGATCCTAGATTTCTTGGTAGATAGGGGAAGAACCTGACTATGTCACCCGCTGCTATAGCCCATAAGCCAATACATTTTGGTTTGTTTAACATTCTAAGATGCTTTTCTGCTTGGCACAGTTGTGGCTATCTGAGTGACTTCAGCCTTTGTATAAGCTCAAACCTGTCAGGCTACGTTCCTCTGGCACCCTTCATCAACAAAACAAGATATTTCATTCTGCAGACCTGCCACTCACAGATTTGTTTTTGTTTTTGCACCATTCGATGTAAACTCAAGAGTCCGCTGGGCACGAAAATCCCATGAGATCAGCAGTTTCAGAAATACCCTACTAGCCTGTCTGGCACAAAAACAACCATGCCATAGTCTATTGTTTTTTTTTTTTGTTTGTTTGTTTTTTTCCAATATACTGATGATTGACATGAGTATAAACTGAAGCTCTTGATCTGTATCTGCATGATCTCTGCATTACCCTGATGCTATACAGCTGACTGATTGGATCATTGCATAACTAATTAGAAATATACAACCCCAATTCCAAAATAGTTGGGACAAAGTGTAAACTGAATAAAATCAAAACGCAAAGACTTTCAAATCACACCAGCCAGTATTTTATTCACAATAGCACAGAGATAACATAGCAAATATTGAAACTGAGAAATTTTACAAATTTTATCCACAAAATGAGCTCATTTCAAATTTGATAGCTGCTACAGGTCTCAAAAAAGTTGGGACAGGGGCCTGTTTACCATGGTGTAGCATCCCCTCTTCTTTTTAACACAGAGTGGAGGCGTCTGGGCATTGAGGAGACAAGTTTCTTGAGTTTAGCCATTGGAATTTGATCCAACTCTTGTTTAATACAGGCTTCCAGCTGCTGGAGAGTTTTGGGTCTCCTTTGATGGATTTTTCATTTAATTATGCGCCAATAGTTCTCAATCGGTGAAAGATCAGGACTGCAGGTAGGCCAGTCCAGCACAGGGACTCTTCTACTACAAAGCCATGCTGTTGTAATAGCTGCAGTATGTGGTTTTGCATTGTCCTGCTGAAATACACAAGGCCTTCCCTGGAATAGATGTCATCTGGAGGGGAGCATATGTTGCTCTAAAACCTTTATATACCTTTCAGCATTCATGGTGGTTTTTAAAAGATGCAACTGTCCCACACCATATGCACTAATGCATCCCCATACCATCAGAGATGCTGGCTTTTGAACTGAACGCTGATAACAGGAGGGGTGGTCTTTCTCCTCTTTAGCCCGGAGGACACGACGCCCATGATTTCCAACAAGAATGTCAAATTTGGACTCGTCTGACCACAGGACACTTTGCCACTTTGCTACAGTCCATTTCAAATGAGCCTTGGCCCCCAGAACACGGCGGCGCTTCTGGATCATGCTCAACAATGGCGTCCTTTTTGCATGATAGAGTTTTAGGTGGCATCTGTGGATGGCACGGCAGACTGTGTTTATAGACAGTGGTTTACTGAAGTATTCCTCGGCCCATTTAGTAATGTCAATGACAGAATCATGCCAGTGAGTGATGCAGTGGCGTCTGAGGGCCCGAAGATCACGGGCATCCAGTAAAGGTCTTCGGCCTTGTCCCTTACGCACAGGGATTTTTCGAGTTTCTTTGAATCTTTTCATGATATTATGCACCGTTGATGATGAGACCTTCAAAGTCTTTGCAATTTGACGTTGAGGAACATTGTTCTTAAAGTATTCCACAATTTTTTTACGTAAGCCTTCACAGGTTGGAGAGCCTCTTGCCTTCTTTACTTCTGAGAGACTCAGCCTCTCTAAGACATCCCTTTTATAGCCAATCATGTTACTTACCTGATGCCAGTTAACTTCATTACTCGCTAAATGTTCTTTCAGCTGATTCTCTTATATATTAATTGCTTTTTCAGCCCTTTTTTGCCTGTGTCCCAACTTTTTTGAGACCTGTTGCAGCCAGAAAATTTGAAATAAGCTCATTTTGTGGATAAACATGTAAAGTGTCTCAGTTTCAACATTTGAAATGTTATCTATGTTCTATTGTAAATAGCATATTGGCTCGTGATCTGAAACGCATTGCATTTTGATTTTATTCACAATTTACACTTCGTCCCAACTATTTCAGAATTGGGGTTGTACAATACTGTTCAAAAGTTTTGACTCACTCAGAAAATTTCACAATCTCCATGAAAATTCATGCTTTCGCTCCTTCAATATTTTGCAAAATGAATTTAGTCAAGATATCGTCAAGGTTATAAATAATCAATTTTGCTTCAAATAACTATTTTGTCCATCAAACTTTGTTTTCATCAAAGAATCCTTTTGCAACAATTAAGGCCCTGTAGACCTTTGGCATTCGAGCAGTCAATTTGTTGAGCTACTCCGCAAAAAATTTCATCCATTCTTCCTGAAGCACCTCTCGCAAGTTTGATTGGCTAACAGGCACTTTTTCTTATGCCATATGATCAAGCTGATCCGACAACAGCTCAGTAGGGCTGAGAATAGGTGAACATGCTGGTGATAGCTTTTCCCCAAAATAGGTGTTGCATTATATGGACCAGTGCTTTGGGTCGTTGCATGTTGTAGGATGAAATCGGCTCCACTCAAGAGCAATCCACAGGGTAAAGCAAAAATGGACAATTCCTTGCTTAAGATTCCTGTTATTCTGGACTAAGTTTCTCATTTACCAGCACTAAAGCACCCCTAGAACATTAAATTTCCTTTGCCATGCTTGACAGATACCATCAAGCATTCCCTCGGCATCTTCTCATTTGTTCTGCATATCACCAATGTTCTTCTCTGCAATCCAAACACCTAAAACTCCAGTCATCCTCCATTCAAAGTCTGTGTTCATTTTCCAATATTAATCTTTTCTTTTTACAAACTATTAGACAGTATCAGATATGACTTTATGTTTGAAACTCTGCCTTGAAGATGAGCGACAGAGTCACTGTTTGGATTTATATAAGCAACTGCTTAAAAGCCCATGATTGAATCATTATTGCTGTGATTAAAGCTGCAGTTGGTAACTTCGAGGAGAGAGAGGACTTGGCATAAAAATTTGAAAAAATGCAACTTTCAGATCCCTCCCCCTCCCTCTCCACTGCACTCCTGCCCTAAGACCCTCCCCCAGAAGGCTGCCGTGCACGCGAAGGCACGCGAGCTGTTATGCATGCAACCAAGTTGCCGAGGCTAGACATTACTGTTGTGAACAGTCAACACTGCTGGCCAACAAACGAGCAGAAATAAATCATGTCGACATGAAAAGTAATCTACAGCAGTACGCATTCAGTAAAAACCCAGCACGCGCTTATTTCAGTAAGTTACCCATTTTTTGAGTACAGAAACTGTCGTGAGTCCTGCTGAATGGCCAGTAAACCATGTATGACAGCATTTAGCTGTGAGAGCACAGAAACGTTACACATATTTATGAGGACAACAACACAATCGCTAAGACTGCCAGGTCACTTCATAAAGATATTTTCTGCTACTTTCTGATAAAACGGCGCCAGTAACGTTAGCCCTAGCATCGGAAACAAGCTAACGTTAGCTCGACTGCAACATCACATGCACTATGGAGTACTGTAACAATTACAAGACGCTGGCTATTCGAACAGCGACTGTGCTTGTAAACGACGTTCACTCGCTTATTTGCAGAGCGAAAATGAATTGATGCCGGTTAGGGCTGGGGTTAGTACCAGCTGTGCATGTGAGCGACGCCAACTCGCTTATTTGCAGAGCATTGCGGAGCAAAAATGAACCAACAAATAAAGCAGGGGTTTACCTGTCAAGCAGAAAAGTCGCCAACTCTGCATTGGTTTTTAATCCTTCCAGATCACGGAGTTCCCTCCACCTCCGAAAAGCCACTCCGATGTTCACTCTTGTTTTATCCCGGGCTTTGTCTAATTCTTTCTTTTGTGCTTTTTTTCTTCTGGCTTCCTCTTCTTACTTGTCTTAGCCGTGTGTGCTGTTGTCGGTAATGGAGGCATTGGTATTTTTTTTCCTCGCTGATGGCTGTTGTTGCACCATTAGTTTCTCTAAGCTCCTGAACCCTCTCTCGGAGATTTGAGCTTGACTGAGCACTGGCGTGAACTGAGGAGGAAGGGGGAGGAGGCTGTCTGCAGCGCGTGCATGTGCACTGTTGGACGGCTGTCAGACACCATCCTGGCTCTAATTGGTTCTTTTTGGTCGGTCTGAACGATTCTTTTAAATTGCAGTAGGAACAGTAGGTGGGTTTAAAGGGGCCTTTTTTTAATTACAGAGTACTAGTTTTACGTAATACTGTCTGTACACAGTGACAGTTTTAGCAAAATTGACAAAAAGTTACTTTTATAAGACTTACCAACTGCAGCTTTAATGTTTCAGCTGGCAACAATTCGTTTAACCCTGATTCAATGTACAGTTTCTCAAACCTCAAACAACCACGTCAGAAGACAAATCAAACGCGGAAAAGATGTTACAGTGTTTCAACAGGGGTAAATTATTGGCCTGCATCACGAGAAGAAAACAACTAAAAAGACCTGCTATAACATTGAACATGTTTGATATTATCGTGACGCTAAGATGGGAAAAAACTGCCTTAAAACAGCTCAGATTGAGTTTTATGACCACCTGACATCTCATGACCGAGATCAAGGGAGCATGCTGTAAATCTAGCAAAACTCTCACGATTTAATTCCGAATTTGAAATCACTTGAAAAGTCATTCGGTGTAAACCCAGCATAAGGAGATTGTTGAAATCACTGGAACTAGGTTAAGAACTACCCAAAGCATTATCAAAACCTGGACGAATAATGGTGCACAGTCAACTTCGTGAAGGAAATGGGTCAAAAATAAATCATAAACGATTATGATCGGAGATCACTAAAACGCTTGGTGAAGCCTCATCATCTAAAATGTTGACAATAGAACACACGGCTATGTTTAATTGTGAAAATAAGAGGATCACCACATGCACAATGTGACAAAGACTTGCATGATTGGGATTGAACAGCTGTCTAGCTGAAGGAAGGCCACTTGAAAGTAGAGATCGACCGATATGGGTTTTTCAGTGGCCGGTGCCAATATTTAGATAGCAGGGCAGCTGATGGCCTATATATAATGCCGATTTTTTTTTTTTTTTTAATGATAAATTACAGGGCTGTCCTATTAACCCCCAGAACTCCGCTGGGGTGCTGGTGATCCCGGCAGCAGTGTTAATATTTTGTCTCATATCTCTGTCTGGAACCACACAGTGGAACTTAATGGGGAAAACAATGATCAGAAGCTTACTCTTTTGGAGATCTACGGTGGGCTCCAGGCAATTATATCCTTTCCAAAAGATTTTCAGTCCAGCTGTTAGTGTTGCGTTTTTTTTCCCCCCTCGTTATAGCCAAGGCCTGAGAGACCCATATTCAAAAATTAACAAGCTTGTTCATTGTTGATCTGTTTTTTTTTTTTAATTAAATTCTATGAAATTCAATTTGTTTTGTTTTTCTTTTGTCTTCATAGTCATATGAATCCATGCACATTGCAGTCTAATATACATGGATATCTTAGCCAGCAACATTTTTGTTTTAAATGAATTTTATTATTATTATTATTATTATTATTATTATTATTATTATTATTATTCATGAAATGGAAAAATACACTGGATTACGCTGTAAATTTCAAAATGGAAATAGTATGTAAGGGAGAGCAGGGTACAGTATGTTAGAAGCAACATCATTCGACTGTATTACTCTAATAATGATATATATTTAACACTAGCCAGTTTTAGTTTAGATTTGCTGGCATTTAGGATGAGAAAAACATTTACAAGAGACTATGGTGACTTAGAAAATTCAGACAAACGTTTATTATCACGGTGCGTGAGTTATATTATAGGGCTCTAAACTATATTGTTTATTTGTTGACAGACTCGGTTACAAGTCAAACCAATCTAAGTATTCAAACTCGCATTGCACTGCCGGTGCATTATCATGTATGAAGTCACAGTGGTGACAACAACGTCGGAAAGCAGAGATTTTTTTTTTTTTTTTTTGCGCGAATCCATTGAACACTGTTGTGTTGGTGAAGCGCGCGCGCACGTTCTCTCTCACTCTCTCTCTCTCACACACAAACACACACACACACGCATGCACACACACACACACACGCACGCATGCACGCACACACACACGCGCACACACACACACAGAGCGAGCAGAGAGGGAGACACGCTCATGTTATGATTGAAGCTCACAATGTTCGTTCCCAAAAACGTTGGCAAGCTGCTGATAACAACGCAAAGGTAAAGTTCACTTTCAAACTAGCATTACTGTTCATGTAGCGTTAGCCGATTAGCAAATGCAACCGAGACGACAGGAGAGGTTTATCAATCCTGTGGCCTCTGACACAGCTGCGGCTGGCCGTGCCCACTTGAGAATAGTTGGGCTGCTAACGTTAGCTGGCTGTTAATGTTAACGCTACTCTACAGCTAACAGCTAGCGAACATTGCACTGGCATGAGGGTCATTCCATGTCAAATCATCCAGATTTTGAGAAATTTTCCAGGTCTCCTCAAATTTTTGAAAAAATTCACGGGTAAATATTCACTCAAAATAAAAAATGCCAAATATTAGGCCAGTATCTCAAATAGATTTCAAGTTATAGCCAGAATTTGAATATTATTTTGTTTTTTGGCAAACCCATTTTCAGCCAACTTTGGCAACTTATTGCTCCAAATTGATTGCTTATAAAAGGCTGAAATTGGGTTGACTAACCATATTCATCCTCTAGAATCTGAAAATGGTCTTAGCTTCTGTGTTTCTTGATCCACTTTTGTATGGTAAAGCCTCAAAATCAGCCAAAAACACAAAACGCGCAAAAACGAGACCACATTTTATGACCTGTAACTCAGGAACTAAGTAAGATAAAAGGCTAGAATTCATTTTTTATGATTTTATGATGTATCTCTCCGTAAAAATGCAGTAATCCAAGTAATATCATTTGTAGAAGTTTTTTAATGAAATAATTTCTAAGTAAATTTTTATGGTTTTGCCCCAACATGCCCTTTTTTGGGGCAAAAAAATGACCTTGTCACCAGTCATTCATCTCTCTGAAATTTTTACTGTGCTATCTTATAAACATGAGCAGTGTCTGAATAAAAAAAAAAAATCAGAATGATGTTCAGCTTGTTTACGTTCGCTAAAATATTATTCAAATTTCAAAGGGCTAAAATGTGAAAACTATTTTAGATACTGGCCTAATATTTGGCATTTTTTTAATTTTGTGTGAATATTTACTGGTGAATTTTTTGAAAGAATTTTGAGGAGGTGAACCGGCACCCCTGGATGATTCGACATGGAATGACCCATGATCATAGGCATGATCAATCATATACCAGTATCATTGATGAAGGAAATAATGTTAGGCTGTGTAATGACAGACCGCGACCGGCTCACCATCACTAAAGGCTTCAAAGCTAACTTTCACTGCCGATTCACAACCATCCCAAATGAAGTATCTTTTTATTTTTTTTACGACCCTGGCTCGTCGGGAGTTAATTAACATTAGCCTTGGAGTGGCGTCAGTAGTTGTAGAGTTATAAGCTCGCGTTAGTTTAGCTTGTTGAAGGCTCGCTGCTTCTTTACATTTCTCTCAACAAAAGACTGTAATTGGTCTAATTACACAGACATTCAACATTGTATGTGCTAAGAGTAACAAGTACATATATTGAGCTTTGAAAGTAAGGAACTTAATTCTTTCTTACCCCCTTCTCCTCGTAGTTAACGTTGCATCCACCATTGGCAAGCTTCCCAGTTCCTGCACACACACACACACTGCCCTCAGCCCGCAGGGGGAGCGCTAACACTGCTCCACAGCAGCCGCACTGACAAGGCTGCCTGCAGATGTGTCTGCACTTTGCAGAATTTTTTTGTTGCAGTCATTTTTAATCGGCCTTGTGAGGGCTGGCATTGGCCGATGCCGCTTAAGTCAAAATGCCTAATAATCGGCCTAATTAATCGGCCGGCCGATTGATCGGTCGACCTCTACTTGAAAGGTAATGGCAAGACTCTCCCATCATTTCTATGAGATCTCGGCCAAACATTATTGCAACTCTGATCGGAAATAAATGTTGTAACATTGCTCAAGATTGTCGAAATGCAATGACGAACGCGTCCTAAGATCAAAACTAAAAGTGGTCCAACAAAATATTTGAGTATACAATTTTTTTTTATTGGCCAGGCGTTGCAATTATAAAGGTGCTAGCTGAGCACCTTTTCTCAAACAAGATACTCTGACGTTTTCATCCTCCTCCAGAGATATGCACTGGGGGCTTCCCCTTCTCTTTCTATGCAGTTTCCTGCCAGTTTGCACTGTTCATTGAGGAAAGTGGGATCTTACACCTTTGTAAGACATCTTCAGTTTCTTACCAATTTCTCACGTGTACTAGCTTTCATGTCTCAAAGTAACTACACACTGATGAATATCTGAAAAAAGCTCTTTCTTTCTGACCATTTTGAGACCATAATCACACTCACAAATGCAGATGCTCAAGTTGCCCAAAGGAGGCCAGTTATGTAATTTCCTGAAAAAGCACAATGGTTTTCAGCTGTGGTACCATAACTGAGCAAGGGGTTTCTTATGAATTAGCTTTTTAATATGATACATCGGGATTAGCTAATAGAAGGTTCCATGGTAACACGAGAGCAATGATTGCAGAAAATTGGCCTCAATTTTGCCAATGTATAAACGTACGTACATATTCCATTAAAAATAAGCAATTTCCAGCGATAATAGTCAATTACAAGATTAACAATGTCTAGATTGGATTTCTGATCAATTTAACGTGATTTTAATTGAAAGAAATGTTATCTTTATTTATTTATTTATTTATTTATTTATTTTCTAAAACAAGGATATTTCCGAGTGATTTTCCAGTACTGAAGATGTTCCCAATGAAGTGCTCCATGACTGCATGTCAGTGACCATATTTACTGAACAGTTTATCTTGTCACACCATATTTTCACTTGTGCCTTGAGAAAGCAACAGAAGCTGACTATATGGTGTGACAAATAAAAGATGACAACAGTCAGCCCATTGTTTCCTCTCATGAGTCATAGTGAACAGATTGAATCATTGCTGGACATTGTTAATGACATTGATCACAACCAGCCATTATCGGTCCAAATATAACTTGTCTTAAACATTATTTGAGGCACAGTTGTTGTCGAACCGCATTGGAAAAGCTGGCATTTCTATATTCACTTTTCTGCGAGTGAATCCTTCATATTTAAACAAAAAAAAAAATAATAATTGCATACACTGACCAGCCAAAACAAACCACATGCCAAATATTTTGTAGGTCCCCCTCATGCCACCAAAAGAGCTCTGTCAAACTGACATCCACTTGAATTTCTGGACCCAGAGTTTCCCATTTAACCCAATAACCCAGAGCATAACACACCGTCCACCAGCTTGTTTTCTCTGCGCTGTGCATCTTGGTGCCATCTCTTATCTAAGAAACTGATGCACTTTCACCCTGCCGAGGCACGTGATGTCAAAGGAAACGGGACGCACTGGAGCAGTCGATATTCTTCAATCATTCCAAGGTCCAGCTCCGAGGCTCATGTGTCCACTTTGGGCGCTTTCGTTTGTGAACTGGGCTATGAGAACGAGCTCTCTGACGGGTCTGCGGCTTTGACACAAAATACACACAGCAGGGTGCGATGCACTGTATTGTGACTCACTCCTCACGAAAGTACCACTAAAATTGTCAGCTCCTTGCGCCATAGTGGCCTTTGTGTCAGTTCAGATCAGATGGGATTGCCTTTGTTGCCCTTGCACTTCACTGAACCGTGGGCACCTGACATCCTTTTGCCCCCCCCCACTGATGACTGGGAGCGCCCAAGAAACCACACTTGTTCAGAGATGCTCTGAGCCATTTGTTTGGTAATGACGATTTGATGCTCAACAAAATTACACAGTGCGCAGCCAGAGCTGTCATCACAGTGTACTGTATTCTGCAACACAAAGGAAGGGTCAAGTGACTGCGTAGCGCAAGCATGGATATTGTCACATACTGGCGTATACGCTGTTTGCCACTAAGAGTGGGATGAATAATCCAATATACACTGGCACTGTATGCAGAATGCAGAGAACAAGTATGCGGTTTCACACATGGCCACTGTTGGGTAACTCTCAATATATGTAATGTATATGCAACGCAATTAATAAAATTCTTTATTAACTCTTCAGATCCCAGTAGAATTCTTGAAATTTGCTGCAGTTCAGTCAGAATTCTTACTTGCTTGAGAGTCTTTGCTACTCATCCTATGCAAAGTGCTCTGACTCAAAAACAAAAAGAGGTTGATAACGACAAGTTCTATTCAATTTGCATTCATTTAAAAAACACAAGTTGCTCTTTAATTTGGAGCCAAATTTATGGCAGGCATCACAAGTGTGTGACCCACAATATTAATCTTCCTTTCCTTCCTTCCTTCCTTCCTTCCTTTGGTGTCAACGAGTCATCAGATACAATTACCCTGTTTATTTACTCAGGTATGAATCATGTGAAATAAATATATGCTTTTAGCAGATCATAAACATAGATATTTGAAACACCTGGGGCTGAGACCCAAAAAGGAAATGATCTGAGGATTCTGCACACTTTTTTTTTTTTTTTTTTTTGGGGGGGGGTGTCAATAATTAATAAGCCAATGGTATCATGAAGTCTCTCACCTGGACTAAATCAAGCCCAGTGTATAGGCCTAAAGTATGGCATTTCATGAGAATGTGACCAATGCAAAAAAAAAAAAAGAGAGAACAAAAACATGGCATATGGATCCAGTAGCCTACCAGCAGTACTATACAATCATTAAATTAAATGCAATGATAAATGTCTTTCAAAGGTAGGCCTATCCACTATTGACTGTGTAAAAGTGTCTGCATTAAAGCCTCATCAATCATTGAAATCAAGGAAATATTCATATGCTACCGCCTTTCCAAAAAAGCTGGAATGCTGTGTAAAATATATACAGCATGTATAAAAAAAAACAACGCAATGATTTGCAAATCATTGGAACTCTATAGTTGTTTGAAAATAGTACAAAGAAAACATACCAGATGTTGAAAACGAGAAATTTATTGTTATTGTTTTCATTTTAAATGAGCTCTAGCCCCAACAAGGCAGCAGCATTTCTGGATTTTTTTTATATATGATTTTATTTTTACATGACAGAGTGTTAACTCACATTTGTGGATGCAGCAATGAAGTATTTACTGACAGTCATTTACAGAAGTGTTCCTGAGTCCATGCAGTGATTTACCACAACAGAATCCCATCTGTTCAATAATAATTTTCGGCCCTGTCCCTGTCGTACAGAGACTTCTCTAGATTCTCTGAATATTTTAATGGCATTATGTACCGTAGATGATGAAATCCCCAAATTCTTTGTTATTCTGCATTGATAAACATTATTCATAAATTTTTTTAACTATTTGCCAATGCAGTCCTTCACTGAGAGGCGGAGCCCACGCCATCTTTACTTCTGAAAGACTCAGCCTCTCTTGGATGTTCTTATATCCAATCATGTTATTGACCTGTCGCCAATTAACCAAATTAGCTGTGAAATAATCTAACAGGTGTATTTTTAAAGGGGACCTATTACGCTGATCCTTTTTTTAATACATATAGGTAATGTTATAATGTTGGATGTCCATACTCAACCTCTGAAAAGTTTCTAAACATAAGATACAGGGGTTTTTCCGTAATCCAAGAACGTGATTTTGTGAACGTGATTTCCTCTCTGAACAGCTCCTCCCGAGATCTTCACAAGATCTGGGCAAAACCTGACATCAGGTTGTACCGTCCAATTAGTACAGACCTAGCCAAAGCCAATCACGGCGCTGGACCTGCCCACACTGGAAACTATTCTAGCAGACATGAACAGCCGCGGATCATACTATGCCTTAGTAGCATCTACACTTCCAGAAATACAAAAGAAGAACCGCAGATCATTTGAGGTGCAATTTTGTCAGTATTTCTCCCAAAGCTGCTCGTCCTTTTACTCACGGACACATTTATTTGGCTGTGGGTATTTTCTAAAATGGGATTTTGTTCTATGCTTCATTTCAGACGGGAGAGGGAGTTGGAAGTGCAAGGCGAAATGCATTTTTTTTTTTTTTTTTTTTTTTGAAGTTTCCGTCACAAAAAGGGTAGGCTTGATGTTTTTTTTTTTTAATTTCATACTAAACATTAAACAATATGTCAATATCAAATAATAATAATAATAATAATAATAATAATAATACAATTCATGATTAACTTAACAAAAACAAATCCTCCCCTGTATGGATTTGAGCAATTTAACGAGCAATGCACGAGCAATTTAACTTCGTCTTCGGAGAAACGTGGCGACCTTCCTCTCTCCATCATGGGTTTCGGTTTGAGGATTTGGGATAGCGCAGCCTGCTCCTAAAGCCAATGGCACCAGGCACACTGATTGGTTTAACTGGCGTAACGCCCAAACCACGCCTATGCATAATATAACAGGTAGCGCAGGTGTTTTAGGGATAAAGGCAGGTGTGCAAGATAGCAACTTTTGCAGGGGAACACCTCTTACGCAATGCTAAATCCCCAAATAACGGGTTTAGGGATTCTGGCGTAAGATAGGGCCCTATGTTTTTATTTACACTGTGCACAGCATACCAGTTTTTTTGGGAAATGGGGTTGTATACTTTGCTCAGACAACAGACGTTATAGTACTTATATGCAGGAAAGTGACTGCAACCCATCAGTAACAAATACTGACTTTTTGTCCTTCTCTCTCCCAGAAAACAGTGCCCATCTGTGGAAGTGAGGACAATGTAGGTCCCATCTGCTATATAGCAGGTAATGCCTTATCAAACAAGAACAAAAAAAAAAAAATTTCGACTCACAGTTTCCAGCGGCAGTTCATTGGCAACAACTTGAAGCATACATGAAGCACATTCCATGGCTTGATTATGCATTTTTGATAAGTTTTAAGTAGTTTGAAAATAACCAATGACCTCAAAAACTACACTGAAATGTAGAACAGGTGCTATAGGGTCTAGACGCTTAATGCCCACAAAATAAAGGCATGTCTTAACTAAAATACACAAAGCCTATTATGCGTACATATTTCCCTTGTGTGTACACCAGAGACATGACTTAGAGCAGCAGTATTGATCTTGAGTTGACCCAGCCTTTGGACAGATCGCCATTCTTTCTATCATGAATACTTTCTGCAATAGCATTACGGGTGTATACACAGAAAAACCATTCCCATTGACTGACCATGGGTGAGGTTTCCATAGTCCTTGCATGTATTGCATATGATAGGGAAAAACTGGCCCACGATGTCTCTTAGTACAACCAAATGAGTATTTATGACGTTGATGTTGTTAAAAGACAGAGATTTATCTGCAGTTTTCTGTTACATGCACTTATCTGTATTAATCCTCAGCTATCTCAATTCAGTACGAAATGGGTAAGCTGGCACCAGGTGGTCAACAACGTTCCACCACAGTGGTGAACCTGAATGCAAAATTATCCACAACTCCGATTCCGAAATAGTTGAGACGAAGTGTAAATTGTGAATAAAGTCAAAATGCAATGACTTTCAGATCATATGAGCCAATATGTTATTTACAATAGAACATAGATAACATTTCAAATGTTGAAACTGAGACATTTATCATTTTTATCCACAAAATGAGCTCATTTCAAATTTTCTGGCTGCAACAAGACTCAAAAAAGTTGGGACACCGGCAAAAAAAGGCTGAAAAAGCAATTAATATATAAGAGCTGAAAGAACATTTAGCAAGTAATTACATTAACTGGCATCAGATGCGTAACATGATTGGCTATAAAAGGGATGTCCTAGAGAGGCTGAGTATCTCAGAAGTAAAGATGGCCAGAGGCTCTCCAACCTGTGAAGGCTCGCGTAAATAAAATTGTGGAATACTTTAAAATCAATGTTCCTCAACGTCAAATTGCAAAGCCTTTGAAGGTCTCATCATCGACAGTGCATAATATCATTAAAAGATTCAGAGAAACTGGAAAAATCTGCATAAGGGACATGGCCGAAGACCTTTACTGGATGCCCGTGATCTTCGGGCCCTCAGACGCCACTGCATCACTCACCAGCATGATTCTGTCATTGACATTACTAAATGGGCCCAGGAATACTTCAAGAAACCACTGTCTGTAAGCACAGTCTGCCGTGCTATCCACAGATGCCACCTAAAACTCTACCATGAAAAAAGAAAGCCATTGTTGAGTATGATCCAGAAGCGCCACCATGTTCTGTGGGCCAAGGCTCATTTAAAATGGACTGTAGCAAAGTGGCAAAGTGTCCTATGGTCAGACGAGTCCAAATTTGACATTCTTGTTGGAAATCATGAGTGTTGTGTCCTCGGGGCTCAAGAGGAGAAAGACCACCCCTCCTGTTATCAGCGTTCAGTTCAAAAGCCAGCATCTCTGATGGTATGGGGATGCATTAGTGCATATGGTGTGGGACACTTGCATGTTTTAAAAAGCACATGAATGCTGAAAGGTATATAAAGGTTTTAGAACAACATAAGTTCCCCTCCAGACGACATCTATTCCAAGGAAGGCCTTGTGTATTCAGCAGGACAATGCAAAACCACATACTGCAGCTATTACAACAGCATGGCTTCGTAGTCGAAGAGTCCGTGCGCTGATCTGACCTGCCTGCATTCTGGATCTTTCACCGATTGAGAACATTTGGCACATAATTAAACGAAAAGTCCGTCAAAGGAGACCCAAAACTCTCCAGCAGCTGGAAGCCTGAATTAAACAAGAGTAAATCAAATTCCAAAGGCTAAACTCAAGGAACTTGTCTCCTCAATGCCCAGACGCCAAACTCTGGGTTAAAAAGAAGAGGGGATGCTACACCATGGTAAACAGGCCCCTGTCCCAACTTTTTTGAGACCTGTAGCAGCTATCAAATTTGAAATGAGCTCATTTTGTGGATAAAATTGTAAAATTTCTCACTTTCAACATTTGCTATGTTATCTCTGTTCTACTGTGAGTAAAATACTGGCTGGTGTAATTTGAAAGTCATTGCGTTTTGATTTTATTCACAATATACACTTTGTCCCAACTATTTTGGAATTGGGGTTGTAAAACCAAACATTATTATGAAGTTCACATTATGAAAGCAATAGTTTACTTGAAGGATCATAATCTGGAAACTTTCAACGAATAATTTACACTGCCCGTCCAAAAAAAAAAAAAATCACACACTATTTTGTTGGGCCACTTTTAGCTTTGATTACGGCACAAATTTGTTGTGGAAGTGTTTTGACAATCTTATACAAGGCTACAAAATTTATTTCTGACCAAATTTGCATTAATTTTTGGCCGAGATATTGTATTGACAACGGGTGAGTCAAACCACTCCATTAAGCCTTCTCCAGCACATCCCAAAGACTTTCAACTGGTTAAAGTCTAGACTCTGAGGTGGCCAATTCATGTGTGAAAATGATACCTCATGCTCGATGAACCATTCTTTCACAATTTGAGCCTAATGAATCCTAGCACTATTACCCTGGAATACGCCTGTGCCATCGGGATTAAAAAGTCCATTGATGGGTGAATAGTCATTCAGTATATTTAGGTAGTATGCAGAATTCATTTTATTGCTGCAGAACAGTGCTGAGCCAAGACCTGGCCAATCGAAGCAAACCCAGATCATAACACTGCCTCCAGAGGCTTACAGTGGGCACTATGCATGACAGGTACATCACTTCATGGGCTTCCTTTCTTACTCTGACCTGCCCATCACTTTGGAATAGGGTAAATCTGGACTCACTAGACCACATGACTTTTTTCCAATGCTTCTCAGTCTGATCTGATGTTCCCTTGCAAATTGAAGTCATTTTTTCCCCAATAAGCCTCATTAACATGTGACTTTCTCTTAGCCACGCAACTGTTTAATCCCAATTCTCCAAGTTACGGTCGCATCTTGCATGTGGAAATGCTCTTACCTTCATAATTGAACATAGCCATGACTTCTACTGGTTATTTTTTAAGATGAGACTTCACCAAGCATTTTAGTGATCTCCGATCAGAAGCAGTCATGATTTTTCTCCAACCCATTTCTTCCACGAAGTTGGCACATCACCAGTTTCCTTCCAGGTTTTAATAAATTGTTGGACAGTTCCTGACCAAAATTTCATTGATTTCAGCAAGCTCCTTAGCTGTTTTTTCGCTGATGATGGCCAATAATTTGCCCCTCTTGAAACACAGCAACATCTTTTTAATGAGCATGACATACTGTACCTCTTCCGACATGTTTTTTTAAGAAATGAGAAGTTCTGAACTGAATCAGTCAGGATTAAAAGAATTAATGCCGGCTGAAACATAATCATGAGAGCAATAATGATTCAGTCGTATGCTCTTGAGTATTTACTTATTTAGATCCAAACAGCGACTTTTCAAATATCACAATGAACCAACTATATGGCACCCGTCATATGAGCCTTCTATTTAGATTGCTATGTCAGTTACTCCATGACATAAATTGCAGATTACGAAAGAGTCTTTGTTGTGAATTGACATAGCACTTCATTACATGCATTTTGTCACAAATAAGACACTGTAATTTTCATGACACAATGAGCACTGTCTACAAAAGTGTCACCGTAAATGCTAGTCAACACAGCACCCATCTGGCATCTATAGCCTAATGTTATCACTCATATGTCAAATTCCAGCAAAGATTACAGAAGTGGAAAAGTAAAAAAAAGTTTCTGCCATGCATGGGTGAAATATTTTAGGTAAAGCAATTGGAGACTCCAGTACCGAAAGTACTTACATTACAAAATGTCCACCTTGAGAAAATCATGGCAGTGGGCTAAGGTAACTATTTCCCATCCTTACCTCACGGTGTGTGAACATGCGCCTTAAATACTTTCAGCACCAGGCTCTTCAACTGATTCCTTCTGTGCCGTTATAAAATCCCTGCCTTGACTATACTAGGTTTTCTAAGTATGTGATATATACGAACACCATCATAAGTGCAAAAGCATTGAGGCAGATAGAAAAAAATACTTTTGTACTTTTGGGTCTTTAGTCCAGTTGCAAGTCCCCTTTTCACAACATTTAGCCCTGATCCACCTTTAGTTCTTGTTTTTTTTTCCTTTAATTTTTTGCCAGGGCCATCTGTTTTGTCTTCAACAAGTGAAATGCATGTGCTGTGTAGAATTAATGGCGGGTGATGCAAGTGGTCAGTAAGACAATTCCTCTTTTTTGCCCCGGAAAACTCCTTAGTTAGTTTCAAAATATATTTTAGGTCATTGTCCTGCTGCAAACTGAGATAGCTCAGATGTTTCTGAGCCCTTCAGGATCGACACTTTGGCAGAAGCAATCAGTAGTCACTTTATCAATGATGGCCAGTGCTGTCCTACATGCAAAAGCCATAACACCACCTCAAGTACATTTCAAAGATCTTGGCGAGTGCTTTTGATCATGAGCAGTTCTGTTCTTTGCCCACTAGTTTCATTTTTTTATTCTCTGCAGAAGAGGATAAAAGTAATCTCATCAGTCCAAGGGACTGCTCTGAAACTATACCATCTGAAATATACTTAAATTTTCTCTCTAATTAGTTCTCTCTTATTAGCCTAGTTAGTTCCACCAGTGAAGTTGCATGGTGCTTATGTGATTGCCCGTATCTGTTTGTTACTTGCTGAAATCGGCAAGTATATTGGTCGGTTGCGTTTGTTTGTTTGTTAATCTGTCTGTCTGTTTGTCAGAAATGTGATTATTTCTTAAACTCTCATATTAATTACATTTCTTTCATCATCATTTGAATCTCACATGTCCTCAACAGAAGCCTATTGATTTTGGTGAGAATAACTTCAAGGTCAAGGTCAATATCAGGCAAAAGGTCAAAAACACATTTTGGTTGATAACTTTGTTTGTATTTGAGATAACGACTTTAATCCAAAGCCATTTTGTTCACCATACATAGCCCATTTTAGCGGATACGGGTCCCAAAGACGATCCTCCGGTCAAAGTACGTCAAAATGACGTCACAAAATGACGAAAATTTTTCATTTTTCATTTTAGTAATTTTTTTTTATTTCATTGTATAGCCCATTGTTCAAGTACCTCACACACCAAATTTGGAGCCTAATCGGTCAAACGGTTGTAACGTAATTCACGTTCTATTTCGGCAAGTTGTCATTCTATGAATGACCTTTCATTTGATTTTCGGTTTGTCTGTCTATCAGTTAACGAAATATTTCAAAAACTATTTAGGCATGTCGGACAAAACTTAGCAGGGCGTTAGACAATATTATCTTCTGGAGGTGATTTCATTTTAGGGACGTTTTGACATACCTGTTACGAACTACAGAGAAGAAACAAGGCGCAGATCTCATATTTGGCCGCAACTAGCATTTTAATGACAACAGATGGCTTAACCTCAATACAGAGATTAAGTAAAGAAGATACAATTACGCAGAAGGCACGATGAATGGGAGCATAACAATCCAGCAAAGGGAGATGAGAAAAGAGTAACTTATAGACACAAGGCAACAACTAACACGAAGGGAGAGCAAGTGAGGAGGCAAAGAGTGGAACCAGGAGGGAAGATAGTAGAACAAGACAATAAAATAATAAGAACAAATTCAAAAAAGGAGACCGAAACAGACAAAGGCTACTGGATTTAAAGAAGCGGGAAATGATCCTGTGCCCCAGGATCAAGACCAGGTGACAAGAGTGCCCTCAAGATGAGGACTGGGTGGCAGAGCATCTTCAGGGTAAGGACTGGCCAATAGATCGCCTGCTGGATGAGAACCGGGTGATGGAATGGCTCCTCAATCAGAGCGAGGAAGGTTAACGCCCACCGGCGAAGTGGTCCCAAAATATGGGCTGAGCAGCAAAGTACCTACTGGAGCCAGAATGAGCAGCAAAGCACCTGCTGAATCAGCTTGGAGTAATGGGATGCGATCTGGATTGACTTTAGGTGGTGGAGCCCCAGCTGGTGCCGGACTGGGGGGTGAAGCCCATGCTGGATCAGCTTAGGGTGAAGGGAGGCCCTCTAGATCAGCACTAGATGGTGAAGCGGCCCCTAGATCAAGGCCAAGAAGCGAATCAACAACTGGAGCCACGCTAGACAGCAAAGCACCTGCTGGATCAGCTTTTGGCAATGGGACACACACTGGATCAGCAGTAGTAGGTGAGGCGCCCACTGGCTCAGGGCTTAGCTGTGGAGCACCCTCAGGATTAGTGCTGGGCAGCTGAGCGCCCTCTCTATCAGGAGTTGGCAGCAGCATACCCAATGGAACAGGAATAGGCGGTGTGGTTCCCCCTAGACCCAAGCTGAGCAATGGCAAGTCCACAGGAAAGGAACTAGACCATGAATCACCCACGAGACTTGGACCTGGCAGCTGGAAACCCCTGGGCCCTGGACTGGGTGGCTGGACGCCCATGGGGCCTGGACCAGGGGATGAAACGTCTACTGGCCCTGGGCTGGATGGCTGGATGTTGAGGATTGCCCAACCCCACAGAGATGGGAGCTCTGAGCAGGACAGAAATTTCTTGGCAGCCTTAGACAATGAACCTGTCAACCACACTCTAAGAAAAAAAGGTTAGTTTCAGCACCTTTTACGGGTGCGCAAATTTGCTACAATAGCAGGACCTTTTTTGAAAGGAGCTCACGAGCACCCTAAGAAGGGGTGGACACATCCACCCTAAACGGTGCTCATGAACACCCTAAAAAGGGGTGAACATAAGCACCCCAAAATGGCGTTAATGAGCACCCTTGCATGGGGTGAATGCAAGAACCCTAAAAGGTGCAAATGAGGACCCTTATTAGGGGTGACTACGTGCACCTTTGTAGAGCGTGACTGCGAGCACCTCTATAAGGGGTTAACGCAAGAACCCTAAAAGGTGCAAATGAGGACCCTTATTAGGGGTGACCACGCACACCTCCGTAGGGGGGTGACTGCAAGCCCCTCCTTAAGGTTCTTATTTCCATTTCACAGGGTGAATATATGTACCTCGTCTAATGGGTGCTTGTCTGCACCTTTAAAGGGGTCTCACTAATACCTTTTTTAAAGCACCCAAGAGGCGCTCGCAGCCTCAGAGCGCCGCCATTTTCTGTATCATGTGACTCGTCTGCACATCATATGACGGGTTTGCACATTGTGATTGGTCAAGCATGTGTAACATTGCAGCAGGTAGCCCCCACAAGGTGAGTAATTTCCTTGCATGACGCAAAAATATCTAGCATGTTAGATATGCTGCTGCACTGTCATGCAGGGAAGTTACGCAGCAAAAACCATCCCCACATGGTGCAACATTTCCTGATGCAGTATACGTGCGTGTCACTTGCCTCAGTCAAAGTTGCACCTTCTGGTGCAGGCTTTACTGCGTGGCATTTAAGAGACATCACAAAGAGCCTTTGCACAGGACTCATACATATATATCCCTCTGAGGGAACAGCAAATAGGTGTGCAGGCTAATTGACTAATGACAGATGATAATTGAATAATCATCAAAAGTGCGCTCCGGGGTCTCATGGAGGGATGAGCTGGCTGGCAGGAGGCATGTCTTTACTCATTGTATTTACACTTGTAAGGGGCAAACAAGTGCATGTCAATGACAATCACATTGCTGCCCAGTTTTGCATGTATGAAGACTTTTTTTTTTTTGTCATGTGCATTCAACCTTTGCTGGCATCTCCTTACTGACACTGGGAACAAACTGAAAATAAGACATTTGAATTTCATAAATGCACTTGTTTATAAACCAGATATCAAAGCAGCTGCATAAATGATATGATGAGAAGAAATGGCAAAACAAATCCGTTTAAGTCCTTAAACGATCTTC
This sequence comes from Gymnothorax javanicus, assembly GCA_029692085.1. NCBI lineage: Eukaryota > Metazoa > Chordata > Actinopteri > Anguilliformes > Muraenidae > Gymnothorax > Gymnothorax javanicus. The sequence continues at coordinate 179,668,905 of CM056193.1, read as the reverse complement.
TCATTGCGGGATGTTGGCAGCCACGTAACAAAGTGAGCTAGCGTATATAGCTTGATGAACAAAGCCAGCTTGAACGCGACAAACGCCAGTTATTGTCCACGTCGATTGTGCTCACTCTTACAAGTGTCGCGCTGCCATTGGTTGTTGTATTTTTCGAGGAGTAGTCTAATCGAAAAGTCGTTAATTGTATCAGTTGTAATGTTTGTGTCCCAGTTTATTTTATAAGAATAAGTAAGTTTAAAAATGCAGCAGCGTGGCATTCTACTAATTTTGTACAATAAATAAATATGCTATTCAAGAAGTTCAACACAAAATAGGTCCGAAGTGTTAATTAGGCTAATGATCGTTAGTGCAGTTGCGTGAGAGACTATTCAAAGGTGCGAACGGGCACCCTATAGGTTTCAGCTCCATCTACAGGTTCTGAAGGGAACCATTCCTAAGTGCGAACCGTTTCGGTGCCAACGAGCACCCTTTACGAACCTTTTTTTCTTAGAGTGCATTGCCAAGAGTTCACCTGCTTTAAGGTCAAACTAAGAGCCATCCCCTGGAGCCAAAGCAGGGTCCACTCCAGGTCCATGAGCTCCGCTTCAAAGCCAGGGTACAAACGAGCTGCTGGTTCCATGTCTTGGCTAGATTATACTGTCATAAACTTCAGAGAAGGAACCAGTCGCAGATCTGTGATTTAGCCAAAATCAGCAATTTCACTGAAAACAGATGGCCTCAATAGGCACAAAAATAAACCGAAAAGGAATATCTTGCACTTTAAAATCTCATTACAAAAGTTTAGAGAGGAAGGCACAATTAGGCACAAAGCACGATGCTGAGAACGTAACAATCCAGCAAAGAGAGATGAGAACACAGGAACTTATGTACACTTCACAACAATTAGAACTGAGCTAGAGATGGTGAAGAGTTAAGGGAATGGAACAAGGAGGGAGGGATCTGAAACTATAATGACGAGAGCCAATTAACAAGCAGGAGACTGAAGCAGACACAGACTGCTGAATTAAAGAGAAAGCAAATAAAAGGAACGGGACATGACCATTATGACATAACATCATAAATACATTAAAAATCATTGTTCAGCGATATCTTTACACCTTAATGCATTTTTGACTTGCTGTTAATACTAAAAATCAATTAGTTCAACATCCAAAACTTTTGTGTTTAATGTTATCACAAAATATTAACAGTTTTTGAGATTGCTTACCATGAAAGATTTGCCTATCGCTGTCAGAAGTTTAGGCGCAGGTTTTATAAATTTTTAGGTTTTACATCTAAAGTTCTTCAGAAAATGCTTCAATTTATAAGTTATGACTATTAAAAGTTTTCTTTATAAAACAAAAATCTAGGGATTGCTGTTTTGTTGAGGCAATGCACTTTACATAGTGCCCTTCCAGTTGTTTGTGGATTGCAGAGAATTCTTTGGTAATTCTTTGGTAAAGATGATCTTTTGGGGTCACCCACTCTGATTTAATTTGTTATTGCTGAACTCATGAGTATTTTCTTACCTCTAAGCTGTGTATTGAATCGTTGTGTTTGACAAATTCAATGCTTTGGATACATCTCTGATTTATTGATATTGTTCTGCCTCATGATGGCCAGCTTTTCTGCTGCTTACCATAATTTTAGATCACATGCAGTGATACACCAGTCATTTCAAATGAAGTTTTCCGCAAATAGCACCAACTCATACCTGTTTGTACCTTTGTTTTGCATGCACTAATGACGCAAATACATACTGCTAGCCAGGAATTATTTCTCGTATAACAGGATCAATGTATAAAACTAGCTGTATGTTTGACAAAGATCACTAAACATCAGCATGGCCTCAAAAAGAAAAAAAAAAAAAAAAAAAAAAAAAATGTACATCACAACTGTGCCAGTACTTTTGCATTCAGCGGTCAACAGTCCTTATTTTAAAGGAATGATTTGGCCATTCTCTGAGGTAAAAACAGTTTAAAAGCCTAGAATATTCGGTGGAGCTTCGTTGCACCATCAGTAATGGAGAAAAATAATCTAAAATTGTGATTTCAAATGAACCGCTGCTTATTCTTACCTGTCTCCTCGAGGCAGCTGTAGTGCTGCTGGTGCAGTTGGAGTTCTTGGAACTAATTCCCATATTTCCCAGATTGGAATCCTTGTTCAACTTTTTCTTGTTTTCTTTGGGGTTTGAAGGTAGCGGGTTCAGAATAAGAATTCTTGCAATCAGGCCATAAAGTACAGTGGCTAACACCAAGGGCAGGACATAAAACACCGCAAAATCCGTGAAGTATATTGGCAAGTAGAAGTTTCGGGACACTTTATACGCGCAAAAAACAAAGGTAACGTTACCGGTATAAACCTTTTCTTCGATGTCCGACAAGTAGAACCACATGACACAATAGAAAGATGTAACAGCCCACACAAGCACTATTATCTTCTTCGCCCTGGAAAGTGTGCACAGAAACTGGGCTTTTATCGGGTGACAAATAGCGATATACCTCTCAATCGTGAACGCAGTGATTGAGCAAGAGGACGCATTAATGCCCAAGTACTGAAAATAAGTGATGCAGAGGCACCCGGTGTATCCATACACCCAGTGTCCGTATAGGCTGTCGGTGATGTTCGGCAAACCAGCAGCGGTCAACACCATAAGGTCAGCCACGGCTAGGCTCACCAGATAACAGTTCGTCGGTGTTCTCATATGTTTGGTCGTAAGGACAACAAGAATAACCATAACGTTACCGACAATCCCAATGCCGCAGATGAGTGTGACTAAAAATATGCTCACCACTTTGTATTCGATACTATGTTCAGTCCAGTTGCCAAACGTTTCTTGCGATTGATTTGAAGTAACATTCTCCATATTTTCGTGCTTCCTTTGATACTCGATGCGTACAAACTCAGAGTTCAATCTTTCAAAAAAGTTGACAAAATGACGCGCGCATATTAGATCACCATGGATACAACTTGTCCTACAAAAACATAAAAGAAAAAAACTCAATTAAAAATAAAATGTAGGCTATCGAAAATTAGGAGAAACAACATAAAAAGAATAGTGCTTCAGGCTAAACGTCTTTTGATATTACGAGCTGGAAATGAATCGTAACTCGGGTTGATGGTCAGTGTGTTTGCCAATTAAGTCATGACTATTCTTACTGCACATTCTTTTAAATACTAGTACACCTGTTCAAGCACTGTATCTTCAAGCGTCGCAACAAAACACAAATGCGTGTCTAACTTGAAAAATGGTGCAAGGTGAATCGGTATGATATCTTACTGAGCGGTTTCATGTCCCAAAATATGGGCCAAGTTTTTTGACAGTCGAAGAAAGCAATGCTGTTGATGCAAAATTTGATGTAATCTTAAATCCGGAGTGTAGACCGAGAGGACTGGAACAGCCGAAGTGAGCGCATTGAATCTGTTCAGGGAGGTAAAGACGCTCTGAGCTTATTGCGCACTGTGGCTACACCTTATAGGCGCGTTCCGAAATTAGACGATGGAACACGCCATTCGTCATTATAGCTGTGGTACGGCAGTGTTGAACCACATGTTGCTTTTGATCACCATAATCACGGACTATGAGAGTAATTACCGGATACTTACATCGATACAGCTAATAGGCCATTTGTGAAATATTTGGCCATCGTCTATTTAATATTAACAATTATATTTAATAAGCGCGTGTCGATTATTCCTGTCAAATGGATTAACGCTCGTAAAAATAAGATACGATGAGGCCAACTAATAGCTTATATACATTTTCACCATCACTGAAGCTGATAAGGCAAACTATTCATAGACAGGTGTACTTCATTCATTCATTCATTCATTCATTCACTCACTCACGCATTTTACAGCGATGCGTTTCTGTATCACCGTTGATGTGAAAATGATTTTTAACAAATAGCAGTATCTTTACAGAAGCCTACGGGCAGCCATTAGATTGATGCAGCAATTAAATGCCATCCTTGTTAATGATAATGGCATGAATGATAGGTGTTGCATACGGCTTTTTACATCTGCACAGACTGAACATATTACCAGATGTTCTTCTTGCTTTTCTCCATATTTTCTTTGCAGTTATACTCAATAACACTCAGCCAATCGTTGAAGTGTGAATAGGAATAGACTAAATTTAGCTGTGTGATGAAAATATGCATCCTCATTTCCATACCATTTGTTATAATGGTAATGAGAGGAGCTTCAGTAATGGCAATGAGTCATTTATCCTTTGCACTTTTGTATCATTTGTCATTGCTAAATGTTAAGCTGTACTTAGGTAAAAAAGAAAAACATAATAGTGATAATATAATGGCCACCTTGCTTAAAATGTACTGTCGTGATAATGTGATTACCATGACCCAATTTTACATCGCAGAATGTCACTGTATTTCTGACATTTTATTGTTTTTAAACAAAACACTTGCCTTTTTCTGTCATGAAATGCAATTTGTTGTGCCTAACTTGTTTGCCATTAATGCGCACTGGAGCCTTGTGTGTTAAAAGCTGTTTGATGATAATGTTGGCAAATCATTCTAGTCACAGCTATTCAAGAATGTGGTTTACATCCTGTATCAAAGGTAAGTATATACTGTAAAAAAGCATTTAAAAGAATATCATACAGCTCAAATTTTTCCACTGAATCTGTCACTGCTCATCAGGTCTGCCACGCTACTCAAGTGAATCCCTTGGCTTCATGTTAAGTTGTGGTTCAGACACTTCCATGTAGTTTAAAATGGGGTGACATATTGTGTACATTGTATTTCCAAAAATGAACATATGGATGGAATATAATGCTAAGATATGTGTTTGTTTGTACTATGGGCTATATGGCTAGCAAACCCGAACTCTTCCTGTATTCTCAGAATTCATAAATCTGTTAATCGTTATTCTTGATAGATATAATTTGTTCCCCGGAGAAAGAGATCCAAAAAAAAAAAAAAAAAGGTTTTGTCTGGTTAGCTCAGAATTAAATACAATGCCAAAGGCTAAAAAAACCATGTAAATAGTGCTAATAAAATCCTTGACGCTAAGAGTTAACAGTTTGATGTACAGCTGAACTTTATGTTGGTAATTATGGCAAGTAAATGTTAAGATAGGATACACTTCTGAATATTCTGCTGAAGAAGGAAAGGAAGATGATTGATACTCCTTTAGTCCTTGTGTCATGATGAAGTGACAGAACAACAGTGGAACTTGACACAGATTTTGATGCTCTTCGAGTCTGTGCCCAGCGGTGGTAACATGTCATTTGAATCATTTCATTCAATGTTGGCCATACTCTCCATGGTCAATTATTATTGAACTCTTTATTGAAGGCTGGTTTCATCTTCATAAACACAGTTTGGAATGGTAATTTTGGTCATTAATGGAGAAAAACAAATGCATTGAGTTAGGAATCAAAGTTCAGGAGACAATTAATGGAATCTAAGCCCATGAAATACAGGAACAGGTGAGAAACAAAGTCATTGACATTTATTAGTCTGGAAAGGATTATAAAGCCATTTATAAGGCTCTAGGACTCCAAGAAAACATGACACAGTTGTGAACCTTCACAGGAATGGCCAATCTACAAAAATTCCACCAAAAGTGCATTGACGACTTATCCATGGGGTCACCAAAGAACCTAGTTAAAATTCCGAAGAACTGCAGGCCTCACTTGCCTCAGTTAGGCCAGTGTTCATTATTCCACAATGAGAAAAAGAACCCGAAGGCTTATATCACATTTGCCAAAAACATTTTGATGACCCTCAAGACTTTGGGAAAAGATTCTGTGGATATGTGAGTCAAAAGTGAAACTTTTTAGAAAACATGGATGGCGTTACATCCGTTGAAAAGCTAGCACGGCATTCCAGAATATGAACATCATACCAACAGTCAAACGTGGTGGTAGTGTGATTTTTGGGGCTGCTTTGCTGCTTCAGAACCTGGGTGACTTGCCGTAATTGATGAAAGCATGAATTTTGCCCTCAACCAGGAAATCCTGATGGACAATATCTGGCCATCAGTTTGGACCTAAAGCTCAAGCACAGTTAAGTTATGCAGCAAGACAATGACCTAAAGCACATAAGCAAAGCCTCCTCCAAATGGCTCAAAAGAAACTAACTGAAGATTTTGGAGTGGGCTAGTCAAAATCCTGACTTTAATCCCATTAAGACGCTTTGGCATATCCTCAAACAGACAGTTCATGCTTGAAAACCCTCCAATGTGGCTGAATTAAAACCATTCTGCAAAGAACAGTTGGCCAAAAAATTCCTCTACTGCGATGTAAATGACTCATTGGCAGTTATCACAAACGTTTGATTGCAGTTGTTGCTGCCAAGGGCGGCAAAACCAGCTATTAGGTTTAGGACCACAATTTCTTTTTAAACCATCAATAAATGAAACTAAACAGGTCGGTCGTCCGCAACCAATGAGTGTAGTCCCCGATCGCCCATATGTTCCTTTTTTTTCTCATTTTGTGTAAGTTTTTGACCCATAATATATCACTAAATCACGAAAGGCTGCTGCTCATCAAAAGGTATACCTCCATAAAACAACTGTACTAGACACACAGGGTTCAGCAGGAGAGCTCCAGTTAGCTGCTGTGTTCACTTTGGCTTATTTTCGACACTAAACTGTCTATTATTTAGTGAATTATGTTACCATGGCAACCAAAATCGATAGGCACCGGGTCCTAACCACTGCCCATATACATACCAAATATAAAAGAAATAGCTTTAAATTTGTGGCCTGTAGAGTGTCCACAAGGAAATCTCTACGGCGGCAGCGGACACAGACGCGTGATGAGGCTAAATTGATAGTAGCCCCGACTTTGTCTGGGGGCTACAATAATGTTTTAAAAAGTACATTTTGTGTTTACTCATGTTATCTTTGTCCTTTATTAAAATTAGTTTGATTTTGACTTATATCATATAATAATCTGTGCTATTATCAAAATACTTCAGCTTGGTCCCGCGTTTACCTGATACTGCCATACTGAAAATAGAAGACATAGTTAACTGGCCCTCATGACATTTTGTGCACAAAGTAATTTGGGTTCAGCTACGCAGCAGTAGTCCCTACAATAAGATTGTGAAAAAATGAAATTTGAACTCATACAAGGTCAAAAACCATAATGTTACAAAAAATATTCTGGAAATATTTGCTAATATATTTTACTGTGTGAGTTTACACATTGTAAAATATTTAGGACACTCAGTCAAATTCAATTAGTCTTCGCTATTTCTGGCTCAACGATCCCCGGAAGTGCCAGATACATTTCAAAAATGCCTGAGGGTCTTTGCTTGTTTACAAAGACTCTTGAACACATGAGGAAAGAGGAAATGCAGTTGGCTCAGGTTTGGCACAGGGCACCACAACAGGAAGTCGGCAGTTGTTTTTAACACAATCTTTTGAATGAGTTCTAGGTGGCTCTGAGGTGTCTCTGGTAGGGCACATAAGATACATATGCTCTGAACCAAAGGTCCTCGGGTTGGGTCCCTGCTGTGATGACTCAGATTCTTCCTTAAAATGAGCAAGGTCCCCCCCCCCAATTGCGCACATAAGGGAATAAAAAAAAAAAACAGTGATTACAAGGTCAAAGGATATGACCATCTGGAATGAATGGAAAAACAAGAATGAAGCTGGGTTACACGTAAATACACATTTTTCTTTCTCTTCAATTTATGGAATCAATTTTATGATACATGTAGCAGCTATAGGGATTTTCATCATGGCCATTGAAAATGAACGACAAATGAGCCAGCTTGAGAAATGAGTCAGAGGAAGATTCTTCATGTGTAACTTTACAGGGAGACTCAGAGGCATACAGTCAAGTGATCAGGCTCACTAATGCATATACAGGCACAATAATAGCAGAAGTATGAAGCTTTCCCATCACTCCAAAACACATATCAACCTCTGACATAATCTTAATTCAAAGCCATGTACCAGATTAAATATTAAATTTGAGACCCAGTCCACAATAGAACAGTGCCTTAATTGAATGAGCCACCTCACTGCAGCTCCCAAGCAGTTGATGTCTGACACTTTATCGGACAGAATGCAGAAAGATGATGTCAGCAAAGTACTTCTGAAAAGTCTAAGTAATTTTGATAAAGATAAGGGGAAAAGGTAGTCATATACTTCTGTATATGGAGACAAAAATTGTTACAATGACAAATTTTACAGGAGGGGGAATGGAGGCCTAGTGGATAATGTCATTGCCAGCAAGTGGATTACGATTTTGAATCCATCTTGGGAATTTTTGATTGAAGTTTGGATGCACTCCCTATGTATTACTAAGTTTTCTCTGGTTTCTTCCCGCTGTCCAAAGACATATAAGTGGGTTAAATAATGGATGGATGGACAATATTAATAAGAATGTTTCAAAAAATAAAAAAGTTACATAATGTGAAATTTCAAAATTAAAACAATGTGTTCGCAATGTCCCATGCAGACCTTCAGCAGACTCCCTGGCTTCACTTTGGGACCCCTTTGATCAGTTGTGAAAACATTTCTGACGTGTGGAAACCATGCATTGGCCAGTGGTTGACAAAAACTCATCAACATTTGCAAATCACAGTGTAGATCTCACCAGGACCACTGAACTCTCTTTTAGAATTCTCAGCAGTTACTTCCCTCATCTAGAGTGGAGCTGCTGAACAAAGCGAACAAAACACCTATCTCAAAAGCTCAAACTCTTGTAGGGCTCCTAATACGTTTTATATGTTGTGCCAAGTGTGGGCTTAATTAAAGTTACAGGAGGCTAGTTCTCCAGGACCTGGGTTGGGCAATGCTTCTGAACATTACATATCTGAAGCTTCAAAGAAACCTGCGGGAGCCAAAATGTGCTCTTCAGAAAACTGTGTTAGTGTTGGTGTGCTATTATTACTCGGAGCTGTTGAACATTTGGAAAGCGCGAATTCTTTGTGCGTTTGGAACATTCATTTGGAATCGTTCTCTTGCCTCATCGAAGGGAGGCGTGAAATGGTTCTCCCCCACAACAACTGTGAAGATGGCATGAGCATGCAAACCGTGATGTTCATATTCACCATGCCAAATGTCTATTGACTTCACTGGTCCTTTTTCCGTCACATTAGAAGGGTGTGCACCAAAGTGACTCAGTTGGAACAGCAGGTGTACAATGAGTGCCTGGAAATTATCTCACAATCCCCGTTCTGTCCATCTTTTTTGATAAGCAATCATCGCCTCACTCTTCCGAAAAAAAAAAAGCAGAACTTTATATCTTGAGAGGAATGAATTTCTGTTAATCCTACATAGAGAAATAATCACAATTTAATCTTTCTTAATCCTCTGTTTTTGATTCTGATCTACTGAGAAGTGATCCTTTAAACGTGCCTCTGATTAATCTGGAGTTTGTTATCTTCTAGCCCACGGGGTTGTTTGAAGGAAGAGAGAGTTTAATGTAATATAAACCCATTGTAAGTGTTGTTTACCTGCATTGATTGACAGAGCTCTTTTCCCTGGGTCCCATTATTTTTCTAATTGGATTATGCTCCAGCAAAGGCCTCTCCCCAATGAATTTTTCAGAATTTCTGGCCACCGGCCATGAAAAGAATGCGGTGCTGTGTTTATAGGAGAAATCAGTAGGTGGCAATGATCACAGCTTTAAGTTAGTTCAAGGTGATGATAATCACCATCATCTCGCTGATCGCTGAACAGCAAGTTCATTTGTGGTCTTAAAACGTTCCTTTGTCTCAGGCTTCTGTTTTCAAGGGAGCTGTATTCAGTTCTGTTGCTGCCTCGCCAAATCATCCTTACAGATTCTCTCTGGAGCAACAGTGCAACCTCCTGCCCAAACCTGAGACGACAGTCTTGGTCAGTGTTTTGAATACTCATAAATGCTGCTAAATTGATCCGTCCATTATAGTCAGTTTATGGTAAATTATTATTTAATCACTTTGAAATGAAAACATGGGAAAGTGAATAAAATATGTATTTAATTCTTACTTAATTTTAGTTGCATGTGAAATTGTGCATTGTGAAGTATTCCCAAACCCCACACAAAATGACTGCAAGAAAGCAACAATGTTGTGAAACATTCAAAGTAGAGTCAATGAATACAATCAGCCAATTTTATCTTGTATCTCCCTCAACAAATTTGTTTGTATGCTTCATGGATAACATGCCATGCAATGTGAAACTAAATTAGATAACCTAATGATTCTGTTTCAGGTAAATATTGTCATAACCCTGGTGTGAGTGCCTTTTGTGTCTCTTCCTATTCAGCGTCTATTCCTATGTCAATAAGAAGTATGTCTCCTTTGATTGGTATGCAGTATGTCTTCTGTGTTTGCCCCTCCTTGGCTGCGTCTCGTTTCATGGTTATTTCCTCATGATAATGTGAGGTGTATTTAAGCCCCCAGTTTTGCATTGCAAGTTGCTGGATTGTAATTTGCCTTTTTAGCTTAGAACTAGTCAGTATTGGTGGTAGAAACTCTTTGTCTTTATTAAATATGACGTGAACTTTAATGACAGCTATTCCTGAAAGTTTTTCTCTTTTCTCAGTTACAAGCTTGTTTTCTCGAACAAGCTTCCAAGCCTACTCAGGGTCCAGGATTGGGACAGCATTAAAATTAAGCCAGCTTAAGTAGGTTTGTCTGTCCAGTTTAATAGGAACAACCTCCCAAGCCCAATCAGGGTCAAGGATTGAGACCAATGCTCGTTAACCCTTCCAAATCTGTTCCTCTGTCCAGTTTATTAGGATTGATTGATAGATTGATTCTTTATTGTTATTCTTTCATCAATTTTTCAGCTATGGCCAATTTAGTCTCTAATTGGCCTAGCATGCATGTCTTTAGACAGTGGGATGAAACCAAAGTACCTGGAGGAAACCCATGTGAACACGGGGAGAACATGCAAACTCCACACAGAAAGGCCCCGAGCCAGATTCGAACCCACACAACCTTATTGCTGTGAGGCGGCAGTGCTACCATGCTGCCCCCAGTTTGTTAGGAACAAGCACCCAATCCTTTCACGGTCATCAAGATTGGAACCAAGTTTCCCTCAAGCAACTCCATCTTCTTGCGGGACAGTTTGGTGTCGGCGAAGTGCGCTTTCCACCTGGCTGCCATCCCGGAAGCCACTGGCTGGTGATTGACAGCTTAGCTTCACCCAAAACATCTGCACTGTATTGTGTTATCATGATCCAGGGGTTCCGTCTCCACCTTTAACTCAGGGGTTCTGTCCCCAAATTACCATATAATCAGTCAAAAACGTCCTTAGGGATTGTACTCTGCCTTGGCTCTTGATTCCTGGTCTTGAACATCGCAAATGTTGCAAAATTAAGAGGTATTATCAACAATTAATGTTTTTAACAGAATGAAGGCACAAATAATTTTTGCAACCAAACGTCTCATGTACTTTCACCTCCAGAATGTCATTGACATTCATCATTAAAAGCTAATTAAATTTCACCGCCATAATTGGTTTTTTCATTTTATTCTACTCAGTTAGTTCTGACTATAGCCTCCCAACATGACTTTACATCCTCAGCGCGAGTCTAGTCAGACATGGAATTTTACTGTCACCTTGTGGTTAAATATTGAATGGTTCTCGCAATACCTCAAAAGCACAATAATGGTGAAAAAAATGAATAGAAAATAAACTATAAAATCATCAGAATCAGTTGCATAATTCATTAGTCTTGAACTCATTTGGATTAAACCTTATTTTGGATCTTATTCGGACCCTCATCAGCAGCAGGTGCAGCCTACAGCTTTGTGGCTTTGGTGTTTGACTGGTAGTCAGATATTTTTTGACTGAAGCCCCAGTGTATCCATGATAAGAGCAGCCTTTGGCCCAGCATGCCCAGCAAACCTCCAGGGAGATGTGTCCCAGTTTAATTTCATCAGCTGTGAGCTGTATCTGAAAGTGTTTGCTCAGTGACTACAATGTAATGATAAAAAAAAAGTCAATCATAATTCAACTTTGTCCAAAAATCCATCTCATTATTTAATTAGCTTAATGAAACTATGCAGAGTAGCTTTCACTGTTCAGGGTTTTGTAGTCCAGTGAGTTTTAGTTTAGAGGGGAAAAAAAATCAAAGGGATCAAATAACACATTGCAATTTTGCATATACCTTGTAATTTAAATGCAACAGTTACATTCAGATATGTAATAAATTCAAGACTATGAACAGAATAATATTGAAGACCTCTAAATATCTTTTGAGATACCTTAATTTAGTGGAAGATCAGGCACATAAAAAAATCTCTTGCCAGGAGTGCAGGCTGGACTCTGTATCAGCAGGTTCAAGCTTTGAATCTGTCATTGGCTGACAGTGATTGGAAGTCTACAGTGGTGGGATAAAATTGGCTTTCTTACCAGAGGTTGAGTGAGTGTAAATCTGCCTGGATTCCTTACATTTGTTTGAATTTCTGCTTCTCCACAGTACACCAAACAACCTATCAGTTTTTAGAGCAAGGTGCCCCTCTGTCATCTTTTGTTCTTTTGATCTGATAAAAAAAAAAAAAAAAAAAAAAAGTAAATAAATAAATGCACAGACTTGAATTGCAGCTCCATTTGTGTGGATCTGGGAATAAGCCGTCTCTACAAGCACGGCAGACCACTACAATTTAATACTATTGATCAAAATTGTAATATTAAAGGATGTATTACCTGAATTAAGCTTGTAAAAAAACTAATTAGTGAATTCTTAAATTTGCTTAAATTACCAGAAGTCCTCAGTCAGGAATTAGCCCGAGCACAGAATTTGGAAAATATTTCCTTTTTCAGTGTTAAACAGTGGGATCGTTTCAGTTTGCCTTAAGCTACAGCTGAGCTGTCTGCTGAGTAATTTGGTGGAGGACAATGCCAAGCACAGAGTTACAGAGGGCTGTGCTGTGTGCACACAACATCCTACAAACTGTCAAACACTGAGAATGTAATAAAAACAACGACTGGGCAACTCATTTATCTTCAGTTCTCCAAACAGCAATAAACCCTATTACAGTTAAAAAATTTTCAAGTAACAATGCACTCAAATAGGCTTTCAAATAGTGTACGATGCTATAAATAAAGGTCCAGGCTATAGTACTATGAATTATCCACCATGGCCCTCTTGTTGCACTGAGCTAGAAGTATTGTATTCTGTAGTACATTTGGCAGGTAGCAGTGTCAGCAGGCAAAAAAAAAAAAAAAATACTCATCAGGTTTGAGGAGAAGAATTGGCTTAAACTCAAGAATTGTTTCATTTTCCTAATGACTAGAGCCAGTCTATCTCACGTGCACGGGCACTGCCAATCGTCAAATACTGCACATTTAATATTCCAATCGCCTGGCTGAATTATTGTGTATTGTACTCATATTCCTCTTACTGTACAAGTGCACATACAAGGAATGTGCATAGATGGATGTGTGGGGGTTTTAGGTATGGAAGACCTCATTTCAGTGTAATTCCATGCAAAAATATTGTCATTCAGATCAATTATTTACAGAAAAGGACTAAACAAAATGCTGCAAATCAAAGGAAACACATGCTTACTGATATACCCCTAAATGGGATCTAATATGGTTGTCCCTATTTTGTGTCTTATATATAGTGTTATGATAAAGGATGTTCGTATTCAATGTGTCCAAGTTTCAAATAATACGGAAAACATGATATAATCAATGTGAGGAAGAAACCTCAGGTTTCCTACAGCTCTGAAAACTCCATGTCTAGCAGTTTTTTTTTTCTACTCTAGCTACAGTATGACAACATAGTGTGCCAGATTTCTTTATATGCTTCTTGCACAGGGTCACTGAAAAAGCCTAACTTCTCTTGTGACAAAAACACCAAGCACTCTGCTGTCAAGTGCAAGGACCAAGATAACATGAAATATCTTCATTTTCTGCCAGCATTAGAAGATACAAAGAAGCAGTGACTGAAATTTATTTTATTTGTAGTTAGCTACATTAGTATTTGAAATTTCTTATAGTTTTTAAAATGACTTCCAAGTTTAAAGTTGATTATACTTAAATGTTTTGATTGTGAATGTATCTAAGTGCCACTCTCAAAAATGCATTACCTTTCCATAATAATTGTGTAGTTTATTAGCTAGCTAATAAATCAAATTTGTATATAGAATATTTTGTGAGCTGGAGGCGATGTGTGAGACATGTAAATATTCAGTTGCAGCACAATAGTGTAGCTATTCACAATAATTGGAACATTAAAGAACACCTGCTACCATACAGATTCTAGCCAGCAACTATTAAACCATTGCCAGTTATTAAATCTGTTACGTGTATTACAACAGACTACTAGTCAGATGATTTTAACACAGTCAGTCTTTGTTGATGCATGGGGCTGATGGCTCTGTTCCCCTGGCCAATCAGAGCAGAGCTCATTTCATAGAAGTGTGTGCAAACTCAGAACAGCCTGTTTTCCAGAGCTGCAGGGATCACAGGATCAAAATAGCCTAGAATTTGTGGATTTTAATTAATTTTTTTTTTTTTATTTATGTTTATAAACCTTCTTGATTTGACATCCAGGAATACTATATCTTGAAAAAAAAAAAACACAATAGGCCCCCTTTCAATAAACAATAAACAAATTAATGCCACAATGTACACTTCAGAATTAGTCATCATCACTGAAGACAAGAGCGCCTGTGCCTATAGCAGCCATGCATCCCTAAAACGCCCTCACCATCATACATTATGAATTAGGTTGCTGTTCGGGATTTTGAACAGTATTATCTGAAATATACTTTATTTTAACAAAACAGACATTCCATTATCAGAAAAAAAAAGCTCTAGATTGAACAGCAATATGTGGCAGGGGTTTTACCGAAGTCCTGGAGCTGTTCTGATTTTAAACGAATGAAAACCTAGACATTCAATTTTGTCAAATGCAGCTTCAATTCCAAAACATTACCACATTAAGCAAAATGCTGCCATAAACAGTATTTTGGCAAAGGGGTTTTTAACCAATGTTGCAAAGTCCTGGATCATCATGTTCTGATTTTAAACAAATGAAATGGCCACCATCATTGAATTCCTCCTCCAGACAAAGACAGTAATTCGGTACAAGGAACCCTCCAGTCCTTTGATTCAGGATAACTCCCATTGTCCACATCCATGTCACATTTCAAGCTCGTACATGTAACCTAAGCACTTCTGGGTTGGTTTTGGAAGTCTTTCTTTCTATGCATTCATGTCATTTAGAGGCACCCAGTAGAGAGAATACGACCTAACTTGCTGCTACGCAAGGGTTGAAATACTTTTCTGAGGGTCCAATCAATGACTTCCCATTACTGTGGAAAGTTTATTTTGCCTGGAATTGGATAAAAAAGTGTCAATCAATAAATAAATATAGGGCACTGGCGGCCCCAGAAGCTCCCGTCATTATGATAAACAAAATGACAAAGTTTTTGTTGACGGACGCGCGGATGGACGGACGCACGCACGGATGGAGCCTGATACCATAGCTCCCGTGCCACTCGGGCTGCAGGAGCTTATTAGGAGCCTGTAACTGAAAATGTTGATAAGATAAAGCAAATTGTTGAGTTTTTGGTGATATTTTTTAGGCCAGTGACCTTGGAAAAAAAAAAATAGGCCAAGGTCACCTTTAGGCACATCATTTGTAGGACTTTATGAAATGCATGTCCAATAAAAAAAATTAGGAGCCTGTAACTGAAATAGTTGATGAGATAAAGTAAAATGTCGTAAATTTTTGGTGATATTTTAGGCCAGTGACCTTGGAAAAAATAGGCCAAGGTCACCTTTAGGCATGTCATTTGTAGGCCTTAATAAGATGCATGTCCAGTAAAAAATTAGGAGCCTATAACTGAAATAGTTGATGAGATACAGCAAAATGTTGAAGTGACCTTTTTGGTGATATTTTTTAGGCCAGTAAAAATTGAGCCTGTCCTGAAATAGTTGATGAGATAAAGCAAAAAAAATAGGCCTTGAAAAAAAGGTCACCTTTAGGCACATCATTTGTAGGCCTTAATGAGATGCATGTCCAGTAAAAATTAGGAGCCTGTAACTGAAATAGTTGATGAGATACAGCAAAATGTCGAGGTTTTTGGTGATTTTTTAGGCCAGTGACCTTGAAAAAATAGGTCAAGGTCACCTTTAGGCATGTCATTTGTAGGCCTTTATGAGATGCATGTCCAGTAAAAATTTGGTGCCTGTAACTGAAATCGTTGATGAGATAAAGCAAAATGTGTTGACGGATGCATGCACGCACGCACGCATGCACGGACGGAGCCCGATACCATAGCTCCCACACCGCGATCGGCGAGGCTAATTACCTGGAAAGTTTTACATGGGCGTGAACTATAATTGTGCTTTACACAGATAACCCTGAGCAAGCATTAAAGTGACTGGATTACAGTGAGGGATTGTTTGAGAATATGAGTGAGTACTGAAGTCATCGAGGGACAAATCTACGTGTAAATCAATGATAGGGAATCACGTGTTTTTAATATCTGATGACTATAATTGATAGTATCAATACCATGTTGAATTTTTGTTTGAGCAAACTGATTTTTTTTCACTACTTAATCGGGATACCTTGCCTATTATAGTTGAAACGGTGCAGCAAAGGACAACAATTTTTTTTTCTGTCACAAGAGATCATTTTTATTCACTGCTAGATAGATACTTTGGACAAGTATATTTGCCAGTTTGCACATCAGGCTTCACCTTTTTTAAAATAAATTCATTGCTGAATTTTTATGAAGACTTTTTCTTTTTGTGGCCCTTTTTCTGAACAAAACTTATGAAAAGAAACTGAAATACGATGTAATTCTAAATGCTGCAAGTGTCTTGTTTTATTTAGGCCATCATCCCCCTCTCTGTGAAGCTTAAATCTTGAATTATAAAGCCTTAAATAGGGCAATGCATAAACAACCATATTTGGCTCCTGCGCAAAGGGGTTAAAAGATTTGTTTATCATTTTATCTTGCATTTAGCTGCCCCCAGCAGTGCAGGAGTAATGAATTAAAAGTGCAACAATTTTACAACGTACATGGTGAACACATGAATTATGTTAAATCTCCACTTTCGCCACCTGTAAGTTGCGGTTTGTGGTTTAATTTGGACAAAAGAAGTTCACCTTTTTTGGAATTGGGTATACATGATTTCATTTTTTATAGCATATTTCAATACACGTTTACAACTCAGGCTATTTATTGATCCACTATTGTGGAATTTGATTTTTATCTAAATTTTTAACCTGCTATGTGTATGTTTCAATGCACAATTTATTGTGTCCCCCCTTTTCTTAATGGCTATGCAGATGGTTATTTTGTTGTAATGTTTTCCAGGAGTGGTTGGGAAGGTGTGTGTGTGTGTGTGTGTGTGTGTGTGTGTGTGTGTGTGTGTGTGTGTGCATGTGTGATGATGTTGTTGTGATGATGAGATGGTGTGTGTGAATGAGTGTGGCAATGTTTTATGTGGTATGGGAACACATCCTGATACTCTATTCCACATGTGACGTTCCTGATGGAAAAATAAAGTACTTTGAATTGAATTTGAATTTGAATTGAAATTGAATTGACAACTCAAAAAAAAAATGTGATCATTGTGTCAATACATGTCATATTTTCAAAACTGTACAGAAGTGTTATATTAGCTCATGGAGCAGGTAGGATATTAGAGAGATCTTGTCAGGTAGCAATTTCTGCCTGTTACTCAAATTAGATTTGCTCCATGGAGCAGAAAAGAAGTAACAATCTTCGTATGTTGACCATCGATGCGTAAACTCAAAATGATTTATGATTATTTGGGATGCCATCTCGATCACTCAAAGGCTTGAGTTAAAAAGTAAATCAAATGAATCTTGCATAGTTGATTCAAAGAATTAATAACAGATTTAAGGGATATTTGATACAAAATTTAGTAAAATGAGTATCCAAATACAAAGAAACATTTTAATGAATAAAATTTAAAACAAATTGAGTAGTTTTACCTAATAGAATCATTTTTGCACTCCTTCATTTAAAGGCTATTTATTACTGATCCAGCATGTTCTTGCCATGTTTATCATCACTGTGCAATTGGGAAACTAAAAGTGCATTTTGTATTTTAGTATGCAGGCTTATCAGCCTCAAGTCGTCTAAAGTGAGCATCAAATTCTTGAGGTAATTACAAAACAGACTGTATTCTGCTTAATGCTCTGTTTTTGATAATTCTGTTATAATTCTGTTTCAACAGTTTTTTTTTCCCCAGCACATTAACTGATGTACATTGTCTTTAATATTCAGTGCTTTTAAATAAAATTGCTGCAGCATGTTCGGATTTGCAAGATCTCATTCCAAGCTTAGTGGATTGAGTGTTGAACCAGTAAAGCAAATGATAACCTTCCATATTCACATTATTTCATCTCTTGCAGGATACAACAGTCTCTAAAAGACAGCTATTAAGCCATACTCATAAAAGTTTATAGTTTCCCACTCCCCATTATAGTCTGAACGTAGAAATAAATGTTCCTGGACTGGATGTGCACTCAGTGCCATCTGGGTGTGTCGACAGGAATTCCATCTGTTTGTCTCCCTCGATGGAGGTAAACCCCAATATACATTATGATGATGATCTGGAGCCAAATTAAAGCACAGACCTGCAGTTCATGAAGGAGTCACAGGAAGATTCCTCAGTAAAATTGAAAAAGTATCACTTTAACAATTTCTTTACCGTGCAAAATTATATTCCATCACATATTTGCCTTTCAGATGAAACACATCTCAGTTTACTATCATCAGTTCGTAATGATTATCAGTGTTGTACAGTATTTTCAATGAACCCGAGACCATTTCTTGTGTAGTATCCTGAAATGGCATCTAAGTCAATTACGCCTTTTGCATACAACAGTGACATCAACTCTACTAGCCCAGCACTGGGGGCATTGTTGGGTGAGTAAAATTGAGCCCCCAGCCAGCCTGCTCTGTTACAATGGACAAAGATAGGCAAAGAAAATACTATGCACAGCACACGCACACGTATGCAAGCAGACAAACACACACACACACACACACACAAATACCAATGCCTGGCACTCCACACAGACCCCCTCCCCCTCATCAGTCACTTTCACTGGTAGGCAGTGTGGACACTAAACCCTGCAGTGCATCTTATCCCAATGTAGGGCTTCGCATTCAAAACACTGTTCAAATGAAGCAAATCAAGAGTGAAAACTTATATATTATAGTACATTAAAGTTTGGCCTCCACATCACTACTGAGCTCAGGGCTTTTAGTTCTGTTTTCAGCGACTTACTGATGAAAAATAGGACAGTGGAGGAATTGTCTGTAATGGCCGGTGGAATACGGAGGCCAGGTGCAACGACCAGAGAGAAAGAGAGTAGCACGGACACAGTACAAACACAGAGAATAATACAGACTAAACGAAAGTACTCGCGCTTCCAAAGGATGTATAATAGTCCCAACCACGGAAGCAAATTGAGATAGAAAAAGGGAGAAGAAACTCCAATAATTAGAAGATAGAAAGTCAAACAAAACCTGACTACAGATATCGTCAGCAGCAAATAGACACTCTAGCAAAGAGGCGTGGCGAACAGCTTATAAATAGACAGTTCAATCAGCCACCTGGGTAAAGAATTTGATTGAACAGGAAAAACGATATCGCCCCGGGACGAGAACATCAAAAACACACTGCACAAACATCCAGAACCATGACATTGTCTTATTTCTTCTATAGTGCTATAGTGCTATAGCTATAGTGCTATAGTGCCGCCCAGTTCAATATAGCCACCTGGGCTACAAAAGAACTTTGATTGACAGCTATATAGAGTCCGAAAACGCCCAGTTCAATCAGCCACCTGGGTAAAGAATTTGATTGAACAGGAAAACGATATCGTCCCGGGACGAGAGCCACAAAGAAAAGTCCAAAACACACTGCACAAACATCCAGAACCATGACATTGTCTTATTTCTTCAGATATTGTAGTCTTAAAATTATGGTAATTATGCAGATTATTGTTCACCTCCTCCTCATCTTTCCTCCTCTGGGGAACACCCAATCGCACAGTACAGGTGTGCCTCATCCTGTCATTTTTATTGCTGAATATAGTAGTATCATCTTTTCCTCCAACACACGGGGGCCTCATCCTGTCATTTTTATTGCTGAATACAGTAGTATGCGTTCCAACACAGGGCTCCTCCGAAAAGTGCGCAATGCACTGCACTTGCATTGTCTCTCATGCTGCTGAATTTAATACAGTGGAGGACAGCACATCTAGCACAGACAGGTCACACATGCCTCATGGCTGCCAGGACTCAATATTAACAGGAGAACCACGCAGTATCCTTCCAAGTTTGTCATCTTCCTCACACTCAGTAATAGTGCAGAAAAAAAGTGCCTGTAAAGATAACGGTTGTAACTGAACTGAGATTTGATACGTAAAATTTTACCAGTTGTCAGCTATACATAGATGTTTTGACCTTTTTGCATATTAAATCACACTTCATTGTTCAATGCTGGAACATTACTGTACTTTATAGTATAAAAATGTGCCTTTAGAGATTTTATGGGCAATTATGAATTGCCCTGGGGGATGTCCAGGAACCAGTGAAAATTTGTTGATGTGGAACAGAAAGATATATCTCAGCATTATAGGGATAAGTCACCAGCCTCCTTTTCTTCATCATCCTCCTGGTGAAGTAAGGAGGCTCTCTCCCGGACAGTGATGTTGTGCGGCATAGATGTCAGAGTGATGACTGCACAGCATTTTGATGGAGAGAAGTGTGGACCACTACAGGACTTGTGCACACACCTGAAGCGTAACTTTCCTCTCCCCATAGTGCACTCTGCAATGCTCTTGGCCACCATATGAGCCTTGTTGAATGCTAGCTCACTGGCAGTTATAGGATTTTCCACAGGAGTGAAGTGGTATGGCTGGAGTGGATACCTACTGTCCCTGAGGAAACGCCAGCAATTGGGGTTTCCTGCTGCCTTTCACCTAATGGAAGAGTTTGTGAACAGGAACAAGTCACGCATACTCCCAGGCTACCACACCTCTATATCAATAATCAGACCTAATGATCACACATCACCTGGAGAGTTGACGGCAACATATCCCTTTTGATAAGTGTACTGACAGGCATCCTCAGATTGAGTTATTATGGGAATGAGTGTTCCATTGGCCACCCTGAGGGGCTGTGGGATGTTGTACATCTCCAGAAAGGTCTCTTGTATCTCCATGATGTCATGCCATCTTCAGGGAAATAGAGTGTGGTTGGGGGCATATCGCAGAAGTACACTGGCGACAACCTGCACGTACCTGCAAACAGGCGCCTTGCTGCGGCCGTGACCTTCGCTTAAGACTGGGGGAAGCTTCCAGTGGTGTAGAACCTCAGTGCAGCCAGTAGCTGGACCTCAGGTGTCGGGGAAAAATTCTTCCTTTTTACGCGGGTAATAGTAGGTGCTATGAGGCTAACCAACCATAGAATTTCCCCTGTGATGGTGTTGTCAAGAAGAATTTATAGGGGACTGCGATTTTCCCAGATAAAATGATTTAACCGCTCTAGAGGACTGTGCAGATGAGGATGCTGACTGGTTCTGATGAAATTGAACAACACGCTGTATGGTAGCCATGCTTTGCTCAACAAACCAAGATTCTTCCAGTCTAATACACACTCCATACTTCAATAAATAATGTGTGCCTACTTTATGTTGATAAGTGTGTTGTGTGCCATGACCTAATTGCCCCTTTTTGTAGCAGCCTTTTTGAATGTCATAGATGGGTAAACATAGGTGTAACCAAAGATATAAAATAATTAATATTATTGTTACATCTTTGTTTACCCATCTATGATAAGTCTAAATGGCTGCTGTGAAAAGGCCCTATTATGATTAAATAATTAGTCCCACTGAAGCCTATGGATTCTGCTGACTGTTCCCAGAGTCAAGACAAAGCATGAAGCAGCATTCAGCTTAGCATTACTGGAATATACTTCCTGAAGTCCTGAGACTTGCTCCAACATTGACGGGTTTTACATACAAATTAAGTACTTTTGCTATATGCTAACTTTTAGTAGGCTAAATTCATTTCAACAAGTTTTTAAAGCCTATTCTGTGATTTTGTCCCTCATTTACACTTTTCCAACTAAATGTCCCTTTATATCCGCTTTGCCCGATCATGTGCCCTGGAGGGCCGACAGTTTGCAAGTTCATTTCAACCAATTGCTATATTTGCTGATTTTACTGATTAGCCTGCCTTCAAGCAGCGAGGAGGGAACTGATTGGTGTTATTAGCAGGTGTAATGATTGGTTGGAATGAAAATCTGCATACCCTCGGCACTCCATGGCACATAATTGAGCACCACTGCTTCATACCTTTTTATGCTATACCATGCCTTTCATGTCTTATGTAAAGCACTTCAAATTGCCTGTGTCTATTCAATATGCTACACAAATAAGCTTGTCTTGCACTTACTCCGTATTTCTGTATTTTGCTGTTGCAATCGTGTGATGGCAAATGGTCGCACCTTTCAAAACATCTACTTTCACGTGGACCATAAAAGAAAACACAAGGTAACCAATGTCAAGATGCGGTCTCCAATACACTTTGGGTCAGAATTGAAGAGCAACCATGGATGACAGTAAGACTCCTTCTCTACGATTAATAAAAGACAGAAACTGGCTGGCTTCGGGAATACCCTTTTTATTTTGTCAATCATACTGTTTGGATGCTGCTGCTTGAAAGTTCAGTTCATGTCAACACAATAAAGATAATCAAAAACAAATTAGGTTTTTTTTTTTTTTAATCATTGAGATCGTGTGAATGTTCCCTAACCTGATCCTGAAATGAGAAACAAAGGGAATTGCTAGGGTATGTTACTAATAAAAGTACAAGCGCAACGTTGCGGAATTCTGTTGCTGAATATAAAAACATTCAACCTGCTGTAAATAACTGCACATGACTGCCATTGACTGCCTTACGTTCCTTGTTGCCCTGGCAACAGAATGAGCACAGAAATGGAAGGCCGTGCATAGGCTACCGAGTCTCTGCTAAGGCCGACTGTCTCTCCATCAGGACCTTTAAATCTGTCTAATAAAGTGGCTTTCTGTACCTCCACTTCATCTCATCCAGATGAAAGAACAACTTTCTAAGCTGTTTCTTTTTTCCATAATTGGTTTGAATGGATTGTCCTTTTAGTCATTAGTATTTTTTTTTTTTTTGCTTTGGAAGCAGCAGTTCTTGCCTCCTTTCCTCCTTCATAAAATGGACAATTTAGTCAATCCTTGTCATGGCTACCAGCCAAACCATTTCCAGATCATGTCCGTTAGTGAAGAGGGTTCCTAGCTCTTTAGATAATTTGTATTCATTATTCATTAACCTTTATTTAACCAATTAGCCCACTGAGATTAAGGATCTCTTTCACAAGGGAGTGCTGGCCAAAAAAAATGCAGCAGCACACGTCTGTATTGCAAGATTAAGGGCAGTATACACTACATTACGGAGCAAACCAGTACACAGTACAAAGCAGTAATACAAATAATAAATATCAGCTGTATAATCAATAAATAAATGAAATTTATTGGAAAAAAATGAGTGTTGTCACATATGACATTTTTGAGAAAACTGAATTTTTAACTTTAAAAACCAATCACCCTTGTTCTTACTGAATTGATACATTATACACTTCCATCATAAAGGCGACGCAGTTGACTATAAGATGACCAATTTCCATTGAGACTTGTGGCATTTTTCTGAGGAAACATACCCACTAATGGACATCACTAATTTTTTTCATTGTAAGCCGTAAAATAGTTGTATGAGTTGAATTGATGAAATCTGAAGCTCATACTTCAGGTGTAAATTAGAATGCTGTGATACAGACACATACTTTAATATCAATAAGAGCATTTGTTTTGACTTTTGTTGTTTTTTTTTCTGGATTTAATGGTCTCTCACCTACGGTACCAATTTCATTACATGCTGTTTGCTGCTGTAAAATTATTAAAAAAAAAAAATAAAATAAAAAAGTGTGTCAAGTATAATGTAAAATACCATTGATACATTAAAAAGAGGAACTCAGAAATTCAGTTGTTTATTTTTCAAGTAGCAGCTAATTTGCAAAATAAAAACCGCACATTCCATGGAAGATTTCTACATAAACTCCCTGGTTCTCTTAAAATGATGTTTTATTCACTGTTTGAAAGACCACTTGCATATTATCAAAAATCTTCACCTAACGTGTTACATTATGATGCATTCTTACTTGTGTACATCATGGCACAAAGACACCATGACAGGAAAATAACATCAATGCTGACCGAACAAAAAAAAAAAAAAAAAAAATTACACCCACCCCCACTGTGTCATTGTTCTTTGTAGTCCCCCTCTCTCTCACTCCCCTCCTCGATTTTTCACCCACTATCTGAAAGGTTAGTCACTTATGCTTTAAAAATGTCTTTCTTAACCATGATCATACACAACCTATATGTGTCTAAAAGCATATCAGAGGGGTGCTTTGATATTCTCTCTCAAGGAATTATGCTAAATATCAATGCAGACCAGAGAAAAAACAACTGAAACTTTGTCCTGTTTTTGTCTCTATGTCTCTCTCTCTTCTCATTGGTAAGTATGGTCGTGGTATTATTTCAAGATGTCGCAAGTATGGACGTCACTCACTTTTCCATACTAACATTTGGACATCACTCATTCTTCCATAGAACTTGCTTTTTACTTCTGTCTCTGAAGAGTGACGATAGTCATTTTTTTCGCACCACTATTACACCAGCAGTAATATGTAATAGGTACTATAGTATTACACCTATAGCAATAGGTACTTCAGTAAGCAAGCTATGCAGCAAGGGGACAATTTAAAATAATCTCAAAATATGACAACAGTCTTTTTTTCTAGTGAATGCTTCAAATACACCAGCCTTATAATAAATTACAAATAACAAATATCAGTATGCAGCCATAACGCTGAGCTGTGTTTGCTGACACAGGACCTCTGACGTATTTACAAGCCCATGTGGTTATGTTCATTCTTGAAGAATCTTGGTTCATAGTGCAGTCATCTGAGAGCTCAAAAACCACTTGCATCCAATACTGGAGTTCGGCCTTGTCTTTAACACAGGGAGATTGGACTGGTTTCTCCAGATTCTCAAAATCTTCTCACTATATTATGGACTGTCTTTGATGTGATCCCTAAATTTCCTGCAATCCGACAATTGTTGTTCAAAAACAGTTTCATCAAAGGTGTGGACCTGTTGCTGATAAACTACCGTGCCTTTAGTGACTGGCCACTTTATACCCAATCATAATTACGCCTCCTTTACACACAGTGGGTGGAAGGTATACTGTTTTCTGGTCACGTGCCCATCCATCCAGCCGTCACACAAACCTTATGCGTGCAATATCTACCAAAGGAATGGACACATTTTGACCAAAATTCAGACATGGCGACCCTTCACAGAGGCAGACTTGTGACAAATTCCTTTTCGTCAATTCCAATTCCAATTCTTTTTTGAAAATATTCTTCAATTCCAATTCCTTTTGGTCAATTCCAATTCCTATTCCCCAGTTCCTTTTCCAATTCCTTTTACCTTGAAAAGTTCAATTCCAATTCCAATTCCAATTCCTTTTAAAAAATATTCTTCAATTCCAATTCCTTTTGGTCAATTCCTTCAATTGGAATTGAAGAATATTTTTTAAAAGGAATTGGAATTGAACTTTTCGAGATAAAAGGAATTGGAAAAGGAATTGGGGAATTGAAATTGGAATTGACCAAAAGGAATTGGAATTGAAGAATATTTTTAAAAAGGAATTGGAATTGGAATTGACGAAAAGGAATTTGTCACAAGTCTGCACAGAGGGTAGCTGAACTGATTAGGTTTTAGAGGTTATTAGGTCAAAAGGTTAAGGTCACATACAGCCAGTAGTATGCAGGGACCAAAGATCTACTTTGGGTGTGTATAAAGCAATGGCAGGCAAAGGCATTGCAATCAGCAATTTGCGTTGACATCTACCTTGTTGCATAACTTATTACCTTTTCTCCTATTTACCTGTGGAATGTTCCAAATGGTTGTTTGTCTGTAGGTTCCAAAACTTTCACTGGTCTTCCCGTTACCCTCTCCTACATGTTTTGGTATGTTTTGGAGGCAAAAAATTCGGAACTTGCAAATATTTACGAAAATCAGCACAGTTTATGAAGTGAACTACTGCCACTACTGGTATCCTCCAGAAACACAGGAGGTACAGTACTGTTCAGTTTTACCTTCACATTTGTCATTGTTAATTGTGATGCTGATCCCTGCGGTTCCACGTCATGGATATAAAAACACAACAACAGACCTATAAGCGCATCTCAGACACACACACTTTTAGCCAGTATCTCCTCTCCACTCCATAGACCATATATAAGCTGGGGAGAGTTAAGTCTTGAAGAATAGGCACATCATTCAATTGACACTTGACATGTACAATGGGGGGAAATTCACACGAGCAGCATTATGTGTCTGAAACTTGACTCCTGAGAACATGACAGGCTTTTTTTTTGCCTGTAGGACTCACAATACTGGGGAATCATGAAGCAGAAATAATGCAAGAAACCCTGAATGTTTGAAACCCTTCCTTATGCAGGAGTAATGAGGCTTACTGTGATGCGGAGCTGTCATCCTTCAACTATTTTTAGCTCATGGCATCACCTTGGCGCTAACCTGTAACTGCTTTTTAATAATATTGCAAATAATTAATGGATCAAAAAAGAAATTGTGCAAGAGCAATGTCAGGATTGATTTTAATTATTAACTCTGCCAAGAGGTATTGTTATCATTTGTGTGTGTGTGTGCTTGTGTGTGATTTTCAGTTGGATTACTGAAAAACCATTTAATGGATTACTGCAAAATTTTATGAGAAGTTGGACTGTATGAATGAGAACAGGTGATAAAATTTCCAGACCTATCCAGATACAGATCTGGACTCTGCCGCTGATTATATAAGCTAATGTATCAAAACCTGCCCACAGAGGTATGCGCTCTTTTGTTCTACGTAAAATTCATGCCATGTTGACTCCAATTCAGAAAAAAATGAGAAAAAGCTTTTATGGGAAAACACAGCAAATATGTTTTAACTTGGAGCCTCCAAGTGGCTCCCCATGGTTGGGTGTTTGAATCCCAGCCACGGCATTGGAGGCATTGCCAGGAGGTCCATATGAGCCAGACAAAAATTGGTTCAGCCTTGCTGGGTGTAATAGAGGTTAAGTTGGTTAAAATTAATCAATCTTATTGCTCTCTAACAGCCACTCCTGGTCATTCGGCGCATGTAGATGTACAAGCAAATAATATGCTGATATTGTATTGTGCTGATGGCATAGACAGTGTGTGATTGGCGGAGCGACTGTATAGTGTAAAAGAAGCGAGAGCTGCTTGTCATGTGAGGTGAAGGAATCTCGTTTTTGGGGAAATACCTCTATGATATATAAAATGGCGAGGATGGACAATCAAAACATGTTTGTCTCAAAAATCTACCTGAGGGATACTAATTTGGTATAGAAGGAAACCTGTCAATTTAATAATTAGCCTCAGCTGTGTAACAGTTCGTCTGTCATGCGTGTTCAGATACATGGCAGACAGAAAGTGGAGGACAGGATTCAAGTACAGGAGTGAACTTGGTTGTACAACCCCAATTCCGAAATGGTTGGGACAAAGTGTAAATTGGAATAAAATCAAAACGCAATGATTTTCAGATCACGTGAGCCGATATGTTATTTACAATAAAACTTTGATAACATTTCAAATGTTGAAACTAAGACATTTTACATTTCTATCCAAAAAATGAGCTTATTTCAAAATTTCTGGCTGCAACAGGTCTCAAAAAAGTTGGGACACAGGCAAAAAAGGGCTGAAAAAGCAATTAATATATAAGAGAATCAGATGAAAGAACATTTAGCAAGTAATTAAGTTAACTGGCATCAGGTGTGTAACATGATTGGTTATAAAAGGGATGTCCTAGAGAGGCTGAGTCTCTCAGAAGTAAAGATGGCCAGAGGCTCTCCAACCTGTGAAGGCTTGCATAAAAAAAATTGTGGAATACTTTAAAAACAATGTTCCTCAGCGTCAAATTGCAAAGCTTTGAAGGTCTCATCATCGACAGTGCATAAAATCATGAAAAGATTAAGAGAAACTGGAAAAATCTCTGTGCGTAAGGGACAAGGCCGAAGACCTTTACTGGATGCCCGTGATCTTCGGGCCCTCAGACGCCACTGCATCACTCACCAGCATGATTCTGTCATTGACATTACTAAATGGGCCCAGGAATACTTCAAGAAACCACTGTCAGTAAACACAGTCTGCCGTTCCATCTACAGATGCCACCTAAAACTCCATCATGCAGAAATGAAGCCATTGTTGAGCATGATCCAGAAGCGCCGCCATGTTCTGTGGGCCAAGGCTCATTTAAAATGGACTGTAGCAAAGTGGCAAAGTGTCCTGTGGTCAGACGAGTCCAAATTTGACATTCTTGTTGGAAATCATGGGCGTCGTGTCCTCCGGGCTAAAGAGGAGAAAGACCACCCCTCCTTTTATCAGCGTTCAGTTTAAAAGCGAGCATCTCTGATGGTATGGGGATGCATTAGTGCATATGGTGTGGGACACTTGCATGTTTTAAATAGCACCATGAATGATGAAAGGTATATAAAGGTTTTAGAGCAACATATGCTCCCCTCCAGACGATGTCTATTCTAAGGACGGCCTTGTGTATTTCAGCAGGACAATGCAAAACCACATACTGCAGCTATTACAACAGCATGGCTTCGTAGTAGAAGAGTCCATATGCTGAAGTGGCCTGCCTGCAGTCCTGATCTTTCACCGATTGAGAACATTTGGCGCATAATTAAACGAAACGTCCGTCAAAGGAGACCCAAAACTCTCCGGCAGCTGGAAGCCTGTATTAAACAAGAGTGGGATCAAATTCCAATGGCTAAACTCAAGAAACTGTCTCCTCAATGCCCAGACGCCTCCACTCTGTGTTAAAAAGAAGAGGGGATGCTACACCATGGTAAACAGGCCCCTGTCCCAACTTTTTTGAGACCTGTAGCAACCATCAAATTTGAAATGAGCTCATTTTGTGGACAAAATTGTAAAATTTCTCACTTTCAACATTTGCTATGTTATCTCTGTTCTATTGTGAATAAAATACTGGCTGGTGTGATTTGAAAGTCATTGCGTTTTGATTTTATTCACAATTTACACTTTTTCCCGACTATTTTGGAATTGGGGTTATAGTTTAATGATTGTTTACGATCAAAACAAGAAAAGGAGCTGAGCAGTGACGTGCCATCAAGTGTTCTGAGGGCCTTCAGTAACCGCACCCTTTACTGCTCGATTGCCCTCGAGCTGTTCTCGTTTAAGTTTGCCTGATTGACAATCAAACTGACAATCGACTGAACAACAAAGACAGATACATGACCTATAATAAGAAATGATAATGAAAAAGTGAATGCCTATTGCCTGTATTTATATAATTGATATGGCATTGGAAGGATGGCAATATAAATGCAAAAAAAATCAAAAACTTTAGCTGACTTCGCAGCATTACTTTTCGCCATCCTTACAATTGTCACTCAACTGTGCGTCGTGCCTAACAACTCCCTTTAGCTGTGACTATGTTCAGAATTTAGACTGGATTCTCGTGGCGTATTGCTTAATGAGCCTCGCAAACCAATTTACGCAAATCTGAGCCATGTCATGAGCCACATGAGCGCAGAATTTACAACCCAAAACCAGTGAAGTTGGCACGTTATGTAAATCGTAGATAAAAACAGAATACAATGATTTGCAAATCCTTTTAAACTTATATTCAATTGAATACACTGCAAAGACAAGATGTTTAATGTTCAAACTGAGAAATTTTTTTTTTTTTTTTGCAAATAATCATTAACTTAGAATTTAAAGGCAGCAACACATTGCAAAAAAGTTGGCACAGGGCCTTTTTTACCACTGTGTTACATCACCTTTCCTTTTAACGACACTCAGTAAACATTTGGGAACTGAGGAGACCAATTTTGAAGCTTTTCAGGTGGAACTCTTTCCCATTCTTGCTTGATGTACAGCTTAAGTTGTTCAACAGTCCGGGGTCTCCGTTGTCGTATTTTACGCTTCATAATCGCCACACATTTTCAATGGGAGACAGGTCTGGACTACAGGCAGGCCAGTCTAGTACCCGCACTCTTTTACTACGGACCCATGCTGTTGTAACACGTGCAGAATGTGGCTTGGCATTGTCATGCTGAAATAAGCAGGGCGTCCATGAAAAAAAGACCTTGCTTGGATGGCAACATATGTTGCTCCAAAACCTGTATGTACCTTTCAGCATTAATGGTGCCTTCACATATGTGTAAGTTGCCCATGCCTTGGGCACTAATACACCCCCATACCATCACAGATGCTGGCTTTTGAACTTTGCGCCTATAACAGTCCGGATGGTTCTTTTCCTCTTTGGTCCGGAGGGACACGACGTCCACAGTTTCCAAAAACAATTTGAAATGTGGACTCGTCAGACCACAGAACACTTTTCCACTTTGCATCAGTCCATCTTAGATGAGCTTGGGCCCAGCGAAGCCGGCGGCGTTTCTGGGTGCTGTTGATAAATGGCTTTTCGCTTTGCATTGTAGAGTTTTAACTTGCACTTGCAGATGTAGCGACGAACTGTAGTTACTGACAGTGGTTTTCTGAAGTGTTCCTGAGCCCATGTGGTGATGTCCTTTACACACTGATGTCGGTTTTGATGCAGTACCGCCTGAGGGATCGAAGGTCACGGGCATTCAATGTTGGTTTTCGGCCTTGTCGCCACGTGCAGTGATTTCTCCAGATTCTCTGAACCTTTTGACGATATTACGGACCGTAGATGATGAAATCCCTAAATTTCTTGCAATAGCTCGTTGAGGAATGTTGTTTTTAAACTGTTCGACAATCAGCTCACGCATTTGTTCACTAAGTGGTGACCCTCGCCCCATCCTTGTTTGTGAATGACTGAGCATTTCAGGGAAGCTGCTTTTATACCCAATCATGGCACCCACCTGTTCCCAATTAGCCCGTTCACCTGTGGGATGTTCCAAATAAGTGTTTGATGAGCATTCCTCAACTCTCTCAGTCTTTTTTGCCACTTGTGCCAGCTTTTTTGAAACATGTTGCAGGCATCAAATTCCAAATGAGCTAATATTTGCAAAAAATTACAAAGTTTACCTGTTCGAACATTAAGTAACTTGTCTTTGCAGTGTATTCAATTGAACATAGGTTGAAAAGGATTTGCAAATCATTGTATTCTGTTTTTATTTACGATTTACACAACATGCCAACTTCACTGGTTTTGGGTTTTGTATGAAGACATATTGATATTTTAAGTCGCCATTTATGTGCGGAAGAAAAAGGCAAATAATTTTGTGGTGCAATGTATTACAATGCTATCAAAAATAAATTTGACTGTCATTCAAGCAATTAGTCTGAACAACTGTTGCTAATCGGGAAAAGTAAACTGTGAGAGGTTTAGGTTATTAAGTATTGAAAGGTGAGGTTTCCAAAGGCCTTCGTTACTGCCAACGGACCGCCTCTGCAACTGAGATTCCAATATTGCACACTATAGAAACAAGCGCCATCAGGAGAGGGCATATCTCTCCGGTCCCACATCAACTTCAGATTAGCAGAAAGCACCACTTCAGGTCATGATTAAAGTGCACACTAATTTTTGTTGAAAAATATTGAACGGTTTTCAAGTTATGCTCCGGTCACAGACAGACGGACGGACAGGGACAACCGCACCCATGACTTTATCCCCCCGCATTATATGCCGGGGGGATAATAATATGTTACAAAATAGGAAAGCAAGACAGGAAACAAGGTTCCTTTAAGAAAATGAAGTGCTGGCTTAAAAGCTTAACGGCATGGGTTCTAGGTTAGAGTTTTCCATTCGCAAATTATGGAGAATCAATCATGACATCTCCCAAAGTAACGAGAAGTAACGTAAATATTTGTAGAGTGTACACAACTATAAGTGCAGTTATTGTAGAAACTGACTCAATAATAACTACAAAGTCAATTATCTCAGTGAGCTTTTTAGGATAAACTGCCATTGATAGCATATTCTTCCACTTTTTCTTTAGCTACCTGGCCTCTACTGCCAAATCCCAGCTGGCAGTATCTTTGCTGTGAGTCAGAATAATTAAGAATACTGATCTGTTTGGCCGTGATCCTCTGCTTCGAAGCCTTTCATATCTCAGTCCTTCTTTAGCGCAATGACAGGCATAACGACAATGAAAATTAGATTTGTACTGCAGAACATCCCCTTCATCACCAATGGAACAAGTCCCTGGTTGGCCTGGTTACATCATCAATAACGGCGCAGACCCGATTGGCCCAGGTATAATTTTAGAAAATCGATGTGGTTTGCTAGATGCTCAGCCCAATCTGCAAAGTGAAACCGAACGTGAAGTCTTGCGATCAGGATGGTTTTATCAGACTTGCCTCAAGGTGAATAACTACACAATATAGTCCTGCTGAGGTGATCCCTGGGGTTTTTTCAGCAAGGATGCGCAAAATCGATGTCCTTCTTCCACAAGTAGTAGAGATGCCATTCCGCCATATTGCTTGCAAAAAAATGTGTCCTTAATAGTTCAGAAAAGTTATTAAAATTGTTGTGCCTGTGATCAAATAGCGGCTGCACCGAGTGTAAGCCAGTTTGAAATGTGACTTGCAGTCTAGAATGAAAAAAAAGAGTTTCACTGTGCTGCGAGCACTCTAGAGCTAGCTAGGCCACGTGAAACTGCAAATTATGTGCAAGCTCCAGACACAAGTGCCGCCATTGCACTCGGTGTGCCTTAGTCGAAGAAAGAAGAAAGCGACAAAGGGACTGGGTCAAGTGATTACACTCAAATAGTATTACAACCTGGTGGGGAGTGTCAGGGAATCATTGCATTTTTGCTGCATGACGAGGATAAAAAACACTGGTGATGCCATCGCATGTCTTACTTGTTCCTTAAAGGACAGTCACTGTTGTTTATGAATCGTCAGCTGAACTTTGGTAATAATAACGTGCCGCTCCATCCTCCATCCTCCTCCCGAGACAGTGGAAGCAGGTCACGGCGGTAGACAGAGCAGTTTGGGGTTGAACAGAAAAGGGGGAAAAAACCCTAAAAAGTGGTTTTGATTTTATCCATAACCAAGATATGTCTATGTAAGGTACTCAGTTGAAAAATATGACATTTAAAAATGGTCTGAATATATTCTGCTTCTGCCTAATACACGTTACCTCACCCTTGAGGTCATTCTCTCTTCGAGAGGGAGAAAAGTCCCGAGTCATATCGTGCCACAAGTTAAAGGGCTGATTTATGCCGCTGCATGCTCGCCTTTTCAGTGTATTATAGAGCTAGAGCGAGAGAACGGCGCAATTAGAGACCTAGTTTCGATAAAGCTTTGGGCCTGGGCTCTAAATTTTTAATGTAACGTGCACCTCTCCGAGAGAGATTTACACACACATTTCAAAGGCAAGGCTGCAGGCTGTGTGCACAAGTAAAATGATTCTTGTTTTTGGCAAAATTTTCCCAGCATCATCTTATTATTGGCCCAGAGAGCTGGAATGTCACTGCTCTTAAATCTCAGTGATCTCAGCGGTGCTCCATCATATTTATATTTTAGTTCAGCAACAACTTGCTCCATGTCCCTGTTGGTACGGTGCATTCAGAATCAATACAGGCAGGCAGGTGTACTTGTCAGTTTGTCTGTAAACATGCTGCACAAATTTATTACCTTTAAAATGGACAGCTGTCATTGGACTTTTGGGGTATTTTCATGAAATATCACTAATAGTGCCCAGTTAGCACTCCCGCCTGTGGCTGATCGCTTGAAAAATTCACAGTCGCAATTCATTAATTCATAAAGTCATGAATTTTGAATTCATGTTTCCCTTAATTTCACCTAATAGCTGGGTTCTCACCATAGAAAGCAAATATGAAAAACTCAGAGAGGTTGTTTTATCCTGTTCTACAAGAGATTTGATTTACAATACCAAGAGTATCTGCCACCATGCTGGTCAAAAATATTCATGCCAGCAAATATCATTAGGAGACTTCAGCTAACTGGAGTATGACGCCCAACTAAGGAGAATATGCCTGAAGATAGTGTGGCAAATGTTCCTTTTCTGCAGCATTTGGAGCAATAACATTATCAAACTATGTTATTACTATGCAATGCACATCATTACCATAGCATTTGCCCGTTCTCAGATTCAATATAAAATTGTAACAATTTCCATTTACTTCTTCAGTGAACATGCTTCTTTTTTCACTCTTATATGCAAATTAGTGTTATTTGCAAATTAGGCTCTGATTTACTTGTCCGTGACAGCAGCGCAAACAATAATACCACTCGGAAACGCTAAGGGGTAAAGTTGAAAAGTTGTTTATTGCCATCTTAACAGGCGTGCTGAGGCTGACCAGACATCCTCTAACTAGGCCGTTAAAAGTGTTTATGACTGTGCAGTCCAGTGTTATGAGGGCGAGAATGGCGGCAGCCTGTTCCAGCCTTGTTTGGTTGATAGCTGCTGAGCTTCTTGTTGCTACTTTTAGCGACAAGGTAGCCCTCAGCACTTATTGTCTTTGCTGGAAATGGTCACATGTTGAAGACATTGTATCCGTATGTATCCATTACAAACCAAAAATGAATCACCAGTCCTAAATTCTTTTGTACTGAAACAAAAGAATGTGGGGGGGGGGCTTCCAGTCACTGATTTTAGAATCTGATTGGTCTGCTATGCTGTGACAGCAAAATGTTTTTCTTTAACCCAGTAATCAAATAAAGGAACCCATGTATAAGTGGAATATTAGTCTAAAGGTACTCTTTTTCGAAATGTGAGAAACCAGCAATTACATCCCAGCTTGCACTCCGTAATTAATTTAGTTTTTTTTTTTTAACCTTGAAAAAGATGAAATGAGGTAAACACGGCATAATTCTGTACCACGCAATGTCTGACTATACCTACTGCCAACTCTAGAGGACTGCTTCAAAGTTAAACTGCTCTTGGCAAGACACTATGGCTGTAAAACTGCTATGCTTCTGTATGTAAAAGTACTTCCAAAAACCGAAACACAGCAGAACTGATTAGGGACATGAGTGCATTGGTTCCTATTCAAGAGACACATTAAATCCCATTCTGTTGTCTGAAGGCAGTGGGGTATGTCACAGCAAGGCAGGAGTCGTGGAACATAATTGGTTCAAGCCTTAAAGGGAGCAATAAATTTTGACAGTGACTCAATGAGAAAGCAGAGCAGGAAATGGAGGCATTGTGGTTGTATTCACTTGCAGTTTTTACCCATCATAGAGCCTGTGCTTGCGAGACCAACTGAACATCTAGGGGCTTTTGCATTCAGCACAGCAGTCTTCATGTTCTCTTCTGCTTGAAATAAAGATCCCTAATAAATCACACTTTTACTTCTGGCCCTTTTTCCTTCTATATATGTTCCATTCTCCCTCAGCAGAAATGCTGAAAACTGCTTTGGGCACGACACAGCCTCTGTATTTCCTTAAAGTATGTTTCTCATTTATTTCCTCGCTCATTAATTTGATTTTTCCCCGGAGAGAAGACCTGACAGCCTCGATCAGTGAATGTAACTCAGATGAACAGGTCTTCAGTGGCAGCCTGCTGCAAGGGCATTCAAAAGCACAAAAGCCATACATCAGTGGACCAGGAAGCAATGAGGAATGCTGTAATAATGACCTATGGCTACCTGTTCCAATGCCTGATTGTCAATAAGCATGCAGGGTGCTCTTTCAGAGTAGCCGGGGGTGGGCACAGCAGGAGAGGTACAGGAGCAGGGGGAACTGTTGCATTGTGTAGCCTATAAATAAATAAAATGGGCTTTTCACCCATGCTTATCTCCAGGTTTGCAATCGATGAACGTTGGGAAAAAAAATAGATAAGTTTCTAATGTCAAGTTTTCACTTGCAGTGCAGATATATCGCTGATTTGTTTTCATCCTAATTCCACTTGATCTGGTCATTCATTCTAATTGGCTAACACTGTATGCTGATTGGGAAACTGCGTGAATGAAACCTGAGTATCGCATTTGGATCGGCTAAATCATATTTTGTGCTTTCCTCAGATCTTAAATCGCTCCTATAGCTGTATGGTGGCTTTTTTTCAACATACCCTTTATATCACAGATCAAATAACTATACAATTTGTATGCTAAACACTTGTAGAATACCCCAGTTATACAACATACTCTTTCTTTCTAATTTAACTGCAAATCCACGTAATTCCACGATGGATAAATAAGTTTATAGAAACGACATGAAGCTGTTTGTAACTGTGATATTTGCACAGTAAAAGAAATATGACTTAACTAGGATGCCATCTTTCACTCAGCCGTTCACTGTTCACTTTTGTGATCTTATGATGTTCACTTGCAAGCCAGTTGACAGAATGTTGAGCCGAAATCTATACAAAGCCATCAAGATCATGTTTGGCCTATACCTCTAGTAAGCTGCATTGTGATAATTTATTTTATCATTTGAGGATAAATCGCAAATGTTTTCAGGATCTACTGAAACTGCCACTAGTGTTCTGTGCATTATACATGGGAAACTAAGCATTCTTGGCTTCCTTGACGAGTGTTTTGGGTAAATGCGATCAACATGCTGTTCGTCATGCCGTTCTAGCTGTGGGTTCATCCAAATAATTCCTGGTCGTGTCTTAACTGTTTCTCTCTGAAAAATCAAAACAGCATTAGATGATTGCTGCATTGAACTGCATAGAATAATCTCCAACCCGCACGATTGCTGATACAGCACGACACGCATCAACATTTACGTTATCGTCACGCTTCATTCATACATTTGCCTTGTAATGTATTCTGCTCCGTTGGTAGTGCACGAGTGGTAGCGATTGCTATAATCGACTACGATTCCCATAACCCCGTGATTATTTCCCCCCCTCGTTCATTTCTGTTTATTCGTAACATCGGCAGAGCAGTCTGTGGCAGCCGAAGGATACCGGGAACTCATTTCAGCTCCACAGCGAGGCAGCCAAAGCCTTGCGTGGGAGGGACTTGCAAAACCTTTCCATTCAATTACCCGAGGAGCAGCGGAAGGGAATGCTAACGCGTGGAGATAGAGAAAAGGTATTTAAACGAGTCCATATGCAGACGAAGTTTACCAAGCGATTAGTTTGCACCATTCAGTAATTTAATTAACATGATTTGATTTTTGTGCTTGTGAATTCAAGAACATGGTAAGATAACTCGGAAACATTGTAATCAGAGAGCTTATACAAACTATGCTAACGAAAGGTCTTTTTTATAATAGCCTGAGTGTGTCATCTATTCTGCGAATCTGTGAAGTGAATAGCTTTCATTTGAAGTTCGTTAAAGTGCCAAGAGTGTGACTTTTTTCTTTATCGGCAATGTTCGACCCTTCGGCAATAGTGTTACAAATTATTGCATCAAACATCACCGTAAGTCATTACTGTAGCCATGCGTGTATGTGTTTCTTTGGCACACTTTAAGAGAATAGACTTTGACGTTGCGTTTTAAAATGTTTAGGTTTAATTTTGGGGTTTAGGCTTACTAATCTCAGAAATGGATTAGTGGCAGGATCATCAGGCATTTTAACTGCATATTATGGAGGGGAAAACGAAATTTCCTCGAGCAGAATTACTTGTTCTTTGTATTTCTGAATGCGTTATCGAATTTTATCGGCAACGCTGACTTGACTGAACTGAAAAGGCGATTGGACACCCACCTCGCAAGTCTCATGCTTGTTTATCTGTATTTGAAACCGTTCGACTATTGATAGCCGGTTTATGTGTTTATAGGTATTCTCGAAATGTTGGGACAAGCAACGGAGAAATTGTAAAAGGAAAGAACTGAAATAATCTAATGGCTTCACTGGAGCTCCTTTGCATAGATAAAGAAAGCAAACCATCCGAACCAGCGGGCAGCGATTTAAATCCGTTGCATATTCATAAGTCAAGTAGTTCAGTCGGAAAGGCAATTTCCAGAGAGCACCAGTGCAAGTCGCCTCAGAGGACATCTGCTTGCGAAGGACAATGTAATTCAGCACCAAGGACGGCTCCTTCAAACGGGGGGCTGTACAACACGCGCAAGCAACCAGCCCCGGAGAGAGAGGTCAAAGTGTGCTGTGACGAAGAACTGGAGACATCTTTCACGTACGTGGACGAAAATGTCAACCTACAGAGGGCCAGTCCACAGCCGTCCGGGAAGACTCCCCCAGGAATATCATGCCACAGCTCCTCCAGCGAGATTCGTCCGGAAGTTTTCCAGGAACTCTCAATGATGTCTGACGACGAGCTTACCTCGGATGCTTCGGGTAAATCAGTGGACTATGGGTTCATCAGTGCGGTCACGTTTCTCGTAACCGGAATCTCGCTCGTAGCAGTCTCCTATGCAGTCCCTCGCGACGTTAAAGTGAACCCGGAAAGCGTGTCCGCGAGGGAAATGGAGCGGCTTGAGAATGAGAGCGCCAGAATTGGGGCGCATTTGGACAGGTGTGTAATTGCAGGGCTGTGCCTACTTACTTTGGGCGGGGTTGTGCTCTCCACACTGCTGATGATATCGATGTGGAAGGGGGAGATGTACCGGAGAAAAGCTTTTGCATACTCTAAGCAGTCTGCCAAACTGTATGGCTCTACCAATTTGAGAATGAGATCAAGCCCATCTCGAGCTCCGTCACAAGTGTCAGTTTATGAGGAGGATATGGACACACTAACCTAAAGCTAACTTATCTCATCCAGTGAATAGATTAATCCCCTCCATGTTGGCCTGAGTCACAGACCCTATTATTTAACGCGCAGGCTTACTTTTGTGAAAACATACATAAAATATTATGTGAGAAACGTGAAAAATATATTTGTATGCATTCATGCCTCGTCATTGAAGTAATTCAACAAAGCGTTCAAGAACATTCATTATTAATTGCAGGTGAGTGAGATTTGTGACATTGACACTATGTCAAAGTATTTTCACTATTATTTTTTTTGTGCATGAAACAAACTAATTGTATGAAAATCTGTACAAGGTGCATATATTTCTATATAAATTAGATTACTTACTGAGGTATTTGTGTTTTTTTACCTAAGATATCATCAATGGGGAGTGTGATTAATTACTAAAAATATTCATTTTCAATTGGAAAATGTAATGGTATAAAACTTGATATTCAGCTCTCTCCTGAATAAAGTCTGCCCAGTTAATACTCTTCCTTTTAAAACGTACTCACAAATCATTACACTGGAATAGGATGCCTCTAGGAGGCAGAAAACAGTTGGTATGTTTTAATATTTCAACACTAGAGCATAGTCGTACTGTAATGGTTTTTTAGTGGACAAATACCCTGTAAAATTTGGATTTACAATATTTTGGAAAAGTGCCTGGCCAAGCCACCTGTTAGTGAAGCCAATTAATAACCATAAAGTACTTGTGTTCATTTTAAAATGTTATTTCCACCAGGAAAATTCTCCTTCATCTGGCTAGTTTACAGGTACTGTCAGTGAGGACATTTAGCATAACAAGTTTCAAATGCATCCTGTCTGTTTATAAAGGCAGTACTGACATTTATAGAAGTTCAGGAGTATTTTTGTTATGAAAGATACAGTGTGCTCTATAGGCATTTTAGGAGAGACAAAATTTCAAAGGGCTACTTTGCCACATGGTTAATTCAAAATGGATGCAAATGCGTATCATGTCAGATTAATTTGAAGGTATTTTCATCTCATATGAAGTGAAATGTGAAGTAATCCAAGCTCTTAAGAATCATGTTTCTCTGCAAAATATATACAGACCTCACGGTACACATAATTTATGCCATTTTTTCCACACAGAATGGAATTGGCCATACTCAACTGCACTCACTTGGAACTGGCATGAGTGCTTTATCTACTTCATTCTTTACTGCAGGGTGTATCTTCTTACTGTAGGTTCTTACCTGAGAGTCATTGCAAAGTCGCAAGCTGCTCCATCCGACTTACGCGGGATCCTTATCTGAACTACCAAACAGAGGAAAGTCTGCACCTCGTTGCACCTCGTCAACTGACCACGGCTTGGTTTTTTGGGCTGCCATTGCTTAAAATCTGGGTTGGGTTGAGTGAATAAACAAATTATGGTTGCATGTGAGCAGAGAGCAGCGTTAACGTTCAAAAAAAAAAAACTTCAAATCCTCTATCAGGAATTTTCTCTGACCAATCAGAAGTCCACAGTGTTTTTACATTTCTATGGCCTTAGCTTGCTCAGAACTTTGATGGAGGTGATACAAAAAAATCATTTCAGAAACGCAGAGGCCAAATATATCTTGATCCCCTTCACCAACTCCACCACATTGTTATACAAACAATCCCAAGAATTAATATCTAAAGAACGGTACACAGCTATAAACAATCTAACCGCGGCTCCAAGCTTAGTGCATGAATTTATCTAATTTCTCATCAATAATCTGGACGTTAAGGGCTGTCTACACCTAGAACGATAACTCTAATGATAACTACAAATGAAAATTGTTGAAACTCAAGTGGATGGTGCAGACCACAGCCAAACATTAACTATAACAGCTTCCTGAACGATATTGTTTCTGATCAATTTCAGAGGTTTTTTTTTTGGTAAAAAATAGCTGTCAGCCATTAAAAATTTATCCACTAAATTCAGAAAGGCACTGATCATAGAGCATTTTTGCTTGTTGCTGAGAATGCTTATATTGGTAGCCTTTATAGTTATAGTTCTTGATGTGGAAGGTCTTCATCGTAACTGACTGCAGTTCTGCTTTGACCTACGAGTTTAGCACATGCTCTCCAACAAACACTATAGCCCTTCCGACTCTTAGCTTTATAAAACCAACCAATCCAGAAACCTTGTCAGACCGATGGGGAGAAAGCCAGACCAGTTAAATGAGCAGAATTTACTAATCTGAGTGTTAAGGGTTCTCTACACCTAGAAAAATGACGGTAACAATAGCTATAACTAGTTTGCCTCAGGGGAAAAATTAAAATAGAGCAAAAAATTAATTAAGTGTTGCAATATCGGGACATTTGTCTGAATACAGTGATTTGCAACTTAAAGAAAGAAATTTGGTGGGGGCATAAAGTGGGTGGGTCAAGTGGGAGAGCCAGTGATCACTTGGCCCCCTACTCCCAGTGCCCTTAAACCAGATTCTATCCACAGGTATAGCCCAATTGAAAATCAAAAAGGCATGTGGAATCGAGTCGAGTTGAGGCGAGGCAGTAACCATGCTGTGGAGAATTGTCATTAGGGCTGAGTGGTGTTGTGGTGGCCAATGAGCAGGAGTTTTGGCCATTTTATGCTTTTCCAAAGTTCCAGGCAAGAGTAGAGCAGATGTTCCGTGTTACATCCTTGCATGAAAAACCCACATTGTCAGGACATATTTCTGCTTTGCAAGCTGTGCTTTGGACGGCCTGAATACATAAATAAATGAGAAGCTGGCAGGACATTCACTACACTACCAGACTAATCTAAAGTCAAGGGTGTTGTTTTAGATTTAGAGGGAAAGAATGTAAAATTGTAATGCGATGCAGTAATAAAAGTCACAACCTCTTCTTCATTTTGCCTGGTCTCTGTGGCCGTGTATTTGTGCGAATGAGGGAAAGTTTTCTCCGGGTGACATGCAATAGCTGACACATCAGTAGCAGACTAACAATGGTCCTTCTGCCATGGCCTGAACTCCATGAGTGCAGTGCAGCTTTGGCGATCAAAGCACTCGCTAGCTGCTGGATCAGATTATCCGTCAGCACTGAGAGCTGCAATTACGCCGTGCCAGCACCTCTGAATTTGCTCTGCTGCTGAGTCTGCAGGGGTTAGGAAGTTTTTGTGGAGCCTCCTGCCTCATCACGGACGAGTGCTCTTATCTTAGTAAATTCTGGACTTTCCTTTCGTCGCGCCGTTGCTGCCTTGAAACTGGGTCGTGTTCACCATGTTCGCGAGAAGAGTCCATATTAGTGCCCCCCCCCCCCCCCACCCCCGACTTGTCGTATTCATGACCTTGTAAGTGGAAATTTTGTGAAAGCTCAGAGTTCACGAATAGTAACATGTTTGCTGACGTTTTCAGAAATGGAAGTTTCTCTTTTGGAGGATGGTAAGTATGCTGTAGTTTTAGTCGTGTAGAGCTTCTCACTGTCATTTTATAAAAATTTTGTGGAAAATGCTGATATTCCCAAGGGTTTCTGCTGTCGTTATTCCTTTGCATGTCCAGCATTACATTACCCGCGTGCTAGAGAGCCACGAGGAGTCTTTTAGTGTCCATATTGGCATTGCCTAGCAGCGGTATTCTCGCAACTTAACCACTTGAATGCCAGTCATATCGTGTACACAACTTTGCATGTCATGACCACGAGCTGAAGAGATCCATTTGGGGGCAACAAAAGTCTTCTTCACACTGTTATAAATTGACTGAATTTAACTGTTAAATTAATGCATTGTCTCCTTGCTATTTTGACTGTAAGTAGAGTCCTGCACGTATTTAACTGTAGTTTACATACACAGAACCTGTGTTATAAACTGATTGTAAAATTACAGTTAAAATAACTGGCAAAAAAGGTGGCAAGTTTATAACAGTGCATTTGGTTCTAAGTGAAGAGATTGATGTGATGAGTGATGCTTGGGAAGCTGCTTTTAGTCACCTGACCTGCTCCAGGACAAAACCTTCCCACATCCAACTGCTCTGCCTCAGTCTCCTCCTCCCTCTTAGTTCAGGGACATTAGTCATAGAAGCCGACAGGAGGAAACAGTCGATGCAGAGGTCACACGGGGTCACAGGCAGGGACATGGCTGCGGACCCAGGGGAAACGAGGCACTAAAAGCAATTGACCATTTGGCCCTAAGGGGCTTTATGGCATTCACTCCATTCTCTGCGTTTGCATCTGTATGCATGCTAGAGAGACCGCCGTGCTTTAAATCAATCACCACAACCCTTCTCTTCAAGAGGAATACGGTTATCGTTCAGCTAAGCTCATTTGCAGATGGCAAGTGAATCAAAAGATTTGTCAGAAGATGAGTGGCAAAATGAACAAACACTCCAAGTGTTCAAAGCCTTGTTATGAGTATCGTGTTTATGATTGCCTGCTATCTCGGTGATTTATGTTGTCACGCTTTGGTGCTCTGCAGTGACAGAAGATGAACAGTTGTTCATTGAAACGGGCACATTTGAAACCTTCAAAGTGTAAATTATTACCGCTCTGCTCTCCCTCGCGAACCTAAGCCATGTCATTTTTTTTGACACGCAAATGATAATGATTGTTACAGCTACTCAGCCACAGCGACAAATATATCAAGACTATATAAAAATAGTTCAGTGTGTGAACAGTATTTCTGCATAAATATTTAATCTACCATCTACGCTAATTCATTTCTAATAGGCTTCTGGCTTACAAGACTGGCTAAAATATCTTCAAAGTCATTATTTGTGCATTATGTCAGCCAATCAGCCTGAAGAATGTTTTACTGGAAATGAAAAGTTATACATTTTTAGAAGCAGGATCGTGTTATGACATTGAGAGTATGTGCCCTTTTTAATCACTGGATCAATATCATGTCTGTGGTCCCTGGACTTGGTTGCATAGCAACATTGGCAGAACTCAGATAATATTCTCCAAGGCTATGGATAAAACAAACAATCTTTGGGCTGGAGACTAATGGCTTCATTTAATAAAGAACAGGATGCACTGCAATGTAAAAGAAACTGGTTACCCAGCTTACAAAGAAAGCTTTGTGATTGCATCTACTCAGTTCTAGGATCCAGCTTTATGCACATCTTACCGTGAAATTAGTTGCAATGGCTTATGCACCGTAAACTGTCTGACACATTGAAGAACATCCTTTTCATTAGATTTTAATGAAGGAAAATGCTTGAAAATGTGTACAAATTATGTTAAATGAGGGGAAAAAAACATCTGAAATGGAAGATTTTTGTGCTGTGCGGGACTATCAAACCTCTTAACCATAATATGCTTTCAATTCGACATTGGAGAATATCACTATAAATACTGCATCTAATACATAGATCTAAATACTTGAAGATGAATCATCAAGACAGATAATGATTTAGATGAACAGGAAATCAAAATCATTCAGTCAGGAAGTTAGCAAT
This sequence comes from Gymnothorax javanicus, assembly GCA_029692085.1. Classification (NCBI taxonomy): domain Eukaryota; kingdom Metazoa; phylum Chordata; class Actinopteri; order Anguilliformes; family Muraenidae; genus Gymnothorax; species Gymnothorax javanicus. The sequence continues at coordinate 179,624,856 of CM056193.1, read as the reverse complement.
ATTGTTTGACAAAACCCTTTTATCAAGTACTTGTTGATAATGTTTGAATCTATGGATTCACATTCCAAAAAAAAAAAAAAAAAAAAAATTTCAGTGTTTCATTGTAAATGCCCTGAAAGTGGTGAGATGTGAAAATGCTTGGGTGGCTGAATGTGTGTGGGTGTGATTCATTATGTACCATCTCTCACTTTTTTTTGTAAACATAGCTCCAATTTGTCTTTTAACTTGTAACACTGTTCCAAAGTCTATCTTCATATTATATTTTGTCTTTAAAAAATTTTTGAGCTAAATATCGCTTATGAAATATTGACAATGATGTGTCCTTTTTTTTAACCTGAAATATAGACTATTTGATACTGAAACATTAAATATTCAAACACCCAGAAAGCCCATCTAATTTCAACTCTAGAGTCTTCTAAATTATTCTGTTTCAGTACAGGTATATTAATACATCTGTTCACCCTGCGCACATCAGTAATTTTTAGAGCATATTTAACTATTTGATTCAAGAGTGTTTAAAGATTTGATGTTCCGGGGAAATTCAGATCTACAAATGTGTGCTAAATTGCATTGATTTGCAATTAATCCTTGTTAAATGTAATTTACTTTTTCTTATATTTGTGTACAACGTATATGTGACCCCACTCTATGCATCCATGAAAGTTTTTATGATTTCAAAGCTACGGTGTTTAAAGCCTTTTGAAGTTTGACCCCTGTTTGTGTACATGTGTATACGAAGAAGATGTGTCTTTGTACATAATTAGATTACAATATCTTAGACGTGTCCATGGAACCACACAGAGATATAATATGCTAATTAATAAATTAATTTCATAATTGGGGGAATGAATACAACGCTTTCTATGTGGATAAACTATTCTATACATTTTCTAATGTTTTAACCGGTGTCACATGCATGTCAGAATTCCTCCATGATGGTAGCCAGCGGAAAGATGCAACAGGGGCCAAACGGTTGGAAGAGCGATATCAGCGTCCCTTACTCGTACATCCCTCCACCTCACGGCTGCCCTTAAGAAAGAGAAGGGAGCCCGATAACCATAGAAACAGGGTCATTTTGTTGCTAGGAGAATCTGCAGGACCACATTTCAGAAATGAAAATAATGAGCAGCATTACAACAAAGTAGTCATCAGATGCCTGCGCCGAGACCCACAAAGACTCCTTGGGTTTTGATGAGCTGTGCATCTGGGAGCCTGACTTCTTCTGTTTACCGTATTGCTTGAATCACGCAAGCAAAACTGTTCAAAGGAGCAGTGCTGGGAGATTTCGTAGAGTGACAGATTATTCTTGGATATTGCAATGCATTACTGGCTCCTCTCTTTAAAGTGTTTAACACAGATAGCAGTCAGGTCATTTTAGATAAAGGCATTAATCAACTGCGGAGTATAAAATCATCAACCCGTCGACAAAGTAATTATGTGCATTACACACGCTGAATGGAAATGCACGCTAATAATTTCATAAGGGATACAAGCAAAGTGGTAATTCATTAACTCAATTTACATTTTTATGTATAATTGCACAATGCAACAAACTCTATATTTCTTTCTTAGTATAATCACGATGAAGGGCTATCAATATTCACAGTGAAAGCTAGGATTAAAGCTGGGGCCATACCATGCATTGTCAATTCCGTGATCACTGCACTTGTGTGAGAAATATCAAATTGCTTTGATTCTATTGTTAATTTTGCTGTCTAATCATAGTTTTACGGATGCTGCAATTGCCAGATGTTCCAGAATACAGTTTGAATTTCCGGTTTGTATCTCTCATTTAGATCATCTTTAATAACAGCCACTTGTAAAGCAATCATCAACAACCAAACTGAGAAAAAAATGGACTCATTATGCAAAATTCAAACAAAATCAGAAAGGAGTTATTTGAAAAATCCATTCACCTTCTACAAAAGACATTAAATGAAGATGATGCAGGAGCAATTCAGGACTAATGCCGATGTGACAAATTGCAATTATAATTTCACGTGAGAAGATGATGTTAAACGGGTGAACTAAATGTATTACTGCAAAGGGAGCCTCCAGAAAAGGCCTAGTCCCTCAAGAGCAAAGATGGGCCGAGATTAATAACATATTCCAACAGCTGCGGTAGTTTGTGGACCACTATTAAGAGTACAATGTTCCCCATAGAAAAAAATTGGCGGATTTGGGGCATTTCACCCCCTAAGTGTGTAATGAAAGGAATCCTGTCGAATCTCACTGTGTAAAGGGTAAGCCTGAAAACCAGTTCTGAATGCCCAAAATCTGCGATCCCTCAGATGTCATGTTTTAAGACCTGTTATTCAACTGTGATGAATATCATGTCATGGGCTTGGAAATGCTATGGTAAACTTTTGTCAGTCAGCAGCTATCGCTGCTGAATCCACTATGCAAAGTTGAAGTCATACAATGCATCAACACTGTCCAAAAGTGCCGCCAACTTCTCTTAGCTTGGTGTCATCTGAGGTGGACTGAAACACAGTGCAAGTGTGTTTAGTGGTCTGAGGAGTCAACATTTCAAGTGGTTTTTGGAAAAATAAAAGCAGCCAACGTATTCCCCACCCCAAAGACGACAAGAGCAACCCAAGCTGGTGTCAGCATCAGGACCTAATGTCTGTCATGGTATGGGGTATGTCAGAGCACATAGTTGAGTCTCACATTTGTGAGGGCACTAGAAATGAAGAAAGCTATTGTGCAAATTTTTGAGCAACATATGCTACCATCCATATGTAGGTTTTTTTTTTTTTTTTTAAGGGACATCCCTGTATTGTCCAGCAAAAGAACACCAAACCAGATTCTTTACGGATTACAAGTGTATGACTGCTTAAATAAGGAGTGTGGGTGTTAGACTGGCTTGCCTGCAGTCCTGATCTGTCTCTGATTAAAAATGCATGTTAGATTATGAAACAAAATTTATGGCAACTTAGGCCCCATACAATTGTGCAGCTGAAGACCTGCAAAATGCATGAATGGGGAAAATTATGCCTGCTGGTGTCCTTAGTGCCCAAACACTCAGTGCGAGTGATTAAAAGTAATGGTGATATTAACACAGTGGTAAGCAGTTGACTGTGCCATTTTTTTGGACTCTCACAATTATCACATTGTATACTTTCAGCAGGTAATTAAATTCAAGGTTGAACATAAAATAATGTGCTGCACTATTTTCAGTGTAGTGGAGGGAGAATGGACCTTTCAAAACAGCTTTTTCAACAGCTTTTTCATTTTATTTGCATTTTAAACGAAGTGCCAAGTTTTTCATAATTGGGATTGTACCTAAAGCATATTTAAATCTTTCAAGGGCCTTAAAGACCATAAATGTTATTCGATGCCAAAGAATCACTTTCATGAATGATTGTATGTGAAAAGCATCAAGAGTAGTTTAATAGGCAAGGTCAATTAGCTCACCATCCGTCTCCCAATGCTGATTCAGCGTAATTAAGGGCGTGCTACGGCAGTGTCAAACTCTACTCCTGAAGTGCTGCAGTATCTGCGCTCTCCTTCCAATCAACTGCCAATCATTGCCTTGAGAACAAAGAGTGTGGACTCCTTAGCCCTTCAGCTAATTAAAAAATTAAACTAAAAACCACCAAGTACTGTGGCCCTCCATGAGCAGAGTTTGAGCCCTTTGTCCTGTAGTTCTTAAATGTGTATTTTTATCAGGAAAGCATTTTCACAGGGTCCAAATCAAGACAAAAATGTCATCAGGGTCCATTATCTTCATTTTTTTTGCTTGTTCAGTTTTAGCCTTTTTTTTTTTTTTTTTTTTTTTGCCTTGTCCAATATATATGGCAAATAGGCACTTTTTATGCTCAATGGCTAGCATATAAATCTGCATTCATGAGCTTTTTTTAAATACATTTAATTGCAGAAGAAAGCTGCATGGTTCATGCGATTCAACTGCATGTATCTTGGCTGGGTTTTGCGTGAAGAGACTTGGTATTGCATCCTTTTCTTGAGGGACGTGTCCTACTGCGCGCAGTAATTCTAGGGCGTGAATAATTGCACAGGGTGAAGATATGAGATTAATCTCATTGCGAGACAGCTTTACTTGTCTGGTGCATGATTTATGGCGCTATTATATATTCTCCATACGCCATCACCATTAAGAGTCGCCAATGTAGACCAGGAATGTTTCCATTTTTATCGATTGCTCATACAGGCACGCCATCACCAAGCTCCTTGGGGATATGAAGTCATCGCTAACTGCTTTCAGTACCAAAGCCCACTGGGGGATGTTTTTAAAAGGACGACATATTGGATCTTTGGCACACTTACAATCTGTTATTTACATTACTTTCAATATCTTATTGTATGCTGAATATGGTCCTCAAAGCACTTCTTGGAATAGCCCCATCCAGGCTGCACTTAGCTGCTGGCTCAGGCCAGTACATTGATTCCTGCTGGTCAATGCATTATCCATTTTTACATTCAGCCATTTTCTGGTCTTTTCTTGGCTTGATTCCAGGAGAAAATATGGGAGGAATACCATTTAATGTGATGTTATTTTTAATTATTTATCTAGCGCTTGCATTTATGTTTGTGTATTATTACAAAAGGAATTCTGGTGTGACTGAGAGTTAAATTCAACAGTGCATTAATGCACGCCGTATGAGACCACTGACAGGAAAAAGTCAAATCAACACCTTTTCTTTTGAGCATTTGCAAAAACAAACATCAAAAAATTAATCACTAGTTTGTCCAACATTATGCTCTGAGGACAACAAACTATTTACAGTACATGTAAAGAGGTGAAGAGAGGGCATTTTTATTTTTATCATTCGAGAGAGAAAAGTGGAACTTCACATTTTATATAATTAAACATTGTTTGATAATCATGTTTAAATTTTTATTTATTCATTATTTTTTTTATTTTTTTGTTCCAAGTAGTCCAGAGAAAGTGTAAAATTCGAGCCACAGTCCTGTGTTCAGCTAACCTTGGGATATAGCTAGCGTGAAAATTGCATATAAATTCAATTCCATTCTGCAATAAGATGAGAATATTCAATGAATGTCAAATATGTGTTTGAAACTTCTTTCTTTGATTTGGTATGGCATTCATTCCATTGCCTGATGTTGTACCTAAATTATACTAGAAAGAATGGAAAGTGTGGCAACATGCCCTGCTCTCCTTTCAGAGTTTGCAGAATGATAAAATTAATAAGGGGATACTCAGATTTTTTTATTTGAAAAAGTCCAGGAAAAACAATTATGTCCATCATGAACCAGCAAGCATTCTATGGTCGCATTCTGTTTCAAAAACCACTGACCACTGCCTTCCATCCAAGATAAGCATTTTCCTTCTGACAATATGGAAAAGTATTTTGTCTTTGAGTCAACATTATTCTGGGGAAAATTAATTGCAATTAAACCGATCTTGGCTTTTGTTTTGGATAATTTCCAACTTTACTTAGAACTTTAATTTTAAGCATTTAAACAATGTTTCCAGAGTTGCAGGCTTCTTGCATTATTTTGGCAATTACATGCATATGAAATCCAATACAATATGCTTCCACACTATGAGCAATCATGGTATATTTGTTATCAATTTAAAATCTTTAAACTTCATACTTCAAAGTGATTATGATTGACTGCTATGTGGATTTGAATTCCATGAAATAAAGTGCTTACTATCTGCCCTCCAACCACACACCCAAATAGATCATCTGTTTGTTCCTACCCTGTAGTATGATCCTGAGGAGCGTTACCTAAATTTGCGCCCCCTACTGGCAGCAGAAAGTTTCGGTTACAGTTAGGGTTAGGTTAGGGAATTAGTGATAGCGACGCTGAGGATGGACACCAGATTGTCATTATTTGCACGACCGTTAGAGGTCGCTTAACTCTTAACGTAACTTTAGGTCTAAGTAAGCTGCTTGTACAAACGACCTTTGGGGGTGTATTTTGGTGGAGGACTGTCTCAGTGCTTGACTGGAGATAGACTATGATCAGGACATCCAAAGTAGCCAACCTAGTAGATTTTGCGGACAAACATTGTGGAATAGTGACCTTCAGACCTGTTAACTGCCTCCTGTGTACATGAGCACCAGTGTAGCTCCCAGCCCATGAGAAACACTGTCTAACTGCTGATCCACAGGTTGTTCCAACAGAGCGTTACTGATTGAGAGAATCTGGCAGTACAAATCTTTTTCATCGATGGAGTGTGGTGACAGCTTGGTCTAAATGCAGTTTTGTGACTCATAGTCTTTTACATCCTAGCCAGACATTGACAGATTATGTTTAGAAGTAATGTCTGGCCAAATTACTTTTGCATAGTCTTATCTCTAACAAATATTGTTGGCAATGCATAATATCATGTAATCTCCAGGAAATCTGGGTGTATTCTTATGCATAAAAATACAATACAGTAGTTTGTAGTCTCACACTTTGCGAAGATCTCATATACATAACGAGAATACATAGATAAATAAATACAGGAAGTGCACACCATTTATTGAGAGCCTCAACGGCAGATGGGACAAATATCATTTAGAATTGCCATCAGACTTGATTTTCATCAAAATAAATCACTTGAGTCAAATCATCTCTGATTTACATAGCTATGCCACAATCAGTCTCAAAAGCATAGAAAAAAAAACTAAATTATTATTTATGCATTTATGAAACTGACTGTTCAGTGCTGATCTATGATAGCTCATCTGAGATGCAGTCTTCAGTTGAAAGCCTGAACATTTCCCTTGTTTCATTTAAGTGCCTCTTTATCATCCATCTAATTTTTTTTCTGATCGTACATTCCTTTGTTTTTCTAAAGTAAACGGAGGTTACTCAGTAAAAAAAAAGGTGAAATTAACCACTGTTTATCATTTCTTGTTCCTTGATACATCCACACGTGCAGTGATGAAGCTCTAGATTACATCTTATCTGGCTTAATGGCTTGTCACGTAGGGCGCTGGAACTGGCGGGTGGGGGTTTTCCTCTGAGGTCTAAGCTTACTATCTTCCAGGTTGGTTTGTCGCTAGGCGCGCATGATTTCATCTTCAGCTGGAGGCGTACTTAGCACTCATCCATCTGCTTTCTACTCCATCCATTATCTATACTGCTTCTTCCTCACTTGGGTCGCGGGGGAGCTGGAGTCTATCCCAGCTGACTATGGGCAAAAGGCAGGAACACAGCTCAGCAATCTTTTGCAGGGCACAAACACCATTCACTTTCTTACTTTTACCTCCTAGCAATTTACAAGTCTCCAATTAGCCTGAAATGCATGTATCTGGACTGTGGGAGAAAACAAGATTATCCAGAGGAGACCCACACAAACACTGGGAGAACATGCAAACTCCACACAGAAAGGCTCCAGGCAGATTTGAACCCACAACCTTCTTAGTGCAAGCAGTGCTAACCACTGCACCACTATACCACCCCTGCCTGGCCACAAAATATTTATCAATAATAATAAGTATTAAAGTAGTTCAGAGTCGCGCTAAGAAGTTGTTTTTCAATTGTGTCACATATTCAAATAATTTGTTAATAGTCTAAGATGGCCAGTAGCAGGAAACTTGCAAAAATGCAGAACTGTGGACTTCATGGGGTTAATAACCACTGTAATATTCACCCATGTTCATCATAAGTGAACACTGCTGCACACAAAAATGCATTGAGTTAGTTTTGTTCAAGCCGTTCAGTCTTTGCTTTTGCCATGATTGCTGATAAAATTTGTCTCTGGTTTTCTTATGAGGCTTAAGACAGGCTGAGGGGGAAGACAAGCTGAGGAAAGTTTTTCCAGCTAGAACTGGCTAGTTCATATTGTCCCCAGTGTTATTGAACGAAACTCTAGTTTCAGTCTAAATGTCACATTAGTATTCAGTTTTTCGTATGTCAGCGTCAACGCCTTGATTACCATACACACATAAAAGATAATTAGGACAGATGATGACACCCAACTAATTGGCTGAAGTGTCTGTGTAATGTCTCCCCGCTTTTTAATTAGGAGCCACTTCAAATATGCAGTTACCAAGGTGATGCCATGCATAAAGACAGGGATAAAGCTATGCACTTCAGTGCATATCAATGTTCATTATTTACTAAACACTTACCTATATCAATTGAAGCTTTTATGTATACCAATATTATAGGCTTAACTGAAGCAAATTACTTCTTGAGTGCACTTTATTAGAATGGTGTCCCTAAGTCTTCGCTAATATTGTTTTGTTACCGGACTCACATTAGACCGCAGTTGGCTATATAATTCACAAAAGCTGGCCTGAATGTTATGCATAGGTTATTGAAATGTTCTCTTCTCTGAGACTTTTAAGGATGCTTCACTCTCTTTCATGTATTCACTTTATTTTTATGCTTTAGGGAACCATTTCAAAGCCCACATTTTCTCCTATTTCATCCAGTTGTTTCCAATGAACGCTGCCTTTGATTTCTGTCAAGCTTATTGGAATAATTGAGTCAGCTGGAAAGGAATATTTTAAGGTAAAAAAAAAAAGAAAACATCAGTAGACTGCTGCTATAACTTCTCTCTCTGCCCACTCCCTGGAGCAGTCTGCCGAATAACAACACCATTGAGAAAAATCCCAAATTAGCTATCATGCCCTCCTAAGCACAAGCAATGCAGGTTTTCAGGGATGGTCAATAAAAGCAGTATCCCTGTTACAGACAGCTTCATTCTGCCTTGTGCAGCTTTTCTCTCACTTTGTTGAAAATGTACGAATTCTCACGTTTCTTGGAGTATAATTACCCAGAGAGAAATAGCAACATGATTCAGGAGTGAGTGTGCGTGTAGGCTTCATGAAAATACCCACTAACTGCGAAACGGCCTGTGATTACTCACAGGACAGGAGTGACAGGAGTTGGGGAGTGACAGCCTGATCCATCTGTTGGCTAAAAAAAAATAAATAAATAAACCTCTACCTTAGTTCTGCTAGCTTTCTTTCTTTTTGTCTATGAAGACGATAAGAATATGACTGCTACATGACACAAGAATGCAGTACAGATCAAGTATCAACAGCATAATGTAGGAACATGCATGTATTAGAGGTGGGACTCATCCCTTGATCTACCTGCTGTTCCTACTCAGACATTTCCAGCCTGAAGATACTGTAATGTTTAACCTGTAATTCATGGGCTAATGTCGGGAAAACCATGAGTACTTAAATGTCTCTGTGTGTATGATTGCTTTCATCATTTGTTCTTCTGGCATAAGAACTGGCAGGTCACAGCAGCCCACACATAAGTATTTTCATTGTGTGGAGGCAGCTTCATGGTGATGCATCTCGGATCATCTGACCGCACAGTGACCCATTGCTTACTGAATGTTCACTGAATAAACTGTGCTGGATTCTAATTTATTTATTTATTAATGTCAGCTTGTCAGACCATGCCAGTTTAACCTTATTTAAAGATCAGGGCAAATTTTGCTAATTCTAAATTGGTATCAATAATACAAAAAAAAAAAAAATGCTTATATGAAAAAAAAAAAAAAAAAATTGTCGATTACTGATTGCCAGACCTCTTGAATCCAGGAAGGACACTCCTTTTTGACATATACTTGACCCAGCCATTCGATGGGAGTTCAATCACAGTGATGCAGAATGGCTACATGATTGCCTACAGACAGCCAATCATCAACGTTGGAATACCACGAAAAAGGTTTGTAATTCATTGATTAGAATTACAATGCCTGATTAAGAGTTTTACTTCCAGTCATGTCAGAAAACGAGTGCTGCCGGGATCAAATCAGGAAAAGAGGAGGACCTCAAAGTCCTCCTCACTGAGTATAGCTCTGCTGTGAGTTAGCAGTTGTATGAACCTTGGTCTTCCCATGAAGATGCAGTAGGAGCTCCCCTTACAGCCGTCCTGCCCACAGTCAAGAAGGAACGAGCCTTGGCAAGTATGTCTGCTCACTGAAGCTTCAATCACTCATTTGCTCTCCCTGAGGCTCCAGGCAGGTGCATCAAGCCAGCTTTCCCTGCTATGTTTCTGTTTCTTCTAGGTACACCAGTCTTCTCCATTCTTGCTTCTTGCATGTTCGTCCTTGAAGGTGCACTATGCAAGTTTGTTTGTTTTTTGCGCGATTATATTTTTGTCTCAATTCGCCGACATCTCCCCATGATCCGCTAGCTGCCTGCCTCTGAATTCACTGCAAAAAAAAAAAAAAAACCCGGGCTATGGAGACCGCACAGGCATCACAAACTGCAAATAAATGCAAGGGGCACAAGCTGTGCCCCATAACATAAAAAACCGTTCCGGCCAATCACCATCAAGAGTTGACAGTTACGGAAGCATGGGAGGGAGGGAACTATGGGAGGGAGGGGCGAGCTAGCTCTGTTTTGTTTGAATTCGAATGTCAACAGAAGTGATGTCAAACAAACTTGCATAGTGCACCTTTAAAATTCCCCTGTATTTGTGTTTCACCTCATATGCGAATTCTTGTTCAGCAGCTGTTTTGCACCGTTTCGGCCAACTGTTACAGGAGGCTTGGCTGGCGCTACAATCACGGAAGAGCATTTCCAAACTAACCAGCCAGCACAGATACATCGACCTCATATCCGCTAACTGTGGCATAACTCACAAGAAGTTAGCTAGTGCTAAATCTCACAACCCAACTGGCAAGCTATCATGGATACTTTGGTACTATCTATCTCACTTCCAACAGTTGTGTCAAAACCCACAACTGCATACTATATCGCCTTGGTGAAAATTAATCGTCGTCATGTTAGGTAATCATCGTCTCCTCGGGTAATCTCCTCCTGTTACAGCAGTCTGTGTGAGTTTTGCGATGTGTCCCCTTAAATTAATATATTGGTCTTGTCTGTTCTCAAGCCCTCTGCATGCTTTGTTGTAACCTTTCCCATTGGTGTGACTGTCTTGTCAGTATGGTTGTGTGATGAATTCCCCACATAATCTTCCAGTCAGTTAATGCCTTCTAGTATTGAGCATAGTTCTCTCTTTGCTCTGTGCATTCAGTAATAGTTGATGAAAGAAATATTTTTTCCTCTTGAGTATATTTAATAGCAACTACCTCCCCAGCTGTCATCAGTCTCCAGGATGTTTCCTGTTGAAACTTTGTGCCTGTTTGTATGCAGACCTGCACTCTCCAGAGGGATCTTCTACCTAGCTTCTGCTCCAGGACAGTTTCTGGCCCTGGCGTGGACAAGCCCCCACTGAATCCAGCTGTACCACCAACTTAACTGGACTGTAATTCCAGTTATCATATTCATGTTAATATGTACACTGCAAAAAGTGATTTTCAAGAAAGGGAAATTTACTTATTTTAAGACTTAAAACACTTATTTCTATCACCATTTTTCTTAGTAAGACAAGAAATTTGTCCTTGATTTGAGGTAATTTTGACTATCTTGCCAATGGGGTAAGTAAATTTTCACTTGTTAAGCATTATTTGTTAATAATGAACCTTATGATGAGTTTCTTGTTTATGTTCTGAAATGGTTTGTATTCAAATGTTTCTTTCCTCGTTGTTGCTCCTTTTCTTGTCAGGTGATGCATCACATGGGTAATTGGGCACAACTCCCCCGCCATAATGTCTTTATAGAAAAAAAAAAAAAAAAAAAAAAACTATGGCTGTGGTGAGGTGTCTGCCTGATGCAGACTTTGGTTGAAATGTGTTGCAATGTACCTGAGTGTCCTGCCAAATGAGTGTGCATTAAAAACATCATTTGTAGCAACTTGGCGGCACCCGAGTCTTTTTTTGGACTTCCCTCTTGCCCCTGAGTGCCTTTGCGCAACTGATGCCATGTGAATATTAAAAAGTGCAGCAATTACATCTTTTTTGCTGCGTAGCGTCATTGTTGCCAAAGTTGAGGCAACTGGGTGTGGCCCAAGCGACAATGGGAGACTTGACTCCCCAAGAATCACATGATTAGAAGGTTTATCTAAACACTCATGAATAATTTGCTATTTATACATGAAGAACTTCAGCATTTACATCAAATGTCCTGTTTTTTTTTTTTGTCAAATTTGACACAATGATGCACACAATTGTTTTTTCCTGTCAATGCCGTATTTCATACACTAACTAAAGATGTCATTCATACAGCGAACACCAAATTTCAACTACGTGATTGAATGGTGCAAGTGGTTTTTCTGATTTTTCAAAATGGCTGTCAAAATGAGCAAAATGCCTCAATTGAATCATCATAATTACAACGTACTTGTAGTATGATACCTTGAGACAGCTACAAAAATATTCATGTCATTCAACTGAAAAGCTGTTTGAATATTGACGATTTCCCATTTTTGTTCATTATAGCGTCTAAATTTATGTAAATAGAATAAAATCTACCCAAGTTTTGACCTCACATCCTGTTACGGCATCATCACAGTCAGTTTGGTCATGAAAGTATGACCAAACAGTGAAAAATACCAAAAGTTTAATGCTGCAGTTGATAACTTTTCTTTTGTGCTTTATCTGGTTAAAATGTTAAAATGCAGTGCTGTGAAAAAGTACTGCCCCTTTGTCTTGTTTGTAACCCCGCCCCTTTATTACATGCACTTTCTTCACCCGCAGCTGTTTCTCGTTTCCTATTTAATTTCGTTCTATATTTTCTCCCCTTTTTCTTCTTCCCTGCGCCAGTTTGTCGTTGCTACTTTGCCTCTGAGTCTCACAAGCACTTATTTGAGTTCCTCATTTCCTGGCTTTGACTTTCTTTGTTGAACAGTGTATGATTGCTTACTGTGATAACCTACAGCACCCCTGGATTTTGATTCCTCATCGTCTGTTGGTGCTGCATTCTGCCTGATTGGTTTTTGACCCACTGCCTGTTTTTGGATATCACCACTGCCCTGTGTTTCTATACTGCTATCCTCCCGGCTGGAAATCAACTGTGTCTGTTTGGCTTCTCTTTAATAAACTTTGTGCTTATTGAATCTGCCGACTGCGCCAGAATCCTCAAGTACAGATCTGACAACATCTCCCGCAGCAGGTAAAACTGCTGAGACTTCCACCTAACAGGCACATACAGTACTTGAGCAGATTGGACAGCAATCCACCAGGTAGCATCTGAAACCTGTTACAAACCATAAACTCACAGCTGCATCTTGCATTGAACTGCATACTCAAGTAACTTTTCGGACTCACTGGAATTAATTAGGAATCAACTCTCACTATCTCCTTTTCTCATTGTCTCGATACAATGCTGACATATAAGAGGTTCTAAATAAAACTAAGCCGCATTATTGCAACACGTCCTCACACCTAAACAGCCATTTAGGTCAGTTGTCCCTACCCTGTGATCTGACCCCTTGGAGCATTTCTGATATGAACTGTAGGGTGTTTTTCCGGCAATATCATAAGTAACAGCAGCACAATGCCATAAAAAAAACAATTAGGAATGAATTGTGGCTTCGGTTAAAGTAACTACTTCCTAAGGGTCATTTTGTGCACCTGTATTTACAGCTTATCCCATTATTTTTCTTGTGATGGCAGGCTCTTTTATTAGTGCTGCGGAACACATCTGGTTGGTCAGTTTGTAAATATGACTGGAGGCGTGGCCTTACAATGGCATATGTTTTCGTGCTCAGTGTGTATTTTTTGTCACATTTCTAACTAACAAACACATCAGTAGCTAAATAGACCACTTTTGAAAATGGATGACTGCCTGTTTTGATGGACCTATGTGAAAAATGTAGTCTTACGGTCACCAGTGATTCCACACCCAAGTTATCACATAGAAAAAGCAGGTAATCATATTAAAGCTAGTTGTAAGTAATTGCTAAAACATTACGATCAAAATTTCACTGAAGCTGACATTACCAGGGCATTACTGAAAACATATAAAGGTCTAGCGATGGTCGATTGACCATTCGTGTAGCTTTTTCATGTAGAAACCATCCGTGAAGAAAAAAAAAAAACAGTGATAAAATGAACTGATTATTAAGCACATTTTCCACAAAAGGATTGAAGACCCAATATTTACTGCCGGGCTATAACAGAGCTATCAACTAATCAGCCTTTTTATGTCAGTGTCTCAAATGTGCCCACTGCTCTGTCTTACTCGCAACAAGGGCAAAGAAAGCTACTTTATAGGCAAGTTCGTTTTGACATTTCATGTTTTTTAAAAACTTTTGACGATTAATGGACAATGTGTTTACAACTTATCAGTTAGATATTCTGCTTACCAAAGTAATAGTTGTAGGTTTTAGGTTAATTTGATGCCCTCATGTCCGAGATATGGATGTTGACCCTCTTCAAAAATTGATTGTGGTCTTGGCAGCTTGTTTAAGGTCATATAAGCATATTTGCATTTAAATGGCATTGCTTTTGTCTCTCTAAACAGACTAGGAAGAAGTTATTGCCTCTTGGAAACATTCTTTAGCCTGAGCTACAGTCTTCAGACCTCTGGCTTTTTTCTTTTTTAATGTAATCTTGCATAGTCTTTATGAACGTAAGGGATCCTTACGGCGGAAAAAATACACGCGCGCACACACACACACACACACACACACACACACACACATACATATGTTTGATTGAATTCAATATTCCCTCGAAGTGAAAGTGACAGTAAAAACATTTTTTATGATCTATCCATAAAATTTTTATTCATTTTTTTTATAGCAGCAGGGGACGGTAATTGCATTAGTTTGCTTTATACATCCAGTTGTTTGTGATAATTATTCAATAATTGAAAGTTCAGCTCAAATCTAATCCACTAAACATTCTTGAATTCCATTCAGACTGTCATATGGGCTGCTTTTTATCTATTTTGGGTTTGTTGAGACCATTTTTATGGAAAATGGTACTGAATTGACAAAGGATTTTCAAGAAAAACTACGAAGCAAGAAAGGGCTTATCTAAGGTTTTTTTCCTCTCAGATGCATGCAGGCCTGTATACCTGCAGGCCCATATTCAGACAAATGGATCCAGACACATTCACAGCCCTGTACAAAAAAACATGCACGCATCCACACAGAGACAAATAGGAATGCACACAGACTCACAAACGTGCACGCATGCACACACACACACGCACACGCACACACAGACAAAAAGGAATGCACATAGTCTCACAAACATGCATGCATGCATGCACAGAGACGCGCAAACATGCACCCACACAAATACACACACACACACACACACACACACACACACACACACACACGCACACACATATACTTACACACAGAGACAAATAGGAATGCACACAGACTCACAAACATGCACCATGCATGCAGAGAGACACGCACAAACAAGCACATGCACGTGCACATGCACACACACACACACACACACACACACACACACACACACACACACACACACACACGCACACACACACACACACACACACACACACACACGTTGTTCGCCTAAAGTCTGTAAGTCTTTCAAAAGAATCTCCTACTGGAATTCGTCTGGACCTCAGTGCTTGGAGCTGAACTCCATGACCTCCGAGCCACATTTTATGGTATTTGAGCGGAAGCAATGTTCAAGATTTAACTAGTATTTTATCTCCATTCTCTACTGTAGAAATCAAGCTCATTAGTGAACTCAGGTGGTGAAGTGCGTAATTGGAGCAAGCACCCAAAGACTCAGCAACTGATCATCAGTGTTATAGCCCTGGCTTAAAGCATCATGTTCACAGCACTTTAGATTTTTTTTTTGGCCTGAACACTTGATTCTATAACAACCATCTGCCAGGTCAGATACCTTCCATCTCAAACACACTCCAAGTTCAGTTTCCCTGACTCACTGCTTTCCCAAGATATCCCTGCGCGTCTGTAACTGATGATTTGGCCTGCAGCTCGCTGGGTCATCGATCGCACCACTCTGCAGCTCTCCCCAGGCCTCCAGAGACAGCTGTACACTGGTCTGTAGCTATGGTAACCTTTCGGTGGAGAGCTCTGGGAGTGGACAGATAGGGTAGTAACACAGTCTAGAATTGAGATATCACAGGTTAATGGATTCACGATTTAAACATTATTGTCAAAACATGCAGTCTAACAAAAACTTGGCACAGAAGAAGAGAGGGATTGAACGTGCTAAATTTGTGGGTGCTATATTTAGACAAATGCGGTTTGTCTTCTTGTAATGAGGCTGGTTATCACTCCTGCTTTATAACAAGCTAGAACAGTAGCGGTCGTTCAGCCACTTTTTCAGCTCAAGGATTTTTTTTTTTTAATGAAATCGCTGCATGTGATACCAACCGGTTTTAGTTATTTTAAAACTCTACCACAAGGTGGCAGGCTTTAGCTTCTGTAAACACATCCTTCAAAGAAATTGTGGATTTCGCAATGAAGTGCTGTTAACCCGGTAGATATCTATCAGTACGTCACCAATTCGGACGTGGTCTTGTCATAAAATATGCTACTCACCAGAAAGTGATATTTTATTTACGCTTCAAGATTTATTTAGCTACTCTGAACTGTAGGCAGTGGCTCTTTTGTGATTAAAAAATGGATTTCTTTATAACAAAATTGCACTTGCTTCCAGCATGATTGATGCATTCATAAATATATGGATGCAGACTTAAACATATAAAAAAGGGTGGACAAAATATGAGAAGCATGGCTTTAAGTTTAATTAGATTCCTATTAACGTGGATGTCTCTTTGTCGCATGTGTCTACTTAAAAGATACACAAACAGCTGTACTTTGCCAGGTAAATCAAGATGAGGAAACTAGCAGAGTTTCAAAAGGCTGAATCTGTGTCAAGTGGTATCAAAAATGACTAAACTTACACATGCACCAAACACCAAAAAACAACAAGTAAGACATTCAAAGCTCTATGACAGTGTGACAGTTGATGGGTCCTGTCACTAGAAAATGCATCCGAATAAGTATGCGCCCTGGCTACCTTGCCAACGAGCCTGGCTCTTTGGCATTGTGGTCAGCGCGTGTGACTCTTACCCGGGAGTCTAGAGTTCAAACCCCCGCCCGGGCCCTCCTTCGGCCTGCCACATTCTTGCGTAATCGGCAGGATTCAGGGAATCCCAATGGATGCCAGCATGCGTAAAGCATGGAGCACGAGGACACGCTCCCAAAACAGGGGGAGAGGTCACTAGAAATGCCTCCTAATAAGTACGCGTCCCGGCTACCTTGCCAGTGAGCCTGGCTCTTTGGCGATGTAGTCAGCGCGTGTGACTCTTACCCGGGAGTCTGGGGTTCAAACCCCCGGCCGGGCCCTCCCTCAACCTGCCACAACAGGAACTGGCTAAACTTTGGTCGGATGTTTGTTAATAACCACAGGACTACTGCTGTAAAAATCACCACTGAACTGGATCAGTCCATCTCATATCAATCCATATCATTACTGGTTGGACAAAGACAATTTGTTGTGAGCCTCACAAAGTTGGTGCTTATGACAGAGTTCCTAATGATTTGGAAAACACACATCCATGCAATTTTAAATACACATGCAGCGTTTTTGTATAACTACACTACAAGCCAATGCAAATTAATTTATGGCAGTATTCTGTAAATGCTATTTAAAGATTTCATATTGTGCTCCTTTTTATGTCATTATATTCTCTGATTTCCAGAAAAGACTTTTGTAACCATTATAAACTTATCAGCAAAAATATCTTGCTGCTTGTCATTCCCTCCCCTCTGGTGAAAAGAGCTACTAGCCCCTTAGATCTAACTTCCATGAGCAGCGACTAATACTGGAGAGGAAGCGAGAGAGATCAGGTGTGTAACTTACAGGCTGAAAGTTCTACATGTGTTTCCCTACAGGACTGTTAAATGAATGATTGGAGTTTGAATTGAGCAGTTGAATAGCTGGGGCATGTATAAAAACAAAAACACCAAACAGAAGTAATTTTTCTTTCTCTTAGATTAACTATGGTTAAACTGCCAGGAACCACTGCAATT
This sequence comes from Gymnothorax javanicus, assembly GCA_029692085.1. Taxonomy (NCBI): domain Eukaryota; kingdom Metazoa; phylum Chordata; class Actinopteri; order Anguilliformes; family Muraenidae; genus Gymnothorax; species Gymnothorax javanicus. The sequence goes on along the minus strand of CM056193.1, from coordinate 179,607,054 downwards.
AAATACAACCCCTAATTATATTGAAAATCCGACAGAAATCAATTTTCATCTAACAAGCTTATGTAAGACATAAGAGTCTCCTATCTTTATCTAATACATATGCTGTGATGAAGGAACCTTCACTTCAGGAGACTTAGCTTAAAAAATATAATAAACATTATTGAGTTGGAAATTTATTTTATTTGTAAAAACTTTGTGCCACCCATGATACTACGATGTTAATATTAAGATTCTTCAAGTTTCATTCTTGAGTGCATAAAGGATATAATACACTGAACAAAAATATAAACACAACAGTTTAATCCTTTCAATATTTTGTAAGATTTTTACAGAGGTTGACTTGGTAGGGTTTAATTGCTTGATCAAGGTTGTGTGTCAGTGGTCTGTGTCCGTAGGCATTTCATTCTCCTTTTGCCGTATCATTGTCAATTTCTTGCACATTGTCAAAATTTGCCCATCAGACCGGTGCGACCTGATCTAGAGCTACTGAAATTATGTATGCTCAGCCCAGGCACATCCTGTCCTCTGGTCAATAAAAAGCCACCCTAAAAATCAATTTTTCAAAATGCCACAGACGACTCAACACCTCAGGTAGCATGCCACTGGCATGCTCAATACAGGAATGTCTCTCAGGAATGTCGCAAGGACTCTAAATGTCCATGTTTCAATAATAAGTTGCCTAAGACATTGTTTTGAAGAATTAAGAAGGACAGGAAACCGCTCTCATGTGCGACAACCACGCGTGACAAAGAACGTTTAAGAACGTCATATCCGGACTCTCCATCGCCAAGTCCACCTGAGACCAGCAATCAACACTACCGATGAGACAGTTTGCCTTCACAGTCGCCACATTTCTGCCCAAACCATAAGAAATTGCCCCATGGCTGATGGCAAATTTCCAGCTTCACAGAGCGGACAAATTGTACTGTGTCGGGGGAACGTTATGCTGATGTCAGTGTTGCGGGGGGTGGTGTACGCTGGTAGAGGAATGCTGGTTTGGGTGGGAATATCCCAAGGACATTTCACCAAACTGCATTTATTTAACGATAATTTGAATGCAGTGTGACATCGCAATGAGATACTGCGGCCCTTCCTCCTACCATTCATCCTTCAAAACAACATCATATTCCAGCATGCCAACGCCAGACCCCATGTATGCACAGACTTCCTTGAGGCTGAAAACATTTGTGTGCTTGAATGGCCAGATTACTCCCTAGATTTGTCCCCCATCGAGCATCTTTGGGATGTCCTCAACCGACGAATTTGTCATCGGTTCCGACTTCTGGCTAATATCCGTCAACTCCATACAGCTCTTGATGACGCGTGGGAACACATCCTCCGAGTCATCATTGACCATATGGTATTGTCCATACGGCAGAGACGTGTAGCTGTGCAGCAGGCCATGCCACCTAGAGAGTCTTATTTGTTTGTTTTAATCAGTGATTGAAATGTCTTGCACTACGGTCATACAATCTGTCAGCACTCAATGAAAGTTCTGTGAGACTCTGAACATGGTCATAATTCTCACAATAAGAAGTGACCCTTCCAGCCCAGGTGAGAAAGAACCTTGACTTCGACCTGACATAAGACCAGCAAGATATGTCAGTGCATGGAAATTCATACCTTGAGATGGTTGACAGTAAGGCAGTGATGAGCTCCTGCACAATAAAGGGCTTTATTTTATGATTATTTTTAATTTCATAATGCCCACCCCCAGTGGCGGGGGGGACATCAACAAAAACAGCAATGACAGCAGATAAGAAAGAAAAGGATGAACAACAGCAGCAATGACAGCAAAAAAAAAAATTGTAATAATAAAAAATAATGATAGTAATATTTTCTCAGAATAGAAGAGAAAAAAACAATAGCATTTTCAAGATGTTTGAAGAAGCAGCAACAGTAATAGGAAAAAAAAAAAAAAAAAAAAAACGAGAGCATTTGATGATTTCCTCACGGGAGACGCCCTCGTCCGATGCCAGGCCCGGGGCAGGAAGCCCAAACCCCACCACTAAAAGTACTGCTGCACTCAGGGTCACAAGCCACACACCAAAGGGAATCCAACAGGTCCCCGTCATCCCTCTGCCGCTGCACAAATCAGCAACCAAAAAGACAATGAGCAGTGAACATCTAAAGAAGCCTAAGGCAATACCCCAACATATAACACTACCAGCCTACCCACCAGCCACTGCCAAACAACACCCACGCATGCCTCCAACCACCCCCCACCCACAACAAGGAATCTAGGACTATTTATGAACTTGAGATGCAACGCTAACATCCCACTGACCAAGTCCGTAACTTTATTAATAAACAAGTATTGTTGGCCACTGTCTGCTTCACTTTATTTCTGAGTAGCTGCATTATACCGACCTGAATGAACAAATCACTGTCAATAGCAACAAGGTTATTACCAAAATACAGCAGAGATAGGGGCATAAAATTTGAATGTTCCCACATGGGAACACTGGGATCATGGAAATGAAAATAAACCTAAAATATGTGATCATGTGGTGCTGTCACTATAAAGAAACTAACGTTTGATTTATCTCTACAGGGTCAGAAGTTTGTGCACGTTGTAGTGCGTCCTCAGAATAACCTAGGAGGATAAAGTTTAAAATCTGTGCAGAAGTGTTGTATTTGCTTAAGGAGCAGTCAGAATATTAGTGTCCATGTCAGGAAGAAATTTTTCACCAGATACTCATACTAGTTGTAAACCATGCAGCACAAAAAAAAAAAAAAAAAAATCTACCCACCTTGACTGCCCATAGGTAAACTCAAAATAACTCATGATTGATCGGGATGCTGGAGTCCTGACCACTTTGAGCCATAGGTTAAAGAGTTACAAGGTGGTTATAACTAACGCGAAATTACTTGAAGACCATGAGTTATAATTTTCAAATACTTCATAACAACTAATGTTTTAGACTTCTTAGCTTGTTGCTTCTGTCACCAACCACTGCAAAACACCGTTACAAAAGTTTGCTTTGTTCCTGGCATGCAGACATGAAAACAAATAGGGTCAAGAGGAAGTTCCCATTCTCCCCAATTAAGGGGTTTTTTTTTTTTTTTTCAAAAATCAAAATGCCCAGGCTAAACTTGCAAGGCTCGAAATGCGCACAGAATGATTTAGTTCTAAGCGAAAAGGTATTGTGTGCATGCTTAGAAACCTTGACTATGGCATTTACATTCACATCCAAGTGCAACATGCAGTCACCATACTCTTAATTATGGGAATTAATTTTAGGTAGTAGCAAACAAAAATCAAAATTACTCCCATATTTCAGGTTTGCAGTTTCCTCATTTAGAATGGATCAGCACTTCTATAATAACTTCTTTCACAAATTCAGCGTCGCATGCACCCTCGTCCAAAAAGCATTCCTATGTAAAATGACGAGCTCACACAGACGTGGATTAACCGAATGCTATTGTTACTGCCACCAAGAAAGTATCTTGGCAGAGGATATCTCAAAAATGTTTTGAACTGAATTTAATGAAACTTTGTGGAAAGGTTGGTCCTCAGCCAAGGAAGAGTTGATTATATTTTTTGGCCAATTACACTGAATACTTCATATGCATCCTTGATGGAGGTCTGTGCTCTACTGAGTGCATTTTCTATCACGATGTGGAAACCAGGAACCACAATCATATTCTGGAATAACAGTAGCAAGCAATTTATTGGGTGGTCGAGAGGCAGAGGAATCCAGAGCGCGGCGGCCAAAACATGCAGGACAGGCAAGCCAAGGTCAAGAAGCAGGCAATGGTCAGAACTGGAAGTCAAACAATGAAGGGCAGCAAAATGATGAGGGTGAGGCAGGAGCAGGGAAACTGACACACAAGGCAAGAGCAGCAAGAACACAAGAACAGATGATAGGAGCAGAGGATCAGGAACTCGGAATAGGAAAAAAGGAAGAGGCATGGGAGATAAACACTCAAAAGTAAGAGACAAGCCAGAGGTAGACACAAGACAATCTGGCAAGGGGCAAAGACAAAAGGCAAGCTTATTAGTCCCAAGACAATAAGGAAGAAAATAGGTACTTGATGAGTACATGTCTCTAATGCGGATTGCTAGTTCACTGCAGGCTAAGAGGTTTTTCTTACGGACCTATGGACTTACAACTCGATAGCATGTCTACTTGTGTACGCACAATAGACACAAAAACAAAAATTTGGGGCAGGGATTGACACAAGAGGAAAGTGGAATAGGTGTGGGTAAATTGGACGCAACAAGCAATGAATGAAACAAACTACGGAAAGCGGCATAAGACGAAAGATGCAAACAAGCAAAAAATATGGAACGAAGTTTGTTGGTAAAGAAAATACAGACTCGTGCTGCTCCTTCAGCCATTGCTTTGGACATCTTCACTGGAAGAAATGTAAACAAACAATAACTGAGTTCTAAGAGGGGACCAAGGAGTAAGAGAGCAAGTGCATATGAAAGGCGGGGAGGCCGAGCAAGGCTGCGGGCTGGAGCTAAGCACTCTCAGACAGAGCTGGTAGGCATGAACTGTGCAAAGCAGGTTTGTTTATTATGTAGAAACACTTAAGGGGAAAACGGAGGTCTTGCAGTTAAATTAGGAGGTCCTCAAAGTCACCCATCTATGTGCTGTTGACATCACTACACAGCTGGGTTTTACAGGAGAAAAAGTATTTTCTACAATATGGGTCCTTTTCCTGAATGTTAGGTGCAGTGGAGGCAACTGCATAGCAAAAATTTAATGGAAAAATATCCATAATATGGGACTTTTCAATTTCGTTTTGATTTCCCTTTCCAGGGAAGTTTTATGGTAGATCTTGGCTGGGTATGTAAGACTGGCAAACTGCTCTCTTAGATAATTAAGTGTTGCTTATTGTAGATGTGTCTGAGGCAATATAGTTGAAAAAGGAAGTGCCACCATTTTCTGATCTTATCAGTCTGTCTTATCAGACCTTTGGTTTATCAGAAATATGTGTCTTATTATGTAATCTTTGGAAATATTTATGCTGTACAAAAAATCAATGAGAAAATAAACAACTTCAGACAACGGAAATGGCGTTTTTAGACTAACATCATGGACTACTATTGAAGTTAGGACTCATCCTGTTTCATATCGTATTCTGACTCCTTGATCCAGTTAAAACCCATCTGGAGCTGGTGAAGAGCAGAGCTTTGGGAATTTTCCAAAAATTGGCATGTCATAGAGAAAAGATGCTCTGACATCATCTTTCAGACCAGTGGTTCTCAGACTCAGTCCTTGGGGATAGCTGTTTAATCTGGATTTCTTTCCAACCACAATTTGAAGTCCAGAATTTTAAAAAGCCATTCATTTATCTTCATTAGCTGTGTTTCATGTTTAGAGGGACTATGTACCCTCTTAAACTATGCTATGACAAAAATGGGTGTTCATTTCATGAACAATAAAAGCCCTTCGTCACATTGCGTGTACTTCGCCATTTTCCAAGCAACAATGAAAAAAAAATGACAAAAATTACTCGCTGATCAATAGTAAGACGGTGGTGGACCAGTGAGCTGGAAAGCAGGTTTCTGAACACAGGTGTTTAAGTGCTTTCAAGATACTTTTCCTGGAGCTTGATGCAGAAACAAGACAACACAGGCCTAAAAAATAGGGGAGATAATCCCAAGAAACATGAATAGTGCAAATACAAGAGATCATCAACTATTAAATTCTGAGATCACATTTGTGGTTGGAACAAAGGCCAGCATGCAGAGCAATACCCAAGGACCGAGTTTGAGACCCACTGTTCTAGACTGTATCACAAAACCTAGGCATTGTTGCTCTTGCCTTATAACATTTGCAACAATATGAGAATGTAACTTCATTTTATAATTCTGCACAAATAATTTAAATCTGTGTAATTAATTAGGTTGATAATGCTCAGGATTAGTAAATGTTGCTATATGTGAGCAGTATAGTAGTGCGTACTGGCTTCTCATGGGCCGAAGCCAGCATCAAATACCATTGATGTGATCAGCCTACCTAGTAATGTGATTAGCATTGGGACTCAGAGTTAATTTATTATATATTTGTGACTTTGAATACTTAGGGTCCCTGCCGCTGGCTCGAGTTTGACCAACACTTAAAGCAGATTGCATCTCTGACTCAGATGAGTGCGATGATGTCATCCCATTCAGACAGTCCCCAACCACTGACTGTCTCAAGAATTCTCAGAGTCAGACAGTCTAATCCTTAATGGCTGTACCTTCTGGATGACTTTGAGTTTGTATTATTACCTTGTATGCAATTTACAAAATGAAAACAAAACTTGAATTCATGCGATGACATTGTGAAGTTTAAAGAACAATCTCTTTTCTACTTAAATTAATGAATCTAAAGATCAGCATTGACATCTAAAGAAGACTCACATATGAAATGGGATTAAATTATTTGCAACAAATGAAAAAGTTTATCAGTTAAGCCCCCTCTTCAGTTCTTTGTCCTTTTACCAATGATTTGGTCTTAATAGGGATTTTTAGCTTTCATGATAATGCAAATGTTGTTTTATTACCTTTCAAAGTCACTAAATGCATCAACCTCTAAGAAATTACTCCAATCTAATTTTAAAAGTGTAGACAAAATAGTAAATTAATGATAGCTTTGAATTGTTGATAAGCACTCATAAGTCATCTATTATACTGATGGGTGATAAGCTTCAGCCCAGGCGCTGCAATTTATTAACGTCATATGAATAATACACCACTAAATAAATCATCATTTTCAATAACACTACAACTGTAAATGAAGTTTTATTAATGGCAAGTAAAATCACCATATTGGGAGGTTTTATAATTACTAAGGATTACTAACAAACAATTTTTTTTCCATTAAAAGCAAAATGACTATACACTGTGAAGCTGTCCTTGGGGAACAGTACACTGTTATAAACTGGCACCATTTTCGCCAGTTATTTTACCTGGCACCTTTTTTGCCAGTTATTTTAAGTTTAATTTTACAATTAGTTTATAATACAGGTTCCGTGTATGTTGACTGTAAACCGCAGTTAAATGCATGCAGGACTCTACTTAAAATAACAAGGAGACAATGCGTTAATTTAACTGTGAAATTCAGTCAATTTATAACAGTGTATGAATGTCTTCACTGTCAAATTCCTCTTCACTGCAGCACTGAGACTGTAAGGCATTCTGCCATTGACTGGCTATGCCTTGATTAGTGCCTTGGACTAGAGCAGATGCTTTGCCACCAATGGCAGAGCGATCAGACGAATAATTAGTATTCAGGGCATTAGCTACTATCCCAATCTCCTCTTCAATCCAGACTGTTTTAAAACAATGGATGACTCATCTTTAAAAGGCATGGATGGGGGTGAGTACCTCTAACCTCACTCTCATTAGATTAATGACAAATCTCTTTGTTTATTGATATAAATAAAATGACTCACCAACATGATTATGCCAAGACGGTTTCTCTCTTACTCTCTCCTCTGTCTTTCTACCATCTGTCTCTCTTTCACTCACTCTATCTCTCCTACACTCAAGGTTAGAGCTGCATGTGCATAAGAGCAAGGGCCTTAAACAAATGGCTTTCCCGCGAAACGTCCTTTTGCTAAGGTTTGTCTGGGGATGACGTGATTCCCCTTATTTCAGGCAATAAAGAAAGTGGCTGGAGAAATCCGGATGCGTACGTGCCGTCAAATTCAATAAGCTACCCTGTAATGTTTTCTTTTAATCAACCAAATTGCATTACACATCGATGGTGGGATTGGGGATAGGACGTAAAGGAAAAGGTGAACAATGAAGCAGGAGTTTGACGGCATTTATGATATTATCCGCAAAGGAGAAATTCTGAGGGAGGAAGGAAAATGAAAATGTAAATATTCTTTATGTTCTCCCATTTTTTTTGATTTATTACCTCAGTATCAGCATGGAAGCTGGCCTGATAAATAGGTGACCCTGTTAAAGTGAACACATCAATAGGGCGCTATTTCATACGGTACCCGCCACTGGCTTTGGAATGGTTGTGGAAAGCAGTATACTAGCAGTAGTAGACACTCTGTAGATTGTTCTGGAGGTAGACAAACCCAGCTTCGGGAAGGGTGGTTGGGGATTGGGCAGTATGTGTCACTCAAATCTGGGATATCTGAGGTAATAGACTGCAAAAGTGAAACCAGGGATCCATTCCTCTTATTCAAGGCCGGATCGATAGATAATAGGTAACATCCCTCTCATTCATCCATACTGTTGTTACTCATAACGTAATAAATGCATTGGCTCCCCCTTTCCACCACTCAATTGGTCTGACTCTTCCAAGGCTAAAGAACTGGGAATGCTGTCACGGACATCGCTGAACTGTCTTTGAGTAAATTGGGATTTAAGGTGAGATCTTATTTCTGTTTTGCATAATTCGGTTAAAGACCATACCGTCAGCATAAGGTTATTGGTGTAGTGAGAGTTTTGGGTTTTTATCACCGTAAACTAATTTGAGCAAAATTTGACCATAAAGACAGGTCCACGAGGACATATTTGGACAGTGACACAATTTTAATCTGTATGCGACCGCAATTAATTTGAAATGAATGAAGCAAGATGTGCTTGAAGTGTAAAATTTCAGGTTTAACACAAGGGTTTTTCCAAATATATTGTACATACCATACGAGAATTACTACTATTTTTAAATGTAGTCCTCCTAGTCTTAAGAGCTGAAAAGCATTTGGGCAAACTACCATAATCATTAGTGAAATTTTAATTTGTATTACTTAGTAACAAATCCCATGAAATCAAGGACTGCCTAAAGCCACTTAACCCATAGGCATCACCAGATGCAATATTTTCATCCCTGAAGATGCTCTAACACGTCTTCACTGCTGTCTTTAGCTCCTGCTTGTTCTTGTGAAACACATTCTCATCCCGAATCATCATAAAGTGAAGCTACCTGACCAAGCTTCGATATACAATAGATAAGCAGGCTTTTGGCCTCCTTATTTGATGTTTATGGGTAGGGTTTGGGCTGAGGGTTAGGGGTTAGGGGGTAGGGTTAGTTTTAACCCCTTAAACCCGAACGCAGTTGTTACGCATAATAAATACAGCATGTTTCCTAATCAAAACAACATCATGCAGCTTATCCACTTTACGCAAAGAAACTAGGCAAAAAGCTCATGTTGACCATTTTTACCTCAACCAAACACAATTAAAGCACCAAGCAAGTACAAATAACCATGTAGCAAAGCATAGGATAAAATCATATCAGCGCTGAGTCGCTAGCATTATTACTAAATTTGTGCTATGCATACAATGCTACCTCAAATGAAAGAGGAAAGTCCACAGAATCCAACGATATAAGCCTTGTCATTTTAAACTGACACCACACCCAAAGAACAGCAGGCAAACAGTTTACAGTCCACAAAGATGAGCAAAAAAAAATTTCTTACCTTTGATATTTTGTAATAAAAAACTGTTCGAGGGTAAATCTGCGCTTGCTATTGTTCACCCAATGTGTCCGTGTTATAATGAAACTAGATCTTCCAGTCACCAAGCATGTTTTTTTTTTTTTTTTTTTTCCCTGGGGCATTGCTTCAAAGATCTCAGCTCCTTAGCATTCAGTTTGCTTGCAATGTATTTTCCTCTCTGTGATTGGCTTTTGATGTTGTCAGTAAGACTTTGCCAGTAGCCATTTGATTCTATGGGTTCTTATGTTTCCAACGAGCTCTAAACCACCTTAATCGCACAAATCTAGCCTGAGCTAGAGCCTTGCGTTCCCAGTGCGTCAAACTCAGTCCATGAGCCCTTTGCATGTACTTGAATAGGGCGACAATATAAACGCTTAACTGGTTTGTTTGTGGTTTTTTACATAAAATTATCCGCTAAATATTCTACAGTCGTTTTCAAAGTTGTTTTCTAACAGAATCTTTGCGCCATTCCGCATGAATACTGAGAGTACAACAGTACTGTACTGTTTTCTTGATTCATTCTTTATATTGGCAATTTGACATCAAGTGTACAGTCAGCTGAAGTAGCCTAGTGGTTAAGGTGAAGCGCTGCATCCTATACTGCCCGCGTTCACTTCTCGGCAGGTATGTACTTACTTAGGCAATCACAGCATTTTTCTTGTATAAATAATTTGCTGGGCTTTTTTGTTCTTTGTATTTTTTTTACCATTTTTTTTTACATTACCTTTGTATTTATAATTTAATTTATTTGCTTTTTTTCAAGTAAATCTGCTCCAGTGGAGTCAAACTTCATTTTCTTTGTATGTATTATCTTTGAATGGGAAATTTTACAGGCTACAGGACTGGCAGAAATAATAATAATAAAAAAACTTAAAAATTCTTAAAATTAAAAAGTGGTTGTATTTGGATGGAATGAGTGCCTGTAGTGATGTATAAGTGAAATTAAATGAGTTTTACATTTTGGTATCTGAGAAATATGAAACGGCATGCAGTGTTAGCTTGGAGAGGCCACCTAGGCATTCCTGAACTAAAACCTCTCTAATTTTCTTCTGATTTACTTGGTTAGAATAACTTTGGCACAGATAATAGTGAGATTCTGTGCTGTCATTTTTTTGGGGTTTCAGACTGCAACTGAATAATTTTACAACAAATAAAAGTAAAAATTTGTTTGGTGCAAAAAAAATGTTTTGTTTATGCTGTGTTCCATCTTCATTTACTCTGACTCAGTGAAATATACACTGATTTTTTTTTTTTTTACACCATGACAAAAATCCCCACGGTGTTACCTTTATTATGATACCAAGATTATTCAAATCAAACAATTTGTTGCAGAGATATAGTCATTTCATTTTGGGCATGTCATTTTCAAGCCATAGGCTCAGGGCTTAAGGGGTTAAATTGGCGTCAAAGAAGGAAGCCAAAAGCCTCCCTTTTTGTTGTATATTGACGCTTGGTCAGGCAGCATCACCACGTGCATGATGAGTCGGGATGAGACTGGGCTCTCTTGGGGCATTCTGCCCTCAGCTTTGCATACAGAAAGTGAAAGGCATGCTCCTTTGATTTCAAAACAGTTGACTTGGCCATTGTGGAATATTCCTCTTCTTTGTCTCAAAAAATTGCTCAGCTTTTTTTGCAGTGCTTTCATGTACAATGTACTCTCCATCTGCATTGTGAAGCAGTGGAATGAGTTTTCAAGCCTTTAGCTGAATCTGAGCAGATTAGATATCCCTATAGAATACAGAATTCATCCTACAGCTTATATCAGCCATCATATCATTGTTCAATACAACGGAACTGGTTTCATTGGCAGCCATGCATGCCCACACATGACCATGCAGCTCAAATGAGGTGGTATGCTTTGAACCGTTGGCAGTTCTCACCCTCCAGCATACTCTTCTCTTCCCACAATTCTAGTACAAGTTTATCATTTTCTTATCTGCCCATAAGATGCTGTTCCCACATTATATAGGCTTTTTTAAATGTAGTTTGCCAAACACTGTGATTTTGATACATCTTGAGGTAAACCCCTATATTTACTCTAGTGAAGTATTTTCTTGGTTCCAGATATTGACACAAATATGATTACCTCTTGGAGAGTGTTCTTAATTGGGCCAACTCTTTTGAAGAGATTGTTATTCACTAGGGAAAGAATTCTGCCATCCATCACAGTTGTTATCTGTGGTCTTCCGGGCCTTTAGGTCCCTGAGCTTACTATCAGTTCTTCATCTCTAAGAATGGACCAAATAATTTATTTAGGCGCGTCTATTGTTTTTACAATTTCTCTGACGGGTTTATTTTGATTTTTTTATCGTATTGATGGCATGCTTAACTCGCAGTTACAGCTTTTTGGATCTCATATTGAGATTCAACAGTGACAGATTCCAAATACAAATGCCTCATATAAAATCAACTGAAGACCATGTATCTGTTTACCTGTAAATGATATAATAAGGGAAAAACACATACCTGGCCACCATGCTTACAATTACCTTTAGTCTCTCAAAGTATGTGTGTGTTTGGGGGGGCAGCACAAATAAAAAGTGCTTGAATTCATACACTGTTCACCCATCTTGGAGGTAAAAACCCGCAATGTAAAGCTAGAAACCAACATTTTGAGCTCATTTTCATTATTTAGTTTCTGTTAGGGATGCCAGGGTGGAAGGAGTGCAGCAGGACTCTGACATAACAAAAACCTGACCTTTGCTCAAGGTTGATTGTCTATGATTCAGTGCAGGACAAACAGAGGAATACAGGCATGGCAGATTGTGGTCGAGGAACAGGCCAATGTCTGGCAGGGGCGCCTGGGATCTCCATAATGAGCTGAACGTGGTCGATGATGCACGGCGGGGTCAACGCCAAGTCCTCAAGACGACTTGCCTCAATTAAGGTGATTGTTTACAATTGGACAAACAAGTCCGATCCATGGAGGCCCCATCTCGCAACTTACAAGACTCAAAGGATCCGCTGCTGACGTCTTGGTGCCTGATATCACAGCACACCTTCAGAGGTCTAGTGAAGTCCATGCCTTGACAGGTCAAGGCTCTTCTGACAACAAAAGGGGAACCTACACAACCATAAGCAGGTGGTCATAAATTTATGGCTGATAAGTGTATATGTATTTTTAAGCATACGGATATGCATGTATGTGCAGGTGCTCAGTACCAGTGTATATGCATTAGCAAGGGAAGAATTCTCATGGGTAGCTTCTCATCAGGAATCAATAAACAGGAGAATAACAAAAATGTGAAAGAGCATAAATAGGCATGAGGCAGGAAAAAGACCCAGAACATGGCAACTAGGGAACAGATTAATACAAAGACATTGAGTAAAACAAGAAACGTGGAGAAAAAGTGTTAGCAATGCACAGAGATCAAACTAGGTAATCAATCAATAAATCAACAGAAACCCGGAGAACACGCAAACAGCCAGAACACCATGAAATAAATAAACAGGCGTAGCACGTGACAAGTTTAATCTCTAGTAGGGTGCGGTTGGCCGCAAAAATAACAATGACATTGTCAGTGTCCAAGTACTTATGGACCTGACTGTAGTTCCCACTCTTTAGCGCCACTTGTATTTGATTTAGAGAAGATAATGAAAAGAATTCTGCCAATGAATGATTGAGTGTTACACTGCATCAAGCTGTGCATTTTATTTCAAAAATAAATCACCTTTGGATGAAGCATTTGGAACAGGTCTGCAATCACAATCTATGACCTTTTCGGATTTATACACCTTGCCACTGACAAAAACAAAAACAATAACAAAGGTATCAAATTCAGGATCTGTGGGGCAGAACAATAGTGACCGTGGTTCACAAACGTCTGGGCCCAAAAAGCGATGACTTCAACTGCAAAGTCACTTTGACACAGTAAATCAGGCATCAGGTAACAGGATCGGGCTTCATTAGGTGATTTCAGGGTGGTTGGCAGTCGGCCACGCATGCCGGCCACACAAATGGGCATTGATTTTTCAATAAGGCCAGAGCCGTCAGCCAAGTGCACGGCGCGATATCTTCCCTCCCGGGGATCCACTCCCCTTTCCCGCTTACTTCAACCCCCCCCACCAGATCCAAACCCCCTCAGGTAGATGTGATGTCATTAGTCTATGCCACGCTTATGTAACCCAAAGCTGCACGAGGTGCAGTGCGGCTGCATGGCCCTGTATTACAGCATTTCAGAGTTGCTGCTGCTACATCTCTACCGGGGTTCAAAGTGTGCCAAAGACCCTTTGCAATGTTTCAGTAGGTTGGTCAGATTGGCTGCCCTATCAGAATGCCTTGCCCCATATAGTGTCACAGAGGACCTGGCTGCCCCTGTCCTGCATTTCCTCTGGCAGCAAGTCAGAGCAGCTCCAGTGCTTCACCATCTAGCCTACTCAGAAGTCCTAAGTCCAAACCTCTCTGACTCCAGTGAACACGGCCTGAAGCCTAGCCTGAGGGTAAGGCCTGGACTGGTCCCTCTTTGGGTTTCTTTCCAATGACACTGCTGACCTCAGGAACCCTACTCAGCACCACCCCCAACCTGAGGAGTCTGATGCACACAGCAGACAGAGAAATCAAGCTGAGCTATCTCTGCACAAGGCTCCCAAGGGTAGGCCAAGGTAAGATACCCCTAATTAGGTCAATTCTCATTGTCATCAGTGTGCTGAGCTATGGCAATTGCCTGATTTTTGGTCTTATTTATAGAACCGTTCCATATTCTGCATCGTGTGCTGTACATCTCTGACTCAGTTGTCCCCACAGGGTAAGAAGGAAGTTCTCACACCGCTGGAATCATTGCGGTAGGCTCTGGAAGTAACATCATCAATCACACCCTTGAAAAAATATTCATGGTAGGCCAGCAAACAACAGCTTTCGATGTAAGGCAGGCAGGATGATTAGAAGTGCTATTATGTGAAGTATACTCAACAAAAAAGTTAAGGAACTCTCTATACTGACCCGAGTATAGGAAATGTTAAAACTAAAGTGAATCCCAAATGTTGTGTACGTCTTTGGGGTTAATCAAAGACACAAAATGCATCAAAAAATTTGATCAGATGACTTTATTACTCCAAAACAGGGTATCCACTGGGAAGACAAGAATGACACCAAGTCCAGAACATTAAATTAAAATGTCAGACAATGTCCAGAGTCATTTCAAAATCTTGATTGACCATCTTTTGCCCTCACCACAGCTTGACAGCGTCTTGGGAAGTTCAGAACAAGAAAAAATAATAGAGAAAAATGTCTAGTTTGATTTTGGATACATGATTTATATGGTAACACAAGCTATAATCTATTCAATCATTATAATGCTGCTATAATGTGACATACAGTAATGTCCATTGTGGCGGCCTATTGATGACAAATGTTTCTTGTATGATCAAGTTTGATTCAAATGATTCGAGTCTGTTTTTCAAAACATTTGTGTTGAACGCCCCTGTGCTATACTTAAGAAGGTGCTATGTATGGTTTGAGGCCAGGAAAATATTGGCTGAATTTCCCAAAAAAGTCAAACTGCAAGTTATTGCACATTCATTACATGCCCCCTAGGAGACTGATAAGGGCGTTGTGAACTGAATAAAATGAATTACATTTATAGTACTGTATAGGCTCCGTGTATCTTTTTCATGTCTTACTGTTAAGTTTAACAGACATAAGTTACATAATAAATAGATTCTCTCTTTTCTGCAAGGCTGAGTGTCTGTTCATTTTGCAGCATAGGACTTACCATCTATATTCTGAAAGCTGCTCACTTGCAAGGTAATCAATTATACTAAAAGCAAATGAAAAACGATCCCTATCTTATTTATGTGTTGTATGAGCTAGGAGCCAACTGGAGTGTAATAAAACTGAGCTAATGCTTACTGGGAAGCCATTTCTGATGAAAGGCCACTTGTCAACAACCATGAGGTCATCTAAACTTAAAAATAAGATTATTGAATCATAAAAAATGAAAAAAAAATTTGTCAACTGCCAGTCAAAATGTGAGCGATGAGGAATAGCACAGTTTGACCTAGACTCTGCTCAAAATATGGTATTATACTTTTTTAACCTCTTCTACTCTGGAGTTGCCACCAGAGGGATCCTGGCACAGCTCTCACCTCACCTTAAAGCGCATTACATCCCCAACCCATTCCCATTTAGGTTTCCTAATTACCAACAAAGCGATAATTTGTTCAGTTGCGAGAATCAGTCCGTATCCATTTCCCCTCAGCTTACATTATTGTTCACTGCAACAATTGTCAAGCATTTTCCTATCCACATTAATAATATACCTAACATAAAACGTCAATGTCTTAAGAAGCCTCTGAATTCCAGCAGTTCACAAAACAGTATTATTTTTTTCTGCAATCACGTCCGATTGGCTTGATACGCTTAAGAAAACTTCCTAAAAATGCGGTTTTGCCAATTCAGGTCCGCGTGTTAAGGCTACTCATGTAAAAATAAAAATCTGTCTACAACCAGTGACATTACCATAATCCAGGTTAACACTCAACCTATTTCCGAGTAAGAATCTGGTAACAGATTGAATTAATTTACTGAGCAAATAGGCTTCCAATATGCTGCATTGCCATTAATGATTGCAGCTTTGCATCCACGAGGAAGGCATGAGATTGCATGGACGGTAGTTGACTAAACTTTGTCGAAATTCCATCTTGAAGTTGAATGTAATGTAGTAAATGCTGCCGAAGATGGTATTTAGATAGGGTTTCGATTTCGTTCCATTAGATACTTGCTGTTTCAGAAGCTAGACTATAAAGACCTCATGAATGACTTTGCTACATTGAAAGTTGACGCATGGCATGCATACAGTATTAAATGATTTTACATGCATGTCATGCATCGAACTTTCACGATGCACTGATAACCAATTTACTCAATTATTTAATCACCAATGCTTCGACATAAGAAGCGTTGGCAATTTAATAAATTAATTATTATCACTTAGTGCAGAAACCAGCATGCAACTATGCTTTCCTGCAAATGCAGCCTATTCTTTGGAATGCTGAAAACATTAGGATTAAGTGCAATCTCAAAATAAATTAGGTTGCACTGCTGAATAATCCAAGATCAGGAGATGAAATACAGAGAAAGCTTAGATTATTTTTTATTTGTTTTTTTTTTTTTTTTGCATCCATTCAATATCATTATTAACCCTTTGTTGCATGTTGTCCAATATTTTGGACATAGGTTAAGTGGGTTTTATTTTCTCTAGGGCTCATAGATACATGAAAACACAAAATGTACATTTTACTGGACATTTCCAGATAATAATTTCCTCAATAGGTGCCTCTCTGATTAGTCACATGATTTACCACAAACAATCACAATGGCTGCATCCACAAGTAAGAGGTAAGTTGAAGAATGTCAGAAATAGTCTTATATTGTTCAAGTTCTGATCAAACTTTTTTCTATTGGGAAATACATTGTATAGCACAAACTGAAAACACATAACCTATGTAATGCATGTCTATTTGTTGGAATACATCTGAGTCTATGCTCTATCAAAAATATTGGACATTATGCATGCCGAGTAAATAGCTCAAATAAGCAATGTCCAGAATACAGGTAGATCATCATGCATATCAATGACCAGGTTTCTTCCACTTCACATTATTTCTGTCACTCCGCATGCATAATGTCCAAAATACTGGATGGCAGAGTGCAACCCACAAGCATAATGTCCAAAATAATGGACAGACAGACCATCCACTTGCACCCCACACACACACACACACACACACACACACATGCACACAAAATATTGCAACAAATCCCAACATATGGTCCAAGGCATTCCTATGTACTCTATGCATCAAAGCATTAATATATCACTCCATTGTCAATGTAGTGATATATACAGCATACATTGTCAATAGTATGCAACAATATCACTACATAGTCAATGTAGCCCTTCAGTGATGTCATTTCTTAATTCTTTCTTAATAATCACAACCTTATGTATTGATCTTGATTATTCAGTAAATAAATTGAGAGATTCTTAATCAAGCGATCTTGAACAGGAACAACTTGAATGCAATTATGTGTTTAAGGGTCTGAGACTCACGGCAAATAATTTGAAGATCTTTTAATGCCAGCGTTACCGCTAGGGGGATGTTGGGTTTTGGGAAGTTAAAAAAAATTTGTTTTGCACCCTTGCCCCCCTCACCACACCCCAACTCCTCACCTATTCGACCACATAAGAATAAAATTTACTCCAGCACAAGTAAACTGTTTTTTCCTTTATATCGGCATAACATGTATACATACAATTATATAAATATTATTTTTATCCTCGCAGTGCCATCCAAAGCAATTGGTCTTGCGATATGTTTTCAGTCTGCCAAGGTAAAGCAGACTCACGCCTGGGAGACAAATTGCCCTAAGTACAAAATTAAATTTGAATTTTATTGTCTAAAATGTCAAATTGACAACCTGCCCAAGTATACTCCTGACTCGTGTTCAGTGCGTGCTGGGATAGGGTTCAGTTCCCTTGCAACCATGGCCAGGAATAGTGGGTTGGATAATAGATGCACAAGTAGATGGAAAATGTCACATAAAGGTGTCTGGAAATGCAATTACTGGCATTCATCAAGTGTAAGGATTAATAGTCATGATGGCCAGAATTTTTTCCCTCTTTTTTCTTATTTTGGTGTTTTGCCAAATAAGCGAGTCTTCAAAATATCTTTGCCAAGGCTGGGATATTTATCATTTTGGTAGTCCACAACTGCTTTGTAACAGCTCATTCAGGATAATGGCTTATCTTTGCCTCGCCACAAAGCATTTCCCTCTAGGACATGTGGAAAAGATAAATTTTGCATCATTCCAATATTCCACAAGTCCGTTTGCAGTCTCCAATAATGATATCATCGCAAATAACAATCTTTTTAAGTTAATGAACCATATGTTACCTTCGCACAAACACCCACACACAAGCACGCACAAAAACATGCTCACACAGGCATGAACTCCCTAACATAATTTGGAATAATTCTCACAGGTTCTCAGCTTGTGTAGATATGGTCTGGGCAGCCACACAAGTTGCCATTTGAAATGCAGGAGGGACAACATTCAGATTAAATTGCATATCGCCCTGTCTTATTACCCGCAGGTTTCTCAACAAATTTTCCAAACGTCTGGATTCCTGCAGCAGTAAAAGCCTTTCTTTCATTCCCCTTTTCTTTTTATGCTGCCCTTGGCAAGAGATGCAGCCATGTTGGTCAAGTTGTCTTAGTGGTGGTTGGGCCAAAACTGACAGAGCTAATTTGTTGAGGCAAACAATGATTTTGCAAACAAAAGCGCAGTTTGTTATGGGGAGGACGTCTGGGGTTTGCTGAAGAGCAAGAATCACACGGGATTTGCCATTGTTTTTAAACCACCAGCCTTTTTTGGCATATCACTAGGCCTTTTCCCTGGAGCATCGGCTGCCGACTCTGACGGGACTCCACGGCAGACAGAGAGGGTTTGGGGGAAAATTAGAAGCATTTGTTTGGAGGAGCCTTGGGCGTTGTTGGGATCCGGGGGAAGACGAGTTCAGGGGAGCACAGAAGAGGCAGAAGACTAGAGAATTCTGCAAGGCACATGGAGAGCAAAGCATTAATAACAGCATAACCTTAGTTATCCCACCGCTTGTCTAATGTAAATACGACAAGCATTCATTTCAAGGCCACTTTAAAGTTTCACTATGCTTTCTTTTCATGCAGGTGCAGTGAAATGGGGAAAAAGTCCACTTTCATCAGGGTGAATTTGAATTAAAACCACATATTTTAGTAACGCATTTTTTTTCCTACGACAAAAGCTTAGAATATTGCCAGCAGGAACATTTGCCTGACTCACTAAAACTTATCACGAGCATAATAGCGCATGACTCTGCACTTCAAATGAAAAGAGTATAGAATGCACCTGCTCAACTAGCATGCAACTTCAAGCTGGAATCTTCACTGATTCTGGCTCTGACTGTATTCTGTGCCCTTGAGATATGTTACACAGCTTTCATGCTTAAGGACACGGCACAGGAATGGAAATATGATTGTTTTTGTCTGTTCAGTCATAAATCCATGGCAGCTTACCAACAAAGGGACTCCTCAGTATTTTATGCCCATTGGCCTCTCTATGGCTGAGTCCCAGGGTGGATCTGAAAGGTCTGTCCTAGATGCTATGTAGCCTGTCACACAGGAAAGCCTCCTTCATGTGCCTTTCAAAGCGATTGAAGAGAGTGAGCCAAACTTTTAACCTCTGTTCCCACAAGTAAGACATGTTCTGACCTCCAACTCCCCAGCACAAAAGTAATGGGATATGTGGGAAACAACACACTTTGTCGATAATGTCCGTATTTCCCTGACGAGCGCGAGGAGATCGAGAAAGTCCTGGAATTGCATATGGGTTATGTCATGCTCTTTAATATTGTTAACTGCATGTCCTTTTCTGTCAAATGTGGGCTGGTAGGGCACAGAGGAGAAGAGACCGAGGGGAGAGGAGGAGAGAGGAGGGAGGAGACAGATGTGTGTGTATCACTCACCAGGAGAATCACGGATTCATATTTCCTCTGCCCTTTCACCGCTATATGTCAAACAGTGAGTGGAATAACAATACTAAGTATGCAGAATAATAAGGGTGGAAGATTTAGTATTGGCATCACAGGCACGTAATTATTTTACACTGAATTAAAAAGACAGAATACAGTATATAATGAAAAGGAGGTTCAGATTCTGCTGCAGCACTGTAAAAATGAATGCATTAAAAAGATGTACAGGGTGCCTATTTGTCGTATTTTATATTTGTATCTGACCCGCGGCAAGCGTTGAACATTTTACAATAACATTTTGAAGAAGTTATATTATATTCTGGTCACGCACCTCTTTTTCTTCAAATGCAGTTCTTCAAATTAGACTTCAAAGACAAGGCAGAACATGTTAACACAGGTAGGGAATATGCAATTTGAAATTGCATGATGAACTGGGGCACACAAATCTGATAGCATTTGGTTCACGATTCATGCTTATAGCATACTTAAACAGCACCTTTCAAGGCTATAGCTCCTCCCCCTCCCGTAACAGCCTACTGTGATTCAGCATCACAGGTCTCATTGTTCAATCATCAGCTGCAAATGACATTCATTACCAGCGTCATCACTGCCCCCCCCCCCATGAGACACGGTCTGAACAGTCATTCAATGGATCGCCATAGACTTGCTTGTGTTCCTGAACACATTTGCATGACATTGTGGGCTTCCACTAGGTCTGTTTATTTTTAATAAGGAGGATTAATTATTATGTTGGGATGGAGGGTTAGAATATGATCCCCAAGAAACCAACGCAGTGAGTGAGCACCCCCCGTGTACAGCAGTACAGTGAGTGCCTCTTGGCTATCATCATGAGCGGAGAACTCTTCAGTCATGTGGTTGGGGCTTGCTGGTCATTATGATGGAGTGCCTGCTCAGTGCATAGGGTTTCTGCGACAGTGCTCAGTGTACTTCTCCCCTCAGTCTAGGACACCCCTGTCTGACATCTCCGAGGTGCTAATTGTCATCTCACTGCTGAAGAGAAGGGCACTGGAATGGGAAATCCCTATATGGGGAGGTGGAGAGGACACCATCTCCAACATGGATTTCCTGGCCCATTTCTGGGATGTTTTCGAGCATCCACTTGAGGAAAAGAAAAAGAGTGATCAGCTGCTGGGGGGACCAGGTCACTAAAGACTATGCCCTGTCTGTCTGTGTCCAGTGACTGTGATGAGGCAGCCCCGTGCATTCTGTAACAGAGGGGTTTGCCTGAAGATGCTAAGACAGAACTGGCAGGCAGAGATGACAATTCCTTATTTCTTATTTGATGCTTATGTCAGCATGTCCATCCATCTGGACAACCTTGAGCAGGAACAGTGGTAGAGATCCAGTTCCCTCATGTCATCATGCAGTAGGATCAGGATACCAAGGTCATGGGGAGGGGTCTCATTCGGCTCTACACTGTGGGAAGGTGAGCCACTGGCTGAGTGGTTGTCCATCCAGATCACCAAAGTCCATCACAGAGGAGTGCCAGGCTCTCCAAAAGCCTCCTCTTCTACCACGCCAGATAAGTCTGCCAGTGCTCTCCAAGGCCACGCACCCCATCCTAATCCCAGTCATTATCCATCAGTCTCATTCTCCATCCTCTTTAGTCCTGCCAGACCTCAGAGAAATGGTACATCATGGATGAAAACCTGGCTTGCTCACTCAGTCTCTCTATCCAACTACTGAAAACTCCCTACTCTGTACCATGGATGGCAAGCCTGTCATTCTTCACCTTCACCATCAGCTCTGTCAACCACGGGACCCCTTCCCGGTACTCTACCGGCCAGTCTACATGGTCAATCCCAGTCTCACCTGGCTCCAGTAACAAAATCAAACAATCTTGAACAGAACGGGAGATACTCACCTGGTCATCTTGTTGCTGAAAGATCTACCTCTGTATTTACTGAGCTTCCAAAACCGTAGAGAGTCCATCCACCTCCCTACAGCCTGATGTTCCTGTGCTCTATTGGGGTGTAGTTCTCCAAAACCAAAGCCCATTACCTCCCTCCTCACCTACCTGGGTACTGCGCCATCAGTCTTACACCTGCTGCCTGTCTGGACAGCCAGGCATACCCTCTCTTAGCGGAAGAGACTTAGACAATAGAGCACCACAAGATTAATGCAACTTAGTTCCATTATATCTGAGAGAAGGCAGGCATCTCAACGGTTGATATGTACAAAAAAACTTGATGACTCACACAAAACAATGTAGATGGATAAATAGCACTGCACAATTTGGCTGTGTGGTAGTGCTACAAGAAAGGGTATAGAGTCCAGAAAATCAACAGGGGAACTACTGCAGGTTCTTGGAGTATTCACAGCAAACTTTACCCAATTCCCTTAACCCTTTGAGCACCATAGGCAACTATAGTTGCCCAATTGTGTAAGATATTAAAACCAGATGCCGTTGAAAACCTATCATGTGGCAACTTGTTTAACCCATTTAAACCTGGACAGCATGTGCGCATTTCAAGAACGTGTTGTTGCCGGCACAGATATGCGCGTAATTTTGAAAGTACCGTGATTACTGTAAGTTTTGCGCAATAGAAAAAAATTCCAACTGTTCCTGAAAGCTGAGAAGCTGTGCTTCAGCCCAAATACAGGTTACTATCTGCTGGGATTTTTGCATTAGGCCTTAAAGGGTTAAAAGAGCTCCCGCAGGGGAGGTCTTTTAAACAAGTTGACACATGATAGGTTTTCAACAGCTCAGGATAATTACATTTTTATTCCTTGAAAATTTATTCAGTGCTCAAAGGGTTAATAACTGTTTGACTGGTTGCATTTTTGGGAAAAGTCAAGTTTTTGCCTAAGGGTGGTGCTACGGAAACAGCCATAGTATCACTAGAACAATAGGATCACTCTTTTATGCACTAAGAAGTTCACAACAAAATTGTTCTGATTCCAATTTAAACAGATTGACTTACTGGATTTGAAAATGTAGTTTCACCTCACAGTGGTGCTGCAGTAAAAGTAACAGAGCCATAAAAAATGAGTAAGGTTCATCCTCTATGCACCAGGAATGTTTACAGCAGATTTGACAGGATTCTCATTAAAACTCTTATTGCATTTCTAGAAATGGAAAGTCTGGCCTGGTTGTGGTGCAGCAGGGAAAGTCATAGGGTCGCCAACATCACCTCTTTAAACCAGGAGGCCTTAGGTGGGCTCGCAAACATCTAAAAATGTGGGAAGGTTGGGTACTCACAACTGAAAAAAATGCCACAAATACACGATTTACAATTACATATTTTGAAGGTCTGGGTTGAAATCTGTTAAACTACTTGATTTAATCAGAATAATTTGATTAGTTAGCAAGGTGTAAAGTACCAAATTTTAACAAAACTGACAAACTTCTTGAGAGTGGAAAAAAAGGCGTGATGCCATGAAATTGAGGGATTATATCTCAAAAACTATAAGCACCATGTGTTAAAAACTGGGCATGGATTCATGATAAATCCAGAGGTGTTTTACTATTAAAACTCATGAAAATCTGAAGAGGTTACCATGGGAACTTTCCTAGAAGTGAGAGAATTGACATGGAATAAACCTAATAAATTACACAAGAAAAGCCAGCTTTATTTTCTGTAGAAATGAAATACTGGACTGTCAGTTAATATATTATTCCACAAAAGGGAAAATATGCTTTGTTGGGATGTAAAAGGAATTTTTTAATAATTACATTTATAAAGAAGCTGAAGACTATTTCAGAGAAAGGCACCGCTGTTAAATTCAGGCTGCGAGTTGCTTTGACAGGTAACACTATATATGAGGTTCTGTGTGATTCTTCCAGAAGTGATTTGAAAACTTTACCAAAATCTTAAAAATACCCTTAGGAAATATGCAGTAGATACACAGATACAATTCTCTGTTAAGTCTGGATCTTAAAATATGAAACATCTCCAAGGTACACGCATCAGTTCAGCCAACGCATACATACTGCAACTTACATTCCTGTGGAAAAGTATGCATCTGAATGTAACTAAGTATAATGACAGACAACTGAGCTTTGACAGCTTCCATTATGATCTATCAAGTACTTACTTCCTTCAAATAGACCAGCTGTTGCTTTCCTCATGTACCAATAACATAAAAGTATGCCGAATGTACTGTATTGCATGGAATTTCACAGGCTTTGTGAAGTCTTATTGGGGCCATTTTAAGGCCTGATCATTTCAGATGTTTCATACACAAACCAGGTGGTCAGTTTCAGTGCTTCTTCAATCCTCCACCATTCACAATTCTTGCAGGTACTATGTGCTATCTGTGTTGGTAAATAAGCTACACTGTAAAATTTCAGGCGCATCTGCCAACAAAATTGCGTGCAACACACTACAATGCTCTTCTAAATGAGAACCCACATTCTTTAGATTGCTAAGTTCCGAAGAAAAGCCCTTTATGTTGATGCAGTCAGTTTAGTATTTAGACTGTGACACTGAATAAACAGGGCTGCAATTCTGATTTGCCTCATATTTGGATGTAAATGCCCATAAATTAGCGCTGACAGGTGTCTTGTAATCCAATAAGCTGGAGTACACAATCAAAGGATAAAATTCGTGCCACAGTCCCAATATTTACAGACTGCAATATAAATTGTTAACTCATATTATATCATATTATGCTGTTCAGGTATCAAGTCTGCTAAAAAAGATCGAATGAAACAATTTTAGTTTAATGAACTGAATTTTGTCCTGCCATTCAAATATCAAACTACAATTTCCAAATTCATGTGGTGAAAAACGTTGGGCAAAAACAAAGAAAACAGGGTAAAACTAGAGGGCACTCAGAGAGCACATACCTCTGCCATTAGGTTTTGATCCACTAGCGCTTAAAATCAGCTGCAAAATCTGGATTTGTACCTGGATTGGTCTGGGAATTTAACCTCTTCTCATTCATACGGTCTAACTACCCATAAAATGATCAGGTAATCCGTTCTATCATTTTTGAGTAATCCCACTGACAAATGCGCACACATGCAAGCAATTACAATACCTCCTGGAAGAGGGAATTAGATTCACTCACTTTGTGTCCTGTTTACTCCTATCATGACTGCTGGGGGCTGGTGCCTGTCCCAATGTATGTAACATGCAGGTGTGGTAGAAAGAGGCACTCCTCCGCTCCCCCTTCCCCATCATTCTGTCTGTACCTGGCTATTCCACCAATCCTCTTCCATTGTTACCTTTTGAATGTCCCTCCAAACCTCCTCTGTAGATCATTCATTGGTTTCCCCTACCATTTGTGTCTTGTATAGAATCAGTTTCTACTTCACTGTAAAGAACAGCCCACCTTGTTTCAGCATAAATCTCTGGGCCTCCATCTTTAGGGCCTCTTGCCATGCTGCTACCAGACAGAGCCACAGACTTCAGCAATTGGTTTTCATTTGTATTGTTCACCACTTGCTCACAATTTTTCCAGTACAATAAACTTGATAAAAGACTATTTGCTTTAATCTCTCGGTCCTACAACACAGGTACGGCCAGCCAGAATATGAACATAGTTCCTCCCTGTAGCGAGATGACAGCATTATTAACAGCGTTAAACTCAAACTTCGGCCTGATGTTTATACATGTTCATGTTCAGCAAATGGCACAGAGGCAGCTGTTTTTTCTAGATCTCTAGGTCTGTTTATTTTCTGGTACTGGACAGAGAACAACACAGGGACATTACTTTTCCAAATTAACAGATTAAGTGTACTTTTATGGGTACATTTGCACTACTCTTAAAGAGCATTACACCGATCCCCCTTTTTTCGATTCTAAAAATATTTTTTAAAAAAAGATTGACGTTGCCACAATCTTCCGATGCAGGCGGGGATGATAAACTAATATATTTTTTCATGGGGCCTAATGCAAAGCAAACTGTAGCCTGTCCACCAAAACCATTTAAAATGCCTCATGAAGAAGACCTAAAAAGAGGAAAAAGGAAGGACTGGGTACGGAAAATAAAAAAAGATTGGAGCAGTGAGGCAACGGCCCAATGTCTGGTCAAGAAAACTGCGAAGAAGGACGAGGAATGACATTCAAAGTTTAATGTGTCATCAGCGAGGAACTGGGCAGACAAACAACAAAACCTTCAGCTTGCTTAACATGAAGTAACGTGAGTATATTCACGTTCAGTGAGATCACGTACAAAATAATAATTAAAAAAAGACAATATTACTGCACTGAATTTTGGGCAATTATATTGCAACCTGTTGGAATTGATAATTTTTCCAATTAGTAAGTAAATTTTTTTTACTGAAAGTCGGCAAAGAAAATCATCCGAGTTCTCATGATATCGCTCTTTATGTGATGTGTATTTGTGGTGCTGTAGTGCGTGTGGGTGGGGGGCCCAATTGGCCAAATTCGCCCCCTTGGCTACAACATATGAAGGAATGTTTTATACGTAACATTAGGGATTACGTCAGGTGAGTGTGTGAGGCGTAGAGAGTCAGGACTCATGCTCACTCCACCGTAATAGTAAAAATGTTCAGTTTACTGGTTAAACCTGCTTGTGTGATTAACTGGTGTCATAACAGACACAACACCCCTGTCCATGATTCCTCATGACAGCGCTGCATCCAATCACTTATATTTTGCGGCATTCAAACTGTTTCTTCTGGCTTGAGACAGAGGGCTCAAAGTTACATGAATTGGTGAAATGTCTTTTCCCCTTAGACCTTAATTTTGGCGTGGCAAAAGTTATAGGCAGTTAAAGGCATGGCAAATGCCAGGTGAATGGGGAGAAGTAGCTTCTCAGGTCTGTCATTTAGGGGAGACTGGGGTCCAATAAGCCATAGGGACAAATGAGTAATATCAAATATTAGCAATCTGTGAAGGTCAAAGCTGCATAAAATAGTGATATGGTTCATGGCAACCATTCAGGACCAATAAGCCAAAGCACTATTTTGTATTTTTAAAGCAGCTCTGACATCTATTGATTATTAATATGTGATATGGCTTATTGGTCCCCATGGCTAATCAGACCCCAGTTTCCACTATGCATCACACAAAAATGCCTCCGTCCAGGATAGTGTTCCTTAACTGGAGTTACCTCGGGGAAAAGTCTGTTCCTTTTTCATTACTCATTTAACGGACTGGGATTTCCTTAATGAAGGCAGAGGTTGATAAATTACTGTTTCAGGAAGGAAAGGAAAGAAAGTGGTGAAAAATAAACTACTGAATGAGCCCCACGTGTTTCTGAGGAGAGCTATGGGCGTCGGCACACTTCCAAATCGGCAGCTGGGTCCATTTACAAGCATGACTGGCTTTACTGACACTCAAAATTTGGGTGGGAATTAAACACAATCAACTCCATCACTGATGCCAAATTTATACAAATTGAAAGGATTTTTTGAAAAAAATTCCTTTTCAGAAAAGAAAATGAAATAGAGGTCCATTGAAATTTTTTATTCTGGCACAGAGTATTCCCACTGAGGGGAAATTATTCGATCCAGGGTAACAGAATACTTGACGAATGACATGCATTGTCAATAATATCAATATCTCCATTACACAGCAAATGTGAATGAGAATTTCCTGGTAATGCGCGAGCAACTATAGCTTAGTCACTGAAGGTTGCCAAAGCATAATTTCTCTTCCTTTTTGTGAGTTATTGTGCGGTGGTTCTCACTGAACCTTCCAAGACAAGGAGTCACTTGGAAATCTAAATATTTTTGCAACAAAATCCAATATAACCACAGCCATAACAACTAATAACTTGAAAGTGGCTCTTGTTTGCACGAAACCACCCACTGCATAACGGATACATGCAGCTTCCAGAGTCTTTATTGGATGGCTTCATGCTAAAGCAAATGCAGAGTTGGCTGAACTTCATTAAGGCCTGTGGAAGTTCCCCAAGGATTATGTCACCAGAATTGTCAACTTGAGATTTGGTAAGATGGTTCTTGTGCTGTGATCATGCCCATATGTGCTTGCCCAGTTGAAGTACTGGCAGAGCCTTTAACCTCTGACATACATTTTAAAGCCTGCAATATTATCTATGGAAACGGTTAGCAACTTAAATTTCTGTGACCACTTTTTGGGCTGTCTGTGTCCGGCACATGTATTGTTATTTTGTTATTGCAGAGTCTGAAACCCATTGAGAGAGATTTGCACAGGGATGTTCATACAAGCCCAGAAAAACATTTTGTTTTGATGGAAACCTCATCTCACATTTTCTCTGCGTGTCCAGCCTCCATGTTTCCCACACCAATTTGTCAGCAAGGCCCCAGAAGATCAAGCATCACCACGACACATCTGCTGCATATCAAGAATATAATAGCAATGTAAAACTGTTAAAATTGGAGCATACATGAACATATGGCCTACTTTATGCTTTTCTACTCTGCAATGACCCGCTGGGCAGTAAAATATCCATCAGAGTTGAAGAGCTGAGTTATAAAAATCATGATTTTGGCCTTGTGTCAAAACAATATTTACACTAGCAATAATCATATTCCTGTTTAATTGTATCGCCAGTTAAACTGATACATATCATGTAGCATGGCAAAATGTATTCCAAAATATATAGGTCTATCATCTGCAACCTAGCAAACTTTGGCCACGTGAGACACAGTGCCAATTCTTAGTATTTGGAACTTGGGGTTAGTTAATTCCCCCTTCAAGTGATTACATTTTTAAAGTAAGTCTAGCTCCCGGACATATTTGGACATAAATGTTACCAACTGGGTAAGGCGGGCCAAATTTTTCAGTTGCTCTTGCCTCTTGCTGTCATTGTTTGGAAGTAGACGTTTGTACAAAAATACATTGATTATAGCGGTAATCAAATTTCCAATCTGATCCAATCCAAGTACAACCAAACAAGTAACTAGCTTATTGTCTGTATGAATGCCTCACTCATAATCTGAAGGCAGTCAAAAATATCTTTTCAGAAAGCTATATTGGGAAAATGTCAACACATGGAACAAATTCCTCACATCAAGAGATACAGACCATTTTTCGAGAAACATTGCTTTTTTTTTTTTGAGAATAATTATAGTCAGATGCTATTATTGGGTTCATCATCGCAGGCGAAATAGAACTGCTAAATAAATCATCCCCAGTGAGATCCAGAGAATTGCCCCTGTTGCTCTCTTGTAAAACTCAATTATGCTCTTATTGTAGTGAGTAATATTTTCTTAAAGGGCATCCTTTTTTATTGGAACATGCAAATGCACATTAGCAGTTTATACCAAGACCATTGACGCAAAAACGAGCCTTAATCTACTCTTAAATAAATTTGTCCCATAATATTATGGGCTTGGAAAACTTTCCAAATGAATGAATCTACTCAATATTAGATTTGAATAAGGACTGGATTCCCCAAGTAAAGCATACATCTTCGTAGGTGAAAAGTCCAGGGTGAAGAAGGAAGCAAGCTACACTATGCCAGGACCATGGTGATTAGCACCTGAAACCTCTTCTACGAAGAATGATTGCAGTATGTTTCTCCAGGCTCCGCAAAATTAGTTTATACCACATCATTTTAACACAATTTAAGAACAAGACCACACCTATGCTCCACTCTGTTCACCCACCTGTTTTACAATAATCTTATTTATACCATTGCAGCTGTTCTCTCCTGGTCTTATCCGACGTAACTCGTTTTCTACCAGAACAGGTGCACACTAACCATTTTTTGACCACTTAAACATGAAACTGAGCTCCAGATAATCTTTCAAATGGCAAACTGTTTCGAAATTTAATTGATTCCACTGAATCGACATCTTCCAAGGAATTTTTTTCCTTCCATGCGTCCAGCTCAGGATCACCTCCTGGTTCTTTTGTACATGTCTGAACAGGTTGTCAAAAAACCCCAAACTAAAAACATCCTATGGGCCCTTACAACTGAACAAATGGGAAAACTGCCTGATTATGAACCGACTGAGCAAGTGGATAAAACCTCTGTCACCAGTCGTTGGGAATCTTTCAGTCAGAACTTGAAGGGTACTGTTATTGCTGCGCTGGGGCTTAATATAATGTAACGTAAGCATGAGAACCGGTTTGATTAAAACAATGATCAAATTAGATCTTTATTAAAAGAGAAGAATGATGCCCACGATGCAAAAATTCAAAA
Organism: Gymnothorax javanicus; assembly: GCA_029692085.1. NCBI lineage: Eukaryota > Metazoa > Chordata > Actinopteri > Anguilliformes > Muraenidae > Gymnothorax > Gymnothorax javanicus. The sequence goes on along the minus strand of CM056193.1, from coordinate 179,577,076 downwards.
TCCCAAATCTGACAAATGGAAAATTTATGGTGGAAACAGAAAGCCGAGGAAATACAGGGCTACTTCAATTCCAAAGAAATTTTCTGAATATTTTCATGCCATCAAAAAAGTACATGGACCTACCTCTCTCTCTGCGCATCCACTTAGAAGCAAAGATGGTTCAACCCTAATAAACGACCAGAATGGCATCCTGGCTCGTTAGGCTGAACACTTCAGCAATTTGCTCAACCAGATCAATGATTTCCCAAGTTTTAGAGAAGTATGTCTTACTATTGCTGGACTGAAAAACAATAAATCGCCTGGCCTGGATGATGTACCCGTGGAAGTGTTAAAGTAGGGCGGTGACAGCCTTTACAAATGCCCACATGATTTTATCTGTTAAGCTTGGACTTCAGAACAAGTTCCTCAGCAGTAGAAGGACACCTGCATTGTAACTATATACAAGTGTGAAGGCAAGAGAGCAACCTGTGGAAACAGCCGTTGCATCTCCTTGCTTGCCGTGGCTGGAAAAGCATTTACATGGATCATGCTGTGTCATGTGGTTGACTTAGTTGTCCCAGAATCTCAATGTGGCTACTGAAGGGAAAGAAGCACTACATGGTTTTCTCGGCGAGACAATTACAGGAGAAATGCAGAGAGCGACACCAGGAACTGTGCATAGTATTTGTCGATTTAACAAAAGCATTCAATACCATTAACAGAGACCTCCACTGGCATATTTCAAGCAAATTCGGCTGTCCTCCTAAATTCCTTGCCATTCTCTGTGCTTTGCACAGCGGAATGACTGCTAGAGTTGTAGTGAACGGGAAGAAATCAGAACCTTTTGATGTTAAAGTAGGAGTTAAGCAGGGCTGCGCTCTGACACCTGTCATCTTCAATCTTTTCCCCTTTACCTTTACCTCGGTGTCCCTTCAAGGTATGCAGACTGATGACGGAATCAATATAACATACTGCCTGGTTGGCAATCTCTTCAACTTAAACCGATTGCAAGCTAAGACAAAGACTTCAACCACTGATATTTTCAATCGTCAGTATGCCAATGAGCTACTTTTCTGAGCCATGACGCGCCTGGACTTCAGAGAATACTAGACGTCACAGTAGACATCTATCAACATGCTGGACCCATCATTAATAATTAGATAGTAGTTTCAGCTCAACTGTCCAATCCTGATCCACAGATGCAGCCCTCCAAATTTACTGTCTATGATGCACCAACTTCCAACACAGACACTTTCATCTACCTAGGTAGCATCTTAACCTCTGACTGTCTCCTCGATGATGAAGTTCAACATCGAATTGGACTCGCCACGGCTGCATTTGGTCGTCTTCGACATGGTGTCTTTTCAAATCACAATCTCTTAACAAGAACTTAGCTGTCAATCATGCAGTCCGTTTATCAACCCTTCTATATAGCTGCAAGTGCTGGACACTTATTGGAAACAGATCAAGGCCCTAGAAGCCTTCCACATCTGCTGCCCCCAAACCATTTTGGGCTTGCATTGGTGGGATAAAGACCTCCATGTACAAATAAAACTTCAAGCTGGGATCGTTTCAGTTGAAAGTTGTCTTCTTGAATGCCAGTTTTGCTGGATTGGACATGTGATTCACATGCCTTCCCATTGCCTACCTTGACAAGTCCTCAACTATCCCATGGCGCTTGTACACTTGGAGGCCAGAACAAACATTTTAAGGACCACTTCAATGCCTCTTTGAAAAAATGCAGCATATCCCCTCAAGACCTAGAAGCTCTGGCTTCAGATCAGGCAACATGGCAAACAATCTGCGAGTCTGGGCTTTAGCATTTCAACATTGAATACGATAAAGTGGTTGAAGAATGCCACGCTGGAAGGCATGCAAGGATAATTTAAAGGAGCAATATGTAAGTTTGCCGCCAAAACTGGTAGTGCAATCACATTCAAAATAGTGCAGAGCGCAGTATCCCCTCCTCCTCTCCCCCAGACGAGAGGTTGCCAGCTAGGTTGCCGGATCCAGCAAGAACGTGTACTACACGGAGCTACCATGGCTACGTTTCAATATCACCAATGATTTGCTCTGGCAGGGTTGTGTTCAGTTCAGTTCAGTTCAGTTCAGAAAAGATCGAGAGTAATGAGTAACTAACTTTAGCAATGTTCATATTGGTCAACTTGCTCGTCACTCTTCTGTGTGGATAGCCCACTAAAGTCCATACTGTAATATGCGTAAAGAATGAATGAGGACTCATTTGACCGATGTACTGTCTCAATTACATTTCATATTGCCATAATGGCTGTGCTAATGTTGGAATGGTTTCCGCAGCGTCTCAGCATAAAGCCAGAGAAATGGACTAATAATGCATTGCGAATGTTAGCAATGAAGAGCCACGGTTTTAATTTCTCAAACAATTTGTTACCTAGTCAATTCGATGACCCTCCTGCATACGCACTAACATACCATGAACGAACACACATAACGTTATTTGACTGTAGAGAATATTTGAAATGTCCGAGCCTAGAATTAAGTTAGCCAAACTTAGCTGAATCTTACCTGCCCAGGAGAAAATGAGCAACTTCGGCGTCGGTCTTCAAATTCTTCTCTGCTTTCAGCCGTCTTCATCTTTCAAAGTCATGTCCTATACAGATCCTCGTTTTGCTTCTGACTTTGTCACGACGTATTTCGGAATCATAACGAGGCCTTTTAGGTTTAGTAACGTCAGACATTTGTGCTCCGAAACGCTGGTAGCTGCAGCTCAGTGGTAACTGGCAACCTGGATGCCGAAATGCTGCTGACTTCGTGATTGGGAGATAGGTGGAGGGCGGCGCAACAGAAAAAAAAAACACAAAATGACAACATCAACATTAGTTGTGGGCGGCAACTTCGCTTTTGTAATGAGAATATTCTGGCTGGACTACTGTTGTCAGTGATGTAAGTATTTGAAATTAACATCATTCCTTAATGTCTGGCGATATATCAGGGCCATTTCATGATTAATCAACATACATTTCTTACATATTGCTCTTTTAAAGTACTTATAGGACTTACAGGAATCGAGCGCAGCGCTGTCATCCAGGGCTCCAAACTCTCCCGCATTCCACATGAGATTTAGTGGCATATTCATGTTCCCGTGCTGTAGTCAGCAATTATTCATTCAATGCAATGCATGTGTTTCATGATCGTTCAAATTGTTTAAATGAAATAAGAGCATTTAAAATGTTTTTATGCAATTTCGTTGCTTTCAACCCCTGAGTAAAGAAAAGCGTGAGAAGTCCGGAGTCATAATTGATTTCCATGTTACTAGTGGCGAAATCCACCGTGACGTATGTGAAACTGATAAACTTCAATGCACGAGGATTTCAATTCCACCTGAGCATCTCTTACAAACGCGCTGATTAAATAATTGCTGACATACAGCACGGGAATGCGAATATGCCACTAAATCTCACGCCGAATGTGGGTGAGTTGGGAGCCCTGTGTCATCGAACCCGACGGACTACGACAAGCATTCGTCTGTAACTTACGTTGAGATCAAGGACTTTTTGTTCTGCTGCGTCTGTAACAAAGCATAACGATTCCAGTCGTACATTACATCCCTCATAAAATAATCCCACTCTCCCTCTATTGTGTTGGCCAGTTGTCTCCAACGTCACTCCTGGAGGCCTGGTGTATGCTGGTTTTTGATGCAACCACAATTGTAACTGTTGGATTTTAACAAGCTGTCAATTTGTCTTAATTAGGTACATTTCATGTCTCGAACAATTATTTACCTCTTTAAGGAAATGTTGACAGAAATGTTCATTCATGCTTTGAAGCATAAAAATTCTATTTCCACCTTGTGATATATTGGAGACGTGTTAGGATTCAGTAGTTCTGCTTTCTTGTAAGCGTATTGTTTTCCTTGTTCCCACGTGGTTTTCTTTATTTATTTATTTATTTATTTATTTAAGGACAGCGTGTGCTTGCATTAATCATTTACAAGAAACGAGGAGATGGGCACACCAGATTTAGCAGAAAGCTAATTTCCATCTGCAGTCCAACATAAAACATAAAAACACACTATACAATAAGTCATACAAGACATCCAGCATGACACCACATTCCCTACAGTAGCCTAACGAGCTGTGCTTGATGTGTTGACCACATAATATATCGGAGGTCTCTTTTCTAATATACAATAATTAAAAATGTAATTCCACGTTTTCTTTCCAATGTGAGTTTGTGTACCTTTCCCTCTCTGCATCTCTTCCCTCATGTTCCTTACCGAATTCTCATATTGTTTTCTCACTCAACCCACCCTGGCTATGGTTCCCATGTCTCACCCCACCTGTTTCATGTTCGTTCAGTTTGTCTGCGTGCACATATTTGCCTTTGTTCATTCAGTCAGGTCATGGTTGTCCCATTTCCTTTCGTGCTGTTTACGTCTGCTGTGTTTACTCTCTGTTCCCGAGTCAATCTGAACCCCACTTTGTTCCGGAGCTCCCTGTTGTGATTCTGTATCCGCCCCTGACTACGATTTCTGATCCGGACTCGGCACTGTATTCTGCTCCCCCGGCCGATGTCTGACCGCTTTAAAGGGACACTCCACTCATTTATCATATGTGAAATGGCACAATTATTCGCTGAATTATTATAATATCTACCAATCCTGAAATTTTGGTAGATTTCTGAGTTTGTTTACCATTTTAAATCGATTTTTATTTCATTTATGATGAGCGCCATTCTTGATTCCGCAAAGGGAAGTGATGACAACAGTGCTGTAAACAAGCGGGCAGGGCGACTAATGTTTGGCTGTTAGGATCGCAATAAATCAAAACGCGTATTGCATGATTTCACATTGTAACACTGCCATATTAGTCACATAACACTGTCGCTATTGCGCTTACTCTACAAGAGACGTCATAATATTACATTGCAAATTTAATCAGAATTAGTGCTGTCTACAATTTTATCTTTTTAACCCATGAAAATCAACCGGCAAGATGAACATGACCCATATCGTGTGGCAACGTCATAGATCACGTGTGGGCTTTCCCCCAAGCAATAGATAGATAGTACAGTAGAATATAGATCAAAATTTGACAGAAATGAGGTTGTGCAGTCATGGGTGATAATGGACAAATAGCACACAGTTTTCCTGTAGTGAATGTGCCAAATAATCTTGGCAAAACGCTTGGTCTTACAAAAAAGTATGATAATGTTTTCACTCTACTACTAGTACAACAAATCGGTACCATAGTATTTTTACAAATCAGAGGAGTCCAGAATAGCAGGCATACGGCGTAAAACAACGATGACTGACTGAGACTGGGAGTCTGAGGGACAGGCGGAATGTCTGATTGAGTCGACAGAAATTTTCCATAAAGATGCCAAATTATAGCATAGCATATGGTAGGGAATACTAAAGAGTTGTACCTCTGTCTGTTGCAGCAAATCCATCAGTTTGGCGATGATACAACGTACATGGCAATAGTTTCCAGATTGACTTTTCAAGCGATTTTGAAGTCACAGACAAATTTCCAAAGTCGGAATAAATTCATGAAAGTTTTGCTGGAGTTGCAGAGTGTTCCCGTGATCTCAGTCATCTGATGTAAGGTGGTCATAAAACTCAATCCGAGCTGTTTTAAGGCTCTTCTCATCTATCAAACGAACGTTTAATATTATCGCAGGTCTTCAGTCTTGTCTTCTGAAAATTGTGTTGTTCAATGACATGACCATTATTGACAACCAATAGGTGCGCTCTTCCCAGCACCAAACAGGAAGCAGCAAACTAGTTTAAACAAACATGGAACATCTCTATCTCTATTATTATTATTATTATGGTTGTTGTTGTTGCTGTTGTTGTTGTAAGATTAGTTTAAACCAAATATACCGCGTCATTTCCTCTCCTCAACCTGGATCGTGTCCACGTTCTGCTGCGTTTTCTTTTGTTTTCCCCAAACAAACCACTGTACACACAAGGGCAGCAGTGGCCAAAAGCTGTTTCTGTCTTTGCTCCAATTTTCTCTGCTCAAAGGTTGTTGATGTAAATTTCCACCAGGTGCGGGATGAGAAATAATCTCAGAAGGAATCCAGTTGTAGTTTTACAAATAATGACCCTGAGATGACCCCCAGTAATGATGACCCCCAGTCTTTGCAAAATCTTAGTCTGTGACTAAAAATTGTCTTTAGATGAGAGAGATTGTCAGATGATGGTCTTGTAAAAGTCTTCTTAAAGTTTTATCAAAGTCCCCTAGTGTACAGTGGGCCTAAGTTGCCGGCAGAATAAACAGAAATAGGTGAGGTCACAGGTGAGCTTTGTACTTCACGTATGTGCACATGTCCTTCCTCCCGCAGTGTATCTGCACAATGGGAACTGGGGGAGACACAATATCTGCCATGGAATTCCCTACAGCTAAATATTTTATTGTGACTAAAAAAAGCTGTAATTTTGCGCATGTTACGAAAAGAGAAGTGCATTATAATGCCTGCATTTCAAAGAGAACTAAATTATGTCAGTTTTGTGAAATGTGAAGGGCAGTATTGCTTTAATTTTTTTGGAACTGCTGCTCTTGGGAACATGTGAAAACAGCCGACATTAGCAATTTAGTTTGGGAGGAAATTTGCTCATTAAAAGGGGTGCAAGAATCAGACTTAATGCATTCAGTTCATGTGCGTAATGAATACGTACCACTCAGATCTTTCAAGCTGAGCCTCTTATTAGTTTAGCAAACCCTGAAAATCAAGCTGGGATGGAGGAAGAGCCAGATACTCACATGTTTTTGCCTGCCTCTGATATAAACACTTTCACTCGTGTGAGCTGGACTGATGTACAGAACCCAGAAGCAGTAGTCACTTTAGTGACCTATTGATTTAAAAAGGGAGATCATTCACTGTGTATCATCAGAAATTCAACTCATCCCCTGTCTTGTAGCCTCCAGGATGATAAAACTATTACATTTGGTGAGCATATCAACAAATAAAGCAGAAATGCAGGAAGATATGAGCTTATTAGTTTATTATTATTAGTTTCCTCCTCTCGGACACATTATCGGATGGAACTCATCTCAAGTCAGTTGGTCTCTAGTATATTAGACGAACAAAGGCGCATAAAAATATCTGCGGAGTGTAGAATAGATTTTTGTATTTATTCAGGTGGCTGCAAGGCTGGGGGCCGTGGGGAGGAACTGAAAAAAAAACATGATATTGAGCAAGATGACTACACACTGGAATATTTATTATTTAGCCTATATGATCCAAAAAGCCATCACTAAATGACTTTTGAATGTGGAGTTATTCACTTGCGTGATTACCTCAGACTTGGGTCCTCATCAATGGTGGTTCTAGGCCTCTCGCCTTAGTTAAATGGAATCTCTAAATCACTGGAATGTGGTCCAGTAGCAGTAGAATTCCACAATGAGTTGCCGACTACACGTAAATGAAAAATTCAGTCAGGGGAAAATGGGGATTGAAATTATAGTTTTGGCATGTGAAATATGGTGTAGCATCCAAGCACAATACATCATCGAGGATTTTTACCTACAGTCTTCATGCTGTAAATTCAGCCGGTGCACCCAGGGTGACACACTGCTAACAGTGTAACAGGCTACAAACAATTGCAATAATTGTGATCATTTACCGAGTCTCTCATGTACAGATGGACCACAAGAGAGCTTGCTGCTTGGGCCGTCCATTGAAAGCCAGCCAAACTGTCACGACATCTCAACTAAAAGAGTTTGACATGCTGAAACACACAAAGAGTCTCTGCTTTCAGATAAAAGAGTTTGCACAAAGATGAAATCAAGGAAGTTAGAAGGTAATGTAATATTTAACTGGACATAGGATTAGATTATGACTGCCCTGCATCAAATACATGAAACGGGACTGTCGGAAATTTTATCAAGCCTAATTTTATTGGTTGTTGAGGCTGAGATTATGAAGCCTCAAAGGTAGAGCCAACCCAATGATTAAGGATACTGTTTGATAGCTTTAGAATTCAGAGTCTCATTTTCAATGATTTAGCATATTTTTCTATTTTTGTTGACCCCCTATATTTATGCTCTCTAAGGATACTGAAGACTTTTGGCAACAATAGCGACATTTTTGTGGATGAGAAGAGAAAAAAACAGTTTGAATATATTGAAAAGATATGGGAACATGTCCAATGCAATGAGAACGAGTTTCTGTGACGGTGGTAGACAGCTAATGGTCTGAATCAGAAACAGGTCATATTCATTGTCACACCTCTTAAAAGATTAAAATTTGCCTTATGTGTGAAAATTGCACAAGTAACATAAAATTTAGTCCATATGACTTTTAAAAATGCCACAGATGGTTAAATGTAAAACAGGCCAATACTGCCTACTATGCTGCTCTGAAAGTGATTGAATGACTTCAGTACAATGACATTTACAAAGTTAATAACATCTCTGAACTTAAAAACTATGAATACAAAGTGCAAAGGCGAGCATAAGTTCACCAGAAAGAGAATGATGCAAAAAAATTAATGAAAAAAGCCCAGTAATGATGAATTCTCATTTATTTGACTTGCACATGCAAGATGGATGTTGTTCTGTGGTATTTGGAGCAGCCCTGAGTGGACTTGCCAATCCTAATACATTTCTGCAAAGCATACCTGCTTGGCAAAGACTAAGAACAAGGGGGCAGCCAATGCAGGCCCAATATAAGACAGGGCTAGTCGGCCCTGGAAAAGAGTAGAAAAAATATGAAAACCAAAGCAATCAATCATGGCAATGAAATGCAACACTCAGGGCAATTTTTCACCACATTGGCAAGAACTCACTGGATATTTAGTGCGATGAGTGTCCAAGTGTGGTACTGAATGGCAATTTATCCTGCAGATAAGTAGGATGTGACAGTATGTTGACAGCTTTGAAATTCAAACTGGACTGTGCGCACTGCAGAACCTGACAGATATGAACACTTTTGGGTTGTCTGGAACATTGAAATGATCACAATTTTCAAAAGTAAAGTCAAATTAGGGCATTTGAGTTCAATTTTAAAAACACAATTTTTAATCAGGTAAATTTTTTTTTTTTTTTTTTTGGGGGGGTTGGATTATGTTTAATCGTACATGTATTTATTTTGTGGAGGGCCTCTCTAAATAAGCTTTTAAGCTTCCTAGGGTGTCCCATTTCACATAAGATAACTACAAAATGAGTATGTTGTACATGGTTTTAACTGATGTGAATAAAGATAAAGAAAGCATTTTATTCTGCATAAAAAACTTGAAGCAACTCTCATTCTTGTATTCATATAATTAAATTTTTCTCCACAAAAAAAGAATACTGCACAATAATACACAACATAATAATAAGGCTGCAGAACACACAATGACAGAGCAAAGATATAGATTTTTTTTACACTATTCAATGTACGTTGACTTAGCACAGTGTTCCAAGAGGGTAGTGTTTCACCTGACTGGTTTTTATTTGACCTATTTCCATGTCACATTCATTCTTCATGTCCAATGAAACTGATTTTCCTGCCTGCAGTAATCTGAGGATGCACACACAGACTAATCGCTGGCTCTAATGCCATTTGCCTGAGGTCACAGAGTCTAACTGTTGAGTTCATGACAGTGCACTGTGCATCTGGGTGGAGAGCTGATTCTTGAGGACATACTTACAATTTCAGGGATGGCACCAGTGGGAGTGCCATTTGAATGAGGTGGCGCAAGGCAAAATTAGGTATTTTGCTGAAACATAGGCCATCTGCCCATGACTTTTGAAAACTAGGTTAAAACTGAAGAGCTACCTATTTTGTGATTGCCCCCATTGGTGCTAACAAACACATGCCTAAAATGGACTGCAGCTATGCCTATACAGGGAAATGGAATAATGACTCACATAATTAAAGATATAGTGTAATTATTATGTTTCATGATTGTGTTGTGTATCATTGTATTGCAATCAGTGTAAAATTAGTGTGATTACTTGCAGGATGAGATTGCTACACATTTGGCTCCTCAGTTTCCATTTGGTATTAAGGGGCTTAATGAGCATCAGGGTGAAATCCCACATGCTATTACATCAGCCGAAGCATTTATGGCCTTTCTCTTAGCTTGTAAACTGTTCCCAGTCTCATCTGTTCTCTCTCGTTTAAGAGGCAATTTCAGCCACAAAACTGCGGCTCACTTTTTTATTATAGAAATGTGTGTAAATTCTATGGGCTCTATTTTTCTGTCTTCGCAAATGGAAATGCACACGATGGTAACATTATGCACAATTTTGTTGGTTGCAAATGGCATACTTATCACCTTTGCTCAGTTTGGCACTTTCCTGCTCAAAAATAAAAAGAATTGCCAGTCAAGGGGGTAAACAGCTCAAAAGAAGTTGTGTTAAAGCATAAAGATGGTGCTGTGCAATTTTCACATCACAGACCTCGTTTGGGTTTTGACTCAGCCAAACCACCTTTTTAGCAAACGCCATCGCGCTGTGGTTGTTCCATGGGACTGATTCACAGCCAACAGAGCTGTTCGCAAAAAAAAAAGCAATAAATAAATAAAATAAAAATGCATACTGTTTCCTCACCATTATCATTTACGTTATTTATCTTTAAATAATGCCAACAAAATGGCGGCAGGGTCTAATGGGAAGGGGTGGGTGAAGGGCTTTTTTGTACGTGTGGATATTTTCTTTGAATGGTAGAAATGCAAATAACTTGTCCTTGTCTGAATAGCATGAGTGCTGTTTTGTATGCAGTTTAAATAGCCCCTATTTTTTCATGCAAAACACATTATTCTGTGAATTGACCTCTATTCCCCCAAACATCTAAAAACATCACTGCATTGGAACGCGGCTCTCAGAGGGCAGGAGGAGGTGGTCGTAACACGTTAGGTGCTTGTTCTTCAACTGGCCAAATTGCCAGGTTGCTATGGCTTTAATGCACTGGTTTTGAAGGGAATGACTGCAGCTAATGTGATTGACTTAACTTAAACCAAACCGCCACAACACCCATCAGCAATTAATTTGTCTTCTTCCAAGCCTTTTGACAACAGTGCCGCAGCAGTGCTATTGCCTCCTGTCACAAAATTATCGGAAAAGAATTAGAGATGCCTCGTTTTGATCAGCAGCATCGTTAGCACTTGCATTCTCCGACTGCTCTTAGGTTTTAGGGCCCTAGGTACTGTAATGGTTGAAAATCGAAGGTGCAACGTTTTGAAGACGCTACAACAATCACATCTGGCAAAAATTAAACCAAGTCACTTTACATCATTCATGTAGCTCATTCTAATTAAAATAAATAAATAAATAAATAAATAAATAAAAACCTCTGCAACTGTGGCAGCCATCTTGGTCAAGTTTCCCTTAAAATTGAGATTTCCTGGTAAAATAAATACTATCTAAAAGTATAACCCAAAGAAAAATTAATCTTTATTGCTAATATCTCCTAGCCAAATAAAATGGGGAGAAAGTATTCAGTATGTTTGCCTCAGTAAAATTGATTGCTAATGCTCTCCAGTAATACTATATTACCTATAACACATCTGTTTTGTAATGTCAGCATTCATGATTTTTTTTATTGCTACAGTGTATTGAATTGGCAAACATAAATGGAATTGATTGGGAATGGAATCAATTCGTTATAACGATTTACAAATTATTTCTCATTGTTGTGCTGGCATCAAATCTGTGGAGGCTCCTGACAGTGAATTACTGACTGACATAAAGTGCACTCAAGAAGATCAGGAAACATGCTTTCGTTGGCAGCAGAATTTATGACACATGGCATCACAGAGTGCAAAAGCAGCCTAAACTACACACAGACTGATCAAAAAAAAAACTGGACTTGTCTTGCAGAGCAGTGTATGGAGGTCTGGTTTGGTGGTTAGATCTGCTGTAAGGGCTCTTCTGATGAACCGACCACAATTGTTTTATAGGCTGTCTTTCGCACGTTCGCTACGTGGTTCCTGTGATCCGACCTCGCCTCCTGTTGCGTTTTCTCCACATGGTTCCATTCTGCATCTGCCCAGCTCCTCCGTCTCGTGTAGCAGAGACACAGAGCTTCATTTCTCTGCTGTCCCTCTTAACACTCAACACCTGCGATCTGCTCTCTCCAGACGGGAAAAGTAAAGAAACATTGACCGCTGACACGCACGCAAGAAATCTGCCTCTCCTACGAGGCCCATTCCTCAGAGGGTGGACCAGCTTGGCCTCTTTAAACTCCTTGACTGCATCTGTGCTCTGCTTCTGCATCAGTGTGGTTTTATCAGGGCTTTTTTATTAGTACTTCAGTTGAACTATATTTAATGACCCTTTTTCATTTGCATTAACAAATATGGTTTTATCCTCCAAACGACAATTTTAATCCACCGGTATATACTAATAATTTGAGTTTATAGCACTAGTTCATGATGAGAGAATTATTTTTGCTTAATTATTCTTAGTTATAATTTATATTTTTATACCATTAATTCCCACTAAGAACTATAGAGTTCATACAGCTCTGTAGTATAGAGTTCATGTGATATTATTGTAGAGTGTTATCTGTATTTTCATTTTCTGTGCAAAAAAATTACCTTTCAGCATTTTTTTATAACCTAAATCCCACAAGAATTTGGACAGTGAATAAGATGCAATCAGAAACAGAATCACTGTAAGTGATTTCAAAATCTTCTTACCAACATGTCATTAAAAACAGCACAAAGAAAAATTTGTTACGTTTCACCTCATCATTTCATTTCTTAATTTCTATAAAAGTTCGCAAATTGCAAATTAGGTGCCTGCAATGTGCTCTAAAGCAATTGGGAAAGGGGACAGAAGGCCAGGAAAAGTAGTGGGATCTTCAGAAAAACCCGTTTGAAACAATCCACAGGTAAACAGGTGAAATGGTAACTGGAGATTCGATTATGATTCGGTATAAAATGAGCAGTCACAAAAGGCTCGGCCGTTAACCGGCAGGATGGTACAATGTTCTCCATTTTGCTAAAAGCTGTACTGACTTATTGTCAAACTGTTTACGAACAACATTACCCAATACACTATTGCATGGAATTTAAGGATTTCACCATTGAGAGTTCATGATATAATGAGGGGATTAAAATAATCAGGAGCAACCGGAGCAATTTGTATGCATGAAAGAAGAGGCTAAATATGAATATTGGATGTGCAGAACCATTGAGCTTTCCAACAGCACTGTTTTAAGAACCAACATGCATTGGTATCAGACATAACCATAATGGCTCGCAAATACTTCAGAGAACCTGCGTCACTGAACACAGTTCATTGTGGTGTTGAGCTCCTCAGAAATGGACTGACGCAAGTTAGACAGGAGGGCTGTGGTTTTACGAGTCCATCTTTCTAATTGCTTTTGGAAATAATGGATGCTGTGTTCTTAGGGCCAAAGAGGAGAAGAACCATCCTAACTGTTATCAGCATTCAAAAACAAGCGCCTGTCATCATCTGGGGCTGCATTATTGGTCTTGGCATGGGCAACTTGCTTATATGTGATTTCACAATTGACGCAGACGGGTACATGCGCATTTTGGAACAACATATGCCTTCCAGATGTCTTTTTTTTCAGGAATGCCTCAGCTTGTTCCAGCAGGGTAATACCAAGACATATTCTGCACTCATTGCAACAACTTGGCTTTGTTGTTCAGGTCATAGACTGGTCTACCTGCAGCTCATACCTATCTCCCATGGGAAACATGTGATGCACAAAATGTGGCAACAGAAACATTAGACTGTTGAACAAATAAATTACGATATCAGGCAGAAACGGGAACAAATTATGCTTTTGAAACTCCAACAATTAGTGTTTGTAGTCCCAAAACAACCACTGGCTAATCATAAGCAGAAGTGTAACACAGTGATGAACACGCATCCGTCCCTACTTCATTGGAACATCACGAACATCGCATTTCTACAAGTAAGTAGTGATTATTTTTAAAAAAACAAGCTGATGAGTTCAAGCATTGCTTATTATGTCTTTGTTTTTTGTTTTTTTCAATTTGAACACACGTTAAAAGGGATTTACAAAGTACCACTCACTGTTTTATTAACAATTTAGGTATTGATCCAATTTTTATGGAATGCAGGTTGTATTACCTGCTTACAAAAATATAGTTAACAGCTGTGACAGCGTTGGCTGGTATCATTTTCACCATGTGAGTCTGTGTGTGTGAGTGTGTGTGTGTGTGCGTGCGCATGCAAAACTTTACAGGTGTGTAGTTGAGTTTGAGATTTGAGGCAGAGTTTGAAAGAGGGTATGGTCCGAGTTAGGGTACTGGAATTAGGAGGTAGGAAGAGCAGCTGGTGCGATCCCATCGCAAGATGGTCTCCAGTATTAATATTATGATAGCTTTAAAATCTTCAATCAGGTAAGGAGTACGGCATCATTCACAACGCCAGTGGTAGATTCAGAAGAGCACAGACATGCTTGTGCACTCCCACATAGCGTGTATTTTTTTCATGGTGCGGCCAAAAGTTTTGGTTCACATGGTTGAGAGTTTCAGGAACAGCTTGCGCGTAGCTTAACTAGTAAATCTTCAGCCCATGATTTGCAAGCACTTCACTGGCCCAGCCCACTGACACCATCCCTCCCGCTGTGATGCAACAGTAGTAGCAATTACACATCACGTTGCAGGCCAGTCAACACTAACATGACTCATACTTTCAATGGCACTGTGCCAAGCATAGCCACACCTTGTAGCTCCCCCAATTTCAACCACCAGATTGGTGTTCACAAAGTTCCAAAGCTTGTCAAGATACCTGCTTTATTTATTAGTTTTATTGTCTTATGCTTCCACATACCAAAGTATCCAGAAAATAACAGCATCTCACATCGATGCGCTTCTGTGCACATCCAAGTTGCTGATGACATTCAGATGCATAAATCACTGGGGAGCACAGACAAATTATTCATAACTCCTCAGTCCAACCATCTGTCTTGCTTCAAACACTCCCTCTGAAAGATCCCTTGTTTATACTCCACTTCTGAATATCATCCAGATGGCAAATTGTGCTTGAGAGCAGGTGGATGAAAAAGGGGGCGGGGCCTTGGTTTTCGGGTGACATGGGACGTAGGTTGGCAGCGGAGTTGGGTCAGGATTCGGTCATGTTGGTCACAGCAAGGTCATGTCCCTAGAAGCACTTAAATATACTAAGAGAAGAAATTAATTTAGGTAGGAATGGCAGACAGGTATGTACCACTGTCCTCATGAGAGGGAGGGGTGTCGTCCTTTGCAGGCACATGCATGTGCATCATGTGCACAGGGCGTGCATTGCTTGTGTGAGAGCAAGATATTTCCCCATTGAAAAGTAGTTGTAATGGATGATGAAACTCTTTTTTTGTTCGGCTGTCACTGCTGAAGAGCATATGGGAGTGATTGTGAAGCAGAATTTTACAGCACGCAGTTCAGCTTTTGACTAATTTAGGTTTTGTGCGTGACGTCAGCATCTTTCACTCCAAAATAGGGGCCAGTAGCTTCAACAGAGGCCATTTATGCACTTGACCATATTATTTAAAGTAACCTAATTAACATTCTGTTCTTTGTTCAAAGTGGGTCTTAGCATGTGCAAGCTGAAGTACAGATGAGCCCAAATTCTCTCATAATTCATGTAATGTGTTCAAAAGAGTGTCTATGAATTTTTTTAGCACTTGGCAAAATAACAGAAATAAGTCTGGCAAAATAAGTCTGGAAAGGGTTACTATGCTATTTCCAAGGTTCTGGGACAACAGTGAACCCAGGTGAGATCTATCATCTTCAAATGGCAAAAACAAGGAACCTCACTGAATCTTCCCTGGAGTGGCCGGCCTTTCAAAAATTCCAACAAGAGTACATTAATAACTAATACAGGACGTTATAAAAGAAAGCAAACATGCTTACTGTATAAGGAAGTGCAGGTGTTATTCTCCACAGCTAAAGTTAGCTTTCATGATTCCACAATTATAAATCAACTGGGCAAAAATTGTATCGATGGGAGAGTTGCGAGGTGAAAACCACTGGAGCCAAGTTGAATAAAGAGTCTTAATAAATAAAGTCCTATATTTTTCAAAAAACACAGATAACCCCCAAGCCTTTTGAGATAATGTTTAGAGGATGAAAGTGGAACTTTTTGTACGATATGAGTCCTCCTGTTACATGTGGCATGATGTTAACTCTGCCCTCCACAAAAAGGACATCCTGATTGTGACGTTAACCTGGCTCGGCAAGTGGCTCTGCAGCTTGCTGGGTAATTACTGGGAATTGATAGTGGTATTGACACTCCAATCACCATGAAGCCTGCCATAATTCTACAGCTTCAGAGACAAATAGGCTTCATTATGCCCTCTTTGGGAGTAACTCTGCTGTCCCCTCTCTTAAGAAGGTGGCACACACCATGAATGGGGTAGGGTGAAGTCTTCAGGACCTCCATCCTATGAAGAGACGGGATCATCATCTTTGCTGGAGGAGCTTAGGAAGCCCGCAATTTCAATGGCAGTGTTTTCTCATAGTTTGCAGATGAGGTTGAATACACCTACTTTTGGTATGGTCACTTTGACAAACTGGCTTAGGGCAATTTGTGGTAACAGATGCAAACAATCCTTTTAGCTAATTTTTATTCATGTGCAATGTGGGACACAGTCAAGCTTTGCATCACCACAGAACTTTGAAAGTGCTTGGGGCATGCCATCCTCTTTTTTGCACAATGAAGATGTACTTTTCAGTATTCAACTGATGGGAAATACGCTATCTCAGTTTTCCAGGCATAACTGCTGTTGACACACCTGATAGGTCAGGGATGCTCGCTCTTTTCCAGAATGAGCCAGAGTGGGTGCAGGCTTTCATTCTAGTAGAATCAAGTGTGTGACTGGTTGGTTAGACTGAAAGCCTGTACCCACACCGGCTAATTCTGGATGATAGTTAGTCCCTGTGATAGGTTGTCCAATCTAATTAGTTGCTGACCAGCGTAGATTTAAATGACTAAAACTCAATTATATAGTACACCCAAATAGATTGCAGATGCTGCAAATACTGCCTCGGAAAAATTTGTAAGGAGACCATCCATTGAGATAACCAATGCATCAGCAATAATCCAAAGTGGTGGCCTACAGTCATTTTGATGACTACATGCCAATTTCAGACCCAAACCACTTTAGCATTTAAATTAGATGGCGTTACCTGGCTAGACTTTGCAATGTGCAGGTGAGGAGACGTTACATGTTAACGACTGAAACCAGACAGGTGGATTTAAATGAATGAACCCAAAAAGAGCGTCTGTGCAAGAAAGACATTTAGAATTAAATCAGGTTTATGTGGGCAAATTGCAGTGACTGATCCCTTGATATTTAATTTACATATGTATTATTAGTACTTATCTATTTCAGCTTCTTTAACAACACGTCGTGAAAGAAAAAAAAAAAAAACCTCATAACTTTCATTGCAAAAGGGGGTCAGATTACCAAACCGGCTGATGCTGGCCGAGTGCTCTCAGAAGGAAGCCAGGTGAAAAAATTAGCTCTCTGTCCCCTAATGGCTATAAAGGTCTTCTTTTGGCAGCAAATTACCTTACCTGCTTAAAAAGAGTTTAAACACTTTTGCTGCTGAAACTCTAATTTTTCACTTAAGTTTTCCCATAAGTAGGTCCTAAGTCAGTAAAAAAAAACTTTTTTTTTTCAAATTGTTGGACAGTCTCACTTATATAATTTGTAGCTGCTGGTTGGAGCACTTCACCGAAGCTAATTCACATTTATAAAGAGAGGAATATTCAAACACAGGATAAAATGTTTTTATGGGCAGAGCATTACATCAAATAGAAAATATCCAGATCTTGTGAATCATGTTACGCACATTTCCCTGTAATCCAGCAGGACATATTTACATTGTAGATTCATTGGAAACCTTGGGCTCTCCATTAGGATATAAACTAGGGCTCAAGGTCCTCAGGTTTGAATTCAGCAGATGGATTTGACGGATCCATATATGGGTCGGTAACTTTTATTGGATTAATAAATAGGCTATCAGCAAGCCCCAGAAGCAATATTTAAGTCTTCCAAACTCCAGTTTTTTCCCAAAGGTTGGTGCCAATTAGCAAAGGCAAATAATGACCACAGCAAGATGATGCTGAAGAAGATTCTGAGCTGAAACGTGATGTCCTTTGAAATATGACATAAGCAGAATGTGGCATTATTAAGGAACACAGCATTCCAAAATGAGGCATGTGGTCAAGTGGCCAATCTGGAAAATAATCTTGTTTACCAAACAAGCTTTCTTGGCTAGCCTGTTTTGTATTACCTGTATGTCATGTAAAAAAGGGCACAGGTAAGAATAGCCAAATAAATTACACAATTTCCTTGTTTATGTGTAGTTTCCAGCTACAGCTTAGATCAGTTAGAACGAGACATGCACACGAGAGTATACAGTTTGACTTGTCGCATGCAGTGGCCACATGCTGGAAAGAGGGGATGTGAACTAGCAGCAGGCAATATTATGTAGAAACAGGCAATACTGACTGGCAGCTGGCAATATAAACAAGCAGCAGGTAAGAGTGACTCTAAATTAATAATGAGGGATTGAAAACACCAAGTGATTTACCCTGTGCAAAGCAGGGCCAAGCGCAATGCAAGCGTCTTTGCTAGTTTAGGGTTAGAGTTAGCTTTATGCCAACTTTATGTCTATTTTTACAAAGTCATATTATTTTTTAATTCCAGGCTTGCGTTTTGATAGCAAGTTGAACTGGGCATACTAGGAAGAACAAGCAATGAGATTTGAGATTTACCAGTTTATCAAAGATGCTTACATGTCACACTACAAGAGCCATATTTCTCGACACAGACATTTCAAACCAACTCTAGATCTTTTATCTGCTTTCTTTTAAATTAAATGATGAGGGAATTACGCACCCCTGGCCTTGTAACAGCTGAGCAGCCAACTGTTCAATTAGTTTTTGTCTCTTAAAAGGAAGGGCCTCCAATTAAATGACTGTCATTTATACATTGTTCCCCCAATTTTGATGAAAGTTCCCTCAAATTAAAGCTACAAGTCAGCACTTTGAGTTTATATTCATAATTCAGTTTAATCTCCAATATGCTATGGTGGACTGCTTAGACAGCATTAACTTTGTCATTTCCAAATTTTGATGGACCTGACTGTATATGGTTTTGTTTTTCACAAGGTATTGGACAAAATGTGTTATTAACTACAAGAACTTATCTGATCACTTCAGTTATATCAAAAACACTCATACCAAACAGTGCAGGAGCAAATAACTTTATTGCGCATTTGCATTAACTGTTAAGGATCCACATTTTTATGGCATTTTGAACACTAGTAAAAACAATAAATTCTTCAAGTACTGGTATCCTCACACACACACACACACACACACACACACACACACACGCAAACATGCATACACACACAAACATCTGGAACTTCCCTTGTTTTACTGGATGGTGTTCTTCAATTAGTGTATGAAGTCTGTTATCATGAGATATGGTTTAGGAGAGACAGAGAGTGGGACGAGTCGCGCCACACGCCCAGATGTGTTTCCCAGGCTTCCTCCCTGAATTTCCATGTGGAGGTCCATGTGTCCCGCGCCTCTCATTGTCCCAGAGGAGTCCAAGCAATCATTCCTGTGAAATGAAACCCTTTGTTAACCCTGAATCTATGCAGAGAGGCATGCCCTTCCAATGAGATAAAACTTCCACTGGCGACCTTGATTAAGTTGGCACGGACTGCTCGACTTCACCTTAAGCCCTTGAAGATGACCCAGGGTCCCTCCCACCATTAAAGGAGCGTGCTTTAAAGTGTTAGTCAGTGTCCAAGGATGTTGCAATGGTATTGGAATTATGATTCCACAAATGTCTGTGGAGATCATCAAAGTGTCTCACATGACTTGGGAAAAATGAATATGTCCTTTCAGCCACTGAATTGGAATGTTTTGCCACAACTTACAGCAGAACCAAGAACCACATTCCCAAAAAAAAAAAAAAGCAGTAATAATAACAAAAAATTCAGAGAAATGCTTGATGCTAATTCAACAACAACATAGTCTGCATGAGTCAGATATTGGAAACACACATATTACACTAATACAGAGTGAAATGCTCCAGATCAGAATTGATCTGACAACTCAGATTAGCTACGTGACAGTGTAATGTCAGTTACAATATGATGTTTCATATTTGCATGAAAATACATTGAATTACCAGTAAATTAGAAAATTATGGACTGCTGAAAATAATTGAAGATTATATGCTATTTCCTTTATGGATATGTCCTGTAAAATCCAATAAAATGAGTGGATAATGTCATTTGAACTGTCAATGCATGACAATGGCAATGGAATCATTCCAGAAGAAGGGTTGGGGGGGGCAGGGGGGGCAATAACTCAATAGTAAGATTTATAATGCATGCTACTGGCAGACAAACCTCAAAATCACTCTGTTTAGCTAATCCTTTAGAGGACAGTGACTGCAAAGCAGCAGCATGCAATAGCAACTGTAACAGAGGTACGTGTTCCGTCATCAGCGCACTTCTTCAATCCCTAAGACACATTTAGTGAAAAATTAGAAAAGCGCTGGTCTCAATAAACCCTGTTCATTGCCTTTAAGCTGGTTAAAAAGTTATAAGGCTTTGCAGCAGACTTGTGATGTTATAGAGCAAGCTCAATTGAAAGGATACCACAATTGTATTTTGGATTTTACACCCCATTTACTATTGATATTGTGGAGCTTATTTTGCATTACTTTGACCCATTTGCATTGCATTGTAACAGTGCTCAAATACGGACACCAAAATGTGACATCAAAACTAAGCTTTTTAAAGGATGTGGGAAATAAAAATTAGTAAGAATGATGTGCATTTGCCCATAAATTATTGACTCACAGTCCAATGAATAAATTCCACTTTGTTAAAAAACTTTCAGGTCAAAATAGGAAGATATGAGACTGAAATCATTGGGTTACGGTCGTTGCCCGACGAGTCTGTTGTGCTAACGACTGTTACCATGGAAGGCAGGTCCTGAGTGAGTGGTACTGCTCGAATGAACTGCTTCTCCAAAGAAAAACTGACTTTCCCTATGCTGATAAACCAACTTCTTGACCACTACTTTCCGTCGATTTTGAAGAATATTAACTCAAATACTAAAAATCATTTTGTGTCCAGTAAATCACGACTGTTACCAAAGACAAATTTTGATTTTTATTCTTTGATTACATGGATCAATTTATTGATTTTTCATGTTCTATGACATAAGAATGTGCACACATTTTATTGGCTACAAAAGTTTTCTAGTGTGTTGCTGTGAGTCAGCTGATTTCCGCGACCATACTGTGGCAAAGTAGCCGACAGCGGAGTCATCAGAAGAGGTGAATAATTTCCAGGACAAGAGTCTTCTATATTTTTTTTCCCTTTTTTTCACCTCGTAATTTTTTCTCAAACGTGCAGATATTTACAGTGAAACAAGCACAAGGAATAAATATGCAAGAACACACACCAAAAAAAGGACTTTTTCAAAACAAAAAGAAATCAGAAAGGGTTCTTCGGCTATGTCTATATGACCCTACCGAACCACTTCCCCAAGACCATAGCTCTTTCCTATCAGCTCGCCTCTTCTCTACTGAGCCCATGGGCCTAATAGAGTGTGGAACACTGTGTGGCCCCACCCACTTGACTGCTCCAAAATATCACTCAGAAATTATAATACCATTGTTGCATAATAATAATAAAAAAATAAATAAATAAGCAAAGACAATTAATACAAACATACACAACCATTTCCAGAACCCCCTCACCATTTTGCCCAGTGGAAATTGTACTTTACATTATTTACAATAAAACACCCCTGTCCTAATGGTTTAACCGCCCCGCCACCCATGGAACACCCCTATTTCTCCCAGGTGGTACAGCCACTCGGTTTTCCTGACGGAACTAGGAAGAGCGTGCAGAGATGAATTGCAGTGAGTAAACCTGTAATACGGAGTTGTATATACAGAGATTTAACCAACAAATGAAAATATTAAATACAGCCGGAGTGAACATTTGCAATTCTTGATACCAGACAATATGGATACGGATGAGAGTTGAACATGACAAGTAGTTGGATTCAAGAATGATGTGAAATTTTACCACACAAGCTTCGCTCTTAAAATACTGGTGGGCCTTTCCCTGCATTTTAATTGCGTTGCCTGTTGGAAAATGGAACCAATGGCAGATACTGATGAATGACATAATGAATAATGATCCAGACAAAGAACAACGAAAATAGGAATGGGAATGAAACTGAGTATGTAACGCAGCGGCACGTCAGCTTAGATGTTACGATGCCGGCAAATGGCTGACGGCATGCTAATAGTGCGTCACGACTCAGTCCGTGACACATACCTTTCGTGTCCACAATTTTGTATGCTGCAACGACTGTTAAGTGAAATGAGAATTATGATTAAAATTGTCTGAATCCATCCTTATTCTTGATCATCCTTCAGCAATTGGCCATCCTCCTGCCTGGTGAGAAATTACTGACTGCTATTTTCATGACTTTTCTGCATAATTTGTGTTATTGATTTAATATTTTTGGGTTATAATGCAATTTCTTATCATGAATTAATTGGACAGTTGACATTACCCATTTTCTTGCGTGTTTTATGGTCATGCTTTTGTTATATATATACACAACTGTATAATATATATAAGCAACTTTATGTTGTGTGTATATGCGTTCCTTGAAAAACGCATAAAATCAATAAACATTTGTTTACTTAAAAAAAGTTTCACTGTCTAATGAGTTATAGTGCTCCCTGAATGTGCTGCGTCTTCAAAAATCTATTTTCTCACAATTCTGACTGGCTTGAAGCAGCTGCGTCACAAATACTGCGTGTGCTCAGAACTTTGAAAACTTGTCGTTCATAGTCTCCGGCCGATTATGGGTGTTTTGGGGCAAAAGTGACTTGCAGGACTACCGAACTGAAAGCATGCAGCTTCCATGGTGAATGATTTGAAAGCTGCTACCCAAAATTAAGTTAAAGTAGCCAGCAAATGCAGATATCCACAATAACCTTTCATTTCACACACAAATTTTGTTAGCTAAGCAGCTAGCTAATTAACTCGCTTCATTTAAATAGCATCATAAGACAATTAGCCCAATTTCTAGCTAACATTCCCTACGTGACTACGGCGGCCATGCTACGCAAAAACCTTTTATTTCACATGCAACTTTTTTTGCGAAGTTCGCTAGCCAGCTAGCCAAAGGTTTTCTTAATTCCTTTAAGGAAAATCATCAGACAGCTAGCCGAATATCTAACATTAGCTCCATAGCAATCGTGGCTATGCTACATTGCTAGCTACACAGATATCTATGATAACTTTTTTATTTCACATTCAAATTTTTTTGGTTAAGTATTTACTTAGCTAGCGACTTCATTTAAAACTTGGTCAGATGAGTAACCAAATTGCTCGATAACGGTAGCTACATAGCTATCATAGCTATGCTACGGAGCTAGCTATGCAGATACCCATGAAGAGATATTCTTCTTCTATGATGTTTATTGGAGGTTGGGAAACAAGCTTACAATCTTCATAGCCCTTGGCTAAATGACTAAATTGACATTTTGAATCCTCAAATTTATGTAGAATACTCCTCCTTAGTATAGAAAGCATCGTGCTTGAGTGACTAAAATATATAGATTCAATGCATGTTGTAGCCATTTTCTACTCATATAATTTAAGATAATTTGAATCAATATTCTGTCTGAGATGTTTGGGTTTGAAGTATTTACTGTTCCGTGTTGTAATGTGGAATGAAGGTTTGGCCAGTGACTAATGACGCCATAGAATGGTGTTTTCTCATTGGCTGCTGTGTGTATAGTATAAATACTTCATGAGCCCAAAAACGGCAGAAGCCACTGGACCTTGAGGCAACACGGTCTTTTTGACCAGCTCACTAATTTAGGTTAGTTTACTAAGAAAAGTCGAAAGTCTATTATTTTTTTCTATTTTGTATGATTTCAGTTTTGTAATAAAGATACTAAAAGAAGTATTTAGCTTCAAGACTTTTTGCTTTCCGATGTCAGTGTGTTTGCGGCAAAACCTTTGAGGTCCGGAGCTAGTGAGGCAGCCAGCTGCTGCACCCACAATGCAAAAAAAGAAGACTGATTGGCAAGGATGGAATCAGATTATGTCTTGCAGTCGAGAGCAGAATCACTTTCTTGGGATGTAACTTTTGAGTGCGCGCAGTAACTGTGACACGTACGTACAGCTCCTTTAACCTTGAAGGAGAGATGCATTCAGATTATTCAACAGAAATATTGCGTCACGTGAGACAAGTATTTCAGAGGAGAAGGAACGATAAATAGATATGACTGCCGCAGCTCTGTAGAAAAAAAAGAAAAGTGTGTAACTCAGGAGAGATGTCAATATGAACATGAAATTAAAGAAACCCAACCCAAAGAAAACATCAATGGGCAAATACCAAAGGAGAGCATAAAACATTTAAAGAAATGTGATCATGCAATATTTTTGCCAGAGCTAAGCCAAAAGGAAATGAAGTGTGACAACACTCACATACAGGAAATAAATCAACATAGCTTTTAATGGATTTAATGCAAATAAATGAAATCTGGGAAGGCATTGATGGATTATTCCAGGACATGCAGTAAATTCACAAATTCTTCCACTATTTATCTCTTGAATAGACAATGATATATTTTAGCCCCCTTAAAGATTATGAGTGTAGTTCTTGTCAAGTAATTGCATCATTATTAAGCCTACAATGAATATTTCAAATTATCCTCAAATACAGCAAATGCGCAATTTTCTTTATTTTGCTGCATACTGTTCAGAACTACATTAGTCTCTGAGCTGATGGTTTTTAGCTGGGAAACTCACAGTTGATTGGATTAATCAGGGGCTAATCCACCCTGGAGCAATGAGGGGTTAAGGGCCTTGCACAAGGCCTAAACAGCCGTGCTGATCTTCATGTGGTTACATTGTATGGAAGCATATTGTATGGAAGCAAATACAGCGGGGATTTCCCTCTGATTGATAACCACTGATATCGCTTGTATTTGTTAAAATCCAATCCATACCAAATTGAGGAACGGAAGTCCCGCCTTCTCACAAAGCCAATGAGGGAATGTATTTTTATTTCATTAATGTTAGGAAAAGTGAGTGGGGACCACGAAATCGAAAATGCGAAGCCAGGCACGGCAGTCTCTCGCGACGATGAAAAAAAAAAAGAGGCAAATTGTGTTACCGGTTTAATTATAAAGCGGATATCGTGTTTGCTTCTTGAAAAGAAAAAGCATTTCCAAGAATGTATCTGCAGCATAATATTTGCGTTTTTTCTTTCTTTTTGTTAGCGATATGGCGGAGCACTTCTTGCAAATGAGAACACTGCGTACATGGACTTGTAAAAAGAAAAACGCAAAGTGGACGATTATGTTATCATTTTCATGATGATACAAATGATCGCATGCTTCTCGAAAAAGAGAAAGCATTTCTGAGAATGTATTTGCACTATAAGATTAGCGTTTTCATTTTTTGTTTTGTTAGTAATATTAGGGGCCCTTTTTGAAAAACAACAACATAAAATGTGGAATGTATTTTAATTTCCTATTTGTGATAAAATTGCATACATGGACTTGAAAATGAAAAATGCAAAGTGGGGGATCACATTTTCATTTTCATTATGATACAAATAATGCGCTTAGTATCTTGAAAATGACTATGCAGATACCCATGAAGAGATATTCTTCTTCTATGATGTTTATTGGAGGTTGGGAAACAAGCACAATCTTCATAGCCCTTGGCTAAATGACTAAATTGACATTTTGAATCCTCAAATTTATGTAGAATACTCCTCCTTAGTATAGAAAGCATCGTGCTTGAGTGACTAAAATATATAGATTCAATGCATGTTGTAGCCATTTTCTACTCATATAATTTAAGATAATTTGAATCAATATTCTGTCTGAGATGTTTGGGTTTGAAGTATTTACTGTTCCGTGTTGTAATGTGGAATGAAGGTTTGGCCAGTGACTAATGACGCCATAGAATGGTGTTTTCTCATTGGCTGCTGTGTGTATAGTATAAATACTTCATGAGCCCGCAAAACGGCAGAAGCCACTGGACCTTGAGGCAACACGGTCTTTTGACCAGCTCACTAATTTCGGTTAGTTTACTAAGAAAAGTCGAAAGTCTATTATTTTTCTATTTTGTATGATTTCAGTTTTGTAATAAAGATACTAAAAGAAGTATTTAGCTTCAAGACTTTTGCTTTCCGATGTCAGTGTGTTGCGTGCAAAACCTTTGAGGTCCGGAGCTAGTGAGGCAGCCAGCTGCTGCACCCACAATGCAAAAAAGAAGACTGATTGGCAAGGATGGAATCAGATTATGTCTTGCAGTCGAGCAGAATCACTTTCTTGGGATGTAACTTTTGAGTGCGCGCAGTAACTGTGACACGTACGTACAGCTCCTTTAACCTTGAAGGAGAGATGCATTCAGATTATTCAACAGAAATATTGCGTCACGTGAGACAAGTATTTCAGAGGAGAAGGAACGATAAATAGATATGACTGCCGCAGCTCTGTAGAAAAAGAAAAGTGTGTAACTCAGGAGAGATGTCAATATGAACATGAAATTAAAGAAACCCAACCCAAAGAAAACATCAATGGGCAAATACCAAAGGAGAGCATAAAACATTTAAAGAAATGTGATCATGCAATATTTTTGCCAGAGCTAAGCCAAAAGGAAATGAAGTGTGACAACACTCACATACAGGAAATAAATCAACATAGCTTTTAATGGATTTAATGCAAATAAATGAAATCTGGGAAGGCATTGATGGATTATTCCAGGACATGCAGTAAATTCACAAATTCTTCCACTATTTATCTCTTGAATAGACAATGATATATTTTAGCCCCCTTAAAGATTATGAGTGTAGTTCTTGTCAAGTAATTGCATCATTATTAAGCCTACAATGAATATTTCAAATTATCCTCAAATACAGCAAATGCGCAATTTTCTTTATTTTGCTGCATACTGTTCAGAACTACATTAGTCTCTGAGCTGATGGTTTTTAGCTGGGAAACTCACAGTTGATTGGATTAATCAGGGGCTAATCCACCCTGGAGCAATGAGGGGTTAAGGGCCTTGCACAAGGCCTAAACAGCCGTGCTGATCTTCATGTGGTTACATTGTATGGAAGCATATTGTATGGAAGCAAATACAGCGGGGATTTCCCTCTGATTGATAACCACTGATATCGCTTGTATTTGTTAAAATCCAATCCATACCAAATTGAGGAACGGAAGTCCCGCCTTCTCACAAAGCCAATGAGGGAATGTATTTTTATTTCATTAATGTTAGGAAAAGTGAGTGGGACCACGAAATCGAAAATGCGAAGCCAGGCACGGCAGTCTCTCATGACGATGAAAAAGAAAAGAGGCAAATTGTGTTACCGGTTTAATTATAAAGCGGATATCGTGTTTGCTTCTTGAAAAGAAAAAGCATTTCCAAGAATGTATCTGCAGCATAATATTTGCGTTTTTTCTTTCTTTTTGTTAGCGATATGGCGGAGCACTTCTTGCAAATGAGAACACTGCGTACATGGACTTGTAAAAGAAAACGCAAAGTGGACGATTATGTTATCATTTTCATGATGATACAAATGATGCGCATGCTTCTCGAAAAAGAGAAAGCATTTCTGAGAATGTATTTGCACTATAAGATTAGCGTTTTCATTTTTGTTTTGTTAGTAATATTGCGGGGCCCTTTTTGAAAACAACAACGCAAATGTGGAATGTATTTTAATTTCCTATTTGTGATAAAAATTGCATACATGGACTTGAAAATGAAAATGCAAAGTGGGGGATCACATTTTCATTTTCATTATGATACAAATAATGCGCTTGTATCTTGAAAATGAAAACACATGTCTGAGACTGCATTTTCATTTTGATATTGTGAGCTATATGCTTCCATAGCATTGGGGTTAGAATCAATCTTTAGAGTCCTGGGCAAACATCCTAGCCACTGGGCAATAGGCCATAAATTCATGTATAGACAGGTCCTGAACATCTCAGCTATTTCAGAGGCAGGTTTCTAAGTCTTCATTCTGTAAAGCCATTACATTCACGGCAAAACATAGTAGGTTTAACTGAACACAGGGGGCACTTTGGTAGTCCTGTGGATTTTATGAGAGGTCCAGACATGACTTTAGCATGTTGCAGAATCCTTTTATGCAGATTGCTTACAGCAGGAACTTGGCAGCAGACCCAAATGTAAATATGGGATGGCTTTCATTTGGCGGCATCCATCAAGCCAGCTTGGCTGGAAGCTCGGACAGTGGATGTGTGTGAATGATGGCCAATGGGGTGGACAGCAAAGAAACATTTGAGGGACTGACCAAAAGAGGAGCTGTGACTATAACTTTGAAATATGTGAGGCAAGACATGATAGAGAGAGAGGGTGGTATTATGCGTTAGTGCAGACAATTCACTATAGCTCCACCTGACTGTAAATGTTGACCATCTGTTCTGTAGTTTGTACATTTTAAAAGTTGATATAGGTGATTTACAAGTCTAGGTAGTGCCCACGTGGCGGCGGGCCTACGTTTCAGACAAGTATTCTCATGAGATTAGTCAATACAGTACAAACTGTAAAATTGTGCTCCTTGAGAGAGGTTATCTTGCAGCAGTGTGAAGGGCACATCCATCTTGGAGTATTTACTGTTAAATTATGCACACTTAAGTGTGTCTATTTTAGAAAGTTTAAAAAATGCCAGTGTTTTGCTTGCAGTTTATAGAGCAAACTCATTAATCTCCTGAAGTTACCTGACTGATTAGTGGCCCACAGGTTAATGTCTGATAAATGCAACAGGCATGAACTCAGTCCATGTGCTTGAGACTCAGCCACAGTCATCAGTTGTGCTCAGGTCTGTTCTCCAAGCCGATATGGAATGGACTTCTAATTCTATTTGACAAGTTTGCCCTCTCTGTTGGTCTTTAATTCAAATGGTTTGGAGGTAAATGTTCTCCTGACATCCAAAGATTTAACTATGCAATAAGGACAAATTAGTCTCACTATGGAATCTGCGACCATCATTTTTGTTTCAGTGAAATGTAACACACTGGCAAAGGTGCTCAAAGGAGACTGCAATTTTTCCAGTTTTTTATTGAAAATTATGCAGTTTAATGTCTCATTGTACTCTGGAATAAAAGCATAGACATGATAAAACAAAGAAACAATTGAAGTTAAAAAAGAAATCATGGAATCAATTTATAAACGAAAATGTATTCTAAACTTTTGACTCAAAGTAGCCACCTTTGGCGGATATAACGGCTGAACACACTCGCGGCGTTCTTTCTACAATGGAACTCAAATATTCTTTAGAAAGTTCTTTCCAACTCTGTTACAGAAGTTCCCATAAATGTGTGGCACTTGTAGGTTGCTTTGCTTTCACTCTTCTGTCCAGTTCATCCCAAACCATCTCGATGGGGTTTAAGTCTGGAGACTGTGCTGGCCACTCCATATTTTCAAGCTGACCATCTTGTTCTGTTTTCCTATGGTAGTTCTGGCAGAGCTTGGGCTTTTTTTGGGTCATTATCTTGCTGAGGGATGAACCCCTGACTACCTAGGCGCATACCAGAGGGTGCTGCATGGCGCTGCAGACTGCTGTGGTCGCCGTTTTGGTTCAGGGTGCCTTTCACTCTGTACAAGTCACCAACCCTGGATTCAGAAAAACAGCCCCAGACCATCACGCTTCTTCCTCCATGTTTGACAGTTGATGTCACACACTGAGGAACCATCCTTTCACCTACTTGACGGCGTACAAAAAACCTGGGTAACCTTACCTTTTGTTTAATGAATTCTGGACCACTCCCAAAGTAGAGGAGAGTATTGGGTGGGATTGCGGATTGGAGATTGGGCGGATAGGAGATCGGGGCGGGTGTGGTGCTGGACTTTGTCTGTGATTGTGCGGATGTTGGGTCCCCCCCGGGTGGCGAGACTTAGGGTGGGGCTTGCATCTCTTGTCAGAGTCCGTGTGGCTCCTAAGCCCCAAAAAGCGTTAATGTATCAACGAGATATGGGCTCTATGTACGTCGTCAACATTATTGCGAATATAGCTTGCATACGAGTTCGATGTCCATCGGCCGAGGATTTTAATCAGGTGGTCCGGCACTCCTCGCTTGGATGCTGTGGTGGCGGCGCCGATGCGGAAAGAGTGCCCAGAGGAGTATTTGGGTGGAATGTTAGATCTAATTAAAACTTGACGGAAATGGTAAAGGAACCAGTGGCGAGTGGCTATGGCCTCGGTGTCGATCGTGAATAACAGGTCTGGGGGAGAAGCGTGGTTATTGTATCTCGAGGAGATGTAGTTTGATATTGGCTCGAACGGACCGAGGGAAAAGTCTAGGCGAAATAGGAATATGGTCTGAGAAATGCCGAACTGATCTGTTTACTACTCTTTATCTTGAACATGAGGCAGTCGGTGGAGTAGAATGAGACGTTGTTTAGGCTGGCTTGACGAGAAGGATAATAATTAGCGGAGAGCGGAGCAAACTCGGCACATCTCAAAAAAAAACAAAGAAGGCCAATAGAAACACTGCTTCTAGTGTGGAATCCGTGGAAGGAGAATGGTACCCTGAATGCAGCGTCTGGATGCAGTGAGAGAGGAGGTCTGCCGTTAGGGGTAAATGTTTGGTCGGAGCGGGAGGTTCTTGTTTACGTAATCCTTTCATCAGTGTTTACTGGCGAGAGTGGGAAATAGACGAGCATGGATAACCAGTGGCTAATTTGATGAAGAAGTTGATGCCACTTAGGAAGACTTGTATTGGGGCTGGTCGAACGTGGTTTATGGAGTGAATGTACGAAATTAAGCTCGCAAGGGAAACAACGTTGAGTGCCGGGGATGGCAGTCGGAGGGCTGAATGGAAGTTCTTGAATTGCTTCCGTCCTGCGAGGTACGGGGAAAGTAAGCGTGGAGCGAACCCATTTAGAATGGTATCTCGAGATAAAGCGCGGAATGGCTCGAGTTGTGGTGTCAGGGGTCGAAAAACGGAAAACGGAGGAACCGGAGTGGGGTGAATGTCCAAGTGCGGTGCTAAGCGTCTGATTCTCTGCCAGGAGAAACGAGGAGGGGCGTCAGCAATGGCATTTTACGGTCGGGAATATGTGCGGCTTTGAGCATGGACTGGTGTTTTGCGGAAATTAGGGTTAGTTTCCTGAGGAACGGCATGAACAAGAGGGAGCGGGAATGGCCTTTGTTTACGGTGTCTACGGAGGTCAGTTATCATAATGTACGGTTATACATTTGGCAGCCCGTTTGTGACCCCGAATGAGGAAGGAAGCGATGATGGGATACGGTGAGGCGAACAGCGAAGTAATAGCGCTCCTTCCCGGAAATGCCAAAGGAACCCCCAAAAAAGCGTGGGTCGAGTGGGACATCCCTAAGCGTTTGTGATATCGGCTTTAACCAACCAGGCGCTGCGACCGGTGAGGTGAATGAGAGTGGTGAGACAGAGGACAGTCAGTAAAGGGTTAACCACTGTTGGGAAAAGCGGCCAGTCGGATTGCGTGGAGCGACGTGCTTGAGTGTGGAGACGGCAGATGGACGGTATGCAGGCGAGGCGAAATGATGGATTGCGGGACTGAAAGTCGGCCGAGAGCGTGAACCTTGCCACTGCAGGTGGCTGTGAGGTGGAGACGTGTAGTTTTTGTGAATGTCTGCCGGCGAGGCGAAGTGCACCAACAACCAAAGCGCTAGCGAAGCGCTAGTGGGCCACTGTGAGTGGCCTTGAGGAGGATATGCGCAGTATCTGTTTATGTTTGCCGGCGAGGCAAAGTGCCCCAATAACCAAAGCGCTAGCGAAGCGCTAGTGGGCTGCGCCACTGCTAGTGGCTGTAAGGTGGATATGCGTGCAGTATCCGTTAATGTTTGCCGGCGAGGCAAAGGGCACCAATAACCGAAGCGCCACCGAGCTGCGCCATTGCTAGTGGCTGTAAAGTGGATATGCGTGCAGTATCCGTGAATGTTTGCGAGTGGCCGTGCATGTTAAACATTACTTAGCATGTTAGCATTACTTGTTTAACATCACCTCACTATTGCAATTCATCACATTTTGTTTGTCCCAGTTTGGCCTGGCACCATTTTTTTTTTTTTTTTTTTTTGGATTCTTTGCAGTCATCAGATTTGAAGTAATCACATAGTACTGTCAATAAACATTAAACGCAGTGGGTGCACTGATGGCTCTCAGCAAGAAATTTTGTGAGTTCAGATTCAGCCTGGGTCCTCTCTGTGTGGAGTCAGCATGTTCTTTTCATGTTTACATGGGTTTTCTGCGGGTATTATAATTTCCTCCCACAGTCCAAAGACATTACTGTCAGGCTAAATGGAGAATCTAAATTGCCTATAGATATAAGTGAGTGACTGAATGGTGTGTCCACCCTGCGATGGATTGGCGAGTTGTCCAGAGTATGTTCTTGCCTTTTGCCCATACTTGGCTGGAATAGGCTCCAGCTCCTCCGTGATCCTGATGAGTATGAAATGGTTTAGATAATGAAGTGGAATGGATGAAATTGAATTTATCAGTTGTACTTAAAGCATGAAATAATGTGATGTTATTGTATTTTCAATATAGAACAAGGTGAGTGGACTTCTTATATCACTCCCTTTTGATTTTATTTGCATTTTTCACGATGTGGCAATGTTTTTGTTATAGGGACTGTTGAATAGGTCATTTGATGGCATTTTTTCTTTTAATATAGTCAGCCCTGCTCCACCTCAATGTGTCTGCAAACTGTAGAAACGCTAAATGTAAATCAGTGTAATATCTTCAGATACATCCTGATTCACTACCTCTTCTCTACCATCTCCAACATGCTGAGCAAGTTCTAATCCTCATCTAATCCTTGGTAGCCATATTGAAGATTGGCCTGACTGGGCCATATTATATGTTATTAATTGTTTATTTCTGTATTGCCTTGGTATTGGCCTGAGGGTCGCCGTATTGGCCCAAGACCACAGGCCGAGGGCTAATACCGCGACCCAAAGGCCAATACCAAGGCAATGCGAAAATAGGCAATACATAATATTTTTATTAATTGGTCACGTATGTTGTGCTATCATGACAATATTATGACTATGACTTCTGAAGTACGCGACTTCAAGACTCATTAAAGAGCTAAACGCTAGGTCCGCGACTGTTGTCTGCTTCTTTGAAGAGAACGAATGCCACAGTTATGGCGACCGAAAGGCCAATACCAAGGCAATGCGAAAATAAGTAATTTATAATATTTTTATTAATTGGTTAAGTATGTTGTGCTATCATGACAATATTATGACTATGATTTCTGAAGTATGCAATTTCAAGACTCATTAAAGAGCTAAATACTAGGTCCGCGACTGTCGTCTGCTTCTCTGAAGAGCGCGAATGCCACAGTTGCCAATGGTTACTTGTGCAAATGCTGAACTCGGCCAATACAGGTCGGCCAAAACTAGATATATTGGCAGGCCATTTTTACTGTTTGCGGGCAATAACATACATAACTAATTAATAAAGATTGTTATACTTTTACAAAGAAATCAACCTTCCAGCTACATCAGTGTGGTGATATTTGCATTCCACATGTTATGCCGAATGCAACAAATTCCAAATAAAGAATAAACTTATTCGTGTGATTTTATCTTTTGACAGTGTTGTGATATTACTCCTGAAAATGACAGTGAATTTAAATTTTGTATAACTCATCCAGGAACTTATCATTCCTTATGTATACCTTAAAGAGACTGAAGTGTATCATAACATGCTTTTACATCATTATAATGGTTGATTGTGCTTTCAGTGCAAACCACTTTGAGATTGAGGCAATCCTTAAAATATGTCAGCCCATATGTCCGGCCAAATGCTATCCTGCATTTTCTCCACACCCCCGGAAATCACTAGAATGCACATTGCCAGATCAAGCACACTCATCTTTTTTCGTACAAATGTGAGCAAAATTCAGTTACTACTGTAAACACTGTGGTGGCAGAAAGGGAGAAGTTAGGGGTGCTGTCCACCAGGGGGCAGAACCCAGCCTAAGCCAGGCAGAGCCACAGCTGTGATGAGTCATAATCACCTCAGCAGTGGTCCACTTTCTTTCAGTAGGCACTTAATAAAAGCCCAGCAGGCATGGGTTTGGGTGGGTGGCCAGAAGAAAACCTGAGCCCCTGCCTCGACCACAACTGGTGTGTGTACGACGCCTCAGAGGACAAAGAGGCCTGCTGAGACCGCTGTGAGGACCGTCACTAGGCCGGCATCCCAACAAAGCCACAAAACTGCACAAGCCCCTAAAGTCCCACCAAAGGGAGCAGCAGCTGCACCGACTAGTCCAGGAAAGAAACTGGGCTTTCCAGATGGTGCTTGGAAGAGGAAACTTGCTTGCAGGTGCCCATTGCCTCAGGAGGTAACCGAGAGCCCTCCTGACCTGTTGCCTTACTTGAATTCACCACAAGCCCTCTCAGTCCGTACCCTCACTCATCCCAGCTGACAATCACCTCAAGCCCTCCCAGGCTGAAGCCTTACTCATAACCACCTGCAGCGACCATCAGCCTCCGGCTGGAGCCTCGCTTGCTGCCTCTTGTTGTTGTCACAAGCCATTTGTTTCATTTGAAATTCATTTTGCAGGTTTTCCTGTCTGTTCACTGTCTGGTGCCTTGGCTAACCCCAGCACAGCACCACAACATGTATTAACCCTAGTCCTGCTGCCAGGCTAATACCTATCGAGGACCGGCATACAGGGGATTAGCTACCGGGGAACGATGTATCGATGACCGGCACATAGGGAAACAAGTGTGGGTCCTCTATATATCGGCAACCGGCAGGACTAGGTTTAACAGTGTTTGTAGTTCTCACCCCATGTGATCATTATGAATTATGTGGCTAAATGAAATGTGTACCAATGGGTTGATGCAATATTGGGAACACATCAGGAATATGGGTTTATTGTCTTGATTAGTGACATTCTACTGGCGTTTCTGCTTGTATGCTTACCTCAGAGTGTAATCACGGTCACTTTATTTTTTGTCTCAATGAGACAAAAAGTTATTGCGAACAACAAGATAGTAAAATGGCAAGGGAGCAAATTTGCAAGGAAAAAATCCTTTCTCCCTTAAGGAGTGATCTGGGGTTAAATGAAAAATGACACCAGGAAACAACTCAGAATTAATCTAAAGAGGTATATGTAATAATCACCAAAAAAGATACAAGTTGGCATTTTTCTGTTTATGCGGTTGCCATGGTAACCGAGCAAGCTCATTAAATATGCAGAAAACTTCTGGCACCAATTCCTCTTTAACTCTGATAGAATTCAGTTTTTCTTCCATCATTTAAAAGCCATTGCTTATCCAAATGCAATGACGTAGCCATTCTTTGCCCAATTTATCAGTTTTGTGATTTTGGGGCATTTTGCTCAAATTTTGAAATTATTTTGCGCAGAATCTGACGAATACTCAAAATATTCAAAGTATGTAACAGATAGGCAAAATTTCCCTATGTCATTACATTTCTAATGAAGTAAAGTAACTGCAGCCCAAATTTCATTGATTTTCAATGATAAATTAAAAAGTTATGGCTGCCACAAACATGAGAAATGTGGAAAAAGTAATACCTTAGGAAATCAATGGAAAATGCATTAGACCGCATTGAAAACTGTAATTCAGTTTTTAATCCTTGTAGCAATTAGTGATTGTTAAAGGTGGGTTATTATAGAATATTTTTATTTGAAAAAAAATTTTTTGGAAAAATAATAAAATTTTGCCCATTTAACCCCAGATCACCCCTTAAAGATTAATAACTATTGTGTGACCAGAGGAAAATCAGAAATGAAAATGATGGGTGAAAGGAAACAAAGGGATGATACAAAGCAAATCAGTATGGAACTGTGTGTGGAAATTGGTAGAAATATCTGGATAGAGGACCTGACAAACACCGTTATCCTTTTTTGGGTTGTGCCCCCTGTGCTAAGAGGTTTGCCATGATTTGCAGCAAGTACTGTATTTCCTTAAAGTCCTAAACAAAGCTTTATTATTTATAATTTTGTTACCATTGATGTGTTATAATGCTTTTAAATTCCAATGCCAGTTTCTTTTGAAATGTGATCAAGAAGAAAAACAGTCAAATACCTCCCACCACAGTAACTGCAACTGCATAGTAGGGCAGAAATGAATTTTGAACTAAATGTGTGGCAGGTTTTTAGGGCTACAGTTTATTTTTATTGAGTGTTAAGCATTGATTTTTGGCCACCAGTGTTCAAGCATCAACTTCATGAATCATTTTCCGTGGAGAATAGAAACTATTTTCTATCATTCTGACATTTCTCATTGTTGAAAAAGAGAACGTATTTGATTTGTGGCATAGATCCCCTGTTGCTCTGAAATTTCAGTAACATTTCTATTCAGCTTCCAGGAAACTCTGTGGCCGCTGTGTACTGTGTGGGCTGGAAATAGCCGTTACAATTGAGTGAAACACTTTACTTTTTCTGGGGTTTGATTGAAATAGAAATGTCTGAATCACAATCATAGAGAAATATTATAAAATCGACAAATTTATCAGAACTAATTCTGGTAGACAACTGAAGACATGTCCACATTCCTCAACACTCTCATGCTCCACTCATGGAAGGTGGGGTATTTAAGCTGCTCTCCTGCTCTGTTTCTGCCGCAAACATGTCTCTTCCTGCTGCTGCAGCGCATCACTTTCTTCTGCTGCATCATTCTTGCCTGCTGCTGGTTAATATTGTTTGTTTATAGATCACTGGCTGCAGCTCATTTACATCCCCTCTCTCCTGCATGGGGAACACTGCAAGTCTAAATCTGCTGTTGTCAAAGGCATGTTCGCTGTGGATAATCTAAAGTTTAGCTGGAGGCTAAGAGACATAAAAGTAAACTGTGACTGCTAGAAATGCTATAAAGCTTGTATGATGTTGTGTAAGCTTCATTGTGATCTTTAATCCATTAGGTCTGCGATACAAATGATGGAAAAGGCCACAATGTCATAATGGCGACTACAATTTTGATGTTACAATAATAAAATAAGCGGTTAACAAAATTATCATCCAATTTGGCACCTGGTACAACTTTTTTTCAGTTAAGTGGGTCGCATTATGAACGTGAGGTTCTATTCACTGCATTTTCTCTGTTGTAAATGTAATTTTTCATCTTGAACCTATAAGGTGAGCAATCTGGTCTAACAGTTATATCTCCTGGGCAAGACACAATCCTCCTGATTACTCTAAGCAGGTGATATTTTGTGTCATCTTTGCAATGTCCTTCAATTGAATATCAGCCATTTCCTATTTACCTCAGAGGGGTCTACTTATTGGAAATTTATGGGCTTTGAGATGCGGAAGTTTAAAGAAATGGTAGCACTACTTCTGCTTGGTATTGGATTCAGTTTAAATCATTCCTTAATTCAAATGATGGTCCCTGGTGCAATCTTTTAGTGGCAGAAGGCATGATGTGACAGCTTCAATCCAACTGGAATTGGATTCATTCACATTCATTCACAACCAAAAGAAACTGAACTAAGGCCCGCACTTCAAGACATTACAGCTTTGGCTGCATTTATGCAACACGTTCACAGTCACAGACGGAAACAGTCTGCATTTAAAAGCAATTTTCAGTGAAAAACACATAAATGATTCCTTTACCTAAGCATATGGGTGTGCTAACCATGTTTATAATGCAATTATACATCTTCATGGTAATCATTAAACAAAATTATTTCACACCAAAGTGATTAATGTATTTGGCTATACCACTTTGGCATGCAATTATATTCATCTAAAAACTGGCGCATTGTTGTATACAGCTCAATTATCCTCTACTTAACATAAGTAGCAGCACATCCATTGCAGACAAAACCCCATATGCTCCATGACATGCATAGAGAGAAGGCAATATGTTTGTTGTTTAACAAGTACTTTCTTACCTTGACATGCCTGTGTAACATCAGTACGAGTGTGGAAATTTTCACTGTCCTGGATGAGGCTTTGACGTTTTTTATTTAGGCCTATATACTTGAATAGGAAACTTTCTTGAGCTTTTAAAAATATTTTAATGAAATTTTCACACCCTGTTTACGATTACAAAAAAAAAAAAAAAAAAGATGTTAAAAACACAATTTAAAAAAAATCATACAGATTTTTTCAGGATTTTACAGATATTTACTGAAGGTAATACAGGTGAGAACCCAAAGGGGTTTACATGTACATAGTAGGCTATTGCTTTTTGAGGCTATTGTCTTCAGTGAGAGAGGTTGAGGGAGGAAAAAATGCACGCAACAGCGCACAAAAAAAGTGAAAAGCTTAGTAAAGTCCTCCAAAGTGAAAATTTCATTATACTCAGATGAGTTTTTCTTATCTGTCGATGGGTGAGGGTCTATTCAGTTGGATGGCACTATGAGTACGTATTGACAACATCACCGCCGCCAGTGTCCATTGTTGTCTGGAGCATGTGGTGAGGATTCAACGCAATAAAACATAGATATCCCTCACCTGTTTAATAACAAAAGACGATATAGCATTATCTTTGTCAATAAATGTGCGTCCTTCTTTAAATTTCCATTTCATCCTATAAGACCTTGAGTATTTTAATCTCTGCTTTCTGTGCTTAAATAAAATGCAATTCATGATGCTGTTAAAGCAAAGGACCAATGTACCAATGTTTTATATGAAAAGATCATATATTCATTGTGGGGAACTCATTCAAATTGTCTACTTCTTTAGATTCACAAGAAGTGAGTAACTATGCTGCTGGCTTGCTACCATGCTTAACCCAGTGTCAAACTTAGCATTTCTTTGCAGAAGCAAATTTTTAGCACTTTACCAAAAGTAGCCTGTGCTCACTCAAGCATAAAATGTTGACAACACTCATGGTGCCATCCGCATCCATCATAATACACTATAAAATCATCTGAATATTGTGTTTACTTTTTTTTGATATGCTCTGCAAAGCGAGTTGAGGGCTTTTGAAGCAATGCTTGATGTAGATGTATGAGGACAAGCAAGCTTTCTTTATCAAAGGTAAGCATACATGGAGAAAATGTGAGTATACAGCATACACATGCCTATTGCCACCAACGACACCAGTGGTATGAATAATAAAAGAATAAAAATGATTTACATTCAAGTAACTGACAAAATATGTTTTATGTATTATTTTATAGTCTATATAGGCTTTTTGGTAGGATTCTCCATAAATGCATGTGACAGATGAGGCCTGGTTATATTTGCTCTTGTCTGCATGACCAGTTTCTGTTTTCATTTTTAGAATTGAGTGATGAAATAATCTTTCAAAGGCATCCCCACACATCCAGTCTTTTCATGAATCTTTTTACAAGATGCATTCAGGAATCGTAACTGGCCAAGAAATTCCCAGATGATAGCTCACTCTTTCCCTTACATTAAAACAGAACAAAGTAGATTAATTACTTTCCTTACAGGATATATTTGACGGCATGTTGGCGACTTCCACAAAACATAAATTTTACAGAATTGCATATACTTTGAAGCAGTGCTCTCTTCCCCTCAGAATCCTCTCATGAGCTTGTGTTTCTATTCTTTATACATCTTATTATATTTTTGTCATAATATAATTGCCAAAAGAGCATGAGTGACAACTTTCCCAGAAATCTGAAAAATGTGTATGTTCTGATTCATGACTCACTCAGAAATAGTATTTAACTCCTACCAGTATTATATTTATATTTATATGTGTATGCCAACAAGTAAAGTTATATTGTTTGAATTCTTAGGCATTTCTCCAATAACCCCTTTGCGCTAAAGCCGAATCAGGCAATTTATGCATTCCCCAATTTAAAACTTTGTAATTCAAAATTCGAGCATCACAGAGAGCGGAAAAATTACCTCAATGAAATAAGACAATCGTAGCATTTAGAATACCAGTTTATTTTCATAATTTTAGTGCAGAGTACGGGCCACAAACATACAAAAAAACTTCAAGAAAATTCAACATAGAAGTTTATGGCTCAGCGGTAAAACAGTACATTTCTGGGAACATAAACCCCTTGACCACAAATGTGTTACATTTGAGTGTGATATTCAAAATTGCCAACTGCCCAGCAGCCAAATTAGAGCTCTCTCCAAGTGACTCCCAAAGTGGCTTTCCAAATAGCTCCAAATGATGCACAGTGAATTCATAAAATAATCATATTTTGTCTCAAATCAACTGTTTTCATTCATGATGCTCAATAGAAATTCATGATTTTCCAGAAGGAATTAGTGTGCGTCTATCAATAGGCGGGGATGGACATCATTGGTCTCAAAAAACCTCTCCAAACCCAAAAATGTGTTTTCATTTTTCTCCACTGTGACGTATTGAAATATGTCAATTTTTCACCAGGGCCCTATTACGTAGCTCGCATGCTTATGAAAAAAAGCTTATTTTGCTGTCAGAATGTTTACCCTGCAAGGAAATAATGTGCTGTTACCACCTGGTACAATGTGGACTAGGGGTTGAACTTTAGGAGATATGCAAAATGAAGGAAAAAAGAATGAAAGCTATTTTCAAGGAACACCAGGCTGCATACTCAGTCCTGCAGTGCCCCACTCCTCTGTTGGTCATGCAAGCGGTAAAACAGATGCGATCTGCCACATTGCAGTGAGGGACATCACAAGAACAGCAACATCTTGTTCAGCTTCTTCCTGCTGTGGCAAAACATGAAGTACCTCTGTCCCTCAATGGCCTTTTCACGTACAGTATGCCCGTAACTTGTCCCGATTTAGTTGACTTATTTGTATTCCCCTTGCACATAAGCAAACAGCAGGCTTGTATAAATACTGTTGACACCCTGTGAGGAGCAAGTATAACTCTCTGCAAAAAAAACATACCACCATCAGGAAAAAGCAGGCAATATGCTACCATAGATGGAACAGAAATCTATGCATTAAACATGATAGCAAGTGTACTGAAGTCCTAGAGCTCTCCGCATAATAAAATAGCGTAAGCCTGGATGCTCTATTTCGTTGAATGCGGAGTAAATTCAAAAATAGATCACCACATTGAGCAAAATCCCTCTATATTCAGCATTATAAGCAAAAGCTAACAGTTAGTGATAATAACTGATGTGACAAACCAGCAGCCACAGTATCATAATCATGGCAATGGTGGAAAACGAAATGCTAAAACTAGTGGTCTAACCCATATAGCATATTGGCCTGGCCCACATAATGCACTTTACACGACCCAGTTCTGGCCCACATAATGCACTTTACACGGCCCAGTTCTGGCCCACATACAGCAAGAACAATGGCCCTTTAGTAGTCCAGATCTGGTTTGCTGGAGCTGGCCACATACTAGCCAGCACAGGGCCAGCTGCGGACACAATCGGCCCACATGTGGCATGCCATCACATAAATGGTGCCGTCATTGCCAAACCTGGCCCACATCCGGTCAGCATACCACTTGCCATGCCAGCAGTCGCCCAGCAGTGCCAGCTTAAAGCCGGATCTGGGCCAGACCCACTGCTATTGGGGAAGTAACTGAAATATTCCAAAAAACAATACTTACGCATCGAGGAAAAAGACTCCCTATAATAGACTTCCTCCTCCAGAGATTCAATGCTGTCAGATTCATGGAACCCTGGAGTCCTGTCCCATTCTGACTCACTCCCGGTGTCCATGTCTTTATGACTTTTCCATCTTGTAAAAGTAATGTGAACACTCCTTAGTTGCATATGGCAGCATTTTTATCAAAGCGCACTCGCAATGTAAATGCACAAAGTTGAGAAGATGCGATATAACTTGCAATTACACAAGGGTTTATAAGCTTTACTGGAAGCCTGATCAATTTCTTTCAATTATCATGTAAATCAATGGCTGGGTAAAATGTGGGACTTTAAATGTTCATATTCTAAATAGTTTAGGGGCACGGCTTACTTGTGAATATTCAATATACATTTCACATCTACTCCATATCGTTGGGATACTGCAACTGAATGTATCAGTTGAACAGGTCCATAGATGCCAGCGTCAATGATCTGCTCCTCTGCACAAAAGGACAAAAGACCCATTTAACTGAATTTCACAGTGTTTATCTTCCTGGTTCTGATTTGTGTTGTCTGCAGGTTATATATTTGCTTTGTCTTTCTGCATTGAAATTTCCTGGTTATGATTCTGACTGGCTTTCCAATGCAGGATTCTGTCTCGTCCCTGTTTTGACAGTCTCACTGCTGGTGGTCGACCCTTAACTTGCTTATGGACTCTGATTTGGATCACCCTTTCTGTGCTGCAAGTTGCTCCATTGGTAAAGACCTGGACTGTGAGACCCTGAGCATTCTTTTAATAAAGTTTGTGAAATGGACTGTCTGCGCCTGAGTTTCACATCTGTCACAATCTAGACCATTTTTCCAGGCAAAGAACACTTTGAGTAGATAAAATTCCTCTATGGAGACACAGAGGGGACTTGGAACTCATCTGTGTACTTTTCTGTTTGCTTTAAAACTTC
This sequence comes from Gymnothorax javanicus, assembly GCA_029692085.1. Taxonomy (NCBI): domain Eukaryota; kingdom Metazoa; phylum Chordata; class Actinopteri; order Anguilliformes; family Muraenidae; genus Gymnothorax; species Gymnothorax javanicus. The sequence continues at coordinate 179,534,672 of CM056193.1, read as the reverse complement.
CAACTTGTCTTATTTAATAAAGATGATACACATTCATAACAAGGCAATTGCTTTGCTCAGTTTTCTTGAGCTGGGTCTGACACTGGCTCTCTGCTTTCAGCATACTCCAGTCAAGAAAACTGCCCAGTCACCACACTCTCAACTGCATGTCTTACAGATGTGCTGGGATTTCAAAAAGCTGTGAATGACAAATTCCAGAAAGGAGAAGAGCACAATATCATAGGTTATTTGGACCTCCCAGAAATTTGTTTCATACAAATAATGTTATTCTTCGTAAGCATAAAGTATTCCGCATTCTTTAGAGATGCACTACCTTTTTCCAGCAGGGAAGACATAGTCCATTAGTTAATCATTGTAGGCATGCAGATGTGAAGGACACGTGTAAACCATTAATGTGGTGCTCTAAGTTTAGAGGAAAAATAAAATTCAAGACATTTTCAGCAATCAAAATACCTACAAAAAGGATTTTGTTTAAGTAGACTAGAGTTTCAGTTCCCCTCTCTAAGTAAAAGTACGACGACTGCCTTTGGGTCGACCTGAAAATCTACATGGTGGGCTTTCAATGTATTGTTTTGAGGCATGTTGTAAATACCAAAAAAAAAACTGTGTGGGTCCTGTATCCTACTGCTGAAATCAAATCCAAGCTGAAGGGAAGTGTGTTTATATGTATATTTAAAGGACATTCGGCAAAATATCAGACACACATGCTCAGCCACTCCATGACTTATAGTTGGCAGCGTTTCAAAGCTTTCATGACTCTCAAGCTGGATAGGGATATTGTTTATGGAAGACTGTCACCTGGTTGAAGAACAGACATGGTGTCCTGGACCATATTGACACATATAGCAAGCAAACAAAAATGTGAACATTTGGAAATAACATTTTTGCAAATATGCAAAAACCATTCAAACCTGATTTTTTTTTCTTTCTCTTATTCTGCCCCTTCCGGAGCCAGCGCAAGATAAAAAATATCCTTATGTGGTTGTCAGCAGTGATCACCCAGGATGTTCAATCAGTGGCCAATCCTACAAAAATTCTTGTTGTAATTAGGTTTTAGGCTTTGTGTGGGGTATGCCACATGCCTTTTGGCCATGAAGACGATCTCTGAAGGGATTTGCGGTTAAAAACAACAGGGCTGGAAAACCACAACTGTCTGCGCATGCTAGCAGTCCAGCTCTCTCCTCTCAGCATGCCTTCCCTATAGCACATGGTATATCCTAAGCAAAGAGGCAACATATCATTTAGTAGAGCAGACTTACAAAGTGCATGGTGTCTCATTTCCTCCCTGAGAGTGGCAGACCAGCCTGTCCGGAATGTTCTAAAAGCTGGTACAGTGTTGATTGCTGGTAACCACCATTAAATGAATTCAGACACACTCGTCATCCCTTTCACAGATGACCTCAGACACAAACCAAGAAGAATGACAGGAATACATTCTTTATCGACTGTAAGGAAGGGGTTCGTTCGCACACATCAAACGGTTGGAACAGGTGGGTTGATGAACCAGTTGGACTTGCCCAACATCAGTCCAGCTCCAGATTAACATGAAGGTTACCAATGAGCTCAGCAATTTGTCACAAAATGCTCTAAGACATCCTCAAGCTGAAGACTAAAGTTAATCACCTCTCTATTTCTTGCTCTGTGCAAGTTTACAGTCAGTGATTTCTCACCTGCCAACCAGCAGCAACAAAACAAATGCAACAGAAGTTTGCATAATACCTCCAATCCAAAATTTTGATTCCCAACACTCTTTGTGCCCCACATGTGATTCTTCTCTCACTGTATCCCACTGTATTAGAAACATCAATGAGCATCACTTAGTGCAGCAGAACTTCATCTGTGAGAATGCTGAAACTCTGTCATTATTCATCCGCAGCTTATTGTACTACCACCATTCACGAGCACAAGAGAAGGTGATTGCGTCAATAACATCAGCCATATGGACACACAGGGAATGGAGAAATTCCTCTTTGGCAAGGAATTCAGGAATTATGCAGCATAGACCACCCTGATCCATGACAGAGAGTGTGGCTTGGCAGAAGCATAGGATTGCATTTTCAGAGGACCAACTGCCTTGATTGTCATGAATCCACTTGCATGGATTGATGGAGACATGATTGCACAAGATGCGGTTAATGTTGAGTAATCACTTGCTACGTCTTTTGTGGGTTCATCCAGGCACGTTGACATTCCAACAGGATGATGTCTTAGTCCACTGGTTCAATGACGTCTTCTTTCAAGATTAAAGTACGATGGCTATATATTTTTTTTTTAAATCCATCTCCCTAAATTTCTGTCTGACTGAACATTTCTGAGATGAAATGGGATGATATATGGCATTCAGGGATCCCAAAATGGTCAAAAGATACATGGTTGTCAGGACTGTTTAAGAGGAATGGGATAATTTCCCAAGATGGCATCTGCAATCAGAAATAATGCACACAAATGCGCAGCTTCGAATGGCAGGCAGCCAGCCATATTATCCCAGCTAAGTGCATTTCACACTTTCCCATAGAAAACTGTAGGGTGGCTGGATACTGTTTCTTTGCCAATTTTTCAAAAATAGTGACTTATTCAGGCAACTCATTCAGTGGTAAAGTGAGTTAACTCTGTATACTCCACAGCTTTTAGCGATCAAGTGTATTCTGAGTAGCAAATGGGATCAAATAAACCAAACTGTGCAAGTCTGAGACCCAGGGCTGGGCCTGCAGTTGAACTACAGGATGTCAGAGACATTAAAAATGTTTCTGTCATGTATGTGCAAACACACTTCAGTGAACTCTCTTTGTTAACCATTAAATTTTGTCATTTTATCATGATTGTTTCTGTTATCTGTATGCTTATGCCTGCAGAATGAAGCATATACTTGATGGGTCGAACCAATTCTGATAGCTTCCCCATACCATCAGAAACCCCCGCCCCATTTTACCTACCATTTTGACTAGATTAGTTTTGCGCCTATAAAGGCATCGCACATACTTTATGCTTCCAACAGAGCCAGAGATCTTCATGAGTAATGTGCCTTGTTTTGTTTATACATTTTGTATTTCATCACAGTAAATTACACTCTGCCCGTGAACAACTTCCATTAATCAGTGCCACTGTGAGGCAGTGCGGCAGTCAAAGAAACTTGATATTGAGCTTCAACTTACATCATTAGAAACCTGAACATACATTTCAAAAAGAGTACATTCTTCAGAAGTGACAGCATGATTGAGCTTAATGTGTGTTAAGTAAATGTAGCCTTTGAAGCTGAAAATACGTTGTACAAGTATGTTGACTTTGACCATTTTCTACATATTGGCAATTTTTGTCCCTCTGTCATTTTGTAGTTTTTTAAAAAATTATTTATTTTAATCAGATCTGACATTCAAATAGTTACATAACCTTATCACAAAACCCAGTCATTCTGACTGAAAATGTAGGTGAAGTACGTTTTTCAGTGCTCATAATTATATCGTGGTCTATCATCAAAGATAGTCAGGGATGTGTAGCGAGCTCTGCCCTTGGAGAGGCAGTGGGAGGGCTATATCAGGGGCCCCCAACATTTCTTATTTTCTCAATTATTAATTTTTTTTTTTTGCAACTTTTAATATGGTGAGCTACAAGGACAGAGGAAAGGAAGGGGAGATGAGGTCAAGGTGAATTTTGAGTATGTCTTCAAAAAATAGCACCTTCTCTATTGGGCCCCCAATTAACTAACAAAACATTTGACCATACACATTTCTGACACTTGCTCATTCTTAATTTCATGAGTCTGATGTGACCATGACCAAAAATGGGAAGCCATGAACCAGATTCTTAGCGGCCAGACAAATTAGGAGATGTTAATTATATCTAAATTAGTCTGGCTCATGGACTGGTGTAGAGTGAACCTTGCCAACTAAGCAATACCTTTTCACTACGTTTGGCCCCCAATGAGCGTGCATCACAAGACAATTTACATTCGTAAAGGGAAACCCAATCAGTTTAGCATTTTTGCAAGATTCTTCCTCCATTTTTGGATGGTTGGAGATTTTGGAAATGAAGAGAACCATCCATCCATCCATTATCTATACCGCTTCTTCCTCACTAGGGTCATGAGGGAGCTGGAGTCTATCCCAGCTGACTGTGGGCTGAATGCAGAATCACACCCTGGACAGCTCGTTAATCCACCGCAGGGTACACACACCAATCACAAACTGTTCACCCATTCATACCTTTCTTTTTTTTTTTAAATTTGGCATCTCCAATCCCTCCTGAATCTGGAATGCCCAGTTGGGGAACTATATACAAGGCTTGCTCGTATGCGACCCCTTGTTGCCAATTCAGGAGAGAGGGACGGTTCACGGCTCTCCTCTGAAGCACGTGCCCATCAACTACTGCTTCTTTACACTCATTGGTTGAATCCTCACAAGTTCAGAATGAGGGCGGAGGATACTCGAACATGAACAAGCTTAGAATCTTCCTGACGAGAGCCCGGCTGGCCAACAGGAGGCGCTTGAGCAGCGAACAAAGCAACTATTTTTTATATTTCCCTTCCCGGCAATCCCTTCCCAATTTGCGTCCCTGTAGCACAATGGCCAATTGTGCGCAACTCTGAACACCGCTTGCAGCAATTGTACGCTACTCTAAAAAGGCTGCCGACCACTGCTGGTTGGTACGACCGGGGCTCGAACCCGCGCCGTGGTAATCACTTCTCCTCCGCAATGCGGTGCTTTAACCGAGTGAGCTATCCGGCAGCTCACCCACTCATACCTACAGGCATTGTTGAATCTCCAATGAGCCTGATGTGCATGTCTTTGGACTGTGAGAAGAAACGGACATATCCAGAGGTAACCCATCTCAAAACATGCAACATACAAACTCCACGCAGAATGGCCCCAGGCTGGATCCAAACCCACAACCCTCTTACTGTGAGGTAGCAGTGCTACCTGCTGCGCCGTCATGCTGCCTGAAAGAGAACCATGATTGAAAATAAAAAAACATATCTTAATGTACACTTTAGTTTTAATTCGCTTTTCTTTAGTATTAATTTTGATTTTCAGAGGGAATGTGATGCTTACCCTGTTGATCCTGACTGCATGCCACTGATGATAAATTAGCCAACCTAAAGCCAAAAAGTACAAGAGTGTCTGAAATAAATGTAATTTACAGCTCTAAATACATACTCTTAATACATCTGCAGTGGTACTGAATGTGCCATTTGACACTGAAGACTCACAATAGTACATACAATCAGTGGTCACTTAGTTATCAAGTAGGACTGAGTGGAATCCCCTTTTACTTTTAACAGAGCCAGATCTCCTATTTTCAGCAGATGGGAGAGGACCCCAGTTTTTCAGCTCACGCCGATCCACTTCAGGTTAAGCCACATTGTGTGGAGTGATGTACATTTGTATGCAACTGTTGTGGTCAGAGGTTATTTGTGGCCTTTCTGTTAGCTTGAATGAGCCTCTCTATTCTCATCTCAATAAGCTGTTATTGCCGACCTGAAGCTCTCTGGATATTTCTGTGCATTACAGAATTCCCCGAGCGGGTACTGCCTGAAAATACTAAAGAGCATCTAATTCAGCGATGCACAAACTAGCCAGCTGCAATCATACCACGGTCAAAGTCGGGCTTAATGCCAGGGCTGCCCAATCCTATTGCTGAGGGTGTCCTGTAAATGTTCATTTCAACCCTAATTTGTCGCCCTTAATTATTTTCACGGCTCAACAAAACTCAGGCTTTTGACAACTGTGTGCTTTACAAAGGTTGGACTGGAGTGAAAACAGTACAGTAGATCTCCAGGTACAAGTTCAGACGGCCCTCTTTTGTGCATTGAGCTGGTACAAGTTTTGCTTTGCTTTTACCAAGCAGGAGCTCTGAATAAAGAAGCAACTTCTGTTCCTTTAACAAAAAAGATTTAACCCTTTGATGGAAAGAGCACATACAAATGCCTTGGACCATTTGTTGTCATTTGGTGCAATATTTTGTGTGTGTGTGTGTGTGGGGGGGGTGCAAGTGGGTGGTCTGTCTGTCCAGTATTTTGGACATTATGCATGCGGAGTGACAGAAATAATGTTAAGTTGAAGAAACCTGGTCATTGATATGCATGATGATCTATCTGTATTCTGGACATTGCTTATTTTAGCTATTTACTCGGCATGCATAATGTCTAATATTTTTGATGGAGCATAGACTCAGATGTATTCCAAAAAATAGACATGCATTACATAGGTTATGTGTTTTCAGTTTGTGCTATATAATGCATTTACATCCCCCAACAGAAAAAAAGTCTGATCAAGACTTGATCAAAACCCAGTTTAACTTATGTCCACAATATTGGACAACATGCAACAAAGGGTTAAAAGTACTTTCAGCCCAATCTTATCTACTTTTTATGTAATCATTATTGAAAAGGAGAACCAATCAGGAAAATCCTGTTGATGCGTTCTTTGAATAAACATTGAAATTTGTTAAGTTAACTACTACTCTTTATTTTGGATGACATTTGGACAGGTATTTTGTGATCTTTAAGAAGACATCCATTTTTCTTGGCATTTCGATGAGCCAATTAAAGCTGTGCACCAGCGCAATTTTCACTAAAAACCTATAGTTATTCTTTTTCAGGTTACTTTACACTAGTCTTGACAAACCATGTACGGACCCTGCTTTTGAACTTATTCAAAATTTTCTACCCAATCTGACCTGCTATAATGCACAGTGAGCACCATAATTCATTGGACTGTGATACATTTTTTAATTTTGGTTCTGTCCTCCAGCACTTTGAGTTTGAAAGGATATAATGACAATGCGGAGAAAGTGCCAGCTTTAATTTGAGGGTGTTTTTATTGGATGAACCAATTAGAAATACAGTACATTTTGTAGTCTCTTCCTTTTTGGATGCATAAAAAATATAGTCTAACAGTTTAACATACTGTAGAATAAAGTAATAATTTTTAAAACTTCATCACATATCCTGCTTGAAATCTGCAATGCATAGACATCACCAGATATTGGATATCATCCCTGGTGATGTTTGTGCTCGTCCTTTTTTGCATTTCTGGACAAAATAGAGAAATGACTGCAGCCACTTGCTCTTTGTCTGACTTGTGAAGTCACTGTGTAGGCCTATCTCGAAATATTTAGTGAGATTACCACTTCTGAGGATTGGGACTCTGAGTGATCACGATGGAATCTGTTAGTGTATGGTGTGCAATTTCATCCAAGCTGCTTGTGCTCCCCACACACGCAAGGACCAAAATCTAAGAAATTTTTCATACTATGTCCTATGTGTGGTCTCTTGCAATCTTTACATCTATTAACAAAATTCCTGAGGTGTGGCCCAGGCATTGTAAGAAACCAAAATGTAAAAGACTGTGTTTGGGGCCCTGAAAAAAAATTGGTTTCCCCATACAATTAAATTACATTTGGTGTCATTGAAAATCCAACGTTGGTGTCTTTGATGCTGTGATATTGTGCGTCATGTACAGATAATGGATAGTAGAAAACCACTCTAAAGTGAAAATTGGGTCAATGCAGCAGCCTATGTGTCTGCAGGCAGCTATGCAAAAGCAGAGTGATAGGCGTTCGAGGATTTTTACTTGAATCCGTAGTAAACAGAATTAGCTAAAAATAACTGCATTCTTTGAAAATACATCAGTTTTAATGCTTTGCTGCCTTTTAACTTAGCTTCTATTCTGCTGCTTCCAATATCCTTTCTTGTATGAAGTATGTGAAAATTGTTCAGTGATTTTAGTAGTAGTAGAATCAAGTCAGCTAAATGAAAGCAAAATATGGTCTGAAAAAAATCCTCTCAGGTCTTTTGGAGTCTGTTATTCATACATGGTCATTGTTTTCCATAATCAAGCGCAGGTCCTCTCAAAAACAAGAGGGACTCATAAAAATTAATCACTGCATGCATTAGACACTGTGAAACATACAGTCCCGAAAGTTTAAGTGTTTTTGATCATACAGATAGAAATACACTAGAGTAATTACACGTCATTTTTGCCTTTTTGAACTGAATGAAAGCGGACAAGCTGGAGTTGAGTTAATGTATTCCATCATGCGGTTTGTCAACCAACTTCAACAGCCTCATTTTTTAACATTTTGGCTTGTCCTCATTTGCTTGGGTTGAGACTAATGATACGCCAAAACTGATTTATATTTATGATTACATTATTTTGAATTATATAGCTGGCAATACTATGATGAAAATGCATGCACAAAAATGCTTTTTTTTCATTTTTCCAAGATGCTAAAGTATTATTTCAATCATAATTACAATAAAAATGTATTTCTCCACTTTAATTTTAATGTCAATACATGCAATTTTTAAATACAAATTGCTGCCAAAAATGAAAATGTGTATTCTACAATGAAGAAGCATTAAAGAGACATTTTTTTCAAGAAATAAATGAATTATCTCAAAATAACAGTGCAATTCCCCTCAGTTTTGTCTTCATGCCAAAATGCCCTGAATCAGTTTGCAATTTTGATGACTTAGTCCCACATTCTTTTACAAATAAAATTGAAATGAATTGCGTTTACTCATTGGCATATTTGTTTTCAAATCCAAATGTAACCTGTTAGTCATTCTGTTAGAAGGTGGGACTTCCACCACAATGCATTTTCATTTTAATATTGTGAGCCACATGCTTCCACTCATTGAGGTAGTTATATTCCCTGCCTATGATAAATGAATTTTGTATCCACACTTTTCAACATACAAAAATCTCGTGCGGACACTTTCGACTACTACCAACCTGTTATTGATCAGCTGATTTTTTTTTTTTTTTTTGAAAGCTTTGCTAGCTAGCTCTACTTCCATTGATTTCATAAATTGATTCACTCATATTTGACAACCCTTTAACAGTTTCTGCAACCAATGAAAAACAGGATGGTGGGACACACAGATGCAACCAAATAATAATAATAATAATAAAAAAACATCTTCCAAGCAGATCATCTGGTTCCATGCAGCTAAAGTTGATGCCATTTCAAGGCTAAGTAGGGGGGACTGTGTAATAGCCTCTGGTCAAATTATTACACACATACCCAAGATTACATGCCGACTTACCTCACTCCAACAACCCTCTAGATCTAGATGCTTCACACCTCAGCATTCCAACACAGTTCAAAGAATTCTCACGGAATCCCAGTGTCTGACAGGAGATATGAAGACACCCGGCATGAGGTCTCACTTGAGAACCGTCTCCAGTTTTTTTTGGGGTGAACCCTGGTTTGACTGCACCCTCCTATCCTTTACGTTTTTGTGGTACCTGCTGGCAGGTGTGAGGCGGTAGGATGATACTCCATCCATCTTCTCCAGAATCATCTACATCGAGTGCTGGCTGACCAAATATCAACAGATAAGGATGAACCACTTTGCATAGGAGCTGCTTTCCCTCTTGGTATCCATGCTATCATGACATGGTTTCAAGAAGAAGCCATTTCAGAACTGCCACCATCCAATTCATCCACCTATTATTGACACTGCTTCTTCCTCACTTGGATCACAGGTGAGCTGGGGCCTATCCAAGCTGACTGTCGGTGAAAGGCAGGACAGCTTGCCAGACCATAGCAGGGCACACACACCTCTCACACACACATTCATAACAACCAGCAATTCAGATTCTCCAATTAACGTGACCTGCATGTCTTTGGACTGTGGGAGGAAACCGAATCATTGTTGCAAATAGATTAACAAAAGATACGGCTACAAGCTGTAATTACGTAACTCTTGCTCTCATTCTAAACAAACAGATGTAATGCTTAGTTCCCACTGTCCGGCGCTCCGATACTAACATCACGATTGTCCATTTGCAGCTGATCGTGGAACTTCTCTGAAGCTGCTTTCACACCAGACGCAAAACAAATTTTTTGCACGAAAGATTACATTCAAAGTCAATGCAAGTGTGAAAGCGGCTTAAAATTTCAGGTTTGGATACAAAGTGACGCGATGATCATGATTGACAATTAATCGTAGGAAATTTTTGAACCGTCCAAAAGTTTTCTATGATCAACACGATTGCCACGACTGACCTCGAGATCTGATAAGATCTGATAGGATCACCACTATTACTCTACGTGAATCGTGATAGTGGGAACCTAGCATAAAGCAACGTGATGCAGAACTACAGAAGTGAACTCAAGTGATTGAAGCACCTGAAAGAGTCCCAATGGACTACCGTCAGGCTTCCTTACAACCATTTGTTCATCAGGTTGCTTTGGAAATTTACGTGTTGAAGTGGTGATTGTCAGACCCCTCATAGCTGACACATACACCTCTAAATGACATTCATCGTAATACAACTCCATAAAATTACCCTTGAAAAGCAATTTCACTTTCCGAATAGCCGAGAACAATTTGTCAAGACATGTTTCTTATTTCATTGTACTTCCTCTTCATTTACACACAGCAAAAAATCATCCAGGGGCTTTGTCACAATAAAAGAAAAAGCATTCCAATTTTAGTGACAGCCCAAAAATATGACAAATGTGAAAGAAAATATAGTATGATGTTCTTCACAGCCAGCGTAAAAGTGCGATTATTCAATTATCTCCACTACACTTAACTTTTCTCAAGCCTGTTTTGATGAACATTTGTCACTGCCATGTAGAATAATGCAATTATGAATAGAGGAACATTTTACAAAAGAAAAGTCCTCGTGTTACTCACTGTGCACCAGAAAAGCCACACAAGGTGGAGCAGCAGGCAGTTGATTTTCTCAGGGTTAGGGGATTATGGCAGTACTAATAACTAATCCAGAGTACTTTGGATATGACTCTGATCATAGCAAAGAGCTTAAGACTAGATTTTTCCCTCCTTATTGCTAATCCTCTGTCTAAATTCAGCTGAGCTCGGTGAGAGGTAGTGAGATAAATCTTTAATGCAGCACAAGGAAATTGCTTTCACCTAAAATCACAGGGCCAGTCATAACACTGATCAAAAAGGTCAAGGCCACAATATATTTTCTTCATAACAGGCTAATATACTCAGGGTTTATAGCACAGGTAAAATAACTGTGCTGTAACTACTGAAGATTTTAAAATTTCACCTGACTGAAGAGTCACATTTCAGTCTCTGATGCCTCTCAGACTGCCCTGTTTGTCACATGGACTACAGATGGCACTATTGCATTAGGATATAATGTCGTACCAGCGGCCAATGACTGATTACCATCTTACAAAATAACACTGACAATCATTGCATGACACAAAGCTATTAAAAAATATCAGACTGCAGAACCAGAGACCATATGTAACATCATATTTACTTTCAATTCATATTTCTTTGATATCTCTTCAAACTAATTTCAGTGCTCCCCACAAAAATAGTTCCTCACTCAGAGGGTCAATTACTTCGCGCAAGTTTCATCGACATGTCATACACAACCAAAGCAGGCATATCCACAGACCAGAGCATCAAAACCAAAAGCTTTTTTTAAAATTTTTGTTTCCTTTTTCGACTCAAAAATAATTCTGACGGCCATCATAAAATCAGCACTTCAGGTTTCTGCTTATCCATGACTGAAAGCAACAGACAACTGAGACACTGAGGAAACAGAACAGAAAGAATACATTGCTGATCTTCCATCGGCGACTGAAGACATTTCGATAGCATAACAATACCATCAAAATGCAGCAGAACTTCATCTGAATCCGTCTCAGTCTCTCGGGCTCCCACAGAATTAAGGACTTCTTCTGAGGGTTTTCTCCCTTTTAAATGTTACCGGATTTATGGATTGGATTTATTTTTGTTTTCATTGCTGGCAGTATGCTTATCATTACCAGGGAAAATTAAAGACCCTTTTCAACCCATTTAAATGTGTGAGACACTTTAAGTGCACAGCAGAGCTCACAGCTGGAATATGTAAGGAGCGCGTTAGCATGTTTAGTGCAATACTGGTTTAATGAGACTTCCTTCCAGCAACTTCTTCAAACCACAGTCTCACAGTGGGAATGGGAGCAGCTTCAGCTAAAATTCTGAGCCAAATTTAATTGAAGGTGCCCAGTACCATCTACTCAAAAACAGGGGGATATTGCACCTAGCAATTGATGAACTACACATTCACAGAGGTAAAAAAATAAAAAATAAAAAAAATGAAAGGTTCCCCTCCAAACATGTGGCCGTAAAACATTCATTAACATCACAAGGACAGAGAGAAATTTATCAGTTTATTGAGACAATTCACCATTCCCGTGAAAATAATTAAAATCATTATTAGTTCAGTTAAACAGGCAAAGTTGAAAAACAGAACACAAAAACAACATAAACCACGGCTTCTGAACCTACATGACGAGGGCTATGTACATTGCACAACAGGCTCTGCCTCTACCCTAAGAGTCCATGGCTCTTACATGGATTAAATTACACGAGCATAATTTTAATTATATTTTTTTTTAAATGAGGACTGAAGGCATGGTTGATGGTTTGGATCGGAGGGGGCGAGCCGCAGTTTCCGTTCATCGAAGGGGACTTGGGGTCAGGTGGTACAAAGGTCTCTAGGACATCGTGATCTGCATGGACTCCAGCATCTCCTCCACGGCCTTCACCGAGCACTTCGAATCCTTCGCCCCCCGACCGGCCAGCTGTGGGAAACGGAAAAAGACAGAGGAAAACGTTGACGGAGAATGACCAGTCTTCCATTTGGCTTTTTAATTACAGCTAATATGCAGGGATTCGCCTGACTTTCGCAGTCTACACGCCCTTATTGAAATAGCAGGTTTTTGAAACACAAAGCCAGAAATAACAGCATAAGTGTTAGACTTTCCGTCCTCAGTACAACTTTCCCACTCATTAATTCAAAAGAAAAAAACCAAAATAATCATTTTTGATTTCACCTTTTCCATTTACAACTGCGAATATTTAGTGGCCAATAACTCCAATTTCGCTCATCCGAGAAAAAAAATGATCACATTCCTTAATCTTCAGTATACGCAACAAGAAATACAAAACAAATTTATTTTAATAACATGTATTCATTAAAAACTTTTTTTCCTCATGATTTTAGTTAATACATTTATGACATTTAGCCTATTTTGTTGTCATTTCTGGTTATACGATACAAAAGCCTGCAATCTCAGTAAGGGTGTGTAAACTTCATATTCACTGTACCATGTATTATCTGATGTGTGTTTAATAACCTCCATATGTGGAAAACTGCGGCCATATCATGTTGCACCACCAGTATTCTCTGAAACTTCAGAGTTGCATGTGCAATTCGGCTAAGCAGCACATTACAAGAAATCACGGCATGGTTTGGAGTCGTAGCGGCTTTGCTCTACATGTGCAGTTAACATTTGAGAACACTGAACAGAGTTCAGATGACAAAGCACAGTGCCGTAAACCGTGGATTCACCCACACAGTGCATACACATTGTTCTCCATCTGAATGCACCGTATGAAAAAATGTCACTAAAACATCTTGGGTCAAAGGACAAACCAGGTCTTTAGGCAACCATGAAAAACTGAGTGATATATCGAGACTATAAAATAAATAAATCATGCAAATTGACTGTCATGCTAATCCCCAGGCAACATTGGAAAAACATTCAGTTCTAGTACACTACAGAGATCAAATTTATCTCCTGCTTTTTGGAAACTGGCCAATTATGACCTCGTTTTATTATGGTTTCACTTATCATAACAAGAGTTCGTTCTTAATCGACTTTTTAGATAAAAGTTGAAGTCCGCAGGCACGCAAGAAACCCTCTCCATTAAAATAATTAGCATAGTGAACCATTTATACTCCTGCGCCTAATTGAATGTGACTAGCCATATAACCACAGCTGTTAGCGTGCGTGTAAGGGGGACAGAACTGCGTTTCACGGAATGATGACAGCAAAAATGGGCTGCAGAACACCGGACCACAGGAGAGTCCCCTTCAAAAGCTGAGCCCTGGGTTTACAGCACAGGTCAGATTGGGCCCCTTGTTCTCGACCTCTAGCCTCTCGTCCCCGTTTGTTTCAAGCCAGCGCTGCCTATCCTGGGATTACGGTCATGATTCCAGAGCAGCGAAGGCGGAAACTGTTCTCGCAACCACGCGATGGTTTCATCCTGCTTTCATCGAAAAAAAAGGGGGGGGCACAAAGGCTTGGCCTAGAAGCACAGAACTGGCGGTTCTAAAATTTGCCGTAAATCTGCAATCGCACTCCGTTATAACGGAAGACCAAAATGAAACAAGCGTGAAATACTCAGAACCCCCCCGCCATGGTTTTGACGATCTGACCTGAAAACAAACGAAAGGGGGGATGGACAGACTGACAGCAGGACAAACAGAAGTATGAAAAGGCATATCTACACTATAAAATGTATCTAAACAATTTTAATGTTTTTTGAAAAATGTTCAATGGTTTAGAAGCTCTGGCCCGAGTAAGAAGTGTGATGGACTAACTTGCTGACGGATGGACGGACGGACGGACAAATGAAAGGACAACACTCATTCCTCTATCCCCCTTCCACATGGAGCCAGAGGCTAAAAAGATGGGAAGGTGTACGGAGTAGCTATTCCATGCAAGAATGGAGCTGGGTAAATGGCAGAAAAGTGTGTGTGAAAGCAAGAGGTTCATTCAACCCCCCTTGAAATGATTTAGTTTTGAATCCTTCAGGTGCTCAGAACAGGAAGTGCAGAACGAACCACCGATTCAGATTCTGGCTGCCACCACTGGAGGAGGGGCATTTTCACTATTAAAGCCATTAAGAAAACAGGGTGACCCCCCTCAAACAGCAAAACGATATGCTTTCCCACGTCGCCCCGCAGGTTCGGGACGGCTGCGGCCTCTGGGTTTGAAAACATTCGGGCCGTCCTGAGGGAAGATTAATGTTCTCCTTGGGGGCTCCCCCCGCTCTCTCGTCCCCTCAGTTTTTGCACACCCACACACCAGAAAAACACTTTTCTCTGCTTCTATCCCCTGAAGCCGTTAAAGTTCGTCCAAACTAAGTCCTGAGAAAACGTGCGGAAGTAGAGCAGCTTTCGTTCATGCCCCCGAACCATCGCAGTTACCTTCCCCCACACACACACACACACCACACTCACACATATGTCCTCAGTGTGTATTCTCCTACTGTTGCCATGGTTAAGCTTGTTTATCTGCGACTTTGCGGAGGAATCTTTGACTGCTCTGGGTGAAAGTAGCGCTTGGCAGCGTAATTACAGCCTGCGATTCACCCCGCGGCATTAAGAGATGACGGTCGACACATTTCTGAGCCCCGCTCATCCGCTAGCGGTCGCGCGATTATTTAATACGCCCCAGGTAAGCGGGCCCCGTGTCATTTAAAACCGTGTGATCCATCAAATGGCCCATCGTGAAACCGCTAAATGGCTGAGAAAGTCGTTTGTAAATCTTAGTCTGATACTCCGAGACACTTTATGAAGGAAAAAGAAATGGATACATGTGACCAAGATGCGTCAGACGAGAGGTTGAAAATTTTGGCCATGTTTTAGGTCATGTGGTGCACTGAGATGGAGTTTCCAATTTAGGACATAAAGTAAGTGTTTACAATGAGGTCTCCGAGTGATGTTACTGCAATACAATAATAGCTTTATAGCTCTGGGTTTCAGCAAATTGGATGAGTATGAAACCAGAGACTATCACCTTCATAAGCGGATATTTTAACCCATGTCATGTGACTTGTAAAGACTGGAGCCCTTTTTACACAGTGTAACAGCCCAAATACTTACGGTCCTTAGAATATACAAATCCCTGAAAGTCAGCAACAGTCGTACACGAGTGTTTCATTTCGGAGGCACGACATCAGTACAGCGTTTGTAAATTTTCGACGGAGCTCTCAGGGATAGGCTGCACTCGATGCCTCCAGCGAATAGTGTCGTGCATGTCTGTGCGAGTGTGTGAGTGTGAATGTGTGTGTAGTCATTGCTCTCTCACCCCCCACCTGCTGCCAGCCACAACCTCACTCTGACCCCACCGCACCGCGACTTCCACACCCACCTGCTCCTCTCCGCTCATTAAGGTATGATAACCACCAGGTACGGGGGTCATAAAACTTAACAGCCGCCATTGCTGAACCTTTAATGTTGACATCAATCAGAGGGCTGTGGCCCAGAGTGACGAGAACTCGGGGCTCCCCTCAGAACTGTGCAAACCAGGAGGACTGCACGAGAAAAACCCCTTTAATTTACTACACTGGAGGATTATCACCATAAATACCTTTCCCGCGGGAAAGAAAAACTCAGGAAGAAGATTCGTACACTGGAACTGAAATGCAGTGAGTGAGAACACAACAGAGTGAAACTGTGAGACAGAGGGAAAACACAAGATATTGCGGGAGTCAGAGAAAAAATTAAGACCGATACAATGTAAGAGTGAGTTAAAGATAGAGCTAAAGAGTAAACGAGAGATACTGTGTAAGAGTGTGCGTGTGTGTGTGTGTGTGTGTGTGTGTGTGTGTGTGTGTATGCGCAAATGAGTGAGAGACCGAGAGAGATACAGGGAGAAAAAGGGAGAGTAAGAAGAGAGGTTCCCAGTGTTGCCCGTTGCGATTACTGACAAATTAAACACACAGGATGGCCGAACAAGTTTTAAGCAGCCCGGGCAGAGATTAGTTATTACTTCCCCTGGACGGCTGATAAAGCCGGCCGTGTCCGAGCCTGTGCTGGAACAGAGAGCCTTTTCTTCCGAGGGCCCTTTCCCAGGCAACAGAAACACTCCTAATCAGATGCTTAAGGGAGTTCCAATTCCTTAAGAAGGACCTTTGATGCAAAGGAAGCTTAAATTCCACCTCGGGCCTTGGGAACCTTCTGATAAAAATCACGAAAGCTTCATCATACACAGGTCAGGAGTGCTTCCCTCAACGGTGCCAGAGTCAGGACGAGTCCCTTTCTTGTCAAAAAAATAAAAAAAATTAAAAAACTGCTGTCCGAAGCCGAATTAAGGCAGTCATAAGGCACGGAAAAGGTGAACAAGTCTGAGAAAATGGGGTTTGGGATACTTCGCAGAAAAATTTCAGGCCGCGGAAAGTTTAACCACTTAATCATGCCCAGTCAGGCGTCTCTCTTAGACAAGAAATGTTTTCTTTACTTAGCGAAAAAAAAAAATGAATAAAAACGTTTATTTTGGGTATCAAGTTTTTATTAAAGGCGACATGCCCGTGCATTTCATTCGCGTATGTGAAAAGTGCTAGATTTGCATACTGAAACACTATCACTGTTGACACGTTCCCTCGCTCTGACCGCAGAAACACTGAGTGCAAATAGTTTCAATCTATTTGGGTGGATGCATTATCCGAGCGATTTGGGGAACGATTACTAAAAACAAAGTAATGCCTTGCAGCTAGCTGCAATTAACCGAACACATGGCGAGATCTGCACATGCTTAACACTTGGAAGGTTAAATACACTGGCAAATATAATTGGCGGGAATTATTTAGCACTTTTACCTGCTAAAGGAACTCAAGAGAAAAGAATGTGAGATAAGGAAAAAAACAGGCGCTAGCTGCACCGCATAATCAGTTTGTGGCACTGTGGTTAGAATTATCGATACCATTATTAAAATACTTCACTGACCTTAATACAGGACTGAGTCCAAAGCTTAGTGAACACAGTCATGCACGAAGGTCAATGTAAGTATTAAGTGCTGGTGGTGTGGCATGAGTCGGTCTTGGGTGGCCCTGGCCACCTCTGAGACATGACTGGCTATCTCTCAAGTAAGAAGAGAGACCTTCAAGAAAATCCGGCCATTTAATTGTTTTCATTCGTTAATCTCACATCTTGTAGCGTGTCTGGCGTGGGCTAAGCAAAGCATATTATAAAAAATAACATTTATTATTGTGGTTATGACTGTTATTTTTGGAAGGTCAGATTGCGCCACTTTGGAATGAGTTTGTCCCTCGCGAACTGGGCCGTCCAAGTTAAAAAAGTATGGACTCAGGGCGCCCCAGTGGCTCATCGGTCTAAGCGCGCGCACCATAAAGGCTGTGGCCTTCCTGCGGCGACCCGGTTCAATTCTGGCTCGGGTCATTTGCCGCATGTCTTCTCCATTCTTCTCCCCAGCTTTCCTGTCTCTCTCTACTGTGTGATTATCAAATAAAGGAGAAAATCCCCAAAAAATAATCCTTATAAAAAAAAACAAAAAAACAAAAAAACCATGGACACACCATTGTGCAGTTGACTCTTATAACCAAGAACTACAAGGCCCAGAAGCCTAAGATTGATCAGAAGTAGAAATCAAAGAAATTATAGCACAGTAAAGCATATAAGGAGCTGCCGAGTCCTACAACAGCAACTTCGAGTTGTCTAGAGAAACGCTTAATACCCATCGCGGTTGCGGAAGTTCCGGTACCGTCCGCACAGGAAAACGGAAACTCTCATCTCTCACACAACTTGTACAGCTTAGGGTGCAAATCGGTGAGCTTAGCCTAGCGAGCCAGAATGGCGGACTGTGTGGTGAGGAGAGGTGGGGGGTGGGGTGCTTTTGCGGTACGCTATGGCTTACTGGCTGCACTTGCTGAGCAAGGAAGCATTTATCTCACATTTAACATTCAAGGCCTAAATAAACAGCGTATATCTCCCCCTCGCTGGTGGTCAGATTTCGGTTTAATTTCCATTTATGCATAGCGTGCCACAGAAACAGTGTAAAGCCCCTTAGCAATACCATCTGAGAAGCGTCTCACTTTTTCCTCTCCCCCGGCACTCTAGCGGTATATACGCACATAGTTTCCCCTCACCGATATGACGACTCTGGGTCCGGCCCAACTCCCCTGACTCAGGCGGAATTGATAGCTCCTCTTCCATACGAACATAGAAAACATCTGTGAACTACAAGCCCGTTCAATAAAAATCAAGCCCTGCGACGTAAAGCTGGCGGGAGCTAAACGCAAAGTGTTAGCTGCGAAACGCCAGACAAGCTACAAGCTGTACGCTGTCCCTCAGATTCCGAGACGTCTCAGCTATTCCAATGCATGCAGCATACTGCGGGCTGCTTTATCAAATAAAAGCATTTTATAACAATCGATGGCTAACACAATTAGTTGGCCTCAGGAGGACACCGCCTAAATTATAGCGGAGTGAACAGCATTACATAACCCTTTTTTCTAGCTACAAGGATTCCATTATCCATGGCCACCACAGCTTAACTTGGCATACAACCACCCCCTTTATAAAGCATTAAATGTTAAGTGCTTTCCTAGAGCGTATCAGGGCAGTGCCCGCCCCCCCCCCGGTACTGCTGCTCACAACCTTCTAGAAGAAATATCAAATGAAGCATCGCTCACCTGGTAGGCCCTGTTAATTTGAGCTGCGGCCCAGGCGGCGTACTTCACGTTGTCCTTCTTCACCTTGGCGCTGACTTTGGGGCTCGCAGCGATGTGGCTGGCCGACTGCCGGAGATGCATCACGGTCGGGGGGGGGAGAGGGGGGTTAAAAAGAATTGGAGAAAAGCACACAAGTCTCAATCATCGGGGTCCAATTATAACACTCTCACATCACATCACACTGACAGGGGAAGAAAGTGAATGTTTATGGCACAATGTAGGATACCCCCCTCAAAGCCTCAGCGTATTGGACCGCAAGCTCTGTGAAACACCATAGATACTCGATGCTGACAGGCAGGGGCTGCGGAGTGGGGAGAGCAAACTGTGAATCATGCGCTCCAGCCACAGAACAGTTACTCTCCCCACCACAAATCCGATGTCTCTTACATGTTATTGCCATCATCCACCCAACGCCAACCCCCCGAGGGCTTCCACAGGCCAGACATGAAAGCCTTCCCCGTGGACGTGCTGAAATATTAAATGCAGGGCAATCAGCTCGGCTTCTGGAGTCCGTGAGCGAAAAATTTTACACCGGTCTACCCCTCGTAGCAGCGTGCGCTTTTGAGAGGAAATCGCCACTTTCTTTAGCTGGTTTGCGCGCAGTCTTGGATCTCCCGAGGCGGTGATAAGCTAAGGCACGCTGCCAAACACTGGTGTCTATGGCCTCATCCTCATAATCCTCGTTTTGTGCTGCAAAGTTCTTTAATGCCTCCTTCGAGAGGTTCTGGCCTCACATTAGAGCTGTCTGTCTAGACACTGCTGCCATTGAGAGGCTGTCACTCGGACATGCCACAAGTCAAAATCATGCGCAAGTTATGGCTTTCTTGAGTCCAATCGAATTAAACGTTGTATTACGAGACGTGAATCTCCACCCAACGAGCTTCTGCTGCAGCCTGAGCACTTGTCGATTGTGCAACCACCCGCTAACCCGCAAAAATAATGAGCTCCTATGACTGTGCTTCTCGTCGGCAGGCCTGCATTTTGCCTTCCTGGCTTTCCGTAGGGGGAAAACCCCCCATCTCATTGGTGCGTCTTCGCCGTTTATGTTTTCTTGTCAGGCACACTTATAAATGATGCATTGGTGTTAACGGACAACTTCCTGTTTAAATAAATATCCAGATGAAAGGGGAGCCCGTGTAGACAGAATTGTAACCCAGGCTCCGTTGGGACCGGGCAGGCAAACTCGGCTCCCCCAAACAGCACTGTTTTGAAACGTTAGCGATTTATTTACTTAAGTCATAAACATGGAGAAACCCCATAAACGCCTGCAAAGAAAACTCAGGAGCGGGTCTTTTCCAGTGAGAGTAAAGTGAGTCAGCAGTGACTAATTTTGTCTGAGAAGGGACTGGTCACGGTGAAAATTCAGTAGTTTGGACGCCGGGGGGAAAGTTTTTTCCTTTTTGAAACACAATGGGAACTTACCATGTACAGACCGAATAGAGCCCGCATATTTCTGTTGTTTAGCTTCAGGGCCTGAGCAAAATATTTTCTAGACAGTTCCAAATTCTCCATGCCACCTTGCGTGTACTTCACCTGCAAACAAAGGAGAGGGGTACCAGACCGTGATGAAAATTCTGACTGGCAAAAATAAATTACCTTGAACCACACCGTTAGTTGCATTATTGAATACAGCCATCGACAGAAAAATTAAAAAGGGCTAAATTCATACCAATTTACAGAATCAAAGTACAGACAGCTGACAAGTCAATGGAAAAATCTAAATAAATCCTCCAAGTAAAGCGTCCAGCCTCAGCAGGCTGAGGGATCAGCTTCAACATACCTTAGCCTGAAGTCTACAGGTATGAACTTTACTGGAGGGCTGGAGTACCTTTCTTCTAAGAGATATTCCCTCATTGATTGTTTTGATGATGTTGATGGAGACGAGAGTCTAAAACCCTGTTCCAAATTCTCTCATATGAGTTCAGGTGGTTCGAGCTCTGGCAATTGCGAAAGCACTAGCGTATGCTTACGCTCATTTTTATACCCCTGTGGCCCTGTAGGGCTTGGGACATTGTCCTCCTGAAAGAAACCACTCCCATCATCGTAGGAATCCTTCATCATAACATTTGCAGTGACTCTTCCACTTTACTCTTCGGCTGCACAGAGCAAGTAACGCAAATAAAGCCTTTGCATAGCACATGCTGCAACCGTACGCTACAGTTATAATCAATAAAATTGGCTACACCAGGCAGAGAAGCAGTACATAAGTTGAACATATGTGCTGTGGAGTTCAAGCGTACAAGCCTAAAAATAGACCCGTCCTCTGTTTAGCTATCAGCTAAACGCGGCAGCTATATGCGGCTATAATGCGCTATTTAGAGTTTACATTTTGCAAATAAACTAGACAGAAAAAAATGATTTTTTTTATGATTAGTAGCCATATATCATCTACTTTGCATCAAACAGGGCTTCCGCCTCTGGCTCTAATTACCCTGAAGCCGTTCAGCTTCTTAGTTTACTTTTGCTAGTACCGACTGGCAGCGACCTTATAACATTAAACCTTACATAGGCAGACTGTTGATGTTAAATTGCTCACATCACAGAAACAGGTTAAAAATGAGTAAAGATAAAAATTTTTCACAGGGTCCAATAGTAAAATATACAATCCCAGAACCAATTTCCAACATTTTGATGTGGCTGGACGTCATGCAGGCCTACGCTGTATGCAAGCGTAGCAGCCAAAAAGAACCATTACGTCGCACATCCAAACAACAAACTCCGCTTATATTTCGTGCCCAGTGTAGCCAGCACAAGGTTAAGGAGACAACTGAACCGAAACCATACCCGTATAATGAACGGAAGCATTCTTATTTGTTAATCTTGTCAATGCATTTACTAAGGTTTCTTCCTTTAATTTGTCATCCGCCTGTATCTAAAAGGCAAAGATGTCCTAATAAAGTAACTAGTGCTTTCAATTACATAATTTTTTTCATTATTTGAGAGAAGCTTAACACACGCAATATAAAGGATTCTTAAGAACAAAATGTTTCCTGCAAAACATGAAACATTTTTCCAAATGCTCCGCTTGGACGGCAAGCACAGCTGGCAATATAATATCAGCACCAACTTGATAGCCATTTTTTTTAGTCATGGTAAATGTTTCCACTGCTTTTAATTTTCTCTAGAGAAATCCAGAGCATTCAATCCACCTACCTCAGCATACTGCTCGCAGTACAAGTGATTATGGGGGTTGGTCATCATCAGCTCTTCCAAGCAAAATGCAGCTTTAGCGTAGCTGAGAATCATAATAAATAGCAGGTCAGCTCAATGGAAACTAACCCACCATGAAAAACATTGCACATTACACAAAATCCAGGACACAATTATACGCATTCAAAACTAACACATACTGACATTTATAAACTCCATATCACTCGGAAATCTCTGATCAGGCTCAATGATTGTTCAACAGGTAATCCAAAACGACGCCTTGGATAATGAAGGATGATCATAAATTGTATTGCTTAGCTACAGCGATCGCATTACATGCTTGCGGAGGGTAGGAAAAAGCTCTCTTAAACTTATTGTCCAAACCACTGTCTGCGAGATCACTTTCAGCAGACCGTTGAGCTATTGACCTCTCACGATAATCTCACTTGACTCCAAGCCTCAATGACAATGTTCGGCCCATTGTTCAGACGAACAACTCAAACAGAGTTACTGTACTTTAAAACAACAGCGGTGGGGGAGTACCGAGAACTGCAAATTAGAAAAGCAAAGGCACTTGTGCTGAACTGCAATTTCCAGTTAAACTAAAGGAAAGAAAATGAAGCTCGACAGAAGATAAAGCCTGAACGTGCTTGCGCTGCTTCGGAAAGCTTCAGAACCTTCCAGCTGAAATTTGTTCGAAGAGGAAGAGTTAGCACTCGTCAGGGTTCATCTCCCTGACTTCATATGGCCACAACGCAAAAGCGATAAGCCAAGTGCATCTCAGGAGTGTGGGCCAGATTGAAACAAAACGAGAAAACGGTGGGGGCAGTCGAGTACATAGTGCTCATTCTGGCTTGTAGCTTGTGAAAACTGTTGCCCCGTCTCGGGCGAGGAACACGGTGGCCGCGTAGCGCCGCACGGAGATGAGGGGGACCTCGGCCCTGCTTAATGTCTGCTCTGCCAACTTCAAAGTAAGAGCTGGGTGGGGGGGGGGGGGTGGGGGGGCGGCAGGAGGAGGGCCGCAGGGAGGGCTAACGGCTGCTTACAATTACCACTTCCCCTCGATAAAGGCTTTCAGATGTGCTTCTGTTGCGGCCCGAGCCTGTGCCATGGGCTTATCAGAGGAGCTCGGCTTCAACACCAGCCCGCCCCCCCTATCAGTGCACTGAGTAAACAAATCACCACATGCCTGAGGCTCTGTAAGCCTCACCCACGCAGCCTCCCAAAGAGCGCAACGACCGGCCCCGCTTGTCGACTGCAACATACCAGGACCGCTTACACTATGGCGAACGCGTAATATCAATCAGTGTGTTCAAACATAAAAGTTCACGCTCCGCGTTCGAAATGTAACCTCCACTTTCAAGAGTTCTATGGCAGTTGACTGTGACCGAGTGCCTGACGCCGTCACAGAGGGGACTGAAACGCAATGCGCTTTTGCGCGGCGACTTCAGGAACGCTCGGAAATCTGCTCTGAAATTTAAGGAGAGAAAGAAAAATGGGCTTTCCGACACTTCCTCAATTAAACAGCAGTAAAATATAAATGGAAAAAGGATTGTGTATTTTTCTAAAAACCCGACTTCAAATATCTTTCCATCACTGGAAGACACTTTCTTCTTTTTTGTTTTATCGCTCTTGGAAAGTGCCACCACCTTCTCTTGGGAATCTGGCAGGGGCTGCTCTCTCTTTGGAGAAGCCAGGCGATAATGTGATACCATTCACACAAACACACACACACACACACACACTCTCACACGCACAGAAAAGGCGCGCTAGTAGTAGATAGGGCGTCGGAATGAATGGCACAATATTAGAAAACTTGGGCTAAGCTGTGAGCTAATCCTCTCACCCAGGGATTTCCTCCTACAACGACGGCAATAACCCCCCCCAACAAAAAACATTAAACATCCAATAAGCAGCCTCTTACCGCGGTCAACATTCCTGCTGCCGCCGATTTCCTACTGCGGAGACGGAGCAGCCGGTCCCAGAGGTCTGCTCCACTAATTCTAAGTCCCGAACAATTATAGGGGATAAAAAGTGACACAAACAAAATGATTTTCTTGCCATGCTCTTGTCTCCGGGACAATGCCCCCTAGCAACTGAGATATTAGCGGGTAAAGGAGGAGCTCCATCTTGCCCTACGAGTATGAGGGGCTTAGGCCGAAATCCTATTAAACTCGCGATTCCATGTGACAAGCGGAGACAATGCTGGCCATGACTCCTGCTGAGGTTGGCATTTCGTGGCCTCTATTGTGGTCGTGCAACGACCTGCTTGGATCAAGCTGTCAGCCATCGCTGAGAGGGCCGGGTGAACTATCGAGGAGCTCAGTGATTTAAAAGCACACCCTGAGCACCGCGGTAATGAAGAGTGCAGAGCCATCTCTCTTCCGTGCAGCCGGACTACACACGAATACGGGAAGATTCGACTCTTGTCAAAAGCGCAAAACGGATCTCTTCATTGAGGTCACCGTCTTTAATTGCAAGCCAGTCCACAGCGATCCAACACATCTCGCCTGCCATTTAAATGGTCGCCAGAATAACAGTATATGCCGCTAACTACGCATCTGAAGCACAAATCAGGTGCATCAATCCAAGATAAACACAATAAAGAAGCTGTTACTAAGCTTTTCACTGGTTGAAGACAGAGGAGACCAAAGATGTGCGTGAAACAAGTGAAACGAATGAAGCTTACTCGTGCTCGTTGATGTAAAGCTCGGACAATTCGTGCCAGGCTTCTTGGTCTCCGACGAACCTGAAAGACAGACAGGCCAGATCTCACAAAAGGGGGCCGGGCCCCACTCAATCACATGCAAAGCCCCTTTTAATTAAAAAGTGTCGGGAGAGAAAAGGAAGGGCGGCCAATGGTGCGGCTCAATCCCCTTGTAAAACACTCACTGCTCCAGATACTCATTCAGCTCACGGATGGCCTCTGCGCTTTTCCCTTGTGCTTTCAGAATGGCAATCTTGCGCTTTCTTGCAGCCTGCGGATTGACATTAATAGAGGATTAGGGACTCAATTCCTCAAGTGTTTGTTAAAGAGGAAAAGGGAGGTTGTTTTAAACGAGACAGAAAAAAAAAATGGTGCTCTTGTGGAATTCCGATGCTTGCGTCCCAGAACTCCACCACTACACCACCCCCCTGCTGAGCAGTAAACTCAATCCTTAACCAACCTCCCCCAACCCTCCTACGTCCTGCGCATAGATGCCTGATGGCGTTCCCCGGCCTGCCTTCGAACATACCATCCGTCTCGCCCCATGGGACAGACTTCCAGGGTTTCAGGAATCCTAGGGCCGCGGGGGGGCACCTAATCTTCGACCGACCGCGGCGCCTCCTGTCCCCCTTTCTGGCTCGCAAGAGGCACGCAATGCGGCACGGAGGCGGCACTGGGGCCTGGACGGACCTCTGCCCGCGCAGCACGAGAGGGCATGCTGGGAGTTCGTTCCATTGGCTCGGTTCACTATGCGCACTTCCCATATCACTTACCATCAGAAGTTTAATGAGAGGTCAGCTTGATGCTTGTAAACTTTCAAGACATCTTCTGTGTGTGGTAGAATGTGAGTATTAATTTCAGGCAGGGACAGGGCCCAAACGTATCGAGCCCTACATTACACAACCATTCTTATGAATCCATCTAGAACTTTCGGTCACACTTTAGATGAAGTGTTGCTCATAAAGGCTTTATACAGCATGTATAATGCCTTCATAAATGAGACATAATGTCCTCATAAATCATACATAAGCAAATGTCATGCTTTGTAAAGAGTGAAATAACACATCCTTATTCAGCATGTGATGCCAGATGTGACAATGACAAATGTCACTTAGCTGACAATGTCACCCTTTATAGCATTTAGCCACAAGGTCAGTTATATGACATCTGGCATCACATGCTGAATAAGGACGTGTTATCGCACCCTTTACAAAGCATGACATTTGCTTATGTATAATTTATGAAGACATTATGTCTCATTTATGAAGGCATTATACATGCTGTATACAGCCTTTCTGAGCAACACTTCATCTAAAGTGTGACTGAACTTTCACACGACAAGTGAAGGTCTCCACTCTGCAATCCCTAGACAAACAAGGATAACGGTTGAAGCACACAGACTCATTTCTCCAGACAGATTTATTTTAAAGGGTTTTTTCCCCCTCCTCGTTTCAGTGTGTGAAGTTTGATGTGAGAACCGACCGCGAGTTAAGGTTTCCGCGAGTGTTAGTGGGTCAGCCTCGCTGTCGCGGAAGCGGATAGTGAGTAATGTCTGAGACGGAGAAAATTAAGCGTTTGCTAACAAACTGCTTCTGCTGGAAGGAGCTTCCGAGAACTTTTCTGCGTATGTAAGGGATCGGCTCCTCCAATTTAACGCAGACGTTGAAGCCTTAACACAGATTTCATTCGCGTCAATGGGAAACAGAGCATGCCGGTCCGGCTCTAAACGTCATTCCAGGTTTCTCGGAAGGATTCGCCCTGTACTCTACACCGCGGCTTCACGCGCAAGTGAAAAAGCACCATTTGATTGAAAGACTTCGACCACATTCATGCGTGAGTCACACTTTCAGAACCATAATTTTGGGTCCACAAACAAGCACTTTTACTCTTGAGTCGTACAATTGGCCAAGCTGGCTGAGACCCACTGCCCCTTCACACGTGAAAGCAGGCTAACAGATGCTTGAGCGCTTCGAGCCACAGAAGTTTGGGGTCTCGCATGCATGCGCCAAGCTGGAGCAGCAGCAAGCGAGGTCCCGCACAGATGCCGCACGACCAGGATGGGGCGCGTGGGAAACCATGGGTAAGACCAAATCACTCCCACAGGTCCACTGTCTGCTTCCATCAGCGAATAGTCCATCGTTTTATGGTTGCTAGGGAATAGTTCACTCAGGAATTCTCTCAGGGAAGCATTTCCTCTTTGACCATGAGGGCAAGTCTGGGAATCATCTGAACTGATGCTCAGGACAAGAACTTCTGCACGTCCATCAAAACTAATCATTCAATAAAAAAATTTGGGCTGAGGCCATCACTTTCGATTTTGTGTTGCTTATATCCAAAATATTTTCAATTCAATTCTTCAATTCAGTAAATGATTTCCTGCTTATACTGAACAACAAACAAATGGTGTCAGAAAGGGTCCATACGATTATTAAAAAAATACTCATTAGCCAATTCAAATGATAGTTTTGGACAAAATAAGCCATCGCATTCCATAGCAAAACCGTTTTGGAATCATGATGTCCCCAAGTGCACTAAAAACCACTCAATTTCATTTAAATATTTTTTCCCCCACCCCAACACTCAAGAGACTGAATATAAAAAGAATTGAAGTGGTCTTTTACAGCCTTTAACACTTTGAGAATAAATGTTTTCCAAACAGAGTGCAAATTCACTGAACTACAGGGAGAGAAATGAAATCACAGCAGCCGTATCTCATCTATCTCCCCGCAACACAAAACATGCTGTTCTTCAAAGTCGGCATGTCTTCACAACGTCCGCACCCTGTAGGGAACTGATGCTGTGCAAAATCTGTGCGTTTATATTTCCACCAGCTAAATTGTAAACATGTGGAATTTTCTCATTTGATACTAAAATGAGTTTGAGCATGTATTGACAGGATCTCTAGGTCTACCAGGTTTCCTTTTCCCTTCATTCCCTGAAATTACTAGGGGGCCCGCAGCAACATATGGAAGTAGGTAGTCCTGAGCTTCACAAGGCACTTTATTAAATGCGGAGTCCTTCCAAACCACTTCTTTCTAAACGAACGATCCAAAACCTGGCAGGCTGGCTAATCCTCTAGTTGTCGTGATTCTTTTTTAATTAGCATTTGAGGGACACACGGAGAAAGAATCTGACTGCTTACATCACTCCTGGCTTGTTGAAAGAAGGCGGTGACTGCAGGCATCATGGGATGCGCGCTACACCTATTGGCTGATGTTTCTAAGTTCAGCGTTGGGGCAGGAGACAGCCGTCCTTAACACCATCACACTGCTATAAACACGGGGCTTGCGTTGTGAGCCACGGCGGTCAATCACTCACTCAGGAGCACGGGCACATTCCGCTATTGCAAAAAAATAAAACGCTGCTTTGACAACCAAGACCAACATTGAGAGCCTGTTGCAAGGCATTTCTGGAAAGATATCCATGAAAGAGGCCTCATTACATAAGTACTATTTTAAAGCCTTGCCTTTTTTGGATATATTTTGCAAATGATTTTATTGTATATGATTTAAATGTAGATTTCTCCTCAACCACTGCTGACACAAGTGGTTTTTGATTTTATACATACCTCTATTAGTTATTCATGATTCATATTTTCATATGTTTTTTGCTCATTTATATCGTGTATATTTGTATTTGTCAAACTGTAATGTTGGTTTTTATTGTTATAACTGTTTAATGCTGCCTTCTTGGCCAGGCCACTCTTGGAAAAGAAATTTTTAATCTCAATGAGTCTTTTACCTGGTTAAATAACGGATAAACAAAAAATAAGTAAAATGAATCCAACCATGTTCAATATACCTACTTTTTAAAAGTAAGTCATATTAATAACAAGATGATGATGTCATCAATATCCCCCACCATCATGGAATCCCATTTTTGAACCCAGTCACTGGCATGAGTAGTAGCATACACAAGTAAAAATTTCATTCATATAAGTATACACGTTTCCAAAAGGATTGTCCCCACTTAACCAGATGAACAGAGGAGTTCCACAGCAATATGCCCCGCTCCACTGTGTGTCTTGGTGGGGGATAATAATGTATTACATCAAGGATATGGTATTATTGAATACCCTTTATTACACCAGGATATGATTATACATATTTTGTTTCTGAAAGCATAAAAGAATGGTTCTCAAAAGTATCTCGAAAATAGGCTGTGGAGGCACTGCAAAGGGCAAAATTGGAAACTGAAGGCACTCAAACCACTAACGGATTCTAGTAAAAAGGTTATAAAAGGCTTTGCAGGTGATCAATAGCCATAATAAAGAGATAAATTTCAAGATTTAATTCTCTTAACAGAAAAAAAATGAAAGGTCATTCTTAGAACTTTGACTTGCCCAAATCAAAGTTTAAAAAGGTCAAAAGATATATCATATTGTCTTAAGAAAAGAACCAAAAAAATTCATTTTGGCAAAAATCGAAAAAATCGTGATGGCAATTTCACATACTTACGTCAGAGTGACGTCATCGTGACCCCAAACCGCTAAAACCACATTGCGTTGACGAAAAGAATGGTGTTAATTTCAAGTCTCTAGCTTAATTAGAAAGAAAGTTTTGGATCAAAATCCATTTGGGTGACCTTGACTTTTGACCTAACACATCCGACTGATGTACTTGCTGAAATCGTATGATTTCCGCAAGTAATAACGAATGCAATTTTCAGTGGGAGCAATCTATCACGTGTCCAAAAATTAATCTGAGAAGTTCAGCTCCATATGACTTGTCAAATATGATGAAACGGTATTGCATAAAGTCCAGTAAAATATTAAAATTGTTGGGTTCAGCGGGCTTAATGATGGGTGGTTGGTTGTCGTTTTGGACCGCTTGTACCTTAATCAGGAATACTGCCAAAGCTGATCCAAATGTGAGTCATAATTTTAAAGTTATTGAGAGTTCAAAAATAGCCAACTTCACTCATATAAATTAATCATTATGCGTGACAACAATAAATATTTTTAAAAGGCAGTATTTAACGGAATAATTCACTCATCAGCATACACCATCTGATAGCGTTTCAGCGACATCTGAGAAGGAGGGTGCCAGTGACTTGACGCGGAATACTTCTACCGCTAGTAGCACTCACTTAATATGTGCCATTGTTTTAACTACAAAAACTAAAAGCAAGAAATGTAATAATGCCAAATGATTCTGTGTTCATCACTAGGTGCTGACCTTTTAAAAACATCATTATATTCAATTTGCTTAATTCAACTGAAAGTCAACACTAATAAAATAATCTAACTTCAATAGTGAACTCGCATGAATTATTTCATCAATTTCTGCTTGGAATTTAATAACACAATTGCTTTCACCCATTCCTGATAATACGGAAAAGAAATGCAAACTACATAGTAGCATGAATAACAACATTCTTTAAGACGTGAAAAAAAATGGGGAAAAATGTATAATGCAAGCAGAAATTTGCCAGATCATTGCTGTAGGTATTGGAACATAAAAACCCTGGAAGGCAAAGAGTTTGAAAATTGTTGGACACCACCATAGCAAAACCTTGAACAATTTCTGTTGATTCAACAATTTTGGTTAATGGGGACCACATATATTCCTCAGCCTGTAATTACAACAGCTCAGTTTCGAAACTCAACCAGGCATTCTGGGATGCCTCACAAGTCCTCCCAGAAGCCGCCAATTTTCCACATTTTTTCTTTTTCCTCTCTCTTTTTAATTTCTTCTCAATGCATAAAAACCATACTAAACAAGATAATTCTCACTAAATCCTCATGTAAAGACAGGTGGCCTATATAACATAACGCAGGCGTTATGCCTTCCTGCTCACCTGAAGGGCTAATGAAGGCGGGATTGAAAGAAAGGCGTGATATCGGTTTGCAATGCATTGTGGTCCTGCTTGTTCCACTCTGCTACAGCTGTGAGAGCCAGCCGTGGGTCTCGTGGGTGGCGATGCCCTTTAGAGATCAGGAAACAGCATTCCTACAGGACACCAGGGCCTCGCCAGAGCACCATACCGCTTGGGTGGTGCAAGGACAGCCTGCATGCAAGCCGTTCCCAGACAGGCTATTCCCGGGTCCCCCTGTTTTCATTACCTTCCATGCAATCGTTGCACCCCCATGAATAACAGGGAGTTGCTTTTCTGTTCACTTTTCTACTGCCAATGATACCAGTGACATTGTTTTCAATTTGAGTAACTGCTCGGTAAAACATTACGTGAACCACAAGATGGAACAAGGTTGGAGGGGGGCAGGGATTTCAAAAATATTCCCACAGCTCAGGGGATGCGTTGGTTGCGAAGAATTTCAAATGTTCGTGCTTGCAGGTAATTCAGCAAAAGGCCATTACCAGTTGTTTTTCAATGAGTGCTGTAGGTTTACTGAGCGTAGCACGAGGTATTTTAAGCTCATTTTCTTAAAATATTTTCTGCTTCAGTATTCGTCGGGGATTTTTTTTTTTTTTTTTTTTTTGCATAATTGTGAATTATATTTGACTTGGAAAACTCCTGAACACGGGAAGCAGGTTTCCTGGGGCTAAATATTGTTTTCATACCTCAAACCAACCTTTAGAATGTTAACAGAGAGGCCAGAGAGATATGATTACCAGGCTTTCAAAATAATTTGACCACACTGCTGAAGATATCCATTTGCACTTGGTTCCCCCATTTACACAGCGCAATGTGCTTGCAATTAACTTGGTTCAAGGGAAATGGGGGTTTCTTAGCTGAAATGCATGGAAAACAAACACACCTAACATCTCTCCCCTTCTTCACGCTCAAAAACCAATGCATTGACACAGCTTACATACAAAGCAGAGACTCCTCCTCCCCCCCCAACGGAATTAAAGTTAAATAAACCACAAAGGTATAGATAATAAAAATGTGTTGGGATGGGCAGAGGGGCAATGTATGCTTAGAAACACACAGACTGTACCAACGTGGGCTGCAGTTTATTGACTCTGTCAGTAAGCTTCTGTTTGTTTGAAACTGAAGGAACAAATTCTCACGGGCTTGCGAGAACAAATCTCTAAGCTTCATTTCTAACACCAGCCAATCTACGGAAAATGTTTAATGTATCTAAGCAAGTCCATGTGTCAGCGTAGCAGAAGAAACTGTTGAACGTCTCCAGGGATGCCAAAACAAATAAAGGTCACGGTTCCTCTCAAAACCCTTTAAACATTTATTTTCCTGTATGGCCGCATGTTCTCATGGAAACAATTAATAGCAGGTACAATGTGTTTGGGTTAGGATTTGGCAAAGCAAAGCGTATATTCCTCCATATACAACTATAGTAAAGTAAATTTGCCACAAAATGCAGCTAGTTTAACCAACAAAAAAAAAAAAAAAAAAAGTATGACAATACTCCAGTATGAACGATACAACCAGAAGGGAAAAAGTATATTATTATTATTATTGCGATTGGTCTTAGAGATAGAAGTATAAATAGCGGAACCTTAAGGCTTAACATTTTTTTGCATTAAACCACTCACCAAATACAGTACCCCTCTACCAACATTGGCACCCTTGGCAAATATTGCCTTGCGGAGATGGGCAGTAACTATAGATGTGGGTGTCTAAATGATGTCGTAATTGTAATTGCTCCTGGAGCACATAACTGTATATTGAATGATCATGAGGAGCCGGTGCCTGAAAATTATTCAAAGGACGGGAGTTCCTCAGTCTTAAATGGTCGAATAGGCCAAGGTTGAATCATCATATCTACCCATAAAATCTGATCTGCTGCCAGCCTGGCATATGTGGCAACAGAAGTAACCAGGGAATAGTTCATGATGTATGGGATTATGAAAAATTCGTCTAACCTCCTAGCAACAACATAACACCATACACTCTCAAATGCAAACGCAAATACAGCAGGCAAACGCTGCTTAGGGAGTAACATAATATGCACAATAAATTCCCGCATTGTCAGTCAATGATCAAAATCTCCTATTTAATACTAATATAAATACACAATGTTACCGTTGCTAATGAATAGAGGGGTCCCTTTCAAAATTCAGCAAGATATTTTTTCTCTCAACCGTGAACACTCAAGAAATAATGATGAATATGAAAACAGAGCAATGTCTAAAAATTCTCTATTTGGGCACATCTAGTCATGTTAGAGCTTTCGCATGGCTCCGGTAAAAGTTACAGCTATTTTATGTGAAAGGAGACAACGTTTGCTTTTAAATGGTGCATCAGTTTAATTATAATCTGCATAAGATGCATATGACTGAGGCAAAGGGTATGTTGGTCTGCTGGTTAGATATAAATGATTTCCATTGTGTTGCATTTTCCATATTTATATATTTACAATAATTATAAAAAGCCGTGGGGCATGTAGGAAATTATGCACCTTTTCTTTTTCTTGAAACATACCATTATACTAGAAGCAGTATTAAATAGCATCCAAATGTCTGAGTGAAATGCTTACAGGAGCTAGAGGTTCGAGTGAATGAGACTCTACTGGTCTGCCACCCTGCCAAGCGCATTTGGTAGAGAGGTACAAGGGTGAAATGAATTAACAAACTACTTTAAGCCCTTAAGATATTGTATGCAAAGGTAATCGATGTTGATCAATTTTGTGACCACTAGAGGTTACAAGTTACTCAAATAGGTTTCAGTGAATGTCAAGAATGTGAAGGAATGTCAAAGGCCACAAATTGACCGTTTTTCATAACCATCAAAACCCATCATTTATATGTTTGAGACATGTTGCACACTACTTAAATACAAAGTTTTAGCACTTTGTCTATATTAAAAAGCCCTGAAACGGACAACTTCAGTTTTTCAATATTATCACCCTGCACGCCTATTTTTTATGGTGCGGACCTGAAATGCAATCACAAAGTAGTTGATGTGTTAAAGATGTTGGAAACCAAGTTTGGTCAAATTTTAATCAATATGTGTGACTGCTAGAGGCTATAAGTCAACTTTTTTTTTTTTTTTCTTTTTTTTTACAGACGACAGACAACAGAATTTACACCATTTTAATAACTCAGCTGGTGAACAACAAATTGACTTAAAAAACTGTTGAGAAGTCAGCTAATCACCATCTTGCACATCTTGTCACATTTTAACATTTATTTACCCACGACTTGTTCCAGTATACTTCGCCTGAAAATTAATCAAGACATTTGTTTACCCAAAAATAAAAACCAATGCATGAACCATATTGTATGACAACAACAACAAAAAAATAGGACCAAGGGTCCTGTAGCTTACCGGCAAGCAGTCTTACAGCGATGATACAAGTTATGAAAATTTCATGTGAAGTTTGACATTTGGATCAACGAAAATCAATGTCAAGGTCACTAAATAAAAGTTCACATACATTTATGAGACCTTATGTAATACAATCCTAACCTCTGAAGCAGTTTTGGTGATACAAGTCATAAAAATATGTCAATATGTATTCAATATGTCAACTGTGAACTTTAAAGGTCACAGAATGTCAAGTTGTGGTCAGCAAATGGACTTCACATATTACTTTCTAAATGTCTCTATACAAACCTTGGCTCAATCTGTGTCCATTTTGGTGATACAAGTCATTGTAATTTCATTGTGGAGTTTGACCCTCAAAGGTCACTGACAGTCAAGTTGAATGTCACCAAATGAAAGTTCATGTGACTTTCTAGATGTCAGTAACACAAACTTAGGCTCCATTTGTGACTGTTTTAGTGATACAAGTCATTGAATTTTCACTAAGTCACATTTGACCTTTGAAGGTCAATACGAAGGTCATCAAATGAAAGTTCATATATGACTTCCAATATGTCTCTATTACAAACCTAGACTCCATCTGTGACCGTTTTGGCAATACAAGTCATTGTAATTGTATTATGTCAAATTTGACCTTCAAATGTCATCAACAGTCAAGCTGAATGTCACCAAAAGTTCATATGCGACTTCCTATGTCAGTAACACATACCTAGGCTCAATCTATGACCTTTTCAGCGACAGAAGTCATAGAATTTTCTCTAGGTCAAGTTAGACCTTCGAAGGTCAAAATGAAGGTCACCAAATGAAAGTTCATACATGACTTCCTATACGTCTCCAATACAAACCTACACTCAATCTGTAATAGTTTTGGGGATAGAAGTCACTGAAATTTCTCTATGTGAAGTTCGACCTTTGAAGGTCGCCGAAGGTCAAGTTCAAGGCCACCAAATGAAAGTTCGTACATGACTTCCTGTAAGTGTTCAACGCACATATGCTCCCAATCTTCAATATTTTCAAGCCTAGAAACCTTTGAAAATTGTAACATTTTGCTTGACCTCAAGTTTGACCTTTCAAGGTCATCTGAGGTCAACTTTAACACAACCAAAATATAGGCCATATATTACTTCCTATATCTCAGTAATACAAACTTAATCTCTATCTGCAACCATTCAGCTTCCACAGGCGATTTGGCCCATTCTCCATAAGACCCAATGTTAAAGTACAGCGCCACCACTAGACCCACTTCCGTCGATTCAATCAAAATGGCACTCGCACTGTTCATAAAGTGCATCAAGGTGAGTTAATTGCCAGATTTAGAAAAAAGTTAGAGTTTTTGAGAACCAATTTTTAGAAATTTCAAGTCATATCTTTTAACATTGTTAATATATTCCCTGACCTCGAGTTTGACCTTTCAAAGACATCTGTGGTCAAATTTAATATATGACTTCCTATATGTCAATAATACAAATCTCTGTCTGCAACCATTTGGCCTCCACGGGCCATCTTGCATATTCATAAAGTACAGCGCCCCCAATAGACCCACTTCCGTCGATTCAATCAAAATGGCACTCACACTGTACATTGACAGTACCAAGGTAAGTTGATTGCCTGATTTAGAAAAAAATATATCACTCAGTTTTTGAGAAATAATTTTTTTAAATTTCTCAGTCCTATCTTTAACATTGGAGCCAAAATTTCAAGGGCCCATAAAACGGACAAAAATGATTCAATCAAAAATCTGAGAAAAACGTCTGGAGATATGGTCTAGTAGTATGTTACTGCAAATTTACACGGGAATTCATCAAGCCAAAAAAAAGATAAAAAATGTTCCGGACGACGGGCAACGGATGCCACACCACGACAATAGCAAAAATGTACCGAGACACATGCGTAATTAGGCTACAACGCAGCATTGTAAGAGAGGCAAGAATGCAAATATTTCAGAAAAAAATTGATAACTTCTGCATCTCCCATTGCTGCATTTGTTCAGGAGAAATTTTGAAACATTCATAATTTTCTAAAATTTATTTCACGACCTCAAATAAGAACAGTAGCGGAAGTCATCTCAAAATAAACCCATCATCGGGCACAATGTCAGTAAAGACAATTAAGTGGCAGAAGTATGCTTAGAGGTCAAAGGCTGTGGAAAGTAATAACCCATTTTAGGTATGTAATATGGAAAGTATGGTGTAAAGTATGGTGGGAGGCAATTCATTGAACATAATAACATAATAAAACAAGGCTTACGCTGTCGCCCCCAACAGCAAAGGGTATATCGGCAAAAGCCCCAAAATGAATGCTCCCTAAAAAGAAAGCCTAGCTACAGTAATGCCCCAGACAATAGAACTTCTACAGTTTGCCTGACCGCTACACAGTGCTTGTGCTCCAGTGGAAGTAGGCTACACTGAACAAAAATATAAACGCCCCATGTCAAATTTTTGAGTTTTTATTAACAATAAACTGGAGCCGGGATTCGTCTGTGAATAGCACTCTTCTCCAGCCTGCCAAGGGCCATCGAACGTGTGCGTTTGCCCATGCGAGTCGGTTCCGACGCCGGACAGCGGTGAGATTCAGACCACGGTGAGGACGCCGAGCATGCAAGTTGGCTTCTCGCAGGCAGTTACGGACTGTCTGTGGTGTGATGCGTCTGTTTTGCAGACCAACGGTCTCATCCACTGTGCATGTCGCTGATCTGAGCCGATCCCGCAGGTGGACGAGCGGATGTAGCAATCTTGTGCTGGTGTGGTCTGCGTGGCCGGCGTGGATGAGGTCGATTTGCAGTACTGCCCGTCTGCGGAAACAAACTCTCAAACGGCCTATCGTCCGATAGTTAACATTCAGCTGCACAGCGACCGCTCTGGTGGACATCCCTGCATCCAGCATGCCAATGGCACGTTCTCGCACGACCTTAGACATCTGAGGCATGATGACTTTTGACAAAATTTGACATTCTGGGGTGGCCTTTTATTGTCCCCAGTATAAGGAGTGTCTGGGTACTGCTCATTCTGTCTGATCACCGTCTGGAAATGCCACACCCATGTACTGAGTGAAATCACTGCATCACTGAGCAAATGCTCACTGACAGAGAGATGGATTAAAAATTGGTACACAAATCAAGAGAAATATCCCTATTGTACAAGTAAAAGTCAGCATATGCTCAATTAGAGTTGTTTACTCCATGTGGCATCAATATTTGACATGGGGCGTTTATATTTTTGTTCAGTATAGATAGTTTGATTGACCCTCCGAGAGAGCAAAAAAATATTATAGACATCCTTGCACTTCAGCAATGCATTATCACTTGATTTTCCAAATCTAAATTCTTTATGCTTTAAAGGCCAAGCAATGAAGGACCCATTAGCTCTCTTTTACTCGGATGAGCCCAAGTGAATTTGAAGAAAACTCATAACTGTTTAATGAAATTATCTGAATGAAAAGACACAAATCCAGGCAAGCGAAAATACACCCTAATTCCATTTTTGGGGCAAAATGGCCATTAAAGTGGAATGTTTTTTGAGATCAATTCATTTAAGCTACAGTTCTCCTGATCACTAGAGGATAACTGTATGATCAGCTATTTTTTTAAAAGTGTACAAGATGAGAGTATGCTGCCCTCAGATACACATGTCGTGGGTTAATTTGATTGAGAGTTTATAAACCACAATATTTATCAGAAAAAAAGCTTATCCTTACTGTATTGGTTGGGTCATCTTGTAATAATGCATCATATAGCTTGTTGGCATCTTCATACCTGCAACAGGAAGACAGAAGTTTTTTGTCTCATCGTAGATCAAGGTCTCACACATCCAATTCAACACCACTGTTAATAACTTCAAGCCTATATACTGTATATGCTCTTCATTCTCTGTATGAAGGAAATGCCTGATGAAATCAGCTGAGTTCTGAAAGAGTTCATAGCTTTATTTGAATTGTTGAAATAACCTTCCAAACCAGAACACAGAAATATAAAGTCAGCAAATGCGCTAAATAACAATATGGGCTACGATTGCTCGTTTCCAGTTCTGCGGTAGGTCAACAAATCTAAAGTTTCTTCACCACAAATAGCATAAAAATTGAGCATGAAAACAAAGCTAACCTAGTTATGCAATTACGATAACAATTAAGATGTACCGCAGTCTGCTGTTTAAGGATCAAAGACGGGACAATGAACCCAGTGATTATTTGAGAAAGAAAAGACATGACCCTTAATAATCAAATCATACCGCAAATTCTAAGAAATTAAATGGGTGGGCAGCACTTAGCATGTCATGTTGAATAAGGCAGAATGAAACTTGTTTTTATTAGACTCAATCTGCAATGCTAACAGTTTAGCGGCCAAACGGTCCATAATCAAAACCTGTTCCACCCACAACCTCCAACAGAAGCTCTCTGTTTCGTATTAGCACCGAGCAGCAGTGCTAACAGCCGCGTTGTCCCATCACATTCACTTTAAAACTCAACTGCACTTTGGAGATTTAAAATGGCATCTCCCTCTCATTTTTGGATCACCTTGATTTTCTTTATTAACTTGGGATCAGATAGACGCATTTGATGTTGCGCCATTTGAACTTCGCTCCACCTGAAGCTCATTCCAACTCTTGCAGTTTATTTAATCCGACAGCAGGAACAGTCCCTCACAATTATCACGTAAACAGAGGCTTAACCAACAAATAAGCACCGCGGCACGAGACGGCCAAGGCGGTGGCAAGTAAATTCAATTATCCCTCCCCGTGCGTTAGCAGCGAAGGACAGAATTAAGTGCAATGCCCCGTGAACGAGTCCAAGGTTTAAGAAAAAGAGGATCGTGTTACAGAAGAGGGAAAGTTGTCGCAGGATGCGTTCCGTAACCTTCCAGCAGTTCAAATGCCAGGTGTTTTTGCCCTGTTACCGTAACAGAACAACAAGAAAACCCCACAAAAAAAAAAAAAAAAAAAACAGGGGAACCCCTGTGAAAGTGGGTGCAAACCGCTTCCTTCCCGAGAATCCCTCAGGCTGACAAAG
Organism: Gymnothorax javanicus; assembly: GCA_029692085.1. NCBI lineage: Eukaryota > Metazoa > Chordata > Actinopteri > Anguilliformes > Muraenidae > Gymnothorax > Gymnothorax javanicus. The sequence goes on along the minus strand of CM056193.1, from coordinate 179,495,385 downwards.
GGCAGCGCCGCAGAGTATTAAACCAATCGTTTCCCTCTGCCAGGGCCGCAGCGGCTTCCAAAATAAACAGGTCCTCCCTTCTGCCACTGAACATCTGTTTACTGCCGCCGGCCCCTTATACGGTTAGCAGGCGATACCGCCGGGCTGTTATTGTAAGGATATAGCGGGTACCTTTCCAAAGCCTCCAGCCGCATGCCGGCTAATCGCTTCACTCTGTGGCTACCTGGAAACTGCCTCTTCAGTTCCTGTAGACAGCTCTGAAAGGAAGAGAGAAGACGACAATTACAGCTGGCGATGCCATAGACGAACCAAAAATACACCCAGCTCCTCTCTTTCGCCCGGCTTACGGGACGGGGGTTTCTCTCAACCTGTGAAAAGTGCAGTCTCTACCCCCTCCCCCCCCACACACACACACAAACACACACAAATTGAGCAAAAGTATCGAATGCAGACGAGGCTGTATTTTATCTGACATCAGTCTTTGGCCTGAGGGAGGTAGCTTTCTCCTGAACACACTTACAGCAGATTAGGGTTCAGTAACAGCAGCTGAGATGATTCCATTTCCTTGCATCACACTTTTAACCCTTGCAATTTTTTATCCTTTTAAATGATCTTCTGATTCAACATTCAAGTTCCCCAGACATGCAGTCAACAACTCATTGATCTATTTGAGTAATGTTTTTGCGATCCCAAGACATGAACAAATTAAAGCCTCTTTCACTGGCCAATGACGAATGATCAGGTGAAGAATTTTGCGCAAAGCTTCACTTGACCCAGACTGCTTCTGTGGGTATCCACTGTTCCTTAAATTTGAAATCCTAAACCAATGAAAAGTAAACACACCAGTCCCCTAAAAATTTTCCATTGCAGAGAACTGGGACTAATTTATTCATTTTCTTAAGTGTCTGGACCAAAGAATGGCTATCATCAGATAAATACTTCCGCAATAAAATGGAACAGTCAGCAAGCAGAGCTAATGATTTTGATGCGTCAGCCATTTTGATGAAACCTTGACTGTGAAAATATTTTTTGCAAAAAAAGAGAATGATGTTTACTTCAAAACCACTTGAGACAACTTCATTCACCTTAATTTGATCCAAAAATGGGTGCTTTATCGAGAACCCTTTGCTTGGCTAAACCCACAGCTCTTTCATTATGTGAGAGCCCCTCTGCTCAAACCATTAAAATGAAAAATCAAAAGAACTATTCATCAAGGGGAGAAACTGGCAAAGGTGTCAGTAAGTAGCCTGTAATGAGGGATTAGCTCAATACTGGGGTCAGTGCAGGTCTGTGGGATCGGTTTTACCATTTCAGCAGTTTTCCACAAGGGAAATATAGAGGTTTTTTTTGGGCTTCTCCCACTGCGTACCCAAAAACAATTAAATGTGACTCATTTGGCTAGCAGGGTGACGAAGTAGCGACGGGTGAAGGAAAGGGGAGCGGGAAAGACTGCCGAAAAAAAACGTACCCACGCCAAATCATCTCGACAGCAATCCAGGGCCGCGATCATCACCTGCTCATAAATGATCCAAACTGGATGGGGGAAAAAAAAAAAAAAAAAAAAAGAGTTTGATTTCAACATAATGATTATAGGCAAAATTGTGAATTAACATGTTACATTCTCTACAGTTTCATGCTCTATAGTCCTGGGAACTAACGTGGGATTTCTGTAGATCAAAGCAAAACCTAAACATTACATATATACAGGTAGATACCATAAATCCTCTTCATATCATGGAGTGACGTTCTAACAAGCTTGAATTGTTTTTATACAGAAAAATGTCAAAATAGCGATGTTCACGATGACGGCAATGTTTTGATACGTGGTTGGCAAAAAGGCTCATCTTACACTAGTAGATCTCCGTCTCCATATGTACTTAATAAAACATCTAAAATAGCGATTCCGGTCAGTTGTTGTGTTATAGGTCGCGCCAGCAGGTTCGCTAAGGGTTCAGGAATCATGTTTTCGAGGATTTTTAGCAAAGAACCAAAGTGGCTACTTGCCATGTTATTTATATCCTGATCACGCTTTCTGCCGACCGCCAAACTGCGCGTGTACAACTTTGACGTCATTGTTTGTAAACAGTGAACATCGCTATATGGTAAATTGTAAAATACAAAATGTTTTGGAACATCTTATAAATATATTACAGAATAGTAACATATTGGAAAATTTCCCTTAGCCTTCAATTGCCATGTTTAAGAAAAAAAGAATACAGCAGCGACGTGCAACTGAAAGTTGTTGAATTTCACAAAAGTGGAAATGGCTTTCAGAAAATGGCAAAGTTGAAAATGCAAATTTTCAACAACCGGGGCAATACTTTGGAAGTTTAATGGTTACTTATGCTGTAAATCTGCCATGCAGAGGATGTGCACCATACAAGTGGTTCAAGTGGAAACTCAAGGATCACAGATGGAGAACTGCAGACATTATTCAAGTCTTGGGGTCAGTAACTCCCCTAAACTGCCATCAGATTCAATCTACATCACCGCAAGAGTGTCAGAGGGCTGATCAGAAAAAAAGCCTGCTGTCATCGAAGAAACAAACTCAACTTCTATGGCCAGACAAGACCAAAATTGGATCAACTGCGCAGATTAACACCAACAAAATGGAAGAAGGGGGGGAAAAAATACAAATGCTAGACGACCATCTAGTGTCTTCAGTACCCAAACATTTAATGGGAGTGATTAAAAAGCATGGTGATCTTAAACAGTGGCTAATAATCCAATGCGCCAACCTTTTTGCACATTGTCTTAATCTTCACGTTATATATTTTCAATAAGAAATGGAATTCCTGTAAGAACATCAAATAATGTGTTGAAGTCTTTTAAATATTGTCCATTATGATTTTATTGCATTTTCCATGATGTGTCAACATTTTTAGAACAGTGCTTTCAGACACATTTCGAGCTCATTAGTCCAATGCTGTGGCTGCAGTTCAGTTTCAGTGCTGAGTAATGAATATCTGTGTAGTAAGTTGGCGCTGCGATTCTCGAAGGTTCATTGCGTCTGCCGAGCAAAATGTGTCCTCTCAGTGAAAGGAGCTCCAAGTCCACGATTAGCTTCAATTACCCAACATCATTGGTTTTCGATTAAAACCAAGTAGGTTAATGCTGTCAGAGTATTTTACCTAAGCAGGCAAACAAAAACAGAATGAAAGGAGGAGGCAAACAGTTTTTTTCACTGCACTGCATGTAAATACTCAAATTCTCATTCACATTAGTTTTTTTGCAATCGCAGGCCAATGATATCGAATCGAACGTGGATATGCTGTTGCAGATAATAAAACTAGCCAGTTTATCTCCTGAAGGCTACTGACACGCTTTTAAATATGAGTTCAAATCGGGCCGTTCCTTTAAAATCCAGGCTTGGGTTGGGCCAGGATACAAAATTCAGCCTTTTTTTGGGTCAAAAGTACATTTTGGAGACATCTCAAGTTGTAGTCAGATGCGCTTCAAGAATTAAGAAGGGGGGGGAAAGAGATTTCCAGCCAAACACAATTTGCTGTCCTAAATTGACAAAGGATGTTCTACTAACAAAGAAAGCCTAAAAGACGGCCTAAAACAAAGTCTAGGGAATAAAAGTTCAGAAGATAATAATTACACAAGGCTGATAGTGCACTTTTCACATGAATATACATTACAGACTCAGAAACTGCAAGATACCACAACTACTATATTGATTTTAAAGATCCCGAGAAGACCGATTTCACAGACAAGGTCATACTTTTTAAGACCCAACATTTAGCTGCTTAAAGGAATAGGTTTTCTAGCTTCAATAGTTCAGTAGTTTCTTCCTAGTTTTGGATACAAATAGACAACAAATTAAAGGAACGCACAGGAATCAGCCCGTCCAACATTCATGCACAGGTCTAACACTGGCATGTCATTCCATGTCAAATCACCCAGGCCTGACACTCGCAATCTCAGATGTCACTGAAACTCGATCAGATGGTTTGCATTAATTCAATAAGCATTCTATAATTTTTTTTTCTATAAAAATCTTTATTGCTTTTATAAATCAGTTTATTTTTATTGGCCAAGTCAGTTGACTGAATAACTTGACAAGTACTACTCAGATTTGGAACAGCTTGGCAGTACTACTGAGTAAGGTATGGGATGTCTCATCGAAAATTGTGATGGTTATTTTTTCCAGTCAGGAGACTTAAAGCTCCAAATTTACCACATTTATTATGATCACAAACACTGAAGCACCAGCATCGTCTACTTGATGCCTTTATTGGGATGCTCTTATAGCTGCAGTGATAATGGTCATAAATTGGGATAAATCTGAAGATTTAATTCTCTGGACAGAAAATAATGATCACAATTTTAGACGAAAACAACCCATCAAGTGCACAGAAATTAATTTGATAGGTTGAGCTCTATATGTCTTGCCCCACATAATGAAATTGTATACTTTACAGTTCAGTTAAATAATCAAATATGGGGCTCAGAAGCCTAATGACAGGTGTTTTGTAGCTATTTTGGGTTGCTTGCACCTTATTCAGTATTACAGCCAAAAATGGTCCAAATCTGAGTCGTAACTTTAAAGTTATCAAAGGATAAGAAAAACTATAGTAAAATTGCATCGCCAAATAATGTATGTAATCTCTGTTATCTAAAAATGATAAGCCTCTTTTTTTTTTGCACACCATGCAAACTGCGAGTAAATGTTGGGTATAAGACAGCATGAGAAAGCTGCCATATTTGTTTGGCTGGAAGATGATGTCTACGTCATCCAGGCTGGTAGCTCTTTTGTGCTAAAGGTAAAATGGTGAAAGGTCACATCAGTCACGTTTGGATTGCCCGGTTCATTAGAACACCTGACAGCGGTGGATTGCGGCATTGTCAAGGATTAAAAATAAATTTCCAGCAAACAATTGGTTGTAATTCAAACAACTGGTATCTCTCAAAACACTAAAATCATCAACGCAACTTTTAATATTTATACTGTGACTCCACACGCTTGAAAGACATGTCAAGCCCTCATGACACCACGCACCGGTCTGGGCAGAATATTTCTTATTGTTTGATTGGTCGATTATTTTCTACAGTGAAGACAGCAAATTCTGAAGTTTCAATGATTATGTAATGTTTGAATGCGAATGAAACAGTTAAAAATTTATTCATATGCTTTATCATTTCGGACAGCAGACATTATGTACTTTATTTAACAATGTAAGTTTACCATAGGTTTTCTTATTTGAAAAAGAAGTTCAAATGAACTACGTCCTCAGGACGATGGCGTGCAATTAGTGAGCGCTTGTGCAAGGTGGACATACATGCCTCCCCTGCCCTTTTTGCAAAATCGGGCTCAGTTCATGCCTGCGGACTAATATGTATTATACGCTTGTCAAGTTTCATGACGATATAACATAACATAACATAGCATAACATGAATGGCGAGAACAGGCCGTTCAGCCCAACTAGGCTCGCCAGTTTCTTTATACTATTGTGAATATATCACTTCAGATACTCAATGACTCAATGGTGTCTAGCTTTAAGTCAAGCCTACTCTTGAAAACTCTCAAGGTCTCTGCCTCAACAATATGGTCAGGCAAGCTATTCCACATCGAAATTACTCTTTGGGTGAACAAATATTTCCGAATATCAGTGCTAAATTTACCTTTGGTCAACTTCCATTTGTGATCTCGAGTTCTACTAACAACACTTGGTCGTAGGAATCCTACATAATTCACTTTGTTAATCCCTTTAACATATTTAAAGACCTCAATCAGATCACCCCTAAGTCTCCTTTTCCTATGACTAAAGAGATTAAGGATCTTCAGCCTCTTCTCATAGCTTTCACCTTTTATACCCGGAATTAGCTTAGTGGCTCTTCTCTGAACTTCTTCTAGAACCTCTATATCTTTCTTAAAGTATGGTCCCCAGAACTGTACACAATACTCCAGATGTGGTCTGACGAATGTGTTGTACAAAAGAAGAACTACCTCCTTGGATTTGTACTCAATCCTTTTGGCAATGTATCCCAGCATCCGATTGGCTTTTTTAACTGCTATGGCACAATGGCTAGAGCCTGTGAGGGTTTGGTCAACAATCACTCCCAGATCTTTTTTTTTTTCGTGTGGAGCACATTCCAGTTTTAAACCTCCCATGAAGTAATCCCGTCTAATATTTTTATTACCTACATGTACAACTTTACATTTCGCTACATTAAATTTCATTTGCCACATTTCTGCCCAATTCTGGATTCTATCCAAATCATCCTGAATCACTTTAGTGGACTCCAAACTATTTGCCAAACCTCCCAATTTAGTATCATCTGCAAATTTAACTAATTTGCTCTCAATATTCCTATCAAGGTCATTAATGTAGATGAGGAACAGCAGGGGTCCCAACACCGATCCCTGGGAGACGCCACTCCCCACCATACCTAGCTCAGATGAGATACCACTGACCACCACTCTTTGTGTTCTGTCCTGTAACCAGTTTTGAATCCACTTCAGAATAACTCCTGTCACTCCAATGGAGCTCATTTGAAAAATTAGTCTCTTATGCGGTACTGTATCAAATGCTTTCTGAAAATCCAAGTATATGATGTCATAAGCCCTACTCTGGTCATAAGTCTTGGTGGCCTCTTCAAAAAATTCCAGAAGGTTTGTCAGGCATGACCTTCCCTTACGGAAACCATGTTGGCTATCCCTCAAGATATTATTACGTTCAAGAAATAAGTCCAGCTCATCTTTTATGATAGATTCCAGTATTTTGCACGCAATGCAAGTTAAACTGACTGGCCTGTAATTTCCTGGCTCAGTACGGTCCCCTTTCTTATATATTGGAATTATATTGCCCCGTTTCCAATCATTTGGTATTTCTCCAGTTTCTAAAGACCGTCTGAAGATGGCGGATAGTGGCTTAAAGATGATCTCAGTAACTTCCCTGAGCACTCTAGGATATAAGCTATCAGGACCCGCCGCCTTATCTGCCTTTAGTTTATGCAACTTGTCTAATACTTCGTTATCCCTAACCTCAATTTCCGCTAAATAATCTTGAGCATTGTACATGCCCTCTGGCCGAATAAAAACCCGCTCTGAGGTAAAATTCTCAACAAAGTTTAAGGTATCCGCAATATCCTTGTTATCATATAGCAGCGATCCACATTTATTTTTTATGCACTAAACCTCCTCTTTGATTTTCCTTTTTCTGCTTCAGTACTGAAAGAAGCGCTTAGGGTTAGTTTTTGCCCCCTCTGCAATTTGTCTTTCATACAGTCTTCTAGCATTCCTCAGCTCTTTTTGTATATGTTAAGTCATAACTGAGGAGTAGCACTTCAGAGTTAGCATCCACACCAGTAAGAAAAAAAAGAGGTACAACAACAAGAAAATACCAAGTGAGTTATTGGTCCCTCGTCCCATGAGAAAAAAAAAAAAAAATCTTCAGTCAAAATGGCTGACTTCACCCACATAAATTAACTACTATACGAAACCAATAAAAATTTCTACAAAAAATTTAAAGAACATGTCTTTCATCAACATACACCATCCGATGGAGTTTTTGCAACATCTGAGATAGTGGGTGTCAAAACCTTGTTTCATCAGGTTACCTAACGCTGAATAACCCTGGCTTCATCACATTATATCCCCTTCCCTTGGCAGATCCTCTTAGTCACAGCTCCAAACATCAGAAGATAACATGAGCTTTCCTCTTCGGGTAATTCCAAAACCAAATGTTAACTGAGAATATGTTTCTGAAACTCCACAATTAACCAGCAATTCCCAGTGACCAAGTGCATCGCCAAAGACAGACCTTTCTCAGCAAAGAAAAATTTCACCTGAGCGCAACAACTGCGCCACGATCCAGCAAGTGATATGTCGCCAGCTACAGACATTAATGTACACTCTTTACCAGGAAAAAAGCTGAGGAACGTATTCTATCAGTTTCCAAGTCATACAGTTATTTTTGTAACATCATGGTTTATTATACATAATATAAAAATAATAACTCCACTGTAATGGTAGATCAGAATCCAATGGTAAACTATAGGATTGAACAAATACAAGCAAAAAACTTGAATGAAAATTAAATGACTGTAACCATGCCATTAAACACTGGGTCTATAAACTTGAGGACTCTTTACAGAGAGCACAAATCAGAATGAAACCAATTAAAAGCAATCCCTCATCAGCCTAAATGATACCTAAACATCTAATAAGAGTTCAGAGACACTTACTCAAAAGAACAAAATAGGCTGCTGGTTTTCTGCCATAACACTTACTTGATCAGTTATACAAAGTTAATTACATGCCAGTAAAAGTCCATACTGATTGTTGATTTAATACAAAAGGAAAGCTGAAGATCAGAGTAGCACACCTGTAGTCCAACTTTTGTGAACAACGCCTTGGACGGCTGGACAAGCTTTATTACTTACTGTCATCCCCGAGTTTTGACGCATGCTCGTTGATCAACTCTTCACCAACATCCACGATTTGTTCACTGTTCCTATAATTCTCTTCTCTCCATTTCCTCAGCTTGTCTCGCATTTCTGAGGAACAAATGTAGATATTTTAACAGCTCACGTCGATCTAAAGAACTACCAGAAGACAGTGCCTGATTTTTTTTTTTTTTTTTTTAAGAATCTAAGCACTTGCTCGTATTGTAAACACAATGAACTAGTAACTGAAAATGAAGTCATAGTAGCTGGGTCGGTAACCAGCAAACAATCCAGCCAAATACCTAGGAGACCTAAAAGCTTGGACACAGAGGGGTACACGTTGTTCACCGAGTATCCCCAGTAGCGTCTGCTAAAACGGGTGTTTTCTATCTGAGGTTTAAGACGTGCTGACAATACAAATGAACCTAATTTTCTGGTATTGGTAGCAAAGGTTGCCAAATTAATTGAGCAGGTGTACCTCCGATTCATTGTAAAAGGAAACATACCAGTTAACGTAAGTAGCGGTAACATAAGTTTAAAAACTGACAGACATAATTTTACCGAGCTTCATAGCTACTAAGCTACCAAGTGAACGAATAGAATCTACCTTAGATGGTACCCAGATAACAAACGGCAAGGGTACCTAACTACTAGCTGATCGATCATTTTGTTGAAATCACAACACAGCTAGCAAATTAACTAGATAGCTAGTTAGCAAGCCAGCTAATTAACAGGTAATGATACAATGATATGCGGTTCGACAAGCTGTACTAGTCGCTAGCATACAATATTTAGGCAAACAAGCCATGAATCTGAACTCAGCGATGCATCCATATCGGTGTTAGCGTTAAGTGTGAAGAAATAATCCTGCTCTTGCGAGCCATCTTCTCTCCCTAAGGTATCGAAATGAGCGGAAACGCTGCATTCATGGTCAAATATTCAGTACAAATGTTTGCAACTTAAGATGATGAAAACAATTTCGCGAATTTGATTAGCAACTAACGTTAACGGGGGGTGTCCTGCGAATCCATAGCGTTAACCAACTGTCTGCATAGGCTCAGGCGCAGGGAGCCTCTGAGCTAGCCAACGTTAGCTCCTTAGCTGTGAAGCAACATTAAATCCCGGCCCGGCACGACATTCCAAGCAAAATCAACGCGCGCTTTGACTTTTTAAACGGTTGATTTGCTTTCCTAATATGCCGAACCCCCCGATTCTTAAATAATACATGTCAAATATTTAATATTTTGTGTTTACCTTCCCAGGTCACATCATATAGCTCAGAAACGGACGCCATCTTTGAGAAAAACGTGTTACGTCACGGACGTCTCAAAGGTCACGCTGTGTGCGGAGCAAGGAGGTGTGGTCCAGAGCCATGTGGTCTCTAATTGAACATAAATTCTTTGAGGCGATGTCCAGTTGTCCTCGCAAACGCGGTTATTTTTAAATTCTCAGTCAAACTACATCCACTGGAAAACGCAAAAAGCACAATGAAAGCGCTGTCGAATCAGCTGCCGTATTGACAGACCATGCGGGCCAATCGCGAGCCTTGGAGATTTGCTGTGAGGCCCACAAACACACGGATGTCTAGAGCCTAAATCTCCTTTCTCTGTCCTCTCGCAAACAGTGAAAACGAACTTTATATAAATTGTCTCCTTGGGAGGCATTTTTCCAAACTATCCAGTTTGGTTCCAATTCGAAACGCATGAGATATGCATCATTCAAAAATATCATACTGTTTGAACGCAGCCCATGTTTCCCTCATTCATGCCTTTTCCTTGCACCTTAGTCCCACCCACAGAGGATGTATGGAGAGATGAATGCACCTCTTCCAATTTCTCAGATTGAGTATCCTTGATTCCATTCCTGCCTCCTCTCCTCACGTCTCTATCCCTTCCACCTAACTTCATTGTCACAAATGATCAGAACAAGAGCTGACAGCAGATCACAGAAAAAGCCAAATTGGCAACTTCATTTTCTGAGGACGACTTAAACTCAAAGGCACCTCAATTAGCTTAGAAGAAGGTCCGAAGTCAGGCTAGGGCTGGCTGGGTCACAGGAGCGATAGGCAGTGCTTTGTCAAAGGGGCTAGTCCGAGGTCAGTAATCAAGATGGATGACAAGCTAAACTTTTTGGGACCCAATGGCAGGTGCACCCTGTGGAATTGGGGTGTAGGAGAGTTCAGAAAAGGCCACTTGCCTGTATCGCAAACTGGGAAGAGATATTTGTCAGAGGAGTAAACACCCAGGATGAAAGAGAATGATCCAACAAAGGGAAGAAGGAGACCAGAAACTTAAATAGACGCAAATACAATTAACAATAGGAAACGGATGAGAGCGAGAGTACAAAAGGAAGGGCAGAGCACAGAACTATAATGAAATTATGAGAATCAATTAGGGAAACTGACGGAGAAACTGGTAAGTGTGTAGGCTACTTGCACCTGACTGTAGCAAGATCAGTAGCTTGTTAGCTATATAGCATATAAATTATAATGATTGTAACTTTAGCTAATAATTCAACATACTATTGTGTAAACAAAATTATACATTTCGAAATGATTTATCAATTGTATGACACTGGTAAGGTTCATGATTAAAGTTAATAACATTAGCAACTGTGGTTAACTCGTATTTGTTTTTATCAGATGGCTGACCTGGTAATCTGAGGTAAGTTTCCTAAAAGCATCGATGCTAACTTACACAACTGGAGCGAATTACTGCGTACGCTCAAACTACTGTACGTAACTATACTTTTGGGAAATGTACCGCTGTAATGCAATATTTTGGGAAGCTATATTAATTAGGGTTTTTTATATTACACAAGGCAGAGACACGGAGTCAAAGACCGTATGCAAATTGTGCCTTCCATAATACATAAACTAATGCAAAGTCTTTAAATTCTGCATGAATGTTTCCGTTAGGGCCTGTATTAATATGCGGAAACCTACAGGGTTGGATCAGGTGCGTGTTTTGTGAATGAGTGGACTTAGGGGGGAACCGAAAATAATTCTTGCACCTGTCCATCATCATTTGCTTTCGCCACTGGGAAGATGGTCATGGTTTCTCATGGTTTTGATAAGCAACTGTATAAAAATTGGAATTGAAATATTGCTCACAGTAATGTACCCTGGTGTGGTTCCCTTCGTTTACTGTTTTTGTAATTGCAAGCATGTCCTTAACACACCAAGTTCAGTACAATATGAAATTGTTTCCTTCTTTCGTGGTGACACACTTACTACCCATCAATTACAGCATCTACTGATAGTGCTTTCTCTGCCCCCTGCAGACAATGGTGCTATTCACATGTTAACAACACACATAGATTTAGAGTAATGGAATGGGCTGGTTATTGTGAAAGTTATGACAGCTCCTGATTCAGTCACATACAGAGTAGTGTGCTGGTTTTGACCTTCCTGAACCTGTGCATTACATCTGACAGGTCTGATTAACACACTACTCGCAGTTATTATTCCTGCAAGTAGGCCTAAAATTACCCCTAACCCAGCCTTCTAACAGAGTCTGAACTGAAACCCTAGTCTCTCCGGAGATTTGAGCCTTTTGGTTAGATAACACTCTTGCTGAATTTCACATTGAGCATACACCATAGGAGGCATTTACTTCATGGCTAGGGTTATTTGGAAGGTGAAAGGTCGAAGAAAAGCTGTGGGACATTTCTTAGCCAATTGAAGGGGCCAGGACTTGGTGAATAAAATCTTGAGAACGTATCCAGAAAAGCAGCATGAAGTGATAACTGTGCGTATAGGACATATGTTCTCAGGCCAATTTTTTTTTCTATTTTTCACTGCTTTATGTTCTTTTTTATATGCAGTTGCCAACAGTATAACTCTGCGCCATGTAGGTAATGATATTCATTGCTACTCCATTACGCATTACTCAAGCAGTGCCAGGACATTTACAGCAGTAGCTTTGCTGGAAACTGATGTCATCCCAATGTACAAACTCAGCTTGCTCCAGACGAGTAAGGCCCTTCATTGTCTAAGGAGAACAGGGATTATATTTTAAAAAGTAATGCCACCATAGAATGGCAGAGTGTGGTCATTACTGGGCAAGCACAAGTGTACATGAGGGCCATAAAATGTCATAATCTCTGTCAAGGGTGCAGAAAATACACTATCTGTGGTTCATCTTGCGTTGAGCTCCAGCGAACCGTTAAGTTGTAATTTCCAACTCAGCAGATGGCAGTCGGTTGATATGTGGTTGAGTTTTGCTGGAAATCCAAATAGTGAGATGACCACATTAGAATAAGCAAACACTACCCTTTGGGTGAAGGGTTTCCCCTAAAAGCTCTGGGTTGATAGGAAAGATGGGAGCTGCTCACAAACCTGTGCGGATTGAATGGAAGAATTGCGTGTTTGATGGACAGGGGTGTCAAGCTGAGTGAATTAACTAGCCGTCTTTAGCTTTGCGAGCACGATACTCCGCTGAATGCCCGGGCCATGAAAAAACAAAGTCTATGTTTACCTTGGATAGTCTCCCCTGCCAGAAATGTCTTGAAGGAAGGGATCAATACCAACTGACTGCGAACTAAATTGTGACTGCTGCTTGCGTAGGTTTCCATGAGCAGGAACCCCACACATGGCACAGCATATATTTTTGTTACCATTGCCTGTTCTGAAAAAGGGGAAATGGAGCAGGGAAACGGTCTTGGTATTATTTTTCCATTTCAGTCCGTAGCAATTAAGTTTTACCCTTCCCTTGACTTAACAGCTTTGGAAACTGTGCCACATTTAATTGGATTACAGGGTGAGGTGAATGATTCATTTGCTTTTTATTTATTTTTTTTTTTTTTTTTACCATGAATGTACTGAGCCTAATTGTGGAAATTAAGACTAGGCAATTATAGTTTCTGGGCTCACGCCATGACACCCATTCTCAGTTTATTTGTTTTGCAAGTTGATTGGGGGCCTGTCAGACTGCATCATCCCAGTGTTTGACAGATCCTTTTTTACAGATGACTTCAGTGTTCTCCACTGAGGATAATGAAGTTTCGTCTGCTGTCCAGTTGACCTCATTGAATCTTAAGAAGCAAAAGGAATGAGAAATGGAGGCACATGTCAATTTGGTCGACTCGCTCTCTCCTCTCAGTTGAAATGCCAAGAATAACATTCAACTCGCTGTCGGTCCCCACACGCTTGTAATTGACATTACACTTAGGGTCGAAGGTCATTCAGCATGGCTCCCCTGACCACTCTTGTAATAGTCTGATTGCTAATGGTGGGAGCCGTCTGCTCAAAGATGCAATATATTCTGCAGGATATTTTAATGGCTCCTGTTACTTCTCATTAACTTCAGCTTACACGGGAGGTTTAACTACTCGACAATGGTCTTCAAAAGCATTACCTCTGGTGTTTAACATTACAAATTCAGGTTTATAAGTAATTGACAGTGACACAATTTTTATAATTTTGGCTCTGTATCCCTGCACATGGGATTTGAAATGAAAAATGAAACAAAATGTGGTTGATGTGAATACTTTCAGCTTTTGAAAGCATTGTCAAAAATATTGTAGATTTTTTTTTTTTTTTTTTTTGTAAAATTACAATTATCATCATACACAGCCCCCCGGTTAAGGAGCTCAAGAATAATTAGACATACTTACATAATCATAAATTGAATTGTCATTTTTAATACTTTGTTGCATTGAATTCTCTAGAATAAGTGGCCTTTCTCATTTCCTTTCCAGTTTTCTTTGACCTTGCAAGAAAATACCTCATAGGTCAAGGGAAAGGTTCGAGGAGATGTTGAGGTTACCTTGGGTCATGTTTGAGGAAAATTGGAGGTCCTTTCCTTCAATACTTCATGAGCTGGACAGCTATGGATTATGATACAACTGATTGATCAGGTAAACTGTGATAAGTGAGGTGCCCGATCACTACAGCTGCAAAGGATTGTGGACCATATTCCATGATTCCTTTCTTCCAAGGTGGGTCCTGTGTTTCCTTGCTGGGAGGATACAACTATTTCCTTCATGAAATAGACAGTCTTGAGCCTCCCTGACACGGCTACCAGTCAAACTAATTCTAGGTCATCTCTGTTATCAATGAAGGTTCCTTGCTATTTAGAGAATTTGGTTGCACCCAATGACTGCCTGAAGTCTGCAATCCATAGACATAACCAGATTCTATCTTCCCAGGTGATGTTCTGCTTGGCTTTCATTGAATCTGTCTTCAGTTCTTGCTTGTTCTTATGGTAATTTGCCTTCAGTTTTGGTTCAGAATGTAAAATTCATACTCTGCTGGATTCAGATTGGGTGATTACCTTGGCCATTGTTGAACACTCTGTATTTTTACCCCATAAAGTCTTGGGTTGCTTTTGAAGTATGCTTTTGGATTTTGTCCATCTGCACTGTGAAGCACTGTCCAATAAGTTAGGAGCTTTTGACTGAAAGTGAATGGGTGCTATAGTCCTATACAATTGTGAATTCACTCTGCTGATAGTCAGTTAATACTAGGGAACCAGTTTTATTGGCAGGCATACATGTCCAAACATACACGACTAGACATGAGATGAGGCAATAGCATGAGCAGTTCCATCTCTTCTCTTCTCTTCTCTTTATTTTGGTACAAGTTGATATTGTTCTCTTCTGTCCATAAAATATTGCACCAGAACTTTACTAGCTTTTTTGATGTTTTTTGGCAAACTTTCCTTTTTTGGGGCATACAAATGGTTTAAATTTTGCACTGAACCATCTGAATTTACTCCGGTGAAGTTTTCTCTTGATTGTTGACTTTGATAAAGATATTCCTACCTCTAGGTCAGTGTTCTTGATCCGGCCAATTGCTGCAAAGGGGTTTTCCTTCTTCAGACGATAATTGTTCTGCCATCCACCATTGTTGTTATCTTCGGATCTCCAAACCTTTTGATGTTCTTCAGCTCATCTTTGTGCTGATATTTTGTGCTGAATTTTCTGCCTCATGATGGCTTGCTTCACCGGCTGTGATGGCTCTTTGGACTTCATATTGACGGATAACAGGAACAGATTTCAAATGGAAATGCCAGACTGGAAATCACATCCCTGATTGTCAATAAAATAATGAGGCAAAAACACACATCTGGCCATGAAACAGCTCTGCAGCTAATTGTCAAATTACTTTGATGCAAAAAGTGCTGTGATTCCTACATGATGTACAATAAATGTGAAAAGTTGACTAAAATAACTTTTTAAAAGCGCAAATATTCAATGATCTCAATATAGCTTCCTAATATTCACTTTGAATTTCTTACAATTATACTTATTAAAATGGACGAAGAAGCTGTATGTTAGTCATATATATATACATTAGAAACAAAATCTTTTTTTTCTTTTCAACATATCTTTTCTTTTTCATATCTTTTGCTACTTTTTGCATCTGGTACTGGCAAAATCAAACATATAAAACATGTATGAAGTAGGTTTCTTCCAAATATTGCCTAGCTTCATGCTCATACTTCATTTACTAAAATAACAGCTAGTAAAGAAAGTGAGTGAAAAAGGGAAAACCACACTCAAAAACTGGCTGCGATCTGATGCAACCAATAATAAAGAATGTGGAAGGAGTAAAGAATTCTGACCAAAAACATTGCATATCAGTTGGTATTACCAGTTCTTTATGGCTGACCTTGTGTTGACATCGCCTCTATAAACTTTGCCATATGCAGTGAGGATGTAGGCAATCAGAAAATGACAACTTATTAGAGCTGACAAGTCTAATACCCTTTTCCTGTTACAAATTTCAGGTATCAAGTTTAAGACACCGTGGGCCATTATCCATCTTTAGTTGAACCTAATTTGGGTGTCCGTAACGCTTCCTGAATCAGAATGGACAGTGTCTCAGCCTTAGTGTGTGGGATTGGTATTTGCATGTTAATCAGTGTTACAGTTTCAAAAACAGCTAGCGTACAAGCACACACCTGATTCAGTATAACTGCTGAGCTGGTTGTCATTTGCTTGATATACACAGTTAAATAATGTTGAATCTTTTTGAGCATCAGCATCTATTTTTTTAGAACATGCCTTGCATTTTGGGATTAACAAACCACCAATCTGACCTGTTTCCATCCTTTTTTCCATCCTATTTTCCGATAGGTTCACCTCAGTGGCGGGCTGTGGACAGAGAACAAGGAGGGCGATAAACATGTCTTTAAACTGCTTAGTAGTCTTGATCTGTTTTCAGTCAATTTCCTGATAAAAGACACTTTAACACTCCCCTCTCAGGTGTAGCTAATTGTCTTCGTTAATCTTTTTTCAATTAAACAATCATTACGCACAGGTTTGACGACTTGCTTAAGATGTGACAAAATTTAACACGGAAAATCCACAGTGGTTTTTTCGTGAAGAGTTGCCTATTAAGGCATGTTAATTAAACATTTTATAGAATTTATTATTCACTCGCCTAAACATTTCAATATAAGGGAAACTAACATGTTGACCAAGAACAATGATTGAAATCGGGTCACTAATCTCATCCGCTTCAAGGGATGTTTTCCGCCCCCTCGGTTTTCCGTCCACCGCCCGCCACTGGTTCACCTTCATTTTTGTTGAATATTTGCTCCCACCCACATTCCTAAGTTACATTAGAATGCATAACAATGGCTAAGAAGCAGCATAAAAAGTTAGGGAAAGCCAGTGTCTTGTGTTAGCTCTCTTTTCCTGTAAGAATATTTTTGATTGCAAATAATTAATCACATTGTTGTGTGACAGCCTTCGCTGTGAGTTTTGAAGCAAGATAGGAAACTGTATCGTGTGCCAAAAATGCCTCAGGTTGTTACCTTCATTTTGTGAGCAATGAAGCGTATTTGTTACCAGGAAGAAATCGTATGCAAAAGCTGACAATACAGAAATGTATTTTAGTCTTTATTACGGTTATAACAGATTTGAATTTTTAATCATCAATCAATCAATCAATCAAATGTTTTATATATATATATATATATATATAGCCAATGAACCCTTCAATGAAATGTTCTGCAAGGCCTCAATATGCATGAAATATTCATAGTATAACATAATGAAATGGTTTCTTTCCGAGCCCCTGGGAGACTCGAGAGTACATCTTGAGGTGACTGAAAATTTACACATTGCCCTTAGTATAATACATTGACATGTGGCTTACAGATGTTGCCCTCCCCAGTGTGATCTCACCCTTTAAATTTTTTTGCATTGTTTTCCAGCCCACCACTCTAATAATAGTCCCAATTTAATTGACCCTCACAGTGACCCGATGCAAGCAACGGCACCTCAGATTTAATGTCCAGACCAGAGTGATTTATGAGTGAGCTGAGATGTGAAGAGCCGCAACGTATCGGACCCGGAGCTGGATGTGAAATTTTGTAATACGTCAGTATTTTAAGTCAGACCCCCTACTTGACAAGGTGGCTTCCAGTTCAAAAGCACACCTTTAAAAAATATATTAATTTGCTCTGTGACTGATCCCATGTGATACGACCCCTGGACTGGCTCCACAGCAGAAGGAAGAGCTGTACAAAAGAAGAATTTTTTTTTTTTTAAAGAAAGGCAAATTTTGCCCAAGAGCTCGTAATAAATAATATGAACAAAAATGTAAATTAGTTGACTTGAGAGAATATGAAAAGACAGAAGGCCCTATTTTGACAACCTAAACGGAGTTGGCAAACGCGAGTGCTAACAGTGTTGATGATTAAAATCGGGCATGTCTAACTACATTTCAGTCATTTTCTGACAGGAGGCAATAGTACAGCTGTGGCACTGTTGTCCAAATGCTTGCATTATAACAAATGAATTATCCGTGTGTGGGGTAGGGGTTCCATTTCATTCAGGATATATCAGATTAGCCGCTGTCATTCTCAACCTCTTAAACCTGAATGCACCCTAACAGTAGCGCCAGTGCTACAGGATTTACATAATTAAGTCAATTCAATAACTTACTCATATATAATTAGCAAATCACATAATTTTTATCTTTCAGAATCTATAGGTTCATATTTTTTATGTGATACATTTTATTTATGTCTGTCTGATTGCACTTTGTCACTTGGAATCCAGTGCAATGCTAAATATAACTAGGACATTTAAAAAGGGCAGTGAGAGGCTCTGACCAACTATCAGAGGGAACTTTGAATATTAGTTTATTTAGCGACCTGTAAATGTATAATCTATCATAATATCTCTTTAATGGGCCATAGGAATTAAACATGTCTTCAAAACAACAATTGTAATGAATAGTAAAGACTCTCTGGTTACCAAACAAATGGGCCTCACCAAAAAATGTAATTTCATATTTAATTGCAGTACCATATCAAGAAAAGTTTTCTGATTGCAAGCAGCCATAACTCATAATTTTTTTTTTTTTTTTTTGCATTTTGTGGACTCGCATTGTTGAAACTAAATATCAGACACTGAATGTTGGTTAGTACAACTGTTTTGCGGTAAAGGTGTACTTTGTTGGTTTAAATAAAAGCCTTGAACTATATTCCCAGCCTTCATAGTGTTTGAGATGTTAGCTTTCTATGATACTTGATAACAGAAACAGGCAAAAAAGCTCTTTTCTGTTTGTATGTTTTTGATAAACCGCGCTAAATTTGAATGGTTGAAGATATCAACTTACTTTTTTCTGAAATATTTTAAGGACATGCATGCACTCCAGATTGGTGTCATTTCCTCCATACCTGCTGTCGCTTGTCAACAAAAAATCTCCAAGATTTGATTTTCAGTTTATGATTTTAAGACATTTTCTTTACAAATGTAATCGGATGAAAATGAGTATTAGAAACTGGACTTTGGTGAAAAATGACTGTTTGGTCAAAAAGGCGCAGTTCTCCACTTTAAAAATTGCTCTGACCCATATGTCTGGAATTTATAGTATTTGAGATGCAGAGCTTTTTGTAACAGTAGTCAAAACGGGGTTAAAAGAGGTTAAAACCAGGATGCTGCTGACATTATGAGCTGGCAATTTCTGCTGCCTCCTTCAGTCCTCTGAGAACTGCGCTCTAATGCAGTGACACATGGAGACATTTGGGGGAGTAGAGGTAGGTTAATCTAAAATGCGTTTTACATGAAAAGATGGGTTGATTTAAACCGTATACAAAACAGCTCTTGTGTTATGCGGACAAGCAATCTGCATATTTGCAGAAGCAGATTCAGGGTGCAAACCACTAGGGAGTATTTATTAACAAGAATATGGTCATAGAAGAGGGAAAGGCTGTAGCCCAGAATCGAGGAGGGAGCAGTCTAGGTAAGTCTGTGATGTCTTGAGAGGTTAGGCTCGTATCCACGCCCAAGCCAGTGGCTATCCCAGGGCAGAAGCCGAGTTGGTTAATCCCCCTCGCAAAAGCAGGACTGTTTGAAAGTTGAACCAAAGATGGCTTGAGAGGTGTTCCTAATAAATTGACTCAGATGAGCACACTGGAACAATGGATTGACAAGAATGCGGTCCCAATCCTGGAAAACCGATGCAAAGTATTAGGAGCTTGTTCATATTAATAAGACTCTGAAGAGTAATTACATTTTTCTTTATTATATGACGTAAGGATTTGCTCTCTCCTCATTGGTCGAGGCGAGCTCCGCCAGCGCACGAAAGTGCGCGAGAGGTGAATATAACAATCCCACGATCTGGAGCTAAAAATAGATTAGGCTTCCCCGCAGGAGCCACTGACAGTGTTCGTATTTTGTGTTGCTTCATCCCTCTGAGGAGCCTAACGTTAGAGTTGTTGTCCCTTCTCTTATTTTATATTTTTGAGTAGGGTCGTATGATAAAACAGTTGTTGACTTCAATTATTGTTGAATTTACTGATTTATCCACCTCGGTGAATATCACTTTTCCAAGGTGGATAAATCATTGGATTCACCTCAACTGAAGTCAATAATTGTATATCATTAATTTACCAAAAACACATGGAGGGAGAGCCTAGTTCAATACCAGAAGACACAA
This sequence comes from Gymnothorax javanicus, assembly GCA_029692085.1. Lineage (NCBI taxonomy): Eukaryota > Metazoa > Chordata > Actinopteri > Anguilliformes > Muraenidae > Gymnothorax > Gymnothorax javanicus. Next base: position 179,475,088 of record CM056193.1, on the reverse strand, counting down.
ACTGACTGGTTGGCTTTGTATGTATAAAGCATGACAGTTGAGCAACTATACTGAATTCATAATGAACTTCTCCAGATCAGACATAAACAAAAGGGGCATGGCATACAAATGACAACACCTGGGAGCAAGGGAGGAAACGAGGCAATAAATCAAATAAAGGAGACAAAACCACAAAAAAAAAAACAAAAACACGTGCAGGCTGCTGGAAAAGCGGAGGAACCAATTTATGATACACAAGGGTTGTGACATCGTGGTATAACAACAGGGATAAAACTGAAGCTAATCATTTGTATTTCTCCCCCACAAAGAAAATATTCGCATGTATAAAATTACCCCTTCACCCTCCTCTTCCAATAAGACCTCATAGTAATTTTTTTTAGTATTATTTATACTTTGGTACTTGATGTAAATGATCATTTTGGCACAGCTCCGCTGGCTGTGATTAAGTCCCATGGAACTACCATAGAACGACAGCGATTGCATTAGAAGGTGGTTTGACTGAGTCAAAACGGAACTGAGGTCCAAGACACAAAAATTGCACAGCGCTGGTTTTCAAACATTGTGATGAAATTGTTTTTATTTTAAAGCAGGAAAGTACCACACTGGGAAAAGGGCAATAAATATGCTACTTGCAGACAAAACTGTGAATAACAGCCCTACTGCATGCGTTTCCGTTCGCAAATGCATAGATTCTGTATGGTGTCCAGAATGTTTTTAAAAGCAGATTAATGACGGAATTGTGATCCAGACTTTAAATCTCTCCTTTTTGGGCTTGGAGCTTTGCTTTGTCTTCCCTGTTTCTTCTTATGACCTAAGTGAGGTAAGGAGATCGCTGTGAGAGGCCTCTAGCTACTTCAGTATTCTACGAAGGCAGGCCGTAAAATCATTCTGGGGCAGTGTTTTATTTACAGTAACATATTCTGAACTGCATTCTGCTGTTTTCTTCATCAGCTTCCACTCTGTATTACTTCATTAATTTGCAAAGCTGTGTGATGCTATACCCCCTCTCAATGGGTGTGACCCCCCCCAACTCTCACCACCTTATTAGCACCCCATCCCACCCAGGTTGGGTGCTTGGGCAGCAACTGGCAGTGGCGTTCAGGGCTGGAAAATGCTGCTACCTTTTTGGCCGGGTCCCTCGGGAGAATGTGGGACAGGGACCAGTGGGAGACTGCATGACTTTGTGTTCAACAATAAATCCCCACTGGTCTGGAGGCGTCTGCAGGACCATTTAATCTACAGCGAGTGAGAGCGATGCCAGGCGCCTGCCCGGATCACCCACTTTGCAGCCTGTGGCATGGGCAGAAGCCCTGGGGCAAAATGGAGCCCAAGGCTTCTTTTGTCTCCTTTTTATTCTCTGAGTTATGTTCGGCTGTCACTTTGCACAAAAGTATCAGCAGAAGAAAGAAAACTTGAGGGCAATATTTTGATTAAACTCACACTCTCAGTAGGTTTCTGGAGGAAATATTCTTTTTCTGTGGGAAAATTTGCCAACCCATGGAAGAGGTCTGTTGAACCCATAGCAGCTAATCCATTAAAGTCAATTAACTCTACCAAACTTATTTATGAATACTGGGTCAATTCAAACGAATACTTTCCTGAATTTTGTTTTTCTCAAATAAAGCTCTGTGTGTCTTTTGTACTGATTAGTGAATTTTGCCGTGTGGTACACTGGTCTGTTTGAATGAGTTTCCCTTTGTGAGGAACCAAATGAGTGAATGACTATGCAGGTCTGTGAAGCTGTGACATTTAGGGCTGTGTGGTTTTAGGCTCAGCTATTAAAGCCCGGATAGTTAGGTAGGTTTCTATTTTTCTCCTATGCATCCAGTTCCTGTTTTTTTTTTTTTCTTTGTGGTCCTGGGAAAATGTGGAGAAACCATGTCTAGGTGTGTGTCTTGGAAACGGGCTCTTTTATTGTGTTACTTATTATTTTTGCGGCTTTTTGCCTGTGCTTGGTCAGGATGGGTGGGAGAAAGTGTAGGAGTGCATTCGCAGCAGTACATTAAGAACATCCAGACAACGGAGTTTCCAGACAGAACTCTAAAAAAGCACAACCAAAATCTGTGGCTTTGCAAACTACTTTGCACACCATCCTCAGCACATTATCAGACCTATCAGACAGAATTGTGTCAACTCCGCAGACATTCACGATAACTTATGCAGGCCTGTTTTATTAATAAAAAATTAATTTTCAAAAACAACTGCACTGGTCATTCTTTAGCCTTGCCTACAATTTCAATAGTTATTACTCTGCCAGCAAAGTGATGAATAATCATCACACCAAGATGTGACACGAACTCAAAACCTTTTTAGAAGCAAGAAAAATTACAAGGGTTGCATAATTGCTCATATTTATTCATTAATATTTGAAAAGTGTGGGAAGCCAGGATGGGAAGCCAAATTTGGCTGCCATTCAGCAGCTTAAAATCACTAACACAGACAACTTCTTGCTTCGCTGTAGCTGTGTAAATCTTTCCTTCAGCAAAATTGTGGATGTGTTAATAAGCTCATCATGCTCATATTTTCCCTCAACTTTTTATTATACAGTGATTCACCACAGAAATAGGTTTTATTTATTTATTTATTAACTCATATATTTAGCTAGCACGTGAATTGGGCTGACCAGTAGCCTGCACAGTAATACAGCATGCAAAACATATATACATAAATATCTTCTAAGAAGTCGGCACATTTAGAAATACTGTCACATTGTCAAGTTGAGTGCTGAAAACCCCTGCAAAGGAGTTACCTTTTCCCCATGAAAATGAATTTTTACAAGAGCAAAAAGATTCCAGAATGCTCAACTTTCCTGAAAGCAATGACTGTTTTTCAATATTTGGTGAGGTATCCGAATGTTCTGTGAAGGTTCTGTTCTGTTTTTTAATTACATTGTGGATGATGAGTGATATCATTGGTACTTGACTACTCCGGAGTAAAGCATGTGTGTTGAGCTCTTGACAGTTGGTCAGCTGGCAATAAGAAAATCTCTTCTGGGTAATACACTAATTGGTGGTTTGAGTGCTAAAATTGGAGGGGCAGAAAAAATATAGGTCTTGACTAGTTTTCTGGAAGTTTCTTTGTTTATCAACACTGCAAATAACTCACACAATACTTTGTAGGGTGAGATCGCTGTCCTCAGTTATTCCCAGCAATAAGATTATTTTTCTATCGTAAAATCAAGTGGATTTTGTCACCATCATTTGAGCATTCTGTTGGCATCTTTCTTCTCTTTACTCACTCTCATTATTCAGTCATAGGTTTTGTTACTACTGGTTATGCTTGAAACATTTTTTAAATTCAACAATTAGCCTCCCTAACACAATGTGAAGAATCTTTGTGTCGCTTGCATACCGTTTTCTCACATTTTTTCATGCTTATTAAGCAAGGAAAATTAAATTAATTCAAAACTTCAATGAATTTTCTGACCACCATTGAAACCAAAGATTGAATAATTAGACTTGTGAAACAGCTATCAGTAGGAAGAGTGTCTTGATATTGTCATTGGCTGCAAATGATAAAAAAATAAATGACACAAATTCAATATTATGTTTAAATGAACTGTTGACAGACAAGGACTTTTGCCTGTAGCAACCAGTTGAAACTCCATGAAAACTGTAACTACTGGAACTACCTTGAGTCGCTTGATGAAGATGATTGATCTGAGATCAGGCTGAAATCATGAATATTAAGCATTTTTTCTTTCAATTTCTCAAACTCAAATGACTCATTGCAAGGACATATCATTTACTCATATCAATTTGCTACTTGTGGTTATGTGAATTTCCAGGACTACATTTATGAAAACTGAGTAATACCGAATATAACCGTAAAAGCACATTATTCGTCTTCTAAAAGTCTGTGAGGAGAATATTTGTGTGTGTGTGTGTGTGGATTTTCTTTTCATCTGTACCCAGGAGATCCTTCATTGCAGTGATTGGCTGGTTGAAATCAGAGAAGCAAAAGCAATTTTGCCTCCAAATCAAAACTTCAAGTACAATATTTTTTGTCAATTATGATTTAGTCATGGTATTTCACGTATGTTTGAGAGTCATTCACTGGCTGTTTTTTTAGCTTAACATATTAATTTTTCTACAACACTCTGCAAAAAGCTCTGCAATATAGCATACCTATTATGTACATATTGAAAAATATCACTTGAAATGTATATGCCCTGGTTCCTTTTTGGATATTTTTTTCAAGTGGACATGTATTCAGGACAGCAGTAAAGTACATATGAAGAGTTTGGTTCCAAAACGCAATAAGTGCCAAAATTACAAAAATTGAGATAATACCATAAAGCAATAGCCCTGTGCTTCTTACACATGGTGAAAATTTTCATTTTTTTAAATTCATACTATAGAGTGTATTTTTTCATGGTCAAAGTTTGTGTTTCTCTATAAAATGCAGTAGGCGCCAACACAGAAGAAGTTGATTTACTCAAAATGAGTAAAATGGATATATTGCGTTTTGGAACCAAACTCTTCATATATTCACTTGCATTCTCATTGCACTTAAAAGTAACACTATGAACCATGTTTATTAACCTGTTGATCACAATTCTATTTGTGTTACGATCCCATCCTGGAATCAAATGCGGAGGCAGAGTACAATCCAATAGTTGGGTCTATTGATAGTAATACAGTAGTCAGTGGGACGGAGCCCAGAGGAGAATAGAACAGTTCAGTTTAGATGTCATGGGCAAAGCAGTGTAGGCATTGCCAATCTCTGACCTGTGGCTTTCCGGCATGACTGCCAGGTGGAGTTTACACTTTACCAGGGCTGAACTGTCCGAAGTCAGGATGGAGTGGCTTACGGAGGAACGTGGTTCCAATCCCTATGACCGTAGAATGATTGGGAGCTTGTTCCTAATAAACTGGACAGAGGAACATACAAGGAAAGGATTAACAGGAATCCCAAGAAAGGCTAGAGAGCTTTTCCTATTAACTAGATAAGGAAGGAAACTTCTGTAAATTACTATCATTAAAGATTATGTTTCTACTTTCAAGAGACAAAGAATTTTACTTAATACTGACTGGTTCTGAGCACTAGTATCAAATTACAATCCAGCGACTTGAAATTCAAAAGAGGGAGTGTAAACACAACACATGCACACACAAAACGTAGAGTAACTAGGAAAAAAAACACAGCTGGGAATTAGGGGAGCATTCAAGGTGCAAACCAATCAAAGGAGGCATTATTTCTAACAGACCTGCAAGTTGCTGAATGGGACGAGACACAGTAGGCATTCACATGAGGGTTGTGACAATGTACCAGGATTAGGGGGTCGAATTGTTCTTCTACATCAAAATCACCTTGGTGCAAACACAGTTTATATAACCAATACTGAATGAGGTAAATGTTCCAATTTCATTCATTAGACATCTGGGCCCTAATATTAAGTATTTTGTATTGATAAAATAACTCAAAAACACTCAGTTCAAAATTTTCACATATTGAGCAGTAAACAGTCAGCTCACTTGCTTTTTCATGGGGAGTCTCACAGTATGCATTGCCACATAATTGTCCATTCAAAGCAGCAAGAAAAAAGGTTTTTGAAGTGCAAGAAAGACAATTAAAAATGCTTACTTGTATCAGAACACATAGCAATTTCAAGCTTCTTTGTCATACATGGCTCCTTGAAACAGTCTGTGGTCCTCAAATGATTACTTTGATTACTCTGCAAGAAAGGCAAACAGTGAAGTATTTTCATTGGTTTGCAAATAACGTCCTTTGCATATAAATTCAGACTGTTAAATCTGGCATGCACAATTATAAAGTAAGCATGAAATTATGGTCTCAATTTCCAGAAGTGAAAAAGGTCCAAGTTCAAGTCAACCTTCAGGAAATGAAATAAGCCATGGGGAGAATATCATAGAGTGCATTGGTACAAATATCCTGGGAATATTAACTTGGCCAAAAAATAAAGCATACTGTAATGCAAAAGGTACAAGATTTTGTTTTCAACGTCTTGACTGACCATCTAGTATTTCAGTTGAGAAAAAAAAGAACAGTGAAAAAAGTCTTCATCTTTTTCCCACCCAGCACTTGAATGTTTCCCCAATGTTAATAGTTTGACAGGGTACTGTCACTGAGCCAGCACTTGCTGCATCACAGGCACCCAGTAAAACAGAGGTTGCCTCACTGACCTTGAGTGCTTATGATTCATTTCAACCTGATGTCAAACCGTAAGGTTGATGGCAACAAGGGCACAACTGTTTGAATGTGTTGAACAGTGCTGTGAGGTTGTCAAGCAAACAAGGGGGCTAGTGGAACCTATTAGTAATGGATGATTTGGAAGCTGATATTGGCTCGTTGCAATTGGGTATGGCTAGCACATGGGCATCTTTATGAGACCATTGTTTAAGGGGACTTACAGTTAAGCAAACATTTTTCCTAGATATTCACTTTTTAAACTAAGAATTATTATCAAAATAATTCTATTAGAAATTGCAACTTAAAACACTGAGTTTCTGTAGCATCACATGGGTGGTTGCCATGGCAACGGCTGTTTTAATGAATATAGATACTTAGAGAAACACAGTTATTGAGATAACTAAACAGTTTTTGGTTATAATTTCAGCTGTAATGTGAAGGAAAAAACATTCCTAATATCACTACAGAGCTTTTTTTCCAGGTTTCTATATTCTAGTATTGATTTTGACCCCCCTAAATCAATTTTGGCGGGAAACCGCTAATTAAATATGCATATTTTGATTTACTCATATTCAGAGGTACATATTGCAAAAAGAGCTCTGTAAAGACATAGATCATCACAAAATGAAGAAAACTCTCAAATATGAAGTTAATTGGATGTTTAGTTGCTGAGAAATCTGTATTTTTTGTGATCAATTTTATCAAGGTTTTAAAGTGCTTTCAGTGTAAAAGAGTAATTTCAGAGCAGCTTGAGCAAGTTTAAGACCAATTAGGCAGAAAGTAGGACTATTAGAAGGACCACTTCATGTTCTTACCTCAAAACTAAAATTTTGAACCAAAATTAGCATTTGCTTAGCTATAGGTCCCCTTAAATGAATGAAGGGTTGCATCGGTATGTTGTGTTATATTTTTTTATTTGTTGCAAGAATTTGAGCAAAGGCAATAATTCTAATCATATTTTGAGAAGAGTATTTCACATTCATGCTGTTTAAAAGTTTCCTCATATTTCCAAACATTTATTGTTATTGTCTGTACAGTCCAGAGTGAGGTCATGGCATATTGTCTTTGTGAACTTCCTTTGATACTTTGCTGGATAGACGTCAGTGGGCCCTGGAACAACCCCAATGTTTAGAAATTCAACAAGGTTTTTGGCAGATGACTCCCTTTGTATATGAAATGTTTCATTGAATCAACTCAGTGCAGAATTCATACAAGAAAAGTTTTTAGCCATCATCTTGAGCAATTTTAAACCTGCAGTTTCTGGGGAAAGTAGATTAAAACGTTTATCAACAGATTATGATAAAATCAGGTAGGCATGAGGCTACACAGAGTAACTCCACACCCTTCCAAGACTATGTAGCCGAAAATGCATATCAACAAAACTGATAATTTAAAAAGACAACAAAATTATGGAATTTACTTGGAGCTGCAGTATCATACCAAAAAAAATTTGTCCTTCACAACGCAGGAACGAAATGTAACGTGCTCCTGGTACTATTCGGTTCCCGATGCAGACTGGCTCTCGGTCGCCCTCATGCCCGAAAAGACACGTGTTAATAAAGTTTTTTTTATTTTCCCAGTAGCCCCTTTCCTGTTGTAAAGATGGCGGAGTACGATCTTACCACCAAAATCGCGCATTTTTTAGACCGACATCTTGTTTTTCCTTTGTTGGAATTCCTCTCGGTTAAAGAGGTATGTATACATGATTCGATGTATTAATTGGTATCCGTTTTTTAAGTTCTGAAGGTTTTGTTTCGCGTACTTTTTCAGGATTTTGAAGCCACGTGTAGTTAGCTTTCCGGCTAACAAAGGCTAACAGGAACAGAGCCGTTAGCAGCTATCGTTGACACTAGCTACTGAGCAGCATGCCTATTTGGCCTAGTTAGCATGAGTTAGTCTGAGCTTTATCTGGCAAGTCATGCTAGCTAGCTGGGGCGTTTATCAAGTGTTTAGCTAATTATAAATTACCCGTAACAGCTGTGTGCTCCAAGTAGTAGCTGCGCAAAAATTGCATGTCTGATTGACGTAGCATTGCGAGCGAAGTTCTCTGAATAATGCACAACCTTTCAAGCGACTTGACTAGCTAGCGAACTTAGTCGTTTTAACCCTCGGTATGAGTTATGCCACTAAAGCTAGGGAGGGTAGCTCACATTTGTCCGGGAAATCGTCCTTAAAACATTGCTATAAATACGAAAATAGTCTGCTAAATCTATATTAAAACGTCCTCCAAAGGTCTTTGACAGCCTTCTAGGCGAAGATGTGTGCTAGCCGGCTACCTGATGTAAACGCTACCAGTGCATCGGTATTACCTTAGCAATTATTATTGCTAGCTAACTAATTTTATCGCCCCTGCTCCAACGGTTAGCTAAATAATTCATTATAAACGTGAATTCGGTGTATGCCCTGTATCGGGGTGTCCATATCGGCATATAAACTAGCTAGATCAGTGGTCGTTACGCTTCAGTTCGCTCTATTACCGTCTCTGGTTACGCTGCCGTCGCCGCCGCTGTTATTCGCGCTGGAGCCAACAATTTGTCCCCTATTAATTTTTAGGGGAGAAATACTAATGCTTCGTTGACCGTTAATTATCTGATTAGTTGCGAATTTCTAATGTTTGAAAACAACAACGCACAATTTTTTTTTTTTTTTTCCGGACAAAACTAGATAGTTTTCATGCGTTCCTTCACGGAATGAATTCTGGGCCAATGCTTTCGAGCAGGGGTGTCAAACTGGGCCCTAGGTTTTCTTTTCAACCGAGCCGCAGCACACCTGATACAACTAATCAACTGTGCTGGCTGAGATCAGTTAATGAAATTAGTTGCATGACTTGTGCTTCCGCTTGGTTGCACTGAAAACCTGCAGCCCCTTGGCCCTTTTACCCACCAGTTTGACACCTCTGCATCAGAGCATGGGCTCGGGCACATCATACACATTTGTAGCGCGGCCAGTGTGTGGCTGCAACATGAGGTTTTCATTTATAGTGGACCTGGCTCACGTTTTACAGTCTATGTCCAATAACCTCATCGCTTGTTTTCTTTTATCATGTTTATTATTTACATTTATGAGCTGTTCTGATTTTGGTATGAAAATTCTGTTGGGGCTACATGATTTTCATCATAGAGTGCCTTGATGGAGAAAATTGCGACATGAGGGCCCTAGAAAAATTTGGTCACGTGACACATGGAGCCATTGTGTTTCCATGACGGTGGGCGCTGTTTTGAAGCCAGTGAATTCATACTTGAATGAGTTCATATTTTTGAAAGTACATCTACCAAAGCTGTTATTATGACTGGTTGCTGCACCCATTGGTCAGAGAAGGCACAAAATGTACAGGTTCCTTGGTGATCTAGAAAGACTGAAGTGTGGGCTATTAAGTCTGGACTGAAAGAGGGAAATTCGACATGGTCATCGTTCCCTTGTGTGGCAAGTCCCTCCTCTGGTCATTAAGTTTTATCGTTTAATATCCGTCTTTGGCGAAACTGAATTAAATAAATGAATTTGCAATACTTTGCAGTAGATGGTAACATGCAGTTCACTGGGATTGGATATATCAGAAAGATAAGCAAATTACTTAAGGCATTTAACCATCTATTGAACTGTCATGGTAAGCCTCAGTGATGGTTGACGGCTCTCACTTATAGCGATAGGCTGCGATTAATCCACTTTCATAGTTTGTTCCTGTCATTGTCAACCATTTTTAATAAAGTAGGCATACCGAAACTAGTTAGCATGTACTTCGGCTGGCACCTGAAAGGGCTAGCTCGATTTATTTAGTAATTTATGTAAATGAGGTTGTGTGAGGTACTTATCCACAGTCAGTGTGTTACCAACAGTAGATGGCGATTGGAACACCCCCAGTTTGGAGCGGCGGGCAGGATTATCGGCACAATACTGATCTGATGACATATCTTACCATACCACCCTTAGGACCACCAAAGGACAGTGTTAAATATTTCTCAACTGTAAATTGTCTACTCACGACTAAAAGAGTACTAACATTTGAAAAAAGGAAAATGCATAGCAAAACTTTTGCAGTGAACCGCTCACTGCCAATACATGCCAATCAATACAGTGGTCAGAACTTGAAGAATAATGTAACAATAACGCCAATATGAGGACAGTCAAAATACAAAGCAAAGCACAAGCTGTAAACGGTGCAGTGTCAATACATGCCAGTCAATACAACAGTTAAATCTTGAAAAATAATATGACAAATTTGACTCACCGATGAAGTTCACTTCTTGAAGAGGATTGAAATGTGGTGGTCCTTGATGTGTGCAAACTTCTTTGAGGCCTTGTGGTTAAAATCCAACAATCCATGGATGAGTTAATTTTCAATTGATGGCATGATCAGCGCATTCAACCTCTACTGTCCCGTTGTATTGCGTGTAGATCTTTTAATTCTTTTCAGTCTGGAGAAGTTTCTCTCAGATTCAGGGCTTGTCATTGGTGTTGTGATGATGATGATTTGAAGAAGCATCACAGTTTCAGATAAGGCCTCCTTGAGGTTGTTTTCATGTATGGACTTTGTTAGAGGAGGTGTATTGTTGCCTGGTGTAGGGTTTTCTGCTTTGCCAAATTTGTTATTGGCCATATTTCTGCAAATGATGTCACTTTGGGAAAAGTGTTCAACCTCTTAATTTTGCTGAATCAAGTGGTCACTTTTTAGTGAGCCTCTCCTGCACTGGACTTGACACGGTGTCAGAGGCCTCTTTCATCATTGCAGCAGTGTTGATTTTCTGCATATTCCCATCTGCCCTTTTGCACAATAACATCAGCTCATTTTCTGTGACGCCCTTCATTGTTGTTGAAGACGTCCATCACCTGGCTGATGTCAGCCGCATCAATTTCCCGTATTCTCAGTACATTGTATAGAATGTCCACTGCTGGCAAGGGCTCAGGAAAAACTGCAAGAGCTGTAGGAACTTTGGTTGCTGCAGGTGCAGGGACTGACCATAGACCTTGCTGATGGTCACCCTGTCCCATCCCTCTCATGTAAACACTCCTTGATCTCCTTGTGGCTTTCCCTCACATCATTAACTGTTCTGCTTTTAAAATTGAACCATGTTGCTGGAGGCCAGGAGACGCACCGAGTCTCCATGGCTTGACCAGAGGTTCCTTTTCAAAAAAATTGGTGCTGGTCCTCGTTTCCCAGAAGATTTCAATCTCTCAGACAGATGGGCGAGATTCTAGTCAAAGGTTATATATGATTAATAAAATTAATATTAATTGATCAGCAGCCTCAAGGCTAGACTGACAACATCAAGGCGTTCAGATTTATAAAACTCTTTATTTTAAAGTATAGGCTACTTTTGCTCATTATTCCAAATAAAATTATGCCCATCTGCAAACCTAACAAAAACAAGCAGCAAATCCCATGATAAATTGTGAAATTTATGAACTTTGTAAGAAATTCATCTTTTTGATTTCTTATTGTAAAATGTACACACACATCATATTTTGCAATTTGTCTGAAGGAAAAAGGCAATGATGTATGTTTTGACCTTTGTGTCAATCTTTCTCTCTGCCTAGTGTATTGAACCATAGAAAATTTTGGGTTTATCTTTAATATACAAATTGTTGGCCAAAATGGCGACCTTTTCCAGAATACTGCTGGTTCCACGGTGCTAGCATTTCACATCTGATGCCTGCTGTGCTCCATAGGAGCATCAAATGAGGCACTTTGAAGGAGGTGCGTCAATCATCGCTTTGAGTGCATTAGGGAATTTAGAGAGATATTTACATGCAAATACCTACTTTGAAGGCATTGAGAAATTAAAGAACCAGCTTGTGAAATGTATCAGCCCTTTCTGTTCAGTGAGAAAAGCATTTGTGCCTAGCCAGTGCGTGCTGGGGTCATGTCTATCTCTCCCAATGCACATCGTGCGTCTCTGTGGGGAACTTGTGGCTACCAGCTGTCACTCACTCCTCCAATCATTCCAGCTACCCTTAGGTTTTTTTTAACAGCTAGATTTAAAAAAATTGTGAACTTCACATAGCAGCTCCATAAATCTAGCAATAAGTGTGATTTGTCAATTTGCATTCAGTATGGTATGTAACATGTTTTTACGGAATTTATTCGGGGCATCATGCATGAGCTGTATTTGGTTATACTTGAAGATTATCACATGCTAAACTGCTGCAAGCTGAGCAGAAGGGGGGAACCAGTTGAAGGATTGACAGTGAGTCAGAATGGCATGTTTACAGTGAGGAGGATGAGGAGAAATGGAAGAAGGCCTGGAGAATCTGCTGTACCTAATAATTTGCTCACTAATAATTTTGCTCCCTAGTAGAGACACCAGGGAGGAAAACTAGAATTTAGAGTAAGGGGTTAAAGTAACCCCTTCTAATAAGACAATCCAGCCCCGACTGAGACGATGCGTGCAACCTATATACTCAGGACAGTCAGTAGCTATTATTGATAGCACTTTGAGTATAAAGAGACTATCAACCAATTCATCACCAAACTCGCACAGACTGCCGGAGCCAGTTAGGCTGACGAGAAGGTTGTGTCCTGAAACTAAATGAAGCAAATTTATTCAGCAGACAGTTTTTTTTGTAATGCATCTTTCCAGAAACTATTTCTGTATTAGTAGGGTTGGTAATCTTAGCCATCAATAGAATTACTATATTTATGATGAAATTGGGCTATATTGGCATTGCCTTGACATGGCCGACTGAAAGTCTTCTAGAAACTTTTAGCGCTCGCTCGATCTGTCCTCGTTCATGGAAATGATTTCTGTAGCCTAATGCCTACCACCAGGCTATCTTGCTTTTCCTGCACATCATCCTCATATTGTCCTGTGCTTTTCTTGTTATGTATGGCTGCTTAAAGCTGCTTTCACACCGGACGCGAACGAATTTTTCGCACGACAGATTACATTCAAAGTCAATGCAAAGACACGAATATTCGTGTTTGGTGATGAACTGGTTGATAGTCTCTTCATACTCAAAGTGCAATCAATAATAGCCACTGACTGTCCTGTGTATAGAGGTTGCACGCATCGACTTAAGCTGCTTTCAGTGTGAAAGCAGCTTAAACTGTTTGCCTCATTAATCTCCCTTCTCTGCTCCAGATCTACAATGAAAAGGAACTCCTGCATGGCAAGCTGGATCTTCTCAGTGACACCAACATGGTGGACTTCGCCATGGATGTGTACAAGAATCTGTTTCCTGACAAGGAAATTCCACACTGTGAGTAGTCCCATATTTTCCTTCCCAGTGGAGAAACGTGATTAATGTTCTCTGCCCGTGCCAGTTCGAAACATTCCCGGTCTTAAGTAGATTCGCATTGTTGTATGGATTAGGAGTCGCTGAGTTTCACTCGATATACTTTCATGGGTCTTGAAAGCTGAGAAATGTTTGTGTTCCTGCTGTGTGCTAAGTTTGATGGGGTTTTTTCCCCTTTTGAGCATACTTTAGAATAAGAACTGATTATTCAGCCAGCCTTTTTTCTGCAGGCATTGGAACAGTTGCACCAATTATCTGGCTTCTCTCATTAAGGTCCTTTTCTAGTGTGGATCAGCCTTATAATGTAATTCATGCTGTAAAGGTCCTGACTCTGGCTGGCAGTCCCAGTGTGTGATGAGAAGTGGGTTGTAGAACTGCATTCATATTTGATGGTTTTGTACTGCGGGGTGCATAGTCTTTCATTGCTCACCAGCAGTCAGTGCTGGTTGATTTTGAGGCTGCAAGTTCGTTGGTAAAGCTGCAAATGGAGTAGCTTCCTCTGTTTATGCAAGCGTGACTCGTGAACTGCATGGCATTGTGAAGTGGTGGTGGATGCCACACTCTGTCTGCCCACTTCTAAATTGATAAGTGGATGTGACTTTGAATAGCAATAACAAGGAGAAAGAAGAAGACATTGTCATCAATATCTCCTGCCACCACGGAGTCCCTTTTTCTAACCTAATTAAAATCATGACTTGTTGCATGCAAACAAAATATCATTCATCTAAGTAGTTTCGGAGGGAACCTTTACCCACTTACCGAACGGTCTGATAGATGGACGAGTTCATTACAATATACCTTCCGCAACTTTCTCATGTCATGGTGAGGGATAAAAATGAGTCCGGATACCAAAATGGGGAGAGAAATGTGTGTGAAATGCTGTTTATGAGCGAAGGATGCTTTATATATCCCCAAATTTTGTCCATCTGCAGCCCTGAGAGAGAAGAGGACCACGGTTGTGGCCCAACTTAAGCAGCTGCAGTCTGAGACCGAGCCCATCGTCAAGATGTTTGAAGACCCGGAGACTACAAGGCAGATGCAGTCCACCAGGTGAGCGCGACCTTGATTTTAGTAGATGCTGGGTCTCGTCGTGCTGTTATTAGAGAGGATAATTTTAGGCTCTGATATGATGGATTTTAAGAAACAATCCTCCCAAAACACAATTTGGGCTCATTCTCAGTATTTTTTTTGTGTAAATGATCTCTTCCAGGCAGTTTGGCCAACTTTGCCATCTAGAGTTATTGTAGGGTTCTATGTGTTGGCCTGTTTGCCATTTTCCTGCAACCAGATAGCCTTCAGTAGCCATGTCATTGTTTTTAGGTCACCTGAGACGAAGTCTCGAAGTGACCAGTTCTAATCGCCTTTTGTCCGTCGTCGTCCGTCGTGCGTCATGCATCCGTAAACAAATTACATTTTCCACTTCTTCTCAGAAACCGCTGATCCGATTTCAGTGGTCAGATAAGCACCAAAATTGTGAATTGTATGGTGCTCATCTGAGGGCGGGCTAAAACTGGTCAAACAATTTACAATAAAATTTTTTCCTTGGTCAAATTCTTCTCTAAAAGAAACCGCTGATCCGATTTCAATAAAATTTTGCAGGAACCTTCCTTGGTCAGATAAGCACCAAAATTGTGAATTGTATGGTGCTCACCCCAGGGGCTCTGAGGGGCGGGGCTAAAACTGGTCAATACATTTTCCACTTCTTTACAGAAACCGCTGATCCGATTTCAATAAAATTTTGCAGGAACCTTCCTTGGTCAAATATGCACCAAAATTGTGAATTGTATGGTGCCCACCCCCAGGGGCTCTGAGGGGCGAGGCTAAAACTGGTTAATACATTTTCCACTTCTTCACAGAAACCGCTGATCCGATTTCAATAAAATTTTGTAGGAACCTTCCTTGGTCAAATATGCACCAAAATTGTGAATTATATGGTGCCCACCCCAGGTGCTCTGAGTGGCGGGGCTAAAACTGGTCAATACATTTTCGACTTTTTCTCAGAAACCGCTGATCCGATTTCAATTAAATTTTGCAGGAACCTTCCTTGGTCAAATATGCGCCAAAATTGTGAATTATATGGTGCCCACCCCCTGGTGCTCTGAGTGGCGGGGCTAAAACTGGTCAATACATTTTTGACTTTTTCTCAGAAACCGCTGATCCGATTTCAATAAGATTTTGCAGGAACCTTCCTTGGTCAAATATGCACCAAAATTGTGAATTATATGGTGCCCACCCCCAGGTGCTCTGAGTGGCGGGGCTAAAAGTGGTCAAATTGGCTGAAATTTTAAAAATCTTCTTCTCCAGACCCAATTATGCTGGAAAACAATGCTCTTCATAGATGGAAGGCTCTTGAGGTGCTTTATCAAAATTGTGAACTTCCTGACCCTCAAGCTCCATGTTTGCCCTGGGGACGGGGTGAAATTTACTATAGTTTATATAGGAAAATGATACTTTTGGGTATATTTTGTTCATTTTTTACTGGAAATCATTCAAACTTCATTGGCATTATAACCATGAGATGACAGTTTGATACTATGACATTTTTGACCCTGCCTCTTCCCCAGGGGCGGAGGGGTGTGGCCCAAATGGGGTCATATTGCCAAAAATCTCCAGACCGAGAGAGGCTGGAAACCAATACTCTTCATAGTTGGAGGGGTCTTGAGATGCTTTATCAAAATTGTTCATTTCATGGCCCCCAGGTGCCGTGTTTTCCCCTGGGGAGAGGGTGAAGTTTACTATACTTTATATAGGAAAATGATTCTTTTGGGTATATTTGGTTCATTGACATCAATAACATCAGTTTTCATAAAACTCAGATGACCGTTAAGGCCCATGGGCCTCTTGTTTTCTTTAAAAACACGATTCTTACATTTTGAGAAAATGAATCCGATAACAAAACAAATGTCAGTGATTTTCATTCTTGGTGTTTGTGTCCTTTAAAAAAAAGTTTCAAAAATACTTGAAGCTGCCTTGATTTTGCTTAGCAGAACCACAGCCTTAGATTGAGACAAATTTGCATAAGAGTGAATGGTGCTCTGTCACAAGCTCAGACTGCTCCTTTGACTAGTAAAATAAGACCGCTTATTTTTTTTAAAGGCATATTTTGAAGACGAAAGTTATAATATTGCTTCTGGAGGTAGTCTGGTTGCATGGAAGCTGCAACCATGCTAACTCATAGCAACCCACGATAACTTCAAATGGAGAGCATGTTTGGAAAACTGCTCGGAGGAGTTACTTTACTCAAAAAATTAATGGGAATGAGCCCAAATCATGTTCTGGGTGGAGTACTTTTAAGCTAAAACTTTCACATTTTAAACTGTAATTCCTCGCTGTCTGATTGTATCCCTGGACGACGAGTTTTGCCGCATCCGCAGAGATTTTTTTGTGATTTTATTGCTCTACGGGTCACAGTTCTTTATGGATTCATTTCATATTTGGCCTGGGCCTTGTTTGCGGTAACGTCACAAAGCCTGTCGATTTTTGGGAGTGATTGCTTTAGGGCGTCCGGGGATACACGTCGACCTGCGGGCGACCGACTGTCAAGCTCTGTTACACATTTGTGTTGTGGCTGACTGTTGCAGTCTTAGTCGCAATGCCGACAACAGTCGAAACCCCACTGATGTCACCCTAAATAAAAGTATGCTGTTAGAAGTGCGAGGCAATGTACAAGTATTAAGTTTCCTCTTTGACTTGTGCTAATGGTACAAAAGTGACACTTGGATTCTTGCGTCTTATGTGACTTCCAAGTAATTCCAGTCTGTCACAGCCAGATCTGTCATCTGTTAAATTATTTATATTTGCTTAAGAAATATATTATGGGAGTTTAAGGTTTCCATTATGTTTATGCAGTAATATTAGCCTGAGGCCTATTTGTTTGATTTATAACCTCTGGATGTGGCACTATGCATGAAATCTGCTCATTTGAAATGAACATTAGCTTGGTTTTCCCAACCCAAAAAGGCACATCTCTTTCAACTACTTGAAATTTTGTTGAGCTGCTAATTATTAGGATCAGTTTTTTCCTCAATCTGCATTGAAATCGAAGCCTACCAGGATGCTAGACCACCAGGAGCCGGATTTTGACGGTTTTCATATGTGATGACAGGACATGAAATGAAACTGCTCACTAAGTAGTTCTGCAGTAGAGCAACTTCTTTTTTTTTTTTCACAGCCATGCTGATGATATTGCGATGCACACTGTGTTTATGCCGAGGAAATATTATGGCCTGAAAATGGTTTGCACTTGGAATATGTCTTTAATTGTTGGCCTACCCAGTTTAGGGTGAAATGTGGGGACTGTGGTAAAACAAGAGTGTAAGATGACTTCGAGCTTTCATGCAAAAGCTGTCATTGCATTTATATGGAACACGTAAAAAAAAAAAAAAACCCTTCCTGGAAGGAAGGAGGTCATTCAGTGAAATGATGAATTTTAAATGCTCTTCGTTAAGAATTGTTCCATAAACGGGGGACTCAGCTTTGATGTTGCTTATTGTGAACATAATTTTTCTGCTGTAAGTTGCTTTAGATTTTTATTTTGGCATAGCACAGTATGCATGCATTGACGTAGAATACATGCCTTACTTGCAACAGCCATTTTTTTCCCCCATTGGTTCCCTCTTTACAGGTCGGATTCGGCCCAAGAATTAGTTGTGGAAACTGCGTTTCCATCTTTGCAGGTTTCCAACACTGCTTTCATTTGGTTGACTTGATTGTTTTTTCCATGCTAATCTATGGAATCTTTCACTCACTCTCCGTGTTGGCTTTGCTTAATGAAGGAAATGTTTTTTGGGTTATTTTTCTGCCGGGCCTTGGACAGGTTGGAAGAGCTTTTCATCGTGAAAACTTTTTTTTATGACAAGAAGGGACTAACCCTGTCTGAGCTTGTGATTTTACTTACTGTCTCGACCTGGAATCTTCTAGTATATTGACCAGCAAGGGATAAGATTTCTTCAAATTTTATGTTTTTTCTTTATATTCCACCACCATTTTATCTCTTTAAAACATGTTGTGTTCTTTTCGTAGTTTGTGAATTGATAAACTGGTTTCCTGAAAAACTTGCCGAAAACGACAGTCATTGACCTGATGGGAGGTGTGAGGTGTGCGTTTTCAACACTATTGCCCTGTCAATGAAAAGACAAGAGAAGACTTACATTGTTTATGAAAGCAAATGGCCTTTATTAAGCTGAAAATTTGGGAGCCTGAGTCACGCCTGGAATTGTGCCCCTCGGCAGTCTTCGCGAATATCGTTCTGCAAATATGTACCATATGATTGATTTACTCCTATTTTTATTGATTTACTGAAGAGTCAATGGTGGCCTGATTCGCTTAGCGAGTTTCCACAGGTCGGCAACAAATAAGGTCCTTCCCTTTCGCCTGTAGAAATTTAAGCAGCTGCCTTAATTGTTTAAGAACAAGGCCCATTGCTCCTCAGATCCTGTGGGCTGCATACATCGTTGGCCTGTCAGAGTCCCCTTGATGTTTGAAGGTTTGAAAAAGAGCTAATTGATAGGATCAGTGTTGCCGGTGGGGGAGGATAGGCTGTCCTAGCCGAGCTGTTACCTGGTGATCTTCAGGGCCGAGTTTTCTCACAGTCATTTTTGACAGGAGGTACCTCTGTCTTGCACAGGTCTGTGCCTCATTAGACCCCAGCTAGGAGGTGGTGAGAGCTGACAGAGTAAAGATGTAATCGGTGTTTAACGCAAGCTTTTAAATCAGGGGCAATAAATCACAGCCAGGGCGGGGTGTGGAGCTCTGGGGTACTGGGGGTGCTTCGGAGGAATTAGCCGTTCAAGCCCTTTACAGCAGCCTTTAACGGGGATTATTCTTGCCCAAAATGGCAGCATGTGTCAGAAGGCAAAGTAATGGCGTAAATGCAGAGTAGTCAAGAGTGCGATCATAAAAGTCCTTTCAATGTCCCTCAAAAAAAGTGAACTCGCGACTGTCCCGAGATCGAGTCCCACTCCTTTTTGAATAAAGGCAAGCCTCATTTGAGTGGTCTTGTGGTGAGCTTGGTTACCAGCTCCGTGCTCAATCATCATCTGCTGCGGCAGACTAGTCTGAAGGACAGTGTTGGTCTTAAATTCCTCATGTAATGTCATTCAGGCAGTTGGCTGCTTTGATGGCTTCATTTTTGGACAACATTTGAGTGAATCGTAAAATATTGGGAAACTGTGCCCTTTAATTTAATTGCTGCTCTTTTCTTTGGATTGTTTGTTTATGGTCATTTGCTCATACCTCAGTTTTGAGCACATAGAAGCCTTTCCTAAAATCATGCTGGCTTTCCAGACTCAGTGCTAAAGGCCTGTCAGTCGCCTGCTAGCCTTGACTTTTCTGAGGTTAAGATACCAGCTGAGCACCACAACTCCTGATCCATACTAATGATCGAGCCTCCTGTTTACATATTGGAACACCTATCTCCTCTGTACTCCTACTGAAGAACTTGGTCATAATAAATCACCTGGTAAAATTTTTAAATGTGGACTTGGTCCTACCCAAGTACATGTTTTAGCTTTAGAATCTGTAAAATTCAGAAAAGTACTTTTATCAAACATGTACTGTTTGGTTCAAAGGATGCATCCTCTTGTGGAATGGAAAAAATATGAAACAATAGTAGGCCATTATAAATTACGTAAAACTGTTTGGAAATCAGGCACTTTTGGGTTTAGAAGATCTGCTGACAAACATCTTCTTTTTCAGAGACGGGAGAATGCTCTTTGACTACCTGGCCGAGAAACACAGCGTAAGTTGGACTTTGCTGACGTCTCATGATCTGCGTGTGTGGGGACCCCAGTGCTAGTCTTGACTTCTTTGTGAACTGAATGCTGTAAGACGGCAAGGGACGCTAGATCACTTCCCAAACCTTAGCTCATTTGAGGCTTTCCATGGGCTGTGTAGACATTTACATTCTGTGGTGAATTGTTAAGAATAAACGGAACGGCTTGAGACCCATGGGTCTGGCCACAAAAATGTGGGAAGTGTATGTTCGGTGTCGAACTTCCCCCCGTCGCTCCCCCGCCCAGCTCAACAGTCTACTGACCTGTTCTGTCCTCACTGCACCCTCACAATAGGGCATGGGTCCTTGTCTGTTGGGAAAGAGCTGTCTTAAGAAATGCCTGTCACTGCCCTTGAGGCACAAAAAAAAAAAAAAAAAAAAAAAAAAAAAACTTTGGTTCAAGATTACATCACATGGCAACATTCAAGAAGCAACAGTTTGTCATCGTACTCTGAGAAGCCATTGTCCGAGCAACCAACAAACTCTTCACACTATAATATTCACAGAACCACACAGAAGAACATCCGTCCCTGAGGAAGGCCTTTTCTTAAGTGCTGACAAAAGAAGGGGCATTCGGTAATCGCATGGCAGTAATCTTCATGGAATTGAATTGGAGGTCACTTAGTTTATTATTGCAACTCTTCTGTTGTGTGCCTGTGTACTTTCTGCCTATATACATTTCATGTGACCTCCTATCTGGCTCAAGGACTGAATCTAGAACGATCTCTCCTGACAGTTCCGGCAGGAGTACCTGGACACACTCTACAGATACGCCAAGTTCCAGTACGAATGTGGAAATTACTCTGGGGCTGCTGAGTACCTGTACTTCTTCCGTGTTCTGGTAAGTTTAGTACCGTCTGATATTAGGCTTACAAGATGTGAAAATAAGCATGGTTTATATGGTATGGCGAGACGGGTCTGTACTGAAATGAAGCAGGCCAGGAAGTAGCAAATATGGACTCCTTGTACAAATCGAATACATCAACTGCACTCCAGCGTTTTAAAGTGAGGCATCTCTCAAAGCCTACATCTCGTTGGAGCAGTTTGTGCACAAGTTTAAATTACTCTCTTTTTGCTCTTTTTTTTTATCTTGGTGATGGGGCTGTGCTAAACCGCAAATTGGGCAGTAGACTTCGCTCTATATTCTGGGGAAAAAAAAAAAAAAAAAAAAAAACTTAACTAAATTTATTGTTGCTTTTCTCACACTGATATTCTTTTGATTGATGCAGAAATGTTACAAGCAATTTTGTGTTTTATCCGTAATTTCAACTCACATTTACTTATAATTTTGCTAGGACGCTAATACTTTCAGACCTTATATTGTACGCTTCTGAAAATAACTTGGTCAATAAGGGTGTTTTAAGCCTGGAAGAAATAATCTGTCTTTAATTTTCTGCAGTGTTATTGTAAAGTTCTACGAACACTTCAGTAAACTATTTATTGATTGCAGTCCAACAGCCAGTCAGTTGCCCAGTGTTCTATATCCTGATCTATACATTCATGTCATAACACTTTTTTGATTTATTATGCGAAGGATAATATATCTCTCTACATTTTCTAATTGTTTGGGTGAACGGTGTATTTGTTTGGAGCTGTATTTTAAATGTGTTGTACTTTCCCTGATCTGATTTCTGTTGCTGGGTAGAATGCTCTCATTCTTGATTGTCGACAGTTGATGAGAAGCTCCATGGAAACGCAGCGCCTGTTAACATCTCCCAGACTATTTGTCTGGTTTTAACGGAGGAGATGGGGACAGTCCCAGGGCCCAGATTAAATAATTTTCACCGGGGGAATGTTTGGAAATCAGATAATACCAATGTAGGTTTGTGGGAAGATGATTACAGTTCATTGAAAGTACTGGCAGCGTCTGCGTTACACATGCGTACTTGTACTTTCCTCGGTAAACAAAGGGCTCATTGCTGGGCCTCTGGTGTTTGCGGCTTCTTTTCCCCGTTGCCTTAGAAAATGGGTGGGAGATGAACTGTGCGGAAAGTGTCAGAGGTGCTGGGTTCTGCCGTGATGTTTGGATCCAGGGGAAACCTTTGCCAGGTGGGGTTTGTGGAGGGGGGCTCGTGGGGGTGGCACTCCGGCCAGGGGAATTCCGTATCACTGCGCCGGTGTAACAAAAAGCAAAGCCAGCAATACGGCCTACACCTCATTTTGGATGTGCTGCAGGATGGAGGTAGAGAAGAGCCCATTATAAAACAAAGCAGCCAGGATTTTAGAAGGTTGCAGAATGTGCTAGAATGTCAAACTGGGCTTTAGCTCGACCCTGGCTGAACCGGAGGTCTGTACTATAATGGGTTCTGCCTGGTGCCACACAAGTTCCTTGACCTGAGCACTGAGGTTATGTGAATAAGTGGATTTCATAACAACCTTGATGGAAGCAAAAGGAAAATTTGACTTTAGCGGGTAGCGTTTTCATCGTTATCCAAGACTTCCCGGCTCTTTACTGATTGCATGTCACGGCAGTGTTTGTCATATCTGCTGTACCATTATTTGTTTATGCTCCCGTCCCTCTTTTTGTGGTATTGGGATTAAAATTCTCATTTTCCCTCCTGGAACCCGTAGTGAGTATTGCAAGTGAATGGAAATTGGTATGTTTTGAGAGAATTTAAACCATTTTGTGATTTATAACAGATTAAAATTGGGTATGGTCCTCAGGGGCTTAAATCGGGCTGACTGTGGGGCTGTTTCTTCAGTTTTGCTCAGCTGAAATGGTGATCGTCCCTAGTGACTGCTCTCATAAGGCTGGTACTGAGCCAGTCCTCTTTTTGCTCGCTAAAAAGAAGCATATCATTAATTTTCTGACTGACACAGCAGAGTGACCTTCCAACTCAACTAGTACATTAAACACCAGTTTCCGCATGACTCGAAGTTTTGTCGTTCAGACGCATTATTACCTGCACCCGTTCACCCCTCTCTTCTAAGCAGTGTTATGTCAATTTGCCTAAATAATTTATTTGTCTTCGTTTGTTTGTCTGGATAAACTTCAATTGCTTTTACCTTCTTTGGCTGATTGAGGAGTGGATTCCATTTCAGTATATTGAAACAGCTCATACTTTAATCTCCGGGGAAGGCAAAAAGTGCTCAGCTATTTGTGACCTGATACTACTACTTCGTTCTGACAATGCGAAGCCATTTATAAAGCCATGTAGAAAATAAATTGAATTAGTGTGAATCCTATGCTCAGTACCTGCTCTCTCTACTTCTCTCGGACCTCCTATCTGCACAAACCACCTCATTATGAGGGAAGGGAGCACTATAAGTCATTTACGTGGGAAAGGTAAGCTGGATAAAGTGAGGGCTCGCAAATCCAGGACGGAGGTCCAGTTACAGTGTGCTGTGAAAAGAGCAAGTTATTCATATCATTTGTTAATGCAGGGATTGGATGTTGAGAATGAAGATTGAGTGTCCTGTAGGATTTCCAGCACAGTAAATTTATTGTTACTGGTCAGTCAGCGGCTGTGCCATTTTAGCGCACAAATGGAAATCCAAGGTAACTTCTGGAAAATCCAGGTATTGAAACTATTCTAGCATGGCCGCTGCTGAAAGCAAGGCAGTGTGCGGAACCAGCCGTAATGACGTGGACGCCAGCCAGACGGAGCGCACCCCATCTTCCAACAAAAAACAAACACACTTCGAGACGAAACACTGACCTTTATATTGGCAGCACGACCATTTTTCCCCAAATTTTCATCTCTTTTATGTTCTATATATTTTTGAAGTTATTTGGGGCCTGCAAGCTTATTTTCAATCACAGAGACCCAGTGTTGGGAATGATCACTTGCCTATTTGCATGTTCAAAATCATGATAGAATAATATTCTATTTACTGTTTGATGGGCTCTAAACCTTTTTTAGGTGGCTCTTATTTTTACTTCTCTGGCTAAATATCTTTTGCCATTTCAGAGTGGAACCAGTGCTCAATCAAACTGGAAAGAACAAACCTTGAACTAGTGCCACAAAGTTTTTCTTGGATTTTTGTTTGGAAGCAGGGATGCATTTTCAATAAAATCTAAGGGGGAAGGCAGTTTTTTCTTTTTCTTTATTGTTTTCCATTTCCAAGACTCTGCTCTGCAATAAATAAATTTGAAAATACTGGGTACTGTAACTGAGGTTCTGCTGTCAGCTGGAAGACCAGCAGGAGGCGGTGCTTTAGTGGGATACATGGATATTTTGGTTAGTAACTTGCTCTCTGGTTCCTTCTGCTCCAGCCAGCCAGGCGATGGAGCTTTGGCACCAATGGGAGACTGAGGCAGTTAAAAATTCATCTGTTGTGAGTTACAGTGCAACTAGGGAACACTAAAGTTCATGATGCCCGCAAGGAACTCATGCTCACTCTGTAGCGGTGGTAGTTGATTTATGTTAGTGGAAGTTTTGCCCAGATACCACATTTACCCACAGACTCTTGCTAGCTATTTACCTCATTTTGAAGGATTACCATAGATTCTGAAGTATGGGCCGAACTGTACGGCTGTATGAGGTACTTAAACAGTCACTGTATTAGCCACCTACCTAGATGATGGCTAGCAGTCCGCACGAGTTAGTGGAGCCTGGCAGGAGCACCGGAGATTGGTATGAGAGCCAAACAATTTAGCCACTGCTATGGATGACAAAAGCACTAAATGTATTTTGCCTCTTATGACTGCATTTGTGCCTATTTAACCCTTTAACAAGCTTTCAGTCATGGTGGAATGGTGCTTGACAATAGACTGAACGTTTGGTTACATTTTCTAACAAGACACTGTCGAGCAAATTGCCTCCGGTCTCTTGTGAAACAATAAGGCAGCCAGCCAACTCTGCTGCGTAAAAAGTTCAGGGATGTGCTTGCGACTGAGTTTGGCGTGCGTATGGGCGGGATCTTGACACTGCGGCTCGGCTCAACCCCCCAGTCACTACTGCACAGACTTTGGCTCCAAATGTGCGAGATGGCAGCATCCATATGAAGGATATTTTGGCTGCATTTTTTGTACAGCGTTAGGAAGTGGAGATGCATCGTCCATCCTTATATGCAGTCTATGGGGCAGTGGGCTGATGAGGCAGTAAGGTGTACCTTAATGTGAATACTGTCTGTTCAAGCTCTTAACTTTTCAGAAGGCCAAGGTCAATCCTTACAGAGCCGTGTAATGGTACAATTGTGAAGTTGGCACTTCAGGCTGGAAACGCGTTCCTCTTGCTAGATGCACATAACAGCTGTGTCTTTGTTCATGTTGGTGGCTCTGATCCTTTATAAACATACCTGCATAGGAATAGTGGGCCCAGTGGACATACTAACAGCTTTGGAATGGTCTGCATGCAAAATGCTCCCATCCACCTGGGTGCTGCCTGGAACTGGGCACTTCTGCCACTAATCTCAGCACGATCTGAAACTAAGGCCTCGTGGGAAAGCAACTGGAGAACAGGAATTGGCGCTGACTGCCGTCATATACTCGGCGCAGGGACCTCCAGGCCCTGAAGAAGTTACTGAATTAAATGCATACAGTAGTGTGTCTGGCTAGAGCATTCAGGCCTGGTAAGTTTGCTTTATCTGTTAGAGAGAACCAGCGGTGACAGTGGAACATGGTGGGAAAGACGTTCATTTCCACTATACCGTACGCTTGCTGTGTCATCTGTGCCATGTCCATATGAAAGTTCCCTTTGATGCTTCACTAGGGAGAGGGTATCTTGGTGGAATTCAAGTGACCGGACAGATTCGCAGCCAGACTGGGGAGGACATTGGTCTCAGCCAATGTTGCCCGGGTGTCGGCAAGACTCATTCTATTCTCTAATCTAGCAGATTCTGCTGAAGTTAATTTCAAGTGTCTCTGGTCTCACGTACGTAAATGGTCAAAGCTTTGAAGAAATTCTGAATTATCCACGCTCATACTGTCCCCAATTCATTGACTAATTCAAATGGTTTTATTTATTTTTAATAAAGCGTTGCTCATAGAGATTGTTAAAAACACTTAGGCGGCCCTCTCAAGACATTTTAATACCCAGCTAGTAAGCAAAAAGTCGAGTCTGTTCTCATTTAAATTCAAATGGAAAAATTGAGTTCCCAAATTGTATGACTGACACAATTCACCATTTAGGGATGGTTTTCAGATTTTCTGCACGTAGAATTGCATACTGCGGTTTGGAACCTCTGTTAAGTGTAAGAGATCGTTAACTTCATTTAGCTAATATATTTTCCTCCAATCTCCACTTAACTGAAGTGGACATTGGAGGAATAACTACAGCTTAATTTTTGCAATATGAAGCAGAATGCCTGCCGCCTGTTAGACTACTAAAGACTGTCAAGTATTGGATAGAAAGCCAATGGCTGTCCGGTGTTTATTCATTGGTTCCTGACCAGTGCTTTTTTAAGCAGACCATTAGAAAATGCTGTTAATGACCTCAAGTTGGGTTGCCTCATGAATGGATTCATAAATTCCATGATTGCAGGGTCAGATCAAGTTGTCATCGTGCAGATCAAGGATATTAAAGGTCTTTTTTAGCTTACCTTCGCGAATGGTCTGGTGGCTTATGTCATGGCCTGTTTGTCCGTGGTCGTCAGTCGGCGTCAGTATCTAAACATCTGTTGGGCCAATGAAGCTGAAAGCAGTACCATCCAGCCAATGAGGACACCAAAGTTTGCATAAATGCATGCAATCCAATTTCCAATGTGGCCGTCATGGCAGCGGTATTGACTAATTTTGACTAATTTCCCACTTGTTATTGCAGTGGTTCATCTGAAATGTGGTTTGTTGGTACTAAGCGGCATCGATCAACATATTTTTTGTGGGTTTTTCTGCAGGTTACAGTTTGACCTTGATTTTACTTCTAACATCTCACCATGCCCATAAGTTTCATGCATACCTTGAAAAATTCTCTACAAAACTATTTGATCATTGAATCTCGAACATTACAGACATCTTCCAACCAATGAGGATACATAAGTTTGCAGAAATCTTTGTGATCCGTTTTCAAAAATGACTGCCGTGGTAGCCATCTTGAAAATTCAATTTTGTTCCATTTGTCAATTTCTGGAGCCATTCAGCTGAAATGTATGTATGTAGGAATATTAACCATCTAGGTTGCTTCTGTGCACACTTTATGTTGTTTAGGGGTTTAACTTCACCAGATGTGTACTGGATTACCAAAAAAAAAAAAGAAAAACCTTTTGTAATCCGCTTAAGTTGTTACCTGTGGTCCCCTCGGACTTTTGGTGTACTTGAGCTCACCAGTTTTTTTTTTTTTAAAAAAAGGTTAACCAAGTTTATGAATTGACCGCAGCTGTTTTTGCCATCTCCATGATAGTTTTGTTTTGATTTTTCAGCCCCATCATGTCTTGCTTGCCTCACTGGCAGTGACATTTCTTTGGACTTCATTTTAGGGTTATCAGTAAGAGATTCCAAATGCAAATTCCACCTTTGAAGTCAATTGTCGAACTCTTGTGTACTTACATGTAAATGAAATTAGATATTTATGGGCCTTGCTCTGTGTCGCTTAAAGTAGGTGAAATTATTGGCTTACACCAGTTTCACGCTTAAAACATTACATAAACTCATTAATTGATTATCCTTGCTTATACTTTTGCTGTTTTTAAACTGCAATAGACCGTGGATAGATTTGAGTGGTCTTGATTTGTGGGATTGGCTTAGCTTGCTTTTTTTTTACAGAAGGATTAGAGTGTTGAAAGATTTTTAGTGGGAGATCGAACTCTCTTCCATTTGGTGATTTGGCGATATCCAAAGAGTTGGCAGCTTCGAGTGCACCAAACATCTCGCCTTGCAATGTTTTTTTTTTTTTTTTTTTGGTGTGTGTGTCTGTGTGTGTGTCTGTGTGTACTTGGGAGGGATATTCACTCAGTTTGTAGTCTCTGTTCTCGGCTGGTGGCGTTGCGGTGTACGTGGCTTTGTGGCAGTCTGGTAGATGACATGGCACCATCTCGACTTCCGGGTCAATTCTTGTCCATCATTTCTCTCACATATGGCCATCAGAGGCTTTCGGAAGCTAGACTATTGACTGGACTTCGATTACTATTCCCTGGTCCATAGCTTCCCAGTAAGAAGCAGATAACCATCGATCTTACCCACGGGCCAACTGCAGCCTGCCTCTGATTATATGCTTTTTCTGTTTGTTTGCTTTACCTAATTAAAACCAGAAGCCTGTTGACTTCACTGATTGTTTCAAATGTTATTTCTCGTAAAAGTCTGCTCATATTACAATGAGTGAAGCTTACTTTTATTGCAGAGAGGATTATTCAATTGAACCAAAAGTAACAATTGAATGGCTTTTTTTTTCCACAATAACACACTGTAAAATAACTTGAAACAAGGTTGCATCTGTCGTGCAATCTCGGCATTAACAAGCAAACACTTTCTTAAAACGAATTGGCCTTCTTAGTAGAACTTCAGATAAATTTTAGATACTACACAGACATAGAAGATAATGGAGGTGATGAATTGGATTTTTGAGCGACTCTGGTAGCTGTAAGAAAACCAGTGCTCTGTCATCCCCTTGTAGTTACACAAATTTAAGTCTTTGATTTATCCTCTGCATACCAACTTCAGTTTACTCATCTAGAAACGGACACTTTAATTACTCTCCTTCTAAAAGAGACCCCCCCCCTTCCTTGGACCCTTGTTGATCAAAGGTCTGCACATGTGTTTGTAACTAGTAGCAGCGCACGTAATTAAAGTCTCCAGAAAAGACAGAAGCCCCGAGTCTCGAGAGGGATCGTCCCGAGGTCAGTCGAAGGCCAGAGGAATCCTGGGGATTTGTGCACGCCAGGCACGGCAATCCCAGAGCCAGGTGCACTCCCAGGTGCCATAGTTACAGAAGCCTGCTCTCGTTCAGGCCCTCATCCTCCTGTCGTATTTTGGCTGGATTTCAAGCCCGTATTGCCAGCATTGAAAGGTTTGACCCTCTATCTCTTTAGTCACCCTTGCATTGCTGTGTGACCAAAAAGATATCTCATAGAAAATGACATTACAGAAATACATGGACATGGAAGCCACTGCGTTGGTATTCGCACTTGATAGAAGCCACAAAGTAAAAAGCATAAAAATCATGGATAGCTGGAGAAAAATGGGTGAAATGGTGGAAAGTAGGCAATGTGAACTACTTTAGAAAGGCCTGTAGGTGGTAAATAGACTGTGCATCTGGTTGACCAAAGATGATCGTTTACTGCATGGAATATATTCATTTGTAAAGCAGAAGTTGTTTCATCCCTAATTTCAGCCAGCTAACTTTTATAAAAGATTACAGCCTTGACCGTGATCCATTTTTACATGGCAAAGCCTCATTTGAGAAAGATGTCAAAATACGATCAGTTTATACAGGTGATGTTTCTGGAAGTAATTTGACCTCATGACAATTACTGTAAAGCCTAGCAATTGGAGATTGTATCTTGATTGTTTATTGGTGTTTGTTCATTCTACAATAATGCGTCCTGTCTTGTTGCGTTGGGACGGCCAACAAAACTGCTTTTCAGGTCTGCACATGGGAAGGTTTGATTAACTTGGCAAGAGTTTGAGGGTCACAAGTAGAGTTGGCTTGTCTGTGCAGTTCATCAAAATTATGTCATTAACTTCATGGATGTGCGTAATCATCAGTGCCCTGTTCTGAAGGCTCGTGAAATATTGGCGCACCAGAACTGAATGTGTTGTCCTGCCCAGTTCAGTTTTCATGACTGAATGAGAGAGTTAACCCCATAAAACCCACGGATCCATGGATATGTAAAATGCAACTGACATATTCAAACCTGTGGAATTTCATGCCTATTTTAAATTCCAGTAGAGATCTCAAGGTTTCCAGAGATCCCAAATATGTCAGGGAAATGTGTGTAAAATGATGCACTAGATCAAGATATATTGCATCGGATGTAATGCTGTGGCCATAAAAACATCGCATCCTGGGTTTGAAGGTTTTTCTCTTGTATAAGTGTGATGTAGCTTCTGTGAAGCAGTGCAACCAGCAGATACTGAATACCTATGTGACATTGTCGGACAATATAAAGAAAAGTCCTTTTCCGTCCTTGAGGCACCTTAAGTTTAACCACCTTGAAATGTAGTGAAAAGTTTTAGTTTAAGGGGTTTGTTTAATGGAAGTCTTTGGTCAGTTTACTCAAGACTTTCACGTCCCGTCTACAGCACAGAGTTATTTACCTCTGCTAGTCTGAGTCGCCCCCACCTAACATAAGCTTGTTCGGTCTGGTCGTATCAGTGCCTCGCTCAGGACGGGGCCCGACCCTGCCAGGGGACTGAAAGTGTAATGCGGTTTGTTTCAGGTTCCCTCTACAGACAGGAACGCTCTCAGCTCGCTGTGGGGGAAGCTGGCCTCCGAGATACTGATGCAGAACTGGGAGGCTGCGATGGAAGACCTCACCCGCCTGAGGGAGACTATCGATAACAACGTAAATGCTCTGGTTCTATAATTTGATATTGTGCCCGTATTTGTTACATAGGCACAATATCGACTGTTAAGCATTTCAGCAAAGCTCCCTTGTTTTTTTTTTTTTTTTTTGCCCTGTTGCCGAAGTAAAGACACCTTTAATTGCAGCGAGGTGTATCAAATTTGAATTATTTCTTGAGAGGGTGTGTGCAGTTGTTTTTTTTCTCTCTCTTTCTGTTTTTGAATATTTTTGATATTTTGTCTTATCTTCTTCCCTTTTGTTTTGATTTTCTTAGTTTGGGAAAGACTTCATTATGTGTAGGATTTTGTGAGGCCCAGACAGCCTGCTAATGATTTATCTCTGTGAAATCTATTCAGTAGTGTCATGATGGAGG
Organism: Gymnothorax javanicus; assembly: GCA_029692085.1. Lineage (NCBI taxonomy): Eukaryota > Metazoa > Chordata > Actinopteri > Anguilliformes > Muraenidae > Gymnothorax > Gymnothorax javanicus. The sequence continues at coordinate 179,444,180 of CM056193.1, read as the reverse complement.
AATCTTATCAGTTTGACATCTGTGTTAATGGTTGGAGAGTTGAGTACACTAATGCTAAAGCTCGTCTCCCTTTATTTTTTTTTTCCTCTAGTCTGTAAGCTCTCCCCTGCAGTCCCTCCAGCAGAGGACTTGGCTCATCCACTGGTCACTTTTCGTCTTTTTTAACCACCCCAAAGGAAGAGACAACATCATCGAACTCTTCCTCTACCAACCACAGTAAGTACCGTTTTCTGTGTGCTGGTGTTCCTTGAAGCAAAGTTCACTTATTCGTCATGTTTAAGGTCTTGACTAGAGACGCAGAAGCAGAATGTAGCCTTCGCTTCACTCAAGTCCCAACTCAGTGTGAGCTGTGGAACTTTTTATTCAGTATTTTCAGTTATTGGACTGTTTAAGGTTAGGGGCAGCTTGTTCAAATAGCCTTTGCCATTGTGTAGCCAAATGAAAGTTTCACTAACCACTGTGTAGTTGTCCTAACCATGATCTCACACGACTCTGTTCTGTTATTTTCTTGAGGTTTAATTGCTTGCTAGGGGAAAGGAGTTGGAATACTATAGTACTCAGGCTCTCTGAAAGGCTTTTACCCCTCAGCCCTGAAAGAGGCTGTGTGGTATTGTCATCACGTATGGCGTCTGTCCGTCTGTCCACCCGCATTTGATTCTGTGCGATAACAAAAAAGCGCCATCACCGATCTTCACGGTTTCTGGTGAGGACATCGGGGTAGAGTTACTACACAAGCCTATCGTTTTCGGTCGCGATCCGAAATCAAATATGGCTGCCAGAGCCGCCATCTTGAATCTCCATACCGTGCAACAACTGAAAAATGCCATCACCGATCATCACGATTTTTGGTGAGGACATCCAGGTAGAGTTACTACACAAGCCTATCGATTTTGGTCGCGATCCACAACCAAATATGGCCGTCTTGAATCTTGAATTTTGTATTCCGCAGGATAACTTGAAAAGACTTTCGTCAATTTATATTAATTCCGAACAATCCAGGGCTGAGGGGTAACGCCCAGTTTGCGGGGTTATTTTTTCCTGTGTTCCAAAGAGCACACAAGGTTGTGTACGGCATGAACTTGGAGTCTTGGCAGAGAACCGTGAATGCAAATTAACTCCGATACGGCAACATTTTCAGCAGTTCATCTGGCAGCCTCGCTGCACGTGAAGACTGAGAGAAGCTGAAGTGAACTTATATTGAACTTGCGCAAACTCAGTTCTGTAATGATCACCACTTGAAAGTAATGGGACGGTAAACTGCTTTCTGTTCCTTCTAATCGCCATAGGGGCTTTTGTCGCTAATTCTGCTGTGATTATTCCATGCGCTTCGCAGTAAGACCACAAAACGCAGCAGTACGCTACCTACTCTGATGACCTCCCGTGAATGTGTGCAGCCTTCAACCAGATGGTCTCTAACAGATGACTTCTTAATGTTAGCTCCTTTTGCTACCATAACCAAGACCACTTCAGGGTCTGGTTTCTCATCAAAAGATCGCACATTTTCCATATTACAGCGGATGAACTTCAGCAGGAACCTGCTTGGCACCGGCCTGAACCAGTTCGATGAAACAGCTGCGTGGACATGAGGCAACCCGCTGCAATGTGCAGTTTCACCGCCCAACTGGGCATGTTCCGTTCCCTCCTCCAGCAAAACTGCGGCCTTTCTTCACTATATTTCCTCCGTTGGCGGTCAGAGATGGGGCGACCGATGGCTGTGAACCTCAGCGAATGTTGACGTGTCGGCGAGGCCCGACGGGAGGCCTCGTCCACCCACTGCATTGCTGGCTTCTGAAGAATGCTGCCGAAATTACTGCGCTAACCGACCCCCACCCCCAACGCTCCCAGCTCCTTCATCGCAGTCTGTTTTCATTTGGTTGTTGGACCGTGTCACCAAACAGCATCAACCCCCGCTGCTTCCTGCTCTCGCGCCGCAGAAAAGGAAACGGTGCCCATCTTCGGCTGCCTTGCGTCACAAGCGGGTCGCCTCCCGCCGTTTCCACGGTCACGTTATTTAAAGCGCTCGTCCCGAGACACAACAGCACGTCCCTGCGGCTCTGTGGCTCTCTATAACTCTTCTCGTTTGACTTGGCGATTTTGTTTGATCACTGCTCTCTCTCTCTCTCACTCACTTTTTTTTTTCTTCCTTTCAAGAGGTTAAATTAATGTGGGCCCTTTTTTTGGCATGGGTTTGGGTAATTAAAATGTTATTAAAATCCCTTGTCATTAGTTGCTTTGCAGTTCCTCCTTTTGGCGTACATGTGTGCCCATATCAAAGTCAGAAGGTGCACTCGAGACTGTTTCATTTCATATCAAGTCGTTGCTCTATTTTTGGATATTCAGAAAATTACTTGAAGCCTCCCCCTGCTGCACGCCGTTCTTGTTGTGGTTTTTTGACACGATTGTTTTAGCGTTGGGGTCAATGGCTTTGCAGCTGAAAGACCCCTGCTCCTGGAATGTGAACGAGGAATCTTTATGTGGGGGGTGTCTAACGGGATGGATTTAGCTAATCTAGAAAACCGTTGCAGCAGGTTTCCCTTTTATTATATTTACCAAATATTTTGCGTGTCTGTTTTATGGACCTTTTTAAAGCATCTTATCGTCTGAGAATTTCAACTGAGTGTTTTCGCAATGTTGAAATATAATTGGGCTCTTGCAGCATGCCATCACATTCCCAAACATTGCACAAGGGCGAAGTTGTCAGTTGCACGAGCGTGAAGCATATTTTCTTTTCTGCAACTTTCTCTGAAAATGCAGATTGAAATTGCCCTCAGCTAATTGATTTAAAAAAAAAAAAAATGACATTCCACTGCATGCGCAGAAGGTAAGTTGACAACAAAGCTGTGTTGCTAAAAAACAGACGGCCGACAAAAAAAAAAAAAAAAAAGGCAAAGGTTTGGAAGAAAAGCAATACTGGAGATAAGGTGTCAGATAGCCTGATCTAACCAATTCCAAGGGCAGTTGGAGAGAGTGTTGTCACCAGATGACCTATGATGTTGATGCAAATAGGAAAGATAATACTTCAGTAATTCTAGCCAAGCGCTTGCAGAGTAGACGTTCAAGTTCCACTTGTTTTGACTCGTTTTTTTTTTTCCGGGTTCGTCATGAAATTGGAACTATCCTCTGCTCCAGTGAGCGAATGTTTAGAGTGTGTGGCGAGGGAGAAAAAGGGGGGAAAAATCAGGTGGACATGAAGGAGGAGAGACTCTTAGCTCAACTATCTCCTCATCGCTGCTCAGCGATCACCTGCGCGGCAGCGTCGGTTATTTCCCAGTGATGTTACTGCAGATTTTGGGGGGACTGCAGGTTGAATTCCCGGGAACAGAGGGGTTTTTTTGTCTGGGCGAATCAGCTCCGCCTCGGTGAGTGATGCCAGATCGCTAGTTATCGGGGACCCCTGCTCACAGGCGGTAGGTGCTCGCTAATCAGGAGCCCCGCGAGGGTCGCTGCCGTGCAACGTGAAGTTAGGCGACCACAAAGAAAAGGGGGCGTGGATCTGCACAGCAGATGACTCACTCGGAAGCCCGCTTCTGTTTTTAGATTCCACATGCACACGCCACAGACCATTTCCTTTAGTCGTTTCTCCTAATTAGAACATTGATAGTATTCTCCCTCAGATATACTGCACGAACTAATGATGCCGTACTCTCTTACGCCGGGCAAGTTACAGAGGAGTTTTTGTGGGCTGCTTGATGTGTTTTTTTTTTTTTTTTTTTTTTTTGGTGTGCTGATGCACATTTATTGATTAATGCATGCTGATTGGATGATTGTTATGCAGTCATTCTGATTTATATCTCAAGAAGCTGCCCCCCGTTGTTCTGGCTATTATACTGTGTACAGTTGCTCTGAAATTCCTCTTAAAAATTTCCTAACTTAATAATCAGTACTGATATCATCAGGCCAGCTAGTTGATAGGTGATGTATTCATACCTTGTGAAGTTGGTTTGACACCGTGGCCATGCTGTCTTCTTTCATTTTGACAAGAGCTGTCTTGGTAGGACATTGGTAGACCAGTGGATTTACCCTTCATCCTGAGTTCGTTAGTCGACCTGTAAAAGAGAAGCAAGCCCTTGCAAGCTCTGTCTTCATGATCTGACCAGATAACATGGTCCCATCTGCGCTCCATCACATTTTATCTGTGAAGTGAGCCCCGACAGACTTACCTGTGATGCATAACTTCTGAGTGGAGAACCAGGTCCTCACTCGGTATTTGCAAAACATTTTGATTTAAGACTTGTTGCCTCAGCTGCACTTCATACAGTGTACCGTGGGGGCGGTGACGTTTACTCCAGGGCTTGAATTAGGATTTTTGACTGGGTTTGAAAATGGGTGCACTCGTGAGTGTTTAGGGGCACAGTCTAAAACTTGCTTAATTCAGTTAAAAAAGCCACTTTGCAGCAGTACAAAATGAATAAACAAATATTCTTAAACTCAGATTCTTTGATATGCCATAGGACTACTGTAAATTTGCAGTGGTGCAACAGATTAGGATTATTGGTGGGATAAGATTTTATTAAAATCATGCTGTATATTAGAAAATTAATGGGAAAAAAAATGAAGAAATCGGTAAAACTGAGTGTACTATTGTTATTTATCACAGCCAGATAATATTCAATCTGCAATTTAATTTCACTTTGTTTGACTTGGCCGAGAAACTAAAGTAATTTTCCAGAACTCCATCAGAGGACCTCTCTGGCCTCAATAACAGCAACAGTGCTGCTTTTAGCTGTTTTTATATTTTTACATTCTTCATAACTCCGTAATTAAGATACTCTCCTCCAAGATTACAATTAATCTAGAGGATTTTTTTTTGTAAGATTTTATTAATCACCCAGCAGCCGCTTACATTACATCCAACGAGTAAGTGCATACATCAACCAACATGAATGGATCTTCAAACATGAATCTCAATTACAATTTCCCAAGTGTCTACCCGCGTATGCGCGTGCATAATTGCAAGTGTCCACCCAATCAGTGTAAAACGTCATTTATTTCTCCCGTTAGGACGAAGTCCCATTGGTGCGGGTCGTGGTCTGTGCTGGCAGCGCCCCCTGGTGCCGCGGAGGGCCGATGTCCCACAAACTCCCTGATCCTGGATCACGGAAAGTCTTTGATGAGAAATATACATTACGCGATCAGCCAATGTTAACGCATACGCGGCCTCAGACCAAACATGTTCCACAGTCTTGTAGTCCCATCGATTTTGTCATTAATTCTCGTCCCTTACCGATAAAATTTATCATTCCAGGTAAGGATGAGCGCATTTGTAGAAAGAGGATTTATTTCGAGGGCAGATTTTTACTAGGTGCACGCGGTGCATCCGACTTTAAATTTTGGGTGCACCTGCCGAAAACCAGGTGCATACGTGCACCTATGCGCCCGCTGTTTCGAGCCCTGTCACACAGACCTACTCCGAAGATTCAGTGGAATGTGTGGCTATGCCGCGAATGTGCGATCGCTTATTAAACTATGGTAGTTTGTAGATTATGTAGCCATTTAGCTAGCTGGCCAACGTAAACTATAGAGAATCTTAAGGTATCATCGTCCTAATTATGCGGCGTCAGTTGTTTGTGCCCGAATTTGATACGCTGGTTGGATGTACCCATGATTATCCTTGAGGTTGCATACTGTGGGGGCTGGGGGTGATGACACTGAGACCTACTCTGGCAAACGCTGCAGTATCTTTGGCTGTGTGACCGATCGCTGATTAAACTACGGTACTCTTGATTATTTAGCCATCTAGTTAGCTAATGTAACGGACTCAGAAGGATGCCAGCCACCTCAGATGCATACAGTAGACGGTTATTTGCACCTCCGTGGCAAAGACAAGATATGTCACGGCTGTAATTACAAACACGGCCCCGAGGTGCACATTCACTGCTGCATATACCATATCAGCATGAAGGCATTAGACAACACGGTCTCTCAACCTCACGGATATCTCCTGCTCTCATTGCATCCCATGGCAGACTGACTATCGAGAGAGAGAGTATACGCTATCGTTCCAATTAACTTATAACTGGGTGGGCATCTTCAAGTCCAATCAAATGCTTCAAAACTTGGCCAACTTTGTCTCACGTGGACGCAACAAGTTGCACATGGATTATTGATTTTACGGGTTTTTGCGGTTGTTTGCTGATCGGAACAGGTATTTATGTATGTCTACGCCGAATTTTCTGACTGTTTCTACAAGCTGAGCAGACGAACGTTGTTTGGCCAACGGTGGTGGGGAAAAATCAGTAGCCCGGTCAATATTTTAGAGTGGTTGTCCGTCGGGCAACTGATTTTTCGTTTTTTCTTGTCCGTGTGAAAAACTAATTGTCCCGGGCCCCGGGCAACCGATTTGTCGTTCACTGCCTCCCATGAAACAACGTTGTCTTCAGTTTGTGTGAAAAGTTCCCACCAACTCCAGCCTTGCCTTGTCATGTCTGACTTTCTCTGCCAGATACCTGAACGCCATCCAGACCATGTGCCCTCACATCCTGCGCTACTTGACCACGGCTGTCATCACTAACAAGGACGTGCGCAAACGCCGGCAGGTCCTCAAGGATCTTGTCAAGGTCATCCAGCAGGTAATGGACAAGGCTTTAATCTCAGAGGTGGGAATGGGAGCGCTTGTGATATTTTGCCCTTCTCGAGTAATGGAAGAGAAATATAACAGACTTCTTTTGGTGTCAGCAACTCTACCAGCCAAGTAGGGCTGGTCAGTGTATGGATATTTTATAGATATTATGATGTAAGATATCATTGAGGATTGTCTTTTCTGGTTTTAAAGGCTGTATTATTGCAAAGGGATGCAGTTGCCTGCACTTGTTTGCATTCTAGCGCTTGCCTGTCCTGCTTGGTCATAGTATCCACATTACTAATGACTTTATCAAAATTGCATAATATGAATATTTGTGTCTCCCCGATGACGATAGTCGGGAGATACTATGGTTTAGTTCTGGGGCCGTCGCCGCCGCTGCAGAGATTTTCTGTTCCGGGCTCTGGAAGCCACAATTATTACAGGAATTTCTCCAAATTTCACACAGGCGAAGATATTGATTGGACAATGCTCAAGACCGATTTTTTGCGAATTTCGGACGTCCAATATGGCTGCCGGCGGCCATTTTGTCCGAAATTTGGGGATCGGGGAGGTGCACGACCCGGTCCCTGTGGTGACCGAGTTATCTAGTTTCTGATGGCTCCAATAGTTATTCCTACAATATTGGCACTATTTCGATATCGAGGTATCCGGTCAAAAGTATCGTTGTATTTGATTTTGTCCATATCGCCAAACTCTACAACCAAGCTGTTTTTCGACTGATTATTTTTGTTTACAAGCAGTTCGGTGTGTATTAATTTATGGAGTTTTTAAGTGCAGTTTTTTAATTGCGTTTGGTGCTAACAGTGCACAGCTGTTATTTCTAAACCTCTCTAAGCTCTATTTATCAGACCTCTGCCTCTCGCTTGAGCAGTCTTGAACTCATTATTTTTGATGAATGGTGATGTATGGCCTGATTGTATCGTTCAAGTATCTCCCTGCCAAAAACAGTAGCTTCTTCCACGATCAATGGTTTTGAAATATAAGCACACTCTGGGTAACCCCCGTTGATCACTAAAACATGTGTTCATGCGTTCACCGTCTTCCATCCTCCGGGTCTTCTCAGGACTTCGCCCGATGGTTTTTGAGGCATGCAGGTTATTTAAAAATTTGGGCGGCCCCTCTGTTGACATTCTGCTCTGTGGAGGTAACCTGCCATTTCAGTCTAAAGTGGCTTTCTGAGCGACAAGGGCTGGAAGGCACACTTTCTGCTGGATTACTGGGCTCGGATCCAGGTTAAACAACTGCGCTAACTGTTTGTCACTCTACTCGGGTTGTTTCTCATCAAAATTTGCCCCAAGTTCTTGGGCGGAAAATCGTTTTTGGAAATCACCGTCAGCAACGGTTAAAACGGGACTTGTTTTCATTCATTGAGGGCAGATGGCTTGTTAAAATGATTGGCCCGTAATTTCATGAATATAAATACTTTTTTTTTTTTTTTTTTCATGGCAGCGCAGTCTTTTACCTCACTGTTGTTACACTTGATGCCACATGTGTAGACAGTATGAGAGCAGATTGGAGGCTTACGTTTATCAGATTTCGTTCAAATGATGAAAATGTTCTGGAAAATTCCAGAATATTCTGTTTCTGTGACACCTTGCCAGGGAGATGGCATGATATCTTTTACTAATGTTTAAAATGCACTGGTGGCTTTCAGCTGTAAGTCTCTTTTCATTCAATAAGTACCTCTGAGCAATTTGAATTATACAAGTCCCTCAGCATCTTGAATGCTTAGCTATATGGGAACACGATCATTAAGATTTAATGGTGTATGCATGAGCATTGAAACCCATGAGAGGTAATTTAGGCGAAATTGCTGCCGTTTTTTTTTTTTTTTTTTTTTTTTACAGGAGTGAAATTATATTTGGTCATAAGGGACGACACATGGTCATTTGTTTTAGTCATAATGATTTACCTGCTCTGTGTGCTTATGTATAATAAGACCTTATTGCTTTGTTAAGGTTTAGCAGTATCTGCAAATGAGCAGATGGGAAATGTTGGATGTAATTTACCCAAAACAGTGAGGTGGCGTTCGCTTTAGGCTCAGAATTACGATGGAGTGCATTGTACAGCCAGCTGCTTTACTGGGGATTTATACTCCTCGAGAACATCCCCTGATGTATTTTAAAGTAGTAGTTTTGTCTACAGTATGGTACACAGAGTGTTCGTTGAGACCAGCCTTACATCATAGCCTCTGGTATGCCACGGCTTTTACATGATATTCGACTCTCCGTCTTGCAGGTTTTATTGACTTGAATGCTGAATTTCCTTCGGTGGAGGTGGACCTTACATTCATTTTATTAGCCCAGGAACTGTTTTGCTAGTGTGCTAATAACGTTTCTTTTTTTGCTCTTATAAGGAGTCGTACACTTACAAGGACCCTATAACGGAGTTTGTGGAGTGTCTGTATGTGAACTTCGACTTCGACAGCGCTCAGAAGAAGCTGAGGGAGTGTGAGTCGGTGAGTACTGTCTGTGCCTGTTTGTGTCCCGTGCTCTACTTTATTGGGCCATTTCTCATCCTATCCCATCGCAATGGCTCAAGTCGTGTTTGCGCGCTGTTTTTATCTGTGTGAAAGTTCCTGAGGTTGACCCTGAAACCAAGTGGGCTTTTTGTGAGCACGACCTGGTCTTTGCCCCCTAAAATTTGGTAAATACTGTCGTAATCAACCCAACAATGGAGCTTTCCTGTTCAAAACGGCCTCAGCCCACCTACGTAATAAAGAATTCCCTTCACTGTTCTTATCAAACAGTGTCTTCATTAAAGCTCAGGCCTCTCGCTGCAAAATGAGCCTTCAGATCACGCACTGTTGTAGTAAATATCATCAGTCATCACATCTCTATTCTGCACTGACCTGCCCTTTGGACTATTAATGAGTTTTTAATAGTTTTCAAGCCAGCAGCATCACAACATCAGCTGTGAATCATCATAAGACATCGGTGTTCTCATGGTAGCCTCGCTGACTCATTGTTGCAAGTCCGTCTGGCCATTAATTGTCCTTCTGTTGGACATGTAACCGTAAAAGCTTGGTAAGAATTTGGTGAAAGCAGTCAAACAATCATTAAATTGAAATGACTCTCAATCGCTTTTTAATGGCTTGATGTGTACTTCTGAAAAGCACAATGACTTAGCAGAAAATTAAATATTAAAGGTCCCATACTATGCTTTTTTTTTTTTTTTTGTGATCATATTTTTGGATGTCAAATGGGAGGTTTATAAATTTCTTATGAAAAATAAAATTAAAAATCCTTCATTTCTACTCTAAGGGTCATCAGCTTATAGTCCTCAGGTTCAAGAACTGTTGGTTTTCCATCCTCTCTTAACCAAGGAATCACCTGTAAAAACAGTCTGGCTAATCAGAAGCACAAATTGTTCAGTCAATTATGGCAAAAAGAACAGCTGCTGGATTTGAATTTGAGGGAAGATTTGGCATTCCCTGTTCTAGGCCGTTCTCTATCCGTCATTCGCTCACCTCTGAAACTGCCTGTTTTGAGTGGGCATCCCCTCTGCAATTATCAGCTGTGCTCTGATTGGCGGCAAACGGAACTACTGGCCCTTTACACTGTGCATCAGGGGGTGAAGGCTAATTCCAGAAAGGAAGGGAGAGAAACACGACGTTGTACTTCCAGACTGAAAGGTCTATGTATGTAAGTCTGTATAGATCTGGAACAACATCATTTGGACAAGTGAGACTAAACAACGGCTCATCTCAAAGCCTTGTATTAAAATGTGTTTTTGACAGTAGCCAAGGAATTTTATGAATTTAGGCTTGGGGGCATTTAGGATACTCCCACTTACAGATGTATCCCATTTGCTACTTAAACTTGGAGGCATATTATGCATTTCACTGATATATCTGGTAGATCCTTCTTTACCATTTGCTTTTAGTTTCAGGGTATACAAGTATTTCCTTAGCTGGCAGCTAAGGACTTAAGCAGAGTAATTGAAATAGCTTTCTTATCAGGCATTATGCAGTTGTACGGAGTGGCAAGAACAATCTAGAGGAGGTAACCAGCAGACGTGGAGCCAGATACAAGCTAATCACTGTAGATTGATGTGGAAAATACTCCCACTTATTAAATCAACTGTTTGTTGACTGGCTGAGTTACTAAGATGGTGTAAACTTTGTTGTTGTTGCTTTTCATGGTCTGTGGTCTTGGAGCAATTAGACCCATAACCGCCAGAGGTCACAAATATTGATCAAATTTGACAAAACTTGGTATGCAGCATTTTTAGCATATAATCTACTTCGGGATCGCATTTCAGCCCAGCACCCCCTGAGGTGGGCATGGCGGCATGGTCATATTGAAAAACAGAGGTTGTCCATTTTGGACCTTTTATAATATAGATAAAGAGCTCAGATTTGCTATGTATGTAGGTTACAACATTTCTCAACAAATAAATCATGAATTTTGATGATTTTTGAAAAAAAAAAGGCTTTTTTTTGTGACCTGACACTCCTTCACTTGTAGACACTTGTTTGAATGACCCATAAGCTCTAGCAGTCACACAGTTTTATCAGATTTGACATGTACACCACTCCCAAATTGGTGGTAGACAAGTTGAGTTTCAAGTTCACTCGAACCTCAAGTAAAAATATCTTCATGTTCGGTCGGACTTCAGGCTGTTTTTTTATGGAAAAATGCCAGACCTAATGAGACCTGTCCAATGTTGGGCATCATTGTTCTTTAGTGAAATGGTTCAGAGATGCAGTCAGCTGTATAAGTATATTGACAGAATTTTCTTCGTTTTGGCTCTGAATGCCCCCACATTGGATTAGGTGGTGAGCAATCAAGATGTGCTTGAGGTGTAGACTTTTAGCTTTAAGTTCTGTCAATAATATTGTATGAAACTTGTAGGAATTGCAGCCATACGAATCCATACCAATATTAGGGTCAAAATTAATTAAAAGACATGCTAACATAATCTTAAATTTATAATTTTCAATACTTGGTTGCTAGTTGTTTGCAGTCAGTGGCATACCAGTGATTTATATCTTGAGAAGTCTATTTTTTGTTAACATGGACTGAGAGATGCCTAGCTCCAGATTTAATTTGTCATTCACCACAGTCATTTTCCATGGTCTTCTGGGCCTTTTGGTGCTCCAGAGCTCACCAGACTAATTCTTTTTAAGAATATACCAGACAGTTGACTTTGCCGCACCTGAAGTATTTTAAATTTCTCTGGTTTGTTTTGATTTTTGGCCTAATTTTTTGCTTACTCCACTGGCAGTGACAGCTCTTTGAACCTCATATTGAGAGCTGACGGCAACAGATTCAAAATGCAAACGCCACCCTTGGAATCAAATCTAGGCCTTTCTTCTACTCATTTGTAAATGAAATAATGAAGGAATAACACGCATCTGGCCATGAAGTAGCTGAGCTGCCAATCACTTTTTTTTGTCCTTTTGTGGGGAACAGTGTTTAATTGGTGTGACTTTTAGTGCTAATTCCCACCCTGGCCACCCAAAATAGTCTCTGCTTAAATAAAAAATAAAAAATACTTTGTGAAAATCCAGATATTTTTGGATCTTAATAGATGTGCCAACCTGAATTCGAACAGTAACTGTAAACATTTCTAAATGTTTTGTTCCTTGCTTTTTGGTGTGGTATGGGTCCATATTGAAGACATTTTCATTGGTTTTTGTTACTACCACAAGCTAATTCCATATCCTTTTTCTTAACCAAATTCATGGCATCTCTTGCCCCATGCACAGTTCAGAGTGCATCGATCATACTCGCCTGCTATGTTCAAAATGCACTGTTTTCAAAATATGTTTTTCATTGCTTGAATTCAGATTTAATTTTATTTGCATTTTAGCCAGTTGCACTGCACTAAACAGAACAGCAGCCATGACCTGCTTTGAAATACATTCTGAGGTTGTTACGGTGATGGAAGGAAATTGAACAATTTGCATTAATTTTCCAAAATGGCAAAGGCATTTTTTTTTGATAAATGCCTGAAGTATTGCAGGGCAGTCTCATGTCCTCACTTTGTAGACTGTGGTGAAGCAGGCTTTATTTCAGTTGCGTAATAACCGATTACTGTCCAACTAATATAACTTAGTGAGAAGCCCTACTATTCGTTTTTTTTTTTTTGTTGAAATCTCAGGTTTGCTGATCGCGCAAAAGTTGTGTACTGTAGTTTTTGTTCCTCATGGTGACAAGTTAACACAGGGATTTAACTTGCAAACACCTTTGCCTTTTTTAAACGGAAATGCGAAGTGAGGTTGAGATGGTGTGGTGTGGCTGCGGAGTGGTCGTGCAAAAAGTTATCGTATGTAATTATGAATGAACTTGTGTTCGGTAATCTTGGGGCGGAATATGAGCGCGCAATATCGCTATCCCTGCCAAGATTGGACCGGATCAACATTTGAAATCCAAGACATGTACCAAGCAGGATTTCAAGACCATGACCCCTCCATTACTGGTTAGCCGCCAGAGTCTAAGGGCAGGCAGGTGTATCCTTGGGTGGCGTGCGGCCTTTCTCTTACGAGTTTGTTTTCCGAAACCTGATTTGGGACTTCCCTCTGGATACAGTGGAGGAGTAATTGAGCTTTCCTTAATGATTTAATAATTTAAACCTGCTGAGACAGTGTGTGCACATAAAAGACCCTCTTTTGGGCATTTGGCCCCCTTTTCATCTTTGTTTCCAGACGATAACCGATTGGAATGAGGAACATCTGGCCTGATCAAATGAGTCTTTCACAGAAGTAAATGTTTATAAATCTTGTCAGTGGTTTACTACAGTTTCATTTCATTGTTGGCTTTTGCTAGGCTAATATAAAAAACCTGCAAATCTCTGTCAGCTCTTAACAAAGAAGGAACTTGTAACTGAACTAATTTGAGGACTGTGTACTTTGATATTTTGAGCTGTCTAAACAGCTGCTGCAACAAAAAAAGGCACTCGACGCACAGCTATTAAACCGCGGTCTTTCCTGTGTAAATGCCTCCGAGGCATTTTTTTGCCTGTTGTTTTTGGCTCTGTCTGAAGAAACTACTGAAAATATTGCATCCACTCGGAGCAAATGCACATCTCGCTCACACGTTTGCACATTTTATGAATTACAGAGTAACGTCAATCTCCCCACTAACTTTCAGAGACAGGTAGGCTAACATAGAAACTGACGGGTCACCATTGCATTTACATTCACTGTTCTATATGGCCTCATTTATACCAATGTCCGAGGGCACAGTACAATCAATCATCTCGTAGGAAGGGAATGGGTTACAGTGATTGCCACTAAGTACTGTACCCCTTGCTACATTTGTTGGCATTTTATTAATGGATTTTTCTTTCTAAAGGTAAACACAACCTGCTTCAGTGAAAGCCCTGTGCATTTCAAAAGCCCTGTACATGTTAACATTTGTGACTTAACAAGAACGACTAAATTTTCCACTCTTCCTGCATTTTGGCCGGGACGGTTATTTACGGAAAAATGAAGGGAGAATTTAAAATGGGTGTACCTTACAGGCCGCACTCCAAAGTATGACGTGCCAGCCGTCAATTTTTCGGCCATTAAGATGGTGCAAAAAAGTTGTTCTCGCACATATTCTTCACCTATTTGAGCAATTACCATAATGGTTGGATTTATATAGCCCAGCGTATCTTTATCTTTGGCCTGCAGCCCCCTGCCCGTCACGTAGGGTGGTGCTAATTGATGTGAAAGGCAGGGTTATTCAGCAGCTCCATCTTAAGCTTCTCGGGTGCGTGTGTGCGCGCATTAGCGCTCCTGCTCAAGCGTGTCTGCGGTTGTTTAGCGGTTCTCCCTTTCTTGCACGTTCGCGTCCCCTTTCCTCATGGAATCGCTGTCAGATGTGTTCGCCTAGCAATCTCTTGCCTGGAAAAAAAAATCTCCAGATTCTACCCACTTTTAGAGAGACTATAAAAGGTCACTTTTATGCCTGTTCATGTATCTCATGAAAATCCCAGATGACCGTAATTACGGCATTTAACTCTACACATTTTATCTGCATTATCAGCCCTAGATAAGCAATGGTCACAGTTGAAACGGGCGACAGACCGATAGTAACATGTGGTTCGGACCTCTTCAAGCATAACCAGAGATAGCGGCTGTAGAAGCTTAAGCAAACAGATGCGGAATGCATGGGTAACTTTTGAAGATAAAGACACCGTCGTGCACTTCAACTTAAAGACCGGTCCGTTTAAACTACGTTGAACAGCCTGGCCTGCGCGTGCTTCGAATCTCGAAGTGTGGGATCGCGCAATACCTCCTGGTTGTTTAAAGTATGCCTGCTTTTTACGCTTGATGTGCCTGTTCCAAGCAACAAGTATCAAATTTTGCGAGGAGCTGTTACTGCCGTCGGCTCGCATTGATGTCGAATGAGCCACATGTAGCTGCCTCTAATAAACAGTCATGATTCAGATAGTGTAAATTGGTCTTTTCTGTGCAGCAGTTGACCTCGAGGCGTCATGAGATGAGTAGCGATAAGTCACGGCCTCTGCGGTACGGTCAGTGGCTGGCTGCGTTCCCTACATTTCATGTGGGGAACAGAGGAATTTGGAAATTGAGGGTGCGCTGGCCAACTAAGTGTGGCCCTGGGATTTTCGCTGATAAGTTTTTCTCTCCTTTAAGGTTTCTGCCAAAATAAACCGCTTGGCGACTTCAATGTGGCTGAACCTGCCATTTTAACGCTGTGCAGCGATAGTTTTAATTTCTACTCTTCGACTTTTATTTAACTTGGGGCAGAGTGATTTGAGTTTTCCCACAATTTAATCGTTTTGCCTCAAAGTCTGTTGAGGGGCTGACAGGAAACCTGTTCCTGTAAGGATGTCATGCTTTTCTGATTACTGAGTCTGAACACAGAATCATTATTGTAATAACGGGCTTTTAATAAATGAAAAAAGTCAGGTCCACTTTCGACAGTGCTTGTCCTCGGTTAACTTTGCGTGTTCACCTGCTGTAGCTTGACTGCACTAGACCCTTGCTGTGGAAAATGTCGGAGTGGTAGAATTACAGCAGTTCAGGTCATTAAGTGTGGTCTTTATGGCCCTTTGTCCTGCAGGTGCTGGTGAACGACTTCTTCTTGGTAGCCTGCCTGGAAGACTTCATCGAAAATGCCCGCCTGTTCATCTTTGAGACCTTCTGTCGGATTCACCAGTGCATCAGCATCAGGTGAGGGCAAGACAGAGAAGAGTTCTGTTCTTCCGCTGTGAAAATGTCAGAGAGTTCCTTTTGAAACCTGAGCGCTTCATTTTGATTTTGGAAAATGCAAAGCTGTTAGTTTACTAGTATCTACAGTCTGCCAGAGAGCTTGATTTTCTGTTTTTTGCGCCATTTCACAAAATGTCCCTTCCAGAGTATGCGCTGGGAGTCACACTGGCTTTTGTTTTTTCTGAAGTACATTGTCTTCTTGCTGTCAGAGGAATTGATCCTCTCTGGGAATAATTACTCCTTTAGGCATTCAAATGTTGCTTGAAACTTGTATTAAATTCTCCCTGGTAACCCTGTACTATGTTACAAGAGTTACGATCTGTGAAAGGTAAACCTGTTTGTCACCACTAGACTAAACTTTTTGTCCATTTGCTTTCACATTGTTCTTGTGAAAGACTGGATAATTGGTGTTAAATTGCATCTGACTTTACATAATATTGTGCATTCAGCTTTTTGGATTGATTGTACATTGATCATTTATAGTGACTTCTCCCTTCGTCACAAATAGTTATACTCAAGGTCCAGCCAGCAAGCACACTGGCTGGAATCGGGCCCCTCGTTGGGTCTTATGTCATGTCGGTAAGTCCAGGAGATTTTCTGTGGCCGGGCCCCAGTTACTGTAATGACCCCCTTCGGACCCACAGTAGGCAGCATTGGGGAGGTGTGGGTAGCCACTATAATTATGCATACATATTTCCCATTGCTGGGACATAGTGCCACCGTTGAGAATATTAATTTGGACAGAACTCAGCAGATCGGCTCATACTACTGCAGTTTTTATGGCTCTTGGTGTCGGTCAGGCCGCACAAATCCATGCAGTGTTCCGCGCGGGACATCCCGCCCGTGCAGAGGTTGATTTTGGGAGCCTGAAGGATAATGGGGGTGTTGGTCTGGCTGGCTTCTCTGATCCACTGTTGCCTGAGGCTGCGTTCTTTTGTTTTCACTGGTGCAGTTTGTCCTCAGTGGTTTCATTTGACACTCGTTCACAACAAAAATCAGCCTTGGACAGCAGCCAAAGCCATGAGAATTTGCCGGCACTAATTATTGTGAGCTAGTGTGGAATATAGAATTGACAGTATTTGTCTGTAGTTGGGCAGACATTCTGGAATTGGTATTTGTCTGGTCCAGATCACTAGTGGAGATTGCAGATTTGGAGCATGCAGCCTTTGGGGACTTATTATCCTCATTTAGCAGTATCCAAAATAAACCACATAACATTATTATTGCGTTCATCGTTTTTGATGATCGTAATAATGGTATACTGTTACAGCATAGTTGGAAGAGTGGTAAATCTCAGAATGCATATTTCCAGCATCTGCCAGATGCTGCAGTCTGGTTGGGGTAGTTTGGCGGCTCTTGCTTTTCAGACGCTGTTCTGACGGAGGCCTTTAGCTGGAGAGGATGACATATTTTGATAACGAGCAACACCTGCTTGTCAGGGAACTGCCTGTTGGCCTGCACTTGAAATGGTTTCCTCTGAACATATGTGAATGTGTGTGTGCGAGTGAGTGACCTTGCTTGGCTACAGCTGGAGCAATAGGCATTCTAAAATTAGGCAGGTGTACAGTAGGGTTGGATATAAGTAATCCACTGCTGGTCTGGCATGTACCCTCTTTATCTTCTCAATTAGTTTTTTAAAATGAATTTGGTATCTCCAAGATCACTTGAATCTGGAATGTCCATGATGTACAAGCACGCTGTAACTCGTGCTGCCACCGCAGGCGAACAGGGACTGTTCTCCTCCAAAACACTGTTTCTCTTCACTTCGTGTCAGACCTCTTTTGCCCAGAATGTGGCCGAAGGAAACCGAAAGTGCCCAGATGGCCAGTAGGACCACTTGAGCAAGGAACTCTGCCAACCCAGACTGAATGTATCCCTCCCAGATATCCCTGAGCAGCGCAAAGCCAATTATTTGCTGCACTGGAGAGATTGCAGGCTACTGTTGGCTCTGCTGATGCATTCGATCTGATGTCACGGCGGTCACTACATGCAAGAGGCACCTTTACCCTCTGACCCAACAGAGGAGCCCTAACATCTCTGTAGAGCAGATAGCTTGAACACAGTTACACACTCCCCTTTACAATGGAGTGTCTGACTGCTGTAGCCCAGTCTTAAGCTATTCAGATCAACCTAGCTGGCCTCGAATGACTGTGATCGCTTTTCAGGGTCTGACACTCTATCTTAACAGGTTCCTGTTATCCCACCATGCCTGAGTTAAGTGACTCAGCAGTGATGTACTCTGGCCCTTAATGAGTTTTCTTAACTGATAGTTGGCGCATCTGTCCTTTGTTCTCGTAGTTCCTTAGCCTGAAGGCGCAGCCGTTGACAGCTGCTACAGCGAACAAGTTGTGCGCCCTACCAGATTTATTGCATCGTATAAATCCAACAAAATAGACTTTTTCTAGCTTTTAAGGCCAAAACGCATTGCTTGCATCTCTTACTGAGTTGGCTCACTTGTCTAGGGCTCACCTGCTGGCATTAGTGACCATAATCTGAAGTACAAAGAGGAGGTTTTTCCACAAACTTAGTTTTTGGAACCAAAAAACTTTATTCTTAATGCTAGAACTGGTGTTCTTATATGAAATATAAGATGTAAGGAATTCATTTTCCTTTGCTACTGCTTTTGAAGAAATTGGACTTTCCAGGCCATTATTGGAGAAAGTGATTGGCTGAAATGCTGATCTTTTGGTATTTCCAAATCATTGTAAGGTCCGCTGTCAAGGTTGAAATGGGGAATGTGATCAGTCTCTGCTGGAATCTCCTATTGCAGATAGTCTGGGATTGATTTGGAGTCTAGGTGTGCTTTGGCAGGCTTTCTGTAATCGGATCCATTCAGTATTTAAAGACCTCAAAGGTGAGTGGAAACGTTGTACTAGGAAGTTTGATCTATGATGTCCTTTGTAAAGCATGCACCTTGGTCAAAATAAGGGAGATTTCCAAAGGTATTAAAAGCACCACAATGTCTATTGTAGAATTCTTCTTTTTTTTTCTTTATTTTTTTTATTTTAATGAAAAAAAATATTGGCATTAACAGTCCCACTGGAATTTTGAATATCAAATTGACAGAATGTGTTCTCGCATGCCGGTGCATGACTCATACTGCCATCTTTTGGGTAGCACAGACGGTTAGCAAAAAAAAAAAAAAAAAAAAAAAACTAGACACATGTTGTAGGTAGACAACAATATGGTATATCCCTGAAACGACAACATTGTCCATTTAGTCAAATTTCAGATTTTAGCCTAGAATGGCCTCTACAGGAAAAGGTATAAGGTTCAGAAAATCAACGGGAACTACTTCGGGCTCCAGGAAGTTTTACCCGATTCCTTTAAGCGCCATTTGATTTGTTGCATTTTTGAAAATGTGAAGTTTCCTCTGAAGTTGGTGCTACAGGAACGGTCATAGTGTCA
Source organism: Gymnothorax javanicus (assembly GCA_029692085.1). Lineage (NCBI taxonomy): Eukaryota > Metazoa > Chordata > Actinopteri > Anguilliformes > Muraenidae > Gymnothorax > Gymnothorax javanicus. Next base: position 179,425,017 of record CM056193.1, on the reverse strand, counting down.
CCAGAACAGTAGGATTGCTCTTTTATGCACCAAGACAGTCACAGCAAAGTTGATCTGATTCACATCTGGACACTTTGACTTACTGCATGGGAAATGTGGTTTCACCTGATGGTGGCATTAAAGTAAAAGTACTAAAGTCAGAAAAACCGATAAGGCTCCTCCTCTGCACTGGGAATGTTGACCGCAGATTTGGCAGGATTCCCATTTAAACTATTCAACTTAAAGAATCGGGAGTTCGGCGTGGTGGTAGTGCTACAGGGAAGGTCCTAGGGTTTGCAACATCAAGTCTGTACCCTAAGAACTATCGCAGTCATTCCAATCGAAAATGTCTGTTATTTCCTTTGGAAATGCTATCTTTACCCAAGTTTTGGTGCTACAGAAAACATTTCAGGGCACCACAATCAGTAACTTAATCCTCTAGGCACCTGAAATGTTGATAGCAGATTTGACATCATTCCCATTAAAGCTGTTTGAGTTATTAAAGTTTCTAAAAAAGTAAAATTTGGCCTGGTCCTGGTGCTACAGCAAAGGCTAGAGGGTGACCAACATCAATAACAGCCTTTCTCTACGCACCAGAAATGACCAAATGTAGTGTGACTCAGTTCACAGGCAAACTGAGTTACTGCGTTTGGAAATATAAAGTTTGATCTGGTGGTGGCGTCACATAAACAACAAGAACGCTAAAAGTTTTTGCGATTCCCATTAAAACTGTAAACGTTTACGCGAAGGATCTGCTGAAAAGGCAAATCCATAATATCTCCGTGATATCTCCAAACCCTTTGTTTTGGGAATATAATAAAAAATAACAGAGACACTCAATAGCATGGTGTCGTTTATTACCTCCGCCCAACGAAGTTGGAGGAGGTTATGTGATCATTATCGTTTGTCTGTTGGTTGGTTTGTTGGTTTGTTCATAAGCAGGATTACGCAAAAAGTTATGGATGGATTTTCCTCAAATTTGGTGGAATGTTTAAGTATTGTTCAAGGAAGAGGTGATTTGGTTCTGGGAGGTCAAGGTCAAAGGTCAAGGGCATGCAAAAGGTCAAAAACACATTAGAAACATTTGCGTGAAGACTACAGGACTGCATAAACACAGGGGTTGCTAGCTAATACTGGCAAAAATAACATTGAGTACATTGGCGGAGGTACTTGCGCTCTCTGAGCGCAGCTCTAGATGATGTGGTTTATTGATGGTTGAATTGAACCGACCAAAAGAGTACATTTTTATTGAATAAATAAATTTGCCAAAATCAAGGTTTCATCATTTTTGGCACCTCTGTTTTAGTACTTGCTGCGAACACCTCTAGCAGGGATTACAGCAAGGAGTCTTTTCCAGGTCTATTTGACAAGGTTAAGGCATTAATTTGGATGGATTTTGGACCTTGCCTCTGTACTGGTCATTTTAAGATAGTATTTTTTAGTTTGCGCATTATCAGTTGCCTTCTTCAGTTTGGCCCACAGGCTTTTTGTTCAACTGAGGTCTGGTGAATGAGGCAGTCATAGCAGAATATTGATTTTGTTGTACCGGAACCATCTGCGTGGATATTTGGATGTGCTTTGCGTCATTGTCTTGCTTGGAAAGTTTGCTTACGTCCAAGTCTCAGCCCTCTATCAGACCCAACCAGCTTGTCAGCCAAAATTGCCTGATGATTGGTGGATTTCATTAAGACAGCGACCTTAACCAGTGGCCTGGACCTCTGGAATAAAAACAGCTTGAAACATTACTGATCCTCCTCTATATTGTACGGAAGGTATGATGTGTCGGTCTTACTGTGCGCCTGCATTTGAACACTAAGCATGCGGACGCTGCATTTGACCAATATGTTCAATTTTGGCCTCATCTGACTAATTCACCTTCAGCAAATGGCATGCAGTTGCTTGTGCGTCTTGTGGTCAGAAATGGCTTTTTTTGCTGTGAAATGGAAACTAACTTGCATAACCAATTTGAATATAGCCATTTTGAAATAAAACACTAGAGAAAATTTTCTGAGAATTTAAACATTGTGCTCCCTGGCTTTGTTAAAAAAAAAAAAAAAAAAAAAAAAATCACTCAGATGTTGCCTAATGTTAGTCTGTAGATACATTAGTTTGGACTAAGTGTTCAGTTAGGTGTCACGGCTAACATTACTCGCTTGCTAGTCCAACCACCCTAGTATGATGTTTTATATTAACACATTAAAAGCATTCTCTTCTATGAACTTAATACTCAAACTGCTATATGTCGTGTTTTTTAATTGTGCGTCAGGGACAAAGTTTCCCTACCTCGAAAAACTTAAGGCAGCCAGTCTCTTTTTGAATTTCATAAAACAAATGAATTGTTGTGTCACGAATGCCTGGCGAATTGTCTTGCGAAAGGAGGGAGATGGGTGAGGGGGTTGAAGGTCCATTGGTTTGTTTATATTCTAAAATTACAATTTACTCATCTTTATTGGAAAAATAAATTGGAATTCGGATTTTATCAGCCTGAAATGAGTCTTCATCTACCTGGGGGGGTTGCCCCAAGCTGAGCTTTTATATAGGAAACACTGTATGGAACAGTTTATTGTAGAGAGTTTGGGGTTTGGTTTTTGACTCAGGAGGGTGTTGCATGCTAATATATTGAGCCTGACCCCTGTCCTGATTAGCTTAGGTTTTTTACTATTGTAACTATTGATCTGTTTGTTATAGAGTTGGAGTTCTGTCATTTCAAATTCAAGATGGGGGGTCACATGTTCATTGATGGACCTCTGCCCCCTTGATTGGTTGGTATTTGATCCTTCAGAACTATTAAATTGTTTGTAATAGAGTTGAGGGTTGGTTTGTTGGACTCAGTTAAGGCTCACCTGTGAATTGAGGAAGTCCTGCTCCCTTTCCTGATTGGCTGATATTTCATCCTTCATAACTACACTGCTTGATCTGCTCCAGCCCCATGGCTAAAGCTAAGCAGGTGTGGGCTTGGTTAGTACTTGGAGACCACCTGGGAAAACAAAGTTGCCGCTGGAAGAGCTGTTGCTGGGCCAGTGGGTTGCAATCTTCCTTCTGGTGGAATAACCCCAAGTGCCCCAGTGCAGTGATGGGGACATTGTACTGATGGAGACGCAATCTTTTGGATGAGATGTTAAACAGGGGTCCTGACTCACTATGGTCACTGAAGATCTTATGACGCTCTTCGAGTAAGGGGTTTCCCGATATTTTGGCTGAATTCCCAACCTGCCTCTTTTAGATCATCCCCTGATCTAATTGGCTATGCAATTTGTTCTCTCCCCCTCCACCTCAACCCTCCAGGCTCCCTTGAAAAGGAGATTTCAACCTCAACGGGACTTCCCTGGTTAAATAAAGGATAAATATAAATAATTGAAACTGTCCAACCATTTGTCATGGAGATTTAGGGGTTTGGTCTTTGGGCTTGGGAAGGGGTCACATGTTAATGTATGAAGCCCCACCCCTTTCCTGTTTGGCTTTTCTCTTTTGTAAATATTGATTTGTGTATCATGGAGAGTAGGGGATTGGGTTGTTGGGCTCAGGAACAGGGTCACATGTTAATTGATGAAGCCTTGCCCCGCATCTGTGATTGGCTTATCTTTTAGCCAAACATTTATTTGTTTTTCTGAGTGAGTTGGGGATTGGGTTGTTTTAAATGCTAGCATCATTCTAATGATGAACAGTTTGGCTTTGTCAAGCCAACTTAGTTTGTTCAAAAACTTTCCATTGAGCTTCAGGTGATTGTCCTTGCACGATGAGATGTAGCTCTCAATTAGTCCTTCGCACTCCTGTATAAAAATAGTTTTAATTGAAGATGGCGTGTTTCTTACTAGAAATTATTCTCTGGAATCATACCTGTCAATATTGTGATAATTTAGATTTTGCCCCAAAAATACACTTAACACTTTTTATCCTATTCCTTCAAAGTCTTCGCACATATATTATATGAGCCTGGACTGGGGACTGACTTGGAGGTAAACTGAAACTTGAATGTTTGGCGGCAGCATACAACTGCAGGACACAAATTATTATTATTATTATTATTATTATTATTATTTTATTTTTTTTGCTGCTATGTAAGCTGAATGGTCAACTGAAAAAAACATTGTTCGAATTTATGCTAGCTTCATGCTAACAGCCTTTTGTAAGAGATTATCCGGGCAATGTACTAGTCGATCAATTTAGCTAGTACCCTGTAATCTGCTATTACTGCCACATATTTTTAATTTTTAATTATTAGACCACTGCTAACATGGTCACTTTGTTTTTTTTTTGTTTTTTTTTTAATATGGTGCTCAATTTTGCACAGATTTTTGGTCAAGTATCATCACCTGTTCTATAGTATGAAAAAGATCTTTCCTCACTCCTCACCCTGGTTGAGTCACTGGACATTTTGGTTTCTCAGAAAATCTATTTTACCTTTGGCGAAAAATGGGCTGTTTCAGTAGGCCTGAAATCTTATATTGCCTTCATTTTGGCTATCTTTACAAATGTAATTCCATTAAAAATGAAAGGAATTTTTCACTTGCCAGCTCTTTAACTGGAGTTTTGAATGTCCGCTGGTGCATGTCTATCTTTTCAAGGGGAGAAACCAGGATGCTGGCCCATTTTTAAACTGGGATAAATAGCCAGACCCAGGGGAAGCTAAATGCAAGCTTCCCAGTCATGATTCATCACCGAATCGCCAACTTCTGTGCTGTAACTGGCCAGTACAGGTTAAAGTTTAGGTCTTCTTAGAACTCCAGAGCAGAAAGGCGAGATGATGCCTGATAATTAATGGTAATGCCTGTTCCATTAGAGCTCGTCTCCGCGGACCCCCCCCCCTTGCTTCTTGAGAAGCCAAACGCCATTACAAGCAAAGCGTTGCCAGGCTTCTTTTCCCTGTTTTAAATTGGATTTTAGAATGCACACCATTTTCATTTAATCTGTTAGCTGACCCGAGCTCTTTCGGCAAAAGCGGGTTGAGTTACTTGAGGGCAATCACATCCACAGCGCAAGTTGTTTTTGGAGGGATATAACTAATGCATCCCCTATCATTAGATCTGACTTTCACTTGACTGACGTGCCCTTTTAATCCAATTGCTGTACAACTATTTATTTTCATTAATACAATCTACAAATTACTCTAAACCTGGCCAGAGTTAGATTGTGTTGCCTTTCATTATTTAAATCTTTGGCAATGGCCATAAGTGCCGTCAAAGTAGGCTCATGGCAGCAAAAGCAGGTCTGTTCACTTTTTCTTGGCCCATCTTGTGTGATCACCAGAGCCCAAGCCCCCCCTGTAAATGAGACTTTCACCCCCACCCCCCCCCCCCCCCCCCAACAATACCACCTTCCATCGTCTGTCTTTCTGAGCCATGATACAGTCTAGATTGCTTTCTCATCAAGCTTTTGGCTATAAGATTGCTAGTAATTCATTTTTGGTGTTTATGTGTAACATAAGTACCCTAACAATAACCTGAGCTGCAGCATCTTTTCCTCCAAAAAAAAACTAGCGATAGGTCAGTATCTCCAGGCACTTTTTTTTTTATTTGGCATCTACAATCCCGCCCAGATCTGTAATGTCCAGTCAGCAAACTGCGTATAGCCTTGCTCAAACACGACTCGTGCTGCCGTCATGGAGAGCATTAACAGTTCGCAGTTCTCCTCTGAATCATACACTTGTCAGCCACTGCTTCTTTTCACCCGTAGTTTCAAACCTGGCGCGCGCAGGACAAGGGTGGAGGAAACCCACACGCGCTTGTTCTGAATGCAGCCAGCGAGTACCATGATGGCCAGCAGGAGGTGCTTGAGCGGCGTACCATGCTAACCCAAACTGGCCATATCCCTCCAATATCCCTGAGCAGCACAAAGCCAGTTATTCACTTTATGGTACAAAGCTGCTGGGCATAGTTGGCACTGGCATGGTTAGATTCAAACCAATGCTGTGGTAGTCACTCTTGCACCACAAGCTGCACCTTTGCCGAGTGAGCCAGCACGGCATCCTCCAGCCATATTCTGTACTGGTTTGCAGTGTACCTGCCCTCTGGTGTGCGGTGCTTCCCACAATGCCTTACTCCAATGGCACGCTGGGAAAAATTACATATTCGCAGTCAAGTGAGACCCTCATCAAATATCAGTATGGGACGTTTGACATGTTAACCATCAGGCTTACGTACACGCACTGGTTTGCGGCTGGCACTCTTCAGAGTCATTTGGTTGTAATTGGGGAGCAGAACTTTTTCCCCCCTCTTCTATACCAGTATATTCTCACCTGGCAGTCCTAAAGCAAGATGATATTCTCTGGGTTCTGCCAGCATGTGGTGTAGCTGAACAGGGGGAGGTACGCGAGGTACACGAGTCTGGTTGTCTGCTGCCCTTCGTCTGTTTTTTAAAGTAGAGACCTTCCCTCTCCCTGGAGGACATGGCCTATCTGGGGCTTTCCAGCTCGCACTGCAGGGACTTTCTTGAGGTTGTTTTGCCTTTTCTATGAATGTTTTCTGTTCGGCGTTCATGTGGGATCGGCTGAAAGGCATCATTTCATTGAACGTGGTTTTGAGGTGCTGGAAACAAGTCTGTTTTTTGATTAATGGCCCAGGAAGAGGAAATTAAGGGGTGAACTGTTTTATATTGCACATTATCGTAAGCCTCACCTCTTTGCCCTCTTATTTGCATACATTTGTGTATTGGGGTGAATCATCTCAAATTTTATTAGCACAGGCAGGCACGCACACACAGACATACACAACACCTTTTTTTTTTTCTCTCCTCCCTCTCACCCGCTCCCTCTATCATTAGCATTGTGGGAAATAAGATTTAAAATGGCGTGAGACAGTCTCGGCACACACACACACACTCACGCAGTCTGTTTTTGACTCTCTCTCTGGCCCAGGAAGAGGAAATTAAGGGGTGAACACACACACACACACACAAACGCACCAAGTGTGTCTGTCTGTCGCTGTAGTATTCGTGCCATTTACCTGTTCACGCACGCAGGCACATTGCGTGAGTCTGTCGGTGCCTCTGGTTTCGCGCAGGTGCATGCGGGTGTTTTTTTGGGTACAGGGGGAAAAGCAGCATTTTCTCTCTGGCGATTCGGTTTCCTTTGCAGTCTGGGAGCTGATAATAGATGGGGATTTATAGGCCTGCGAAATGAAGCGCGGTCCTGCAGGAAATGTGGGGGGTTTATTGAAAATCCGCAGGAAGCCCCAGCTGCGGCCGCGATCAAAGGGCCGCCCCGTGCCTGCCTCCCCTCGGCCCGAGTGACGCATCTCCATCCACAGTATCAAAGTCAGACCCGTGGTCTGGTACCAATTTAGCAGAGTGAGGTGTGGGACTGGTGTGGGGGGACAGTAGCAGGTTCCTTGGCTGCTGTGTCAAGAGGGTAACGGGGAGCATGTTAGCCAAAGCAGGACATCAAAGGAGAGGGTCTGAGGGCCAAGGGTGTGAGCTCACCGCTAATCGAATTAGTCCCAAGTGTCGGCACATGCGCACGCACGCTCGGAGTCGAGGAATGAGCTCACCGCTAATTGAGTTATTCGGAGTATCACATCCATATGCGCGCATGCACTGACGCACTGACTCACTCGCTGCTCTCTAGCCAAGGAACAGAGTGGATGTGTTAATCAAATTCATCCTAACCCCTGTCCTGCGCTGCCTGTTTTCCTCATCGGCTTGTAATTAGTCTTATTGACCTGACTGTTGTCCTTTTCATTTTGTTGTGCTCTGCACTGTGTTCGGTTTTGTCTGTACCTTATTTATGCAGTTTTGTAGTTTGGGGGGATGTACGTACAGTCATGTCCATAAATATGTGGACATAGACAATATTGTTATTTTAGCTCTTTTCCATAGCATATTATAGTCAAAATTAGATGTTTAATGTAACCTGAAATTGCAGACTTTCAGCTAAGTGCACTCTCTGAAGAAGAGAAGGAAATTAGAACATTTGAATGCATTATTTCTGAGTGCTTTAACTTACCTAGGTTTTGTTACGAATACATGTATGTTTTATGAGTATATGTGTTACTCACACATTTTATAACTAAGCTGATAAAAGGCCTAGAGGTGATTCCATGTGTGGCTTTTGCATTTGGAAACTATTGCTGTCAATTCTCTATGTGAAGTTCAAAGAGATTTTGCTGCCTGTCAAGCAATCCATCATTAGGCTGAAAATGGCAAAAGCTTTACATGCATGGCCAAGTCAAACATTACCATTGGTAGGTGGTTGTAATTTTTCAGTTTCAACTGGTCGCTCAAGTGATGATTAAGTTTGATAGCGACTGAACAAAATACCAAATGCCATCGTGTTTGAAAACGTGGAGACTTCGGTGAGCCTAATGAAATGTCATTTTGTATAATCCAGCAGCAATTAATCAAAGCCACAAAGTTTGCTGTCGACATAGGGGCCATGCTTGTAATACGCTGTTGCCATTCCAACAGCATCTTGTTTATGTGAAGAAATAACATATTTTTCCTCTGACATTTTCGAGTTTGGTTGAAACTTAAACGAGACTGCACTGCTGGAAGAACTTAGGCTCCCGATAGTTGGGGGTACGATTGGCTCCTGAAATTTTTTATGGAGTGGATCCTGTGTCCGCAATCAGTGATAAACTGTGCCTACTGCTTAGGTCAACCTCAGAGCACAGCTCCACAGCTCACATCCATACTTTCTCCTGCCTTGCAGCATGCTCGCGGACAAGCTGAATATGACGCCTGAGGAGGCCGAGAGGTGGATCGTCAACCTGATCCGTAATGCCCGGCTCGACGCCAAAATTGACTCCAAACTGGTAAGGCTCTCAGACTTTTAGCCCAACAGGTCATACAGCAATCTCAATTACAACAACCAGTCACGAGTGTAACTCATACAACCCCATTCCTAAAAAGTTGGGATGCTGGGTAAAATGTAAATAAAAACAGAATCAAATGATATGCAGTTTATTTATTTAAGGAAGGACGCGTGTGCTTGCATTAATCATTAACAAGAAACGAAGAGATGGGCACACCAGATTTAGCAGAAAGCTAATTTCCATCCGCAGTCTAACGTAAAACATAAAAACACACTATACAATAAGTCATACAAGACATCCAGCATGACATCACATTCCTACAGTAGCCTAACGAGCTGCTCCTGATGTGTTCACCACATAATATATCTGAGGTCTCCTTTCTAATATACAGTAATTAAAAACGTAAGAATTAGTGGATATAAATATAATTAAAGAAATGTAACAATACAGAGAACACAATTATAAATTACTTAAGTGCTTATAGAAGTGCAAATGAGCTTCATAAAAAGAGCAATAATGACACTGTTGAATACCAACAAAGTTACAGAAATAAATGCCAGCAATGGTAATTCAAAGTTTCATGAATATATACCAGCAATGGTAATGGAGTTCTGCAAGCAGCAGTAAAGTGACAGTGCATGTTCAGCTGTAACAACCTTAAAATATAAACTAAATGCATGTAAAATACTCAGAATAACAACAGGAGTTTATTTACGCCGTCCCATATATACCCAGGACAGAAATCCCAGACAGCACCTCTTAATAGCACCTTAGTGCTGGCAGCGCTGATTACTTAGTTCATTTAAACACCATATTTGCTTGCAAATGGTTGAAATGCAACATAGCAAAAGTTGAATCTGAGAAATTTTATTGGTTTTCAAAAAATATTTGCTAATTTTCAATTTGATGCCAGCAACACATTTCAAAAAAGTTGGGCTGGGGCGGCAAATGACTGGAAAAGTTATATGATGCAAAAAAAAAAAACACCTGGCGGAACATCTCTTGGCTAATCAGGTTAATTGGCAACAGGTCAGTAACATGATTTGGTATAAAAAGAGCATCCCAGAGAGGCTGAGTCTTTCAGAATCAAAGATGACGAGGGCTTCACCACTCTGTGAAAGTCTGCATGGGCAAACATAAAATTGCGAAGAATTTGGGGATTTCATCCTCTGTGGCACATAATATTATTAAAAAGATTTGGAGATTCCTGAGAAATTTCTGTGAGCAAGGGACCAGGCTGACAAAACAATATTGAATGGCCATGATCTTCAGGCCCATTAAAAACAGACAGTATTATGTTGTGGACATGACTGCTTGGGATCAGGAACAGTTCTGAAATCCATTGTCAGTTGACACAGTTCATCACTGAATCCACAAATGTAACTGAAATATCTACCATGTAGAGATAAAACCACATATATAAAAGATCCAGAAACGCTGCTGCCTTCTCTGGGCCCAAGTTCATTTATGATGGACTGAGTTGAAGTGGAAAACTTGTGGTCTGACCAATCAAAATACAAAATTCATTTTTGAAATCATGGATGCTGCGTCCCCTAGACTAAAGAGGAGAGGGACCATCCAGTTTGTTTTTAGCGCACAGTTCAAAAGCAAACATCCATGATGGTATGGGGGTGCATTCGTGCACATGGCATGGGTACCTTGTAGATCTGTGAAGACAACATTAATGTTGAGCGATGGGGCGCCCCGGTGGCTCAGCGGTCTAAGTGTGCGCACCATAAAGGCTGTGTCCTTCCCGTGGCGACCCGGGTTCGATTCCGGCTCGGGTCATTTGCCGCATGTCTTCCCCATTCTTCTCCCCAACCTTCCTGTCTCTCTCTACTCTGCAACTGTCAAATAAAGGTGAAAATCCCAAAAAAAAATCTAAAAAAAAAAAAAAAAAAGTTGAGCGATATACAGGTTTTGGACAATGTATACTGCCATCCAGTCAATGCCTTTTTCAGGGACGGCCTTGCTTATTTCAGTAAGGCAGGGCCAAACCACATTCTGCGCATAATTCAACGCCATAGCACTGTAGTAATAGAGCTTGGGTGTTCAGCTGGCCTGCCAACAGTTCAGACCTGTCTCCCACTGAAAATATTTGGCACATTATGAAACTAAAAATATGACAAAGCAGGCTACGAAGTGTTGAGCAGTAGAAATTCTACATCAAGTGTGAATCGGAAAACATTTAGCTTTCAAAACAACAGTCCTTGGTCTCCTCAGTTCCCAAATGCTTTGTCAAAAGATGATGCAACACAGTGGTAAACATGCCCATTTCCCAATTTTTTTTGAAAAGCATTGCTGGAATCAAATTTAAAATGAGCATTAGGTTTCAAAAACAATAACATTTCTCAATTTCAACATCTGATATGTCTTGTTTGTACTATATTGTTAAATCGTTTAAAAGATTAACAAATCTTTTTTTATTCACATTTTACACAGCATCCCAACTTTTTTGGAGATTGTGTTTGAATTTAGAGGCCCCTTTTGCTTTATAGCTGGTAGCTTTGTTTGTATGCAGAATGAGCAAGACAAAAATACAAGGTTACGGGAGTCGCCCGTGCTTTGAATTCACAGTGCATGGCTCACAGTTTTTTAATATGCAGTTTACGTCACAAGAATGTCCTGCCCTCAATTAACCAGGTCCTCCTGTTGAGTAGAGTTCTGTTTGGGCTTGCGTGTGTACAGTCCCACTGTGCCTTTAGCTAATCACACAATTCCCCTGAAGTCTGTAAATTATATACCCTTTTACTGGAAGTTGTAACGGCTAACATAGAATTACCTCCGATATGCTTTGACAATCAGGTATATTATCTAAATAACTGCGGCCAGTTTTGTATGAAGTTGCTGCCGTGGGAACAATAGCTCCATCTGTAAGAGCTGTGTCCCTCTCCTGAATGCCATGTCTGCCATACTGTTCCCTCCCAGGGTCACGTCGTCATGGGAAACAATGCCGTGTCTCCGTACCAGCAGGTGATTGAGAAAACAAAAAGCCTTTCCTTCCGCAGCCAGATGCTTGCCATGAACATAGAGAAGAAGCTCAACCACAATAACCGCAATGAAGTGAGTGACGTTTGCCTTGATAGACGTAATATTACCTCCCAGCCTCCCCATTGCAGATTAACATGCCGCATTTCCAGTGCGCATCAAGATGATTTACCTGTCAGTGTCTAGTTCCCCAAAGGAAGGCCTGACTCTTTTTGGACAGAATTTGAAAAATGTTCAGGCTACGCACTGCTTTCAAAGTCAGGCATGCTGCTCTAGCAATTAAGCGAGTTTAAAAGTGTGCACTTTCATCATACTGGTCGCTTGGCCTTCAAAGCGCTAATGACAGAGCTAATGACAAGGTGGATGGCCAACTGCGCCGTAAAAAGAGCTAAACAGGTGAGTCAGCCAGCATGAATAACACCATCTCTGTCTGGTGATTATGAGCTCCGTTCCCTCCACGTATGAGCTGGAAGTCACAGATGTTTTGTATGGGTCTGGTTTTAGCAAGTCCTTCTCTTCCTCATGTTTTTTGTGGACAGTTGAACATTTTCACAATAGTCTGGCTACAGAGGCCTAGATTTGACTTTTGCTATTAATTTGCTTTGTTTGGATCACATTTTAATGAGTCTTTTAGTCAAGCAGGAAGGACCACCGCATTTTGCTTCATAATTTTTACAGTCCCCTATATGCTAGGGTGAACTGGTACATTTTGCACTTAAAATGTATACTTAAACTGTTACATTTTGCCTTGCTAAATTATAAACACAGGCTATGACAAATATGATTAGTCTCTTCTACCCGACAATTAATAATCTAAAATCTAATGCTTTTGTCTTATTTTGTTTTCCAGACCCCGAACTGGGCTACTCAAGATTCCGGCTTTTATTAAAGAAGGAGGAGAGGAAATATGGTTCTACATGACATGGAACATTCCCATCCCTATCTGACCCTTTTGCATTTAGTTCAACATAATATTGACTCAATAAAAATCCTTAAAAAAACCTTATCCTCCATGATTGTTTCATTTCTAGACTTGATAAATGGCAGTTGTGGTGTGCATTAGTTTCACTTCATACATTTGATGCGGTTTGAATGTGTACTGCGCCAGTGTGCCAAAAAGCTTTGGTGATGCAGCAGTTGTGTGTATGGTAATGATGAAGTATGTTTAGTCTGTCGGTCCTACTACATTTTAGTGGCCCGGCACGCCACGGAAATGGCACACAAGGTGGTATTAAAGTTAAAATGCTAGCTTGCGTATTCTTTGCCTGTAATCTTCTAAGCAAGGCTCAAGGGTACCCGCAACTCCATTAGCAGCAGAGCGATCTATTAATGCACCTGGCTGCTGAGTAAAAATGAAGGCTTTGTGGAAAGGCAGTTTCTGGAAATAGGACGGGATGGTTTGAGATCCCGTCTCCGCTGGTCACAGAGTGAGCTGACACATTTATGGGTCGGTCTTTATGGCCGAGGAGCGCACACCACAGCTGCCATCATTTTTAAAACCCCTTACAGCCAGACGAGTTGAAATATGACGTCACTGCCTGTTTTCCACTGGGAGTTTGGGCAGATCGGGGGTGTAGGAATTGTTTTACCGGTCATTCGCCGTGACACATTGCAAAAATAAAAGTGCTGCCTTATCACATTTACCTTAACTGTGCTTTTTTGTGTTGTTCTACTGAAACATGGAAACCAGTGCTAGGCCTGTGGCTAACAATCTCCAGCCACAATCTCTGCCATAACCCAAAGTAAATAAGGCCAGAAAGAGGTCAGTCACTTTTGATGCTCAAAATGTTATCCAATGCTTTTCCTTTTGGCTTAACCCAATAACCTTTACAGTGCTGTGTGCTTGTGTGGAACATTTGGGTTTTTTTCCTCGCGGCTAAGCGATTTCATCGTCTGATAAGAGGGGTAAACCACTTCCCTTTATCCTTTTCTGTACAACTTTAATTCTGATATAAGTTATATTCCTGCCGCAACATTGAAGTCTTGGAAGTGTCTGGATAGTGACCTGCTTGAATGGCTCTCATTTCTTACTGCTCAGTGGTTATGGAGGTAAATGCACACATTCACTGCTGTAATATTGTTTTTTCTCATCGATGTTGAGCGGCCCGAGGAAAGTGCGGTCACTCCAAATTCTTGGGGACCCCTCTGCCTTTTCTGTGAATTGTAGCTTTAATGCCATTAAACATCTGTGTATCTGCAAGACCGGCTACTGGCATAAACACGCCGCTCTGTTGTTTAGGGCAACAATACCGTACATTGGCGACAAAATTGGTTTTGTCATTTATCTTGGAGCACTTTCTGTCCACAGCAACATTTGGGCTACCAAAGCACAACTGCACTTTGTTATCCATGCTTACTTTCAAACTTCAGGAAAGCCCAATGTGTCACTGCGGTAGTTCACAAGCACTGACGCGCAGACAGATTAGAATGCTCTGAAGTGCGTGGATGTCCATTGACTGATTTCAGGTGACCTGCTAACCACTGATGCGATGGGTTTTCGCGGGTATTGCATCGTCTGTTTCCCGGAGGATCAGATTACCAAGGATTACTTTATTGATCAAGCATTACTTTCAGCGTAAACTATTGATGTACCACATTGGTCACAAACTCAACTGGAGTCAGTATGTGCTGTTCGTTGCACTTGTGTACCACAATTCTGGTTTAATTCAACAAGACAGTCGAATCTTGACTATAGCCTACCATAAAAATACTTGTCCTGGGCCAGTGCTGCTCCTAAATTAAGGCCTATGTAATTTCACAATCAGAGACAGTTACAGAATCTGGAACTGTTCGAGATGGCCTAAAGAAATGGACATACTGGTGCAGCAGTGGGATGATTGTTTTCCCTTTAATTTAGAAATGCCTGATAGGCTACTAGGCACTACTGTCACCCCAACCGGTTGAATCTTAAAATGCGTGGGCGGTGAACATGGGTTCGCTGAAGATTTTTTGGCTTAGTTTGCGGGGGTTTTTTTAATCCGTGTTTTTTTTTTCACTGGTTCCTTTAATTTGTTGGACTTGCAGGCAGGATGAAGGGACGTTCCTATTCACGAGCTGAAAAATTAATAGAAAAATAAAAGATTAAGTGCCACACCTAGTGGCAGGAAACGGTACAGCTCCTGTATTCGGCCAACATCCTCGGATGAATTTGTAGTCCACCTCAAGAACGCGGATTTGAGGATGCCCCTGTTCAAAGCACAGAGCTCTTCATGGGGTTAACAAGTTACATCAGATTGCTTCTTTGTCGATGCTATTGCCCTAACGAAGTCTTTGAAGACTTCGTTTCCAAGCAGAAATGGTTTCATGTTATTAAAAGTAATTGTGCATATATGTTCAATATAGCAGACGACGTCATCCTATAGTCGTGCTTGAGAGAAACACGTGTGCAACTAAGTATCACTCTTCGGAGTAAGAGCGAATAAGGACAACCTGATTTTTGAGCGCTTGCATTTAGGCTTGGTTGGCTAACGGGTTGAAAAGACTCGTCGGGATTATGTTGGTTTGAAACGGTTTACGTGAGGTTTTTGATACGTCTAGCTGGTATATGGCTTGTCAAAACCATTCTATAGCTGGTCAAATCTGCTTAAGCTGATCGAGTAAAATTGTGGGCAACTGTTTGAGTATCCGATAAGGAAGTGGCTATTCGCCCCGCAGCGGGGCGAGTTGAGAGAAATACATCAGCTATCTGCCCCGCAGCGGGGCCGATAAGAGAAGCAGTTCTGCTATTCGCACCACGGCATGGCGGATAACAGAAGCACTTCTATCATTTGCCCAGCAGCTGGGCCAATAAGAGATTTCATTTTATAATCCGCCTCAATCTTTGAAGTGTCGCGCGGAAGCGCTGCGGGGCGAATAGCCTCTTCCATTCGATAATGTTATCTTATCACCTGGTTGGCCTGGTAAAGGTGTTGACAGCACGTTTTAAACCTGCTTGACAATCGTGGGCTGGTTTAAGATGGAATTTTCAGATGGCCCGCTGGACTGGAAGGCCAATAGTGTGACATACTATTTGCATATTGTTCCGCCAAACCGTCTTCAGTAATGCAGTGATTTTGTTCAGTTCTGGTTCCTGGAGTTGCTTATCAAAATATTTACTAGTGGGACAAATGCTGGTGTTAAGACAGTGTCTACATAGTTAGGCAACGGAGCAATTGAACCGCACCGGAAATATAACGCAGCAGGAATTAAGTCATATTATTTGTGTTTTCATTGAAAGTAGCCCTCTGTTTGCGAAATTCATTTGTAGCCGACTAGACGGGAGCTTTCTTGCATAGCATAAGTGTCAGACATTAAGCCTAAGTGAAGAGTCAATTTCAGTGGCCTACCTATTTGTTAAACTTCCATATTAAATTTACTGAAATGAAGTGGGGGGGGGAATTCAGTCTCTGGCTTCCTTGTATTATTTTTTTATTTCAGTTGATTGTAAGAGACGACATTTTCATGGCAAAGTCCTCAGTTTTCATGGTGAAACTGGGAATAAGAACCATACGGAGATTCTCACCTGAACCCGTCAACCCACATAATAAGGTTATTCCCTGCTTCCCCTCTTTTGAAATTATGGTGAAGTTGGTCAAGCACTAGGACCCTGAGGGGCGCTGTATCATGTAGCTACTACAGATGCAGGGAACTAAACAGCATGTGTCATCCTCAAAATGTTAAAAAAGGGGGGGAAACTGGCTCTCGCCGAGGGGGCCGCTAACCCGACGAAGAAACCCCACAGATCTTGAAGTCTCCACGTGACAGGAGCAGCTATATAGAAAAACCGTCCAAGCATCAGGACCAGTATTGGTACTGGCCTCAACCGACAGCAGATACAGATGTATTACAAAGAATAGATAGTTGGTATCGGAGCTAATCCGGTGAGGATAAGTCAGAATCGTACCTTGTCTTAATTGAATTATCCAAGAAAACACAAGGCACGCTATTTAATCAAGAGGAACGCAGGTTGCCCCCGCGGAATCAAAGGAAATTGAGAGGAAAATATCTGATTGTAATCCAAACGGATCTCTCCTATCTGAAAAATAACTTTTCGCACACGAGGGATGCTGCATGCTCCAAGCCAGTTGTGGCTTTCTGAAGGAACTTAAGTTTAAAGAGGTGGATTTGTCTGGCATTCATGAAGGTATTTTCTTAATGCTGTTTTCTTAACTTTAGATGTACGCACACAGCATCTTGACTTGTGCTTTTATTTGCTTGGACTTGTGACAAAAATCAATAGCTGAGTTTACATAGCAGTCGAAATGAGTTTGTGTTTTGCGCTATGTTTCTTCAACAAACGGATGAGATAAGACTACGACAGTTAATTGTTGCTTGGAATTTCAATACAATTGCAACACAATTGCACTTTAAAAACATTAATTGTACACTACATTGTTTGCATGCCGCATTGACAAATGTAAGTTGCTGAACATCTTCAGTAATCCCTTGTCATCTTTTCTTTTGCAGAATACAAAGAGATACTTTCGCCTGAGTAAATCCGTGAACTTCATAAAATGATATTATCCGGAGGTGCGAAACTATGTTGTGGCTGTTCGTCTGATGCGTGACACGTTGGGATTCAGACTTTTATTTGAACTATTGATTTGTTTTTGGGTAAAGCTCCACAATAAAACTGACGAAAGGAATAGGAGGACTCAGATTTAGAAAATACACACCCAGGCATCGGCACTTCTAATTCAAGTTGCGATAACCTACAAGCCGCCCAGATGCAGTTTCGACTTTTCTCCTTTGCTCTGATCGTCCTGAACTGCATGGAGTACAGTCACTGTCAGCCACAGCGTTGGAAAAGAAACAAAAGAGGTCAGTACCTAAGCATGCCGTGCATCAGCTTCGTTTGAGAAAGTTCACAGATTGAATTGCATTTGACATGTTTTGAAAGCCATCCAAATCAATATTTTGTCAGTAAGTCTGGGCATATGAATTTGAGTTTAGTATGAGCGTAACAAATCACCCCTCGGCAACATTTGCTTAGTACAATATTAACAGGCTATTTATCGTATGCAAGTTAAATTACTTTGGTCGATAGAATATTATTAATTGCAATGCATCCACCGCCGTGTGTGCCCGCATCCCATATTCGCTTATTCATTCATGTTGTGCGATGTGTTAATGACTGGTTGCGTAAAAATAATTTCATTTTGTTTTGACTGCAGCATCAAGAAACTGTTACTTTTGTAACTTTTATTATATCGTGCCGACCTCTTTTCCCCGCGAATGACTGAAACTTGCTATTTTTTCACGCTCGTCAAGAGCAGGCTAGGCGGCGATTCCTGAATGCACGCAACTTGTGTGCTGTTAGCGTTCTAGTAATTGCGTCTTGGTGTAAGTGTGCATGTCAGAGTGGTATGAGCTGGAGAGACTGATGCACTCTTGTTATAACAGGAACGGTGACAAGACCAAAGACACCACACGGAGGCCAGACATTGGCCCTCATTGCGTTCAGCCAAAGTTGTTTTGCTGCTACCAATGACTTATCAATTTGAAACCCTGTGGCATCAGCAGCCTACCAAAGCAGCACATCGGATCTTGTATAAACATATTCATGGGGTTTTGCTTTTCGTTGGTATCTTGATTATTAGTGGCAAGACACTATAAAATTAATGAAGAGAGTCGGTAAGTGAATGGATGAATGAACGATTAAATTAAAAAATAAATAAATAAATACATTACATACATTCATACATACAAACAAACAAGCTGGTGAATATTGCATAATAGCCTTGTCTGAGATTTTAATGAATGGGACCTGAAATAGGCTATTCAACGTTGCTAAAGTGCCGTGAGTAGCAGTGTTTCCTTTAGGATTTGAATTTGGGAAGGCATCGCACTAAGCGAGTTGAGTTCGGACACTGGTCACAATAGCCCGTTAGGAAATGCAGGCCGCGTAGGTTACCTATTATCTGTACCTTCTCATTAGCGGCGGGGTGGAGTGTTTGGACTTTCATAATTAGTCTATGCTCCTTCAGATGGTTTGCGGAGTTCCTTGGTTTTTATCGATACCATCATAGCTGTCCGGACTATTTGTGCCAACAAAGGGTGTACTGTGTCTTTAATTAAATATGGAACTGCTTAGTGCAGCGGCGAGACGGTGAAGCCCAGTAAGCATTGCTCCGTCTGTCCTGGAGCACGGCTTAAGGAGTGGGCTGTGTGGGAGTGATTTAATGAATAGACGTTGAACCCACTGTCATCTGAATTGGCCCTCCACAAGCCCCTAAGCTGGTTTTAATAGATCTTATATCCGCTGATTGATCTTTGAACAATTGGTGCTTGCATAACAATCACATTCGTAAAAACTCGCGGATTTTTCTCATCAGTGCTCACTAGAACTCAGAATGAATGACTCGACGGTCTGCGATAAGCGCAGCCTGTTTGCAGACCATTCCACCACAAACCAGTGAACCCAGCCAAAGTCTGTCTGTTCATATAGCGCCACGGAATCTGACGTTTATACAGTAGTTATTGTGATCAGCGTTGTCATCATCAACAACACTGATGATGATGACGATGATGATGGTGATGATGACGATGATGATGATTATTATTTATTATTATTATTATTACATGACTCAGATTATTATTGTTATTATTATTATTAAAGCCGTTCGAGATTAAGGACGAAGCCTACACGAAGGGACGGGTCAGGTGGGTTTTCTTTCTAATTTTTTAAAAGGTTGGCCTCAGGTTCGTAAATTTCAACCCAATCACTGAGTTCACCGTGCGTATAGCCAATACCGCTGTTTCCAGCGGCAATAATCAGCCAATCACCCCGTGGTACTGGCGACGGGAGTCCTCAGATGCGCGCGCCATAAGATAATTTTGATAATGGAATCAAACCTTTGGCACCACTGAAGCAGTTATATCCTGGTAACTGCTAACAGGGCTGAACGCTTGCAGAAGTCTTGATTTATTTATTTATTTATTTTGTGGTATGAATAAAAGCGGGATTATCTGTTGAGGAAATGTTGGTATTGACTTTCCAAACGAACTTAACTATTTAACCTAACAAACAGAATCGACCGAAACTTGGAAAATTATCTTACATTATCTGAGGTCCTTTAGTTTAATTTTTTTCATTTGTATACTGAGAGCACCCGATGTAACCGATAGGCTCTTGATTCATTTCAACAATTTGGTATTATGATTTCAGCGCACAGTCATGGCAAAAAGAGATCTTTAACATGGTGGCAGACAGCCAGCCTTAAGTTTTTGACCATCCTTTATTTATCATGGATATTGAGAGAACCTGAGAGGAGCCGCAACTCAAACGACTGCGAAGTAGTTCAACACGTTTCTTGCCCTCAACTATTAGTGAAGTGCGTAAAAACTGAGATGTGATAATCTCCATTTCATTTTATTACGGGGTATCTATAATTTTAGCAGTCCTAGTCACTATTTCATTGAGAATTAAGTTAATATCAATGAATTGGCGGTCTTCTGGAGAGGCGCAAAGAGGCTGAAAACGATCTAATGCACCCAGTGTGCAGGCTGCAAGGTCTCATCAAATCTGCTTCGTTTTAGTTATTGTTTTGGACAGTAAATAAGCCATTCAACGTACTCACCCTTCCCCCCATCACTAAGAGAGCAACTCTCAGAAGGGAGGAGACGAAGTCGACAGGGATACGTCCAGACTCAAGGGTATTACTTTTCATTTTATTCTTTAGCTAATGATGCCACCTGCTGACAGTATTAGAACAGAGGACTGGTTTGGGACTGATACTCAGAGGGGGACTGATCCTTTGGGAAATATGTTGAACTATTAACTCCAACGGAATGAAAGAGGTGAATCAATGTCTTGAACCATGTAACTGGTATAACACATCTTTGTGTATAGAGCACTTATTTGAGGTTGCTATATGATATGCTGTTGTACAATGGGTTTGAATTCTTATTTGGCTTGGTGAAGTATGGTAATCCTTTTGACTGGATTTGAGGGGATTTCTTCATTGACAATTTTCATTTTTGCAGTCAGGTTTCTTTCACGTATTGTGATTTCTCAAATTGCAAAGTCTGGACAATTAGAAAGTAAGTGCTAAAATACTGTATCTCTCTTAACTATGATCACGTAGAGACCACTTGTCCACTCCCCCTGTGCCACACGCACAAGAAAAACCACAAAATGTCTTAAGAAGAAGAAACAACCGCATGCTGTGTCTGGGGGAAAGGTGGTGTGAACAGCTCCACTTTGTTTAAGATCAAGTATTGAGTCACAGTCATTCCTGAAACAGAGAAGGGAAAGGGAGGGGGGGGGGGGGCTCTTATTCTGGTGTAGGTCCATGGGAAACTCGTAAGCCAGCATTAGCCCGATGATCCTCCTGCAAACCCTGGGTGGACAGCACAGAACAGCATTCAGAACCAGTGTGGTTCAGGAGCTCTATGGGAAGCAGCTATCTCCTCAATATTGGTTTGATTGTGCTGAGGGATGAGTATTTCAGCACCATGCAAGATGCACTGTTTGCTACAGCGTTGCATGGTAGTGACCTCTTGCGTTAACTCTTGTTAGCCGTACAGTTTGGGCTGGAAGCTTATAGGCTAAGTCGTGACCCCCGGGAGAAGGTTTATAATATGACGCAAACATTTTCATCCCCGGCAGATAATGCGGGGGGATGCAGTAGTCAGTGTGGCCGCCTGTTTGTCCGTCTGTTCATGGAAATTTAGTTTCCAGGACAGAACTTGAAACCTATGTGGAATTTTTTCCTGAAACTTTACCATTATATAGACTGACCACTGAAGTGGTACCTTTCGCTATTTCTGAATCTATACTATTTTCATCGCCCCCGGCATCTAATGCGGGGGGGGATATAATTATCAGTATGTCCGTCCGTCCGTGTGTAATCATTTCATTTCCGGAGCAGAACTCGAATACTGTTCAATATTTTTTAACAGAACTTACTCAGCATATTAATTGGGTCCTAGACTGGTGCCTTTTGATATTTTTCGGATTTCTGAGATTAGATTGCAGGGGCTGGGGGTATATGTCATCTTCTGATGACTCTTGTTTATAGAAGTTTTGACTCTGTTTTGTATCTGATTATTGAATTCTGCCTGTCAACCCTCACCGCAGCTATGAATTAAATTTTAAGCTAACCACTAAGCAAGACTGAAGTTCTGTGTTGTACCTGGTCAAATGTGCATCAGACATAATAAGTAACCTATACTGGTTTAACAGCAGATGTAGTGTTTATCTTAATTTTTTTTGGCCTGCATAACTTCCTGTTGGTACTGTGATGCATACCGAGTGTCATTTGGGGATTAGGATCAAGTTACACATTTTATGAGGTCGGGGTCTATGGGATGGGGGGCCCCTAAGCACTGATTCAGGGACAGCTCACCCAACCCCCAACCATGTCTGACGGCCATTATTTTGTTTAAATAACTGTAACTGATCCTCGATTCGCGTTATGTACACAGTTTCATGAAGGGCACCCCCCACATCCCTACTTCCTATGCTACAATTGATCCTTATTCCCATCCCCCCCCCCGCTGCCTTTGAAAAGTTCACCGTGAAAGACACACGAGCCACAGCCTTGAATGTTGAAGTGATCCCGGGAGAGCCCTCTCCTGCCGGCTCATGCTCGGGCACAGTGATCGCAGCAGGTCCTGAGCTGTCGGGTGCAAGTTACCAGCAGACCAGTGCCGTCAGAGGCTATATAATACTTTGATTAAGTGTCTGACAGCAAGGTGGAGAGCTCCCAAAGGTTTTACGGCCTGGCATTTTGAATTTGGAACAGGAGTAAAATGACTTGGGTCGTCATGGCTTTTATTAATTGTTTTAGCGTTGAAAAACTGTCACTCTTGCATGACTGCGCCACATCTCTTGAAATTTTTTGCGGTGGTGGTATTTTCATAGCTAG
This sequence comes from Gymnothorax javanicus, assembly GCA_029692085.1. Lineage (NCBI taxonomy): Eukaryota > Metazoa > Chordata > Actinopteri > Anguilliformes > Muraenidae > Gymnothorax > Gymnothorax javanicus. Next base: position 179,402,453 of record CM056193.1, on the reverse strand, counting down.
CACACTTCTCAAGCATGGTGAATGCCTGATTTGATTCGATAGACTAGCACTGCGCTGATTGTTCTGTCGAGCGATGCCTCCGCGAACTTGGTTACATGGTTTCCTCTGCGTAATGAGAAAGTGGCGGTATTTCATGCGTGAGCTCTGTGCTCCTTAAACATTTCAGCTCTTGGGTTTAAGGATGAGAGAAAAGGAAAATGTTGTATGAGGGGATCAGCTGGATGTGGCCGAAAACAAGCAGCAGCATCACCTGAGAAGGATTAAATCCCGCAAAGTCCTGACCCAAGTCAAGGCTCAGCACCCTGGGATTGTGTTCCTCTTCTCCGGTGCAGCAGCTGGTTCCTCTGTTCACAGTGTTTGTGTGTGAATGTGAGACGTGAATGAGTGCTACGTAGGTAGGAGGGTGCTGTATATGAGTTTACATCTGTGTGTGGGTGCTCGTACGCAATTATTTCTGTGTGAATGCAAGTGTTTGTGTGTATAGGCAAAAGAGAGTTTGTGTGCATTTGTGTGCTCTGGTAGTCGGGCGCAGTAAGACACTTCCACTGCTGTCTTCAAAACACTTTGTCCCATTTAATAAGTTTTTATTCTGTTCGTCTGGGTGGTTTCATTACAAATGTCTGTTCTTGGAGGTTACCACGTAAAGTAGGCATATGTAGGCTGCAAACACTTTGAATCTCAAGGGATGAAATGACAGAAATTGCAGGAAAGAAATACTGCTGGAAATATTGAACAAAAAAAAAAAAATGGCATAAAATCAATGCCCTTGCAGGAAAGGTCATGCTTAGTATACAGCCTCTTCATCACATAATATTGACCAGTACTGAATATTCCTCTCCAGAGCTAACACACAACCCTGAATCTTCCTTTGGAGAGAGGTCTTCATTACATCAACTCTCAGCGAAGTTTGGAGGCTCTTATCCCTCTTAGGAGCTGCACAAGGAAGCTGTATTAAATAGGATTAGTTAGCGGCCACATGATTCAGTGTGGATAGCCTCTCATTGTTTTTCTTCTAACATAACATCCCTAATTTTCAGAAAGATCCATCGGTATATGTAGTTCTTTTCCGGGGCTTGCAATGTACACTATGACAAAATGCCACATTTTGAGATATGTGCAGAGTGCTAGCAATAAAAATGTATTTGGGAATGCGTGTGTTTCCTTTACTACTGAGCAAACCTTTTGACCATTAGACAATCCTTTTTTAAAAGGAGTAATGTCTACTAATGGTCAAGCTAATCTCCTCTTAAGCCCATGATGGAATCATGAGGTAGTGTTGGGGGTTCAGCAGAATTCTAGGTTTGCTGCTCTGTCAGATAGCCCTTACCCCCTGGGAATATTCTCAGTTAAATGTTCACATATTTTTGAACAGAATGTTTGCTTTTTGAATTTCAGCACGTAGAAACTGATATGAGAGAACAAAAACATGTACTTTGGAGTCTATACATTTGAGGCAAAGTGGTTGAGTGTTAAAATTTAGCTTGCATTCATTAAGGGCTTTATCTTACACCTGGCACAAAGCGGCGTCAGTGTCTTCGCTTGTTTCAGACCAACGCAATTGTCATTTTCCCGTCCAGTGCCCACTTTGTTGAAATGGTAAATGTGCTTGTGCCCATCTGAGTAGCTCTGGGCATGTTGGTCTTGAAATGAGGTATGGTTGGGGGCATTGTTGGCGCATTGGTTTCTTTGAGCAGCGAAAGTGATTGTGCGATTGACCTACAAAAAGCTGGTCTCACGTCAATGGTGCAGATGTCATATACACCTTCGTAGGTGGGTGCACAATGAGCTTACACTCTGCTTGTTACCCTCACAGTAATGTGTACCAGTGCATTAGGTGGCAAAACATTAAAAATGAGAAGAGTACAAATGAGAAAGATTGTTATTGTGGAATCCTGCTTTTGCCGTCGATGGTCTGCTCCCACGCTTTCTCTTTACGCACAAGTAAATCCGTTCCCTCAGCAGAGAAGTGTTCTTTCCTACTCCTTGGCAAATCTGCCATAATAATGGCAATACGCCAAGGTGCAGCCGCACCTGGCTTTTAAAGGGAATGGGAGATGACAGTAATGTCCAGATTCTTCATGTTACGCCCCAAACACACCTATGAAAACCTCTACAACTCAGCTGATACCATATGTGGGTTCATGAAATGCAGCTGCTTTATTCAAACCTGGGGAACTAGGCCTATTTTAAATTCTAGTGGAGATCACAAGGTTTCCAAAGATCCCAAAAATGTCCTGCGGAAACAAAGGGAAATATGTATAAAATGATGCACGAGATATAGATACTTTCTGTTTTGAAACATGGCATCCAGAGTTTGAATATATCTCAGTATAAGTGTGATGTGGCTTTAGTGAAGCGCTATAACCAATAGATGCAGAATATGTTTGTGACATTGTCCTACAGTGTGGGGAAAAAATGCTGTTTCTAACTTTGAATCTACTGAAGAGGAAATTCTAGCGAAAAACAAAGTTTATGAGGTTAATTAAGAAACCAAGCACAACCCCTTTGAACCATTCGCCCTACTTTGTGCTGAGATTATCCAACATTAAACTAGCAAAAGTGGATTTGGACGCGCCCTAAATGCACTTGCGCCATACGGTTTAGACCATCAGATTACTAAAACATAGTCCAAAGAATTGAGTTGGGCTTAAAGCAGTGGACCTGAAACATTAGATGTTAATGAGATGTGAGAAAGATTGATTTCCTATGGATGTGCAGCCTGATTTTATATCACTTATAAATCCATTTTCATTTACTATTGAGATACATTGAAGTTGCCACTGCCTTTTTCCCTGAAAGAAAAGACATGGGGTACATATGTATTCCAGCCTTAACTATTGTCATCATAGTGTCACATCTGTTTGTGAAACTAAATGGTTAGCAGATGTTTTCTTCCCTGCAACAATTTACCGCACTGTAAAAGCTCATTTTCGGAAATGTGAAATAAAATGGACCTATTATTTGTGCTATAGCATAGGCAATACATTATTCTATGGTAATTAGAAATGCCAGGTGTGGACAAAAGAAGCAATGTAACCTCTCAGTGAAAGAGAACTTTTTATAATAATCACATAGGCCTGCACATTTTTAAATTTTTTCTTAAATTTATTATAACTTTACATGTTTCCTAACAATAAATGTCAAGCCAGTTTCTGTTTTGTCTGGTAGTCTAGTTTATTGTGTGGTAAAACTCTTTTATAGTAGTTACTCCAATTCATGCGTGGAACAGTAAAGCGAAATGAGGTAAGTATGACTTTACAGTCAGTAAAGTATGCTAAATGTGGATACATGGAACCAACTTAGCAGCATTTATGGCCTCAATCTGGACACCCCTGCCAAAATGGCTGTTTAGATATACAGGGTGAAAAGGTCACTAAACCTGATGTAAGATAATATGGTGTCCTTCTAAGAGTGAATATACAGACAACCAATTGACATTGTAGTGGCTGTTATATGCTGATTTGAGTTGGAAAGTAGTAAGCTTTGAGGATTTCAAATATCAGGCATTGCAGACATGGCCACTAAGCAATTGGTTTATGTCCCTCCTCCTGCTAGCAAGTAAACTTACTCGAGCTAACCTAATTCAGCACCACAGCTTCCCGGCCATTTTATATTTTATTTATTTGCTTGAAAGGACAAACGACGCATCTTGTTGGATTTGTTTGCTGGGTTCAAAGGCATTGTGGTAGATCAGTACAGTTGCGCGTTTAGTATTCATGTCCGTGCATTGTTTGCGTGGGCACAAAGAAGGGGCACTGTCCGGGAGTGCACTGCCAAATTGGGAGCATATGGCAAAGCGCTGTGTCACAGTCTTGAACACCGAAATCAAAATGGAGGTGGTGAACTCCTGGTGCACCAGTTCTTGCAGCTTCGGTACCTGCCATCTCCCCCTCCGTCCTTGGATAACTGAGCAGGGCATGATATTGAGATAGGTGAGGGGAGGTAACAGTAGAGACCGGCGTAGAAGGAGAGGATGAACAGGACTACCGGGGGTGGTGACTTAAATAGTACCCAATATACACAGAGGCTGGCTTTTCCCTCATTTGTGCCAAATAAATACAGCCGTAGTTACTGTACTACTATTAATAACAAAGATTTGATAATTTTCTTTTAAGGACGAATGACTAGCAGCTGGCTGTCAAGTGCATCATTAAAAGCTATGTGCTTGATTCCAGTAATTGGCTTCTCTGTGTTGGTTCCATTATTTCTTTGTCATTTATTGCCACTATTCAGTGTACATCTCCTTACTGCATACCAACATTCTAATGGCAATGACTTTTAATGATGACCGTTCGACTACGTCTGGAGACCTATTGTGAAAACCCACGTAGCTGTCCCCAAAAACCAGGTTATTTACGCCTGCGCAGCTACTCCAGGTCTAAGAGCTGATATACCCCACCACCATGTGCTGCAGATGGACAGCATTTTTCGTCTTCTTTTATGAGACCTCTAATTACCCTTACACACCACATCAAAATGGGCTCCAGCTTGCATTGCCTGTGGAAGGCAAGAGGAAGTGTGCTGGTCAGATGTAATATAGTGTCTCACAGCAAAGGACCTCGCCTAATTTGAGAGTTTGACAGAGCGAGCACCCTGTGCTCACCTATACCACCTGCCCACCCCTCCGGTGCCCCTCCAGACCAGTGACTGACCGCCCCAATGCCTATTTGCCCTGCCCACTCTAATTGCCTTGAAGCAGCTGCCAGTTCTGCGACAGGGTGAAGACTGCTTCAAGCCGCTATCAGACAGAATGGTTTCTTTTCGCCGAATTCTGAAGCCGAGCGTGTTTTTAATCATGGCAGCAGATGGTAGTAATCTCTAATGTTCTGCTCATTGTCTTTCACGAGTTTGTGGAAGGGTGCGCTTCGGACGAGCATGAATCCCCTGGGGATTGGAAAGGCGGGGGGTGTGGAGGAGTATTTTTTTAGATGGAGAAGTGCAGCTGTAATTAGTTGTTTTCCATATTGCTTAACTCCCATTCAGCAGCAGTGTGCATCTCAAAGGGAAAGACTTACTTCGCAATGTGAACAACTCAGGTATTGATTTAATTGGCTTTACTTGGGTAATCTTACAACCCCAATATGGTCAATGTAAATAAAAAATGTATTTTATAAATCATTTTTGACCTTTATAAAATTCAAAACAATGCCATACAGAATATTTTATATTTAAGCTTATCTATTTTATTGTTCTTGTGCGAAAATACACTCATTCTGAATTTGACACCTGTAATATCTTTGAAAAAATTGGGGACAGAGGCTATATAAAGCTATAAAAATGGTAGAATGTTTGGAAAAAGGGTGAACAGGTGTTGAACTGGTGACGCCAGCATGCTTGGGTTGGGAAAGGAGAATCCATAGAAATCCATAGAGCCAGCCTTTTCAAACAAGGATTGATTCACTTTGCAAAAAAAATGCATGATCATATATTCCACCTGTTTAAGAACAATGTTTCTCAACGTGCTATAGCAAGGATTTTAGAGATTTCACCCTTTACCGTGTATAACATCACAGAGAGATTTACGCAGTGTGAATAAAGGGCATGGTCAAAAACCCAAACTGAGACCTTGTGATCTTCGATCTCTCAGGCGTCACTGCCTTGAAAATGAACATACATTTGATGGATATAACCAGTTGGGCTCGAGAAATTCTTTGAGAAACCTTTGACATCAACTACCATTCGTTATTGAATCCTTAGTCAAGACTGTTGGCGTCCTCAGATCCCAGATGATTACCAAGTTTTGTTAAAAGGAAATCTGATATATATGGACACACACACACACACACACACACACACATTCACCGACCACTGCATTAGGTACACCTTGCTAGTACTGGGTTGGACCCCCTTTTGCCTTCAGAATTGCCTTAATTCTTCGTGGCATAGATTCAACAAGGTGTTGGAAACATTCCTCCGAGATTTTGGTCCATATTGACATGATGGCATCACACAGTTACTGCAGATTTGTTGGCTGCACATCCAAAATCACTTAAACCACCTTCCTTCCCTATACTGATGCTCATTTTGAACTACAGCAGGTTGTCTTGACCATGTCTACAAGCTAAATGCATCGAGTTGCTGCCATGTGGTTGGCTGTTTAGATATTTGCGCTAAAGAGCAGTTGAAGAGGTGTGCCTAATGAAGTGGCCAGTGAGTGTGTGTGTTCTCGATCAGATTATGGTCCACATGAATGCCCAGACCCCGGGCTTCTCAGCGGATAATTTTCCAGAGCATCACACTCCCTCCACCAGCTTGTCTGCTTCCCACAGTGCATCCTGTTGCCATCTCTTCCCACAGTGCTTCCTTTTGCCATCTCTTCCCCAGATGTAAATGCAAACAGGAGTCATCTTTTTTTCCATTACTGTAAAGTCCAGTTCCGAAGTGCGTGTGGGCACTTCTGACCGTGGAAAGGAGTGTAAATGGGCACTTAGACCAGTCTGTGGCTACAAAGTCGCAAATGCAGCAGGGTGCAATGCACTGTGTGTTGTGACACATTCCTCCCTTTTCCATTTTCTGCAATTTGTGCCACAGAAGCCCTAATTTCTGTTCAGACCAGACAGGATTGCATTCATTGCCCTCGTGCATCAATAAGCCTTGGCTGCCAACACTATGTCTGTATTTTGTGGTTTGCCTATCTTTGGACCGCTGTGCTCACTACTGCTGACACGGGTTACCACTCAAACCTAGTTGCTTCAGAGATGCTCCGGCCCAGTCGCATTCCTTGCAATTGCGTGTTGAGAAACGTTGTTCTTAAACTGTCGGACTGTTTGCTCACGCAGTTGTTCACAAAGTGGTGAACCTCACCCCATCCTTGCTTGTGAACGACTGAGCCTTTCGGGGATGCTCCCTCTATACCTAATCATGACACTCACCTGTTTCCAATTAACCTGTTCAGCTGTGAAATGTTCCAAACAGGTGTTTTTTGCGCATTCCTCAACTTTCCCAGTCTTTCGTTACCCCTGTCCCAGCTTTTTTGGAACGTGTTGCAGGCATCAAATTCAAAATGAGTGAATATTTTCAAAAATACTATAAAGTCTATCAGCTTAAACATTAAATTTCTTGTCTTAGTAGTGCACTCAATTGAATATAGGTCAAAAAGGATTTGCAAATCATTGTATTCTGTTTTTATTCACGTTTTACACAACGTCCCAACTTCATTGGAATTGGGGTTTGTATATTTGATATTACCCTAGGTACATATCACTTTTGTGAAAATTTCATCGGCTGAGAGCATGGGGGAAACAAATCACTCTGTTACATCACATTTTTAATATTAAGCCAAACAGAACACCAAGTGTAACCTCAGTTACAATGGTGTGGCTCAATGCTGTAGCAAACTAGCTAAGTGCCACTCACAAATCTAAATTAACGTTACTTAGCTAGCTAGCATGCGCACAGTACTTTTTCATAGCTACTATATACCTGTAGTTTGTTGGCTAGCGAGCTAACATTAGCTAGCTACACAGTTCACTGAATTTACAAACCGCTGCTAGTTGAAACGCGAATGTCTGTGACTCAGTGACATATTTGGCAGCATAATAGAGTTAGCTCAATGCTAATATATAATGGGCGCTAGCGGACATTACATTTGTTTTCTATTAAATTACGCGATTCCGTTATGTGGTAAACAGAATCTTATACTCTTGGTCAAGTCTTATGAAAGTTATGAAACGAGTTGAGTAAATGGAGGGTTTGTTGCTCGCTCGGAAAATTAAAAAAAAAAAAATTTCAAATGACACGCCCATTTGTGTAAGATCTTATATAGAGCATCTTATATTGCAGCTGTATCATAAGCCTTTTTATTTTTTGCATACAAATATCCTTTCCTCAGAAATGGCTCCAAAAGGGTTTCAGACTTGAAATTGGTAGTTGAATCTTTGCAATCTGTAAAACCTAATGTGAAAATTTAGATGTCTCAAATATAACCATTTCTCACACATGGTTTGTTACATATTTGTATATATTGTTGGTATTACTGAAGATCTAGAGTTAGGCAGACCTCAGTAGTGGCAAGTGGCCATATTTTAAAATCCATGCATTTATGAGGATTTTTTTTTTTTTTTAAAGATCAGTAAGTTTATTGCAGGTAAATCAACAAGAGAACCATTTTTGAACATTCTCTTTTTTCTTGCACTTATATTACATTTTGGCTGACGTAATTTTGGCTTTTTTTTTCTTTTCTTTTTTTCTCTGAAGGGAAGCCGTATCTTTATGCTGGCAGTCCCCATAAACAACAGTCATGATGACAAAATGAGCCATGCAGTTATCCTAACAGGTGTTGTGTGGGGCGCTCTAACAGATTGCCTGTACTGAACCAGCAGTCATCTATAAGTGACTGAGTTTCTTCAATAATGCTAACTTGCAAGCCACCCCTGAGTATGGCTATAAGTTACAGCTGGATGGGGAAAAAAAAAACAGTAAAGACTGTGTGCTCTACCAGAGGAAGGACAGCAGAGTAATTAGCTTCTTTGTTGAGCTCTGAAGTAACTATACCAACCATATTTATCTTTATACTGCTTGAGTTGGTTCACCCAAGCTTATACTAGTTGGGCTAGCAGATATGATTAGTTATATGGACAATATTTCAGGTGCAGTATGATTACAATGTTTCTCCTTTCATGAGCAAACTGGAGCAGCATCCACTGATGCAATAATTGGCCATTTTTAAGAATGAGCACAGTAGTTTGTATTTTACCTTTGGACAGTTGGTCTTGAACTTGGAAGGTCTTTCATGAAATGAAATGAGACCGATCGAGTCCTTTCACTTCAATAGTGAGTATAACCAAAGGTATCAGTGTTTATTGTCTTCATTGATGACAATTATTGTTCTTTATTGTTATGGATTATCTTGCCCAGCTGCTAAACACTGTTAGAAGGAGCATCCTATTGTCAATAAACAGGGCAGGTGTCACATTTAGAAACTGAATTCATATCCTGTTCCTCAGTAATGGTGAGCAAGCCTAACATTGGATTAAGATGGACTACATTATATTTACTTTTTAGTGCCAAAGCTGAGGATAGCAGTTATCCACCCTGTTCGTTTGGACGCACTAATTGGCCAAATATGTAATAATTTCAACCAAATTTGTCTTAGATGTATCTCTAAACTTTAATTTTCCTATTTGAAGGGTGCTTTAGCATCATTTATTTAAATTGCTATTAGGCTTTATGGATTTCGGCAATCATCGGCGGAATGGAAAGAATACACTCGTCGGGGATGGGTTTGCCTATGATGAGGCACACTGCAAACCACAGCCCCATAAGGCTTGTGATGATCCAGGTCTTTGCCACTGTCTGCTCTGGATTGGACCATGGCCGCATTCCCTCATTGGAGACTAGGAAACACAGGAGTATAGTCTCCCAAATGGGGCCCCGGTGCCCCTTTATATGGATACACAAGTGCTTGACACCTTAGGGCTGGTGACTGCCCCTGCGTAAACAAGTATATGTGGCACTAGCATTGCTGTTTATGCGGCAGCCAACAGATCGTTGTCCGCCAGTCGGCTCATCTCTGGTCATCTCCTGTTTGAATGCAGATCACAGCACAGCGAAACACGCCTTTCATTGGTTTTTAATTTTAGCTTTAATTAAAAGTTATTTTTTGGAATTGGAACATTTGCTGGTGCTAGTAGCTTTGCTATGTTATGCTACGTTATAGGATGATTCCAGTGACAGTTGACCCTGTACACCTATAATTGAAGTTTACTTTTAAAAGGCAGTGTTAATCTGTGTGGATACCATGTCTTAATCTTACTGGGTAACTGCTTGCAAGGTATGACTTTTTTGAACACCGTTCGAAAATGACAAAAAATGGTTCTGTCCTTTTATTTACTCTTTTTCCTATTTCCTTCGATGAGAACAGTGCAAATTTATTGTAAAAAAATAACTAGGACAGTTATGAATGCATTTTTTTAAATAAAATGATGTATTGGGATCACAGTTGCGGTGACAGTTATTGGCATCCCTAAAGAGTATTTCCACCTGGATTACACTCTGTGCTATATACCCCCTTGGCTTGTCTTACAGATGGGCGTGCTCAACCTTTGACTTTGAAAAAATTTGGTCAAAATCAGAGTTATGACCTTGACATCAATTAGGCTTCTGGAGACACCCAGTATGCGTAACGCTGTTTGAATTTGAGAGCTGTTCCTACTACGGTTCCCCAGCTAGAGCAGTGGCTAGTGCACTGTTGTAGCTGGAAGACATACAGAGGGACAGATGGATGACAGAGGGGACAACAATACCCCATGTGCAAGTATTGCCGTGGGGGTAAAAAAACCAAACAAATAAGTTTCTGATATAAAGGCAAAAGGCAAAGTCTGTCCCAAGCCCATGTGGCTCATCAGGCTTCTGTTAACTCCAGTTTCTATAGCATGAAGCAACTAGGAGTATTGCTGCTCCGCCTGAACGGGGTGCGAGTCCATCGCAGATTACCCCCCAGCTCTTAGTCAGGTTTCCCTGACAATTTGCTGGTACCCATTTATACACCTGGGTGGAGTCAGGCACTGTGGGAGTGAAGTGTTTTTGCCCAAGAACACACCGCGAAGGCCGTGGCAAGGACTTGAACTCAGGACCTCTTGATCTCAAGTCAAGAGCACTTAACCACTGAGTAAATATGAGATTGCACTTGTTCGGAAGCTCACAGCAAGGAGGTCATGGGTTCGAATCCGGCCTGGGGCCTTCTGTGCGGAGTTTGCATGTTCTCCCCGTGTTCGCGCGGGTTTCCTCCAGGTACTCCAGTTTCCACCCACAATCAAAGACATGCACATTAGGCTAATTGGAGATGCTAAATTGCCCATAGCTATGAGTGTGAGAGTGAATGGTGTGTGAATGGTGTGCGCGCCCTGCAATGGATTAGCAAGCTGTCGAGGGTGGGGCCCTGCCTTCCGCCCATAGGCAGCTGGGATAGGCTCCAGCTCCCCCCGCGACCCTAGTGAGGAATAAGTGGGTATAGAGAATGGATGGATGGTCTACAGAAATCAGGTAAAGGATCTAAGAAGATGCAAAATCGATGAAAATTCCACTGTACACATTGATAGGTATAATCAAAAAAATCTTAAAAGACTGAAGACACCAGTTGGTCATATCTCGCAAGTGGAATTTTCTCCCATTCCTCCATCATGCAGGTCTTCAGATCCACAATTGTACCTTCGTATTGTGCCATACATTCTCAGTCAGAAACCGATCAGGACTGCAGGGAGGCCAATCTAGCATCCGCAATCTCTGTTTACGCAGGTATACACTTGTAATCCCTGAGGAATGCGGTTTTGTGTTGTCTTTCAAGCTAATGCAGAGAAATCCAAGGTGGAGAAGATGTCTAGATGGCAGTATATGTTGCTCCAAAATTTGTCTGTTAAGTCACCCATGCCATGTGCAAACACAACCATACTGTGACAAACGCTGCTCTTTGGCCGTGATTGGGTTGTCCTTGTTGTCTATAGTCCTGTAAATACACTGTTTTTTTTTTTTTTTTTTTTTCAAAAACCATTTGAAGTGTTGACCACAAAACATGCTTCCACTGTGCTACTATCCTTCTCAAATGACAATGAGCCTGGAGAGTCAGCAGAGCTTTTAGACTGTGTTTATTCATGTTTTCAGCTTTGCATAATAACTTGCATCTGTGAAAGCAGCTGAGAAAATATTCCCGAGCCCATATTGTGATATGTATTAAAGTAACAAGACCGTTTTTGAGACAGTGACTTTTCAGCGATTGGAAATAACGGTTTTCAGGTTCTTGTTTATGATGGGTAAGTGTGTTGGTTGGCTGGATTTAGCAGAATGTGATTATTTGGTCATAATTCAATGCATTTTTAACCAGTTTGGACAGTTATAAAGGACATGATTGTTGTAGTTTGTTTTTAAGAAAAGTACCATTTTTACTTAATTAATTTAATGGAGTTCTTTTTTTTTCTAGACAGGTGATGGCTTGAATACCAAAATGTCTGCTTACACGCTCTATGCTTAGTGTACAGTATAAGTGACTTTAATCGTGAAGCCATTACATTTTTGAATCGTTTATAGTTATGCAGGCCAAGCTAGCTATGAGCACAGAGGTCAAGTACATTGTGTAACATTTGAAGTGACATCTTATTCACTAAAATTTTAGCAATTCTTGATCAGATCTACCAATATACTGTATGTGACATAAGACTGGTAGAATTTTGTTTCAAATTTTTGGAATGGCATTTTTAAAATAGCTGGAAAATATGTATGATCATATTTAGTGGCACAAATTTGAATATTTTGAATGAACTGGGTGGCGTCTTGTATTACACTAGCCACACGCCGTAGTTTTGCAGGCTAAAGGCATAGATTTTTACTGAAGAATCCTGCAAACTCTTCGGTTTCTGCTCTGTGAGGAGGAATGGTGCATGCCTCATGCATCGCATGGGACATGTCAACGGAGCTGCAAGATTGGGCATCCAGGGCTTTTGATGTTGCGGTTGTTTTTCGGCCATGTGTGAAAACGAAACCCCGTCTCGCCCCCTGTCTCCCTGTTGCGCACTCCACTTTTGACCCTCAGGATTACTTTAGATCTTCCACAGAGGCTGTGGGGGGTACGTGGGTGTATCTTGTTAAAGGGTTAATGGGGTATAACTTTGCAGCATGGTTCACATGCACTCCAGTGGTAGGGGGGCCACCGGCGCAACGAGAGAAGGTCTGAAGAATGGGTTCGGTTTACTTCTGGATTTTGGCTGGGGGAGGGGCACTTGAAGGATCAGAAACCCCCAGCATTCTTTGTTTTTATGTTCCCTGGCGAAGGAATGCATTCTGTTCATTTCTGTTTTCATTTTTTCTGAGATCTACTCTGGTTGGAAAGGACTGGGAAGGAGCAGGGGAGATGGTGCTGGGCTTATGTGAGAGTCGAAGAGCAGTGTGTAAAAATCTAAAGCATCTTTCCTAGCCTTTGCAAAACCTTCAAATATTCTTCATACCTCACCTGAGATACTTATCTGGTTATCCCCTGGAATCACATAGAAGCCACTGCTCATTTTGAGGCTCGGGTTTTTATTAAAGCATATGTGACAAAATGGCTTTCAGGGATACAGGAGCAAAAATTAGGTGCTGGGAAAATTATGTGCGAGAAATGAAAAACAGGTGCACAAATTCCAGTTACACTCCTTTTTTAATGGGAAAAAACAGTTCCGATTCTGTCTTAAGTGAATTTGGAGAGTTCCCAATGTCTTTAAAATCGACTGGGAAAAAAAAGTTGTCACAACTAACGACTGGAAGGTTGTCTGAAGTACCAATGACCGCCTAGACAAAATGCTGTGGAACACGCCAGCTCTGTACAGCACTTATAAGGTTGTGCATTCAGTCATTTTCCTGATGGCAGAAATGCTCAGATGAATATGAACAAGGATTTCAGGTTTTAAGTCAAGGAATTATTCTAATATTAGTGTAATTGCTTGACTTAAAACCCTGTGATATACTTAAAATTAAGCTGTCTTGCACCATGACTTTAAAAAAAAAGTGACATTTGGCTCATATAGAGAGGCCACATTTAGATTGTAATGAGTGTGTCACTAACGTGTGCAAAACTGTGCATTAAGATGCAGTTGCACAGCAGCTCCTATCATGTGTATCTGCCTGTTGGGAGGTACGTGAGATTTCCTTGAAGGTGCCTCTCCCGCCACTGCCTTTTGCCTGCGTTCTTCGTCATGGTGTCCATAACTGATCTGGATCACATGCTGGGGATGAAGTCAAGTCCATCTCCAATGAAAACTGATGATCTTGATGAAATCTGAACGTAACTATGCCATAAGCATGAGGATAAGCCACAGACGTGTACCTTGCAATGGCTGGAGACTCCAGCTCTACCCTGTTGACAAGACCTTTGTTTTATGGAAGTTTCTACCATCATCTTTATTGCATTGTGGCAGTTTGTAGCAGTGTGGGAACAGAGCCTGTAACTAGCTCTGCAAGGTCATGGGTCACTGTGCTGGAGGCCAACATCTAAGGCATGTCTAATGCACTGTATCAGTTCTCCTTTGTCACAGCCCATCACATTGATTAAGCGTGAGAGGCTGCAGCGTATTTTTAATAAAGGAGGAGATTTATCCTCTATAATTGCGAGCCAGTCCAGATGTTTAGTGACATATTGCGCCAGGTATCCAGTTCTGAGTCACGTACATGATAAGATTAGCGAAAAAAAACCCCAGGAACCTCCATGCATGCTTGAGGCACAAGTCAAAAATGGAAAACCGCTTAATAATCAGGGGAGTTAAACTGAAAGATTGAGAATGCTTCCAGATTGTAATATGACAGGACTGATAATGGCCCTTCCATGATAGACCAGTGATGTAACAGTCTGTAAGTATTTTCGATCTTTTTTTACTTTACAGAAAATCTCCAAGAGCCAAAGTTCTACCAGTCTGATATCAGAGGTCTATCTTGGACCCTTCCTTGCTAATCCTGTGATATAAGACTGATAGAACTTCAGCACTTGGGAGATTTTCGGCAAATAATGCTGTAATTAATTATGTTGATTGTGGAGCCATCCCACAATATCAACAAAATGCAACATCAGCTCCGTTTCACGATTAGTGGAAATGAAGCCTATGAGAGATGGGCGAACCTCGCCTCTTAAAAAAAAAAAAAAGAAAAGATAGTGTGGCTAATTTGTATTTTTGTGATGTGAACAATCTATGCAAGGCATGCTCGAAAACGAACGTGGCTCACAGCTTCCAGCTTCCAATAGGTGACAAATATGCACAAGTGGGAGCTGAATCATGGTGAGGAAATTATATGTCGTCCAAAACATGCCAGAGCTGAGCCGAGAGTCTGGAATACCTGCGGTGGAGGGGACCATGCAAGACTAGGTGTTCTCACCCAAATGTCTGATCCCCAGATGCCTGTCAGCAGGAAAAAGTCTGGAAACCCTATTTTACCCCATCGGAGCCCGCCCAAACCCCTTTTGCCCTGTGCCAATGGAAATGGGTGTGGATTCGGGTCACCTGGTTCTTTTCCGACTTTTGCTGCCAATAGGCCTCATTGCTCACTGTTAAACTCCACAAGGCACTTTAGGCATTTATTGCATTCGCCTTTCCAAATTTGACATAAATATGTTTAAATGCCTTCAGTGCTCAATGCGCTTTTGTTCTGTGAACGCTTAGACGTAAGGAGCAAGTTTGAAAAGAATTACTGATATGGAGCATGCTGCAAAATCATTAAAAGCAGTTGGATTATTGCAAATTATTAACATCTGTATATGGTACAATCTGTTAAATTTAGCTGGAAAAAAATATATCCTAATCTTGACTATTTCCAGCTGTTTAACAACGGCAAGTCCAAAATGTTTTCTGCTATATTAGGGCTGAAATGCGCCTTTAGCACGTAAGCTTGGGCAACATTTTTTCCACCCTTCATATTTTCGACAGAAGTGCGATTTTCAAAACCGCGACCAATAAAGTATTGTGCACCAAATGTGGAAGGTTTGATTTAACTTTGATATGGCCGCGTTCACACCGTGTAACAATGAATAGCAATCACAAGGCTTGTTAAAATCAGAGCTGTCTGAAATTTACAATGAGGAGTCATTTTTTTTCCCACCACTTGTATGTGGGTGTTAGCATAAACTTGAATATGGTTTTACTCAAAAGGGTTTTTTTTTTTTTTGTTTCCGAAAACCAGATTGTTATGGAACAGCAGCAGAGATTGGCACTCGGCTTCATTTAAAACAAATGATGATATGGTTTGCTGAGGCCTGCTAATGTGTGAAAATGGGGAAAATTGTCTCTCTTAATGGTGTGATTGGATAGAATTGCAGAAAGAAGAAAATCGTTACTGAAGGGAAAAAAAGAGACAATAATCACTTCAGTGTATTATGAGGTAAGAAGGTTCTTTGGGGAGCATAATTTCCACCACATAAGAGAACAAAACCTCATGGCCAGCCTGTGGCTTTGTAGCTTACATGGACTGAGGTTTCCCATTCACAAGCACAGTGTACTATGTGTGTGGGTGTGTGTGTGTGTGTGCGTGCGTGCGTGCATGGGTGCCTGCTTGCGTGCATGCATGCGGGTATGTGTGTGTGCATGTGTGCGCGTGTATGTACATTCACCAAGCACTTTATTGGGTACCAAACTAATGGTAGGGCCTCCCTTTGTTCACAGACCAGACTCTTTGTGACATACATTCCACAAGATTTTCGAACATTCCAAACAATTCTTGGCCATGTCAACTGGTTGCATCACATAATTTCTGCAAATTTGTCAGCTGTACATTCATGGTGCAAATCCTCCTACCACATGCCAGAAGTGCTTTATTGGATTCAGATCTGGTGTATGGGGAAGCTAACTGAATTAATTCTCGAGCTCATGAAAATAGTTTGAAATGACTTTTTCCTTTGTTGAAATGGTGTATTATCATCTTGGTAGTCGAAGATTGTAGATTTGGAAATTGTGACCACTAAGGGATGCTCATGGTCAGCAGCTATTCTCAGATGGGCTGTGACTTTCAGAAGTTTATAACAGACCCAAGGTGTCCGAAGAGGCCCTTCCACATCTATTACAACATTACCACTAGCCTGAAATTTTGAAAAAAAAAATGCATGTTGTTGGCTGCAAATTCTGACCCAACCACTTGAGTATTGCAGCAAAGATCCATCAGGACAGGCTACATTTTCCCGATTTTATCCAGTTTTGGAGAGCTTGTGCCTTCTGCAGCCTTGGAGTTCTGTTATTGACTGACAGGACCAGAACCCTATGTGGTTTTCTGCTGTTCCTGCATCAAGGTTTGAGGCATTGTGCATTCTGAGAAGCTTCTCTGCTCACCACACTTGTAAAAGTGGTTGCCTAAGTCACTGTCTCTTCACCTACAAGAAGAGGAGACATTGTTGAGAAACTGCAATGCAGGGAAGGCCACTTTTGACGGTGTTCAGCTTAAATGAATCTCTAAGCCTGTCTTGTTCTTTAGTGATGTACGTTAACATATAGTAATTATTGTGGCAAACAATGGATCCTGCCACATCCAGAGGTGCAATTGAAAGGTTTACAATGCAAAGCCAAAACCATACATAGCACTGTCTGAAAGTGCTTTGACTGCTCTCAGCTTTATGTCATCTGAGATGGACGGTAGCACAGAGGAAGCATGTTTTGTGGGTTGACGAGTGAACATTCAAGTGGTTTTTGGAAAAAAAACAATAACCACTCTGCTCTCCAGACTAAGGACAACAAAAACACTCCAAGCTGTTGTCGGCATCAGGTCCAAAAGCCAGCATTTGACATGGTGTGGGAATGAGTCAGTGCATATGGCATGTGTGACTTCCACATTTCAGAAGGCACCATTAATACAGAAAGATATGTATGTATTTGTAGCAACATATGCAGCCATTTAGACATCATCTGTTTGAGAGATATCCCTGGATTTTCTTGCATGACACTGCCAAACCATATTCTGCATGGATGACAGGTGTAAGGCTGCATAAATAGAGACGGAGGGTGTTAAATTGGCCAGCCTGCAATCCTGATCTGTCTCTAATTCAGGAGCATATGGCACATTATTAAGCAAAATACATGGCAGCAAATACCCCATACAATCTTGACAGCTGCAAACCTGCATATTGAATTCATGAGAGAAAATTCTGGTTGATAGCCTTGACCAACCTTTGTTCTCAGAGCCCAAATGCTTAATGTGGGTAATTAAATGACAAGGTGACATTACACAGTGGTCACCAGTATACTGCATCAACTTTTATGTACTCTTTCTGGATTTTTAAAATATTTATTTATTTATTTATTGCAGTCATTACATTGTATAATTTCAGTAAGCAATCAAATTCACGTTAGAACATCAAATAATGTGTTGTCACGCTGTTTTCAATATAGGGCGAATTAACTTTTACAATCAGCATTTATTATGTGCATTTTCAGTAATGTGCCAACTTTTTTTTCAATTGGGGTCATATATCTGTATGTCTGTCTTTCTGTCTATCTAACTATCTGTTTGTGTGTACATACACTGGGCAGTCCAGATAAGTTGGTCATGACCTGAGGTGATAGGGACATGTCCGCACCCAGGCCAGTGGCTGTCCCGGGTCAGAAGCCAGGTGGTGATTCCCCCTTGCAGAAGTAGGAATGCTTGGCAGTAGAACCAAAGGGATTAGCAGGAACGCAGTCCCGATCCTGGAGACTGATGAAGGCTTGGGAGATGTTACTAATAAACAGATTCAGAGTAACAGGCTGCAACAATGGATTAACAAGAATGCGGTACCAATCCTGGAGATGGATTTAAATGCTTGGGAGTGTGTTCCTATTAATAAGACTCCGAAGAGTAATTATATTTTTTAATCTATTATTAATTCACCGAAAACACACAGAAGAACTTAGCTCAATTCTAGCGGACACAAATTGATTGGAAGACTTAGTAGGCTATGAACCATGACAGCCCAGCAACCACACTGACACCGCAGTGAAGTTACATAGATGGGACATTCACAAAAGGGGCGAGGCAAACAAATGAGAACACTTGGGAGGAAGGAAGGAGACAAGATAATGTATCAATTAAAGGAGACAGACTGCAAAACCACATGCATACTGCTGAAACAAGGGAGGAACCAATTAATGACACATGAGGGTTGTGACTCCTTACACTATAACATAGACTGAAAAGAAATCTTGGCAAAGTAGCTTCCTCCGCAATTCATTCACAAACTAATTGGCAACATATTCGCTCACCACGCGGTTTAAACAAGTGTAATGAGCGCAACAATGAATCCTGTTTGCTTTTTCATTTCATTTGATGATCCTAGCAGGATTTCTAATCAAATATTCAAATTTATCTCTTAAAGGATAAGTAGTTTAAGCTTCATGGTTTAAAAATGTTGAAGGCTTTTAACCCCTTGCTATATGATCTCATCGAAACCATAATGCGTGAGAGAGGTACAGGTTTTGTCTCCTTGACTGACGCTACGGCAAAGGTCTCCTTGACTGACGCGATGGCAAAGATAGCCTATGCTGGTGTTTTTCAATCGTTAAATGTGCTTGAGACTGCAATGCCACTGGATCCCACAAGAAAAAAAAAAACACTTAGTGCAGTAGAAACAAAATTCCAGGCTTTCCAATTCTGTTCAATGAATTGCTTGCAGTCCAAAAACAGCATATTCTTCTGCATTCTGCATCTGTTTTGGATGAACAAAGGATGGAAATGTATTCTTAAGTATCTCATGCTCACCTGAATAAACAAAACATACTTCACAGAAACTGGGATAAATGGTCATAGGTGGCTATGCTGTTGCCAAATAGATAATTTTTTTTGTCTTCGATACTGAGCTCTCCATGTGCAATGGTAATTTTAGCTTGATATAAGTTATGGTTGGCTTTTATGGATGTGACCGCCCAATATCATGACCCATAAAAGTGGATGTATTGCATTTTTTGAGGCTAATTGCAAAAAAGCAGCAATAGATGCTAAATCAGAGCATGCTGACTTGCAGCTGAGATCATATAAAGACAGAAAATTTTAATTTGCTTGCAAACTAGAAAATACAGAGCTCATCTTAAGAAAGAACATAACATCTGTGACATGACATCAGGAGATGCTGTCCTGATAGATACTGAAAACAGCAGTAATTAGTATAGCATAAAATGGTACAAATAGGGTGAAAATATTGGAAATTTACCATACTCATTTGCCTCAAAATCATTTGCTTTGTGTTTTAATTCTCATCATCTTAAAGGGTGACGTGGTGGTGCAGTGGGTTGCGCTGTTGTCTGACAACGTGATGGTCATGGTTTCGAATCCAGTCTGTGGCCTTTCTGTGTGGAGTCTGCATGTTCTCCTCTTTCCCCTGGTTTTCTCCCTCAGTTCAAAGACATGAATGTCTGGCGAAGTGGAGATTGTATATTGAGTGAATGGTATGTGACCGGTGCAATGGATTAGTGGCTTGTCCTGAGTGTGGTCCTGCCTCTTGCCTATTGTCTGCTGAGATAGTTACATTTTCTTACTAGGGAACGAGTTAGACTTTAGAGAAAGAAGAATAAGCTGTGCTCACAATGGTGTACTGATATTTGTGTTATAAATTAAGTGATTAAATGAGAAGAATTAGCTGTGCTCACAATGGTGTACTGATATTTGTGTTATAAATTAAGTGATTAAATGAGAAGAATTAGCTGTGCTCACAATGGTGTACTGATATTTGTGTTATAAATTAAGTGATTAAATGAGAGGAATTAGCTGTGCTCACAATGGTGTACTGATATTTGTGTTGTAAATTAAGTGATTAAATGGCATGCAGTTGACTGCATTTTTTATGACTTTTTTTTTTATTATATTTGGGTGGTCAGTTCATGCCGCACAAAGCTGTGCACTCGACAGCCTCCCGAAGTATTACTCTGTCTGTAGCTGGGCTGGGAGCCTGCAGAACCTCAGATAGACCGTAGGCTCAGCAAATCAGAGTTCCTCTGTTTCTGTATCTGTGGGTTTGTTGGGAATGCCTTCCCCAGACATGACCCTGACATAAAATCTTATAATTGTTCTGGAAAAAAAAGCTTTGCTGGCCTGTTCTACATTCCCCTCTTTTATCCGTATATAATTGTAGGATGTGGGATCAGTGTGATCCAAACAGCAAAAGTCATTGTATTTTGTTTGTAGTAACAGTCTGCTGTTTTGGGGTCCATCCAAATATGTTGTGAGATTAACGGAAACAAACAGTCTTTCATGAAATTTAACTACAAAGTGAAGGGCAGCGGGTTTTGGGGTCTGGTGTAGGGGGTTGTGGGGGGAGGGGTGTAGAAACATGAATATCACGTGGTTGCAAATAATTCTGATTTCAAGAAAATTACTTTGGAAATATTTCAGTTTTTCTCTTCTGAATTCAAGGAGTTATATTCCAGCCTTTGGCCCTTTTCATGTAAGAAATTAATCAAGATATGGCCAGCTCTCCTATTTCCATCATTCATATATATTTGCTTTGAATGTCAACTGTTGATCTTGTGGCTGTGATTAGAGAGCAGAGTGAAGGTAAAGCTATTGTCGATCACTGGTCAGAGGAGTCACATATTTTACATCTAGACAGCAGTTTCAGAGAATTGATCCAGAACGCTGATGTTTTGATCAAGCTGTAGATTCTGGGAAAAGAGTGATTTGCTTTTTGAACGGTTATAGCAGTGATCTCCAACCCTGGTCCAACACAGCTGCGTGGTCTGCTGGTGTTTAATTGGTGTATCAGTGCTTATTTGTACACTTAAAGTAGTGTTTTATACTGTTAAATGTCTTCACTTTGTTTTTTTTGGATCTGAAGTGGTTGCTGGAGGGGACAACAGCAATGCCATGGTTATAATGGCTTAAACGCTCATCTCAATCAACACTGACACTTACGTTGTTTTTGCCTGGCCATGGATGAAAGTATCTTTTGTTGTGTCCCACTCTGCTTTTATCTGTCACTCGTAATATGCAGAGCTCTTGCAGAACCCAAGTACACAGTTATGTGGCAACCTAGTTGTGTGACAACCTTGTAAACACTTGATTTTTGTGTTCATCTGAATCAGCTCTGCTTCAGTGACAATCCCCTGTGTCCATCACTCAGTTTTCAGGCCGCATCATCTTTCAAAGACTGAAAAAAACAATGAAATGACGCTGTCTTAGCTTGACTCTAAGCTGAAGACAGTGGAAGAGATAATATTGCCATGAATATTTATTGAAATCTGGTTTCAGTTTCTCCTTAACCTTGAGATTGGAATGAAATCCAAATTTAACTCTTGTTGTTTTTTATTGCAAACAGCTTGGCTAGCTCAATGATCCCAACAATTGGCAAAGAATAGGTTATCATTGGAAAAAAAAAAAAAGATAACCCTGTAAATTGCAAAGACTGAAGACTTATGATGACCAATTCCACTGAAGAATATCATCAACTTGCATTATTTTGAAACAATCCTGGTTGGAGCAAGTTGATGAGTTATCATGCTTTGGAACTTGGAGTCATATTAGGTCCCCCTCAATGTCAACAAAGCTTGAATGGGTATAATGAGACAGGTATGTTCTCATGTCGTTTTGGATTGCACAGGAAAAAAAAAAAAACAATTAAGCATACTGAATTCAACATTCGTTCTCAGTAAATATGCAGGCCTGCGTCGACACGGTGATAATATTAAGTTTCACAGGATGGAACATTGTGTGCCAGGTTTCCATTGCTGTCAGTTTACTGTAAATATGGCCTACATAAATGAATGTGTAGCTGTCATGGATTTATAAAAATGCCCCAACAGACAGAAATGATTAAGAGCTTACAAAGAGTAAAATTTGCCCTGCCCTGGATTAGAAAAATGATAAAATTCCCTTAATTGTGATGTGTCACTTGGCTGAAGTAGTCATACTTCATGTCTCTCCTATCAGACAGAAATGATGAAACAGGAGACTATTGGTTCAGACATAAGTTGTTTGATGTCGACCTGATGAGGAAAATCCCTGGAACCCAAGATTAGGTTTTGAGCCAAAAATATGGAGCATGTTTTTACATAGTGCAGCACATATCACGTAGTTCAACAGCCATTTGGCTGATAAAGCTCTGGTATTATTGAAACTTTGGAACAGTGAGAGATACAGCAGGGATACTGTTGGCAGTTTCTTGGAAATCGTACGAAGCATCATGTCGTGCGGGTATGAGTTATGAACTAGCTGGATGTAAGTAAACATATTAAAAGTATGGAAGTCATGGACTGTTTCAAAACATGATTCGTTCAATCTTCCTCTTTCCTCTATGTTATTCATATGGGCTGAACACTCAAACTAAGTGCATTCTGTCAGAGTTTTTTTAATTTATTTCAATATGTGTGCAAAAAAAAGGTAACTCAGATGAGCCAGAAACCGCAAAAAGAGTGGAGTTGTGTGACAATCCCAGTGAAAGATGACTTGCCAGAGAACATAACGCACAAACCTGAATTTGATCAATGAGGTGTCAGCATGTGGTGACTCTGCAGATGAGCAAAGTAGCACTATTACCACTTCATTTAATTTAATTCCCATTTTTTTTTTTATCTAAAGGCATGACTCTACTCCTTCCTACGTCTGTCTTTAACTTCTACTCTGCGTGCGCGGGGATTGGTGCTATGGTAACGCGTGACCCTTATAGAATACACGGCACCTGCACTGCTCACTGAAGACCTTCACGCCAGTTTTAGATGTATATGTGGTGAAGCTTATCATTTAATGACAAATGATCGATTTAGAGACTCAAATTGCCTGGCAAACAGCCCCAGATTACACAGAGCTGCACCTGACTCATTTGAAGCTTCAACAGCTAGCATGATAAAATACATATTCTCTTACACCTCAGTTCGGTTCAGTTTAGTTTTCTTGTATTTTCTATTTTCCACTTTGGCTTAAGTTGTGCTTCCTTCAGAGAAAGAAATGTGTGAATTTACACTTAACAAAAATATAAATGCCCCATTTGCCACTTTTAAACTTTAATTAGCATTAAGGGTTTTACAATATATTAAGTCATACACAATTTATTTTATTGTTCAACATGCAACAGATTACTGTTCATTAAAGCAAGATAGTGGCATATGGCAATCAGGGATAATCGTAGACATGGTTGGGATCACGATGAAGACGACAAGCGTGTAGGTTCGCTTCTCTCAGGCGGTTCCGGACAGTTTGAGGTGTGATACGTTTGTTGTGCAGACCAACTGTTTCATCTGCTGTGCGTGTTACTGGTCTGAGACGATCGCGCAAGTGGAGAAGCCGGATGTGACGATCTTGTGCTCGTGTGGTCACACGTGGACGACGAGGGTGAGGTCGATTTGCTGTACTGCCAGTCTGTCTAAAACGAACTCTTAAACGCCCAATTGTCCGATAGTGAACATTCAGCTGTGCAGCAACCGCTCTGGTGAACATTCCTGCATCCAGCATTCCTTTGGCGCGTTCCTGCATGATTTGCGACATTTGTGGCATGGTGACTTTTGATGAAATTTGACATTTTGTGGTGGCCTTTTTGTTGTCCCCAGTTTTAGGGAGTGTCTGAGTTCTGTTCATGCTGTTTGAGCAGCGCCTGCACATGCCACACCTGTGTTGTGGGTGGAATCAATGCATCACTGAGCAAGTACTCACTGGCAGAGATGAACACAAATGTTGTATACAAATCAAGACAAATAACCATTTTGCACAATTAAGACATTATCAGCTCATTTAGGGTAACACATTTCATGTTACATAAATAATTTACATGGGGCGTTTATATTTTTGTTAAGTGTAGTTATGAGAGAGATTGCACAAGGTCCGTTTTACTCTTGCAAAATATCATTGTGCTATTTCGGAAAATATTTCTGTAGTTTGCTGATGTTTCACTGGGAAGGGAACATTAAAACATCCAACTTAGCCAAATGAGCAATCCTCACTCTTCCTGTAAGTTGCCGCTAAAATGCTTTTTTTTTTTTTTTAGTATTTGTTGGTCTTATTGTCACTACAGTAGCTCAACTCTCGAGACATAAATTTGATTGAAACACATGGCAGTGGTTCTTGTTTGCCTTTTTGTTATGCCTTTAAACATTTTGTTTGAAAGAGGGCGAATGGTGTAGACCTTGAATACAGAAATATTTATCTGGCATGTGCACATATTTGTCCCTTTGTCTGCTAAAATGAATAAAATCCTCATTTTATGCTAAATTAACACATGTCCGATACAGTTACATGGTGTTTTATTCAAATAATTTCTAGGACTCTGAGGACTTTGCTTTCATGAATTTGTAGTTGGCCGACTCTTATCATTTGTAAAAATGGTCTTGTTTTTGGTTTTGTAAGGTTCAGTGGTTTTCTCATGACTTAAAAGGACCATATTATATCTTATGTATGCATATTTTGTATTATGTGGCACTGGGGCCAGAACTATCATCTGCAAACATGGATTTAACCAAAGCATAACTTGAAAATCTTTTGAAATTTTTTCACAAAACATTGCTTATTCATCAACCACTTGCTGGAGTATTTTTTTTTTTTTTTTAATGGTTTTATGTAAGTCAATTAATTTTCTGGGCATTGTCTCTGTTTATAGAATGAGCCCTAACTCCTGAATGCATTGTCCAATCATCACCAAACTTGAGATTCTTCATCTAGAGGCGATTAGACTCGAGCCAACCAACTTTGATTTAGATCCATCCATAGGTGGCACTATAGCAAAGTAATCGTCATAATTCTGAAATCAAATGCCCAATTAACTAAACATGTTGCATTCTTCACGAAGGTCAAGGGTCTTATGGATATCTATAAGTACAAGGTGACTGCTCAAACAAGATGGCCACCATCAGCCAATTATACCTCATCAGCCCTTCTACTCACTGAGCCATCAAATATCATCAGAAAACTTTTCAAGATTTTTGGCAATGTGTGAATGAGCAATCTGTATAAATGGGACTCTGAAAATTCCACTTATGATTTGGGCTATAACTCTTGAAGGGTTTGGGCTACATTCACTATTCTTTTTTTCTATTGATTCCCTACCTCCAGCTGAACAAAAAAGCATCTTGGATCAAAACGTAACTTACTAGTATTTCTGCCATTTTGAATATTTTATGAAACCTTTCAAATTGATCTCCTGTGGTTTGTCTGATTTGTACAAAATTTGGTACACAGCATCTGCAGACCTTAATTGTTATGTTAAACAAAATAATATAAGGGGGTGTAACTCCTAAATGCGATCTCCAATCATCACAAAACTTCAGAATTCGCATCCATAGGACAAGCAGCTGAAACCAACATAATGTAGTAGTCGTAATCAGCCAATAGGGCGCTCTGTAAGTTGCAAAATATAAAATTGCCTATTTCTTTTTATCTATTTGACCCAAATGGTTCTAGATCGGCATTCTGTATCTCTGGCTGAGCTACTAGTAGTTCTTTCAATGAGCAAGGAAATCTTTGAAAACATGGGTGGGTAACAGCTGCTATTTTACAGGCTTATCAATGAACAATCAGCATGAAACTCGCAGGGCAAGAAATACCATGAATTATGTTCTATATACTGGAAATTGTTTCAAAAAATCATACAATGCATTTCTTTACGGATTCAAAATTGATCATTGTCTCATGTTGCTTGCACCCTGTTCATTACTGCTTGCAGTTATATTTGACATTTTTATGTTTCTGGAGACATGTTTGATTAGTTAATTGGAGTGAGTCCTGGGAGCAATGTACTGATGGCTTGTGTTAGTACTGTCATCAAGTTGATATTGTCTTGCCTATTGTCACATCAGCCCATGGAATCTGTGTCTTTGGAATTCAGGAAATCAGTTTGGCTCTAATTAACTGAATTTTGAAAAGCAAATACTTTGCTCGAATGCTGTATTTTTGTATTTGTCGACACACTATGAACAGAATTAGTGCATGTGCAATTAGTGCATTAGTTCCATTACACCGGTAGCAGAGATAGAATGAAATTTTGGTCATCAGATGAAAAAAGACATAAATAATGTTTTGAAATTTGGATCAAAGTTTTTGAAATTGATTACAAAACATATGACAGCTTGTTTTTCTTACTTTAAGTCCAAATTTAGCACTTTTTGTATATTGCTTTGCTATACCAACTGCTGTATAAATATTATCATCAATAACCAACAACATATATCAGTCACCAAAAGATGATTAACTTCATGAAACAAATTATTATTTTGTCAGGGGTTAACTCTGGGTCATCATCTGTGGTAATCTTACAAAATTAATGCATTTATAGAAAGCAATGTGTTTTTTTCTAAATTTAGTTCATTTTTCTGCATGAAAAACACCAAATCCTGCATAAATGTGACAACTCTAGGGTGAGTGCTAGCATGCTAACACGTATCTTCGCTCTCTTTTTTTTGCAGCTAGTTATGGAGCGTACCCCATTTGCAAAGGCTGCTCTGATTGTTCCAAGGATAATGGTTGTCTCAACTGCCAGCCAAAGCTGTTCTTGTTCCTGCGGAGAGAGGGTATGAGGCAGTATGGAGAGTGCCTCCATGCCTGTCCATCTGGATACTACGGACTGCGTGCCCCAGAACTCAACATCTGCTCAAGTTAGTCCCATCTACATTCTTGCACAGTCAGTATTAAAAAAAATGAACTCAATGGAAAGGAGTGCAGAGCCCAGGTGGTGTTGTGCCTGTTTCAGATGCGGAATGCTTTCGACCTGTTAGCCGCTCAAATTTAAGGGCAGAGAATTGCAATTGTGGGCTTTTCTCATGTGGTGCATTTGCATGTGCAACATGCTCAAGTACAGAATTTATAAGTTAAATAAAACTAAACATTGCTGAAACTGGTGGATTCTATACTCTGAACAAATGTGATCGCATTTTTGCAACCAAGATTCTTCTTTAGAAGTTGAAAGGAAAAACTGCAGCTGCATGTGAGCATTAATTTATCTTATTTGGCTGTTTATTAGTCGTCCTTGCTGACTGATTTTCTAGGATTGTTTTAATATCTGTGCTTGTATTGGCAAAATGTAGAAAAAATCTGCTTTGCCTATTTATACTGCAGGACAATCTATTCCTTTTCACGGATTCAAACAGTCAACAGCTTTATTCGCGGCCTTCAAATCACATTTTATTTCAGAAAAACAAAAGAACAAAGAAATTCGCTAAGACATCACCCCCTGATTTACAGCCATGCTTTGCCATCTTGTAACCATATTTTAACATGAAATGGGGCTTAAAATCAGCTTCACGAGTTTTCGGAAAGCCTGAGTTGTGGGACTGTCACACGCAAATATTAGCGAACCCGTTTCCAATAATAAGCGCCGTTCTTGACGTGCTGTTGAAACGCCGCCCCTGAACAGAGCCTCACAGACCTTAAGGCCAGCAGTCACCAAGGAAGCAAATCACTTTGAAACTTACATTAGTGCTGCCCCCTTCTTCGCCTCTCCTCTGCGAAAATCTTGCACTGTCGTGTAGCATCAGATCTCAGAGTGGTGTCCACTTTGATGTGATCGCGATTTGACTTCATAATCCAGCTTTACTTTTGACCCTCTTCCATATGTTTCTTACGTGATGTTTTTCTCTCAGAAATAGTTCATAGTTTATCCAGCATAATGAGGCCTTCCATCAGGTTCGTGCGCAAGCAGATTTTTCTCGGTTCTTGGAAATGTTCTATGCGATGACAGTGTGATAACTGCTGTAGATGGCAGTTAAAACAAACTCTCTTTACCTCCAACTGAGGCTGATCCTTTGCCGATTACTCATCAGGGAACAAACTGTTGCATTTCAACTCCTGTTAGAGTTAAATATTAAAAGCAGCCTCTGAAATTGCACTGTTGTTTATCATTATGCTATAGTTAATCTGCAAGATCTTATCTCATTACAGAATCTTTTTTTGCGGAAGATCCTGGGTTTAGTGAGAGCAAAGCTATACAAGACAGGTTCACTTACCCAAAGATACATCTGTTTGGATCTTTGAGGCGCATATAATAGTTTTGTTATGTTCAAACCCACCAAATATCAAACATCCATTGGACTTAATCGTAGCCACTGTTTGCAAAAAAAATTTTTGTACTACTGGCCGGACTAGAGAAATCCGGCATTCAATCTGTTAGTGCTGGTTGGCTTCGGCAAAAACTTTAATTGGTCTAAATGGTATCCCAGAAGTTTAACCAAACAAAGCTTCAGTCAGCTAATGGTAGCCTCTGTTTGGACAGAGAAAATTCTCTGTTGGTTTAAATAGCGGTAAGAACGATGCACCACTTTATTCCCTAGACTCTGTCTGCATGGCCCTGCCAAATGCAAACCATGTGTCTTCTATCAAGGGGAGAAGCTTGTTGCGCACAGTGTCTTGTATAGTTGGGCGAGGCGGCTGCCAGCAGCTGCAGCTGAAGCTAAACAGATAGTTTTTCACCTTGGAACAAGAGTAAAAACTGAGAGAGAGAGAGAGAGAGAGAAACGAGTGCCTGCAGTCGGCTGCGAGCTCCCAGGATTCCTTTCTTACATCCTGCAGCCTCAACCAAGTTCCTCCTTCATTTATAGTTCATATTTATATTGACTCAAAGACTAGCAGCTCCTCTGTCTCACACGCAATCCCACACATCCCACAGACCTGAGAATCGAGGAAAATATACCCGTAGTTTTGGCCTGTGCTATACCACTGTTGGCAAAGAATGTAGCTGGATCACCAGCTGCTGGAAAATGGCCATTATTAATGGCTGTCATCTCAGGTAGCCTTGAAAATTGATTATTTACAAGAGTTATTTTTTAGGTGTGAGAAAAAATTAGGTTCGGCGCCTTTCTCAGCTTTGGGAATATTATTAAGAATTCCTGCATATCTCTTAAAAGTTGTGCCAAACCAAAAAAAAAAATGCTATGAAAAGTTTTAGGTACTCATTTCCTATAACTTTTTAAAATCTATTATGTATCTGTATCACCATGAAATAGCAATCTCAGAAAAAAATGAAATAGAAACTTCAGCCTATCAGTGTCCAGATGGCCTTCCTGAAGATGGATTCAAGTGGAAACACAAGTTGTTATCCGTTACCCATTGCTGCACTGCTTTGAGATGTTGATGTAATATCTATGGGTGCGCCTGCAGAAAGTGTTTACGATGGCACCAGTCTGACAGGGCGGCTGCATTAGTAATATAATACAAATGCAAAACATTTTATTATTAAACATAGTTCGGTAAAAGTCACGCATGTCGCTTTGGAGTATTTCAAACTTGTTTTTGATTACATGTGGCTAAAAGCTGCACCTCATAGACTGAGGCTGATAGGTGTAGTTAGTATGTAAATCACTGGTGACTGATTAAAGGTTTAGGTATAAGTTAGTATGTAAATCACGGGTAACTAATTAAAATTTTAGATGACGTTCTATTATTTTGAAATCACATTTAATAAATTGACAATAACCTTTGATTTCAAGTCCGCGATCTCGGGTCAGTCTTGGCTTTTTATGTCTCCAAGTTTGGTTTTTTTGTCCCAAAACCAACTCATTTGTAATATTTGACATCCAAAATTTAACTGCCATCAAATATACTTAATGTTTACGGGAGTAAATATTTTTGTTGGGACATATTTTGGACAGCACCCGACTGCCAGTCTGAGCTGCCTTTGCACTCACTGCACTCTGTGTCTAAATAGCTTAGTGTGAAATGGCTGCTTAACGGCTGAATAAATCATCTCCCTATGGCTTCTCCCCGCTCACTCACTCACTCCCAAGGAGTAATTCATGCCCTGCTCCCCTGCCAAGATGAAAACCCAGGCTAGTGAAGCCTGAGATTGCCAATATCCTGGAAGTGCAGTTCTGATATCACTGGTCTCTGACTGCCAGTATATGTGTCACTTGAGACGTCCTGTGGTGATGTGTCTGCTTTGCTTGCTCATTTTATTGCCTCTCGTGTCATAAAAAATCTGTTAGCAAACACAATTGTTATTGTTCATATCCCTCCATCACTGTCTTCTCACGAGAGGCTGAGCGAGTTGGATGGTGTTGACTCACGCCATCAATAGCCCTGATACAAAACATAGTGTGGGTACTGGTGTAATACAAGGAGGAATATGGAACTGCAGTCTGGCAACTGTTATGTGGACACTGTAAAGCGAAAGCTTTATTTCACAAACACAAAGCTACTTTATCATGAATGCTATGCCCTGCCGTGTGAATATTAACACCAGGTGACCTTACAGAAGTCCAAAATGGTTTCACTGAGGGTGCCCGGGTCCGTTAATTATGTGTGATGGTTGTTTGCGTGTTGTTTTCACATTTATGCATGTGTATTTGCGTTTGTTCGTGTGCAAGTTGCTCAGTCTGAACTTTCGATACAATTGTTAATTAGCTGTGGGTATTTTTGTGTATGCATACGTGCATGTAGGCATGCTTTTGTGTGTGTCTGCGCTGTTATAAATTGACTGAATTTAACAGTTAAATTAACGCATTCTCTCCTTGTTATTTTAACTGTATGTAAAGTCCTATGCACATTCAACTGTGGTGTTTATTCAACATACACAGAACCTCTGTTATAAACTGACTGTAAAATTACAGTTAAAGTAACTGGCAAAAAAGGCGCCCAACTGGCAAAAGAGCTGCCAGATTATATGTTATAAGTGTGTGTGGATTTGAATGTGTGCACATTCCCTGTCCTGAACCGAATCTCATTTTCTTTGCTTGGCATGGCACAACCACTGTCTTCTGCTTCCTGAGGACCCTCGATTGAAAGATAGTCGGTAATCGGTTTGTTCACCGAGTGCGCAAAGCCTGGGAATGGTAAAAACGGCAGATGAAACTGACCACCCCTCTGCTAGGGCAAGATCAGAAAAGTGGGAGAGAAAAACAAATACTAGGTGTGATGCCGGTTTTATCTGGGTCCAGGCAATTCTGTTGTGCTACAGGTCCGGCAACACAATGACTTTTTGCCAGCTCTTCCGTTGTCAATTTTACCGTCCCCTTTTCTCGGAAAGAAGACTAGAGACACTCAGTGAATCAGATCCCTCGACATTGGATCCTTTTGAAGGCTTGATAATTCTAGTAGCAGAGAGGCTTGCTATGAAAACCGTGAAAAGTGGCGGCACGGAGTAACGACGACGGCAACACGGTCTGGCACAATGGGTTGCAATGATGACACTGCATTTGCTACATTCAAATCTCTGTCAAGACATGAAGCTTTGGCATTTTCAGCCATTTAATGTTAATTACACTGAGAAACGAAGCTGAAAGATAATGCTGTTATGGCGCTAGAACTTTGCCTGCAAGGCTGTCCATCGGATACTGAGCGCAATGCCAAATCCGGTGACCTCATTATTCCTTATTAGACTCCCAGAAGCCCTAAGACAGGACTTTAAAGGTGGCACTGAGGTTAATCCAATAAAACAGAGAAACCAGCAACTTTTGCCTGCTCATTACCCACTGGTGCTGCCGGGAAAGACACCAGGGAGAAGCATCAATGTATTGAACCTGATACGCACAAGTCTTGGATTGGCCAGAGCGAAAGATTGATTTTGTCCGCATCTTTCCTCTCTTTGACTTATTGCTGTTCGGTGTGTGTATATTTGAATGTAAATGGGGTTAAGACCAACATTGTTGTAAATCTCATCTTCCTCAGCATAGACTGATAAGATTTTTGTCTTTTATGTCAAATGCTTCCCTTGCACACCGTTTATTAAATCCTTACTGCATTTTATCAATGTCGAAGCAAAGATGTTCCACTGCTCTGCAATTATGGCTCTGATTTATGAGAACTTCTCCTCAGTCTTTGGCTGGACGTGTATCGACGCTACGCTCTGAGAGTTCAGGTTACCAGCAGAACAAAGGGCACCAGTGCGTTGCGTGTTTGTGTGGCCTTGCCCACTCGCCAAGATCCCTACAGTCCCATGTAACTCTACCAGCTAAGTACGGCTTTATTAAACAAAAGATACACTTGTAGAATGTTATCGGCCGTGGGAAAGTGCATGTAGCAACGAGACTGCAGGGACGGGGTAAGAAAACACTTCCCTATACCATAGTTTAAATAATTGCGCTGTGGTTCAGCAATGTGGCTCATGGGATACCCCTTTAAGATTCCCTCCAGGTTATGTACTGCCACACGTTAGTCATGTTCCCAAGGGGCACGGTGAGTGGCACAGACAGGAAGGAATTGTGTTAGAACAGGAAGTGAATGCATTTTGTCAAGAAGTAAATCCTCTCTTAAAGACAGTGAGTGAATTCTTCATGTAGGCCTCAGTAGAAAGTAATTGCGTTCCTTCAGGAGTTGAGTTTGTGTCCACACGTTTGACATTCAAAGTCGTCGTTATTTTTTTAGCGCATGGTGTCTCCCCTTTACACGTTCTAATTATCAGAATTTTTCCAACTTACAAAAGAGAATAGGTCACAGCATCTGGAAGGGAACAACACTTCCTTCATGCAAGTGCTTCTGCTTGGATACTAGGTCTTTTGGGTTGAACCGATTAGACAGCCACTCCGTGGGTGTGTCTGAGCCAGCACCGGTTAAATACTTTTGGATGGTGGGTTTGTTTAGACTGTTTGGAGAAAGCGTGAGAGACCCAGGCCAGTGTGCAGATGCCAAACTTGAGTGTTCAAAGAGAAGGGGTGGACCCCTGGTCGAGACATGTAGACGAGAGAGAATGATGGTTAGCTGTAGATGTTATAATTAAGGAGCATGATTACCCTAACCTTTTTGGAGTCTGGAAGGGTCAGAGATAAAAGCAAAACCCTTGTTTTTTTTCTGAAAATCATAAAATCACTAAAACATTGTCTCTCACACAACCAGACATAAAAGAATATACACTTGAGAGAAGAACAGATGCTACCATACCTGGCCTCACATTGGGAAAATCATTGCCTTAAGACGGCTAAAGGGCTGTCGTAATACGAAAACCCAAACCAGGTTCATAATAAGTCACTTTGAGCTTCTAAGTAGTGTCATAAATTACACATCTCCAGAAACCTCTTTTTAATTATGCTTTCCAGTACGTCACTCTGTGAAGCAAAACACGTGTAATTTGCTCGGCCTGACATACTATTTGCAAGGTTAGATCATGATAATATGTCACTGCGTACTTTGTATTTTGGGAGTTGCGGCCGGGCAGTGCGTGGGATGATAAATATGGAGTGGCCTTTCACAAGTCCATTAGCATAGTTTGTCAGATTCTCCAGATCTTTTGATTACCAAACCCCTTTCCAAAGACAACTTTGGGAAGTAAAGGGCTTTGTACTCGACCAGACCCTTCATCAGGCTACATCGTTCTTTTAAGATCAAGAGGCATAACCTACATGGTTTATACCCCAGCACACTGTAAAATGCTATTGAGAGCACATGTATATCTTTTGGCATAGTGCATTTAAGTCAATAACATCGCTAATCTAAACATTCTCCTTCGCGCCCAACCATTTACCCAGCTGCGACTATGCGCAATAAAATAAAATCTGTTCTTCTACTTCAAAAACATGGGATGTTGGCTTGATCCACTCTCCTTCTAGTGTTGAAAGGGGTCAATGTGAGGTAATTCTTTAGGAACCCCAATGTTGTCATTCACAACAGTGCTAGTTCCCAGGTAGCACCTCACCAGCTCATACTAAAAAATAATGTCAGTCAGGGAAAACGAGAGCACTGAAGTATTGTTTTGCTCACAGAGGAGGATTTTTTTTTTCTTGGGGGCATTTTGGTCATAGTTGTAATCTTTTCAAGGCCCTTTATATGAGTTCCAGATGAGATTGCTGTACGTCCTGACAAACGTTTCCTCTTTTCTGTTACAGGATGCAGGATAGAGAACTGTGAATCTTGTTTCAGTAAAGAGTTCTGTACGAAGTGCAAAACGGGATTTTACTTGCACAAGGGCCGCTGCTTTGAAGAGTGCCCAGAAGGCTTTGCACCTTCGGAGGACAGCATGGAATGTGGTGGTAAGGGAACCTCTGGTGTGCTTCACGCAATTCCCACTGGGTGCCAAAAACACTTTCTGCAACAGTTTTATTGCAGAGTGACACAGTAGTAATGGAGCAAGGTTTGCGAAATGGAGGATTGCGTGTTAAAACTCTGGCAGCGCTCTCACCCTTGGTCAAAGTGCTTAACCTGAACTGCTTCAGTAAATTTCCAGCAGTATAAAATGTTTGACATGTAAAAATGTGAGACATGCCAGGCACTCTGGGCAACGGGCGTCTGCCAGGTCTCATATGTATAGAAACGATCAAGCATTTTGAGTAATGCATAGAGAAAATGTGTGGGAACACATTGGTAAATAGAGAGCGTAATTAGATCATTTAAGGATTTGGGAGTGGTAAATCTTTATTGAATCCAAGTGGCGAATTGGAAGAACTTCCCCCCTCGCCCTTGTCCCACGTTGACCCTGTCTCTCTGTTTTGCAGAGGGTTGTGAGGTAGGCCAGTGGAGCGAGTGGGGTACGTGCACCAGGAGAAACAAGACCTGCGGTTTCAAATGGGGCCTGGAGACACGGACGAGGCAAATTGTGAAAAAGCCACCGAAGGACACGATACCGTGTCCCACTATCGCCGAATCCAGGAGGTGCAAAATGGCCTCAAGGCATTGCAGCAAAAGAGGTAAGTCCACTTGTGAAGATCTTTTTCCCACCTTTAGAATTTTCTAGAGCAGTCTCTCCCCAACCTCTTTGTTGACGCCCGCAAGAATAATAATTTTTTTGCTGAGTTTCATCTCATGCACACCTAATACAACTACTCAAGCCCTTGATTACCTGGACCAAATGTGCTCGAGGTAGAATCATCAAATACATAGGCTGCATCCGAATAGTCAAAAATTACTTCCTATCCTCTAATTCCTAAATACTTTTCTTAAACCTTTATGCAAAACATCATAAGGGAAAGGAAGGGTGTAAAATGGGAATTCCTGATGGCTTAGGAAGACCACCGCGCAAATTATAGAATCCGAATGCACTTACACTAGGCAACGTGATCATGAGTCCCCTGCCCATCATATACGTTTCTTTACGCGATTGACTGGATGAATGGTCGCCGCTTTAAATATTACTGCTGCGCAGAATTGTGGGATAGCGTCACCTCCTTTCTTTTCAAAAAGGATGGTTCTGTGTACCCTATGCTAAAGGAGGTAAAGTAGGAAGGACTGAGACACCTTTCCTTAACATTTAAAGAATTCGAATCCACTTATCATGGCTGCCACGTAATTATTTCTGGATCATTTTTTAGGAGTTAGGAAGTTTCCCAGGCAAAAAAGACTATTCGGACACAGCCCTAGATTTGATATATTTGTCAGGGGTACCTGGAGAACAAGCTTGGGGATCCACTGTTCTTGAACACAACCATCTTGAACATATCCTGGATTACGTTTCCCAAAATTGTAGTTGCTAACTAAGTCAGTAACTTGCATAGTTCATCCATTCCCCATCAGTGGTTCCAACTATGTAAGTTAGCATCTGTGTTTCTGGAAACACATCTCTTTTTTGCTGTGTAGGAGTGAATCAAACCGATCAGAACTTCAAACAGGAGTGAGCCCTTCTCAGGGCTGGGAGACCTATGGAGGAATGGAACATAAAAAATGAATGTGCAAAAAAAAAATTAATGGTGGAAATCCCCTAATGTAAAAACACTTGTCTCTGTGTTTAACTTGGAAAGTATGCTTTTACATGGAAGTGGGGTATGTGGAAATGAATCTAGATTGACAACCATAAGGTAGACTCTTGAGCCTGCTATACTTTAGAGAACTTCGGACTGTACGGTGGCCTACTAATATATTCTGTAAAATTGAGTTAGTATATTTTGACATATTAAACCAAGAATCCAGGTTACCCCGGAACACAGTGGCAAAAATACATTATTAAATCAAACCTTGGTCACACACCTAGTTAGTGACCATTTGCACCAGTGGATCATACTGTGTCAGATATGATATTGGGCTGCCCGTTATGAAAATATACTTTGGTTATTTCTCAGGAATACTATAGTATTTTTTTTTTGGCATAACTATGGTATTACTATAGTTTGCGTAGTATAACTAGAGTGGTACTATAGCCATCACATTATAACTATCGTGTTACCACAGTCAACAGTACCATGATATTACTATAGTCCACACAATTGTATCGCTGTTGTTTGAATAACTATAGTATCACTATAGTAATACTACCCTATGGTGGCAAAAATACCATCCATTTACCATTGCATAACTATAGCTTGGAACTATGGTAATTTTTCATAAGGGTTTGGTGAATAAGGATCTTTCTCAGGTGCTACTGCAACTCCAAGTATGTGAAATAAGGAGTTTACATGCTTGCAGTAAGACAGAGTGCTGCTTTAATGGAGAGTGTGTACATTCGGAAATGACCTTTCTGGGGCACTGAGGTGTGGTTGCATCCCTGAAAAGGAGCTGTAAAAGTCTCAAAACATCTGCTGAGCAGAGTTTCTCTCCCAGCATTCCCCTGCCTGAGCACAGACCCCACTCATACTTACTTTAACCCACAAACCTGTTGACTTTCTGAAATACCAGCCCAGCACCTGTTTTGTGTTGTTTTGGGTTACAGCAGTGTTTTTATGCATGAAATATCAGTGTTTTTCCATCGCTGATGAATTAAGTGAACTCGCTGCCTTTTTCTCCCTCCTGCCCTGTGGAATGTTTCCAAGTTATAAGTGCATATTTCCTCAGTGGCACATTGTTTTCTCTGTGTAGTTTGGGCCTTTTGCAGTATGTTACACATTAGCAGCGCTATTGAAAAAAAAAAAAAAGATTTTTTGCATGAAAGAGAATTCCGAAGGAGAAAAAATCCAAGAAAAAGAGTAGTTGATTTTCTGCAGACAGTTCAAGCATATTTATGGAAAAGATTTGATTTCATTACCACAATGCTGTATTAAGTCATGCCTGTCATATGAACCAGAATGGGTTATATTCAATATTTATTTGGCAAAGGCCATTTATGCATCAAATATTATAAAATACCTTAATTCATAATGTATACTCATAATATCTTCATGCTTGCTATATTGAACTATATTTCATAATTCACTGTCAGGCGCATTAGTATTTGGACTTGGTTGTAAGTCCTTTGCAGTCAATGACTGCCTGAAGTCTGGTACCCCCGGACATCACCAGACCTTGTGTTTGTTGCCTTGGTGATGCTCAACCAGGCCTTTACTGCCGCTGTCTTCAGTCCCTGCTGGTTCATTTTGCCTTCAGCAAGAAGGACATGCTCAAGTAGATTCGGTTTAGATGACTGATCTTGGCGTTGTAAAACATTTCATTTTTTCGCTCTCATAATGTCTTAGGATGCTTTCTCAGTATGCTTCAGGTCATTGCCATCTGCTCTATTCAACACAGCCCAATGAGTTTTGAAATATTTGGCTGAATCTGAGCTGATATTGTAGCTCTGTGCAATTCAAATTCCTCCCTTCTGGTTTTATCACCAGTTTCATTGGCAATAATGCATGCCCACACATGACCACATTTCACAAGTGAGGTGGTATGCTTGGAAACATGGACACTTCCTCCTATGCTCTTCCCTTCCCATGTAACAGCCGTGCAGCCAAATGTCCAATTACATCTTTTCATTTGGTAATTAAAAGGTGGGGGTCAAGCTATAAATGCTGTACTCCGTTCATCTGATTTGGATGTGAAATACCCTCCAAAACTGCAGGTCTTCACTTCCATGAGCTGACATTTATTATTTGGTTCCTTCGCTAACATTGTGTGGGACAGTGGCAGACAGCTGCAACAGCAATCACATTGTCAATGTCCAAATATTTGTGGAATTGACTATGTTTGATACGGCATAAAGTAGCATTAAAACTTCTCTATATTTCCTCTGTGCTTCACTTTTTTTTTGTAAATTTAATTCCTCTCTATTTCATGCATACTCAGTGAATTAAATTTGTTTTTCATGACACGCTATACATCACTTTTTGTAATAAAAACAGCTACTTTTCGCTGGTTGAAGGCATAATTTGAAATATACTCACTCGATTCCAATAAATTAGGATTTTTCCTGAGGTGCACTACATTTCTGTCTAATTGGAGTCTGGAGTCAAAGATCGATTCCAAACCAAATAACAGAGCAGGTGCGAGACATAAAGATGATAGACATTTGGATTAGATTGTAAGTAGTTTTATTCCTTCTTTTAATACTCCCTCTCACAATTTGTTGACCCAAGCATACCGGAAGGCTTGTTCCACATTATTCCCCTGCAATGGAGAAAGATGTCGTCATACTTTTTGCAGAATTTGGTAATGCTCCATGAAATTCAATGAAAATTGCACGCATACTTATTTACAAATATATAAAAACACAAAGCAAAATCTAGTTTAATGTGGCATTATGCATGGTCATTGGCACCAGAAACTGTAAAACCCCACACCATCCCTTCCCTTCACGGTCATGAATTGGTTTGACGTTCTGGTGATTGTCTCCTGCATAATTTACTAATCACTTACTGAGCTCTTGACCTTTTTTCTTGCAATCTCAGGGCCAGCTTGAATTAAAATATGACAGTGTTCTGCTTCATTACAGGGATCAGTTATCCTGCATGAGGTCAGTGGTAGTGAATCACACTGAAACTTGGCTTGTTTCCTCCAGTTTGCTTCCGCTTAAAAATGCTGGCTTGTTGTCTGCAACCCGCTCTAATGGCATGATTGGTGGATACACAAATCTGGTTTCAGTTGCTTGTCGCCCAGGCCTGTATGTCATGCCTTCGGTTGACTTGCAAGCATAAATCTAAGACAGAATATGTTGTACATGCAAGTGGCTGGTGTTATGTATACAGCTCATTAGGGGAATGACATTATTTAACATAAACAAGGGATGTGCAGCAGGTGGACTTCAGTCTTGCTTGTAGTTCTTTTGGATAGCATTTAGACTATACCTGAAAACATAATTCCTGGAGGGACTGGGAATTAAGTCTGCAACTGTGAGTAGGCCTCTCTTAAACAGTTGCATTTTGAAGACAAAGATTAGGTGCTTCTTAAAAAAGACTCATTAAAGCAGGATTTGTTATAAACGCTCTGGTAGACCTACTGCAATACATTACATTCTGTAGACTTCTTACATAATGGCACATAAGCTACCAAATATAACTGTGACTCAGGAGAATAACAAATGTTTAGACACATAAATGTAATTATTCTGACACTGCAAACATATTGCTTAGACTTTATACTTTTACTTTATTGTTCCTTTATGGGTGCATTAATGTTGCAGAAAATTGTATCTTAGTGATTTCTGTCGGGCTGTATAGACATTTAATGAGATGTTTTTCATTTATGGAATTCAGATTCAAGATTTAGCAAAGACACTGACAGACGCATTTCACTGTAAGTATCAGATTGCTTTATTGCAGATTTGACGGACTTCGATGAATTGAACTGAGGCAATAAAATGCAAAAACGTTTAAAAAAACGAAAGCAAAGAAAACAGCAAATGACCATAAGATTTATCCTGGCCGGTTACCGTGCCCCGCGTTAATTTCGGCATGCTTAAATAACATAAAAAGACGTCATTTGAAAAAAATCCCCATCCGACAATTTAAACTCGGCATAAGCAGGGAACAATAAATGATCTCTGAAGCCAGGCTGTGGTGACGGTGAAATAGATGCGCTGCTCTTCAACTGTGTTATCGAGTAGAGTGAGTCATGACGAGAGACGTGAATGCTGTTTTACTGCCTCGAAATGGAGCCGTTTAGTCCCTCAGCTGCCTGAAGAGTCTGAGCTTCAGGGAGGAAAGGGCGAGTTGGGGGGGAGCGTGAAATCGTGAAATCTCCTCGCTCCATTCTCGTACCTCGGGGTGGTCTGCCCTCTGCCATAGGCGACAGTCCCAAAACATCCAGCAGACGTATCATGAACTGCTTCACCGAGACAAATCGTCAAAAGCTTCCTCAATATTGATGCCATATTTCTGCCCCTGGAGACTTCCCTTCTGTTCTGTCATCATGTTCAGTGATTTGCAGATGGACATGAAGCTAGCAGTGCTCTCTACAACTGTACTCAAGCTGTCAGCATTACCAGTCACAATTCCCAGAGAGCTCAAACATTCTCCACATCCGGTCACCCTCCCCGCACATTCACTATACATCATTCTATCTATTTCTGCAGTATTATTTGAATAACTCATCATGCTAATGCCTCAAAATGCCTCTTGAATCTTAGGAGCTGTTACACTTTTGGGCAGATTAGTAGTTAAACCATAAGATTCTGGCTTTTTCACTTCGGTAGATTCAACATAAAGAAAAAATGTTGCAGAACAATGTCACATACGCATTCTGTATGAACTGGTGGCAGTGCTCCACTGAAGCTGCATTACACTTACATTGAGAGAAATGTCCAAATGCAGTGTTTTCATAGCCACAGCGTTACTTCAAATGGAAAATATCTAGATATCATACATCATTTTAAACACATTTTCCTGTCATTCAACAGGACATATTTGGGATTGTTGGAAACTTTGGGACGTCCATTAGAATTCAAAATAGAACTTCTACAGGTTTGAATACAGCAGCCGCAGTTGACGGATGCATATATGCGTCTATTGGTTATATGGAGTTAAGGAGCTTTATTGTGTTGAAATAAAATGTAGCATCCCTCTCTTAAAATGAACGAGATGTCACTTGACATGTAAGGGGCACCAGGCTCTTTGAATTTTGAATCTGTAGATAGTGCTCAGTTACAGCGAGCCAGACTGAATAACTGATACAGAAGTGTTGATAAAGAGGCCGAACCAGCCTTTGGCACCATGTCGACGAGGACGCTTATGCAAGCCAGTAATGATTTCCAATGATGCCGAGATTAGGTACCTGCTTCCACTAAGCAGGCCTGCTGAAGTATTGATCATGACGGTTCACATTGCCCCATCTGAAACCAGAGACACCTGCACTGTGAAATCTTAGCCAAAATATATTTCATTGGGGGCATCTCAGAGGGTTCTGTCGTCCATCACACTGTTGAACTCAAGTCCAATTCCTTTCCAAAGTTTGCTTGTGGGTTTACAATTGTCTACCCTTACCATAGATGGCAAAACAGAAATCTAATGTGTGTAAGTGGCTAATTTTGTACGTTACTCTCAGTCTGTTTGCTTAGGCATGTTCTGTGTTGACAGAGGCGAATCGGGACAGAATTCTCATTAAATCCAAGTCAGTATGAATATCTGTTTAATTTTAGGACAGCTCTGTTGCCGATGCCATGTCTCTGGGCAAATGCTATGTAACATTACATCTTACCGTCTTCATTATGGATCAGGGGTGCAGAACTCAACTAAGAATGACAGACAGCTGGCTTTGGCCTTCAAACCACTTCGGTGTAGAGGTGCCATGGATATCAACCACCTGGCTTGAATACAGAGTCTAAAATGTGGGTGGTTACGACAGATTTGATGGGGGGCCTACTGTAGGGGACAAAGACAAGAGCTGTAAAACCGTTTACAGTCTTGAGCTACAGAACTGAGCAGGTCAACCTTCTGGCTCTTGGTCCAGTGCCCTGGGATCTGGAAAGTATCTGGAACAGGTCCTCTGTAAAACAACGCTGAGAGCTATGATGGCTTCCGGCCCATTTTAAATGAACTCGAAGCACACTGTGAAACATGTACCTTTCCTGACACCTGACTTATGTATATTTTTTTCCAATAGTAATTTGCATGTTCCATCACATGAAATATGTGTTTATGGCGGAATGGTAGGCATATTTCATTTTCTGGCCGAGACGGTTTTCCTCTGAACATTCCAATTAAGCACTCAGCGTGATCACATTTGACTGTGGCTTTTGTTTGGTTTGGAAAACGAAACTCCAAATCCATTTGTGAAACCTGTTGTATCAGATGTGCCCTGCGTGAGCCAGTTATGAAGATGCATGCGCTGGTGTAGGCCTAATTCAGATCTTATGGAGCGTGAGCCCATCAGTGGTGAGATGAGACAAGTCCAAATAATGTTCTCGCCTTTGCGTAACCTCAAAAGGAAACCAGTTACACTCTGTCTGAAGAGTAGCCCCCCCATCTGCCTTTTTGGATTCCACTCTGTGGCTGAACTGTGTGCAATTGACAAGGTTCTAACCATTGCAAAATTGAGCTTTGTCTCTGATAAATTATGCCTCAGTGATATCACAGACCAAGCCATGTTAAAATATGCAGTTAGCAGCATACAGAGTTTGTCCCAGGCCCTGGAAGCCTCAATAATTGTCTTATGCAGGGTAGGGTGGATTATCCACACAACGCTCCCTGGCTGGTGTGACTGGGGTACCAATGGGCTAATCTTCATTAATGAGCTGATTTAGTGCCTGCAAATGACAACCCTCCCACGCTCACTGGATATTTTTTTTTCTCTGTGGGATGTGATCTCACCCTGCTTTTAAAGAGATACTGCCACCCTTATTGGTGGCAGCCATCAATCTACAACCAAACAAAACAGCTGACTTACTCAGTAAGAGAAGAAAGAAAATCCCATATAACTGTTCTATAGTCAAGACGTAAAAACAATCACCAGCTAGTCATTCTTTTTGTTAATTATGCAATTGAAAGTGATAATAGTAATTACTTTTGCGTAATTTATTCCATCTAATAATATGACTTTTTGAGCTTCCAGCTCATCTAAAAGTCCATTATTCATTATTAGAAACAGTAAATCAAGTGGCTGAATGAAGCATTGCTAATGGGGTTTTGAGCAGTACAACTGTATTTCCTAGCTCATGACTTGAGGAAAACTGTGTATGCTGCCTTGATTTTTTCCCCATCTGTTTTTGATTAATTGCATTTGATTGAGCCACAAACTGAATACTGCCCTCAATTTTACAGCTTGACAGCAAGTGCATTCTAAATCCTTCGTAAAAGAAACACGGTTGACGATGTGATTGCGCCTGGAAAATGGATTCAATCGGTTTTATGAAACATGTTCTTGCTGATGCGTAGTCAGTGAGTTAGTTCTTCTAAATTTTATGGCAAATTGACCATCAATGAATCCTTTTCAGCTGAATACAAATTTTCATTTTTAATTCGTCATGTGAAAAATTTTCTTACATTTTTCATTTGCCACTCAAAAAAAAGTAAGAAAAAAACTAATTTATGTTAAATTAAAAATTACAAAACTGTATCATGAATACTTAATAATTTTAAAAACTAAGAAAGTCTTTAACATAACTTACATTCTCTGTCTTCAAACCTTCCACCCACTTCCATCGTAGCAAGAGTCACTGTGCATTCTGAAAACAGGAATTTTGTTTCTTAGATTTTTTATTATTATTATTGTTTACTCTCTGGCTCATATACTCATTTAAAAAGGTAAACATTTTGAAAGGCATTGCCACGATTGATTTGAAAATGTACAGCATATATCATTGGATACCATTGTGAAACCATTGGAACCAGCAAGATTCTTTGGCTACAAAAGAAAACAGAAGAATTATCACCTCTCTGAAACATATTTTGAAGCCAAGAAATGAGGCTGAAAGCTTTTGTTGACGCGCCATTGATAATCATTTTATTCTGACGGCCCTCCTGAAATTCCTTCCCTGTGTTGCTTTAAAGTCTGCTACAGTGCTAAATCTTCCACATGGGAGCAGGTCGTTAACAGTAGTCCGTAGTCCAGCACTGCGTACATTCTTTGTTGGGGGAGAGAGTGGGAGTCGACATCCCGGATTAACTCCCCACAAAGTGCTCTACTCTTTGACCAAAATAAATATCGCCGCTGTCATTTTTTTCAGCAACTGTCTTCAAGAAGCAGGATTTGAAACACCCCTTGCATTGCTGGCTTTTATTTGGGGAATCCATCAAATGAGCCTGAGTAATAAAAAATAGTGAGGGCTCAGAGACAAT
The DNA here is from genome assembly GCA_029692085.1 of Gymnothorax javanicus. Lineage (NCBI taxonomy): Eukaryota > Metazoa > Chordata > Actinopteri > Anguilliformes > Muraenidae > Gymnothorax > Gymnothorax javanicus. Next base: position 179,358,321 of record CM056193.1, on the reverse strand, counting down.
GGATGTTAAAGCGGTGTATTATTTCATTACATCTCTCCTCGGGAAAGAACAGGATCTGTATCTTTTTACTATTTTATCTGAGCATATTTTGGAGGATTCACATTAATAGAAAGCAAAGGAGAGATACGAATACATTGGATGTCAAGGTGTGGCTAAAAAATCTGTGTTTGACCGAAGCATAGAGATGATAAATGTGTTTGGATTCCGGGTAGGCCAGCTATCATGCTGACTGTGCCGTAAAACTGAATTCACCGTAACGTGGAAGGAATCAGACCTGGCACTGGGCCTCAGGTATTGAGAGAGGAACGTTATAGCAGCATGCCGAGTTCGATCAGCCTGCCAGTAGAGGAGAGATTACACAAAGGAGCCCAGGGCTGAGGTCTTAAGTGGGTGGAGGTGGGGGGGGGTGGGGAATGCAGGGATGCATGCCGAAAGGACACCGCCATCAGCAACCATACACAAACAAACAAAGTAGCAGCCGCAGGTTAGGAGTTCTCAAAGTCCTCCAGTCTGTTCACTAAACGTCTCCTGATGTCCCTGTGGTGGAGTGTGGTGGGTCTCGGGGAGGGGTGAGATGGGGGATGGGGGGGGGGTGAAGCCACGCTCTTCTCCCCAGCTTCCTCCGTCCTCAGGGCTTGTGTCGACTGAGGTTCACTGCTCCTTCTGCCTGCCAGACCTTCGGACTAACATTACTGGCTGCCAGCTTCTGTCGGGCCCTCGCTCTGGCCCCGCTCTTTCTTTCATCTCGCCCAAACACACATGGCTGGCCCAGCCCTGAATTCTGCATCACGGTAAAGAAACGCACACGCAGACAGACGCCCATCACCAAGCTTGATTTGCGCAAGAAAGATAGCAAGCTTTCAGCGCATCACATTCTTTTGAACCCTCAGGCTCATGGACCTAGCTGTAAACGTTATCTACAGTTCAGGGATCTCGGTGAGCGCTAAGTAAGCCAACGACGAGCGCGGCCATTAAGGTCCATTCTGCTCTCAGCGCAGCTCTGGTCGTTGATCAGCGCCGCCAGTACACCCCCAGTCCGCAAGCAGACTAGCCACAATGGAGGAGGAACATCTGTTAAACAGTTGCACCAGCACCAGTCACCAGAAGCCCCTCTCATTGGAGTCTTTAACAGAGAGGTTTCAGCCTGTAATTAGCCGGCGCTGATCAGGAGAGACGCTTTGGGTTGCGACCCGCCGATATCTAACGGCACGGCTGGGCGGGAAGGCTGAGATAAACAGAGGGCCCGGCTGATTAGCGATAGGAGAAATCAAGGTAGCAATCAGCGGCTCCGTTTCAGTTTACAGAGCTTTAACCCCCCAGCATGCCCTGCAGTTTTCTTCATGCCCTCCTAGGAAGCACAGTTCAGAGGTAGGAAGAGAAATACTTTCATGCCATTTTTGGGTTTCACCTCCCATCAGCCTCTCCATGAAGAGGCACACAGCGCTTTTAATGAAAAAAAATGTGCTCCTACGATTTTACCTTTTTTTGTTATCGTTTTCGTTTTCTTAACCTCTTGACCGCCACCACCATTATGTGTTTATATTTGCTCTTACTAGATGAGACCGTAAAATTTCCATTTCAATTACATAGTCATCAAAGCGAGCTTAAAAACTGGAAAATGTCTTCCATGTGGTCCAAGGAGATTACTGTTTGTCTTTGGCTTAGTTGCCGGGAAGTATCGACACCAGGTTCAATCATGCTTGTGCAACTCTGCATCCTCAGTCATTAAGGTCTGCAATTAGTTAAGGAGTGGAGTAAAGCCCCGATATGGTAGCCTACATCACTGGCACATAATAAAAAACACTCATGTTCATTCAGCGGTCTACATGACTGGCATATTGTGGTGCATGAATTTTCCAAGAGATCAGTGGCTTGATTACTCTCAGAATTCTTTATGAAGTCCAGGTTATTTTGAGACATCAAACAACTTCCTCCATAATTGGCACAAAACGTTTCGCAAACAACTGTGCAAAATTGATTGCTGTGATTTAAACTTTTGGATCAATTATATCCTTTTTTTTTCTCCCAATCCTTTGGTGAGAGGAAAAGCCATGCAAGGTTATTGGCAATACAGAGATGCTTGAATAACACTGGCTCAAATTAGTCGCCTTTTTCCATTTTGTCGCTGTGGCAATATTGGGTTGCCTGCTTCTCAATGTTGAGAAGTGTTTCCTATTGAAGAGACCAAAACGGTACCAAAGCAAGTGCTCGCTCCTCTTCTGGCCAGCATTGGATGGGAAGGATGAAGGAGCTTGAAGGAAAAATGAGATGTGAAGTTTGCTCATCTTAATAGACCCCAGCGACTCTTGACAAAACCAACTGGACAAGTTAAGGAACAAATTAAAAAAACTTCAAAAAACTGAGAATTTATTGTCCTCACCAAAGCAACACTGAATTACTGGCCGCAGCTTTGATATGTGTAGACTTTCCCATAGTTCCTCATCCTCTTTCCTGTGATGTACCGTATTAATGGGTGCTGCAATTCCAGAATCATCTGGAACACCACTGAGCAGTTAACGGGCCCTGAGGCACTTTTCCCATGATGCCAAGCCTTGGTTTGAGACTCCCTGGTCGTGCTTGCTTCAGGCTCACCTGGATTAGGCGACACTAAGCTATTCTTGTTCCTGCCTTAAGAGAGTGCTGAGATCTAAAAGCCTCCTATTAAGCATTGCATACACCCAAACTTCTTATTTCCCTCCATGTAAGGTGGTGTGATTTACCCGGAGCAGATCGACAAGATTTCCAGTCCCTAGTTTAATAGAGACACCATTTTAGCTACTTTCACCCCCTCCCATTTCCCTGTAAAATGATTTTGTTAGCTTTCAGCATCTTCAGCCAAAACTGAGCTGAGTTTTATAATCGTCATTTGAAGAACTTCAGCTTTTAGGGTAAATGGAAAAGAAAAGATATACTTATTGTATTGTGAATGATCAAACTGGTAAATTTATTTATTTATTTATTTTTTCCAATTTCACCATCAGAAAGACTTTCAAGGTTTCAGTTGTGTGGAATACTATGACTTGACCTACAGTGGGTAAGAAGGGGTCCATATAATTCCCGTAACCACAGTGTGTAAGCTCACTAGGAAATTTTTTACTCTTTTCTCTTAGCAAACATCCAGCAATTATCTGTTCCTCTTCTTCCTAATTCGGGTCACTGAGGGCGCCTATGCAAGCATACAGCGTGCAAGAAACTGGACAGACCCTGGACAGTTTGCCAATCCATCACAGGAATCACTCAACATCCATTCACAGTAATTGGCAATTTAGAGTCTCCAGCCAGCTTGGCGAGTATGTCTGAGGACTGTAGGAGGAACTTGGAGTACCCAGAGGAAAGCCAAGCGAACATAGAGAAAACATGCAAATTCTGTACATAAAGGCCCACAGTGCCACTGTGCCACCCTTATGTTGGACTGTGGTTATCAGATTTTGCAGATACCTGCCAATAAAGTAGTCTTATCTGCATTAGTGAAGTGACCCTGTCAGATTTCAATATCAAGCACTTATTTTAGTGTTTATTACCAATGCTGGCATAAGGTGATTTGAAAACCGAGATGGCAACAGACTGAAAACTGTTTTTTCTCATTCTTGCAGCATAAGGGTAAACGAACAGCCGACATCTCCCCTGTAATTACCGTAAAAATTTGTAATATTCAAGATCCTTTTCATCTTTTAATGGCCCCAAGTCTCCTTATTTCAATGGTTTGTCACAGCCATAGCAAAGTTGCAGAAATAGCGCAGAGCTCCTTTGAAAAACCAACCCAAAGCTTTTATTCTGCTCATCAAAAATCAAACATAACATTCAGTCAGTAATTAAACTTAACTGAAGCTAATTATCCATCATTTGAGGGGGACCTGGGCAGGGGCCGATGCCTTGGAGTGTGTATTTAGATGCAGATGTCGGGGCGAGTCTGATTAAGAGATAGGAGGCTGCAGACAAGCTTGGTGGTTTTCATTTGCAATTTGGTGCTCGCTCTTGTGAACTGTGAATTGACATATGTTTCATGAGAAGAATTTATAACCTCTGAATTTGTGAGAGGAAGAAAAAGTTAGTTTGGTAATGTTCTCAGTGCCTTTTAGTGTTTTTTTTTTTTTTTTTTCCATTACTTCTGACTAGATCCCAGTATTTCTTGATCTATGGTTTAAATTTGTTACATTGCATTTCATTTATTTGGCAAATGCTTTTATATAAAGTGGTACACTAATAATTGCATCAGGAATATTGTTAAATGAGCTGCACAACATAAACCAGACATGGTCATGTAGAGCCTTCGTCAACTCAGTTGCAAATAGTAATATGTAGACATGACAGCAGGAAAAGTTAAGAAATATAATAGCAATGCTCAAGTAATAGACTGATACTAAAACAAAACTGATAAAACTGATACTAAAAACACTCGGTGAGCAACCGAGTTATGGGGTGATTACCATTATAAAGCAATCACAATAAATCAGGATATAAATTCTTGCAAGTTGCAAAATATCAGAGATAGGAGTATATTATGGTATATTATGGTAGAGGAGGGGTTCATAGTGAAGCAGGTTACAGTTTAAAACAGCTGCATTTTGGGTAGAAATTACAAAGAAAAATGTCAGTCAGTTTGTAGAATTCACAGAACAATGTAAAATATAAGACCTTGTAGCATCATTCGCACTCTAATCTCAGGGTAGTTTTTGTCATTATGTCTTCTCCCGGAGGGAGAAGGGAGACATATTGTTTTTGGCTCGGTTCCCGTTCGCGTGCGCGTTCGCGTCGGCGTTCCCACTTTGTTTCCGGAGCGTAACTCCAAAACCGTTTGCATGATCTTAACGAAACTCTGCATACTTACTGCTCAGGTCCTGAAGTGGTGCCTTTTGGTATGTGCCTGTCTGCCTGTCTGTCTGTCTGTCTGTCCCGTGATTTAGGCAGGGAAGTGGGCCGAGATGGAGACGTCTGTTTTTACGAGTAAAAACACATTCTAGTTTACTTCGTGTCAATGGGGTTCAAAGCCTGGGACCAAGAACAAACTTTCTGCATCTCCTGGAGAACCGTTGCATTTGCTTGGATGAGGAAATAACGATTCACCTAATCCTGACATTTGCTTTTTTTAAATCAGAATGCAGATGTTTTAAATCATCCTAAGCAGAGCTTTGATTGTAAACAGAGTGTTGGGAGAATAAGGTTATTTTCCAATGTAATCTTGTCAGGCTAAATGATACTATCCAGAGAAACTTCTATCAGCCAGTTGGCAAGATAGACGATTGGATAAACGCTTATTTTTTCCTGATGCAAAAAAACTTTTAACTTCTTTCTAAATGCTGTTTCATTCTTTTTGGCAAACTGGCATTCTGATGCGGCAGTCGACTTTCTTCTATCCCAAACTGCCTGGCATCACCTGCTATTGAATTAGCAAACCTGACCCGCAATCTTAATCGCTATCCTGTTGCTCTGGACCTACGGGAAGCTGTTGGTGATCTCCCATACTTTTTGCCCTGGTAAGAAAGCAAAGGAGTGGGGGGGAAGAGAGACTCTCTACAAAACGTTCCCCTCACAACATTATAAATTTATGTGCGAGGCCTTTAATGGATAGTAATCCAATTTCTTCTCCTGAAATCAAATCTCCCCGGCGCCAGTAGTCCCCTTCATCCCTCACGAATAATGGCGTTCACTGGCATGTTTACAAAAACGGAGAGCCGCCAAAAATTTAATTTTGGTGTTAAATTGTCGTTCTAAATAAACCAGCTTTAAAATGGAATGGCTGGTTTTAATTGGCAAATCAAAACATGTTGATGAGATGAAATTTAGGAGGTCATTGAAAGTGCTGAATGCTGTTTACCCTCACGAGTCCTCGCTCTGTCGTGTGGAGCATCGATTTTTGTTGAACCACAACTCATGATGAACAGGAGATTTGGCCTTCAGTGGGCATACTTACTAGAACCATATAGATGAAGTTACCACATGATGCTGTTACACTGACTGACGTCGATCTCATCCTTGTGTGGCAATTTATCAAAGTATTAATATTTACATTATACAGGTTTCTGCATTGTGCATTGATAATTAAATTAAACAATGCAATCTTCTGAGTTCTCCATAAGCCTACATTGCAACTAATGGGGATTATGTTGAGGATCATAATTAGTAAATATATCATCTAGTCATTCAATTTATTATTGTATGAGTGGTATAGTCGTGGTCTCCTATCTAAACTCTCGATGGAATAAGACTGATTTTAGATGTCGCTCACATTGTAGTGATTGATCAATTTCCTCTTTTGCTCAAGTGTGGAAGGAATGGTTTTGAATCTTCGTGTTGGCATTTCTTACTTTTGATTGTGATGGCAGTGATGGGGGTCAGTATTGAGCACTTGTTACAACAGAGGACCTATTGATTTTCTGGCCTTGTTTATCTTTAGGGATTTGGTCACGGCTGGTGAGGATTCGTACTTATTGGCCAATCTGCTGCACGCTTTCCAGATTTGATTTGTTGACTTTGACAAATCTGGATAACATTCATTTTGTTTACATACTGTGTTGTACATACTGTTTATTCAGTATGATTTTCTGGATGGATGGGGTGCGTACAGTTGGCATATAGCCACTTAGCCACAGTAGCATCTCTCTCACCAGACGGAGGTTAAGACATATGCATTATTAATTTTATTATGATCCAGGTTTCTGATTTCTAGCTTCTGTATGCAGTATGCTGTCTCAGGTCTCTGTATTGTAATACTCGCCAAATACAAATGACCCTAAAGGCCAGTGCTCAGCTCATTACTATGGTTCTTAAATCTTTCTTTTCTGTTTGTCTTATCGAAGGGTTTTTTTTTTTTTTAGCCATATCAGTCTAAAATACCAGCAAGTCCATCTAGTTGTTTCAGATAGGGATTTAACCACTCTATGATTTCACTGTGGAGTGAAATGGCTCTTCAGTATACCTGCAACTGAACAATTGGGCTCAGGATTCAACTTAGAAGAAGGAAATGAGCAAAGTGCTCTTCTTCATGATATACTTTTAGATGTCAGTATCATGACATTTGTAAATTTCTTATGCCCTTGTGTTTTTTTTGAGCATTGCACCGTCTCACTACATTTGATGGAGGGTTCCTATGGATCATATAGGCCCTGAGAGCCCTGGTGCCTCAGTATTTGCACACAGAATCTGAAGGAGCAATGAAGCAATCCAACAATAATCTAGGCTTCCCCATTAAAGAGAACGCAAATATACTCTTCTTCTGCCGCGTGCCACAGCAGTGACCAAATCAGTCAGAGACCGTTTGAAGAGATTGTTTCCAAAATGCAATAAGTGCCAAAATTACAAAACTGAGATAATATCATAGAGCAGTAGCCCTGTGCTTCTTACACATGGTGCAAAAATCCATTTCTAGAAATTCATACTATAAAGTGTATTTTTTCAAGGTCAAAGGTTGTGTTTTTCTATAAAATGCAATAGGCGCCAATATAGAAAAGGCTGATTTACTCAAAATGAGTAAAATGGATATTTTGCATTTTGGAAACAAACTCTTCATTGACACATGGACAGAATCAGAACAAATCATGTGATTACCTACTTTTTTTCACTTTTCACGAGGTGTTAAGGACAAGTACGCATTAAGAAGAGTGTTTCGGAGTGGGGCTAAAGGGTTTGACTTGCTGTGGCCTGGCTGTTAAGTTGAAGAGAGCTTGTGGGAGATCCACTGAGAACAGCCTGTAAGCCAGAGGGGCTCCCCTGCCCTGCTCCATAAATCCCTACCACATTCTCCAAAGGCATCTTAATGATTCCGCATTATCTACTCATGTCGAGTGCTGCGCTATTAAAACACGGTCAAGCTGAGCATCTCAAGGCCCTGTGATGAAAACTAGCTGCTTGCATTTTGAATTTGACTGGTTTGAATCCTCAAAACTCTAACTTACGTTTGCAGCAACCTGCCAATAGCATGCTGGTAGGTCAAGTATTGCTTTACGGCTTTCCCTCTCTAGTTTCTCAAATCCTAGAAACTTGGCTAAAGGGTACACCATTCGATGGAATTCTATAGTTGTAGCTATGTTTTTTACAGGGGTTAGGGAAACTATCGAATGTGGGACTCCTTCAACCTAAAGTATCCCCTATCCCCTGAATAAATGCATGTATATTGTCATGCATGAGTTATATGTCAGTATCCTGTCATTTACAATATTTTAGATATTTTAGAGAATACTTTAGGCTGTACACCAGCTCTACCTCGAACGTCTCTCACACACACACAAACACACACACACACACGCGCGCGCGCACACACACACACACCAGATTACCCTTGTGCACACCCACCGTCGTGGGCTGTAAAAACTCAAGACTACATTTCACATCATAAGCCTCCACCGAAAAGCACATCATTGGAGAGTCTGCCCCACTCCCTTAGGTCTCAGTTTTCAGTCCTCAACTGCTGAGTCGAGAGTCGTCCCGGAGAAAGAAGGCAGCGGGGCCAGACCAGGCACAAAGAAATGGATTGATGTACCTGTAACCACGGACTGGCCTAGATCTGCTCTGTATTAGAACACAGACCTATCACAGCCATGTCAAAGATGTAATTTTTTCTTCGGGCAGGAAATACCCGAAGCTTGTGTAATTCAGAGTTGTGTAAGGGCTGATGATTAATTTTGGCAAAAACGATGAAACAAAGAATGCCTGAGATTTTTATGCGATAAAACAAGTTTTTCTGTTTGCTCAATGCTTAGTGGGTTCATCACTGGTCAAAAAACCCCATCTATGCTCACAAAGAAATAAATACATTTTTTAAAATACATTTGAAGTCTTCTGTTTGAATGAGGATTCTCTCTATCCTCTTTTTCCGATAGGCATATAATATGAATTGTCGCTTTTGTTGAAGAGTGAGTAGTTAAATTATTTCTTTGTTTAGAAAATAAACATTTCTCTCCAGTGAGCTGCGTTAATCGGCTTAAATGATTGTTGAAAATCTAAGACCATGGCTAGACTGCCTTGCTCATGCTCTGTGTATTATGCATGAAGAATTTCCCAATGGAATATAAATAAATAAATAAACCTTCCAGCCCCCTAGTATGATTATCCATTAATAGTACTGCGGCCATTAATAGGCGTAAGTAGGTATGGGATGCCCTCTAGCTGTGAAATGTAAGTATTAATGTATAATTGAATTAAAAATATATGTACATATTTATGTTGTAGTAATATATGACAGGGTATATTAGGGCGAGTGTTGATTGAATCCTGGCGAGACTTATTGTAAAAATCATTGTTGCTTTGGTAATTCTTATCAAGTTTGGAATAAAAATTAACAATGATAAATAAATGGTAGTAAATCTTAATGAGTGCATGCTGATCGAATGACATATTTTGCGAAGCATGCACAAAAATTCATTAAATAAACCACATGCTTTAATGGCTCTGGAAACATTAATAAGTAATGTCAGAAACCTCTCAAAATATTAAGAAACACTGAAGAATGGGCTTCAGTAAGTTTAGAATGGTACAGTATGACCAAATAAGTGAACAGTTTCTTTCACTTATTTACACTTCTTTACAGTGTAAAAGTTAAGTCTCTCATAAATTGTACAGTTAATAATCTGAACAGGTAGCTAGTTCATTTAATTTTTTTATTCTGTTTGGTTGCCACTTGCCCTTGGAGTAACAATTAGTTCTGTTGTAGGATCCATGTATTTATAAACACAACGCATAGGCTAAATGCTGTAAATACAGTTTTTATAAGACAGGGTATCGTGCTAATAGTTCCAAGGAACATTACAAATGGGCGCATGGTAGGGGAGCAATAAAATCCATCAAACTTAATCTGTTTAGAGCTGACTGCATCTAAAGCTGTGCTTTGGAAGCACGTAATAACACTGCTGTGAAAGGAAAATTCCCACTTAAAACAGCAATTTGGAAAAACCCAGCACCCAGATGTACCTTCTTGCTGGCTCCAGCATTCATAACTTCCACCATAATAGACTTAAAATTAAAAGCAGCTATCACCAAACTACCGTAATTTCCAATAATAAAGCTAATGCCTACTTCCAACGAGCCTTGGTAAGGTTATCATTCAATCTGACTCAAGTCAGTGTGCACCTTTTAAATCTCTCGTCATTTCAGATTTTACTGTTAACTCGTCATGTAACACATCCTTGAATTTATCTTTCCAAATCATGGAAAACTGGAATAAATAGAAGCTGGGGTTACCAGAAAAAGAGCTGGTTAGACCTTGCAGCTGTAAAGCTCTACACTGATATTAAGACGTATCTAAGATACACATATTAAATCTGCACCCACCAAGACAGATTCAAGCAATATTTTTGTGAAGTTTCATAAGGCTACATTCCAGTTATACGTCTTAGATGATTAACTACCCAATGTAATCGAGATGGCTAAATTACATGAATTGCAGGAAATGGAGTTGGACTTGCAGCAAAAATCCTTGAATGTATTCTTCAGATTTGGTCATGCAGAACGTTACAGGAGCGACTGCAAAATTTTTGCAAAATTTCACGAGATTCCCACTTCTCTGCTAAAAAATAGTTTTAGAGGCTGTCACAGAATTTATAGTGTGGTGCTGAGCAATGAAATTTAACTTGGTTTCTTGGGCTGTTAAACAGAGCCGGCCTCGGGCCAGGCCATTACAGAAGGCAATGAAAAAGAATGCTACTTCATTTTACGCAGTTTTGTCTTATCTTCCTGCATGAAGTTGGTTGAATGATGGTCATAAAAAGATATTGAGCCATGAGTGCATAATTCACTGTTACAAGATTAACATCACTTACCAATGTTTTCAACATTTATTAACATAATTTTACCAATTATTGAGAACTCCCACAGCTGAAAGATGCCATATGATTGCTGCCAGCTGAGGATCCAGCATAAATATTGTCTTCTAAGTTTTCTGTCCTCTGACTCCTTGGCTACTTCTCTTGAAGACTTACTCACCTCAATATTTTGCTTCAGATAGTTGAGGGAAGCAGAGTTGTTCCCCTACCTCTCAAGAGCCTGCTCCATGCCGTTTTAAGCTGTGTTTTCGACACTTTTAGCAGGTCAACCAGATCATCTCTGGCTGTCCAACCAATCTTGTGAGCTATTACATGATTTTACTCTATCAGCTTTGACCAGCTATATCCAGCTTGATTTGCCAGGAGCACATATTAGAATCCCAGCAGGTCGTATCTGGCTTTTTCAGTCTGGTGTTGGCACTGTGATGGAGGGAAGTTTGGAAGAAGTGTTGCTCTGTTGGCCACATTCAGCTTGTATCACTCTTTTAACAACCTTAGGCTGCAAGACATAGGCAGGAACAGAGCCTCGTTTGTAGGCCTGGTGAGGGGCACTGGTGGCAAAAAGCAGACTTGTGGGACAAGGCTGTTTCTATTCATGGCTCTCACCACTGCACTTAATGGACTGATGTAAGCAGAGAGCTGATGTGATTTTGATAAGCAATGCTTGTAAAGGAGTTAATGTTTTTGGTTTTTGCTTTTCTCACAGGAGGGTCAGGGAAGAAGCGATCCAGAGTACCAAAGAAGAAGTCAGAAAAGCAGAGGTTCCGGGTGCGGGCGCAGAATCAGCATAGTGCCCACCTGGCGACGGTCCGGGGCAGCCAGTGAGGACTAAGAGTAACCCGTGGAGCAAAAAAAGTGCACAAAGCTGCTAGCCGCTGCTCGACACACGTCCCTCTCCACCACTCCACCCGTGTGACACCCGATTTCAACCCCACCGACGCCCTGAAACTCCTGCTCTGCTGCTTCCCCCATATTCGTGGCTGATCCACCGCACATCTCCAGAACACCTATTCCTTTTCTCACATCTCATCACATTCTGGAAAAGAGGAGGAGGAGGAAAGAGGGAAAGATGGAGACAGAAAGGGGCGGGAAACAGACACTGACACTGGCGGGGCCACGTGGGGGAAAGAGGCCAACAGGCAGACGACACTCCTGATGGAGAGGAGGGAGAAGTAGAGGACAGAAAAAAAAGATACGATCCAAGGATGTAAATGATGTCTAGAAAGAAGAGACTTGCTGTGTATTTATCTTGAATTTATCTTTTTTATTTTTTATTATTATTTTTTTTTCTGAAGGAGATGGACCATTTGATTCATGTATGGCCTTTTTGTTCATTATGTACATTTTGAGATTAATGTATTCAAATACCATGCATAGTTGCAAAGTATTTTATTCTCAGCACAAAAACATTTATGTCCAAACTGCTTTTCGCTCGAACTGTATATTGTGGACAAGGAAATTTGGTTGTTCAACTAGCATGGCAAAGCTCATGTGTACATAGTGCTGAGTTTATCTGATTAAACAAATTACTGTATTTGCAGTATTGTCTTCTCTATGGTCCCCGATGTGATAAAGTTAGTAAAATATTGTAATATCCAGCTACAGGTAAGAAAAGCAATTTAAAAAGACATAGCCCTCACATAGCGATTGCATTTATATGATATATTTATTTATTGATTTTTATTTTGTACTATTGTATTTGGTGAACATATTTGTCTCAGTTTCTCTTCAGTGACGACATATTTCTTTGAATCTCATATAACAATTCAAGCATCTAAAAAAGTACAAATTGTTTGTCTAATATATCAAGAAAAAAAGTGTTGTATTCCATTTATTTAACTTCATTCACTGATCACTCGGTGGTTCAGAAAGTGTATTTTTACTCACATTAGATTGAGTATTCATGCTAAATCTGACCTATAGTTTCATGTTAGCAAGCAGACTGAGTATTTGTAGTTTGTGCTTCATTAAAACATTTTCTGTGACTCAGAATCAACTGAATGGAATTCCTCTATGACCTCAGCTGGCCTTGTTACTCGAGCATAACCCTTGTTATTTGCTTTCGGAAACATTACCCCATACTGAGTGCATTTGCGTTAATCAGCTCTACCATGTAAATCCACATTTCTAAAAAAGTTGGGACATATGGAAAATGCAAATAAAAAGAAAGCAGTCATTTTTAAATATTTTTGCCTGTGTTCAATTAAAAACAGTACAAGACATGATATTTAATGGGTTACCTCATTGACTGTGTTTTCTTTTCTTTTTCTTTTTTCAATATATATCTATATTTTCCCAATATGCTATCGCAAAGATTTTATGGATTTTATCCTCAATAGTGCATAATATTATTGAAAAATTCAGAAAATCCACAGAAAAATGCGTGGAAAGGATGATACGGCAAAACCAATACAAGCTTGAATTCAATCCCACAAGTTGTACTGCATTGCGAACTGATGGTTTTGTAAAAGTGCAAGTCTGTAGTACACAGAGGAACCCCTGTGTCAGCAATGTCCAGAAATGCCGTCATTTTCTCTGGGCTTGAGCTTATCTGAAATTGAATGATGTACAGTAGAAATGTGTGATGTGGTCTGAAGAGTCAACCTTTCAAATTGTCAATGCTAATAATGAACATTTTGTTTTTGGGGACAAAAAAGAAAAGAATCATTCTGGTTGTCACAAATGTTAAGGTCAAAAGCCGGAATTACTTATGGCGTGGAATGAGTTGGTGCCCATGGCCTGGATAATTTGCATATTCATGTATGTACCTTTAAGATTGCTGGATATACAGTATTTGCCTCTTGAAGAATGCGCTGTTATCAATGTAGATGACTTGTGTATCATTGATGTCCCTGCCTATGCCAGCAAGGCAGCACCAGCTGCATTCTGCAAGTTTTAAAACAGTATGGCTTCATGGTCAGAGACTGTGGATGCTAGATGGGCCCGCCTGCAGTCAAGATCATCGTCCTATTGAAATGTTTGGTACATTATCAAGTGTGAAATGTGTCAATGAGAGCGTTTACATGACATTAGAGATAATCGATTTATTGCGTTAGTTCGACTTAAACCGGCCATTAAAATACACATAAAAATGTTAGTCCGACTGGAATCATACTAAATCGAATTTCTCGTAGTCATACTAACATACCCAGATAATGCGGTTACTAATCGCATTATTCCTCCATGTATACGCTTGAATTGAACCAAACTGGACAATGTGCTTTGCTCATGCTCCATAGTTCATCATGCAGGGCTTTGACCCGGAAGTCTTTAGGACTTGTCATCACCAAACTGATGAGCAACAACTCTATACTCAGCACAACTAGCAAGTTTGTACAGAGCAGTAGCAATCCTCATCTGCAATGGTATTGGTGCTCGAACAGTCACGTCTTGGGGGCTCATAACTTCTTCCATTAATCCACATAAACCACAGATACTAACTTACATAATTGGAATCACTGACTGTGAGTGGATGAACTCTGTAAGTTGCTAACTTAATTAGCAACTACGATTTTGGGAAATGCATTACAGGGTAGTGGAGCATAGTGGAAGTTGCGCTGTAGGAGCAGTCCAGGAGCATACGGCATTGCCGTCTGCCTTCGACTAATATCATAAGCACCAGGGATGACGTGCATCTCAACTGTATGAAAAACATAGCGTACAGCACGTATGAAATGTACAGAGCGGTAAAGTTGCCCATGTTCTCACCTCTCGACATGCTACCAGCGAGCCACCAGCTAACTTGTTTGTCGATTGTATGGTCTGTGACATAATAGGTCAACCAGAAAAAGGTCCAACACGAACAAGCTGAAAGGAAGTATATCGCCACCTATCGTAACGGAGACAGACATGCTTCGGTCAATAAACCGATTCCCTGCCATGCATATATACTGAGACAAGGGCAGTAGTCCGATTAAATGTCCTAATCGAGCTATAACCGTAGCCTGACTTCACTGTGCATGTAAACATACTGATTGAAGACCCATGGTTGATCAGCTGAAGACCTGTACCAAGGTATAATAGGAGAAAATTCTGCTGCCAAGACTTTAACATTTTGTGTCTTCATTTCAAAAATGATTACTAACTGTGATAAAATGAAAGGTGATTTAACACAATAGTCAATGCGCCACTCTCCCAACTTCTTGGAACTTTTTGCAAGCATCAAATTTGGAGTAAGGTTATATTTAAAAATACATAGTAAATGCTGTAGATGTCTCATGCTTACACTGTTTGCAATTTAATACTGATCTTGAGTGATTCATATTCTTTTTATTTGTATTTTCCATACCACCCCAACTTTTTCTGGAAATGCACTTGTAATACAGTACTTGTCTTTTTTTAACCTCAATATCTGCACCATTTCAATCCCATTTCATGTGTGGAATATGATTGCCACTGGCTAGCTAAATAGTGCGGTCTCCTTACTCTTCTCATATTTGTTACTGTCGAACTTGAAATGATTCAGACTTAGAGATGCAAGCTAACTACATAAGCATGTTTCATCATGTAAATTCTTTTGGAAATTTGTTTTCAAAATCTTGAATTTTGAAATCTCATTTAAGTTAATTAAACCCATTGAACTAAAAAAGGCACTTGCAGTGAGTACTATAATTCAATCGACAGTGAAATATTTTTTGGGGCCAAGCAGGAAAGCTGTATAGGCACCCATTGTGTTTCTACCTTTTCTTCTTCTTATTCTTCTAGCTATGGAATCAATGACAGCCCCTGTAATCGCATGGTAAGTTTTAAAATTTGACACACTGATTGAGGGCAATTGGCTGTTTCATTATACCAAGCTTCATGGCTCTGCCTTGAACGTTGTGGGGCCGCCAATAGGCCAAAGTTGGGGGTGCGTTTATGCAAGTTTCTTTTTCCATTGTATGCATGATTTTCAAAACTGAGATACCTTTGGATTCCCTGGATCAAGCTTGATTCATTGCAGCCCATGATGTTCATTTTTTCTGAACTGGATTTTTTAAAGTTGTTTAAAAATTTTTCAAATGGCACAAATTTTGCCTACTTTACACCAAAATTGGCACAGCTGATCTTACACCCGAGTCTCACAGAAGTTATCCAATGGATTTTTTGATTTTTGAAAGCATTTGCCAGTCACAGCCACTCAATATTGGCAGCAAAGCTGGCAAACGGGTAGGGAGCTGGTATCTCAGCATGCTTTAATGTATCAAAACCAAAACTGTATTTTGAGGAACACAGGACCCTACAATACTCAAAAATGTGTTTTGGCTAATAACTGTTGATATGTCTGGAAATACCGGAGAAGACCCTGAGACTGAGACATGGTAACTTGTCATGTTACCCTAATTAATGAGGCAGCCATATTGGATTGTATCAAAAAGTGAAAAAAAAAACTTCCCGAATTTTGTCCAGTTTTCACAGATTTCTCCAAATTTGATCTTCTGATGAAACCCTTCAAAAGTTATCAGATTGATTTTCGATTTTTGAAACCGTTAATCTATTGCAGCCAAATCAAAGGCAAACAATTCAAACTGGATGCGAGTTCATATCTCAGTTACACTCAATCTTTGTTTAATTCACGCAAACTTGCTATGACTGTGTAAATCAGCGCTGCTTTTAACACGATGATACAAAGTTACCATGGTGACTACACTCTGCTGGACAAGTAAGTGCCAGCAGTTAGCTTGGTTAGCTAACTAAAGTATCTGCTTTTCCATTACAACAAATATAAAGTTCCAAAAACAGTAGCTGGCCAGCTGTTTAACTTTACATACTAGCACTGTACATAGACACCAAGTCTTGCTATCAACCAGTGCAAATAAGTTTCATGTTGAGAAAATTACACTCGAGATATGTAGTACTGAGTTTGATTTTAGAATCGTTTGCTGTCTCACACACCCCAGATTTGGTGATCACAAATCAATGTAATGAGTGAGTAGATCGGGGGCGGCTCAGAACTAAGTGTCTTTCATGAGAACATAACTTATGTGGGCTTGCTGACAGTAGCTAACTTTACTGTTGGCAGCATATTTTTTATGACAATGCAGAACAGGTATAGCAACATTGTCATGTACAGCATTGGTCTAAAACCACAATGCAGAATAATTTTGAGCTAACTAACTAAAATTATGTTTGCGCGAGCTACCTGATGTCTGTATGGGAAGATAGTGCAGATCTAGCTCGAAGCACAGCTGGAATTACGATCAGACGGTGTGCACTTCTGGTGTGGTTGAGCTGCAGAGGAGAGCCCAACTTTGATGGTTGTGTTTACAAACAGCTGCAGGCAATCTTACTCAGTACACCTATAATCACAAGGCAACTTAAAATGTAAACCCAATCTCGATGAGCCAAAGTCATACAGAAGTGTTTTACTGTATACTTGCAATTATGGGTATTTCACCTTAGGCCAATATTACACAATGTACTTGTAGATTTTTAGCCTTTATAGGTTAAAGAATGCTGAATGTGCATGATAAATGTGTTAAATTTGGGGGCACACATTTTGCATCACTCTTTCAGCAGTGCTTGTCCACGAGCTGCCAATAGGCCCATGTAACATGGAATTGTTAAACAAATAGATCCTGCATTATGATGTATACAGAGAGAACATTACATTGAAGGACATGAATTTCATTTTCAACTCAGTGTTTACATAATTTACATAACTAATGAAGTTTACATAGGCTACGTCAAATCACATCATACACCTTCATGTTTTGGTGCTGATTAAAATAATGTCCTCAATTATTCAGAATTCTCTATTAGTTATCTTCAGGGGATTTCAACTAAGTTACCGACAAGGAGGTGTGGACTTTGCTAACCTCATAACTCTGTCTACAAACTCCTTCAGCGTGACTCCTGCAGATACCTCTGTCAGGAATCAAATCCCCGTACACTGCACACGCCGCTCGTTCCCCGCTAAAAACTGTACTTCGCGTGGCGGAATTAATGCTGCGAATCTTCGCTCGCTAAATCTCTGCAAGAACAAGCCTTCGAAGCAAGCCTCTCAGGAAACGCGAACTGTTAAACTGGCCCTACTAAATGCTTGTTCCCTGTCAAATAAGACTTTCATTTTAAATAACATATTTGCGTCACATCAACTGGACTTTTTATTTATCACTGAGACCTGGTTTAATGCTGGCGATCTCTCAGTTTTTAGCGATCTCTGTCCTCCTAACAGCTGTGTTTTAAGCACCCCTCGGACTTCTTGCCGGGGAGGAGGCTTAGCCGCTATTTTTAAAAACCATTTTAAATGTAGAGCCACGCCCACCGTTGTTTATTCTAGTTTTGAAGTTCAGCTTGTTAATATTAATGCCACTTCACCCATCTTATGTGCCTTGGTGTATAGACCACCAAAATCCAACTCTAGTTTTGTTCAAGAGTTTTCTGATTTGCTTTCTTTCATGTTTTCTAGGTCTGATAGATTGTTGATTTTGGGCAATTTTAATATTCATATCTGCTGCCCATAAAAAGCTATGGTCAAAGAGTTTTTAGCTCTTGTGGATTCTTTTAATCTTACCCAATCAATATCGGGCCCAACACACCAGAAGGGTCACACTTTAGATCTTATATTGTCATCTGGTTTCTCTGTCCCTGCTCCTGAGATTGTTGACATTGGTGTTTCTGATCATTTTATGATTGTATTTGAATTGTCATTGCCTTGTCTCCAGCCTGTACCTGATCGGCTTTATTCCTTAGCTCGATCTGTAAGCCCAGCCGCAGCCACTCTCTTTACTAGTACATTTACAGGCAGTTATCTATCCCAAATTTTAGATGTTCTTTCCTCCTGCACTGACACAGAGGAACTAGTTGAGCTTTGTTACTGTTCTTGCTCCAACATAATGGATCAGGTAGTGCCCTGAAAGGTGAAAAGACCAAAGAATAACTCGAGGACCCCCTGGCTGAACGAATCCACTCGTGCTCTGAGACAGGGTTGCAGAAGGGCAGAGCGAAAATGGAAAAAAGACAAACTCCAGGTCTACTATGAAATTTTAAAAGACTCGTTAACGACCTATCAACATGCGGTTAAGACGGCTAAGGCTGAATATTTTGCCAGCTTAATTAAGATCAATGCTCACCGACCCAAACTTTTTTTCAATCTATTAACTCCATTTTGCACCCACCTGCTTCTTCTCTCACTGCTGTCTCTTCAAACGAATTTCTAAAATTCTTCACAGGTAAAATTGATAACATTAGGTCCCAAATCTCTCGCTCAGATTCTAATCCCGCTCAGAGGCAACATCCAGTTGGCCATCTCCAGCAGTTTAATTTGGGGTCATCCTCTCAACTGCTTAGGGTGGTCTCTCACATGAACCCTACCTCTTGCTCTCTTGATATTCTACCCTCGCACCTTTTTAAGGAGGTTTTTAGTACTATTTGTCTAGTTATCTTAGCCATAATTAATTGTTCACTAAAATATGGTGTCGTCCCAACCTGTTTGAAACGGGCCATAGTTCAACCCCTGCTGAAAAAGCCAAGTCTAGATCCTGAAGATCTAAATAATCATGGGCCAATCTCTAAGTTATCTCTTCTTTCTAAGATTTTAGAGAAGTTTGTATTCTCTCAGGTCTCTCTGTATCTAAACAGATTCAATATCTTTGACAATTTCCAGTCTGGATTTCGAGCTTTGCACAGTACAGAGACTGCACTGGTGAAGGTACATAATGACATTCTCCTCACTGTCGACTCTGGGTCTTGTGCCATTTTAGTCTTGCTTGATCTCACCGCTGCCTTCGACACAATAGATCATAACATCCTCTTAAAAGGCTTAGAGGTTGATGTTGGCATGCAGGGTCCTGTGCTAAAATGGTTCACATCCTATCTCAGAGGCCGAACATTTTCTGTCAAAATAAGACTTTGCTCTTCTTCCCCATCTCCCATAATGTGTGGTATTCCCCAGGGTTCAATCTTGGGGCCTCTCTTATTCTCCTTGTACATGCTGCCACTTGGGTCTATCTTCAAGAAGTACAATGTTTTATACCATTGCTATGCTGATGACACGCAGTTTTATTTACTAGTCACTCCTGATGTTTGCTCCCTGAAGGTACTTTTCAACGGTCTGGATGACGTTAAATGCTGGATGTCCAGAAATTTCCTTCAACTTAACTCACCAGCTTGAGTAAAGCTCTCGGTCCCCTGACTGTGAATTTGCATAGCTTTGGTAGAAACCTAGGGGTCTTCCTGGACACCTCACTGAATTTTAACAAGCAAGTCAGTAACGTTGTAAAGGGTAGCTTTTTTCAGCTCAGCACTATTGCCAAATTAAAACCTGTGTTATCCTGTAAAGACCTGGAAAAAGTAATCCACGCCTTTATCACTAGCCGCCTGGATTACTGTAATGTCTATACATAGGTTTGACAAACTCCACCCTGTCGAGATTGCAGTTGGTTCAGAATGCAGCAGCCAGATTTTTAATAACTCTAAAATGCCCCCAAAAATAGGAGTCCCTACAGGGCACTTCAGGCTGTGAAATCTTTTTCTGCGGGTCGGTTGCTGCCATTACGTACATCAGCTAATCACATATGGGCTGTGGTACCATTGTACGTGCCATCAGCTAATCACCGCTTAGCTGTACTCATGCATCGATGAGAATGGCAGCGCATTCGACCTCGTAACTGTCAGCTGAGTTGTGCACGCGGCAAATTTGTAAATGCTCGACTTTTCTCTGTCATTAGCCCGATTGTCGAGAGTCCAGCGATGTGACGGCTGAGTTCTCACTAAGGCGTGCTGCCGAAGTGAGCACGGTGGAAATTGAAGACGTTGGGGTGGTAAAAATATTTTTTAAAACAAAACAAAAAAAAGGCTGCTTCTCATCCATTGTGGCTGCTGAGTGAGAGAGGGCAATTTAATGAGGACCCGCCCGGATGACATCACGAAAAACGTGAATAATCGTCGCTTGATGCGGATGTCGGGCAAGCATCGGGCATCTGCCATAGAGAACCATTGAAAACGAGACGCACTAAACTGCTTGTTATTCATTTTATCTCCATGGAATGAAGCGGAAATGTATGCTCAAAGGTAGTTGAAAAATAGAATTACTCCTCCCGAGGCATATATCGATGAATATTAACTGATTACACTAAATGAATGGGCGAATGACGAGCGGTAAATTTAGTCACACTCCTCCCTTTCTCCCCCATCCTGGGCTGCGACTTATACCGCCATCACACAAAACTAGTTCTTACTACGTTCTTGAACGTGTTGCCGAACAGGCTCAAACTGTGTGCAAACGAAGTGGACGTTGTAGCAACTTTCTACGGTGTTTTTACGAACTTCATGGACGGGATCGGACGGGAAGTGTGCATTAGATATTATTTGGCCAAAGTTACATGTTCTACCCCGACCACATCTTGTTTTACAATTATTTCAGGACAGGGCAGGACGTTTTGAGAACTACTTTGGTGTGACAGTAGCATTACGCCCAGGTAACCTGGTTAACCTGCTGCCTTCTGATACTTATGTAGACCCACCCGCAGCGATAGGTGTACAAAACCCCTTTAGAAGTCTTCACAAGCTTTGTTCCCTTACCTAGCATTATTCTTGAACATCAACATATTTTACATACACTGCGAGGTTTGGAATAAGCGGTATCGCATCACATTTGCGATCTAAAAATGCCTACTTTCGAACCAAAATGAACAATACCGGACAAATGAATTGCAGCCGCTGCGAAAGAAAATCCTAATAACATAGGTGGAATAACTTCAAATTCTAGCATAGAATCATACAACTAGTGTATTATCAAGTAGGTTAACGAACTGTTACCAAGCTAGCTTGCCCTTACAAACCTGTCACAGGCGTCACAAATTAAAGTATGAATACGAAGTCTCCCCCGTTATCCTGCCGTGATTCGAGCATTGAACACGTTGCTTTTGCATTTCTGTAGCTGGCTAAGCACAAACGAAAAAAGGGTTGTTATTGTCGCGGTTTGTGTTATCTAGACTGCCCCTTATCTGTGTTTCCCCGTTAGCTGTCGATGGTGAAGTGAATTTTTTCAGAGCCATTGTTGCTATTGCTCGGTCTGCTCTCCTGAGCCAGGAATGCGTTTCTCGAAAGAACAGGTGAGAACTTACATAGTTGGAGCCATTGACAGTGAATGGACGAACTACGTAAGTTGCTAGCGTAGTTAAAAAACTATGCTTTTGGGAAACGCACCCCAGGTCCCCATTGTAAACACAGGTTAGATCTAAAATGAATATTATCACAATTACCTAAAACCCTCCTCGTCTAATTCTGCACATTGTCTCCCACTACTTGTTTTGAAGATTCCCGGGCACGGCGATCGACGTTCACCTTGCGGACAAATTATCTTCAGATATCAATCAAATTCACATTTTCATCTTTATGTGCTGCCGAGGATTACGTAAAGCTAAATTTATGCAACAGTATTTGAAGGAGGGGTGCCGTTCATTGTTCTCACTCATGGGACCCCTCAAAGTCAGAAAATATAATATTTGTTAAGTTGTCTGCCCTGCGAGCTAAGCTACACGTGTTAATAACTCTAAAATGCCCCCAAAAATAGGAGTCCCTACAGGGCACTTCAGGCTGCGAAATCTTTTTCTGCGGGTCGGTTGCTACCATTACATACATCAGCCAATCACAGATGGGCTGTGGTACTATTGTTCGTGTCATCAGCCAATCACAGCTCGGCTGTACTCATGCATCGATGAGAATGGCAACGCATTCGATCTCGTAACTGTCAGCTGAGTTGGGCAGGCGGCAAATTTGTAAATGCTTGTCTTTTCTCTGTCATTGGCCCGATTGGCGAGAGTCCAGCGATGTGATGGCTGAGCTCTCAGTGAGTGACTAAAACAATATACACTGTATTGGACAATACATTCCTAAGCTCTGAAAATGTTGGGATTGCATACAATAATTGTGCAAAACTAGTGCCATTCAATGGTTCTGTGCTTGTTTTCAAGTCACTTCAATCAATCTCAGATCCCACATCGATGAAACATTTAGAGTGGGGTAGGTGCGCACAATTTTAAAAACTTGGCAATCTAAAGTGAATCATGTTTTACTAGTCAGAATAAGAAATCCACATGTCTGTAATTCAAATGTTGCTGGTAAAAATGTATTTCTTACTGCAAAAAAATGATTTGTAGATATCTGTAATTCATTTCAAGATATGTAAGTGAAAGATAACTACAAATCATTTTTTTACTGGTGAAAATTCATTTCTACCAGTAACAACTGAACAAAAGATATCTTAATCTCTTATTTTGACTTGTAAAAATGATTTGTAGATATCTGTAAATTAATTCAATGGTTACAAGTAAAAAATCAATTATTACTTACAAAAATTCAAATGTGAATAAGAGAGGGCAAAATTCATCGTACATCAATGGTAGCATAAGACTAGTCAAAATAAAATATTTTCCAGTAACAACTGGATTCTTACTAGTAACAACTGAATCACAGATATCTTGATTTCTTATTGTTACTAGCAAAAATTACTAGTAAAAAATGAATTCTGCTGGTAGCAATTCAAGTACAACTAGTATCAGAGGAGGAATAAAAGACAAAATGGCTTTCCATTGGGAACGGGATGTGACTGATCACTGTATTTACAAATGGAACCTACAAGTTCGGAACAGGTACATGTGCCTCCCAAGCCTTTTATAGCAGCTGAACACATCCGGAGTATATTCAGCACAATACGACCTACTTCTACAGTCAAATCCCAAAAAGGGAAAGGCACTTTTTGACTAACTTTGCAACATAAACCCAGCATGCAGGGAATCACACTGAACACTGTTTTAAAACACAGCACCAAAAGCCTTGTTAAAGAATGTTACACTATGTCCTTCCCTGCCCCAGACAGTCAGGGCACCAGACTGGGTTTCAATTAAATAAATTTAGTTGAGAGAGGACTCATTCAGAAAGAGACCATGAACCTCAACAAACAGCACACAGCTCCTGCTCCAGCGAAACATGAGGAGGCACTCTGGTGTACCCCTCCAGCTCCCCTCTCTTTTTTTCTTTCGCACCGTCTCATCCTTCCCTTTTTCCTCTTATTTTGTTTTTTTCTTTCTCTCCTCATCTCTACTTTTTTGGAAAGCATGTCCCCAGCTGTATTTTTCTGTCTTCTCCATCCCTTTATTTTGCTAAATAAACATTTTTCCCCTCGTATGTCGTTTTAATATTAATTAATTCCATTCATTTTGTGCTCATTGTCCATGTCTCTACTGTATTTTTTCACTTTCCCCTCCCTCTGCTTTATTCTCTATGGTCTTTTTTCTCTGTTTCGTTCTTGACCCTGCTCCTGTGGGAAAGAACTGGGGTACCTGCCACATGTCACGGTTTAGGCAGCAAATGTTTGCCCACACATCACAGGGTCATTTATTCAACTCCCTGCTGGTCTCAGTAAATCCTCATTTCATTGTAAAACCACTTCAGTAAACTCTGTGGCGGTTTGCAGGATGGTGCCAGTGAAAAGGGGATACATTTATTTATCTCGGTGTAGATCCAGTGTGCATGCATAGTACAGTACGAGATTCAGAGCCTTTGCCAAATGGATAAACCCAAAGCCTCTTTCAGCTGGAACAAAATTAGTTTTCATTAGCTCTGTTTGGCTCTACGGACTATGTGAAGTCCCATAGGCAATACAAGTGAAACCACAAACAGGAAACGGTTGCTTTTTCCCTCATTTGAGTTTAAAAAAAAGAGAATTGAGTGAATCACAAACCATTCGCAAGGCAGGTATTGCCATTAAAAGACCTAGTGTTTCGATGAAATTTTCTCCCACCTAATGACAAGCGCATCTACACGATTAAACCACTGCTTCAGTAGAAATGGGCCAAAACAATTTTTGAAACATGCTGAAATGAAGCACTGTACATGCAGACAGATGAAGTGGGTGGAATGTGCCAGTAAAATAAGTTCTAAAACAGGTTTTATACACCCAAGAAATGAACGGAGAAACTGAGTGATTTCCCAGTATTCCAATGAGACACTTCGACACTTGTACAAATGGTTTTCACATTGCAGTCATTAACAGACCAATCAGACACCTTTTCTTTGCGATACATCGGTCTCCTAGGAGATGGTGGGAATGGAAATAATGACAAATGAGAGTTAATACTGCTGCACAGTACAATAAAGGTTGCAATAATTTGCAGTTTTAATGATTTATAATGGGATATTTGGTCTCTAAGGCAGAGAAAACCATTAGCACCCAGATTAAGCCAAGTGCTCTATGGCCAAGAGAACCATAGAAACTCATAGTCAAGCCTAATGTACTGTGTCTGTGTATGTCTACCATATGTTATCTGTCAAGACTCATGTAAGGTTATTGAGTGTAAATATATGTAAATGCCCGCCTTTATCCTTTAAATTGAATAAATTTCACCCATAAATTCTAGTGGTATTCTTAGTGCATTTCATTTTAGATTGCCATCTGTGAAGTAAAATAGCAGCACATTTATTGATCAGATAAATAATTATGTTAATAAAACGTGATAGATTGCATTTTATAGACAGCACTCAAGACTGAATAATGGAACAAGGGATAGAAACAGTGCTGCAAACCGAGGCTAATTCAGTTCAGTGCATTCCAAGATTGAAATAGGAGCGATCTGATATACAATACGGCGCATCGCCAGGCGGATATGACGGCAGAAAATCACGGGTCAAATGTAAAAATGTTGACGAGTGAACTTCCGCTCATATCCACGCACGGTCGAACTCTAGCTAATATTATGGCAATTTATACCGTTTCGTTCTAAAACGTGAACTCCGGCTTTGACTCGTTTGTAGCATTTATTTGAATTTTGTGGCAGTGGCGCAGCCAGCGGGGGTGCTAAGACACGTCCCTTTTTGACTGCAATTAGCAGTTCTCAATCATTTTCCTTTATTAATGCGTTTTCCAATTATCGTAATTGGCAACCGAAGACACGGTTTCTCTCCATATGCGATCTAACAGCGATTAAATCATGGGCTAAATTCAGTACAGTTGCGGAACAAGAACAGAGAATTGGGTTGCACAAATCTTCTGTTTAAAACAATTATTATTCCTGACCTGTTCTCAGTCATTTTCATAATTAACAGAAGGTTCACTCCGAGAGCACTCCACAGTTAACAGGTGCTGCTTGTTCTCCCCGATTAGGTAAGACGACAATCATTCATCTGGAAGCGTATTTGCTGCATTTAAATCAACATCATTCAAAATTGCATACCTGTAGACTCTCACGCAAATAGCTTGAGCCGCAGGCTTTTTATAGCTTTTTAACTGCCGAATGCCACTTTTTTTTTTCCAACCCACACAATACCGAGAATGAAAGTCCGCATTTCATTGGAACGCTGACCAGTTCAATCATTGCGAAGCATTGGCCTATTAAGTAGCTAAGTTATTTTTCTGTACTGAATTTAGCCCATGATTTCATCGCTGTTAGATTGCATATGGAGAGAAACCGTGTCTTCAGTTGCCAATTAAGATAATTGGAAAATGCGTCAATAAAGGAAAATGATTGAGAACTACTAATTGCAGTCAAAGCACCCCCGCTGGCTACGCCACTGTTTTGTGGTATTTTCATGTTCATGTCTGTGTATCCACGATGGTATTCGACTGCGAAGCTACGCAATGCTCATCGCATTTCGTCATGCATGCATTGGCTTGGCGAAGCTGGTGTTATTACCGGAAGTGCAGATGTCGACAAAAAATCCCCTTCCTTCATCTCGTCTCCCGATTTACGACAGTTTTGCACTATATCAGATCGCTCCTATTGAATGGTCCTTACAAAGTTTAAATCTGAGGTATTGCTCAAGTGTTTTACTGATATACTTAGCGGCATTAAAAACGCACGCATGAGGTATCTTCATGCCATTAAAAATGCCCACATGAGGTATCTTACTGGTGGCTGCCCTAGGCAGGGTCGGTCAGCAACAGTGCCTGTTTCCTGTTCTTGAATGCACAGCCGACTGATTGTTGACTAGTGACAATGCTGACAATGTGCCACCGCTCTGCGGCTGAGACCTACCCGTAACATGCCAATGGCTTTGTCTCTCTCCTGTGTCGTAAGCTGTGCCAATTTCTTGAAGCTGAACCATTTTTTTTGGCATCATATAGGCTATCAACCACGCCCAAAAGTACAAGTCAAGTGTCATTGTGCACAAACAACTCAATGTTAGTTATTACAGAAGTGTTCAGCACGTCTGCGTGGTGCGTGTCGGGATTACAAAACCGCACAATTTTCGTTATATTACCCATATCTCACTAGAAAACCAATAAAAACCAATTTGATTTTTCAATTTGCAATACAGTACATACCTCACACATGCATTTTTAATGACACTAAGTATAAAAACTTCTTTGTTAAGTAGAGGATTTCCTCTGGCTAACAGAGAACTTCATGAGGTAGAGAGCATTTGCCTGCCGGGAGATATTTCCACTGGAAGCATGTATTTCTGTTTCTTTCATAACTGTCTCAATTCAACTGTCAAAACAATTTTAAAGCTTTGGTAGCCTTTAATTTTTTCCCCCCGTTATGTCAGTAGTGGCGCCACCCACCAGTTTGTCCAGTGTAACGTGCTCAGCCTCCTGAAATGACCGTCCTGCAATCATATAGGCCGTACAGTGGGTAGGGGACAAAATAAACGAGACTCAGTCAGTAGCAGAATCTCCTGGTCCTCACGTTTTTTATGACTAATGGTGATGTACATTTAAAATGCATTAGTGATACTAATGAATTTTAGTACTCCCTTATTGGCAGTAAAGAATGATGGAAACGCAACCGTGCTTGAATACAGCTGCTGCAAAATGTGTAAGGACTAAAAAAAAAAAAAAAAAAAAAAATCAAATGTGAATGACCATTTTCTGGGAAACATTGACCATTTACAGATTTTTATTTAAGAACATTAGTTTTATGCAAGGGGGAATTAATTAACCTCGTCAAGACGTCTGAATCACTGCATGGCAAACTATAGCCCAGAAGGGCAATATCTGCTTATGACTGAAATTTCGGTTCAGTAGGCGTAAGGGAACACTAGTCTGAATTCAAGTTAGGGGTGATAATGGTGAACTATTAAATTGTTACGTCAAAGACCAATTTGGGGGGGTCAGGCGCTGGTACAGTGGGAAGGAAAGCTTTCATGGCGCTGAAATTTTGTGCGAAAGGTTCTTATGTGGCATGGTCTGGCTCTGACTCCTTTGTCACATCTTGGAGGGTCTCAGGAGAAAATATGCCCTCACACCCAGTGAAAACAATAAGCTGCTTGTTTTCCCTCCTGCAGCGCAAGGCTCCACCAGAGTGTGTCAACCAGGACTCCAGTCTGGAGCCTTCCACGCAGGAACCCCGCAGACTAATCCTGATCCACAGCCAGCAATATCCTTGTTTGGTACTTTTTTGAGCCTGTCCCAGGGCAATGAACACATTGTTTAATAAGCGTGTTAATTTTGTGGCTTTTTGCTGAAGAAACCATGGTTGCAATAATTTGAACAACATGAATGAGTGCACATGTAGTACTTCTATGAACGACTGTCATGAGAAAAAGTATTTCTTGTCATAAAAAGACGGCAAAACTTCTGGCATCCCTAATGAGGTCCCAAATGGATCTGTTTCGAAATACAGATGCATTTTTCATGCTTACTGAGTGAGTGAGGGCAGTCAGAACCAATCCTATAATTAACCACGAAAAATGTTAAAGGTGGTAGATTCAAGATTTTTATCAAAATGAAGAAAAATTGGGCTTCCAGAAAGATGCAGAATAAAAGTATTTATTTTCCCACAAAAATTACATTTATTTGAATTTTAACAATTTTCTAATTTCTGTCAGGCCTGAAATGAGTCTTTGTTTATTTTGGTCCGCAACAGTAATACCACACTGAGCAAATAATGTTACAATGTTGAAACAATTTGTTATCTCTGTAGCAGGATTCCTGCGGTTGCCAGTTCGCTAGCTGGTCAGGGAGGAACGGCGGAGTACTGCCGTGTACACTGGATTTCACCGCTGCCTTCAAACACAAAATTGCAGTTAAGAAACTCTGTTATCAGTAACAACGGCTCAGCGAATGAAACAAGAACAAGTCATGGGTGAATATTTGTCTAGCTTAGAGTTTGAGTTTCGACTTCTGTTTATTAGCTGCCGCTTCAGTAAAAGAATATTGATTTGTGGTTTTGCATCACGCATTGAGGCACTGAAAGCTAGTT
Organism: Gymnothorax javanicus; assembly: GCA_029692085.1. Lineage (NCBI taxonomy): Eukaryota > Metazoa > Chordata > Actinopteri > Anguilliformes > Muraenidae > Gymnothorax > Gymnothorax javanicus. Next base: position 179,329,442 of record CM056193.1, on the reverse strand, counting down.
ATAGGTACAAATAGTAGATCGCCATTATCATTAACCGCTTTACGCTGATGTCAAATAAAGCCAATCCTTGCCTATTCTGCGTGACCCCAACTTCAGGCTTTATAATTCGGGATTTGTCACAAACTGGAAAAATGATTTAAATGAAACAAGGCACTAGTATCAACTGCAAATAAAATTTATTTCTGCTTATTTTTACAATTTTGGGACGAGAAAAGTGCCACAAACCCAAGGAAAATTCATGAAAATCCAACAATGAAATTGTTTTGCAATGCAATACAGAGAAACAACAACTCAGGGGGAAAACAATACATTTCTGGAATCATAAACATTCATACATACAACATAAAAAGAGAAGCCCCTCATACCCACAGTGAGATAAGATGGTGGGTCAGTCATGTTTTGGGGCTGTTCAAGAGGTCCAGGGGCACTGGTTAAGATTAATGGCATGATGAATTCCAAGTAGTATCAGGTTATTTTGGCTGACAATCTGGTTGCTTCCGTCAGAAGACTGGGACTTGGCCATAGGTGGACTTTCCAAAAAGACAATGACCCAAAGCATACCCCAAGATCCATTAAGAAATGGTTGTGTGAGAACAAAATCAACATTCTGCAATGGCCATCTCAGTCACCAGCCCTCAATCCAATTGAAAACCTGTGGCCTGAGTTGAAGAGGGCAGTTGATAAATGCAAACGGAAAAATGTGAAGGGTCTTGAAAGGATCTGCATAGAGGAATGGTCCAAAATCCCCTCACATGTGCCTTAACCTTGTGAAAAATTACAGGGAAAGATTCCATCCTGTTATCCATGACAGAGCTGGTTGCACTAAGTACTAAATGAAGGGTGCCAATAATTCTGAAACCTTGATTTTGTTTAAATTTATTTTTATTAAATGATGGTTATGATTTTGGTTGTTTCCAACGAGACATTAATAAAATATTGGTATATTGGTATATTGGTATATTCCGTTTCTCTATAACTACATTGTTTATATTTTTTTGTATCGTTTGTGCATTGCCAGGCAGGGGTGCCAGTAATTTTTTTGAGTCCACTGTATGTGCAGAGGAAGACACCTCTTAACTTTGTAACACAATGTACAATAATGCTATCATAAGTAAATTGGATAGACACTCTACCAATTAGTCTGAGCAACTGCTGCAAATCAGGCAAAGTAAACTTCCACAGATTTTGTTCATCAAGCCTTGGAAGGTGAGGTTACTGAAGGCCTTTGATGCAGCTGGCAGATCAAATGAAGCAATATCGTGCACAGGTTTTACAAGGTCAGCTGAAGACTGACAAACAGCAGGCTCAAGAGGGTTACGGAGCCTTTGAATACCAGTCCTCAAATGGCATAATAACAGTCAAATGGCATGACAACAAATGCTTCACTCTTGTTAGCGATGTCTGCTGTGTTGATCTCGTCAGTATGACGCAAGACTACAGCAAGGAAATTAAGAGAAAGGTTCCTGTTTCTTGTCCAGCCATCATCAAGGAATACAATGAGCACAGGGGGGCATCGATCTGTCTGACATGCTCATCCACCTTTACAAGGCACCCACGAAATCGAGATGGTGGTACCTACCCCTATCAGGCTACATTATTGACTTTTCCATTGTCAATACAATTGACACACTGGATTGCCTGGCCCCAAAAGAGAAGCCAGTCCCTTGAAAGAAATTCAGACTTGCAGCAGCTCATACCCCTCAAGCCATTCACAGGGTGTCTCCAAGGGCTGGCCATCCACTGCCTTCTCCTGCATCAGCACAAACTGTGCTGATGTGCAAAATGGATGCCAGACCCAATCCTGAGGTCTGCCATGACAGTGTTGGACACTGGCCTGCTTTTGGATCTCAGTGTGGGCACCGCAGTCTTTGCCCATGACGTGCATCTAGGTGGCGATGTGAGAAGTGTGGGATTTTTCTTTGTTGGAGCAATGAGCAGCAGCAACAATCACAAATAGACAATCACCGCACAGTGACTTTAGAGGTTAAAAATAAGAATTGTCATGCAATTTATTTGAAGAGTTAAATTAAGTACTTCAGGGGGAACAGTACTGTGAGATAGTATTTGCCCCCTTTCTCAGTTCTTCTATTTTTGTATGTTTGTCACACTTAAATGTTTTAGATCATCAATCTAATTTTAATATTAGACAAATATAACCTGAGTAAACACAAAATAGAGTTTTTAAATGATAATTTCATTTATTGAAGGAAAAGCGCTATCCAACCCTACCTGGCCCAGTGTAAAAAAAAAAAAAAAAAGATTATAGCCCCTCAGTTACTAAATCATTAAATTAAAGAAACGGAAATGATAATTGGGTTTAATTTTTCTAGGCACACTTAGGCATGATTACAGCCAGCCCTTTTTTTTTTTTTTTTTTTTTTGTTTTTAATAAAAATTTGGCATCTCCAATCCCATCCGAATCTGGAATGCCCATTTGGGGAACTATGTACAAGACTTGCTCATATGCGACCCCGTGCTGCCAATTCAGGAGAGTGAAGACAGTTCGCGGCTCTCCTCCTAAGCACACGCCTGTCAGCCTGCTGCTTCTTATACACTCATTAGTTGAATCCTCGCAAGTTCAGAACGAGGGCGGAGGATACCCGAACTTGAACAAGCTTTAGAATCTTCCTGACAAGTGCCCGGCTGACCAACAGGAGGCTCTTAAGCAATGAACGAAGCAACCATTTAAAGGAGGAGACAGTACCTCGGCAAAGTATATTTCAGCAAAAAGTAGAATTCTTGAAGTATCTAAAACGCATAGTTTCATAAATTTTAATTTGGTAATGATCCAGTGCAACGCATTTTTAAACCGGAAAGTCTTCAAATCGGCATCAATACCAGGGGGCAGACATTTTTACTTGGGGAATCTAAGGCTGCGTTCGGAATGCACACTTGTCCATTCGCTCACTCACTCTCTATATTGTTTTCACGGTAGAGGATTTACTACACAGTTCTCTATATTTGGGTGAGTGTGCATTTCGAACGCATTATCCAATCAAACGCCAGTGCCGCGGTGCTTGTGTGTCAGTTATTCTCTTACGTGACGCCAGTTGTTCTCTTTCCTTTCATTCGGGCCGTGGAGTAGTTCAAAGGGCCTTCAGTAAGCTCTGTCTTTACGGCTTGGCTGCCTGCAAGCTGTTTCTATTTAAGCTGGCCTGATTAACAATCAAACAATTTATCGACTGCGCGACCAAGACCAATACATGACCTATAATTAGAAATGGTAATGAAAGGTGAATTCCCATTGCCTACATTTATATAATTGATATGGCATTGTAAATCCAAAACGTTCGCTGACTTTGCAGCATTTGTTTTCACCGTCCTTTGGATTGTTACACAGCTGTGCAACCTTACAGCGCCCTTTAGCCGTGACAACATTCAAAATAAAGAACGGATTCCCGCAACCTCGCAAACTGATTTCCGCGATTCTGTGCTGCTTAACGAGCACTGAAATTATGAAGACATATTGATATTTTAGGTCGTCATTTATGCGCAGAAGACGCCTCATAATTTTGTGGTACAATGCATAACAATGGAGGCCAGTTAAAGTTAAAACAATGAAAATTGCGAAACAGACCAAATATTTATGGACCCAACTCCAACTGTATGTACTCTGTGTGCATATACTGTATATACTACACATGTCTAAGTCTGGGATCAGACTGTAAGCGGACAGTGGACAATCAGTTCTCATAAACGACATGTTGAATGCAGGAGAAATGGGACCTGACTAACTATGACAAAGGCTTAATTACTATGGCCTGATGGCTGGCTCAAAGCATTTCTGAAGTGGCAACAAGGTGCTGGGTACTGATGAGTCAAGTTTTCTTTGACATCACAGACTTCCACCTGGTACATGTCTGCGGTTTACCTGGGGAAGATATCTCAACAGGATGCACTGCGGGAAAAAGACAAGCTGGTGGAGGGAGTGTGATGCTCTAGGAAATGTTCTGCTCGGAAACAAATAATTGTGGACTTCAATTTGACAGAGCTGTTTATCCAGCACATGGAAGACCATGTTTTGGCTCATTGGTGTGTGCGTGTGTGTGTGTGTGTGTGTTTCAGTGTTTGTGCACGTGCATATGTAGAGGTTTGACTTTTATTGCACCATTAACCTAGGAAAGAAAGAATTACTAACTGAATACACCAACTATATTATTATTTTGTTTCTCTTCAACTGATGCGTCCGACCAAGATTCTTGCCATAGCCCTTTTTTGTATTGTTTTGACTTCCTGGATTTTGACCTATTTTTGTATGACCACGATTCCTGTGTTTGGATGCCCTGGACTATATTAGGAAAACTTCTTGATAAAAATGTTTTAAATAAAGTGAGTGGTAGCACCGCCACTCATTATGTTTCATATCCATCTAAAACATTTACTTTTAAAGGCTGTCTGCATTTGCTATTTTAAGCAGCTCAAACTGACATTCTTCTCCGCCTATGTAGCGGGCAAGCCTCATTACTGGATGAATTTCCTCAATAGCAGACGGCGTTCCTGGCCTATGACACCATGTCCCTGTCAGCTAAGGACCTGTCTCTTTGCCCTAATGGGCCAGGGTTGCAATTTAACATTCCCCGCCCTGTACGGAGAAATGTGTTTTTCAGAGGGCGTTGCGTAGAAAAGTAGGGATCAAGGGGGTCAGTGCCTTACTACTGGGCACTGGCAAAATTACTGCCACATGACTGGCTTTCCTCTCGCGTTTATATGAGTACAGTGGGTCTGAAAAGAAACTATTATTTTATATTCATTATTTAAAGTGTGCTTCCACAGACACATGGACTGCACAAGGATTAGGTTGTAAATAATTCCTGTTCCAGGGTAGCTGACGAACTGAGCCCTTAATGTGACTCTCCATGCTTGTATATCCAATCCTGTAAGCCAAAATGCTGCAGTTTGAAGATCTATGACGACCATGATTGACTGCAGAGAATCAAAGGGAAGTCATCATAAGACTTGCAGTATGTAGAACATTGGCCTCCTACAACATACTGCTGATATATGAGTATGTACAATGCCATAAGAAAATACAGTATCTCACAAAAGTGAGTACACCCCTCACATTTCGACAATTAATTGATTATATCTTTTCAAGGGACAATGTTACAGGAATGAAATTTGAATATATTCTAGAGTAGTCATTGTACAATATGTGTAGCAGTGTAGATTTACTGCACTGTCCAAATAACTGAACAAACAGCACTTATTTCCAAAATGGGTAGTAACAAAAGTGAGTACACCTCACCGTCAGCATGCCAAATTGTGTCCATAGTGTCCATATTTAGTGTGACCACCATTGTTGTCCAGCACTGCCTTGATTCGCCTAGGCATGGAATTCACCAGAGCTGCACAGGTTGTTGCTGGGATGCTCCTCCACTCCTCCATGACAACATCACGGAGCTGGTGGATGTTGGACCATCCATCACCCATCACCTTTGTAAATCACTCGCGGATTAGTATTTGCCTGCCCCCAAAAAAAAAAAAAAATAAAAACAAACTTAATAATAACTGCTTGTGCCAACTTTAGCAGCAAGAACTGTAACCAACAGCTTCTGATAATGGGAGATCAGTCTTTCCTATTGCTGTGGAAGAATTCTGGCCCTCTCTTTGCAGGATTGCGTCAATTCAGCCATATTAGAGGATTTTCAAGAATGAGCTGCCCCTTTAAGGTCCTGTCACAGCATCTCACTGGGGTTCAAGTCAGGACTTTGACTAGTACACTCCAAAATTTTAATTTTATTTCTTCTATTTGATTCAGACTTGCTTTTGTGCTTTGGATTGTTGTCTTGGTGCATAACTAAAATGTCCTTGAGCCTCAGATCAGAGAGCCTCAGACTAGACATTGCCATTCAAAATTTTCAGATAGAAGGCAGAATTCATTATTTTTTTATTATTTCAAGTCATGCAGGCCCTCAGGCAGCAAGGCATTCAAACGCCATCACACTGCCTCCACCATGTTTAACGGTTGGTCCAATGTTCTTACCGTGGAATGTTGTTTTAGCTTTAAGCCAGACTTGATGAGACCAGTGTCTTCCATAAAGTTTTACTTTTAAGCAGTTCATGGAATATTATCCAAAGAGACTCAGGGGCCATCAAGGTTTTTCAAGGCTTTGTCTTTATAGTCTTATCATCTTTATGGACGGCTGTATCTTTCACCTTGAGACTCTCCCTTGGATACCATTTTGCCAGTCTCTCTCAAGGAGGCCTGCAGTTCTTTAGATGTTTGTTTGGGTACTTAAATGATTTCCCAGATGAGTTACTGATGTGCTCTTGAAGGAATTTTGTAGGATTCACTTCTGTGCCATGTTTGCCCCTTTTTGGCCCTCATTGTGGTTTGCTGGAGTCCCAGAGTTATAGAAATTGCTTTTTCACCCTTTCCCACCTTATACACGATGTAGTTTTATATCTTTCTCATTTCTTCTAGATCATTTTTTGATATCAGCATTGTATGCCGCCTGTTGAGATTGTTTAGGCTTCATCACATTGCTTGAATGGATCTATTCACAAATGGTGTTGAGATTCAGCAGGGCTGGCAGTAATCAAGCCTGAAAAATCTAACTGAAGTATACTCCTAGTAATGTTTTACTTTTTAAAGTTTTAACGTAAATGGCCACCCATGACTTCTTGCTTCGCTCGAGTATAAATATTAGGGGCACTGGCCAGTTTCCCTTTGTCATCCATCACCATGGTCAAGACAAAAGAATACAGCAATGATGCGTGACAGAAAGTTATTGAACCTCAGAAATATGGAAACGACAATAAAAAAATACCTAAAAATTTCAATATAGCCATTTTGAATATCAGGCATTAAAGGTATATGGCAATGTTCAAAAAAACTGCCTGCAAGAGGATATGTGCCAATTTTAAATGCAAGCACTGTTCAACTAGTAATGAAGACCCCCCCAAGGAGCACTGTTGAAGAACAGCATAAATTTTGTGTTGGGGACAGAAAGTACCTAGAACTATGATCAGATACCATCTTGCTATGACAAGATGTAATAGATGCTGAAGAGGAGGGTCATTCAATGCAGACTGAAGAATTTGAGGGGCTTAAAGAGATTCCAACATGGCCTGCGATCCCGTGCCATGTCATCTCCAACCTCTTTACACACCACCGGAGAAGACTATAAGTTGTTATATACGCATAGGGAGGCTGCACAAAGTATTAGATGCTGGAGATATAATTGTGGTACACAATTATAATATGTTTTATATGATAATAGTATACTTCTAATTTTTTCACTTGTATAATACTTCAATTAAAACATTTTTGTTATTAAATATGAAAAAGACATGCAACAATGCTTCATAGCCTTTCTGTTCATATTTACTAAGGTTGCCAGTATTAGAGGAGGGCACTCAAACCCAATTATCAATTAAATCTGATTAATAAGCTGATTGAGTATTTAAGGGGGAAGTTACGTTTTCTTCTCAGGGCCATGTAGTATTGCATAACTTTTTTTTTTGTTTTAAGGAATGAATTAATTAAAAACTGTATTTTCTGTTTACTCCGGTCGTCTTTCGCTCTAATCAAAGTTTGTTTAAAGATTTTCCTCAATTGCCTATCCAAAAAAATATGCAAAGCACCTTTTCTCAATGTACTGTATGACATAGAATCAAATGCTGTCACAATAAGTTCTTTCCCTTGACTATTTTATGTTTTTTGAGGCCTAGACACTGTATTTTTGTGGACTGCAGATTCACAAAAAGGATGGACTAGCGACAAAACACTATATCTCATGACACAAACAGCTGGACTGTCATCTTGTACAGATGTAGGAAGAATGGAAGGAATGCTGGAGGTGGTGCTGGTTGACCAATCCAATCTAAAATCACACCATGTATAAAAGATGAAGGAGAAAGTAATTGAAAAAGAGCGGTCTGTATGGCGTGCTAACATAGTCACAAAGGAGAACTGGCAATGGGTGGAAGATGTGATTGGAGAGGACACGCTCATAAATCTGCAGGACACCACTGGGCATTTGCGATGCAGGCGTAGCGCTGCAGAGACTATCGTTAATCATGCTGACCAATTCTTCACACAGTTATGTGTCAGATGCCATGAATCTTGTGAATTCAATGTATTAATGGTTCTAATCTCTGTCATACATTAGGCATTCCTCCCAGTTCACTGTTTGTCTTTGATGGCCCAAGAGGCCAACCATTTTCACAAATCTGAATGAAGGACAAATTGTGGAGAGTAATTACATGGATGTCTACACTTAGTCATTATATTGTGGGAATGTCCTGGAGAACATGTGGAGGAAACTGAGAAGTTGGAATCCAAATTCAATATTGAACTTGCAATTCCACTGAGCAAAATATATTTTCTGAATTTCTTCAGTAAATTTCCAGCTGTGTCAGTTGGTTGTATCAGAAAAGAGGTAGTGCAAGTCATTTGGAAAGAGCATATGGCTACAGTATATAGTGCTGTGAAAAATTATTTGGCTCCTTTGCAATTTCTTCCAACCATTTGTCACGTTCACATGCAGATGTTTCAGATCATCAAACTAATTTTAATATTAGACGAATATTACCCAAGGAAATACAAAATGCAGTTTTTATACTGGGGCGTTAAAAAACACAACAAGCAACAATGTAAAAAATTTGTACAAATAATGTAATAAGGAAAAAAATAAGTACAAGGATATTTAAGAAAAGTATTAGCTCAAAAATGGTGCATTCTAACAAATGGGTAAGTCGGCAGACCACATGCCGACAACAACGGTCCAATGCATGAGCCACTCTCCAAATGATCCGTAGAAAGGAGAGTGAGTAAAGAAATGTTGTATGGATTGCTCAACATTAACCCTGGCTATAAAAATCCTAGCTTAAAAACTTTGCATTTGGGAAAAGTCATGATGCCTGGATTGACACACCAAAACAGGGATCAAGCAATTGGAATGCTGATGGCCGGAATGAGTGCAGCCAGAGTTGCAGCACACTTTGGAGTGCACTGAGCGACAGTTTTACATCAGCAAATCTGATATAGGCAGACAAGAAGCACCTGAGATCGACTGCGGCCTGGGCAACCACGTGTGACCATGCGTGCAGTATTCGTGTGATGCATCTCAGAGACCGCCATCGCCCAGCTACCTTGCAGCCGAGGTTCTTGGAAGACGCTGTGACCATATCAGCTCCCGTACGGTGCGAAGATGGTTCTTCTATGAAGGCATCTCTTCATTTAGAGTGTGGTTGGGATGGTGCTGACGGATCGCAGACGTGCTACTCTGGTCAGTGGGGACCAACAGCGGTCCAAGGAGAGACAAAGCATGACCCGACAGCAGGATGTTGGGGCAACAAAGGGCAACAAAGGGAATCACATCTGGTCCCAACCAGCAGAAGGACAACTGCGGCAGAAATCATTGAGCATTTTAATGACACTTACATGCAGAATGTGTCGCAATTCACAGGGCATTGCACCCTGCTTCATATTGCACTTTGTGGCAGCAGACCAGTCCGACAGCCCATCATAACCCCAGTCCACCGCTGAAAATGGCTACATTGGGCACGCAAGCATCAGAACTGGACCTTTGAACAATTGAACAAGGTCATTTGGTCCACTGAGTCCCGGTTTCTTTTATTTCATGGCCATCAGCTGGGTACGAGTACACTGTTCACCTGGGAAATAACACTAGGATGCACGGTGGGAAGAAGACAAGTGGATATAAGGAGTGTGATGCTTTGGGAAATGTTCTGCTGGGAAACCTTTGGTCCAAGAATTCAAGTGGACATCAGTTTGACGGAGCTGTTTTTGACGGGCAGGGTCATAGAGATGGCACGGACAACCCGTATTATTTAAGTGGCCACCCCAAGTGCCACACCCACCAGAGTCAGAATATGATAGGATGCCGGGGTTTGTTGGTATTAAAGTGGCAGTGCAGAACTTTCATCTCACACTTCTGGCAGTAAAAGAAATTGAACATAAACTGTCTATGCATGCCCATGATGCATGCCTAAAGTCGAGCTTGTCCCTATTTTTTTAAAGATCGCCCAGACAGGTAGCATATCTAATGGAATTAGAATAGCCCTAATATGGACCCTTGAGGTACAAAATTGGTCAGGAGGGATGACTGAAAAGAACAGTCACCACTGCTGATGGAAAAGCCTCTATCAGTCAGATAAGTCCTCAACCAATTCAGAGCGGTTCCACAAATACTGACGTACTGCTCGAAACAGAACATGAAAATCTCGCGGTCTTCCGTATAAAATGCTGCAGTGAGGTCAAGCCCAACAAGGACAGTGGGAGCAATTGCATCAGCAATAAATAAAAGATTATTACAAACACTTAAACAGACAGATTCAGTGCTGCAATGTGGTTTAGAACCAGATTGAAAGACCTCAGTGATTCCATTCTGACTTAAAAATCACTGCAGTTGTTGGAGATATCCATCTCCATTACCTGAGACAAAAAAGCAGTCTAGAGCTTGGTCTGAAATTTGATAGATCGAAAAGATCCAAATTAGTTTTCTTTATTAGAGGATGTACTTTTGCGTGTTTTAGATATCCTAAGTCTGAGCCTGTCATCAAATAAAGATTTAAAATTCTTAAAATACAAGGCCCAATTACACCAAAAAAATCGCTTTGAGGAACCAGCAAGGAATGATGCCTGCATTGCAGTTTGTGGGTCTCAACTGGGTTAGAATTTTTATTAAGGCTGAGAGACAGACTGGTTTAAACACATCCAACACAAATGGGAGAGGGCATGAACTGACTTGGTCATAATTCTATGATGTGATATGCGATCTGAGTTTAAATTACCTCATTTTGAAAAAAATTCAGCAAAGTGTCACACATCCCTTAAGAGATGTTTTAACATATAGGGGCAGGCGGGTTAATGACAGAATGAATAACACTGAATAAGATTTTTAGCTTATGGCAGTGGTTTGCATTTAAGTTGGAGTAAAATGTGTTCCTTGCAGCTTTCACAGCCTGGGGATATTTTGTCTGGATATCTCTCAAAATTTCCCGGGACAAAAAGTTGGTCTTTTTTTCCCACTTCTGTTCAGCTCTTCCACATTTATGCCAGAGTGCCCAAGTAGTCTCATTCAGCCATAGTACAGGTTTAACCTAAGGGCAACGTGATCTCATGGGTGCAAAAGTGTTAAGAATAGCAGTACAAGTTGCATTAAAAGAGCTTAAAATATCTGGCAGTGCTTAGATGAGATGGAGAGAAGTGTATCTGATAGAATAAACAGAAGTCTCTGTAAGCAGTGGTGAACTGGTCAGCGATGGTAGAGGTGATTAAATAAGAGTGTTGGGCTGGGGCATTAGTAACAACCAAATCAGTGATGGTAACTTGAAAGGTAGCAGGCATCTGGTCAAAGAAAGTTATTTATTTGAACTGACAGTAAACAGATCAAATGTGCTGTACAGAGAAAAAACATCTGAAAAAAAATCACCCCTTTGGTAATATTCAAAATATTTACTATTACTTTTACAAAGACAACCTTCTGAAGTGAACTGCTAACAAAAGAAATGCCGCTTAGGTGTTACAAAATGAAGAGTTTTAACGCAAAAGCAGACAAACGCCATTCAGATGAAAATCTAACCATTCATACCAGCAGACAGGTCATAGTGCCATCTATCGACGTTGCACATTCGTTTTCCTGCAAAAGCCGACAAGTCCCATGTAAATCGCATCCAAAATAGTAGTTTTATAGCAAAAGCCGACAACTGCCTACACCATTTTACAGCAAACAGCTACAACTCCATTTCAGCCAATCACGCGCCAGATTGCGGTGATATCATCGTACAAATTCCCGGTTAGAGGCCACAGTTTCTTGCCTGCAGATCGTGTATTCGGGCAAATAAAACAAGACATCAAAAAAATCAACACCATTTTACTTCCTGAGGGCTACCGTCAGATTCTTGACAAACATGGTAACGTGTTCGAGTATGGCACAGATTGCCAGTGCTACCATTACAAGGCATCTGCAGCTGAATTTTGCAAATCCCAGAGGACATTCAGAATCAGTGATGCAAAGGTATTACGCATTGATTCTGATAAGGTTGGGTTCAAACAGGTTTATGGTAGTGATTTCACTGAGCATGTTGTACTCAAAAGGGGAAAGCAGTGGGCAAACTTCAGGCCCATTGCATCACCAATGATGAATTGTGTGAAACCCGCCAAAAAAGAGGACGTTTTGAAACACATAGATGAGATTGGTGTCAGTGATCGGGTCCATACATTCTATGAGGAAGGCTTCGTTGATGTCGGACGCCAAGATGTCGGTCCACAGGATCTTGAACAGAGCAGTGATGAAGATGACTGAACATGCTGTCTGCTGTGCGCTGATTAGTGTGTTGTACTCTGTCTTCCTCTGACGGATTTCTTTGAAGTGTAGTATTCTGACGGAATGGTCATGTGAGAGCCACTTGTCCTGATTGTTATAACATTGTATCAGTGAATGCTCTAAACCATATGACAATTTGAACAGCTCCAGTTAATTTTTCTAAATTTTGGAATACCACTATGGATGGCTCTTTGCCATGTTTTATCAGGAATGTAAGCCCCGAGACCTATGATATTGTGGATGATTGGCCCGCACATTCTGTTGACTGCCAAATCAATGACTGTTGGGCACTTCCATGCCTCTTCAAGATGGAGACAGCATTCACCTGTAATTAATTTGTGTTCATAAAGCATAATACTTGAAATTTCAGTGCAATTTTGAAGTTACATAAAAAGTTTGGAGTTGTCTGTTTTTGATATAAAATTATTTTTTGGACTTGTCTGGTTTTGCGGCAAAACACAATCAAAAACCTCATATTTCTTTTTTTTCATGAAAAGTTATATTTCATTCAAATCAACATGTCATTTGCTTTATTTACATTAATTCAGAATACCCTAGTCGAGAAAATGTAAGATTGACAACTAAGCCACAAACAAAAAAATGATTTTACTCAATTCCACAAAAATGGAGTTGTCTGCTTTTGCGCTTGAACTCTTCAAATACAAACCCCAATTCCAATGAAGTTGGGATGTTGTGTAAAAGAATAAAAACAGAATGCAATGATTTGCAAATCTCACAAACCCACATTTCATTCACTATAGAACATAGATAAGATATCAGATGTTAAAAGTGAGACATTTTCCCATTTCATGAAAAATATTAGCTCATTTTGAATTTCATGGCAGCAATACATCTCAAAAAAGTTGGGACAGGGCCATGTCAACCATTATGTAGCATCCCCTCTTCTTTAAACAACAGTCTGTAAATGTCTGGGAAGTGAGGAGACCAATTGCTGGAGTTTTGGAAGAGGGATGTTGTCCCACTCTTCTCTAATGTAAGATTCTAGCTGCTCAACAGTCCTCGGTCTTCTAAGCCAGAGTTTTTGTTTTATGATGCGCCAAATGTTTTCTATTGGTGAAAGGTCTGGACTGCAGGCAGACCATTTCAGCACCTGGACGCTTCTACAGCGAAGCCATGCTGCTGTGATGGATGCAGTATGTGGGCTAGCATTGTCTTGCCGAAATATGCAAGGCCTCCCCTGAAAGAGACATTGTTGTAAAACCTCTATGTAATTTTCAGCATTGATAATGCCTATCCAGATGTGTAAGCTGCTCATGCCATAAGCACTAATGGAACCCCATAACATCAGAGATGCAAGCTTTTGAACTGAGCACTGATACAAACCTGGATAGTCCCTCTCCTCTTTAGTCCGCACGACACGGCGTCTGTGGTTTCCAAAAATAATTTAAAATTTTGATTCATCTGACCACAGAACAGTTTTCCATCTTGCCTCAGTCCATTTTAAATGAACTTTGGCCCAGAGAAGACGGCGGCGTTTCTGGATTGTGTTCACATATGGCTTCTTCTTTGCATGACACAGCTTTAACTTGCATTTGTGGATTGTTTGGCGAACTGTTCACAGGCAATGATTTCTGGAAGTGTTCCTGAGCCCTTGCAGTGAATTCCAGTGCAGAATTATGCCTGTTTTTAATGCAGTGCTGCCTGAGGGCCCACAGATCACAAGCATCCAATATTCACCTTCGGCCTCGTCCCTTGCGCACAGAGATTTCTCCGATTCTCTGAATCTTTTGATAATATTATGTACTGTAGATCGTGGGATATTCAAAATCTTCGCAATTTTACATTGAGGAAAATTTTTCTGAAATTGTTCCACAATTTTTAGACTCTACTTTTTGCAGATTGGTGAGCCTCTGTCCATCTTTACTTCTGAGAGACTCTGCCTCTCTAAAATGCTCTTTATATACTCAGTCATGTTAAGTCAGCCCCAGACGGTGCAACTTTGCCTGAGGCAAGTGACACGCGCGTATACTGCATCAGGCAATATTGCACCGTGTGGGGATGGTTTTTGCTGCGTAACTTCCTCGCGTGACAGTGCAGCAGCGTATCTAACATGCTACATATTTTCGCGTCACGCAAGGAAGTTACTCACCGTGTGGGGGCTACCTGCTGCAATGTTACACGTGCTCGACCAATCACAACGTGCAGACCCGTCATATGATGTGCAGATGAGTCACATGATACAGAAAAATTGAGGCACCCTCTGAAACTGTAATAGACATCCTGGCCTAGGATAAATTAGTTGAATTGTGGCCATTTTTCTGTATCATGTGACTCGTTATTATTATTGTGGCTAATTGTTAGATTATTATGTGATGTCATATTTTCAAGCCGTTTCAAATAATTACCTATACATAATAAATTCCCTTATTTTGATCATTTTCCCATTTTATTATTAGGGGAAATGCTTATTATTTTTGAACAAAAATACAATGCCTTTTGTTTCACAAGCGCATTCACTGCCCTCTGTCCAGTCCCCGAAAGTATCTTTTAGTTTCATTATGACAACATGTAGTCAAAATACTTGATTTTATTTTGCATTTATTGATTTTGCCACTTTCAGGCTGTAGGCTTATGCTTGCCTATCATTTCCTACGGCACAATTCGTATGTGTTTTTTATTGAATAATAGGGGTCTCAAGAGTGCATTCGAAACCTCAAGAAATGAACCACACTTCAACACATCTGGCTGGAAAGCTTCAACGCTTCATGAAGCTACATCTAACCAACACTAGTTTCATCATTTCCTCAAAGGATTTCGACACTTACTTGACGATGTCTTTATATGCTCGCAGTGAACGCGCACCAGTCTTGGTTAACCAATACGGAGTTGATTGAACTAATTCATAACCTGTGTTTTGGAACCGACAGCTTGGGTTTACAAGTCGTGGGTTCAACCAAACACGAGTTCAAACTTTATCTCCGTCTATGTTAAACCTGCTTCCTGGAGCACCCCCCTGGTATGAAGGACTTTTTCCAGCGGAAGTACTAGGCGGCAAAGCTGGCACATAACATACGTCATCGCCAAACGTTATGCTGCGTTTCAGCGGAGGTTTGAACCTGTGAATCACGACTTCAAAGTTACGAGTCACGACTTCATAGCGTTCCAGGCAAAAGTAACGAGTTACGACTTCAAAACGTTCCAACCGTTGCAACAACATGACAAAACGTGCTGTAGGCCTTTTTCTTTTCAATCACTTTTCTTCTCAAAGAAATCGTCATGTAGCACAACGTAAAAATGTATTTTTATCTTCTTCAATACAATATTTTTTACCGTTTGCCACTTGAAAAAAAAGCCGGTGCCGCCATTTTAGCTGAGCTGCGTGATGTCAAACAAGGAAGTCGGGGCACGTTGAGCACAATCGAGTTCACCGGCGTGAATTCACAAGTTTGACGGTAGCTCCGCCCACTTTTAACCGGTAAATCACGGGTTACGAGTTGCCTGGAAAGCAACATCAGTGATTAGTTTACGGGTACACCAATAATTTTAAACTTCTGACAAGCGCCCACCCACCAGGAAGTAAACATTTGTCAATGACGAGTGTCCAGACTCTGTGTACGAAGCGAAGCGAAGTAGCAGAGTCCAGTTTTACCAGGGGGGTATACTACGAAGCAAGATAAGTGGGTTAGCGAGGTATGTCGAGCCTAAACCTAGGCTTTTTAATGTCACGAAGGTGCCTGTCTTTTAACGTGGCTAGATTACTATGGTAAATTACGCTGCGAACTTAACCTGGTCGGGAGCAGGTTATGTGCCGAGTTTCGTCTTAAATCAGCTATACATGTGCTGTCTTATCACTAAGCACCTCCTTTGAAATTGGCGTCACCTTTCTTGAATAATCCTGTGGACTTTGGTGCCCGAAATGTACGCGGTTCTCTTCGGAGGGAGACAGGCATGACCTGTTCGCTTTTTCTGACGATATTCTCTATGAACGCAACAGATTCTCAGCAGAGGGAATTCGTTACTTATGCGATCTACTGGAGCCATATATTGGCAATGTAGCAAAGAGAGGCACTTACAGTTGCACTAACAGTATGGATAACGTTGCGTTATTTTTTGCCACGGGAACCGACAACATTCAGGTGGTGATGCCGAACATCTGAGCAAGAATATTGTATGCCGCGGTATACATTTTACACAGCATGCCATTAAAATAATTTAAATAATTATGAAAGCAAAGCAGCATAGGGCGTACCACTTTGAAAAATGTTCTCATGCTTTGTTTTAACTTGCTGCCATGTCCTCTTGACAGTTCTGGTACTGCAACTATGAAAGCGTATTCAATTATTATATAGTACTTTATGCCACAGGACTACTGAAAAA
Source organism: Gymnothorax javanicus (assembly GCA_029692085.1). NCBI lineage: Eukaryota > Metazoa > Chordata > Actinopteri > Anguilliformes > Muraenidae > Gymnothorax > Gymnothorax javanicus. Next base: position 179,312,808 of record CM056193.1, on the reverse strand, counting down.
TTGCAATGGTGCAACTGGTTAGGGTTAGTGATGGGATACGATTTTATTAGAATCATGCTGTATAAAAGAAAAGCAATGGAAAAAAATACTTTAAACCAAAAACGAAGAAATTAATAAAACGGAGTTTAATATTGGTAATTATCAGTCAGATAATATTCAATCTGTAATTTAATTTCACCTTGTTTCATTTGGCCGAGAAACTAAAGTGATTTCCACAAGTCCTTCATCAGAGGACTTATGCATTTACACGGTCAGCAATTTTCCGCCAGAATTCCTCTCTGGCCTTAATATCAGCAACAGTGTTACTTTTTGCTGTTTTTATATTTTTACATTCCTCATAACTGTCCATAAACACAATTCACTCCTCCTAAGAGATTTTTTAAAAGGGTTTATTTATCACCCAGCAACCACTTACATTACATCCAACGAACAGGTGCATACATCAACCAATGAAAATGCATATACTAGTGATGGCAGTATGACACTGAAGCGTCGATACGTGCTTCAAACCCGTAGCATAGAACCACTGTTTCAAAGCTTGCTTCGGAGCGGAAAAAAAATCACGTGACATGTGACGTCCGCTCCCTGAATGAATCACCTGACTGGTTCGAGTGCGCCAATCAGCTGGTTCACTGACTGACAGGTGACAGGATGAGACAGTTTTGAATTTGAGCACCATAAAGGCTTTATAACAGCCGTAAAGAATGCAGAATTTGTGGGTTGTAGTAGGAGGTATGTTTTTGCTGTCGAGTTGTTGTTTGTATTGCGTTGTTGTGGTGAATCATTATGGAGCCAGCCAGGAAGAGAGATCTTTCTGATATGTGGGAACACTTCAATCTGTTCGCTCCTGATAAGGTAGGTGTGCTGGCTATACGTAAGAAAAGTGAAGTTACATATACAACAGTAAATATCAGGACAGTACTAGCCTATAGTAGGGTCTATCTCAAGTCTATTTTAAGTAGCATTACAGTAAATGTATGTATGATTAGTGTTGCCATAAGGCTATTTTTTTAGACTGAAATTGCATTTTTATTTACAAATGCCCCTCTCTGCAGGTCCGGTGCTTGGTTTGTGCAGCTGAGTTGAAGTATCATTCATCAATCTTTATTTGTAAATACAACATAATATACTGTGTGTGTGTGTGTGTGTGTGTGAGTGTGAGTGTGTGTGTGTGTGAGTGCGTGCGTGTGTGCAATTAACCCTCCTGTCCACTGACTAGCCAGCCAAATTTTGACTGCAGCCTCACACTTGGCCAGGAGAGTGTCACCCTTACTGAAGTTTCGAGTACTGAACCAATTTTCAAAGCAATTGGCTCAAGTGGTTCAATGCTTCACAAAAGCTTCATTTGCCTATCACTAACATTTACTAACATAAATCTCAATTACAATTTCGCAAGAGTCTATGCGCATGCATAATCGTGCAGTCTTTCAAGTGTTCAATCAGTGTAAAACTTCTTATGTGTCTCCCATTAAGCCACTGGAGGCGCCCCCTGGTGCTGCGGGGGGAGAAATCCCGCAATCTTCCTGATCCTGGATCAGGGATAGCTTCCTCGGAAAAACATTAAGCACACTATCGGTCATTTTATAAAGGGAAATATGGTAAATTGACGCTTGGAATGCCCTTTAATTGAGAGCGCTCATGGCGTTAAAAGCACAAAGCCGAAGTTAACAAGGAATGGTTATAACCACCATTGTGATACCAATTATCTCTGATTGCGAGGTCAGGGTTTGTTGAACCGGCTCACTCTAATAAAGCCTGTCTATGTCGAACTTGCTTCGTAGTATACCCCCCAGACTAGGGTATTGCCAAGATGCAACAGGAACCCTTTGTTACTGCCTCAGCCTTATGTACCTCAGCAATTCATCCACAATATTGCTCACAGTATGAACACATGGCTAGGAAGAAAAGGCTGCCAATAGAAATTTTTGCAATGCAAAAGTACAGCTTCTACACAAATTTCTGTAGCTTGATAGGCACACTTTACTGTTGCTAGTTATGCCTATAGTCGCTTTTGTCAAAGATCTCAGGATTTTCCCCAATATTCATGTGCAAATCTCCAAAAAACTGCTGATCTTTCATCTGCTTGACAAGCCCCAGCCTTTGTCAATCGGACACCGCCAATCCCAGAAAAATAAAAAATGCAACGTGTGGTAGTCAAGTTAGCTCTCAGACACATAGTCGACAGCCGCCTCAAGTGGGTAAATTAAAAGATGAATGCAAGCCGGCAATATCTGATCTTCATGGACAGACAGCTGATCTGAGATACCGCTTTCACCTCGACATAATCTAATTACTGTCTATTTTAAGCTTTAACTGGTCAAGCACTACTGGCCTTGCTTGCCCTGATGGCATGCCACTGCAGTATTGGCAAATAATAAAGATATAAAAATAAAAGCCAAAATCAAGTTGTTTTCAGAGAGTGTGAGATTACACTGATTTGTTTATTTCATATTACATCCAAAACACTTATGATTAAGAAATACAACCCCATTGCACCAAACCTATGCACTGCCTGCTATTGTACATAACTTGAAAATATGTAATGGGAAGAAAATGGTGTGTCTGCAGTTGTTAAACTGGAGGGATGGAGGGGGTACTTTATAATGCAATACAATTTATACAGAAGCATTATATTTACCATCAATATTTATAGCATTCTCTTCAATGTTTTTCCAGACTTGGCCAAAATGGGGCACAATATGACTCTAAATTTTGTCTTGCGTATTCTGCGACCCAAGTTATATAATGTAGCATGGCAAGTATTACACGGTGAGTTTGTAATGATAGTATATTTTCTCAGCTGTTGGATGGGAATCTTGCAGCATGGCTCGGGTGTCAGATCTCACTAAATCGGAGCGTGCAGCTAAGCTTAAGTTTACTGTTAAGCGCAGACGACTCGCTAGCACAGTGTCAGGCCAGGAACCCATGGGGAATCCATCACCACAGGACACAGGGAAAGAAAATCTATAGGAGAACTGTCATGCTCTGTCAGGAGGACCTTCACTAAAGCCCAGCCTGTGCTCTCTGTAAACCTGAAAATGTCGCTTTTAATGCAAGGATAACTCGTTTCGGCCAGAATGCTTGTTTAGAAAGGAATTTCTTCTTTCTTTCTGATTCAGTCAACTCCAACGCCAAGATCCACCAGCCATAATCACATCAGGAATACTACTTCAAGAAGACTGAAAGTACAGCAAACTTCCAGTATAGCAAAATTAAGTATAGCAAACTGTTTTTGAACAAAATAGTTTGATTTCACCAAATAGCCCCTCAAAAACAGTTCTGAAGTCTCCGATTTTCTTTCTTTTTTTTTTGCCTTTGATTTGGCCTGAAAATTTCTGTACATCAGACTACCTCAACATCTGTTTGATACAGATCCACTGCGTTTAATGTGAGCTGGATTTTGTTACAACTCAAATTCTTGTGATACCTCCATTCCACTGATATTTTTTTTCCTTTCTGTGTGCAGCAGTGCCTCTGGAAATGTCTGCGAGCACGTTTTTATTTCTCCGCACAGGGCATCTGGTCAGAGACAGATCTTCATTCCTGGCAGGGTCACCTCTCATTATTATAAGCGAAGAGTTTCATTACAAAATGTAATAAACACCAATTTGGAAATTTTTGAACCACCACTGAAAGAAGATCATCACTGGCGGGCCGGCAGTAATGCCAAGTTTAGCCCTTAGCAATACGCTATATACCCCAGTGTGTTAAGCATGCTTGAACATCAGCTTTCCTTCCAAAGCACAATAAAGGCCAGTCTAGTTTTTCTGCTACTGCGATATCTCAACACAGCCAATCAGCAATGCAGAGTCCCACACTGCCTACGGGCTCCGATTGTTTAGCGACTCTTGTTTCGGGCAAAACAAAAATATGAGTGTCATTTCTATGCTGCAAGCTCTTCGGAAAAAAAGATTCCCTAATTCATCAGTTGAGAATGTATTTCTCATCAGTGGACACAGTTTTCTTTTTGGGCATATTGAACAGCAGATTTGCAAAAAGGACAGTGTACTACACACGGAGGAGTAACAAACTATTATGGAAACATGTTAATGTTTACATCTATGATACTGGCAGGCAGGCATTGGACTTCAAATTGCACTTCTGTAGCCTCCCTTGCAGACATCTGATGTGGTTCGCTTCCCTCATGCACCACCATCTGCACACTCGAGAGGGGTTTTGTGTTCAACCAGTCAGAGAGAAGCTCTGAAATTTCTGAAGCAATAGGGATATACAGGTTGTTTCAAAAAGATGGACCCAATTTCAAAGCAGTATATTTCTTGATAGCAACATGGGACAATTACACAAAAAGTTACAATTGGTTTAGTGGGTTATCAAGTTTAGTCTATGCCCCGCCCTTTCATTAAGTAAGTGTTTCATTCACGGGCGGTTCGTGGTTGCAGAGATATAGCGATTTCAAATCGGGTCCATCTTTTGAAACACCCTGTACTGTTGTGGGAGGTAAGCAAAACACAAAAGACGTCAGCAACAGAGGCGAACCAACACCAACATGTTGGAAACGTTCAAAAGGTGGAAGTTCTTTAGCTGCAGAGCAGTGCTCTTCGGTCGGAACTTTGACAGTTTGACGTGGGCCGGTCGCTATCATGGTAAATTTGCTCGATTTCCTTTGTTATCATTCAATCGGCTTTTTATTCTCGAGAACTTTTCTAATAAACGGTATCATCCCGTACGGCATACATACTGTTCGCTTGAAGAATAAACAGCAGTATTTACAGAAAAAACATGACTTATAATTGAAGGAACATCGAGTTGGCCTTTTCCGTATACATGCATTTTCTCTTTCTTCGATCTGATTCTTATTCTACATACAAAACAAATCTCATTATCAATGGGTTTCAGTACCAGCTATTTTTCTCATTATCAATGGGTTTCAGTACCAGATATTTTTCTCATTATCAATGGGTTTCAGTACCAGCTATTTTTATTAATGAATATTTGACCGAGTAAACCCAAAAGGACTACCATTTAAAAAGCATTCTGATTTGCGTGTTTCGCTCAATGCCATTACGTCATGGAACTCAAAACCTGGCTCGAGTGTGTAGACATTGGTGTGTTAGTGAGTGAATGTATGGGGATGATTTGCTGCTTCAGGGCTTGGATGACTTGCCATATTAGAGAGAATTGTGCTCTCTACCAATGAATTCTGAAGGCAAATGTTTAGTCTCTAGTCTGCTATCTGAAGCTCTAGCACAACTTTGTTTTGCTGCAAGACTCCTTATAAAAATTTACTATAGTTAACTATAGTTTACTACAGTAAAATTGATGTAAACTATAGTAAACTACACTTTACTACAGTAAACTATAGTTTGTTGCAAATACACTATCGTAATTGAATATCATTGCTATAGTTTACTATAGTAGAGTTTGACTTTTGTGATTTACTTTAGCATCACTATAGTAAACTACAGAGTTACTATAGTATATTTATAGTATATCTACAAAAATACCATAATTACTATAGAAACTAGAGTATTTTTACTGTAGTATTTTGTGGTAATTTTTCATAAGGGACAACAATTTGAACCACAAGAGCAATCCTGTTTCTGGATAGCTGTGATTAAAGAGAACAAAATTTAACATTTTTAGTGACCTACTCAAGGACCTAAATCTCATTGAGATATTGTGGCAAGACTTCAAATGGGCAGTTCATTCTCAAAAACTTTCTGGTGTAGCTGAATTAAAGCAATTCTGAAACAAAGAATGGGCAAAATTCCTTCACAGGAATGTGAAAGCCTGATCTCCAGTTATATTGGGTGCAATTTGTGGCAGTTGCTTCTGCTGGCAGCAAAACAAGCTATTGAGTTTAAGACGGCAATAACTTTTTTACCAAAATAAATAAGTGGTGGACAACATTTTCCTTCAATAAACGAAATGATCATTCAGAAAATGTATTTTGTGTTTCCTCCAGTTTGTTTAGTCAGAAGACATGAAATCATTTAGCGTGACAAATATGCAAAAATAGAGGAAATCAAGAGGGAAGTGAATACCTTTTAATGTCTCGGTATAGGCATAATTGGAGATTAAAAGTGAAATTTTCCCTGCTCCTCAGAGATTTTGATGAAGCATTACTCTGGCAGTGGGGTCATGCTAATTGTTTTCACATGCTGCTTGTGTTGTTGCACCATATTTCTTTCTGGCAAGACATTATGAATTATGCTTTGTGATTATTTCCATCTAAAAATGTTTTAGTTCCTTCTTGTGCCTCCATCGACAAATGTAATTTTGCTAAAAAAAAAAAAAGAAAAAGATATCTAAGTACAGATTTGAAATCTCGAAGTACTTATCATTCGAGCAATTCCCTGGTATAGTAAAAATGTGCAAACGTAAAACTAATGTTAAGGTGAGATACACTTGGGCAAAAGTTCGGCTCCTCCAAATTCAAAATGAAAATTTCGAAAATTGGCAAGTCTTGAGCTCCATACGATAACATGAAGGATTTGGCATGCATTCCACAAGCATTTCAGGTCCAAAAGGCTTTGTCATGAACCGTACTAAATTGCATATGCTGAATGTTTGCGGTTAAGTGGCACTTCTGAAAACTTTGGTTTCATTTCAGACAGATACTGATTATGTTTCTTCTAATTAATGTTCAGACTCCAGAGGACATTTTTTTTTTGGCAAACACGAGTCTCCTTGAGGTCTTTCAAGGACAGTAGGCCCATACTTTTAACAGAATTACATTTGTTCAAAATATATATTCTATCTTTAAAAGCTTATGAACTTTGAAATAAAAATCTAACTCTTCTCAAACTGGTTTTGTACACCAGGAAAGATAAAGCCAAGCAAACTTTCCAAGAAATTAGCACTGTTTTTTTGTGTTATTAATTCAGTCATTAGGCCAAGTAGAACTTGTTTTGAGAATTGAATGATGCCAACCTGTTGTCCAGGTTTATATAAAGCCTGTTCAAATCAAGTCTAACAACAAAACGCGACATAAATGAGCAAATTAGTTGATTGCATAAAAATGCAAGGGAAGCAGGAATGTTCTTTCAATGTACGTCTTTGTGAAAAGGAAAGTAGGAGAGCTCTATTTCAATATGCTCCAGACCACCTTGGGGCAGTGCTATAGCACTATTGGAATCCTCTCCGGATTGCAGCTTGTATAAAAGTTGTCACCTTGTTGCTGATAATATGTCTTTGCCTTTAAAGACCTATAAGAGCATAATCCAGGTCTCTCTCTCTCTCATTCTCACCTGATTGAGATGATCTTGACATTCTTGACCCTCAGTGCAAGCTGGATCCTATCCCTGCAAGCTGTATCATCAACCAGCCTCTCTGGGATGAAACAGAAGTTTTGTGGTGGTTGAAACATGCTTCTGGTGGTGTCTGCTTCACTTTTCCCTGAGCTGCACTGTGCTGTCACAAGTCAGTTCCTGCTGACTACTTTGTCATAAAGCTTCCACTAATGCCCAAACACTTCTCCCGGGGAGTCTGGAGAGCAATGAAATTTGAACGATAGTTAGAAACGTAACTGTGGTTTTATGTATAAGTGAAAGACCTCCAGAGTCCATAGTCACTCGAAATTTACAAAAAATAACCTAATGACTGCGATGACATCCTCAAGGGCCTTTATGGCCTTATAGGGCAGATCCACCATGCAGTAAAGTTCCGCAAGAGGAGTTTGGTTCGCGTAAATTTACATACTGCTGCTTTTAAAAGCACTCAAAGAAAGGAACAAAAGAACTCTGCCAGACCAGGAACTGCCCACAAATGTGACCTTTGCGACGCAGATTGTTACCCCCGCATTGGTGTATACCAGGGGTCACCAACCCTGTTCCTGGAGAGCAGTTGGAACCTACGAGACATGACATTCCAAGGCGCCACTACAGAACAGACATGTACGAAGATGTACTCTATGGTCAACTTGACTGATGGAGGCCTACTATAACCGTTAATTATTTAGCTTGAGATGAATCTGCTTTTTAAAAATATTGATATGTACAGTACCAGTCAAAAGTTTGGACAATGTCAATGTCACAGCACTCTGTTTTTATAGAAATTTAAAGGGCTTAACTTCTCTATATAATCTCAAATGGAATCTTGTAAAAGAAATACAGTCAGAAAAAGAGAAAAGAGAATAATGTACTTGTTTGAATAGAGTCCAAAATTTTGGAATTCTCAAAGAGGCCATATTTTGCAAAGTAAACAGACAAATAAGCTCCTTCTATTTTCCAACAGCCGAATTAAAGTCAAGCGGTTTTGGGACTTATTGGGCGAAAAGGTTGATGAAAAGCACACCTCAAGTGCAGCACGTCTTTGGGAAGTTAGACAGCCTTCCAGCTGCAAATTCATTATAGTCATATGTCTGCCCTTGTTAAAAAAAAAAAGTGAGAATTCTCTGCAAATATGACAACAAATGATGGTTAGTTTGATAGATTGAAGAATTAGATCTTTTTTTTTTTGCAAAATAAAGGCTGCTTATGTCTTTATTTAACAAATATTGTAAGAAGAATGTGGGTTTGTCCGAACTTTTTACTGGTACTATACTGCGTAGATATTCTGACATATCGACAGCAGATTACTACATGCTGCGTGCTCTAACGTAAAGGTACATAAGTTGCATGGTTGACTATTTTTTCCCCAACATGCTTGAAAACTTCATGGGTGCCTGTTTTCATCTGCAAAGTTACGCAAGACCCTCAATTTGATGCTATCTTATGCAGACTGATGCAGCATTCCATAAAAACTGATCACTTGGTTTACAATAAGCTTCCACAAGAACACAAAATTTCTGCAGTACGTTTACGTAAGGCAGTAGGTTAACTTCCGTAAATAACTGTACTGCATGGTGGACCTACCCTATTAGGCAATCAGGCATTGACAACATCGGTACTCAAGGTCTCAATGAAGGCGCAGTTCAGTCAGCATTTCACATTTACACTGCTGCTAAACCATCTTCAATGATTTGTTAATAAGACAGTGAAGACTGGGACATTTTAAGAGCAGTGTCCCTGCCTTCTACCTGGCTGTTTTTTTTTTTTTTTTTGTATTTTTTCATCTGAGTTTGATGTTAGGCGGACTTTTGAATTTTAAACCATTCCCATCTGTGTAGATGAGAAATATTATACCAGAGTATATTTGTGTGTGATTAAATATTTGATTGCCTTAAGCTGTATTCTCCTCCACACCCATTCATTTGAGTCTGCAAAAAATTAATGTATTTACCTTTTTAGTTCTGAGCAACTTATATTTAAATGAACAAGGAACCATTTTTCATTTTTATGATTTTGATTATAATGGCACCTTATCCAAAACACATGCATATAGTAATATTCGGCAGCTGTGGGATTTAGCCTTCTGGGCACTGTTAAAGAAAAAAAGTCACTTCCACATGCTAACATTTACACAGTGATTCCTTGTAATTGCATGCTGCTTTTTAATTTGCTGTGCACTAATGCTTTTTAAAAGCTGGCTGGAGGGTTATATTATTGAAGTCATGCCTTATGCTGAGAGGAGCTGCTTTCCTGCCTTGATGTTGGACCCACGTGCCCAGCTTCTGTATAGCCTGTGTGATGTCTTTCTCTTGTTCACCTTCTCAGAAATGCAATGAATGGGAATTTTTAATCATGAGAACATCTTGTGAATCCTAGCAATTTGAAGTCTGTGCTCAAGGGTAACTCAAGAATCACAGAACTTCTAGGTTCATGTCCTAAAAGAATGCTTTGTCATGTAATCTGTAGGTTTTAGGTTTGCGAGACCTTGATCTTGAACATAGCAAAAAATGATAGCAAAATAATGACTGTTGGTGTAATTAGTGTCAAAAATATCAGAATCTATTGTGTTTGACAATTTGATGTTTCACTGCTCAATCAGAGCTGGAATACTTTATTTAGTTGTTGATACGTTGGATCTGAACACCACTTTTTCCGGGAAATGAAAATAAACATAGCATTTTTTTAGCCAAATAGAATATCCTGTTTCTACAAGAAAAGTATGAGGAGCCATTGGCTCCCTGTAACTACAATTGCTTTTATTTGAAAATTGCTCAGACAAAAACAGTATAAACGGTATTTAAGGCTATTAGCTTTCAATTTCCGGCTTATCTGGCACCCTTTCAACACCATTGTTTTCCTTCACACTGGTGGGTCCCAGAGGGCCACTCTGTGCCAGTATTTTGGGGCCAGCTCATTGGAAAGCAAGCCATCTCTGAATGTGCTGTCAGATCCTCTGGCAACAATGCCATCCTCCATTGTGTATTCCCTCCTGCCTCCCTCGCTACAGACATAGTTGTACAGTGGACGAAAATGCAGAGGAGCACATTCATCTTGAACGAGGGTGTTTAAAATGAGCACTGGGCCCGGGAGTTATGGCGACTGGCTGACCCCTCTATGACCCCTGAGACACAGTGCTACTGTAGCTCCTCAGTGCTGCCATAATGGCCTCTTTATTTTATGGCTTCTATTCCCATGTACGAGGGTAGAGGATCAGCCGCCAGATGTGTTATCTGACTGAAGGAAGGCTGCCGTTAGGAAGTCCTCATTGCCACATTATTCATTTTAACATGTATACAGTTAAATTTTTGGCTTACATCTATGTTGCATACACATCATCAAGCGTAGAACAGGACCCAGATATACTTTTCGTTATAAAACAAATAAGACTGGAGGGAATTTATCTCACTAACATTACACACAGAGGAAGGTACGCCATTTTGTTAGGATAACGAAGCCACAGTTAGCCTGCGAACAGGCTCCCGGCTGGTCTTAAAGCGATATTTATTCTCAAATTTGGAGTTCCTGTGGAGCAGAGTCAAATGTTAGGGGGATTGGGGCGAGCGAGGAAAACGAGAGCCTGCAACGGTCTTTGTAACATTTGAGTCCCTACATGCAGATCTGAATGTAAAATGCTGATTGGTCAATTTAGAGCATGTGACCATGAGACAGGGCCGTTTGCACAATGACGAGAGCTCTGCATTGTGGAAGCCGTCTTTGTGGAAGAACAGGGCTTGAATATGTTCATAAACGATCCGAGAGCGTTGTGTTTTGTTCTTAAAGAACACTTGCAAATTCTACAAAATTCATCTACTGAGCTTTCAAAACTTTTGGGGTTTCTTCCTTTGCGTTTGTAAGATTCTGTTCGGGTATTTTGAGCTACTTCTAACATAACATTACAAACGCACGTGTAGTCAAAAGTCACAGAGTTTCGACCGCGTCTTGGTTGAGTGAGCAGTAGCTCACTTCCGCTAAGTCCTGATTGGCTCGGCATAAATTGCCTTCGGCGACTGCCAGCGCCTGTTTGCAGGCTAAGTCACAGTCAGCTATGTCATGATCTTAATTTTTCTTTATTGATACAATTTCAGCTGTGCTATTTATCTTCACCCATTAGTTACCTAAATTAATCCTATTATAGGTCAAAAGCTGGTTTAGCAGCTTCCCTCACTTTTAACTATGACCACTGACCTGATGTGGTAAATCTTAATGAGAGCAATATGGTGAGTACCAGGTATTTGAAAAGGGAGAAATATGCCCAAGTAGAGACAAGATATGAAACTGATTGTTTTCAGTTTCTTCCATTAATTTCCAGTCCAAGTTCGGTTTGGCCCATTGAAGATACTTGGATGATGGCAACATTCAGAAACACTTGCGCACACCCGCACACAAGCTCACACCCCCACCCCACACACACACACACACACACACACACACACAGTAGAAAACAGAGCTCTAAGGTCAGCATTTATGGCTTTAAACCACAGGAGAGACACAGCAGCTGTCCTGTGCGTGACTGACTGTCCTACCTGTGCTGTTTCAAAATGTCTGGCGAACAGATAAACAGGAACGGTTTGAATTAAAGCAGCTCACACAACCTTCGGCTGACCCTTGTGTCCAGGCAAGTGCCGCAGTCAGTGCTGGAAACTATGGACTTCCAAAACTGACTCCTCCTGGTCCCGAGGCAATACTGCTGAATTGCGCAAGCCCTTGAAAAATAAATTCATGCTATATTTGAGTGATTTAAAGGTACCTCAGGCTGCACTTGCACAGTTTTCCCCAGCAGGTCTAAAACTTTAAAATTTGCAGTACACACAAGAAAAGGAAACCTATTCCCAAACTGACCAGCACTACTACTATGATGTACTGTTGATGGGCTGTGTCTGTGTCTTACCACCCCCTGCCCCACATACAGGAGGAATAGTGGATCAAATCCAACAAAACCGCAGCACAATATAAAAAGTTCGAGCTGGAAAATAAGATATGGTTGATAGTATATCATATTATATCAATATTTTCATTCGTTGTTGAGACACTCCAAAAAAAAAAAAAAAAAAAAAAAAAAAAAAAAGCTGAACACCAGATGCATGAGCATAATGACTCCAGGGGCCCAATTTTTCTGCATGCGCTACATCTGATGATACAGGCACAGACTGATCGCTACGCCTATTCCTATTTTATTCCACTCGCATAAACTGCTATTTTTCCTCCAGCCCTACACAAAACTAGGCAGAAAGATGTATATTTAGGGTGTAGTTATATTGCAGGCGGTGTTTTCAAGATATATCAAACCAGTGGGAGTGTCATTCAAATGAGGTTGCACTTGGCAGTTTTTGGTGTCTTTCTCATACATAAAGCAGACTGTATATGACGCAAGAACTGAGTCAGAACTGACGTGCAACCTATTTCTCATTTAACTGTAGGTACCGAAAAAACAGAACAATCTGTCTGCATTTAACGGTTGTGATCTAAATATTGTCTCATGATTGCATCGTGTTTAATTGTACCATCAGTTTGTATTACTGGCAGGCAGGCCACATTTGGTATTGGTAATAATAGAACTTCATTGTGAAACGTAACTGCGTGCTATTTTTCAAAGCCAACTTCACCCTTCTGCAGGCTTATATAAGGGCAAGGTTGAATATTGTTCGGAAGAACATGGCAGATGTGACATGTGAGACTCAAAAATTACTTTTTCTTGATTTTATTTAGTTTACCTACCCATGGCAGATGTGACATGTGAGACTCAAAAATTACTTTTTCTTGATTTTATTTAGTTTACCTACCCAGTTTGGAATACTTTCTGCAGAATACGCAGGCCTACTGAACCGTAGCCTACGTTTTCGTGGACTGAAAGAGTGTAGAATAGGCTCCAAAATCAGCTGAAGGCAGGGACACATTTTCTGTCAGTGTTTGAAACTTAATCGAGGCGGAGTCCCAGAGGCATGTTTCACTGAAGGTTGTAGACATCTGTCATCCGAGCTTTCTAAATGCCCTCCCCTGTCTGGTCAAAATATGCCTTATATGCTTATTTTTAATTCATTCGATTACATTAGTCCCATCAACCTTCATGTCTGTCCTTAAGTAAGGAGATATCTTATATTGTCGTGCTGCTCCATCAACACTTCAGTTGTTAAACCTGTATATCTTAGAGCATTACACTTTATCGCAAATGATGAATTTCATAGCCATTTGTATCACGATGTTGGTTGGACTTCTTTGAAATCAGGAAGAAATGGCTAATGCATCTGCTTTTTCTACAAAGCTCTATTCTATTATTCTGTACTACCTCACATCTCTTCCCTGATTCAAATCAAGCTACTTCAATGCACGATCCAGTCACTACTTAACCTTAAACATTCCTTATGTACACACTAAAGTTTACAGATCTGGTTTCAGGCACTATGCACCTTTTAAATGAAATAAACCACAAACTGCCCTGAAACTTGACTCTTATGTTCCCCATGGAGATTTTTAAATTTTATGACATGATGTCTTTCATGATTCTTGCAACTGTTTTAATTAATTCCTTGCTTATGTATGTGTTGTATCTGTTGATTTTTCTCTTGTTTTTTTGAACAATTCTTGTTCTCAGGTCTCTGTTTGAAATGAGATGAAGTTTCAATGAGACTGCCAGATGAAATAAAGCATAAATAAATTAGGACTTGTGTGCACTTTCTTCTTGTGTGTACTCCAGAGCCCCAATACAGGCTGGCAGTATTGCATCAGTCTGTGCTGGCCACTTTTGACGGCTAACCGCTCCTCATGTCACAGATATCTGCGGCTACCGCATCATCCATGCATATTAAATATAGTCAGAAGAACCACTCCCATTGAAGATTTATGGATTAAATGGCATTGGTCTTTACAATCATCGCATATGCTGGGAAAAATTGGGCCCCAGGTCTTAATCAGCAGTAAAAGCAAGTTGACAAATAATCTCTGAACAGGCTGCTATTGCACAGACAGGGATGCTCCTTTCAGGAGATTGCTTTGAATGGAAGGCTTTGGATTTACTGACCTGCAAATAGATCAAGACAGTCAGAACATACCTTTCTTGCTGACCTTGCAGGCAAATAAGTTATATGGTTACGTCACTCCATTCTCTTAAAAACATGCATCAGAGTGGTGCAGTTTGTTTGAATCTCAGGTGGTAAAAAATGATTGAATACAATTGTATCGCTGAGTAAATGATGATGCACACTGACATTCAATCACTAAAAGCAATTTTAGCTTTTCAAAAAGGAGATGAGTCATGGAATGCTGACCATTTTGAATCTACTTGAACTGACTATTGATTTTTTCGACTGCAAGTTTAAACTGATTAAATTCCAGCACAGGACAGGCATACTCTCCCATCTCTGATGGAAAGTAAATCTTGAATTACCATCTTTAACTGTCCTCTGGACTAACCCATCTCCTTGTGGGTTTAACCTTTTCTTCATTTTAATTTGTGCACGGATGAACAGGAATCAAATATGAAAATCCTTGATGAGTCTAAAGAGAGAGAATCTTATCACAAAAAATAGTTTTATGCTGGAAAATGCTTGGCTCTAATCTATGCCAAATAATGCAAAATATGCGCTAACGATGGTTCACAGATAAACTTAAAAAGCTCTACAATCAAATTTCAGGACAGCCCTCGGTGAAATTTAAGATTTTAAAGAATAATTTTATTTTTACCCGATGTTTCTAAACCCTTTCCCACTGCAGACTCACTTGGTGATTCATTGATTTTCAGACACAAATCATTTTCATCAAGGAATAAAATGTAGCACTGTGTTCAGGACTAAAAAGAAAGTATTTCTTGGTGATTCTTAATTATCTTAACAGTGTATGTGTGTGAGTGTGTATGTGCGTGCATCTTGGTGAAATCGGAGAGATGGTGAGAATAAATTCCATCTGCCTGTTCGAGCAGTAAATGAAACTAAAACGTGGACATGGTGATCGGGTCAAATTGACCTGAACATCAGAGCAAGGATATAAGTAAGAAGGGGAGTCTGCCATAAGTAATCATAAAAATCTTTTATTTTATAAACCAAGGTCATGCTTTGTCTGGTTGAGAAAATAATTTGTTTTATCATTTTTCTTTTAATCAAAACTGGAATCATTTTGACCTGGATGTCACACAAGGGTTAAGTCTTGTTTCCATGCATCAACTACTTGCAGATTTTCTGGAGGTTTGATGAGGAGGTAAATAATGAATTATTGTCATTGGGGTAGGGTGTTCCATGCCTGACCTGAGCTAATGTACAACCCCAATTCCGAAATAGTTGGGACTAAGTGAAAATTGTGAATAAAATCAAAACGCAATGACTTTCCAATCACACCAGCCAGTATTTCATTCAGAATAGAAGAGAGATAACATTGCAAATGTTGAAACTAAGAAATTTAACAATTTTATCCACAAAATGAGCTTGTGTCAAATTTGATGGCTGCTACAGGTCTCAAAAAAGTAGGGACAGGGGCCTGTTTATCATGGTGTACCATCCCCTCTTCTTTTTAACACAGAGTGGAGGCGTCTGGGCAATGAGGAGACAAGTTTCTTGAGTTTGGCCATTGGAATTTGATCCCACTCTTGTTTAATACAGGCTTCCAGCTGCTGGAGAGTTTTGGGTCTCCTTTGATGGACTTTTTGTTTAATTATTCGCCAAATGTTCTCAATCGGTGAAAGATCAGGACTGCAGACGGGCCAGTTCAGCACACGGACTCTTCTACTACAAAGCCATGCTGTTGTAATAGCTGCAGTATGTGGTTTTGCATTGTCCTGCTGAAATACACAAGGCCTTCCTTGAAATAGATGTCGTCTGGAGGGGAGCATATGTTGCTCTAAGACCTTTATATACCTTTCATAATTCATGGTGATTTTTAAAACATGCAAGTGTCCCACACCAATGCATCCCCATACCATCAGAGATGCTGGCTTTTGAACTGAACGCTGATAACAGAAGGGGTGGTCTCTCTCCTCTTTAGCCCGGAGGACACGAAGTCCATGATTTCCAACAAGAATGTCAAATTTGGACTCGTCTGACCACAGGACACTTTGCCACTTTGCTACAGTCCATTTAAAATGAGCCTTGGCCCCCAGAACACGGCAACGCTTCTGGATCATGCTCAACAATGGCTTCCTTTTTGCATGATAGAGTTTTAGGTGGCATCTGTGGATGGCATGGCGGACTGTGTTTACAGACAGTGGTTTCTTGAAGTATTCCTGGGCCCATTTAGTAAAGTCAATGACAGAATCATGCCGGTGAGTGATGCAGCGGCGTCTGAGAGCCCGAAGATCACGGGCATCCAGTAAAGGTCTTCGGTCTTGTCCCTTACGCACAGAGATTTTTCCAGTTCCTCTGAATCGTTTGATGATGTTTTGCACTGTGGATGATGAGACCTTCAAAGCCTTTGCAATTTGACATTGAGGAACATTGTTTTAAAAGTATCCACAATTTTTTTATGCAAGCCTGCGCGGGTTCAAGAGCCTCTGGTCATCTTTACTTCTGAGAGACTCAGCCTCTCTAAGACATCCCTTTTATAGCCAATCATGTTACACACTTGATGCCAGTTAATGTAATTACTTGCTAAATGTTTTTTTCAGCAAATTCTCTTATATATTAATTGCTTTTCAGCCCTTTTTTTGCCTGTGTCCCAACTTTTTTGAGACCTGTTGCTGCCAGAAAATTTGAAATGAGCTCATTTTGTGGATAAAAATGTAATATGTCTCAGTTTCAACATTTGAAATATTATCTATGTTCTATTGTAAATAACATATTGGCTTATGTGATCTGTAAGTCATTGCATTTTGATTTTATTCACAATTTACACTTTGTCCCCACTATTTTGGAATTGGGGTTGTATATTGTGAGTGTTAAGATGAAAGACAGTATTCATCAGAAGTGAACTGCAAACAAAAGCCCTGCCCCTCAGGTGTTACAATTTTTTTTTTTTTTTTTTTTTTAGAGGCAATGCTGAATTATATAGCAAAAACTGAAGCATCGGGATCAAAACGCTCATGGATTTGCCATTTTTGCAGTAACAGTGAGGTTTTCAATATCCTTCTATGGTCATCAGGATTGGAACCATGTTCCTCCTAAGCTACTTCTTCCTGCCCTGGGACAGTTCAGCTCAGACAAAGTGTTCACTCCATCTGTCTGTCACCCTGGAAAGCCACTTGCCAGTGATTGGTACCGTCTCCTCAACTTCGGCCACAAAATCTGAACTGAAATGTGTCATCTTCTCTTGGGTTCCATCCCATTGTTACTGTATTACTGTCAATAAACCGCACTTCTGGACTGTGCTCTGCCTCCGCACTTGCTACCTGGACTGGATCAAAACAGCCATTTTTACAAGCATAGGATCTCTTTTGGATCCTGGATCAAGAATATGGGTTGGATCTTTGCCAAAATTCAGTCACTCCCACTTTAGTACAGTATTTATCAGTACTCAAAATTTCATTGACATCCATCCATTACTTTTTGAGATATCTCCTTAACTGACAAATGAATCAAACCAACAAATAAACTACCTGACAAGCAAATAAAACTCAGTGAAAACACATTCCCTCCTGGTGCAGGTATAAATAGTAATACAACAGCACACCACTGGCATTTGGTCTAAACAGGGGAACATTTAGGGTTAAACTGTTCTGACTGTATATAAGCTTGGCCATAGTTTGAATTAGAAGGCTAAGTTTTATTTGTTCATCACTATAACATTGACTGTAACCTGCCCTGGGGTGTTTCAAAGAGTTTCTTTTCAAAAAGGAACAAAGTGTGAGTCATGAGGTAAACACACAAAATTTTATGTTTACAATATGCATTACCACCTCTGATGGCCTTGTTAAATCCAGTCAACAGAGTGGAACGGAGATATTTCATCTCCAAACCACTAAACATCTACTAATGCAATATGTACCTCCTTCAAACAAAGGGTTTTCCAGAGTTAATGTCTGGATTTGTGCATTCATTTCGCCAACTGAAAAGGAGAAAAATATTTTCTATTCCTTAAACATTTAATGGTTTTTTTGCCGTCATTTGGTTAAGCAGTACAACTGAGATATGCAGACTAATGCTCTTAATGACAGTATTGAAAAGACTTTAAACAAGCGGACTAAGTTTATGTCTCTGAAGGAAGCTTTAGCAACCTCAAGTCTGTTGTTTTTCAAATATTACTTTTACAGTCTGAATAAGGTGCTCTTTCATATACCCAACAGAACAACTACCTTCAAAATATGCCACAGTGTGAAAGAAAAGGATAATAAATTTAGTCACAAATGAAAAGGGCATCATTGTTCACATTTTCTTGGCTATAAGGCTCGGTTTAATTATCAGCTTCCGGCCTGTTGCATATTCAGCCTTATCAAAGTGCACCGATGATGAATATTTCTCATTTAAATTCAAAATGAGACTCCCATTATGACTTGGATAATATTTTTTGTGAAGCAATATGAGAACTGTCACTCACGGTGCTCATACAATAGAGCTGAAATTCCTACTTTCCCGTTGTGCCCTGAAAATATATTTTAAGCTCTGATAATTTTTTTTAAGTGCTAAGAGCGCCATCTTGTGGATAAAAAACTTAGAAGAAAATTTCTCAACACATTCCACTTCTATAGGTTGGGAGGATTTCGGAATATTGCTGCCTTAATCAGGGATCTGCGCATGAAATTGTCTCACAAAGCCTTTGTCAAGTATGGTTTACTGTTAAAGGATTACTATTTAAAATATTCAATATTCTTAGGTAATTTCATGCCAATGCGTGATGCTACACAATCGAGAGTCAGTTTTTGAGGGCGTCATTCTTCCAACCAGCTAGAGATGACGAGTACTTTGAAAGATGATGCGTTATTCTGCTGGAAGTGCCCATTATAAAATGGATAAACTGGGGCCATAAAGAGATGCACATCTTCAAAAACAGCGGTCAGGACGTCTGAGGCATTCTAATGACGAACAATTTATTATGGGGCCTAATGTGTTCCAAGAAAATATTCCTTGTACCATTACACCACCTCCACCAGCTTTAAGTGTGGCCACAGGGCAGGACAGATCCATGAATTCATGTTATTTATGCCAGATACTGAGCCTATCATCTGCATGCAGTTGCAGAGATCACGATTTGTGAAATCAGGCAACGTATTTCCGATCTTTTAATCTCCAGTTTTTTGTAAGTCTTTGCCCACTGTAGCCTCCATTTCCTGTTCTTAGCTGACAAAAGTGGAAACTGGGGTGGTCCTCTGCTGCTATAGTCCATTCACCACAATGAACAAGCTATACGTTCAGCCCGTGGTGCAATCAGCAATGCATTACTGTATAACACTGCTGTAGCATATGGTTATTTGAGTTATTGTCAACTTTTTGTCAGCTTGAACCTAGTGATGTAGTCAAGACCGCCTTAGCTGAGACCAAGACACTACCAAGACCAAAGGGTAGCAAGACCAAGACAAGACCGAGATCAAGACCAAGACAGACCATTTCGAGACCAAGACCAGAGCAGGGCAAGACCAAGACCAAGACCAAGACCAAAAAAAGTGTTTCACTTCACTGTAAATATGGGCAGTGTTTGGGTGAAAGTAATTGTGTGTAGTAACAGCTATTATTGCCTTTTCATTGAGACTTTATAGGCATTTAAATTTTTTCCTGTTGGGGATTGGTATGGTTACACAGTCCAAAATCATCTCCCACTGACACATCACACACAGGTTTGACATTATGTTGCCATGACAAGTTAAATCAAATACAACCCCAGTTCGAAATAGTTGGAACAAAGTGTAAATTGTGAATAAAATCAAAATGCAATGACTTTCAAATCACACCAGCCAGTATTTTATTCACAATAGAACGGAGAAAACACTGCAAATGTTGAAACTGAGAAATTTTACAATTTTATCCACAAAATGAACTCATTTCAAATTTGATAGCTGCTACAGGTCTCAAAAAAGTTGGGACAGGGGCCTGTTTGTAATGCATCCCTCAATGCATAGTGTAACCCTTTTTGCTGACTTCTTGATGATATTTGAGACTTCTATCGCCAAAAATCATCGATAGCATCCTGAAAAATATCTCCGACTGTGATACCAGCCAGTAGGGCCTGTTCTAAAATGTTGATTGTTTGTCCGAGTCAATGGAGGGGGCGGGGCTAAGCCATAGGTCAATGACACGATGTGTGTACCTTTCACTTTCGCATATATCAGAGGTTCAACACAGGGTACCAGTTTTGGTAATGATTTGAGTCGGATTGACGGATCTCTGTTAAACTTAACTTGCCTACTTGTGGCTTTGGCATAGCGCGCCCATGTGTTTAAATACAACCCCAGTTCCGAAATAGTTGGGACAAAGTTTAAATTGTGAATAAAATCAAAACGCAATGACTTTCAAATCACACCAGCCAGTATTTTATTCACAATAGAACAGAGATAACATAGCAAATGCTGAAACTGAGAAATTTTACAATTTTATCCACAAAATGAGCTCATGTCAAATTTGATGGCTGCTACCGGTCTCAAAAAAGTTTGGACAGGGGCCTGTTTACCATGGTGTAGCATCCCACATTCTTTTTAACATAGAATGGAGGCATCTGGGCATTGAGGAGACAAGTTTCTTGAGTTTAGCCATTGGAATTTGATCCCACTCTTGTTTAATACAGGCTTCCAGCTCCTGGAGAGTTTTGGGTCTCCTTTGACGGACTTTTCGTGAAATTTTGCGCCGAATGTTCTCAATCGGTGAAAGATCAGGACTGCAGGCAGACCAGTTCAGCACATGGACCCTTCTAATACGAAGCCATGCTTTTGTAATAGTTGCAGTATGTGGGTTTGCATTGTTCTGCTGAAATACACAAGGCCTTCCCTGGAATAGATGTCATCTGGAGGGGAGCATATGTTGCTCTAAAACCTTTGTATACCTTTCAGCATTCATGGTGCTTTTTTAAAACATGCAAGTGTCCCACACCATATGCACTAATGCATCCCCATACCATCAGAGATGCTGGCTTTTGAACTGAATGCTGATAACAGGAGGGCTGGTCTTTTTCCTCTTTAGCCCAGAGGACATGGCGCCCATGATTTCCAACAAGAATGTCAAATTTGGACTCGTCTGACCACAGGACACTTTGCCACTTAGCTACAGTCCATTTTAAATGAGCCTTGGCCCACAGAACACGGTGGCGCTTCTGGATTATGCTCAACAATGGCTTCCTTTTTTTGTATGATAGAATTTTTAGGTGGCATCTGTGGATGGCACAGGGGACTGTGTTTACAGAAAGTGGTTTCTTTAAGTATTCCTGGGCCCATTTAGTAATGTCAATGACAGAATCATGCCAGTAAGTGATGCAGTGGCATCTGAGGGCCCGAAGATCACAGGCATCCAGTAAAGGTCTTCAGCTTTGTCCCTTACGCACAGAGATTTTTCCAGTTTTTCTGAATCTTTTGATGACGTTATGCACTGTTGATGATGAGACCTTCAAAGCCTTTGCAATTTGACGTTGAGGGACATTGTTCTTAAAATGTTCCGCAATTTTTTATCGCAAGCCTTCACAGGTTGGAGAGCCTCTGGCCATCTTTACTTCTGAGAGACTCAGCCTCTATAAGACATCCCTTTTATAGCCAATCATGTTACACACCTGATGCCAGTTAATGTAATTACTTGCTAAATGTTCTTTCAGCTGACTCTCCTATATATTAATTGCTTTTTCAGCCCTTTTTGGCCTGTGGTCCCAACTTTTTTGAGACCTGTTGCAGCCAGAAAATTTGTAATAAGCTCATTATGTGGATTAAAATGTAAAATGTCTCATTTTCAACATTTGAAATGTTATCTATGTTCTATTGTTAATAACATATTGGCTCACATGATCTGAAAGTCATTGCATTTTTATTTTATTCACAATTCACACTTTGTCCCAACTATTTCAGAATTGGGGTTGTACATGTAACTTTTTATTAAAAAATTAACAAAACTCAACCTGCCTGCACATTATATTGTGGTCCTACTCCTATCAGTGTTCTATGTCCAAACATCACAAGAAATAAAACCTTTAAAAAAGCCGACATCACTATGCTTTGCTTGATGTCCTGCACTGTCTGGCACCCAAGCGATGGAACGGGACAATATAGATTTTAATTGGAAAACGGGCCTGAGTGAAGTTGGCATCCCATTAACTGCAAAATGGTACGAAAATACATGGAATCGCTAGTGCTTCGTTTGTGCTCATAACGCAGGCAAATGCTCAAACCATTCCGGTGACATTAAACATTTAAGATTTCCATCAAAAACTAATAGCAGCGGCAGGCAATGAATTCTCATTTTGCCTGCACAAACAAAGCTGAAACAAATGTAATGGGTTTCACTTAGATTTTCATCATATGGGGTGCCAACTTCACAAAGCTGGAAAACAGATAGCCAATGAGGAAATTTCCCTTGCATGAATTTTGGGATCTTCTGAAACCAGTGAATAGCCTGCCTTATTTAGTGAATTTTAGTCGGCAAGACTGATACCGGCGGTAATGATGACAAACTGGGAAAATAGGGGGCAACCAACAACAGTCGACCACCTGCCATTTTTACCTATTTTCATCTGGCTGATGGCTTCAGATAAAGCCATTGAAGACACGAAAGTTCAGAACACTCAACACGACACCAGGACATTTATAAGACCCTCAGTAGTTACCCTGCATACATGGCTATCCTCAAAACTTCAAAGACATTCATTTGTAAAACAGCACAAGCTCCCCAATACTGTGACTCAGTAGCAATATGCTTCATCCAGTGAATTCGCTGGGAAATTTACTTCATAAAATGCTAGTGATAACTGACCTTACCTATGACTGTTAACTCAGCTAGCTGTTTTTAAAATAGATGCCTCTTTTGGCTGCATTTAAAGAAGGCTACGTGGTAATAATAAGGCTGTACCAGGACCAGCTGCTTGCCTGGATTTTGAAATCCCCTCAAGACTGTTATGTCCAAGACCAAGACAAGACCAAGACCAGAGAGTGTCGAGACCGAGACAAGACCAAGACCATGTAAAAGTGGTCTCGAGACCGACCAAGACTGGTCTCGAGTACTGCAATACTACTTGAACCAACCTGGCCTTTCTACTTCAACTTCTCTCATTAACAAAGCATTCCCCCACTGAACTATCGCTGTCGGTTTCTTGGTTGCAAATTGTTCTCAGTTAATGACCAACAGAAGTAGGAACCCATAGACATCAACAGACCAAAAAACAAATTTACTTGCACAAAAATCATCACATAACTGCAAAAGTTTATTTTGACATGCAGACTAATGTTGCTTAACTCTGTGGATTCTACATGGAAAACTAAGTATTCTTGGTTGAGCAAGAGTTATTTATTTATTTATTTATTTTAACCAATCAGCACTCATATGCATATTTCTTTTAGTTGACATCAATGGAGCTACCAGGAAACTCATGAATACAGAGAGAAATGATACCCAAAAGATTTTTGCTTACTATGACAACCCTCTTGTGAATGCCTCCTGTGTCTTAGTAAGCCTACAAAACAGGAAGTTTATCCAAGAAAACACCTAAAGAACCTGTAAATTTCTGGAACAACATCCAATGGACAAATGAGGCAGAAATCAACTTTTACCAGAATAATAGGAAGAGAAGAGTATGGAAATGGAAATGAACTTCTCATAAATCAAGCATACCTACTTATCCATGTAGTGTGGTCTGAGTGGGCATGTATGGCTGTCAGTGGGACTGGTTCCCTCGCATTTGTTGAAGATGTGACTGTTAACAAAAGCAGCAGGATGAATACTTAAGTTTATGGGGCTTTATCTGCTCAGATTTAGCTAAATGCTTCGAAACTCATTGGAAATCATTTCATGGCATAGATGGACAATGATATGAGGCAAACTGTGAAAGTGACTCAAGACTTTATTTAGGAAAAGAAGTGGAATGTTCAGCAATGGCCAAATCAATCAACTGACCGAAATCCAACTTAGTTTGCATTTCATGTACTGAAGGCAAAATCTGAAGGCAAAATGCCAAAAGAAAGAGCAGGAAATGAAGACTGCAGCAGTAAAAACCTGTTAGAGCATCAATAGGGAAGAAACTCAGTGTCTGGTGAGGTCTGTGGGTTCCAGATTTCTGACACTCACTGATCGAAAAGGATTTGGAACAAATATTAAAAATAAATTTAATTTATAATTACCTTAGTTTGTCCAATTACTTTTGATCATCTAAAATTAGGGGCTATGTATAAAAATGCTGACATTGCTGTGAGGACATATCCATGGCAACACAGATGCAAGTTTCCTTCCAAAACGTTTATTCGCACAATACAGGAAGACAACACTATCTAGGCCTTCTATTACACTGGATGGCAAACCATGAACTCATAAAGTAGAAAGTACAAAACCCAAAACCAGTGAAGTTGGCACGTTATGTAAATCGTAGATAAAAACAGAATACAATGAGTTGCAAATCCTTTTCAACTTATATTCAATTGAATACACTGCAAAGACAAGATGTTTAATGTTCAAACTGAGAAACTTTTTTTTTTTTTTTGCAAATAATCATTAACTTAGAATTTAAAGGCAGCAACACATTGCAAAAAAGTTGGCACAGGGGCTTTTTTACCACTGTGTTACATCACCTTTCCTTTTAACGACACTCAGTAAACGTTTGGGAACTGAGGAGACCAATTTTGAAGCTTTTCAGGTGAATTCTTTCCCATTCTTGCTTGATGTACACTTAAGTTGTTCAACAGTCCGGGGTCTCCGTTGTCGGCCACACATTTTTGGGAGACAGGTTGGACTACAGGCAGGCCAGTCTAGTACCCGCACTCTTTTACTACGGAGCCATGCTGTTGTAACACGTGCAGAATGTGGCTTGGCATTGTCTTGCTGAAATAAGCAGGGCGTCCATGAAAAAGACGTTGCTTGGATGGCAACATATGTTGCTCCAAAACCTGTATGTACCTTTCAGCATTAATGGTGCCTTCACATATGTGTAAGTTGCCCATGCCTTGGGCACTAATACACCCCCATACCATCACAGATGCTGGCTTTTGAACTTTTGCGCCTATAACAGTCCGGATGGTTCTTTTCCTCTTTGGTCCGGAGGAACGTCCACAGTTTCCAAAAACAATTTGAAATGTGGACTCGTCAGACCACAGAACACTTTTCCACTTTGCATCAGTCCATCTTAGATGAGCTTTGGGAGCGGCGGCGTTTCTGGGTGCTGTTGATAAATGGCTTTGCTTTGCATTGTAGAGTTTTTAACTTGCACTTGCAGATGTAGCGACGAACTGTAGTTACTGACAGTGGTTTTCTGAAGTGTTCCTGAGCCCATGTGGTGATGTCCTTTACACACTGATGTCGGTTTTTGATGCAGTACCGCCTGAGGGATCGAAAGGTCACGGGCATTCAATGTTGGTTTTCGGCCTTGTCGCTTACGTGCAGTGATTTCTCCAGATTCTCTGAACCTTTTGACGATATTACGGACCGTAGATGATGAAATCCCTAAATTTCTTGCAATAGCTCGTTGAGGAATGTTGTTTTTAAACTGTTCGACAATCAGCTCACGCATTTGTTCACTAAGTGGTGACCCTCGCCCCATCCTTGTTTGTGAATGACTGAGCATTTCAGGGAAGCTGCTTTTATACCCAATTATGGCACCCACCTGTTCCCAATTAGCCCGTTCACCTGTGGGATGTTCCAAATAAGTGTTTGATGAGCATTCCTCAAGGTCTTTTTGCCACTTGTGCCAGCTTTTTTGAAACATGTTGCAGGCATCAAATTCCAAATGAGCTAATATTTGCAAAAAATTACAAAGTTTACCTGTTCGAACATTAAGTAACTTGTCTTTGCAGTGTATTCAATTGAATATAGGTTGAAAAGGATTTGCAAATCATTGTATTCTGTTTTTATTTACGATTTACACAACGTGCCAACTTCACTGGTTTTGGGTTTGTACTTAAAAGAAATAGCGGAACTCATTGCTAATTAGGGCAGAACACTAGCTAATACAAGCATAGCACAAAGAATGTAATCTTCTGTTGCAGGTCACCACCAGGAATACGTATACAGTGCCATCAGAAATTAGTCAGACCATTTTGCTTTTTTCACATTTGCTACATAGCAGCCTTATGCTTAAAATAATTAAAATTCATTTTTTCCGTCATCAGTCCACACTCAATACCCCATAATATTACAAAGCAAAAACAGAATTTTAGACATTTTGGTAAATTTCTTAAAAAGTAAAAACTGAACTATTGCATTGACACAAGTCTTCAGACCCTTTGCTATGGCACTTAAAATTTCGCTCAGGTGTCTCCTGTTTCCCCTGATCATCTCTGAGATGTTTGTACACCTTGACTTGAGTCCACATGTGGTAAATTTAACTGATTGGATGTGATTTGGAGAGATACAGACCTGTCTCTATACGGTCTCACAGCCGTCAAAGCATGGCAAAAACCAAGCCATGAGGTCAAAGGAACTGCCTACATAGCTCAGAAACAGGATTGCGTTGAGGCACAGATCTGGGGAAGGCTACAAAAAATTTCTGCTACATTGAAGGCTCCCAAGAGCACAGTTGCCTCCATAATTTTTAAATGGATGAAGTTTGGAATGACCAGTACTCTACCTAGAGCTGGCCACCCAGCCAAACCGAGCATGCTGGGGAGAAGGGCCTTGGTAAGAGAGTTGACCAAGAATCCAATGGTCACTCTGGCTGAGCTCCAGACGCCCTGTGTGTGGATGTGGGAGAAACTTGCAGAGGGACAACCATCACTGCAGCACTCCACTGATCTGGGCTTTATGGCATAGTGGCCAGATGGAAGCCTCTTATCAGTGAAAGACACATGAAAGCCCACTTGGAGTTTGCAGAAAAAGTGCTTAAAGGACTCTCAGATTGTGAGCAAACAGATTCTCTGGTCTGATGAAACCAGGATTGAACCGTCTCGCCTCCGTTCTAAGCACCATCTTTGGAGGAAACCAGGCACTGCTCATCACCTGCCCAATACCATTCCAACGGTGAAGGATGGTGGTGACAGCATCATGCTGTTAGGGTGTTTTTCAGCGGCTGGGATTGGGGGGTTGGTTAGGGTTGAGGGAAAGCTGAATGTAGCAAAGTGCAGAGCTATCCTTAGTGAAAACATGTTCTCGCGTGTTCAGGACCTTAGACTGGGTCGAATGTTCACTTTCCAACCGGACAATGACTGAGCAAACAGCTAAGGCAACACGCGAGGGGTTTAGGGACAATTCTGTGAACACACTGGAGTGGCTCAGCTGGAACCCTGACTTGAACCCAAATGAACATCTCAGGAGGGACCTTAAAATGGCTGTCCATCAACAGTCGTCATCCAACTTGACAAAGCTTGAATGGATCTGCCGAGGAGAATGGCAAAAAATCCCCAAATCAAGGTGTGCAAAGCTTGTGTCATACCCAAGATGACTCGAGGCTCTTGCCAAAGGTGCTTTAAGTAAAGGGTCTGAGTAAAGGGGTCTGGACAGCTCGTCAAGCTCTCACAGGGCACACACACTACTCACACACAAGGTCCTATCCACAGGCAATGTGTACCCCTTTCCCACTACAAACGGCTTAACATGAAGATTTTCCGCCCCGGGTTAAGCTTTTCCTGCCCCAGGGCTTGTTAACTCCAAGTTGTGTTCCCATTACTACTCGTTAACGCGGAGTTTCACTAAGCCTGAGGCGAGCTTGCCCCAAATTAGTGCCTTAAAACTGGTTGCTGGCAGGATTTACGATCTATGGGGTAAGTGCCAATTTTTTAGCGTTAAACGGGGGTGGCTAAAGAGCAGTGGGAACGCTTGTGCTGCCTCAATAACCTGGAGATTTGGTAGGGTGAAAGGGCTATTAGAATCTCCATTTAGTCTGACCACGTATGTCTTTGAATTGTGGGAGGAAACCAGAGTTTCCAGAGAAAACCCTGGCAAATATCAGTAGAATATGCATACAGCACATGGAAAGACCCCAGGCCGGATTCAAGCCCCTGACCTTCTTGCGGCGAAATGAGAGCACTACCTGCTGCGCCGCCATGCCACCATTTCTGGTATCATCCAGTCTGTATTTCCTTACTTTAATATGTTGGTGCAAGAGGAGGACTTTAATCTGTACCATTCTGCATGAGAGAGGCAGGCTCACTTGGTGGGAAAGATGAAGTTAGTGGGCTATACCTGTAAAGTCTTCCTTCAAAGCTATGAAGTCAAATGCAGTTTAATTAATGCACATATGATTATTAAAGCTTTCTTCTGGTTCTGTCATGAGGTCAAGTACGGAATTTCTTTCCAGGCAAGCAGTTTAGTCTGACAGTGATTGCAGCGGAGAAGCTGCGTCTGACCGGGATAAATTGGTCTAAAACAAAGAAAAGCAAACTTCAAAAAAGCTTGAGTGAGTGTAGTTTCCAACGGGCCTGGCGTACACCAAGTTGTTCACTAGATGTCACTACAACCAAAAGAGCCAGATGTTTCTTCTTTAGACAGTCAGCCTTGTGGCTGCAGAGAGAGAGAAAGAATATTCTCCATGTTATACACTGATGAGTGAATTGACATCCATAAAAAAGAGATATCACAAATGTTTTTAGCATCAATAGTTGAATATCTAAAAACTTGTGAGTAGTCATTTAAATGAATTTATATTCATTTGCACTAACACACAGCCTTTATTTGTTAATTTGTTTGTTTGTTATTAATTTATTAAATAACCCATTATCCAATGTAAGGTGTTGAATCTGCATTCGCAGATCAATTAACCTGAGTACATTTAGCGAGGTGAAATCGTAAGTTTGCATTTTAAGTGTTTTGGTTTTTTAACTTTTCCAGTTAGTTCCTGCACCATCACCAAGACCTATGAGCTTTGTTAAATTCATATGGCAAAGCTTGCCAGTCATACACCCTGTTGAACCTGTTATGCCAGCAACAGTGCTCCTTTGCTGGAAGCCATTTTGCTGGCATCCTGTCCATCATCTCCTCCACATTTTTAGACTCTCAGTGGAAGCTACTTCTCTGTTGCTTTTTTTTGCCTGGTAAAGTAGGCCTCAAAGTGGCAAGTTATACAACAACTTGAAGGGTGAAAAATATACAGATAGAAAAGAGCTAAGAATTGAAACTCTCAACTGCACTGGGCAGAGTATTTTGCAATTCTTTTACAACACTCAACAAAAAAGGAGTGCTGAGGTCTGTCAGGAGATCTTTGTCTTAACCAAACCCCTGCCCCAACTGAATATCTGATTCACTAGGAGACTACTGTAAGTAAGGGAATGGCAACTGAAACTTTATCAGATAGACTCTGAGGTTAATATAGTCGACGTTACAATTTAATGCTGTCGTGCAGTTTTCCTTAGAGCCCCACCAGATGAATGACGATATTCTGGAAAAGTCCTACAGGGACTGAAAGAGGGATTTGGTTGTTCTTAAAGTAAAGACAGGACCAACTTTATTCTTCCACAGACCTTTTAATCCCAAGCCAGTCAAACTAGTTCTTGCTTCTGAAATGTAACTTCAACATTTTGAGATGTGCCCCTGACTGGTGGGTGAGGCCATTTGTAAACTAAGTGCACATACTTCTGAATAACCATGAATAGTTCTTTCATGACTTATCCACGAGATGTATAATTTTACGGAAAACACTTGAAAATTAAATGTGGCACATCCCTGAAACTAGTCATTGCTCAATGGGTTTCAAATTCACTTTGAGAATTTATCTGAATTAGGTCTTCAAACTAGGTCAGTCCAAATCTTGCTATAATGTGTACTATAAATAATGACACTCACTCAAATGCAGGTGTCAAAAACATTGACCATGTGAACACCAGGTCTGAAAAGTGCAGGCAGATTTTGAAACTGAACTGCCTAAAGTTCTCTGAACCATGCTGAGCCACTGATCAAAAACGGCCTTACTCCCGATCGCGATGCAAAATGGAAGGTTGGACAGGACTGGCTGTTTATTAACAAGAGTGTAGCACCCTCACTATTTAATTCCCCTTTGTGTGAAATTTTGCAGCAACTTGCAACTAATATTGAAACTGTGATAATTGTTGCTGTACATATCTTTGAAGACATCTTGAACCTGAAAATGAAAATGATATGCTAATTGAGCATATTGCCCTTAATTAGTTTTCAGAAGTCGTATTGACTAAAATCATCTCACATCAACATTATTTTAAATTTATTTTTCCCAAGTTGATCTGCTAGGGCACATTAATGCAACATTTCGGAAACCATGATTCAATTTATGTCACAATCTTCATGTAAATTCCTTTTGTGTCTCTTCCAGTTTAGCAACTTGTGTGTCAAGTAGATGTCTGTCCATTGTGATTTATGTGTGGTTGACGTCTTGCGTGTTTCCCTTCCCTCAGCTGTTTCTCGCAATGTGATCATCCTCAAATAGCCATGTGACAGGTATTTCAGCCCTCTGCTGTGTGTTGCAAATTACTGGATTGTAAACTGCCATTTGTGCGAAGAACCCAGTCAGTATGGCTGGTGAAAACTCTTTGGGCCTCATGCAGCATCATTCTCTTAAGTTTCTCTTATATTTTCTTTTATTTTTTTACTAAGAGAAAAAAAATAAGAGAAATAAATTCCGGATGCATCAAACGCTCTTACCATCCAAATCTGCTCTTACCCTGGTGTGCCGAATGTTGAATCCAACTTGATCGTAAATTGGAAGCGCGTGGCCGGTTGTTTTAAATTAGCATAT
This sequence comes from Gymnothorax javanicus, assembly GCA_029692085.1. NCBI lineage: Eukaryota > Metazoa > Chordata > Actinopteri > Anguilliformes > Muraenidae > Gymnothorax > Gymnothorax javanicus. Next base: position 179,281,918 of record CM056193.1, on the reverse strand, counting down.
ATGACACCCACTAAACACCATATGAGGGCAGGTGACGTGCCGTGTGCAAAGAGCCGACTGCTCGCGGCAATCTAGGGCGCTTTCACACTAGGTACGATTGTTCCGTACCATGCCACAGTACGATTGTCCCCCCCTCTCCTCTCCCCTCGCTGGTCAGATTTCACACTAGTAATATTGTCCCGTACCCGAGTAGACTACACTTGCATACATGTCAAAATTCGATACAGCGCGTTGCAGTATGCACCTAGGTGGTTTTAAATGGGGAACGATTTTAAAAGGAGGCGCCAATATATTTTGGGAGGTTTTATTATTGAGAAGGGGGTTTAGTATTAATATCAAACATTAATATCGCGAATGCATATGCTGCGCGTGCCCTAGCAACCCGGTGTGCCATCTGTAACATGGATTACCACGTATAGCAGCACGAAAAATTAAACTCGAAATTTTCTTGACTGAATGCTTGATGTTTTTACACATCCGAATCTTTCTCTGGGTACCCAAACATCAAGGTAAGCCGAAAATGTACTGATTACATTCGATATTGGTGGATGTTGCATATGGAATTCTTTCACCCTTGCATTTTTGGCCGATTATGCTGTCCACTGCCTCACATCACGAAAATTTATCTTGGCTATCTCATAACTTGAGTTGCCAGACTTTTGCACCGCGTCCCGCACTTTGAAATATCGCAGCCGCATTTTCTTTAGTTTGTCACGGCACTGATCTATTATTCTGTGATAATCACGCGAATGTAACTACTCACAAATTATTCCATAAATCTCTGAGTTTTTGTGTGTAGTATCCATTTGTGATTGTATGTTTTCGTCCGCCAACATTTCGCACGAGCATGGAATTTCTTCATTTGAATGGAGATATCTTTTCGCTACTGCATTTGTTAGAACAAGAGAGCTGTAACACATAATAGTAATCTTCCGTGCTCAAGTACGGTTGCTTTCACATTTGGTACAAGTAGCCATTCATCTGTCTCAGCAAACAGATCCACGCAATCTCTAAAAACGCGCTCTGTGCGCAAGGCCTGGATGGCCAAAGCGTCCAACAGCAATAGGTAAGCCATTCAGAAGCAGAACGCACGCAAGTATCTAAGGGTTTTCATAGCTTAGTCCTAATTAGGATCAACTGGCCTAACTCTTTAGCCCAAGAACTGAATAATAAAATCATTATAATTTCTCAAAAACATAAAACAATCAAAATTTGATTATATGATGCATTTTTAATGTTTAGGTTCTGAAACATTTGTGGACAGAGATAACAGCTTTCTGTTTTCTCTTATCTCTGTAAGAGTGCTCTCGACCACTCGTAAAATTTTCTCTTACCTAAGAGAAGAGCAAAAATAAGAAAACATTGGTGCATCCCAGAAAACAATGGGTAGAACAAAAATAAGAAAAAATCAGGGATACGAACAAAAATAAGAGAAAATTTGTTTTATATTACTTCTTGCATGAGGCCTTTTGTCTTTGTTTAATGCAGTATGTACTCAATGACAGCAGTTCCTGAAAGCCTTTCTCAGAACTTAGTCATTTCGAACTAGCTCTTAATCCTAATCAGGGTCCGGGACTGGGACCGTGTTCAAATTAACCCAGCTCAAGTCAGTTTGTCTGTCCTGTTTAAGCGGAACAAGCTCCCAAGACTTAGCAGAGTCCAAGATTGGAATTGCATTCTTGTGAACTTTTCCAAGTCTATTCCTCTGTCCAGTTTGTTAAAAACAAGTTTCCAATCCTTATACGATCATCAGGATTGGAACTGAGTTCCCTTCAAGCGACTCCATCCTCCTGTGAGACAGTTGGTTGCTAGCCTGCGAGCAGGCTCTCTTGTTTGCGATGGGAGGCACGAGTTGCGAGGCGGCGAGAGGATTGGGGAGAGGGAGGGAAAAGAGAGCCTGCACGAAAGCCAGGGGTTTTTGAATTCCGCCCCTAAGAGCTGTCAACGTGGTTAGACTAATTAGGTCTATGCATTGACACTCAGCAACCGTAATTTTTTTTTTTTCCAGCGAGAGCTCTAGAACTCTTTTGCGAATGAAGGTAATTTCGGCGACGAGTACGTACTCCTGTTTTTTGCTGCACGGTCATGCAACTTGCTGTAAAAAATAGACAGCTGCCCGATTGGAAAATGTAAAAGGACGAAACCACGTACTAGTCACCAAAATTACCTTCATTTGCTGAAGAGTTCTGAAATGAGTGCCAGTACATAGACCTAATTATAATTAAATTATTTTTCTGTACTGAATGTAGCCCATTATTTTGTCACTTTTAGATCGCATGGGGGAGAGAAGCCGTGTCTTCAATTGTCACTTGATTATTCTTCAATTGGAAAACGTGTTAATAAACGAAAACCATCTAGAATTAGCCAGGACTAATTGTTGTCAATAACTGCCCTCGAATTTTCAGGTCTTGCACCAGCCCTGCGAGTGTTCAACTGTTAAATTTGAATTTGACAACTGTCAAATTCGACCAATCAGAATGCAGCGTTTGTGGACGAACGCGGGGCGCTCACAAAACCCTGGCTTTCTTGCAGGCTCTCTTTTCACTCCCTCTCCCCAATGCTGTCGCCAACTTGCTTCGCTCCGCCCCTCAACTCGCGCCTCCCATCGCAAACAAGAGAGCCTGCTCACAGGCTAGTTGGCAGCTGGAAAAGTCTGCACTCCACCTGGATGTGATCCCGGAAGCCACTGGCCGATGATTGACAGCACAGCCTCTTCTATAACATCTGCACTGAAATGTGCTATCCTAATCCATGGTTCTGTCCCCACCTCTTCCTCATGGGTTCCACCTCCTAACTTACTACATAAACTGTCAATAAACTACTTGCTAGATTGTACTCTGCCTCCATACTTGATTCCTGGTCTGGATTGTAACACTTTAACTGATTTCTGATGTTCAAAAGAGAGGTGTCTACAGTAACCTCAGAGATTTGTTCATTCTAAAGATAAATAAGGAGGCAGCAAACACCAATGTTTTATTTTTCTTGTATTCCTGATTTTCTTTCTAGCCCAAGGGTCTGATAATTGAAAGCTGAGTGCAAGCCATGGACCAAGATGGACTGACATCTGCCTGTAGTGTTTCCGCATTTAATATTAGGCCTACATTATTTGTAGGGATAGTGTTTGATGACGCTAAAGTTAAATCAGCTTTGCTATGTCAGAGGCCTGCGTCAGCTCTTTTTCGTGAAATTCTCGATTGTTGAATTGATCATCATCGTTGAATCATTAATTACTATTAAGGTTTTTTGCACACTTTTTAACACTTTACAAGTGACAATGTAAATTACACAGTAATGTGCTTTCCAAGCCTATATTTAAGATCTATGTGGAAAATGACCACACCCTGGACCTGAGTGAAGACTGGCGATAGCAATCCCCCCCCACAAAAAAGAAAAAAAAACCCTACCCATCAACTCTATCTCAAATTCTTGATATTAGCAGAAACACAGAATTTTTTGTATGGCCCAATCTTGAGCTTTAGGAGCTCCTACCCAATCCGTATGAGTGAATTTGCTTGTCACAAGCCAGGTCCATGAGGTGCTTCACATCAAAAAACAAAATCTACACCTGACTGATGCCAGGTGAAAAATCATATCCTACCCCCAGGGGAGGTACAGGGGAGATCATTCCTCTTTTTTTTTGCTTTTTCTTGGAAGGTCACATTTCCTTCCCAGAGAATTTGGAATTACACTCAGATGGCTGATATAGTAATGGGTTTGCTCGGGATCCGCTGGAACATGCTTACACCCGCAGTTAGTTGATCCAGAGTTGTATAAAGAGAGTGAAAAGTTAAAACCTAGAGACATTGTGTTCAGGCAACCAATCACCTGCTTTGGAAAAATTAAAAAAGCATGTAATTGATTACAATTTGCTGCATTCAGAGGTTACACATCAGTCTTCATCATGTCTGAAGCCCATATTTCTCCTTCTATCAGGGAGGCACTACTAATCTCGAATAGGAGGAAGTCGAAGACGACAGAATTTCCTCGTAAGACCCTCACTGAAGTATGCATCTGCTCGGATTGATAATTCCTCCCTCACACTGAGGAAGGAGATTGGCTGTCCTAGAAGACCAGGGGATCCCTGGTAATCCCCACCACTTTGGAGTTGCTCATTTACGCGTTTAAAGAATTCTAATGCCCTGATTACAATTCTGAAGACAATGCACTCTCTCCAGCCACTTTTCCTGCCAACAGTACTCACCTGTATCGCAACCGGGTTTGAGAAAAATAAAAGAAAGAGAGAGGAAGCAAGAGAACCACAAAATTCTCCTCAGCAAGCATGGCCACTCTGTGAGATCCTGGAGGAATAGAGTTAGGAAACAAGTGTTATGGGTTTTCAAGGTCTGGCAGTGGTATTGGAAGCACAATTGGGAGTCAGGTGGGTTTTTTGCTTTGAGCAAATTCTGATTGAGCTGAATTGCATTGTCTAACTACGTTTCTACTCGTGCCGTGCTATTAAGTGTCCTTTCATCCAGCAACTGTGTTTCAGAACATTTTTAGCAGCTGTTATATGTCAGTTCTGCTAGCGCTATGATTACTGAGCACATTGTCTTGCTGGCAAGCCATCACAGATAGTTAGCTAGAGTCTACCGTATGTCCACCAGCTGTGGCACAATTCATGTGTGCGTTGCTGGGTCATATTATGCTTCCTAGCTGGCTAGCCATCGCATATGCTGTTTAGCTCACATTTAATAGCCATGGTACATTTCTGATATGCTTAATGAACGCTATTGTTTTTTTATGCCTGATACTAACTTACTAGTGTTTATTTCTAGGTAAATACTTTCTGATGATTCTCCAATCCTCTGTTTTGAGATCCTTTCTTCATTAGTGACTGTTTCTCAACCCCTGCTCTGAATTTACCTCACGTTTCAGTAGATGTATAACTCATCTGCACTTAGCTAGCGCTACGGTTATGGGAGCACATTACCTAGCTAAATTTATTATGATGCTTTCTAGTATCTACCCCGTGTTCACCAGCAAAGCCTGACCACTGTTTTTGGTACAGCTGCGTCACACGTGCTACGCTAGAGCTACAGTTTCTGAATTCTTCTGATACTAACTGATTTTATGTTTATTTCTGGGTCAATACTTCCTGATGACTGTCCACTACTTTGCTTTTGAGACCACTCTGTTCTGTTGGGATGGCTTTGCGACTGTGTGAGGGACGATCTGCCTCCCTCCTCAAGACTCATAAAGGATGGAGTCATCAACAAAAATGTTATTAATACAAATACACTTGCTGACATGTCTTCAGCCTCATTTCCAGAGTTTCTGTGATTGAAATGGGAATGAAAACAAAAATTCAGTTAAACTGACGTTGGACAGCTAAGTGATTGCATTAAGACAACCAGTCATCAGGACTTGATAATTGCAAATCGGCCCAAAGGTGCCACCGTCTCCTCTCCACCGCTGCCAGCTTTTCTTAAGTCTTATCATTCCCATCATTCTTGCTCGACCTATTTTTTTATTCTGCCCAACTGACGGATGGCTTTGCAACTTTGTGCCCCACCCTGTCAGAGGGTTTTAAAAGATGGAGTCGTCACCAAAAAAAAAAAAAAAAAAAAAAATTAATCAAATATTGGTGTTGATAAATCAATCATGAGTCTCATGTTATTTAACTGTCTGCCAATAGATCCTACTTTGTGCAAATGGATTTATTACGCTAATTTGTGTAGACTCTCTTTACCTTGTGATGGAATAGTGGAAATGTTTTCTGGTGAATAATCAGTGAGAGTAGGTCTCTCAGGCTGAACAGGTCAGACAGGATGACTGAAATATGAAGATTTATGGTGACTACAAGGAAGAGGCTAATTTGGGTGGGGACAAGAACACTTGTGCTATAGTCTTTCGGATATGGACAGGGATCAGAAAGTGAGAAAAAGTAATTCCTGATCTACTTACTCTCAGTGCCACAGCTAATACAATATTCTCTGTATTTTACAATCTTCTGGTTTTGGGTGTTTTTCAGCTGATAATTGCATAAGCCACTGAGACCTCACTTTGACCAATATTCAGTGGCCCAAATTTGTTGTGATAAAATATCACTCTAGGTTTCCGGAATAAAATTGGGGAACTCCTGGGATACACACTGTAAGGGACCCACGCTATTAACCAAAATCGTTAAAAAAATTTGTTATAAAGTAGTAATGAGTGCATTTTGCATTAGTGAATGTTATATGACTTCAGCGAGAAAACCACAAAAAAAAAATTCTAAAAGTTGGACCGTTGGGTCAAATTAGAGGAATGACCGGAGTCATAAGTTATTTTAGTTTATATAGCATTCCTAGTTTCAAAAGAAACGTGACTGGAAAAATGTCTCCCTCTCCATCCCGCCCTTTCCGACTATGTCTGCGTGAGACTATGAGTGAGTATGTGTGCATGTGCGTGTTTGGGTGTGTGTGTGTGTGTGTGTGTGTGTGTGTGTGTATGAGTGTGTGTATGTTCACTTGCTTGCCTACATGTGGCTGATGGCCGACAGCGCTTATGTAAAGAACAGCGCACATATATGTGTTTATGCATACATGTATGAATGGGTGTATTAGTGGGTGTGTACGTACACTGCATTTAGCTCTGGGACAGACTGTAGAGTAGCTTATTTGGTGTGAGTTAGAGGCAGAGCTGGGTGCATTGAGGGCTATCGTCCAAACACCTGGAACCCATCTGGAACTGCCGCCACTGCATCTCTCAAGGCCTGAAATAGTAAGAGGTCTGCCTCCGAGAGAGAGGCAGCAGAGAGACAGAGACAGACAGAAAGAGTGTGAGAGAGTACAGGAGAGGGAGAGAGAGCAGGAGAGGGAGGGGAGAGAGTAACAGACAAAGCAGTACATTGATTCCTGGGATGGATGTCCTGACGGACCCGGCTTTGGCCCACTTCCTCTGGGTTCTGGTTCTGGTGCTGGCTTCTCTTGTGGTGTGGGGCGTGTTCATCTGCTGCTCTGGGCAGGATCTGAACCGAGGCTGGGACAGGCTGCAGATCGGTATGTTCTCCACTCTCACAGTACCTGACCACAGACCGAGGCCTTTAATCTTCAGTGAAATCTGTGCTGGCCGGTCTGCTACATTATTTGTGATCGCCAAACAGAAGCTATTTGAGAGGCTAAAGGGGTGATGCAGCAGATAAGAAATCTCTTTGGGACTGTTCTGTTTATGTAAAATAGCTTGCCTGGGAAAGCTTTTTCCTAACAACTTCTCATGAACTGTAAAGAACAAATATGACAGCGCTTTTCCACTTTGAAAATTACTGGTTTTCATGAGTCTTCATCTAAATTGTGACTGCTGCGGTCTGCCTTCTGCCCAAATGTACTTCACAGTTAACTGTGCACATAAGGCTTTTATCATTTCTGAGCCCAGAGGCTGATTTTCAAGCACTTCAGTCTAACTTCATCATTGGAAACTGCAAAGTATTAAACATTTTGATGACAGAATGGTAGACTGTACAACCAGATGATTCCATTATTGGAACAGTGTGATGGATTATATTAGCTGATGTTTAATATAAATTTAAGAAGACAATGACATCTTAAAATTTCTCCTCAAAAACTTTCTTTCATATTCATATGAATGTGCTACATTACCCTTGGTGATCTTATTTAATGTTCATTGATATGTGAAATAATGCAAAAATGCCCCATCATTCTCAAATGCATCTCATGTCTCGATACAGTGGGCAAAACATTTTTCATTATTTCATCAACTATCCTAAAAGCTGGGTGTTTATGGCAGAATAGCTTGTCTAAAGTCATGGATAAGTCATGGCAACCTTATTGACAAATGCTGCCCGCCACATAACAACAATGAATCCTCTCTGATCGCTCATTTTTTTCTCCTTTATTTTCACAGTGTTATTTTGTAATTTTTTCTTCTTCGTTTTGACGTGCCTCTGGATAATGCCAGGGGGGCATGGTCCAAAATAATGGAGCAGTAAGCCAGAAGAACTCATGGGAGACTCTAAAATGAGTTCAATCAAGTACCTAGGCTCTCATTATACAAGTATAAGACTACAGAATTGAAGAATTAACTCTGAGTGGTCAAAATGAGTTCAATCATTTATTTCGCGGTATCATAAGCGGTATCATAAGTTTCAGCAAGGTTCTCTCTAAATTCTCATAATGCCCTCAGAATGCTCTTATATGACTTTCATAATACCATCATATTGGCAGTTTCTCATGAGAAGCACGAGTCTCCGGATCTTGAGTCAGAAGTGCAGTGCCAGGCTGTGCTGTTAAGCTCAGAGACACAAAGTGCGGCATCTGTTGTGATCCAGACAAGGAACTAGACGTAGATTCAGGGCACAATCCACAAAGGAGTATTTATTAATAGGAATGTGTGCAAGAGTGGAGATAAAGGCCGTAGCCCAGAAGGGGACAATTCAGCTTTAACTGGAAAGGGTTGGGGCATGTCCGCAACCAAGCCATAACTAGATTAGAAGTGTAAATACATTTTTCTTAATCATTAATTACTGAAACACACGGAAGGAATGCCCAGCCCAAAACCAGAAGAAAAAAACTGACTGGGTGGCTTTGTAGGGAATGAAGTTGGACAGTCCAGCGACTACTGTGTGAAATCACAATGAACTCGCATAAACAAGACATTCACAGAAGGGGCATGGCATACAAATGATGAGACTTGGGATCCCGTACACCCCCCAGTCAACAACAAATTGCCAATGCATCCCCAGCGTGTTATGTTCAGGATCCAACACACAGTGTAGGCCGGGTCACCATCAATGAGCCTGAGGAGAGGCAGGGAATGGGAGGAAGGACTGTAGGGAGACAAATAACAAATTGATAGGTGTTACTCTTGAGACGTGAAACACAGGGTGAATTCTACGGGGAGGGAATTGAAGGAGAAGCGTCTTCGACGTCTCCTGGAATGGGATATCCCTCATCACCAACCACACCCTCTGTCCCACTTGGTAGGCAAGAGCTGGGTAGTGATGATGGATGCCCTGCCTCTGGAAGGCAGATACCTCTTTGAGTAGAAGTGCATGGGCTCTCCTCCATCTCTGGACGGTGTGACGAACCATGAGCTGAGCAGAGGGGACTACCTCTACCCTCTTTTCTGGCTGGAACAAGGGTGGCTGGTAACCCAAACAACACTGGAAAGGTGACATGCTAAGACCAGCATCAGGCACTGAGTTGTGAGCCATTTCCACCCTGAGAAGAAGACAACCCACCTGGCACGGTTACCTTCCATTAGGCAGCACAGAGTCTTGCCCAGCTCTTGGTTAAGTCCCACCACCTGGCCGGAAGTCTCCGGGTGGAATCCCGAGGACAGGCAGGGGATTGCACTCACCAGGGTGCAAAGGGCCCTCCAGAATCTACTAGCAAACTGGGGACCGTGGTCAGACATCACCTTCTGGGGCACGCCATGGAGACAAACGACATGGTGTAATAGGAACTCGGCAGTCTTTTTAGCTATAGGCAGCTTTGCTAATAGCATGAAACAGGCTACCTTAGGAAACCAGTCTACCATAGAGAGGATGATTACTGTGAACCTGTCTGACAAAGGCAGCCCAATTACAAAATCCTTGGCAATACTAGCCCGCAGTTGGTTAGGAACCTCCAAAGGCTGGAGCAGATTGCAGGAGCTCTGATTACTGGACTTGGAGCAAGCACACACAGAACAGGCTGCAACAAGCTGTCAGGTATCTTGGCAAATGATAGACTACCAAAAGCGTTGACAGATGAGTGCTAAGGTGGGAGATGCCGGAATGGCATGCCAGCTGAAGAGCATAGGCCCAGGATAGGACACTGCCTCTCACTCTCTCAGGAATGAAGAGACAGTTGGGTGGAGTGTCTGATGGTGGAAGACATGATTGCAATACCTCTTCCACTTTGCTCTCAATCTAGAGTTTAGTGGCTGTCAGAAAACATTGACCTGAGAGGATGGTCTCAAGATGGTTGTTAGGCATAGGTGAGTAGAGATGAGGCAGAGTCAGGCTTTGTATTCTTGGATCCAGGATGATAGGTCAAGACAAAGTTAAAGGTGGAGATCAATTAACCATTTAGAGTGTTTTCTGGCCCAAACCACCGAATTCAAAATAATTTTCAGCATTGATAAACCACCCCATGGGGTTCATGAATCCACCAGAGAAACCTGCGATATCAATTTTTTTTATGATAAGAGAATTATATTTTGGATATTTTTCAGTTTTTGGGAGGGGCCACCCATTCTGGGGCTCCACAAAGTGTCACCAATGACTATAATCATGTGCTTATCAATGCACATTATAGCAGATATATTTTCCTAATGAATAAAAAAAGAATTTGTTGAAATTTATGTCATACTGCCGAGATAAGAAGATATTTGTTCAAAAAATATGTTCTGAAATGGAGATTTCCAAAGGCCATGCGTGTAAACGACGGTACATTTGACAAAGTATCTAGCCATGGCACATTAAGGAATTCGCTGAAATTTTCCCTAGGGTATGGCCAACATTCAATGAAAAACCCCGGATGTGTTGTCACCGGTAACATCTTCATCCAAACACTTGCATCAACCGACCATTGTAAACCCTAAAATGGGGTGTGTTGATATGAAATAGATTGTGTGAGTATGGCCCTCACTTAATTTTTCTAGTTTAAGTTTTTTCAGTAACATAGTTATTAACTATGACCCCTATGATGTTTATGGTTAAAATTATTGCCTATTCTTAGACCTTCAAACTGAAGGAGCCTCAAGACCACGACAAGGTGAAAAAAACTTTAAAATGTTAAAAATATCATTTTTTGTCATAGAGAAAATTGACATCGTAGGGTTCTCTGGTGGATTCATGAACCCCATGGGTTGGTTTATCAATGCTGAAAATTATTGACAGCACCCAAATCGGAGGTCTTGACTTCAGCAGTGAACTAGCACTGAGGATTTGGGAGCATAAAGACGGGAGCAGTGGTGAATAGCTCCTTAGGGTGGCGGAGAGCTGAGGCAGTCTGAGGGATCCCTTTAAAGGGGGTCTTGATGGATGTGAGTGCTGTCAAGGGAGTAGTCACCATGGAGAACCCTTGAATGAAACGCAGATAGAAAATGGCAAACTTAAGGAACCTCTGAAGTTGGTTCCAGTCCTCAGGATCTGGCCAATCTAGTACAGCATGTACCTTCTGGCTTTCCATCTCCAAGGTGCCATGCATCACAGTGGAGCCTTAGAAAGAGACAGAGGTGCCAGGGAATTTGCATTTCTCAAGCTTTAGATAAACACGATTCTCCAACAATGTTTGAATTACCAGGCCAGTATGGCAGGTATGCTCCTTCAGGATTGGAGAGAAAACCAGGATATTGTGTGAGTAGACTTGGATGAATCGGGAGACTATGTCTAGGAAGACATCATTAATGAGATTGTGGAGTGTGACGAGGTCATTAGCGAGACCGAATGGCATCACCAGATATTCATAATCACCGCAAGAGGTGTTAAACACTGTCCTCCAGTAATCTCCATCCCCCATGTGCACAGGTGGTGAGCACTGCGCAGGTCCACTTTGGTAAAATAACTACAGCCCTGGAGGTTGGAGAATGTCACGTCCATCAAAGGAAGAGGGTAACAATTCTTGATAGTTGTGGAATTGAGCCCTTGATAATTGATGCGGGGACACGGAGACCCATCTTTCTTTGCCACAAAGAAGAACCCTGTTCCAACTGGCGACAAAGAGGCTTGGATGAATCGAGATGCCAGGGGTGATTCATGTGCTCCTCCATTGCTTTGGACTTTTGTGCTGTCAAAGAGTAAGGATGATCCTTGTGGGGGGGGGGGGGGATGTTAACAGGTTGATAGTGCAGTTGTAGGGTCAGTGTGGTAGAACTGACGTGGCTTGCACTTTACTGAATGCCTGACAGAGGTCATGATAGATAGCAGCAGGAACTCCTTTTAGGAGTGGTCCAAACTTATTCCTTGAGACTGACCATCCTGTAGGTTACTCCAACCCTAATTCAGCACACCTGATTCAGCTAATTAGCAGCTCATCAAGAGTTTATATGATCATTCTTGCACAACTTAGAAGTGTGTTTAGGGTCCTTATCTTGTTGAAAATAAACTCCCCAACCAAATCAGTCTCTTTCCAGATGGCAATGTGTGCCTCACAAGGATGCTGTGATACTTTTTTTGATCCATGATTCAGTTGATCTTCATGAGATTGCCGACTCCTTTCAAGTAGACTGAACCCCAAACCATACTATTACGACCTCCATGTTTTACTGAAGGGTTAAGCAGTCAATTTTGAAACGTTCTCCAACTCTATGGCAACCAATGAATCCTGCATTTGGATGAGATTATTTTGATATTTGATTCATCGGTCCAAAGGACTTGTTCCCAGTCCATTGGTGTCCAATGCTTGAATTTCTTGGCAAATTGAAGTCTTTTTTTGATGTTGCCGGCTCTTGGCGGCAACACAACCTATCAGGCCATTTTCACACGAGCATCTGGAAATAGTAGATCTTGATACTTTCATCTCTTCACTTCTGCCACTATTAATATCATCACGAAGTTGTTGTGCTGTCAACCAACAATTATTTTTATTTGTCATACACAGATAACAAACATCAGAGGCACTTAACTTCCATTTTGCACCTCTATTGCCACTAGTTGTCAGCTAACTGGTCTCTTTGAGACATTTGATGGTGTCATTCCGTCATGCCATTGTGTTTAACAGTGATACTGCTCAAAGTTCATGTCACTATATACACTGGAACAACTGACCATCTACGGTAATTTTACAGAGTAACGTTGCCGCAAACCAATTAAATTTTTTTTTTAGCATCAATAATTATGGAATTAGCCTTCCAACATGCATCCATGCTATGAAAGAGTCAAAAATATAAAATTTGTGACACCTTTCAATTATTATGAAAAATGGATGTTTTCAGTGTTTTTGTTTATTTCCCATTTTTTACCTCAGTACACTAGTGGGAGTGATTTTTTTTTGTCCTCATTGCCTGCAATAGTATTTTTCAATACATTTTCACCAAAAAATATTGAGAAGTAATACATTAGGATCACTTTTTAGACAAAGGTGATGGTATGTAATCATCACTGCGCACTGCTGTAAATTGTTTGTTAATCAGGCAACGTAGCCTACATGGGAACAATTAGAGAATTATTCTGTGTTAAAAGATGTTGCTGCTTACCTTGACGGCATATCGCTGAAGTGAATAAATTTGCCCTTTTTATGTATTTTAGTCATCCAATTAACATTTATTACTGTTTTGTTCCTCCACAGAGACAAAGAGGCCTTTGAAAATTAAAGTTCAAAATCAGGTAATAAACCTCTTTTTTTTGTGTGTGCCAGTGGAAAAATATTCCAGTTCAGTGTTTAACCGTTAATATTTTTTGTTCATTTATGTGGCACTAATATGAAACCCACTAGTTGTTTGATGGTCTTAGTATACTCAGCCCTCCATTACCCTTCCCAAGTAAAAGAAAAGAATAAATAAGCAGCCCAATCAATCTCCTTAGCCGTAGTATCCATATATCAGTCAGCCATCTCACATCTTAAATAGTTAATTGCAGTATTAACATGTATATCCAATAGGAGCGATCTGATATAGTGCAAAACTGTCGTAAATCGGGAGATGAGATGAGGGAAGGGGATTTTTTGTCGACATCCGCACTTCTGGTAATATGACCAGCTTCGCCAAGCCAAAGCATGCATGACGAAATGCGATGAGCATTGCGCAGCTTCGCAGTCGAATACCATCATGGATACACAGATATGAACATGAAAATACCGCAAAATTCAAATAAACGCTACAAACGAGTCAAAGCCGGCGTTCACGTTTTGGAGCGAAACGCTATAAATTGCCATTATATTAGCTAGCGTTCGACCGTGCGCAGATATGAGCGGAAGTTCACTCGTTGACATTTTTACATTTGACCCGTGATTTTCTGCCGTCATATCTGCCTGGCGATGTGCCGTATTGTATATCAGATTGCTCCAATTGCTTGGCATCTAGGTTCTGACCCTGACATAGAGCAGCCTACTTCGCTTGAGGAAGAGAGAGCAGGGAGTGTCAGGATATGGCCCCCCCACTACTCCCCACCCGCAAAAATATTCACAGCTCAGGGGTAGATGCTGGGGTTGTGGAAGTGGGATATTAACTATCAGCAGGCAAGAGTGCTGCAGCACCAGGCAATGTTATTAGCAGCACCAGAGAGTGATAAAGCCCAGCAGTGGGCAGAAGCATTTTTGCATCAGTGGCAGTGCAGTAGAGCTGCTGAAATATCCTGTCTTACAGGGGAGTGGAGCAGTGGTATATATAGATAGGAGCGTCTTTGAGAATGAGGGCAAGTCAACCGTTTTCTGCCTGAACGAGCCCTGTCAGCCATGCCCCACTTTATTCTCGAGAATATGAGGGAATTGCTGACTGCAGGACTTGCATCTCTTGTGATTTCCATTTTGGCCACAAGAGTGCAGTGCTAACCTGGTGATGCACTCTGTATTTACAAATTCTTGTGGCCACAAAGTCACGTGAACCTCACTAACTTTTCGCAAGAGGTCAGGCGAATTAACATCAGTTTCACATGAATGCCGCAAGTATATTATTTTTTCCTTTATTTAAGCCGGGAAGTTCCGTTGAGAACCTCTCTCCCTCATATGCAGGGTTGTCCTTGAGGAAATACCAGGTAGAACCGTTCCACGTTGGGAGGAATAGAAAGCAAAACTGGGTCGGAGCAGTTTAGGATTAAGAGCCTTGCTCAACGGCCCAGTGGCAGAGTTCATCCCAAATTCATCTTTCCAAATGCTAGTCAGAATCTGATGCTCCTCTGGGGTTCAAACCTGCAACTCCCCGGTTACCAGTCAAGAAATGTACTTCTAAGCTATTCTGCTGCCTAATGAACAAGATAAACAGGCACTGAATACACAAGACATTTTCTCGTGCCTATTTGTTCATCAATTTTCTTGCAGATGCTATAATATGTTGCAACTGTCTCTGTTTGTCTATGGGCTTAGCTGAATCAGAGATATTGATTAGTGGCGGTTAAAAATGTCACTGCCAGTGGTAAATAGGCTTCCACCAGATAGCGACTATCCGCAGCAGCTTGGACCCAATGCTTTTTGAGGATTCGACTTTTCAAGCCAAATTACATCCAACTTAATCACTGACTATTCTGAGGGAGACATAGCGAGGAAGTCCCCCTCTTCCCCTTCGAAAGAATACAGCAGGTGTGGCCTAGGAAGGATATTGCCGCGGTGGACACTGGCTGTGCTTTTTTCTATCATAGGAAGAGGGATTGTGGATCCATTCTTCAGTCATATATGAGCTTTGTTGTGTCCCTTGTAATTATTTGGACCAATAAAGCCCACAAAGTGTTGGGATGTGAGATTGTGCCCGCATGGAGATTAATGTCTGTAACAAAAAGGGAAGGAGGAGGGTCATCTTGAATTCGCTGATAGTTGCTCCTCATAACTGTCTTGCTCTTATCTTGAAAAATCTACATTGATATCTGCATTTTAGAAGCCACTTTTCAAGAGAGTTACAAACATGTTGAAAACATTCAATCTGTCCTCATTACTGCATAGGCCATACTGAATGTGGCTGCTCACAGCTTGGCTAAGATTTTAGCCATCACCATCATGCACCTCTGACTTCGGTGTACTGCTCTTATCAATCACAGCCAATTAACATAGATAGGATTTTTTTAGACAGAATTTCTGCCACAATTATCGCCCCTGCAATGGTTTCCTTATCATTGAATTGATTCCAGAGGACAGTGGAGTAAAAACCTCATCTGCGGTCTACTACCAATGTCTGCAGGCAAAATCATAGCCATACTGCTTTACTACAGAGAGGCTTTACTTTCAAAATTTTACTTGTAGTAATTTTACAAATAGAGTTCTTCCTCAAGAAGTTTAAAGCTCATTAAATCCATATGAGTGCTTATAATTAGCAACATTGTGATACTAAGTAACCTTTCCTAATAGCAATCTGTCGCCATTCCCCAACTTTCTGCATCAAAGCCAAATTTTCATATAGTTTGAGTTGCGGTGCGCTGTATTTAATTACGAGAAATAAATTATCAACAGCATTTTTATATCAAGGTTGCAGGCCTCTTGATAATACGGAAAGAAAACACAGAAAATTTCTGTGTCTTGTTGAAGCTTAGCTTATGTCGCAGGCAGACAGTGCTGGATGGAAAGTGAGTTTCTCCACGCTACCTGAACTCCTGGCACTGAACTCCGGGCAAGCAGCACTCCTTCGCGGGAGGGCTAGTGCATGTGGCAAGAGCCTGATCCAAACTCAGACGCAAAACTAAGCCCTGGCAGCCAGTTTGCATTGTGGGCTGCACAGTGGAGACATTGTTGGATTTATGGCCTTTAATACAGTGCGGTCTCGGAGGATCACTGCGAGCAGAGGCGTGAGACAGAGGCTTTTGTCCACGCTTATTAATGAGGCAATGGTGTGACTGGCTCTTTTTGATGGGGGAGCGGTGGCCAAGTTTGGTAGGAAAGCCAGGCCCTGGAGAAAAGGGACATTACTGGCATTTCAGTAATTTATCACAGTGACATGAGCACTCACACTGACATTCCAAGATGAAAACAACCAAAAAGAGTGGCTCTGTGCTTCACATTTCTCATAAATGTAATGTTGATTAGCATTTGAATATAGAACAAATTGCAAGGCAAATATGTTTAAATTAATGGTCACGTTTTTGGGCAAAAGAAATATGTAATCAACTGCCAGAACAAGGTAATTGTAGATATTGAGGGGACGGATGCATTTTAGCTCACAGTAATAAAAGTATAATGACAATTTGTTCTGGTGTTTTTTTTTCCTGCAGTAAATTCACATTTTTTAATTACTTGGAAATCAACAAGACCCTCATTAAACTGGAAAGAAAGTATTTTGAAATCCCCTCATCAATAAAATTTTTGTTTGGAAACGTATTACTGGATAGATTGGCTCTATTATGTTTGCGTTTATTCCTTTGAGATCATCGCTGTAAAATATTCAGTGACACAAATCAGTATCTGGATAGTCTTGTGACACTTCAGAAATGTGATAGCTAACTCCAGAGAAAAGAAATACGCAAAGGCAAAAGACTCTTTAACCAGTTTGAGTATTTCAAACCATAATCATGACCCATTATATTTAAAAAAATATATTGAGTTGTTGGATATCTACCTGTTCTATACATTGCATTTCCATGGGGAAAAATGATTATATTTGCGCATTAATAATTACAGCCAGCATTGTATCTATGGAACTTGATACAGTGGAACTTTTCTCTGATTCCAGAAACCAAAGAAATCAAAAGTGAAAAACAACCCTCCATCTGTGTCAAATGAAGGGGCGCAGAATATAAAATCATCATCTTCTGGACAAAAAACATCCTACATGCTAAAAAAGAGGATGCAGGGCACCAAACCAGTGGCGAAGGCAGTCAAGAGCTCCTCACAGGTGACCACATTGCCCAAACAGAAGGTATGATTGTCATTCCACATCAGGCAAAACCTTGCATTATCAAACACAAAGAGTACTGTTGGTGTTGGTTGGTACTCAAATGGTTTGTGTCACTCATTGTTTTGTATTGATTACTCTACCAATCTGAGACCACTGCATAGTTTTGGAGCAATTGCCATTAAGAAAAATTCTCTGTAGAAATTGTAATCGGAATTACACTGGCAAAGTCTAGGCCTCGTCAAACCATATGTAGTAAGGATTATTATTTTCCCCTAAAATTAAAACATTTTCCCCCCTGGGAACCAAAGCACAGTATCCTAGGAATCTCTGGAAATGCGCTTGTTTTTAAGGTAGCCCATAACTTCAGCTAGTCAAAATACATTGGTCTTATTACAGGCGAGGAGAAGTATGCATTAACCTTCGGCTCGCCAATCTGACCAACTTAGTGTATTGTTTGGTGGTATTAATAATTGAAGACCATAATGGAAAAATGATCAGTCACATTTTCACGCTGTGGAGATATGATAAATTAAAAATTCGAAACGATCTTAGAAACAAAGCACTAAAAAAAAAATGCAAAAAATGTATAATATATATTATAATTATAAGTATTATAGTAATATATAATACATAGTTCTAGCCAGGCCATTTTAGCGTACCGGGCCGCGAATTTTTTTTTTCCTGAACCTTTCAGGCAGTATGGTAGACTCTTGTCCAATCAGAGATTGGCGCGAACATGACGTCATGCATATTATTCAAATATCAGAAGTTGTATGGCGTTGTATTTGACAGTTGACCACTCACAGGGCAAGAATAATCAAGTGGCAATTGAAGACACGGCTTCTCTCCCCCATGCGATCTAAAAGCTACAAAATAATGGGCTACATTCAGTACAGAAAAATAATTTAATTATAATTAGGTCTATGTACTGGCACTCATTTCAGAACTCTTCAGCAAATGATGGTAATTTTGGTGACTAGTATGTGGTTTCGTCCGTTTATATTTTCCAATCGGACAGCTGTATTTTTTACAGCAAGTTGCGTGACCCTGCTGCAAAAACAGGTGTAAGTACTTGTCGCCGAAATTACCTTCATTCGCAAAAGAGTTCTGAAATGCCGCTCTCGCTGGAGAAAAAAAAAGAAATTACCGTTGCTGACTGCCAATGCATAGACCTAATTAGTCTAACCATGCTGACAGCTTGTTAGGGGCGGAATTCAAGAACCCCTGGCTTTCATGCAGGCTCTCTATTCACTCTCTCTCCGCCATCGCAAACAAGAGAGCCTGCTCGCAGGCTATGCCTAGCCTACATTAGTAAACATATGTAAACTGCCACTTGATGTAGACGCATGTATGTAGCCTGACAAACAATACCTGAATACATAGGCCATTGTACTACCACACTGACACTGCTTGTGTGTGTTGCATGCATGCTGGGCAGATGATGAATCGAGTGGGCGTAGTCTAGCTAGCGGGCCTACACTTCACACTCGCAATTACCAATGAAGGTAATTCTGGTGACAAGTACGTGGTTTCGTCTGTTTACATTTTCCAATCGGACAGCTGTCTATTTTTTTACAGCAAGTTGCGTGACCGTGCTGCAAAAACAGGTGTGCCTACTTGTCGCCGAAATTACCTTCATTCGCAAAAGAGTTCTGAAATGCTGCTCTCGCTGGAAAAAAAAAATACCCTTGCTGAGTGCCAGTGCATAGACCTATTTATAATTAAATTATTTTTCTGTACTGAATGTAGCCCATTATTTTGTCGCTGTTAGATCGCATGGGGGAGAGAAGCCGTCTCTTCAATTGCCACTTGATTATTCTTGCCCTGCGAGTGGACAACTGTCAAATACAAAGCCATACAAGTTTTGATATTTGAATAATATGCATGACGTCATGTTCGCCCGATCTCTGATTGGACAAGAGTCTACCATACTGCCTGAAAGGTTCAGGAAAAAAAAAATTCGCGTTCCGCCCGCTGTCCCCCAGGTGAATCACAAGTTAGCGAAATAAATTAAAAAAAAAAAAAAATCGGCGGTAAACAACCTAGCGAGTTAACCTGAGTTGTTGGTTCGTGATAGCTGTGAATATCGTTTCGAGTTTATGAAGAACGTTCTCTAGACTAATATTCAGTGAGAAGTTGAAGAAGTTGATCAACATGGGAAAACCTACACCAGACCTTAATTTGATGCAAAAAAACCAAGGCTTTTGAGAGACACTTCAACACCAGCAATTATGCGCGGTACCCATGGATGAAGGAGGAAAATCTGTATTGCTGGGATTGGGTCCAGGGCCAAAACTGGACTCTCAGCGGGTGAGAAAGGCAAGTTAATGATCATGAAACGGTAAGCTATTTATAGGGCTCTGTGCTAAGTGATTTTTGTATTTTTGCCGTCGCTGCCAATGTTTTGTGTATGTCACAAAAATTTATTTGGGAAAAAAATTATACGGCATTGCTGAGATGGTGAAATCGATTAACTGATGCTTCTACCCAAATTAACTTTACAGGGGAGACGGAATGAAACTTTTAGCCTCTGAAATAATTTTTGTGACCTCACGGATGCTTAAGAACACAGCGTTAATTATTCATTAATTAGATCCTCCTGACTCCTTCGGCGTGCAATACTTATTGTTTACAAACATTGACGTCATATTCAGCCATACGCATTAGCGTGGTTGGCAAGAACAAGTGTAAATCAATACAACTAAACAGGGGAAGTATGGCATCGTGCAGTTGTGGAACCGATTCGGCGGTCTCTGAATATGTACAAAACCTTGACTTGACGAAGGCAAAAATACCTTTGCTTAAGTACAAAAATATTTCCGGATCTTACGAGCTGAAAAGTAACACGAAACGCAGTTTCTTGTGTCCTGCTCAAAAGGTCCTGAAGGCTGTCCTGCGGAGTCCTGTGCGGTGTCGTGACTTCTTACAGGAGAGGACAGTTTTATTATTGAAATTTTCATGCTGAAAGGTTGGAGGAAAGTCACCTCTTTGGGTCTGGGTCTGCTGGATTATCACTTGATTTTCCTACATCGAACAGAAATTCAACATTTGTTGATCATCATTGATCAGTGAAAGTAATTCACAGTCGTACGTTTACCAGAACGATTTTAAAAGGGGGCGCCAATATATTTTTGGGGTTTTATTCGTGATACGGGGGTTTAGAATTTATGATTAAGATTTAATATCGCGAATGCATATACTGCGCATTCCCTAGCCACCTGGTGTGTGATCAGTAACAAGGCTGCCGCCGTTACAGCTGCAGTAGACATTAAACTCTAAATTTTCTTGACTGGACGTACGATGAACGTTTTTACACACTCGAATGTTTCTCTGGGTACCCAAAATTCAAGCAGAAAAAATACTGATCTTAGTCGATACTGATGAAGGTAGAAAACGGAATTCTTTCCAAAACTAATATCCGAACTGTCACTTAAATACTCGTTATCGGAAAGTAAGGAACCTATAGAATTACCAAACACAAAAAAGATCATTCCCTTGCCATGACCGAATAATAAAATGCGAAAACTTAGCAAAATGTCATGGTGGAAATGATGTAAAATAACTTGGGACTGACCCGACAGAAAGTGAATGGTACAAACACGCTAGTGGGTCGACGGCATCCAGTTCTTGCATCGAATTGCATCAATCCAAGTAGATTTTTTCGGTTCTCGATCAGGAATACGTTGGAAACGTATTCCTGAACCCTTCACGAAATGGTTTGTGCCGTTAATAATGCTGCAACTGACTGGCATTATGACAAAAAGTGGAAGACAACTTTACTTCACCTATAAAATTAATTGTCATGTTGTGGCTTTTCGCCAACCACGGTAGTCAACAAACCCACGTGACCAGGTTCGTGACATCACGAGAAGTATCTCTCCGGTACGTTCAATAAAATTTCTGGCTAGAACCCTGTAATGTTATATATTATTATAAATATTATAGTAATATGTAATATATAAAATATACAAAAATGCAAAATTTGGACTCTGATAGTTTTTCCTTTCTGGTCTTCAATTATTAAGGCAAAAGAACGCCATTTATGTTTGCTAAACAACATTAGCACAAACATAAGTGTAAACTTTGCATGCAGCATGAACTTCGCTATTGCTGTGAGGAATATGAAAAGTTAGTTCATTGCATGTGATCTGTCGGCTGAAAACAGCCTTATGGAAGTGATATTTGACAATTCATCATTGTATTAACTGGCAAAATTTTTGAAACAAAGAGTTAGGCATTTTCAGAGTCATTCAGTTAAGCTGAGACAGTGTCACAAGTTTCAGAACAATAGCCAGATGCAGATCACTGATAAAGCCAAATAGGCTACTTTATTTTTTGAAGAAGACTTCAACATCACAACACTTTAGCATAGCTTGGTCTGGAGATGGTCCAAAGTCAGGCTGGGGTGCACTATTTTACTCAGGGATCAGGCAATGCGTAGTCAAATGGTCTGGTCTAAAGCCAGTTACCGCGATGGCAAGCCAAATAAATCAGGAGACGCAGGCAGGTGCACACCTTTGAACTGGGGCGGAGGAGAGACTGGAACGAGCCACTTTCCAGGACCACAACAGTGGGAAGAGATTCTGTATTAAAAAGCAATTGGTAATTTAAAGAGTTAACATGGAGGATGGCTGAAAACAATCCAGCAAAGGGAAAACGTAGGCTAAGAACATAAATACTCAAGACAAAAATTAACAGTGGGGAACAGGTGAGAGCAGGAGCACAAAGGGAGGGGTAAAGTATGAGAAAATAATTAAATAATGAGAACTAATGAAGGAAACTGAGGAAGAAACTGACAAGGACATCTGGATTGCGGGGCAAAATGCATAAGAGACTCAGGACTTGTCAGACGGATTTCATATTCTGACAGTATTCACAAGCTGCTGGCGCAATCCTTTTGTAATAACTAAGCAATGATAGATACAGTAATAAAGTGATTGATCACTCAAAATTAACAGAACGAGAAATTGGTACGATGACTGCACAATGTATGTTTAGTTAGCATTATTGTGTTCATGAATTGCTCATGAAACAACATGCATTTTTGTTTGGAAGGCTGAAAAAGCTAAATCAATTCATGTTGGGTTCAATGTTGTTTCCAAAAAAATTCTGCTACAGTCGAGAGGATTCAGAGAAAGTTTAGATTTTGTTTCCGATTAATTGTGTAGATAATTGTGATACATGCAATTTCACATTATAGCCTGATTACCACTTTGTCGTTATCATGTCTTGACCCCTTTATGCAGAAGCCAAATCTGGTAATTTATGCATTCCACTATTTAAGGCTTTATAATTCAAGATTTGAGCTTCACAGAGTGTGGGAAAATAGCCTAAATGAAACAAGACACTTGTAGCTTTTAGAATGACATCTTATTTTAGTATATTATGATCACTTTTGCACATAATTAGGGCCGTAAACTCAAAAACGTCTTCATGAAAATTCAGCTTTGACATCGTGAAAAAAAACTGAGAAATGAAAAATGGTTAGGAGATAAAACAATACATTCCCGGGATCATAAACTCCTTGACCACAAGTGTGCTACATCTGTGTTTGATACTCAAAATTAGCAACTGTCTATGAGCTGAATAAGAAGGCTATCTAAGTGGTTCCCCGAATGGCTTTCCAAGTGGCTCCCCAAGCTCTCCAAGCAGCTTTCCAAGTGGCTCAGCAATGTGATGTAGTATCAAAACCAAGTAGAATTTTTGCCTCAGAAAGCTAATTTTTTTCACAACTAAATTGGGATGCCTTGGGGTTATTGGGATTTCTGCTTGCTGCTATGACAGAACCAAATTTTTTTTTTGTTAGGGGAGATCATTTTTAGCAACTGCTGGATAGATACTACTGGCAATATATTAGGATGTTTGCAGATCAGGCTTGGTTGAGGAGCTTAATTCATACAATTCCTGGGAAACAGTGATGGGACTTAACATGTCTGTATTCTTAATCGTTTACGGCCACCGCTTCCTTGTGAATATTCAATATACGTTTCGGGTGTGCAACACATTTATTGGATGCTGCAACTAAGTGCATCACTTATGCAGTTCCATAGACAGTGGCGTCAACAATCTGCACCTTTACACAAACAGATTAATCATTATTGACAACATATTGGCATTTATTGCTCAGTAAATAATTTTAAAGATTCTTAATGCTTAGCCTGTTACCTCTGCGAGCTACCCCGGATAAGCGGAAGAAAATGGAGGGATGAATGGATGGATTCTTAATCAGAGGCAGGTCGAGATGAATTTTGCATTAAAAGGTGAAGTCATTGCCTACCTGGATGGCGCATTTCTGTCTCTGAATATTTTTAAACATGTTCTAAATGTTTAATGCAAAAAAAAAAAAATCCTGTTTTCTTGTAATTAGGTTTCTTGGAAAACAGAAAACGGGTTGAATGGGTATTCCCAGGAATCCTGTTTCCCTGGATTAGATCCTAATGTATGAGTTACTGAAGTGAGCATTATTCTTTACTTAGTGGCAGGGCATGTAAAATACAAATGCAATCATTTAAAAAGATATGTCAGAAAAACCTGTTTGTGGATTGGCACAGAGATGTTTCACATGGGGAGGTGTCGGAGTTTATGACAGAAATATCCTTCTCACATTTCCACCCACATGATGTAATCATGTTCCACTGTAAACATATCCTCCTCCTTAATGCCACTGGCTGCTGGTGGGAAGCCTAATTTCTAGAGTGTACTGCCTTTGATCCAGACTTGGACTCTTGCCGCTTTGGATAGTGACCATTTTTCAGCTTCATCTGCCTTTCAGATGAGATGTGAAACCGAGGCCCTGACTTCTTGTGGTCACCGAATGTTGCGTGATTACGAGATTCTGGACCCGGGTCTTTTAACACGTGATCATTCTCTATTATATCTGGCTTAGCACTCCCTTTTCCATCTCAGCTCCATATATGTTGAGCATTATGTTGCAAAAAAAGTGGGTTGTTACCTTCTCAATGGGATTGATTTATTTACTTGCTTTATTAGGAATACCTGTACACCAGCTCATTCATGCAAAAATCTAATCAACCAACCAAGTCTCAGTAACTCATTGCATGAAACCATGCTGCTGTGTTTGGAATTTCATACCTGTTTAATACATTTTGCACATGGCACTGGTATATACCGAGTACTACATGTTGCTCTCTAAAGTAGTATGCAGACCAGAAGCAAGGATGTGACTATAACCTGTTGTAAATTACACACTCACATGACCACCAGGCCATTAACCCTAGAACACTAACCTATAGTTCATGTAACACCATCACCAACCATGGGTGGAAATCTCCTGATGTAAGAGTTCTAGGGTTAAGATCACCCAGATCTTGGTGAGACAGTGCCATTGTCAGCATTGTATTGTGGGATACGGTTTACCATGATAAAAGCTCTGGCTGTGTGCAGCAGAATTTAGCCAGTGTTGAAATTTGGATATCTTTGGCATGCTGGTAAATTTCTCTTTGCCTGCATACTTGCTATTCTTGGCCACAGTCAATGTAGCAAGTAGTAGCTAATTCTGGACACAGCCAAGGCCAAGTGGTTCAGTTGTTACTCAGTCCAAACATCAATATGGATTAGATATGTAATCAAAGTGAGTTATTAGTACCAAACAAGGTGGTTTGCATATCTGGGATATTGCTGATACCCTGAGATTTTCATGTAGATTCTTTAGAGTTCCCAGAGAATGGTGTGTAAAGCAAGAAATATTCGGTGGTAGTTCTGTGGGAGAAAACGCCTTGTTAATGACAGAGGTCAGAGGAGAGTAGCCAGATCGGGTAGAAAGCGAGATTTGCAGCATGAGTGTGGGCCCAGAAAATCTGCAGCAGCTGTTATCATGCCAGCATGGGCTAGAATTTCTTAGGAATATTTCCAGCATCTTGTTGAATCCTTACCATGAAAAATTCAGGCTGCTCCGGAGGCAAAAGGCAGCCCTATCCAGTATTAGAAAACTGTGTCTCATAAAGTGACCCCTGAGTGTAGAATAAAAGTTCCACCATGCTGGGTAATGAAAGCTTGTATCCCACGCAGCAAAGTGTAATTGGGATGCAGGAGTGCTGACAGGCTAACGAATAGGCCTGTGCACCATAACCCAAGGCAGTCGGCTTAATAGGGGGCCGAGTGTCCGCTGTTCTGATGTAGAGTAATTTAGAAGATGCAAAGGAGTTATGTAAGAAGTTGGCATGCGGCGCGACAGCTGATGAATTTCGCCAGAGCTGACGAAAGCCTGTCTGTGGCCTAGTTTTTTTTTCCTTTAGGACCTGATTCAGGCAGCTATTCAAAGCTCAACCCATTTTAAAACAGTACACGCTGATGATTTTTCTTAGTAATTTGTAAATTATTTTTTGAGCTGTCTGTGAACTAAAATAAAACTGCCAGGTCAGCTTCAATACTTGATATTAGCTGACATATTGATATAAAATGTTGGATTATATTATTGTTTTTAGGATCTGTGCCAACAAGATTAGGACTCAGAAATTCACATTTCTTGTGTTTCGTTGAAACAAAAATTAAAAAATGGCCAGAGATCTCAATGTGCTTCATTCTATTCATAATGATAGCAGGCAATTCTTTTGCAAATATTTTACGTTTAAACTTTCAACTGAAAGTCAGTAGTGTGCAATATATTTAGGAACAGCTGTTGTTTAACTGTTCCCATTTCAGAAAATGACAAAACACATTATTATCAGTCCATTAAGTACAGACTGTAATTTATGATTTCAGATTTCTTATTTAAACTGAGTGCGTAGGATCAAGAATCTTCCTGCTGTTTTCACCTCTCCACTGTCCTGAGTTGTTTTGATCAGGGAAGTGATCTCCCAGCAGCAATTACATTTTCCTGGGTCCAATTTTGCTGTATTTTTTATTTTTATTTTTTGCTTTGAATGGATCAATGACCACTGGAGAAGGTTTTGCGGAATCACATAAGCAGATATTTTGACAGGAAAAAGTAGATTTATAACAGACACAGTGGATGCCAGAACCTTGAACCCTCCCCTGTGACATTCAGGACCCACTGAGATCTAATTTCCCTGCTGGCATGTGCCACTGGTTCTTCTGCTGACACGCAAAAGTTCAGAACACAACCGCATCTCCAGATGGCCAGAAAATCTTGACATACAGTATGGTGCTGGGCTCCCACTCACCATTCCTAAAATGAAAGCCTGGGTGTCATTAGGCAATATGATTACAGGAGCAGTTTTTGAGCACTTGCAATCCTTAAGAGTGCATTGC
Organism: Gymnothorax javanicus; assembly: GCA_029692085.1. Lineage (NCBI taxonomy): Eukaryota > Metazoa > Chordata > Actinopteri > Anguilliformes > Muraenidae > Gymnothorax > Gymnothorax javanicus. The sequence goes on along the minus strand of CM056193.1, from coordinate 179,255,293 downwards.
TGCCAGGGTTAACAAAGGGTTGGGATGTTTGCTGAAGGAGAGCAGTGAGCCGGCACATAAACGGGATATTAGCCGGGACTCCACCCATCCAATGGTTCTGTAGCTCAGCCAAGTCTTTGATGAGAATAACCTACAGTCCCACCCCTTGCACCACTGGCAACTCATTGCATACCAACAGGTAAAACCAACAGGTTACTTTCACAACAGATTCTTTTCGTTAGTCTCTCATATTTCCTGTTGGGATTCTTGGATTTTTTTTAGGGATTACGGTGCATCCGTTTTGCTCCACATTTTGGATTCCATTCTGTCATCTGAAACTTGGAAAAAAAAAATCTCATTGCCTCTCCTTCCTGCTTCATTAGCATTGTCACGGTTTTCCTCACTCACAGCCATTTCAGGTAAAATATTGGCACTCTTTCACTCTCACTTTTTCCTTTCTTGATATACTGTATCTTTGTCTTTGACTTGCTCTTCCGTTTCTGTTCAATGAATCTTTCAACCCTAAAATATGTGCCACTTTCAAATAACGTTTCGCTAGATGCTCTTTTCTGGCCTCCTTTTGGAGTTTTACATGTTTCAAATGCATCTACAGAAAGCTCAAGCTCACCTTGAACCATCTTATGTTTGCTAATGCTACTCCCCGGGGCGACAGTCCTGTTATAAACATGATGCACTGGTGGACATTCAAAGATGTTGCAGCTCTTCCAGCGAAAATAGGGATTGAAAGGTCAACAAATTTTATCAGAAATTCTGGTGGTGGCTCGCAAAAATATGCTGGCAGGGAATGTGTTCCTCTAAAATTGCAATCGTTTGTTTGAATGTGCCGGCCTTACAAAAAGCATGTTTTGAAGCGGTATCACTGTTGCAGACACGTTTTTGATATCGGAATAAAATCATGGGAGTTTTGCTCAGGTAGGGGCGCACTCCCATCATCTCAAGCATTTGATGTACGGTGGTCATAAAAGTCAGCCTGACTCATCTTTTTTTGAAAAAATTGGCAATATTTGTATTCTGCGCAAAGGGGTTAATATTGTTGGAAATCTTTAGTCTTGGCTCATGCAAATAGATAAGTTTAATGACTAGAACAATGTCAATAAGCAATCTTTGCACTCTGCATAATCCCGTCATTGCAAAATTGAATAGTCTGTGGGTAAAAACTCCATGACTTAATGACACTTTGTCTTCAGATACAAGAGGGTGTCAGATATTAGTCTTTTGAATGTCCTTTTAAAGTCTTCTCAAAGTCCTCTGATGTTTGGCTGGCATTAGAAACAAACATAACCTGATTCTGTTATGATTCTGCCATGTACTGTTCTGTTTCTGCTCATGTTCTGTTCAGTCTAGATCATTGCCATGTTTTTGTTGTTGCCATGTTTTGTATTCCCTGCCATATCCATATTTCTGTTATCATTCCGGTCCATGTTTTTGCTCATGCCCTGCATTGCACTTTGTCTCCCCTGTCTGGTCTTGTGTTGAGCTACAGCTTATTCCTCAAGTACTGCGTGTCACATGCTTAGGTGATTTCATGGTTTCTGGGTTTCCAACCATTCCTTCTAATCTTGTTTGCTTCCTTCACCTTGCTTTTCTATTTTACTAACAAGTACTAACAGTTTGTTATTTTGTGAATGATACTAACCTAGACTAACATTGTACATAATACTAACTTACTAACGAGCACTAGGGATTGTATAGCTGCACCTTACTAATTGATTAACAAGCTCTCAGCACTCGCCCTGTTCTAGTCTCCGCCTCTTGCCTTCACTTAATCTTTGCTGCGTTTCAGCGGATCCTCCGCACCTGCTCAACTCTGTTCTGCCTCTCATTATCTGTGCACATTAGAACTCCCTAACCGGAGCTGTATGTTTTGTCTATAGGTTGCCTCGTGATCCCTGTCCGCGTTTTGGCTTTTGCCAGTTTCATGTGGTTAGGTTCTCCCTTGTGTTTGCTCCCTCGTAATTAGTCCGATCCATTTCACCTGTCCCTAATCATAGCATGTGACTTCCCTTGTGTGTATTTAAGCAGTCTTTTCACAGCAGTTCCCCGTCAGAACGTTTCCCTTGTTTTCGCCTCGTACTCTTAGTGATTCTATTCTGACTGGACCGTCCTCGACTTACGATTTTTGGCTCTGTTTTGGTATTTTGTCTGCATCTGTTTATCAAACCCTTTTTCTGCCTGACCACGAATACTTGCTGCCCTGGTTTTTCGACTCAGATTCTGCCCATTGGATTGTGATTTTTGGATTGTGGACTTTGTACTGTTGCCTTCTGCCCTGCGAGGGTTTACCCCCTCGCTTAATAAAATCACATCTATTGCATTGCTTGGTTCTCGCGAATGGTTCCTGAACGCTACCTCACAGATTCATATTATAAAGTCCTATGATTTTTTTACATTGCCTTTGATGGTATGTCTGCAGACACCCATTGGTTATAAATATTGAGTGATACCGTGCAAATTATTGGTACCTCTAAATTTTGTTACTGCTGCAGTCAAATTGTTGACAGCTAAACCACATTTTTCAGTTGGTGGGGTGACCAGTGCAAAAAGTCTGCAGGCCTGCAAGATGCAAGACCTAACTTCCCTGATTTAGGTGACTCATGAGATCTGACAAAGCCAAGTGTGACTTGGTTCTTGTTTTAAAATATATTTTGCTTCACATCTAATGGATCTTAAGAATGAGTTTATCAACTATACTCAGTCTATTTTATTTGAGTCATGTGCAGTTGCCTATAGGTGTGGGCTAATATCACCAACAGTAAAAAGTTATCACCACTAAAATTAAAAGATATTTGTGACTTCTCATTCATCATTGCAAGTGCTTCAACAAACATTTTGCAAAGTTCTTGATGGAATGCCATTTGAATGATCACAAATCTTAGCTATGCATCTTAGGCTTGCACACTTGCCCTTTACAAACAGAAATTACTCGTATTCCTTGAAACTTTTTATTATGCTATGCACTGCTGACTGAAATATTCAAATCCTTGTGTATTATTCTTTGAGAACCACTGTTTTAAAACATTTCGCTGATTTTCTCTCACATTCGTGGGCAAATTGGCGATCCTCGGGCTATATTTGTTCCTGAAGGACTAGGCCTTTCTTGAATGCTGCTTTTGTATTAAATCATGGTTACAATCACCTGCTGACATTAGCTGTTTCAAATCAGATTGTTATTCAAACGTTTTGCCTCATTAATAGTCCCGAATTGTCCCCATTGATGGACCACTAAAGTCTATTGTCCTTCATCTCCCAGAAAGGGCTGTTCATGATGTAGGGACATTAGATCTTATTAGTCCTCCTCACTGTCCAATAAGTTAGACCCAGGAAAGTAGGCCTATAACTCTCATGAAGGGACAACAATTGAGATTCAAACAGCAGTGGTGTTGATTCTCTGATGCAACACAGACGTACCTTGACAAGAAAACGTTTTTTACCTGTTTCTCCCTGTCCGCTCCAAAGGACAAACATTAACTTCTCTGAGACTTTCTCCCGCAAATTTTGTGTATTTGTGCAGACAACAAAAGGCAACATTCAACGTGTATTCCCTCAAATAGAAACATGACTTTGCAGTGTTGCCAGTTTGGTGCCCTTCCTCTACTTATCTCTTCTTAAGAAGAGCAACTTAGTTTTTTCTTTTTGCGTGGCATGTTTCTCGCGTCTTATTCGAGTTTTGTTTTTCCCTGGCCGGCTGAGAACATCTAACTGAGCATGCTCAGTGACAAACCGGGTCATATTCTTAAAATAAATGGGGCATTTGCTGTCGGCCGTGCTGACTGCCGTTCGTGAATAAGTGTCGCGTTATGGAAGATAGAGTCCTTTTGCGATTTTAGGAATCATTGCCCAGAGAAGTAATAGTGCCTTCATGAATAGGCTCTGATTCCATTTGAACGTTCCTCTCAACGCAACGTAAATTATCGTATTGAAGTTCAAAAGGAACCATTCCAGAATAAATTTATGTTGCTGTAAAACGGCGTTTGCCCTCCCGATAATTACCCAGTTTAAATGTAGTTTTTAAATAACATAATTTTTTGAATGAAGCAGCTTAAGCAACCACTATATCACCCATGTGAAAAGGCAATGGCCCCCACCCCCCCAAACTATTCACTAGTTCTGCCACCTTCAGCTGCGACAACTTCCACCAAACACTTCTAATAGATTATGATCAGTTGATCACATTGTTGCATGGGAATTTTGGCCCACTCTCATTTGCAGTCCTGCTTTAGTTCAGCTGGATTGGACGGCTTTCAGAGTATGAACTGCCCCTTTAAGATCCTGCCATAGCATCTCAATGGGGATCAAGCAGTCAGGGTTTGGGCAAACCCTTTCAAATCATAATTTTGTTTCGTAAAAGCCATTCTCTTTTGCGTTATATCATCATCTTGCTGTAAAACCAAATAGTGCCTCAGCTTCAGAAGATGGATTGGTGACTCAACATTTTCTTGTGTAGACAAAAAAAAAAAAAAGTTTCGATCTGTTATAGAACAGCTCTCTTGGCCCTGAAGCAGCTGTGCATTCTCGTGCTATTACACTCCCACCTCTGTGCTTGACTTTTAGTATGGTTTTCTTATTGTGGAATGCTGTGTTAGTTTGACACCTCATTTAACAGGACTTATTTTTTCCCTAACAAGTTACACTTCTATCTCATCAATCCACAGAGCATTATATCAAAAATGCAAATTTGAGATAAGCTTTTATGTTGCTGTTGGTTTGCAGTCCACTTCTGAAGGAATTTTGATAGATCGGTCACTCTGGGATGATTCATTAATATTTCAAGTATTCTCCATTCGGTAACAATGGCTCGCCCTGCTGTTAGCTGGAGTCATAGTGTCGTCGAAATTACATTTTATCCATTTAAATGACCTTCTTTTTCATCTGTTCTGGATTTTATTTGGATTGGGACATAGTCTGCAGCTATTTCATACCTTTTACTTCACATTGCTGGGTAGGTTTTATTTTAGTGATATTTGGATTCAACATTGCTGACAATTATCAATCTTGGATATGTCATGTCTCACTTAACCCCAATAATTTAATATTGACTGAGTAACTAAGAGGGAATTGCTTTTTCAGACTGGTCAGTTGGTGCTGGATTTTTTTTTTTCTTTAAGAAATGAAATGATTGTTTAAAAACTGTGTTCTGAATTTGCTTGTTCTGTCTTTGTCCTATATTACATTGAATATTTGAAGATTGAGATGATGAAGTGTGACAAGCAAAACTGAAGGTATCTGGAAAGAGGCAAATGCTTTTTCATGGAACTATATATATTTTTCTACTTAGCCCTTGGAGGTTGGAAAACTAAATGAAACAAGTGGTTTGGTGGCGAGTGTTATACATCAGCACTTCAAGTTCACAGCTAACCATTCACATATGCTACTTACTGTTCATGGAACTTCCCAGGAAAAGGCCACATGTATAAACTAATTAAAAAAAAAAAACCTCCAAAAACTTCAACACTGGATGTATAATTCAAACTTACAAATTGGTACGGGATTTCAGGAAAACCAAATTAAAGTGTCACCTCTAGCCCCCAGAACAAAATTCGTGTGCCTCGGCCACAGCTTCCCCCCCGCCAAATGCTCACTCATTGATTGTCAATTGGGTTGCGATCTAGTGAATGTGAAGTCCATGGCATACGACTCACACTCCTTCAGTGACCCCTCATGCCCAGTGGATGGGGGCATTACAATACTGGGAGATACTCAGCTTCAGCTATTTTCACTGCGACTGTTTTATTCACATGCATAAAGCGATAACAATATGTGATTGAGGAATACGCCCTTCCAATGAATTGTAGCCAACATCGATGTAAATACCATTCAATGCGAATCATTTTGAAACTGATTTTCCTTATAGCTTAAGTGTGCCAAAAAAATTGGCTGGATACCGACGCTCCCCCTCTTTATCCCCTTGCGCCGTAGCAATCGCTTGTCCGCAATATCTCGCGACATTACGTGATGAAATATCATTCACCATAAACTAGCCTTAGGGCAGCTATTAGTTTACCCGTGATAGCTACTCAGTAAATTTTCGTGCGACTAATTTTTTTTTCCTTTCCTCAAGCTTGGTAGGCTATTTGTTTGCTTCTTGAGATGTGAACATCGCCGCTCCTGGAGATCCCGGGATTAACAATTCACCGCAGTGCTGAAGGCATCTGAACCGCTGGCACCAGTAAAGCACAGCTACTTGCTTGCATGGTGTTTAATGTGTCAGTAGGTCGCACTGAGGGAGAAATGCAGCCTGATTGAAAACGTCATGTTTTTGCAATCTCCCCCTAAGGTACGCCTTAAATCTTCACGCACATTTGATTTTTGACGGTAAATAATTTACTGCATAGGATCGAAACTCTGCTGGAGAGATATCATGTGAGTCATACTCATCGTGGAGGACTGCAGGTTCGTCTGTTTGGGTTATCTTCCAAAAGCCTGCCTCCAGAATAGGAGTGGTTATTTAAACATAGCGAACCGCGGATGCACACTGGCCACCTCGTACGCGCAGTGGGAATCGCCAGCGTAATTTGTTCGGTTGTTCCTCACTATCACAGCTTATTTCTCGAGTGTTGCGGGCACCCGCATTCATGGCTGTTTAACTGGAACGCGGAGAACTGAGAGGATGGAACACGACAAGGTAGGCTTCGATACATTTTTTTCCTCTGTTGTTTTAACCCATTACGCGAATCATGCAGATATTACGACGAACTTGTAAGTCGCCACCATTTGATGTCTTGCACAGTGAAATGACCCAGTTTGTTATCTTATAAAGAAAATGCAGGCGAGAGGATTCGGCGTAAATGACTGATACATGCATTGATCTAGATACGGATATTAGTGTGCCATGTCTGTTGAACGGCAGGTGGAGCCTTAATAATGTTATAACTTTTATTTCTTCACGTGTTCGCTGGGCATGATCGTGTCACTCTCAAGGCGTCTTGTTATTTTGCAATCTGTCTTTTATCTTGAATATAAGTCTTTTGCATGTGGATACCGATGTATGGGCGTTTTAGTCATTGGAAGGATTTTGCCACTCATGTGAAGGAAAGGTTTGTATTCCACTGAATTGCTTAAAAGCAATATTTTTTTTTAATCATTGTTCACCGAGAGATGTTGCGTAATTATTGTAAAATTGTCGTTTGTATTTTGTGACGTGTCAATCTATGAACAATTTAGGAGACCTTTGGAAATTCAATTGAGACGTACCGGTAAGGCAGACGGTGCGACGTCGTTTGTTGACTAAACCTGTTCTGTAGCGTGTAGCAGTAGTAAAACCTCATTCTTCAAAACACTGACACGTGAGCTGACAATATCAAATTTGGACACAAATCCTTCCCTGACAAATAATTTTTCGTTTAGCTTCTGAGATCTGCTGCGTTCCAAGTCTGTATCAAAGACCTTAATTCATAAAATGTTTCTGGCGTTTCAAATGTCCATCACCTGCCATTTGCGCTCGTCGCTGTGCACGGTTGCTGAGTAGGCTGCAACACATATAGCCTGGTTTCATTTCAAAGAAGGGGCCCATGAATGCTATAGGGCCCAAAGAATAAGTACTCTTTATGTTGCCTTTTTTGGATCTTACTAGAACTCTTATTTCATTGCAGTTAACTTTGGAACAATTTTTCTTCTTAATTTACTAAAGCCACTATTTGGGAACGATGTTGCTGATGTAAAACAATGTGTTCATACATTCACAGAAGTACTCAATTACTCAAGCTTTGCATTCTATCAACGGTGTAAATGACGATTTAGGCCTATTTAAATGTCTCGCGAGAGCGGTAGGGACTGAGGGTAAAAGTTTAAGTCTCACACTGCACGTGTCCTCCTGGTAGAATGGCCTTTTGCAGAGTTCAGAGGGATTCTGCTCCCCAATTCATTAAATTGTTCTGACGTTTAAAATGGCCATCACCTGTCATTGACGCACATGCCTCTGCGAGTTGTAGAGTAGGCTACAACTAGTGTAGCCTGGTTATATTTCAGAGAAGGGGCACAGGAATGCTATAGTGCCTAAAGGATAAAACCCAACCGTAGTAATCTTGATGTTCCTTACCATTTTAGATCTTACTAGGGCTTTTATCCCTTTCAGTTAACTTTGGAATGAGGTTTTTTTTCCTTTCCTAATTCACTAAAGAGATGGGAACGATGTGGCTGATGTAAAACAATGCGTACATATATTCACAGAGGCACTCTTTTACAGGGGCTTTGCATTTGCATTCTATTAATATTCTAAATGTAGGTTTGGCCTGCATGAATATTTCTTGAGAAAATGAGGGGCAGAGGGGAAGGATTTAGCCAGGCACCATTCTGCCAATTTTTTAGAGGGGCATTATAAAACTTAAACAGGTTTAGACAGGTAAAGATCAAATTAGAAGTGTAAATTAAAATCACGCACATCTAAACCAGTCTACGTTTTACAGTGGGCTTTTAAAAGATGGGTAGACTGGTTGTAGCTAAACTTTTGAAGAGAGTGAAAGTTAATCTGATGTGACCTTCACACCCTGCCTTCAACTGCCACATGAAACTGATATAGGAAATATGAGTGAAAATCTTGCGCTGCATGTGTCCTCCTGGCAGAATGGCCTTTTGCTGAGTACGGAGGGATTCTGCTGAGGGTTTTGGTGTGAGCAGAGCATGGTGGGTGGGGCTGCTTCACTCCCCGGAGACCCTGATGTTTTCATCACTCAAACATTCATCAGGGAAGAGTTCTCCCATATTGTGAAAGCAAGTGCAGATTTCACAGAGAGAACAGAAAGTCTTGGTCACAAAGAACCAACTTTGTAGGGAATTTGCAGAATTGTTGTACAACCCTAACCTGGGCTGGGCAGTAAGTCAATATACAGTATCTCACGAAAGTGAGTACACCCCTCTCATTTCGACAATTAATTTATTATATCTTTTCAAGGGACAATGTTACAGAAATGAAACTTGAATATATTCTAGAGCAGTCATTGTACAATATGTGTAGCAGTGTGGATTTACTGCACTGTCCAAATAACTGAACAAACTCATTATTCCCAAAATGGGTGGCAACAAAAGTGAATGCACACCCCAATTAGTAATGGTCAACCAAGCAATGAAACATGTCTTATTCATCGTGTTCATGCTTTTGTCTGTTCGACTGGGCCATATAAGGTTGTGTAACGTGTTGAATGTTTAAATTGTGGTGTTCTGGGTGCAATGCTCTCATTCTGGTCACTGGATGGTCAACATGGCACCTCATGGGAAAGAACTCTCTGAGGATCTGAAAAAGAGAATTGTTGCTCTCCACAGAGATGGTCTAAGATACAAGAAGATCTGTGAAACCATGAAACTGAGCTACAGCACAGTGGGCAAGGTTATTCAGCGGTTTTCCAAGACGGGTTCTACTAGGAACAGGTCTCGTCAGGGACGACCGAAGAGGTTGAGTCCTCGTGCTCTGCGTCAGGTGCACAAGTTGGCTTCAGAAAACAGACGCAGGAGTGCTGGCAGCATTGCTACCGAGGTTGCAGCTGTGGGAGAACAGCCTGTCAGTGCTCAGACCATACGCCATGCACTGCACCAAGTCGGTCTGCATGGCTGTTGGCCAAGACAGAAGCCTCTTCTGAAGATAGCGCACAAGAGAGCCCGAAAACAGTTTGCTGAAGACAATCAGAACATGAACCACTGGAATCATGTTCTGTTGTCTGATGAGACCAAGGTAAACTTGTTTGGCTCAGATGGTGTCCAGTATGTGTGGCGGCACCCTGGTGAGGAGTACCAAGACAAGTGTGTACTGCCTATAGTCAAACATGGTGGTGGCAGCATCATGGTCTGGGGCTACATGTGTGCTTCTGGTCCTGGAGAGCTGCGCTTCATTGATGAATAATGAATTCTAACATGAACTGTGACATTCTGAAGCAGAACATGATGCTCTTGCTTCGGAAATGGCAGTTTTCCAACATGATAATGACCCAAAACACACCTCCAAGATGACAACTGCCTTCCTGAAGAAGCTGAAGCTGAAGGTGATGGCGTGGCCAGGTATGTTTCCAGACCTGAATCCCATTTAGCACCTGTGGGGCATCATCAAGAGGAAGGTGGAGGTGCAGCTGGTGTCCAACATCCACCAGCTCCATGATGTTGTCATGGAAGAGTGGAAGAGGATCCCAGCGACAACCTGTGCAGCTCTGGTGAATTCCATGCCTAGGAGAATCAAGGCAGTGCTGGACAGCAATGGTGGTCACACTAAATATTGACACTATAGACACAATTTGGCATGTTGACGGTGAGGTGTACTCACTTTTGTTGCCACCCATTTTGGAAATAGTGACTGTTTGTTCAGTTATTTGGACAGTGCAGTAAATCTACACTGCTAAACATATTGTGCAAAGACTACTGTAGAGTATATTCAGGTTTCATTTCTGTAACGTTGCCCCTTAAAAAGATATAATAAATTAATTGTCGAAATGTGAGGGGTATACTCACTTTTGTGAGATACTGTAATACTGATGGCATGATATCAGATGAGATATCTTCTGGGACTTTGGATATTGAAATACTGTGATAAGACGTAATTGTTGTCTTTTATGGTTTTATAGGCTGCATACAGTGAAGGGATGCAGGTTTCTGCACTTATTGGACTGTTCTAGCTCTTGTCTGTACCTACATGATCATCATATCCACATTACTGTTTATGAGAAAATCTCAAAGTGAAATCACCAGTGGTTATCCCTACAATATCAAAATATTAATATCAAGGTATTATGTCACAAAATATTGTGATGTTTGCTTTTGTCCATGTCACCTAGCCCAAACCCCAACTTAGAAAAAGTTTGGATAGTATGGAAAATGCGCATAAAAAAAGATAGCAGTGATTTTAAAATCCACTTTGACTTGTATTTCATTGCAGACAGTATAAACAAGATAATTAGGTCCCGATTTTTCTGCATCTGCTAAGTCTGATGAGACGAGCACAGAGAGATTGTGATGCCTGTTCCTACTCTCCTCCAGCTGTAAGGATTAACTGGTATTTTTCTTCAAGTACTACACACAATTGGGCAGAAAGATGAATATTGAGGGAGTAGTTATATTGCAAGGGGTGTTTTCCATGTAAATTAGTTGAAACCAGTGGGAGTGTTATTTAAATTAAGTTGCGCAAAGGGATTCGTGGTGTCTTTCTGATGCATTTAGCTGACCACATATGACCTGCCAGAAGAACAACATTTAAACTAAACTGAAACCTATTTCTAATTTCACCAGAAGGTGCTGACAAAAAGAGTAATCTGTTTGTATTCAGTATAAATAAGCATTGCCGACTTGTGTTTAATGGTTCCATCAATTTGTCTTACATGCAGATAAGCTACATTTGGCATTGATAATGAAGCAACTTAATCGTGGATCCGATGTGCCATTTTCCGCAGCCAGCGTCAACCTGCTGTGGGTTTTCATAAAGCCACAATTGAATAATATTCAGAACAACATGGTAGTTCTGACTTGTGAGACTCAAAACTTTTATACTTGATTCTATTTGTTCTACCCACTCAGTTTAAAACAGTAATTTTTGGATTGCAGAATGTGTACTGTAGCCTACATTTGCATAGATTGAGTGTAGAAAACGCTACATAATTGGCCAGGGGCAGAGACACGTTTTTGGTCTGTATTCTAAACTTAATTGAGGAAGACTGCGGGAGACATGTTTCATTGAAGGTTGTAGACGTCTGTCATCTGAGCAATCCAAATGCCCTCCCCTTTACTGTCAAAATAACAATTGCCGTGGCCTTATATTCCAGTTTTGAATTAATTTCGTTATTATACAATTATACATTTTTTGTAAATTCTGGAAATACGTTTTGGAAGTAAGTTAAACTGGACGTTACCTTACAAAAAGAAGAAAAAAGAAATGCATGTGAATGTATCATACTTTCATGCAGTTTGACCCAAAGAGCTGTTTTAGATCACGGTAAGTGAATTCACTCAAACTGTATTTTTATTTATTTATTTATTTTTGAATAATGAGTTGATTGTTTCATGAGTCATAGTCCTGATCATATGACAGATTATTTAGTTCTTGAACACATTCGAACATTTGCCATGTCAGAGGTTTTTTTTTTTTTTTTTTTTAATGGAAGCAAGTCAAGTTTTAACTGCCAGGAGTCATTGTCAGGACAATAGTAACAGATGTTTCTTTTGTCCCTGCGCAGTAGTGACAAGCGCCTCTGTCACAGCTGTGATAATGAATAATAATAATAAAAATAAAAATAATGTTTATAATATAGCAGATGAAAAATATCATTTTTACAGTCTTATATCAATGGTAACATATCCCTGACACCCAGTTGATCATGGTGACCACGTGGTCGTGTGACTGCTTAGTACATCCGCCACAGTTATTGTCGTTGACTAATATTGTAATGGTTTCATTGCAGTCCCTCCCCCTTCGGCTGTCTTGGCCTCCACTTCAACGAGCCACACCTGTTGCTCGTTGAAGTGGAGGTGAAGTTTTAAGTATTTAAGAGCTGCAATGCCCAATTGGCATTGCAGCTGCATTCTGTTTATATCCCTGCTGTGTGGTGCTGCTGCTCCCCTGTTTTTTGGTTTTTAAAGTATATTTATCAAATCATTGCTATTTTTTATATCAGCCTGTGCGAGTAGGTCCCTTCTTCTCCTTTTGGGTACATGGTCTCAGTGCCCGCCGGATTGCAGGTTGCATCCGACGGGACCAAACCATGACAGATATAGCTGCTAATTTATGAAGACCACAATGGAAAAATGATCAGAGTCACATTTTCACGTTGTGGAGGAATGATGAATGAAAACTTCAAAATGATCTTAGAAACAAAGCACTGAAAAAATATGCAAAAATAGAAAATATGGAAAATATCATAATAATGTTTAATATAATTATATATTGTTAATATTATAATGCTATATAATATATAAAATGTACAAAAATGCAAAGTTGGACTCTGATCATTTTTCCTTTGTGGTCTTCATATAGAGTAGCAGAAAATATTCAGTATACTGTTGCATTATGTAATGAAGTTTTTAAATTCAAACAAAGCTGTTACATTAGTGAACACCCTGCATATGCATGTGATATCTGCTTAAACGACTAAGTCATCTTTTGCTTTATTATTTATTGAATGGTTAAGGGACATTTAGAGGATCTGGGAAAATTTCATTACCTAGACTCTTTCAAGATCAGTCACATTCTGCTATTTGTACTTACCTTCAGTTCAACCAACAGATTTTCAGTTGTACTGTGGTCTGTTGACAGAGGTAGCTATTGCAGTATGTCAATGTTTTTATTTGTTTGTTTATTTATTTATTTTGTCTTGGAACTATTTTTTGTGTGGATTTTGAGGTGTGTTCAGGGTTGTTGTCTTGCTGGGAAATTCAACTATGGCCAAGTCTCAGCCCTCTGGCTGAGGCAATCAGATTATCAGCCAAAATTGCCTGATGCTTGATGGAATCCATTGAGCTGTTGATCTTAACCCGTCCCTGCATCTATGGAAGTAAAACAGCCCCAAAACATCAGTGATCCGCCACCATGTTTCACAGAGGGTATGAGGTTCATTTTCTGTATTATTTTACCACCACACTTTCGTCTAGTCATAAAGTCAATGGCCCTTTGACAAATTGCTAGTGCTTGCTTCTGTGTGTTGAGGTCAGAAAAGGCTTTCTTCTTTTCTTCCAAAGCAGCTGTGGTTATGGGGTTTGCATCAGATGGTGCTTTTTGAAACCACCAAGACTTGTTATTCTTTTGCAGTAATACTTGGGGATTTTCTGCTTCTCTCACCATCCTCCTTCCAACCTCCTGCTATCCCAGGGAGTAAAATGCATTTGCGCCTCAACTTGTCCGGTTTTCAACTCTTCTATTTAATAATTGCTCTGACAATGATCAGAGACACATTTAATCTTCTGTGGATCTTCTTGGAGCTGTTACAAGATTTAATAATTGCTCTGACAATGATCAGTGATATATTTAATCTTCTGTGGATCTTGGAGTTGTTACGAGATTTAATAATTGCTCTGACAATGATCAGTGGTGTATTTAATTTTCTGTGGATCTTCTTGGAGCTGTTACGAGATTTATCACGGTTTATGACCATTTGTATCTTTTGAAGTACCAGAGTTTTTAGATTTTTTTCATAGTGGTTGATGACAAAAAACCCTAATTGACGACCTAACCAGTGTAATTCAAACACAAGTGGTAACGATATTGCAGATCAAAATTCAGCATATCTTACTCCATTTCAGTAATTTTGTGACCCAAGGCGATAGCACAGCTGTGGCGCTGTTGTAAAATGGTTGGTCTGAGACTAATTAATTACCTGCAGGTGTGGTGGGGGTTTGGTTCCATTCAAGTCTGTCAGAGCAGCCACCATCATTCCTTTTAAAGCCAGTGTGTCAACGTCTTAGCGAACTGGCAATTTTGTCAGGCGAAGAATAAACAAGCCAGTGGAAGACATAGCTGCCTTAACAAAGCAGAGCGTTGAGGGGTTTACGACTGCAGTCATTTCAGCGCCAGTGCTACAATGAATGAACGGAAACCAATGAAAAAGTAAATGAATAATTCAGACTTTGAGGAGTGGAGATCAAAGATTTAGGTGATTACACACTCCAGAGCATAATGAAGCCAATGCTTCCCGAACGGGGGTTCAACCCAGTACTAGCAAGGTGTACCTAATGTAGTGCCGGTGAGTGTAGGGAACCTATGGTTAAAGAATATTCTACATTAACTGAGGAGGAGTGCCAGAAACAATTTTCTCGTATGGTCGTGGACATCTGTGATCCAAGGGATCTAAATTCTCTCCTGGGTGCAGTTAAAATAACAATAGTCTTAGCCTTATAATTGCAATTAATTTTTTTTTAAATTGTAGAATTTAGTTTTGGAAACAAATTACACTGGATTTAGACTACTCGAAAGAGCAAGGCAATGAGATATGAAATATACGTACCAAATGATAAAGTTAGAGGAATGCCATACTACACTGGCCGAACTTCAGAGTACGAAGCCACTGCTTCTTGATGTAGCCTACTGTATTCCACAAATTAACCCAGTGGATCAAAGGTAACATCCCACCAACACCCAGGTGCTTGTGTTAATTTGGTGGACATAGGACTGTGCAGTAAAGGACATATTTATTGTCGCATGCTGGCTAGTACTCCGTATTGCTCCCTGGTCTTCAAATCACGGTCCTGAAGGTCTGAGAACTGCTGGCTTTCTACCATCCCTTTACCTGGGAGTCAGGTGTAAAGACAGTCCAGCCAATCACCGGCACCAATTGCTCATTTACTTACCTGGGTTAAGAGAAAACCTGGGCTGAATTTGGATTCAAGGTCCAGATTTGAGGATGCCTGGTATAGCTACTACTACAGAGAGTAGCATGAGGTATTCAGAATACACGGGCAGTATGCAGTAAAGAAAGTCCAATTCAATTTTGAACATGGCCGTTGTTGCCTGGGCTCTGGCTTCACATTAGCAGTATACAACGCGTGTTAATGCCTTATGAAACGCTGTGAACAACTCTTTGAGGAGACGCTGTGTAAAGCGCAGCAGTGAACTGTCTCCACCTTGGCAAAAAATCTGGAAGGTCCAGCATCTTTTCTGCTATCGTTCACCGTAGCTGGTCTGAAGTAGAGCTGGAATACATTGCATATAAATGTCTCTCAATAGTGTTTCAACAGCCTGAACTGAATTTTACAGTATAAAGTCAGACATTGTTTATATCCTATTTAGATATTCCAAGACAGCACGCAGGGTGATTGTCTTGGTGGCTGACAAGAGAAATGGCAAAGTTTCTAGAAAAAGTGTCAGGCCTGCAGCTCATCATGAGCAAAAGAGTTAGCTGAATTCCTATTGGCTGACTGTGGAAAATTCCTGACTGGACACATCACATGATATGCTCAGAAAGCCCTTTGGAGGTTTCTAGAATTTCATATGGCGGTGATGGAGCGTTCTTCTTTTCTGGTCACGCCAATGTGTAGGCCCGATCATTATAAATCAATTACACAAAACAAAGCGTTTTAACGCTGTGTTTCATGTGGCGTTAACATGCACCGTAAAATGTGGATGTGTAGCCAGACCCTTAGTGAACACTTCCAATTAGATTTTTTTATTTAGCAAAATTGCATTGAAGAGGGTTCTTTATTATCTCAAATAATGCAATTAAAATGTTTTATTATTGTCCACTAAATTAAGGCGAGCACCTTAACAAAAATCAGTTAAAAGGTAATTAGGCAGCTTGTGCACTTGTCACTTGTGCATGCTCAAGATAGGGTGGCAGCATTATTATTGACGCTGAGCCAACCTTCTTTGAAGGATCGCAGCTCTTCATATGACATCAGCTTTAAGTATACTCACATGAAGCACTCGCATAGACGGATGGTGGATGAGGTTGCGGTGGTCCTTCTGTGTATCGCATGTGATGGAAAAAACCAGGCTCAAGATATGTAATGTGTTTACCTCTCCATTGTCTTTTTGAAAGAAACAGCAAGTTCCAATTTTACGCCTGCAACATGTTGCAGAAAAGTTGGGACAGGGGTGTGCTTACAACTATGATACTTCACTTTTCCTTTTACCTGCACTCAGTGTAATAGTTTGAAGAACTGAGGACAACAACTTCCCATTGTGAACAGGTTTTTTTCCCCCATTTTTCCTTGCCTTCAACTGTGCAGATCTCTGGGATCTTCCTTAATGTATTTTGTGCTTCGTAAAGCAGCACATATTTTGAATGGGAGACAGTTCTGAACAGGATTTAGGCCAGTCTTTAAGCCCACAATGTCCGATTCGGAAGCCATGCAACAGTAATATGCACAGAATATGGCTTGTCAATGTCTAGTTGAAACAATTTTTCTTTCAAGGCTGTCAAAAGTTTTTATTATAGATAGTCAATAGTTACGCTGGTCATGCTGCCTGGCAGTTCCCACAACTAATATCTTTCGATGATATAATGATTGGGTTATTAACTGAATGATGGCACATTTTCTTTCATGGGACTAATGCAAATTACTTGTCCTGTATACTCGTAGGAATTGGATCTCATCTGTGTAGCATCACTGCCTTGCAGTGCAAGGTTTTATCAGTAACATTTTCTTCTTCAGAAGAAATTTCAGAATTTTCTTCTGCAGAATTCTCTCAAGACATGCTACTCTGTTTTTGGTGTATAGTTCATGTTAACAATATAGAGCTTGACCTCCAATTCATAAGGGATATGAAAATTTCAGTTCGCTTAGTAGACCTCTATTGTTTTACATCCCAGGGCTCTCTTGGCAGCAGTTTTGAAGAATTTCGGATAAGGATTATGCATATAGATGTAACTACACTTTCAAAAAAGTAGTCGAAAAAAGATCTGTAATAAGACAAAATGTCCCTCTCTGTATACAAGGTAGAAAGCCCTCAGAAAACCCTGCTACCACGCCTGTTATTCTCAATCTAGCTTTTTAAAAGCAATAATTGTGAGCATTGGCACATATTGCTGTCTAAGGAAGTCATGTTTATGTTGATATTTGCAATATCATATCTTTGGCCCCTCTAACCAATGTAGCCACACCATGCAAATTTGAAGTCAAATTTCAAAGGTTTTATCTGTTGCTTTAAACCTACTTGATTCACTCCACTTAATCATGTACTCTAGTGCTGTCCTATTTTCATTTGCAGTTTTTTCAGCTAGATATCCCAGAGGTTGCCCAAGCATTCAGACATTTCCGTCTTTAAATCACTGAGCATGAAAATATATGCACATTAACCAATTTCATCTGCATGATTTAAAGAAAAAGGCATTGTTAATTATTATCAGACTGCGACACGTGCAAAGAGGATTTTAATACTCAGTTTTAATTATGCCATTGCATGTCAGCTCAAAAATGAATTAGTCAGGTCAAGTTTCTCAGTGTTAAACCACAGTATGTGCCGACTTGCCAAGTGAGCTTCATGACATGTCAGTAAGGGCCTGCCATTCCAGTGCAAGATCGGTTTACCAGTTAGAGATCAGAGATCAGCGTGGTGTTGTAGTCTAATTCTCCAGTTCCCAACATCAGTCTGCAGGACCCCCTGTAAGTGCTGGTTTTTATTGCAGCCAAATTTGCAATCCCAAAACTTTGACAAGCTGTTCATTTTTCTTAACTAGGTATGTTGAACACTCATGAGTTGTGTTTACCATCTCAAGTAATGCATATGCCTGAAATGGAACTAATTTCATCATTGTGGCAAATTTTTTAAAAAGTTTCATGAAATTAAAACTACAAATAATGTTCGGCAGCATAATTAGGAGTCTGTTGAAATCTAACAATAAAGCACAGTTTTTACTCTTCAAAGCATCTTGCTATACAATTTCTGACTGTGGCTAAAGAGGGTAAAAGAGGGACTTAGGAAAAATGAACAGCTGTTGAAAGTTGTGATTTGGGTTGCAGTTTGAACAAAAACCAGCATGCAGGTGGGGGTTTCCAGGGCCGTAGGGCAGAACCACAAATTCATATTGTTCAGTTGTCTCCAATATGTAAAACGATTTTTACTGTTTGGACGACTTATCCAAAGTCTCAAAAGAACCGAGATGAACATCTAAGGAAATGCAGGTCATGCTTGCCTCGGATATAGTCAGCGTGAATGACTCAACCATTTGAGAGAAACGAGGAAAAACCAGTATCCATAGGAGAATTTCAAGGTGAAAACCATTGCTAACCAGGAGGAACATAAAGGCTCATCTCACTTTTGCCAAAAATACCTTGGTGATCCCAAGCCTTTCAGGTTGATTTTTTGTATACTGGTGAGCCATAGGTGTAACTTTTTGGTTGACATTATTAGTCACTTTGCATCTGGCACAAAGCACAGCATTTCATAAGGACATCATACCAGCAGTCAGATATTATGATAATGGCGCAATGGTGTGGGGATGCTTTGGTGCTTCAGGACTGGAGTGAATTTGTCTTCATTGATGGAATATCGAGTTCTGCTCCCCTCCAGAAAATTCTGCTGGAGTGTGTCTGGTCATCAGCCTCTGATCTGAAGCTCAAGAGCAGTTTGGTAATGTAGTATGACAACCATCCAATGCACAAGGGCAAGTCAAAAGAAACAAAATTACAATTTGAGTGGCTTGGCCCAAGTCCTGACACGAACCCTATACGGGCAGTGCATACTCTAAAACCTTCCTATGTAGCCAAATTGAAGCAATACTGAAAAGAGTAGTCAGACAAAATTCTTTCACACAAATGTGTCAATGTATATGTATGATTCTGAGAACCTGTGCCTTTGGCTTTTCCTGCCCTGGGAAGAATCCTAGTCCATTTCTGGTATGTCCATGTTTCCTTCTTCTGGGAAATGGTAATATACTACAGAACTTACTCATGAATGCCAGGTGTTTTATGTTGTGCATATGAATGTACCTCTGTTATGGAAATTAGATTAGTTTAACTGACAGCTTTGCCCAAGCTGATTTTGCAATGTGGCTCTGATTGACAACTTTCATATTATCTGTCAACGCATTCTCATCCGACTTGTCATACAGTGATACTACCTGATCAAGAGTCAATATACGAGGGAAAAGGAGGCTTTTGGAGTCCTTATTTGATGTTTAGGGTTTTGGTTTGAGCTGAGCGTTAGGGGTTAGGGGGCAAGGTTTGTTTTAAACTGGCATCCAATAAAGACGCCATAAGCCTCCTTTTTCGTCTTATATATCTGTCCTTGGTTGTAAGTGCAATCATGGCTATTAAAGGCCATTTAGGTGTTGCGCTCAATTTGTTTTTGCTTCTTTCAGCCAGCCATGTATTTACTGCAACAGTAGGGTGTTATAGAAACCTAATGGGTTAGTATATCAATTGTGTGCCTCTGCTGACAGGATATCACTGCCATAGCAACATAATTGTTGCAATCATGGTGATAGCAATAACTGACTCTGGCGAAATGAATACGTTACAGTATCCTTCTTCAAATGATATCAGCCCATCAAGGCTTTAGATTTTGGCTGATATCTTGGTTCAATATTATGATGGGATATTAATGTGCCAGAAAAACATCTTGCTCATGCTGCAAATTTATAAGACATGTGGCTGTAAAATTTGCCTATTCTTTGTTGTCTTAACCAAAGCGTAGGAGTCATTTATGGTTCAATTATTACCAGCCAGAGTCATTAGCAAAACTGTTGAGACTGTTGGTCTCCAGGCTTATGCTGTCTCCTACATAGCATTAACAAGTTGAAATATTTTGAGGTACAAATTTACGTTTTTCGTTCACATTTTGATGTGTGCAGCCTGGTGTTATTTGTCTTTTATAGATGCCTGTACATTGAATTGAATTCTACAAATGTAGCAATTGCGATGACTTTCAAAAAGTTTCCAATGGTAGCTTGAAATATATTTTCTGATTGGCATTTTGTAGAATCTAGTACACACAAGCCAAATAAGCAGCCCTTAAAGGGTAGGTTTCATTTGGTTTTGAGTTTTATATCATCTGCTTAAGGAGCAATTTAAATGAGCTGTCTTTGCAGGTATTCCTCATAAAATTGCCAACATTTTGAAAGTATAATTCATTTATTTTATAAGAGAACTATTGAACTAAATGTTGTCCAGAGTCCTGACAGTAATTCGGTGAGCAAGTGAGTATGTATTACTTATAACGCACTCAAAATGTTATCTGAGTTTTCCATCTTCAGAACTGTTGTAAGCTGTACCACAGTCTTGAGGTAAATTTATGGAAAATGCATAGTCAACGTTTAACTTTAATGGCGTGTTGGCTGCCCTCTGAGGTCATTCCTGCTCTACTTCAGCTACCTCAGTGTCAGCAGACCTAATGCATTTCTCCTCATTGTTGCAGCGCTGACAGATTGGTCGATGTTCCCAATCAAAGTTTAGCTTCGCATTTATTTTTAGGCATTGTGTATAGTAGTTGATATTCCCAGAAAGGACTTCCTGTAGAAAATCTGTAACAAGCACAATAGTCACAGGTAGACGCCTGGCTAATGTTAAATTAATATTATTGTATTCCCTGGACGCTGGGGAATACTATGGATTTGGCGTGAGTCTAGCTCTTGTGGACATGATAACTCAAAAAAAAAGAACAATTAAACAAAATTTTTTAAAACTTCTTACAAAAATTATTTCAATCAGGAGAGACTCGAGTGAAATCAAGAAAAATTTTAATATGCGCTGAGCCTAAGTAGAATCCAATTCAATTCAATTTTATTTACATATCGCTTTACATGGAGAAAAGGGCAGAGCCCAGACTAATCCCTAATCCCCGAATAGCAGGCAAAAAACTCCCTGTAGGGAGAAACAGCCTCGAATGGTGGTGAGAAAAAACTCCTCATTGAGAAGAAATCTCAGGAGGAACCTGGCTATTCTGGGGAAGCCCATCCTCCCCTGACTGAATAATAAATTGATGGTAAATTGGGGATGAGAGGATCAGGACAGCAGGAAGACAGCAGTCAGAATTAACATGCTTAAAATCAGACAAGTCTTTGGCGCTTGGACTAGAGCAGGAGCACGGCTCAGAGCAGCAGCAGGAAAATCCCCTGAAGAGTCCGGACACTGGTGGCGGTGGTGGCTGAAGGCTGGTGGAGCTGGAGCGGCAGTACGGGAGGTCTGATGGAGCAGGGTGGTGTTGGGGAGGAGGAGGGTCAGCGAACGGCAGCATGAACGAACTAGAGCAGAGAAAAATGACATTTTTTAAAAAGACAGCAACATAACGATTGGCTAGCGATGCGACTGAGGTGTGCCCTGGTTGGATGGAAGAGATCAGCTGCTACACCAGCTGACTGCTCAATTGACAGCCCCAGACATTGACTGCAGAGGTTTATGGGCGAGCATGCGAGTGAATGGAAAGAAAATAAACGGAGTTGACGCGCGCGAGAGAGAGTCCTCCTGACTGAACTTTCGCTAAGCTTCATATGGATGAAAGTCTTGAGCTGATTTTAATCTTAATAAAATTTGTGGGAAAACTGTGGGCCCAATTTTCCATATTTTGGGTTCCTCAGTGTATTTTTTAACACAGGCACAAAATATGATAGCCACAAGCAGATGTGATGACAAGAGCTGCGATCTGCCAAAAGAAGCTGGCTAAGCTTCAATGCAGATACTGTCGCCCTATGTCCGGCCTCTAGTGTTCACTTCAGTGGAAATTTTGTGCGTAATTTAATTTGCTTTATTTTCGTTAAGGCATTCTCTTGTTCACTTATCTGAAATCTTTTTGAGAAAGTTTTTTTTTCTAGTTGTAAGCAAGTGAGCAGGACAGTTGTCATAAGCATATTATTTTGATACCCTACATTTTATGCTTTCAGAATGTAGGTCACTTTACATTACAGTACGTTATTGTCATTTTGTGGACGCCCTTATCCAGAGCGACGTACAACAAAGTGCTTTGACCGGACAAGGAGTGCTGAGAATCCCGTAGGGAAGTACCATTTAAATACCCGAAGTGACAAGTGCATAGAAAGGACATGGCTCAATGAAATACCTGTTGAGGAAAATACAGGGTGTTTAAAAAAAAAAAAAAGGTATACCCAACTTTAATCATCTATTATACTGTAAAAAAAAAAAAACTACTGAATTTTATTGAGGTGCAATATGTCATTAAAAAGAGCTGGTTTTACTCTTTTAAATGATACCCCAACCACGGGTTTATTTTCAGTAGTTTTTATACAGTATAATCGATGATTAAAGTTGGGTATACTTTTTTTTGAAATGCCCTCCCTTATGAAAAAATTACCACAAAATACAACAGTAAAAATACTATAGTGTTGTATAATAACTATGGTATTTTTGTGGAATTACTATAGATATACTGAAGTTGTCATGGTTTTGACCGTGTTTGTGGTTTTTAGACTCTCTTTGTGGCTCTTTTCAGAGCCACTTCTGCTCCTTTAAATTTCGGATTCTTCCAGCTGTTTCGTCAGGCGTGGGCGGCACCTTCCTCTGAGTCTATATAAGCCGGATGTCCGTCACGCCTCCCTCGCTGGAGTGTCTGATTTTAGCTAACACAACAGCCAGAAGATATCTGTAGACAGGAATTGTTGGTGAAATATCTTCGCGTTTCTTTTGTGGTTCCTATTTCTCTAGGGAAATTCCCTTTTTTTCCTTTCCCTCGCTTACCTTTGTTTTGCACCATTTTAGGTGCTTTGTTTTCTCTGTTCCCGAGATACTTCCTCTTTCTCCCTCTCACTTTGCTTCCTTGTTGCGGATGGTTGGGCGTCCTTTTGGAAGCACAAGAGCTGTCTCTGTTGTTTGGTCTGTATCTGTCTCTGTGAGTGTTTTAAGTCCGTGCTGCTCTGGTTTTCTCCTACCGCTACTTGATGGGGAGAGGTAGAGTCTGAACAAATGAGTCTGCAGACTACACTTGAAGGTGGTCAGTGTCTCTGCTGTCCTGACCTTTGTGGGAAGCTCGTTTTACCACATGGGAGTCAGAACAAACCAGAGACGTGACCCTGCAGCACCAGAACGGAGTTAGGGAACCGCCAGTTGACCAGCAGTGGTCAGGGTCTGATGATCTCCTGAAGATAGGCTGGGGCTATCCCTTTGGTTGCCTGAAATGCTCGCATCAATGTTTTGAACTTGATGCGAGCCATGACTGGCAACCAGTGGAGGGCAGTAAGAAGGTGAGTGATGTGGGAGTGATGAGGGAGTGTTTGGGGAGGTTGTAGATCAGATGAGCTGCAGCATTCTGGATCAGCTGCAGGGGCCTCATCGCTGAAGCCGGCAGGCCAGCTAAAAGCAAGTTGCAATAGACCAGGAGGGACAAGACCAATGCCTGAACCAGAAGCTGTGCTGGATAGGTGGTTAGAAAAGGACGGATTATTTGTTATCATGGTGACATAATGGTGACATAAGGTCCCGTCAATCAAAAAACTAGTTTTATTTTTTTATATCCAGTGAAATATATCTTTGGGTGCAAGGGTTTAATGAAAGGTCTTTGGTGCATTGATGTTGTAAATAAAATATCAAATGTGTGCAGGGTATTCACTAAGGGAACGATGGTCATTTTCAAAATTGTGAACTTGTTTACTGTATACTGCATGCTACCCCAGTGTATACTGGATATCTCTTACTATTCTACATAGTAGTATTCAGTGTATTAGCCAGTTTATAACAATATCCATGTCCTGTACTACACAGTCACTGTCCCAATAAGATCACCTGAGTACTGGAGTGACTTCACCATTGATTGTGTTTTATTGTGGAGTGCAGTACTCTGTGAAGCTCTGGCTCCGTACTGTGAAATTTGGCCATTATAGTATGTCATTTGAGTATGTTTGAAGCACAGAAAAATTTCATTTCTATTATAGGTATTCCCTGTTGCTATCAAAACACAATTTCGGAATGAAAAAAGTCAATTTTTTTAATAGTAGAATGAATTAAAAGTTGGCCTAAAAGACTCAGGCTTTTGGGACAACATTAGGATCGCTTTGATCGCAGATTTCTGCATTCTTCAGAGAAGGATGTGTCTTTTCCAGTTAAGTTGAGAAATGAAAATCTGATGGAAAATTCTTTGACTGTAAAAACCTCTCTGCCCCCAAGCAATTACATATTTTTTTTCCCTGTCAGTTGACGCAAATTAAGGCTACTGCACGCATTTCACGTAACTTTTGAGTCTCACTTAATGTCATGTCTGACATTTCAATCAGCAGAGACAAAACACAAAGGGGAGTGATGAAAGTTACCCCCCAGGGTCAAAGCCATTTTTTTTTTCCCTTTTTTGGTTCACCTGGTTTCCTTGTGTAATAATGCTTGTATAACCTCAACCCAGTAATCCACAGTCAAATTCTAAACATAATTTTTTTCATGACAACCAGGGCTATGAGAATTTGTATGCCTCAGTGATGTCACGTGAATGTATTGATATTTATATGGCCATATACATAAAAGGAAAAAAAAAACAAAACAAAACAGAAGTTGAATCTCTCATAATTTTATCCAAATCACACAAATAACCATAATGAATATGATTTTTGTCTCAGGAAGATTGTTCTCTTAAGTGTTGGGAATCGAGGGAAAAAAAGTAAACATTGTAACTAACTCACATCAAAAATTATGTGCTTTTTTCCCCCAAGATGTCCTTTTATTTTTCCTTTTCTTTTGCTCCAGTTAGCTATGTCATGCCCACCACACTGAATCCTGCTGTGCAAGCTTCTTGCGTTGCCCCAACCTCAACACTGAATTTGTGGCGTTAACTGGCAGTCTGCCTGGAGGCACTCTACCACACTGTATGAAACAGAGGACTACCAAATAACAAATGAACAAATGAAAATCAAATTTACATGTGAGTAAATCTGATGTCTGACATCACCTATTGTCCATTATCATGTCAAGAAGCCTTATAAAATGTGTGAAAATGGAATGAAAACAAGCTATATGTCCATGCAACACTCAGGGCGCACAAGGTGCACGCCTCACAGTTTTATCCAATTGTGCAAAGAGGAATCAACGTTGACGATATGCTACTCATTATTTTGAGTGCTTGCCCTCTATGGTATAAATCTGTAAATCTTTGGGATGAGATAGTCTCATGTTATTCCATTGCACAATTCGATAAAGATCAGTGTTACCAACAGCCATGGCTGCTTTTCAAAAACAGCCTCCAATTGCTCAAAAGTCGAGAACCCAGCCTGGTTGACAGACTCAATCCAAGGGATCATTGTGTTGATATTTCCCAGCAGTAGCTGTTTTCAGCATGGGAAATTGGATAAATAATTAAATCATCTCATTCAGTTTTGGATTTATCATTATGGATATATTTTCCAAAGTCCCCAAAAAGAAACTGTATTTTATGGCTGGATTACAAAGCTTCTGAAAGGGGTATGATCGCACTGGAGCACTGGCTTAAATGGGCCAATGCTTAGCTTTTGGACAAAAAATAAATAAAAGTCAATTGCTTTCTGCTTTTTAGAGATATTTCATATTTAACACATGGTGTGCTTTAATGTTGTATACTGTCATCGACCCTGGGGGTTAAGCAGCAGGCTGATGTTTGTTCATGATCTCGGAATATAGTCTTAGGTGCTTAGGCCCCATTAGAGGAAAAAAAAAAATTGCATATACCCTCTTAGACAATCTTATGAATTTAATGTGTTGGCATCCCCCGGGCCAGGGGTTTAGATGCTAGTTGCGATGAATAATACGGAACTTGTAGGCTAAGGAACTGGCAAGAAAAGGGTCAGGCTTTGTTCATGAGATGGTGAAGTGGAGGAGGTGGGTTGCAGAGGTCGTCGGTACCAATTTATCAGTTAAGAGTGCAGAGAGAGAATTCTCTGAAAGTTTGACTGCTGGACAATTGGTAAATGGTTATTGTGTCAAGTTGTGATTGGTTGAAGATTGGAAGGACAGGAAAACAGTGCTTGATTTTGAGAGCCTTTGAGGGGTGATTGTCTTCCTGTTTGAATTTTTTCTGAGCTTCATGTTTTGAGTATTCTTCAACAATGCCCATATACGCATCAATGTTAGACTGAAGCTGGCTGTGAGAAAATGCACACAGGCTCCACAAGTACTTTACGCTATTATCAATGTGCAATGTATTCCTGCAAGTAATGACGCTAATTTTACATTCAAGATGCATTATTTATATTAATACTTTTAATTTCATGGCATTATGTTCTGTTTGTGGTTACCCTGCAGTGAAATTAAAAATGAATGCTGGTTCAGTTTAAGCTTTCTTGCAAGTCATACATCAGGGCCAGCCTTATGCTTCAAGAAGATACCAAATATTGTTTTATTTTATTGGAGGTTTTCCGATTTTTCTCTACTCCGAACACAGCAATACTGTTTTTTCCACTGCTGTGACCTACTTGCATTGACTCAGGAGGGGCATACTTCCAACTGACCTCACTTATACACTTCTATGTGCAAACACTCAACCTATTACGCATGGTTTATGTTGTCGAAGGATAACCGTGCCAGTGTAGTTTTGGCTAGTACTTCTACAAGCACGCGACCAATCTGGATTGGCTTCTTGGGAGTGATGGGACTAAAATTTTAACCGGCTTAACCCCTATTATCCATGGCTAGGGTCAGCCAATTGTTGCCTCGCTCATGCGGACCTCCAGCCACAGCCTGCAGTGGTCTGGCTGGGAATCGAACGCTCGACTATAGTGCTCCCAGACAAACATCTGCATGACCTCATTTAAATGACTTTCCCACTCATGCCTTTGAATTTATGTAGAAAATGCTCACTGAAATAGAACTATGCCCCACATATTGATCCCAAGTAGCATGTAGCGCTGGCTGGAAATGACCAATTTAGGTTTTTTGGCTGGTGGAAAATTGGAATAGACTTGGAACACCCACTTAAAATATTGATTAATTTAAAAATGTATTTATTCTCTGCAGCTATTTGCGGCACAGTATTTTTTTCAACTACAGAATATACAGCGCTAACATATTCAGTATACTCTGGAATAGATTTTAGACGTACCTTTCAGAATTTACATTATTATTTGTGCATTTTTTTGTTCTCTTAATCAGGGGTGGGGAAGACTGCTCCTGGAGGGCTATAGCCCTGCATGTTTTAGATGTCTCACTTCTCTAACGCACCTGATTGCCCGGTTGTCAAGCATTTGTCTCATTGTTGAGCCCTTGACAGACTGCAATAATTTTTATCAGGTATTTTAGCACAAAGTGACATCTAAAATGTGCAGAGCTATGGCTCCCTACGTGCAGGATTCCCCATCCCTGCCCTTAAGCCTTTAAAATTGCCTCGTTTACTGAAATCAGGTGTGTGTCTGCTTGGTTGGAATGAAGGTCTACACCTTTCTGGATAAGGTTGAAAACCTATATTCCTCTTGGTCCTCAAATTACGGTCCTCAAGGTCCAAGAGCTGCTGGTTTTCCACCCTGCCTTTACCTGAGAGTCAGGTATAAAGACCATCTGGCCAATCAGGGGTGGTAAATGTTCATTTACTTGCCTGGGATAAAAGAAAACCTGGGCTGGATTAGGATTCGAGGTCCAGGTTTGAGGATCCCTGCTCTGTTGTATTCAATGTGAGTTTCTCTTCTCTAACACACCTGAATGCCTTGTTATCAGGCACTTGTCTAATTATCAAGTCACTGACAAGCTAAAATAATTTGAGTCTGGCGTGGGTGTACTGAGAGACATAGTCCACACGAGCTCATGCATCTTCAAGAAGGGGTTTCTCCTCTTTTGTTTTCCAAAAAAATCTCCGTCCACACGAAGATGCTGGAACACTATTGAAGTACAATGAAAAGTGCATACCAAATCATAATATAATTTAATGTTAGAGTTTGTAGACCAATCACAAGCCCTAAAAACATGCTATCAGGTGCACACACTCTGGCATCACAAGCCAAAATCTCAGTTTTCCCAGTCCACAGGTAAAAAGCGAAAATGTGTTTCTAGAAATTTTCATCTTCGAAGGCACGTTTTCAGTGACAGAAAATGCAGTTTCCATGTGTATGAAACACCAAAACGCATAGAAAATGCTACATTTTCAACAAAATCCATGCACGTGTAAACAAGGCTTAAATTATGCATGACAAAAGCTCTCCTGAAGCAGGGCTCCCTACTCCTGCTTTCCAATGTCAGGAAGTAATGCAGTTTTGCATAACATGTTTTATGGTGCTATTTTACATCTACTAGTCCTTGGGCGTTTGTTTAAAGTTCATGAATTTCTACAAGGTCAAACTCATATGACAGTGCATACAGGTCTGAAAACCCTTATTGAAATGGCAGGTTTTTGAAGTGTGAAGCTGGAAGTGACATCATAAATTTCGGATAACATATTTAATATGATCTTCCAACCAATAGAAATCAAGAGTTAAAACCACAATTTAATGTTTAGAAATTTTTTTCTAAAAAAGTAAAAACCTTACAACACTCTAGCTGCACAATTGTGTTCACCCTTTGATAATGAGAGCTGTTGAAGTTTTCAAACTGCCTGTCACGTTCATAATCATGTCTGTTGGTAATTAGCATACTCCAGCCATCAATGAAAGTGATGCTGATAACACCCAAATTGAATTCAGCTATTGCAGAAGGACTTGCCAAAAACATTTGCATCCTTTAGGGCTGGGCTATTCAACCGTGTCCAGAAAGGGCCGGTGTGGGTGCAGGCTTTCATTCCAACCAAGCACTTACACACCTGACACCACTAATAAACCCCAAGAGTCTTTGCTAAAGAGCTTGATTGGTAGTATCTGGTGTGTAAGTGCTTGGTCGGAATGAAAGCCTGCGGCCACACCGACCCTTGCAGGATAAGGTTGAATAGCCCTGCTTTAGGGACAGCAAATCTCCACAAAGAGTTACCAAAAAGCTCTAAGATGTTATTAAGTGAATGTTGAAGGCATTGAATATACTACGGATCAGTAACAACGCATTTTTCAATAAGTGGAGGAGATGTGGCCCCACAGGGAATAAATCAGGATGAATCTTGAAGTTGATGAGAGGACAATGAGTAAACTCCCGAGGGATGCTACCTCGAGGCCAACTGCAACATTAAAGGGACTGCCAGTATTTCTGTGGGCTCTGCTAGCAACTGTCCTGTATTTTTGACATGTCTGGACTATGGGTTAGGTTAGCAACTGAAACTATTTTTTTTTTTCCTTTTCTCACAAAAAAGAACACCCAAGCTTGTATAATAATAAAAAGCAATGTATTCAGTCACCGCAAGCCATGTGGATAGATGTGTTGTGTCTGATGAGACATGTTTTCTACCTTTTGGCCTTAAGTTTAAAGGATATGTATGGCTCAAAGACAAAACCACCCATTATCCTAGGTACACCATGTCGGCAGTGCAGCTTTGTGCTTTGGCGCTGTTTTTTTCAGCTGGGATTAGAACTCTGATCAAGATAGGATCTGTTAATTACGCAGTGCTTTTGTATGAAATCTTAATGGCCACGGTCAAAAGGCTGAAGATGAAGATGCTGTTTCACCGTCCAGTATGATAATGACCTGAAGTCTACATAAAGTTAAAATATGCCTGGCTTCAGAAAATGAAAACCAAAGGAAGGACCTCAGTCCCGTTTAAAACCTGTGGAATGACCTGAATAGTGCTGCATAGAGGAGCTCTTCCGGCAGTTTGAATTAGGTGAAAAGCGGCATAAAAATTCAAAATCAGGATGCAGAAAATAACTACACATTCTTAAAGCCAATGAAAATTACTTATGGAGTACCACAAGAATCTGTTCTTGGGCCACTTTCATTTATTCTTTATACCAATGATCTTCCCAGTGTTCTTAACAGAGCCTAGACTATTTTGTTTGCGGATGACACCCCATATTTACTGGTCTTCTGCAAACTTACAAGAACTTTATGACGTCCTTAACAAAGAGCTTAGAGTGGTAGCGGATTGGTTTAGAGCAAATAAACTCTCAGTTAATTCTGGATATGTACTTTTTGGCAAATCAGCCTCAGCTCAGGCCCCCCAGGGTCAGATTTGTCTTGATGGAAATCCCATTGCTTGAGTAAAATATGCTCGATTTCTCGGAATTATTATAGATGAGCAATTAAAATGGAATGAACATATTGAGCAGTGTCATAAGAAAATTAGAAGCTGTATTTATGCCCTGAATATGTGCAAGAATTTACTTTCTGTTGCAAACAGAAAAATGTTATATTGTAGTCTTGCCCATCCCCATTTGCTTTATGGCATTACCCTATGGGGAATGGCACACAAGAAATACTTGAAATATTTAATGACACTCCAGAAAAAAATCCATAAGGATTATTGCTGGAGCAAATTATCATGAATCAACGGCATCACTCTTCAAATGTCTGGGCATACTCAGACTAGAAGATGTGTCTCTTATGGGTATGGCCAAATTAATCTTTGCTTCCACCCATTCTATTTTGCCATGTCTGTTGCTCTCCATCTTCACACCCAATCATGAAGTCCATGCGTGTAATACACACCAGCGTTATGACGTTCATTACAGCCCCATTCGTGGTGACTTTATCCACTGCAGTTTCCTCCAAAGAGGCCCCAATCTCTGGTCGTCACTCCCGCTTGATGTAAAAAATGCACCTTCATTGCCATCGTTTGTACGAAGAACAAAAAAAACACTTTATTAGTTATTATTAAAACCAGATAATGTTTAATGTTTCATATACTAGCCATGCCAAGGATATGTTGATATGTATTTTACGTGTGTGTGTGTGTGTGTATGTGTGTGTGTCAGGGAATGGTGTGTAACAGGGTTACTCATGTTAGTGTGAGTGTGTAAGGGGCAGTCCCACCTTCAGTAGTGTACAATCATTTTATTTTTGTTGTATATATTTGGGAGGGCACAGACGTCTTGTCTTTGGGGTTGTCCTCGGATTTTATATGTATGTATATGTTAATGTGATTTTAATGTACTTATATCTGAAATAAACTTGAATTGAATGGAAATAAACACTTGCTGCTGTTTTCAATGCTGAAGAAACTGCAAGTGTCACTTGGGCCAATCTAGTTTTTCCTAATGTACAACTTTTCTCTTGATTTTTTTTTTTTTTTTTTTTTGGAAGGTTACACTAAAGATTGAAAGATTGACTTTGCTGGTGTTCGTCTCCGGCTTTTTATTTCAGAAACCTGCTCCTTTAGGTAGGCTGCTTTAGATCCACTCCCTGATAGGAAGCATAAACATGCCTAAAAAATGTGGAAAATCTCAATACTACCACAGTTTTCAATTGATGATAGATTTTTAACATTACAATGGCCAGCTCAGTGTACGGAATTTAAACTGATCAGAAATGTGGGTTGAATTAAAGAAGGCATTGGACAAGAGTTGAGCAAAGGAAGTTGGATGTGTAGGAATAGTCATTGATCCTCAGAAGTCACTCTACCTCAAAATATGTTCATAACTTTCATAAACATCGAAGATGATGAAGATAGGGATGAAATATGTGGCTCACAAGTACAAAATACTTGAAACAGACTTGCAAATTTCTGACACCTTTTAGGGAAAGACACATCTGTAAGGTGCGCTAGTGTGTGTGTGTCTGTTTGTGTGTTTTTTTTTAATTTGTACAGAATTACACAAATTTCCAATTTTGAGTATTTGTTGTTGTTCATGGATCTGAATATTTCTAGTGCACTTTTTTAAAATATATTTTCTGAGACATTTACGCATTTGTAATTTCCATATTTTCCTTTTTTTTCAGTGGTTCTTAATAATTTGTATGTGGGTCATAGGAACTTGTTTCTGCAGTTTGAAGTGAACAAGTTGACCAGATAAACACTGTGCTGACCCTGTTCATGCTTTACATGGAATGAGCAGCATTTGTTGCACGTAAATGTTCAGTCCACTTCACGATAACAATGTCTGTCTTAAAATTAGCTCTTGCATTGAGTTTTTTCTTTTTTTCCCTTTTTTTCTTGGAACTCTGCATCTGTCTGTTTCGTGTTGAACTCGGTGGGATTACATCCTGTTTAAGACTTTGTTGATTCAGTCTTAAGTGGAAGACTGTGTTTGTAAATACTTTTCAGTGTTTGATGAATGCTTTGAATTATGTGGCAGTGTTATGAAATGTGAGAGAGCATGGCTGAGGTCAATTATGGGAAGGTTGTGTAGCTGTTACACATATATTTATTTTCTTGTCTTACTTTAATCCTTTTGGAAACTGTAGACTAGGTGGATAGACGGCTACTGTTCACCATGTTGTATGGGGCCTGTGGTCAGTTCTCAATAGAAAATCACTTGTTTCAACTGTGGATCTTGCTGTTCAAAAGTACAGTCTTCAGTAACTGTTGTCAAAACCAACAATGTGATGTATTATTGGTATATGTACTAATGTACCCCGATGGTGAAATTACTTACTCTTGTCTCAAGAAATCTTGCCACCCCTGACTAGAGATGAACTAAAATACTGTGAAAATGGATAGCATTATAGAGAGAAACTCAGAATGTCAACAACTGAGAATTACTGTACGAAATTTAATTAATTAATTAAGATAAAATCTATTTCCTCCTAATCAAGGTTTCTTAAAGATGATTTTGAATGCAATCTACAACATTTAAACAAGGATCGAAATTGTTTAGGTTCATCTAAGTTTTTTGGAAGTATAGGGCTATTGTGTCATAATATTGCTTCCTGTTCCACTGGAGTATAAAAAAAAAGGTGTCATGCTTGCAAATTCGTCTGTCGTCCACAGTCATGGAAAAAAAAAACCAAAGAACCTCCATAAATCTTGTAATGGCTGTGATTCACAAACTAGAAGGCACTCGGAGAGTGCATTACCTTTGCAGAGTTGCAATTTGTTAACACAGGAATTCTCACTGAATGAGCGTTAAGAGTCTAGAAAGTACTCTCTTAACATGCATAGAATATATTTTGGCTTGTGGATCAAGAATTTGAGTTTGAGCTTTACCAAAAAATGTAATCACTTCCTCCTTGGCACTGTATCTATCAAACAGAATTTTTGATCGATATCCATCCATTACTTTTTAAGATATTCCATTAAACGATGAACGAAAGAAACAAACAGACAAACAAACAAACAGCGGTGAAAACTTATCGCAGCTCAACGAGTTATACGGATAAAATATACCTGTGAGCACTGGAAGGGCATTCATTCAAAATTTTATGAAGCATGTTTGCTATTTGAGGTATGTTTTTAAACAATGAAATTATTAATAATGATAAGTGATGTTACGGTGAGAAACAAGCACCTGTCCCCTCGTCACTGGAATATGTCCCCATCATCGCATTGAAAAATAGCTGTTATTTTCAAAAGGCAATAAAGATGAGGAGTTAAAACATTTCATTTTGTGTTTTTTCTTGTTTTCAATTTAATTGTAAAATAGGTTTGCTAATTTCTACTAGGTGTTTTTATTTACATTTTACTCACTGTCCCATTGTCTTCTGGGATTGGGGTTGCACAAAAACCTGGGGCGCCAATAATGATTCAACCTTAATATGATGAAT
Source organism: Gymnothorax javanicus (assembly GCA_029692085.1). Lineage (NCBI taxonomy): Eukaryota > Metazoa > Chordata > Actinopteri > Anguilliformes > Muraenidae > Gymnothorax > Gymnothorax javanicus. The sequence goes on along the minus strand of CM056193.1, from coordinate 179,221,510 downwards.
TTCTTTCTTTATTAAATAACTATATGATTGGTTAATAGCATTGGAAAAGGGGTGCCAATAATTCTGGAGTCCACTGCATGTACTACAGCTGATACAGGGTTCTTCTTGCAGCCAGTCTTTTGTGAGGCAGAAATATGGCAGCCTCCACAAGGAGGCTAGAGGAGTGAGGGTGGAATTCAGAAATCTTGCAGTTAAAATTATGCATTTTGGTGCAACCTTAGCAATCTAATGCTTTGAGCATTGTAACCCTTCTTTGTCGGGCAATTAGCTTATGACTTTTCAACATTTCATTAGTGTAAAACAAGAGAATTTATGTGTTCTGAAATGCATTCATGTTTTTTTATTTTTGTTTTACTCAATAAAAATGCTCGTAAAATGTTCATAAAATGCTGCACTATATCTCGTGATACGATGAGATTACGTAGCTGTTACATTAAGAGGAGTATAGGATCTTACATGATTATGACGCAGCTGTGATGAGCACGATGAGCATGTTTCTGCTTCTGATCCCAAAGATCTGAAATCGATGATCCCTTTGTTGAAATAGCCTTTACTTTTAAAATGCTTGAATTGGCCTGACCATATAATCACAATGATTTTAACTCATAAAATGCTTTTGTGACTAATACACTAAAGAGAAATTGAAATCGTAAACCTATATGTTCATGTCACTTCCACAAGAGGAAAAATCAAGAAGCATTTTCCCTTGCCCTAAGGTTTCGTCATTCAGCCCTGCCCTCCGCAAAACAGATTCCTCAAAACAAATATTTGAGGGAACAGTTCTTATGCTTTCAGTTTCAAAACTCCAGCAGGTGGCCAGCGAGTCTGCGTGAAGTGTCTTCTGTTTGAGTCAGAACAGATTTTCAGAAACATGAAGCACACAAAATGGCGTGAAACTAATTCATAATTACCACCTCTTCCAAGGAGGTCATGTTTTATCTTCGGTTTGTGGGTAAGTACATTTGTTTCTTAGCAACATTACAATAAAAGTTATGGGCAGATTTATGACATTTTCACCAGTGGCTTGCCTTGGCATAACTTTATTGACTTCATTTTGGGAGTGATCTGAATCAAATTCTGGATCTGAGAATTTTTGTAAAGGATTCCTCACCTTTGATGATGGGGCCATTATGTTAGGGGCCTTCGGGGAGGTATGCACTCTCTGAGTGCTCTTGTTCAGTGTTGTAATACCCTCAACAGTGTCCACGATACGATTATCAGATTTACAGCCCTGCCGCTGGTACCAATCAACTGCATTGTTAGTCAAATAACATTACAAAATGCAAAATGTCATCAAATCAAAATATGCAAGGATGTTGGTATTACTCAGATTGAACTCATGTTTATTTTAGTCTCTTTGGCCCTATTCGGGCAGAATTAATTTTTCAAATGACGTATGCGTTTCAATTGCTGGTGTGGAATATCTGTAATTTCATGTACCCGCTTGGACGGTATTTCAATGTGTGTAATTTTCCCTCAGTAACCTATTTCAGAGATGGAAGTGTCTATTGCCTTCATAAAACAGTCATGCACAACTGTGTGATGATGTGACAATGTATGTCAAATGAGTCCCAGCTGAAACGTAAAAGAAATTTGGGATTGGGCCAGGGAACATAGGGCCAGTTTAATTTTTGTTCGGAGAGAGGCAAAATGCCAAAATAAGTTTGAAAGTTGTGTTCTCGACCGCGTGGGTTTCTATTTTTGCAATATTGTGTCACATTTTTCTATTAGTAAGAAACAGGTTTACCAGGACGAAATGCAAAAACTGCGTCGACGACTTAAAAAGAAAATGCGTAGGTTTTAAACACAACCTGTAGTTGGGCTTCACTTGCCCACAAATCCATTCAGACACTGTATCATTATCTCCATGCCAGCAGGTTGCATTGCAGCATGCACTGGTGTGCACAGTTGTATCTTTGGAAAGCACGTTATTGAGCTCGAGGAACATTCAAACAAAATTAAAACAAACCGAGCCTGTGGTATTAATTTGTAACCAAAACTCAAGGGAAAACATCCATTTGTTAAGTTGGATGCCTAAGTTTCCATTTGGATGGGGTTAAAATTGTCAGAGGACATCAATAATGTATATAATTACCTAATTTTCTCCATAAAAACTAATCCTGTCTGAAAAGGGCTTTTGGCTGCAAGAAGAACAATAAAAACCATGTCTGTACACAACCCTTGCCCACTATTTTTACGAAGCAGCAACACGAAAGGCTCACTGATCAGATCAATGATGGGAACATGAGTTGCGTAGTAATTTTGTTGATATGCTGTAATCATCCCTTGATGGCAGATGGATTGTAGATCCAGGCTGTGAGATGACATCATGAAGCCAAAAAAGCTACAAAATGCTATATGTCATCATTTGCGGATGAATGCGATATAAAAATGTTGCTTTGGATTTCTGTCGGCACAGCGCTTGGCGATTTCGGCTCAGTACAATGAGGCTGTGTGCGCAGAGGATTGGGAGGCACTCGTGTTATCTACCTATAGACTTCCTTGCAGTTTGCCATGTTTGGCTGTCGACATGGCATAATATGGACTGAGATTCAGCTCACCATAAAAACAGTTGCATATTCAGCTGTCTCTCCAAGCATGATGCAAACCGGTCCTACATTTTCGAAAATGAGGTGGTATTGAGTTCCTCTTTGGGCATAATAAGGGAAAGTTCAGCAGGCACACAGAGAGAAATTATTCATCGAAATTCTTATTAAGTTTGTAATTAATTAAACCCTGTAGAGTATACAGCACTGTCTGTGAGTGCTTGGAAAGCAACTTTGGTGTATGACTGGGTGTCACTCAGCACAACACTGCGTTTTTGCTAATAACGCTGCTTCATCAGACTTGCCCTCCTTAAAACTGCCCACATGGAATCAGTTGGCTGAAGGAGTCTATTAGATACTCCGTCCATTATTAGCACCAGGACATAAGTGGAGGCTTGAAGTGACAAATGGTGATGCAGGTTGAGCATTTTACCCCAATAGAAAGATGATGTTGAAATGGAATGGCAAAGGTCAAATGCTGTAGCCTGCAGCCTCATCATTCTCTGCATTGACTGTCAACAAAACACTTGTTCAGTTTTATATCCTGGGTTTTATGTCCTGGGTGTCTCCTGACTGGAGGAGGGAAAGAAGGAGGACATAAGTTGCTTGAGGTAGAAAAGGTAAAATGAAAACATTCCTTGTGTGAAATTTTTCTTTCCTTTTCTTTTTGGGAAGGCTGCAATGAGTTTCAATTTGCGCTCACGCCATTTATTAATTTGGGGTTGTGACACTGTATGAATTTCAAATTTTTAATAGTATAAACATGTTTCCTGCTTTACGTCACATTACATTGGGGAGTAAAGGTTCTTTGACGGATCAATGAATAACTCATACAGGGAGTGTCTGAAAAATACTCATGCTGGCAGACAGTCAGGGATCATGCAGGATGCAGAATATTTTTATGAGAAAAAGTGCAAGAAATGTCTCCTTAATACAGCAAACCTCAAATAATATACACCATTCATGCATTCTTCATCATATGTGCTGAAACTTGGAAAAATTCCAATGTCCAAGTTGTCTGTTATATTTGTTGCATTTATGAAATGTTACAGGTACAATACTATTAGTCTATCTACACCATCTATCTTTTTCCTCTGCAGCAAAGAACTTTGGTCTTACCATAAGCACTAAGAAAACAGAAGTCGTGTATCAACCACCTCCATGCCAGCAGGGTACTGTCCTAAGTATCTTTGTAGATGATTGTAAGCTGAAACACACCTTTACCTATCTCGGGAGCGTCCTCTCCGACGATGGGCAATTAGATCGCGAGGTCTCACGTATTTCCAAGGCGAGTGCCTCCTTTGGGAGGTAGTACACTCGTGTATGGAACAGCCACAACATCACAATATCAACTAAGATAGCTGTCTACCAAGCTGTAGTTATTAACACCTTACTTTATGGCTTGGGAAGCTGGACCACATACGCTCGGCATATTAAGCAGCTAGAGTCCTTTCACCAACGTTGTTTGCGCAAAATCCTACATGTAACCTGGCAAGACAGAGTAACAAACCTAGACATCCTTTCTAAATCAGGCTGCCCCTCGATGGAGGGTATGATAAAAAAACGGCAGCTATGATGGGCAGGCCACTTGGTAAGAATGGATGACGACTGGTTACCCAAACAACTGTTCTATGGCGAGCTTGTAGAAGGTCAGCGAAGGATTGGAAGACAGAGAAAACGATTTAAAGACTGCTTGAAAGCATCACTTAAAGATTGTGGAATCGACCTAGAAACTTGGGAATCTATAGTGCGTGATCGTCTTCTATGTCATAAGAGTATCCATGGTGGCATCGAACACTTTGAAGCAGAACGCTCTAATCGCATTACTCAGAGCAGGCTCCGCAGAAAAGATCCTTTAAATGCAGCCCCAACAGGGTTAGTGTGTTATCTCTGTGCAATACCCTGTGCAAACAAGGCCGGGCTTTCTGCACACCTCCGCCTACGTCACTCGGGCTATGCGAACCACAAACCGTCTTCATCGCAAGCGATGTGACTTCCATATCTACACCACAATTGGACAACTCATGAAGCTCATGAGAATGATTGGTCTAGCTCAGGGGTAGGGAACCTTCTCCAGAAAGAGCAACTGTGGGTACAGGCTTTCATACCAACCAGGCTGCTACACACCTGATTCTACTAATCAAGGCCCTTAACAAACATTCCAGAGGTTGATTAGTAGAATCAGGTGTGTAGCAGCTTGGTTGGTATGAAAGCCTGCACCCACAGTGGCTCTTTCTGGAGAAGGTTACCTACCCCTGAGCTAGCTGAATAAATGCTGATGTGGCGTGAAATGCAGCAATCCTTGTTATCTGTGCAATACCTTACATTGTACTCAGAATAGCTACATTTCCCCTTGTGTCTCAATGTACAGTATTTGTCATCAGAATGAATCTTGGTTGCCCAGATTAATCTCCTGACCTGACACTATATCTCCAGATCTCCAGACCTGACTTTGTATATTTGTGAACCGCTAGAAAATGAATCGGCTATAAAAATCAGGCTGCCCCATTACTGGCATGAATTCACAGCAGTAGGCAGACGTCTTTTGCCTTTTTCTTTCGATTGACTACAATGCCGATGAAGGCCAGATATGGAAGACGGTATTGAGATGAGCGTGTGGAAATGATTCCACTGAAGACCTGTGTTTTGATTGACAGCTGTATAGTTCATGGAAAGCTTGCTTGCCATGCAAAGACCACATAAACAAGCCATGCCTGCATGTGAGACCAGTGTCAGTGTGTTTTTTATTCAAGGTCTAGTTAATGTTACAAGCAAAGATTCCTGTTTATGGGGGCATCGAGTCCTGGAGGAATACACAAATGAGGCGTACTGTTACTTGATTTCCCTTCAGTTACCAGCCTTATTAAAGCCTTCAGAAGAAGATGAGCAGCCTACTTTAGTTAATCAACAATTTTAACTAAACAATGGATGGATAAAGCTTCAGACTTTAATTCTGAATTAATTCTGGCTGACGGGGTAGGATGGTGGAAGGAATGTAATAGATCAGGGTGGAAACCTGTTTTCATTTCAGAGTGGATACTGGTCTTTGATTCAGTAGGTTGTAAAGACCCATTCCCTGCTTGTCCTGTCTGTTAGCCGTGGGTAATGCTTCTATTGTGTATTAACGTAAATATATGAGCAGAAATTGTGCAATGCATCATATTTAGAACAATTTCATTCAGATGCGATGAGGGATTGATGAATGAAAAACAATACATTCTGAATGGTAAGAGTATTAATGATGTGAATCAAGGACTTATCACCATTGGCAATGTTGTTTGCACATTTGGTTGCTTTATGGAAATAATCTAAGGTAACATCTATTTAATCATGTATAATAGTTCAGTTACTCCTGAATTTTAGTAAGCGGTCTAAGATCTGTCAAACAGGTGAAGTAACTTAGTCTTATGAATTGATTGCACTTGAAAAGTTTACATGGTTTCCGAAAAAATTTTTACTTCACTACTTACTGGAAATTCATAATTAGCAATTCCTCTGCCTCAGTGGAGGGAGCTGGAACAGAGCAGGCTTCATGATGGGTAAATCTCGGTCAGACGGTGACCGAAGATGGGAAAAGTGGATTGGAAATAAGTAGGACAGCAATAGCCAGAGGTGGGTTTGACAAAATTACCAAAGTGTTTATAAAAAGGAACATTAATCGAGAGCCTGGCTAAGTGCGACGTTTGGCCAACGAGATTATATGGCACCGAGACATAGGCTCTTACGAAGGCAACGATGAACATGCAGACCTACAGATGTTTGCTTGAAGTGTCTCACAATGTAAAATTGTGGAACATGTGTTATGTTTATAATCTCAACACCAGTGTGTAAAAGCTAAGTGCCTGGTGATTATTTCTGTAAATAGATGTTCTCATTCAAACCACAGGTGTTTATTGGATGTTGTGATGGAGGTTTTTCAGATTTGTTGAATAAACGTTAAAACTGAATCTCAACACTGTGACATGTTTAAAAAGTGTTTCAAAAAAGAGTTTAGCATATGATCAGAACTAAAACTGAATCTCAACACTGTGACATGTTTAAAAAGTGTTTCAAAAAAAGAGTTTAGCATATGATCAGAACTTTACAGTGTAGACGGCATAAAATCGGCGAGTTGATTTCAGCAATGGCTGGATTTACGAGATCAGCGATGACAGTAATTTAGCGGAAAAAGTGCTAGTATTTTGGCCATTTGATTTGAAGAGGGGGTGTACAAAGGTTGCTATTTGAAGGGAAAATACAGGGTAAAAGGGAGGCCACAAACAATGTGGATGGACAGCGTCAAAGTTTGTTTGGAGTTAAAAAATTAAGACTGTGAAAAAAGGAAGATTCCTCAACATGAAGATCCATGATGATCGACCTACAAAGAGTGGATGATAAACGGTGATGATGCTGAATATCTGTTTTGCTCTGTATGTTGCTTGCCATGTCAAAGTTTGAATTGTATGAACCTCATTTGGTTCTTTGCACCTAATGACCTTTCACCCCTGCAGGTGAAAAAAGCCAAAGCAAATTCGAACAAGAAATTTTCATGCATCAAGAGATTTAAAGATTGAACAGAAACATTGTTTTTATGTAATCGGGTTTACGTGACCGTTGTCCTAGTCAAATAAACTGAATTAGTTTGTTCGGATTATCCTCATAATTGGTTAAATTGTAATTATTAGTGTGCATTTAGTACAGAAATATATCACACTTTTCAAAACATAACACAGGAATCATGCAGATTGTTTAAAAAATCTAGTTCTGTTGTAGTAGCAGTTATGCTGTGTTTTACCGGACGCTGGTGCACATGGCTTGCGTAAGGTAGAAACCGAATGAAACCTAGAGCAAGAGCAATGACTGTAAAATACTAACTTCAAATAAACAGCCAGAGTGCTTCCAAGGAGATTAGAGGGAAGCAGTCAAAACCACTTAATTATGGCAATTAAATGGCAATAAACTGTCTGGACATGACAGTAAACAGTATTGTAGAATCCCTGGAGTCTGCTTTCTCTGGATTCAGGTGGAGTGAGTTTTGCATTCCTGCTTTGTATGAAATAGTTTTTTTTTCTGTATATATGTCCTTGAGGTGCAGTTTCTATGATTTACATACTGCTGCACTATGTCAAGCACCGTTCTGTTCCTGGTGGAATGTTTTGGAATATCTTGTGGCAGCATTTTGAGTGTGCTGGCAGTGCAGACTCTGGGCAGGTCTGTGACGCGTCTCTGTGTGAACCTCCAGGCTATGATGGAGAGATGGGAGAAGCACAAGGATTGGTGGGAGGAGGCGTCCAGCGATCGTAGCAGCTCCTCCTGCTCCCCCCAGCCTGGGGACACCCTGCCCTGGAACCTGCCCAAGCACCAGCGGGTGAAGCGCTCGCAGTCCGGCTCCGGGGAAGTGCTCGACCCGGCTGAGAGGGCCGTCTTCCGAATCGCAGGTGAGGGTTCCCCTTACACGCAGACTGCTCAAAATGGGCTCGGTTATATGCGACCTTTGACCTGCTTAAGAGTGCACGCCTGCTGAGGCGTGTCCAATACTACACGCATGCGGAAATGCTTGTGTTAGCTGAAACCTGTTTGCACAAACTCATGCGCATACAGACACACACTCTCACTCGCATTGAAAGCTGTCCAGGAGCGTGCGTGTTCCCATGCAGAGTTGCACCCAGCTGCATGCAATAACACATCCAGATGCAAAAACAAACCCTTTTATTCTTTATTTTAGACTACTGTTAAATATGGATCCTAGCAAATTTCAAATGTCACGGATAATTTTGTAACTGCGGTACTTTTTCATGGAGTTCATACTGCAACACCTACGCACACGCACTCCATGATACATGCATTGATACTGTTAGGCCCACAAACACGCACTCAGTTTGCATTACAAACACACCCTCATGCTCAAGCAGACACAATTGCCCACAAACATGCACAGGTACGCACGCATACTCCACAGAACAATGCATGTCTATAAAGCAATGAAAAGCTCCCCTGGATTCCAGTTACAGTCGATACTTCCGCAAAACTGCCTAACAGCTCCAAACAATTGTACAGCTTGATTGTACAGTACACTTGCAAGTGGAGTGCATATACATGGCCATCTGCTTGCAGTTGTTTGAAATCACCTAGCAACCTCAGCTGGATTGAGATTTTTGTATTTCACCTCTGTTGCTTGCGTGAAGACTCACTGGTTAAATGGCTTTTCATGGGACTAGGTGTTTTTTTTTTTAATTTAAGTTTAATCAGTCCATTTGTTTTGTGTTTCAAGATTCTTGATACTGATTCTGCCATTCTGTGGAAATGAGCCATATCTTTTCAATAAAATTCTTTGCCTCGATGCAGTACTCATTTCTGGATGAAGCAGTGTGCAATATGCTTGAATCCTGTATTGACCATAATTTTTCATGTCAAGAAGCATGCGTGGGACCACTAGAACTGTAACAATAGGGCTGTGTAAATGACAACATTCTCTCTGATAGGGAAGATTACAGTTTGCTATCTTGGCAGTGTTGACACATTGTTTTTATTCTCACTGTAGTCCATTCATTCAGTGCCAGTCGTGGTCGCTCATTATCAAAGCATCATTTGCAATGTTATTGTTAGTTTTGCTTTGTGTTGCATGACAGAGGGCCTACAGTCACCAGAATATCGACCCCCTCAAGTCTTAATTGTACCAGAGTGTGACAGTGTGGGATTATGTTAAGCAAACAAAACCAAACTTTAGAATCCGAGAGATAAACAGGACAGATAGCAATGGGAAATGCACAGGCTCGATTTATTTGTCATTAGATGCCATGTCTCTGACCTGCAGTCAGTTTGAATAGATGTGCACTCAAATGTGGAATATGAAAGAAGTGACAATTCCGCTCACAGCTCATGATTAGTTTCAATTTTCCAAGTGCTATTAAAAAAAGCGTTTTAAATATGTTATTAAAGCTGAGCATGATTGCATTGCGCATTCTGTGTTTACTGTTTTGCTGAATTGAAGTAAAATTGCAGAGGGTTGACATTTTGGTTGCATGAGAGTTGAAGAAGTGCATGAATGAATCACTTTTGACTTCTTTCTGAGTTTGTCTCGAAGCTTAACATGGCTGGGCTGGGTCAGTACTTTCTGGTGTGTGTGGTCCTTCAATTTCTCCCAGTGTGCAATTACTTTGCTCAGCAGGGCGGAATTTCTGTGTTGGTATGTGGATACCTGGGTAATTTATAGGTCATCTTAATCATACTGGGCTGTCTTTAAGTATTCGTCTAGTGACAGAGTTGGGTTTTTCTCAGTTGTTTTTAATTTGAATTTTTTTTAATTATTTGGGTGCAAATCCTTTGCAGTTGGTGATTAGTGAGTAGCAGACTTCAGGCAATTACCAGTTGCTGTGCTTCTTCCTCTTCTTCAGTATGCTCTGCCAGTCCTGTACTGGAACTGTGTGAATTTCCTGATTGTTTAGGGGGATCAGTCTTTTTTGAGACTTTGAGACATTACTGATTTTATATTGAAAGTGACATAAATTATGAAGTGGGAAAAGGTAGTTTTAATCTCAGCCTACATATTTTATCTATCGACTCCATTCATCCTTGGACTCTGTAATCTTGCCAGCCATCCACAATGACAGACAAAAAATCCTATGATGGATAGTATCTGACTTGAGGAACAGAGAGAGAGTAATTTAAGATGTTTATTCAGATTGTTTGATGTGTTTTTGTGGAAAAGAAATGAGGATGGACTACATTTTGAGGTGATAGTGATGATTTCCCTTGGTTGCACGAATGATATCTGCCTCACATGCAGAACTCCCACTGTTCAACAGCTGCATTAGGAATGCACTCCACAGTTTTAACTTCTTTGGTTTTACTTTTCTACTACCCCAGATCAGAAAAAAATGGAACGGCATGGAAAATGCACATAAAAATAGAGATCGTGATTTCTATATTTTTTTTTTTTTTTTTTGCAAGTATTTAATGAGTGTTTTGTTTGGTGAACTTATTATTTTTTAAAAATGACTGAATATACATCCATTCCTGCCAAAAACATTGTGACAGGGGTGATTTAGGACTAGCGATGTAGCAAAAAATTTGAGTAATAATGTAATAAGTAATAAACAGCTGATGTCAGTAGGTGATTGTAATCAATTATTTTGTGCTATAGCAGCATCAAAGAAAGGTCTAGTCCTTCAGGAGCAAGTATGGGCCTTGCATCACCCATTTTCCCACAAATTCGTGAGAAAATCATTGAAAGGCATAAAAGCAATGGTCCTCAAAGAAAGATGGGAAGGGAGTAGGATATTTCACCCATTACAGTGCTTAACATAATCAAAAAATTCAAGGAATCTGGAGGAATTTCTGTGCGTAAAGGGTAAGGGAGCAAGACTAAGCTGAATACCAGTGATTTCAGATCACTCAAACTGCACGGCATCAAGAACTGTCATTTATCTCAGTGATATAACCATATGGACTTAGGATTACATTGGCAAACCTCTGTCAAGTTTTATATAGTTACATCCATAAATTGAGCACAGCAGTAGTTCAGGCAGGTCACGGAGTCACGCCTTGCTTGCAAGCCTGTCTTCATTAGTGATGGTGCAGATCGCAAGCCAAGCCCACATTGTCTGACAGCTCAGCTGATTCCCTCCAGACAATTAATTGGTGAATCTTAAACAAGGTTCCCAATTTAAAGATGTTTTACCTGCCTGCTATTGCTGCTTTCTCGGCTCATTTGCAACCTACCTCCGTCCCCATCTCCTCCTTTACATGTTAATCTGACTTATTCAATTACAACACAAATCACTGATGACTTGCTCTGTTCTGTATCCCTGGAGGTCTGCTGCTGCTCTGTCCACCAATTGCATTCACACATATGCATGGAAGGGCAGGTTTTTGGCTCTCCCTGCCTACTGGCTTTTCATGCATTTGCGTGGCAGGGCGGGGAGGCCCCAGAACAGAGCCATGCTGCCAAACTCAAAATATTGCGAATAAATTAGCTGCAAATGATATAATTTGGCAATTTTGACAAAGTGGACCTGACTGAAATGCTAGTTGCTGTGCAAAAAGGAAACCTTGTGTTACGAGTGTCCATAAGTGCCGTTGACATCTCTGGGCTCAGAGACATCTGTGATGGACCGTCACACTGTGGAAATGTGAATTGTGGTCAGACAAATCAATATTTTTGGAAAAATAATGCCACGTGCTTCAGACCAAAGAGAAAAAAAGGCCATCCTGACTGTTTCGAGCAACAAGTCCAAAAGCCATGCTCTGCTATGGCATGGGTTTGTGTCATTGCCTTCGGCAAGGGTAACTTGCACTTCTGTGAAGGCGTCATTAATACTGAAATGTAAAATGAGATTTTGTGGGCAACATACGCTGCCTTCAAGATGACATCTTTCCTGGGGATGTCCATACATATTTCAAGAAGAAAGCGCAAAACTGTGTTTTGTATTCATTAAAAATGCATGGCTGCATTAGAAGAGAGTGCGGGTGCTGGTCTGGTCTACCTGCAGTCCCAGTGAGTTCTTAGTTAAGATCATGTGGCACGTTTTTGAAATGCAGAATACAACATTGAATCCCCGCAAACTTTAAGCCTTTTTTGCAGGCAGGATGGGACAAACTAAAACCTGAAACTCTGAATCGCTTTGTGTCTTCAGCCCCTTAATGTTCAATGAGAGTTGTGAAAGGAATGGCAACTTTATGAAGAGGTAAATGCTTTACTGTCCCAACTTTTTTGTTATTCAATAATCAATGACATTCATGCGATGAAACATCAAATAAGGTGCTGTCAGTGGCGCAAAAAGTGGGTATGCAATCTATGCAGTACATAGGGGCGCTACGCGAAGGGGGGCGCCAAAACAATTGGCCGCAAGCAGGTGAAGATACAAGTTTAGGATATTTACAAGATTATAGAATTTAAAGAGTACTGGAAGACTCGCAATTGAGTGCGCAATATCAACAAAATAAAGCGCATCTCTCACCCCCCCCGCATCTCCCCCCCCTCACTGGGTGTAGGTGTTGGGTTGCATACCCCCCCCCTCCAAAAAAATGGGTAGCTGCGCCCCTGGGTGCTGTCATATTGTTTTCAATGTAATACAGGTCAAAGATAATCTACAAACCACTGCTTTCAGGTTTAATTTTAATTGATCATACTATCCGACGGTTTTCTTATTTGGGGTTGTATCTATATATATAGATTGTGTGATTGTTAGCTCATTGGCACCAGTTTGGAATGATGTCGCTTTCAAAATGATATCCTGTTGTATGTTTGCGAGACATGATATTTACCATGTCAGCGCCTGGAGGCTGTACAGAATTTTGGAAAGCCTGCTGCCCCCAATTTCTCTATTGAGCAAAAAATTCCTGTTTTAGTTAGCCTTTCAGGGACAGGGCATTCATTTCTGTTGGTACTTGCCCACCATTCATCTTCCATCACATCTTCATTCAGAATAAAATTCTAGACAAGGAGAAGATTGGCAAACATTAAATATATTTTTTAAATTGTTGTTATATTTGTTGAAGAAAAGATGGATACCTAACACCTGTATCACCCATGCAAAAAATGTTTTGGCCCCTATACTTTATAACTGGTTGTGCCACCTTCAGCATAGTGCCTATGATAACCATGTCAGTCGTTGACATTGCTCTGGATGAATTTTAGCTTGTTCCTTTTTGCAGAATAGCTTTAATTCAGCCACATTAGACAGTTTTAGAGTTTGAACTGTTTAAGGTCCTGCCATGGCACCTCAGTGAGGTTTAGATTAGGACTTAGACTAGGCCACGCCAGTCTTAGTAGTATTTCTTTCAAGCTATTCAGAGCTGGACTTGCTTTTGTGCTTTCAATCAATGTCTTCCTACAAAACATTATTGATCCAGGTACTTAATCAGTAAGGCATCCCCTCACCGTCACACTAACACTGCCATGTTCGACTGTTAGTGGATGTTCTTTTTGTTGAAAGCTTTGTTAGCTTCACATCAGATTTATTGGTACCTGTGTTTTGAAAAACTTGCTCTTTGGACTCAGCTGTCTGTAGAACATTATTCCAAAAGGCTTTGGGTCATCAAGGTGTTTTATGACAAACGTTAGAGGAGCCTTTAGATTTCTTGGTTAGCAGTGGTTATTCCCTCACAACTTTGCCTTGGACATCACGTTTGCCCGGTCTCTTTATAATGGTCAAATTATGAACGTTGACCTTGTCTCAGACATGCAACGCCTGCAGTTCTTCTGATGTTCGTCTGGGTCATTTAGTGAATTACCAGTAGTGTTGTTGGTGCGCTCTTGGAGGAATATTGGTTGGTCAGACACACCATGGAAGATTGACCCGTTTTCCACTGCAGTTTTTGGAGATAATACAACCCCAATTCCGAAAAAGTTGGGACAAAGTGTAAATGGTGAATAAAATCAAAACGCAATGACTTTCAAATCACACCAGCCAGTATTTTATTCACAATAGAACAGAGGTAACATGGCAAATGTTGAAACTGAGAAATTTTACAATTTTATCCACAAAATGAGCTCACTTCAAATTTGATGGCCGCTACAGGTCTCAAAAAAGTTGGGACAGGGGCCTGTTTACCATGGTGTAGCATCCCCTCATCTTTTTAACACAGAGTGGAGGCGTCTGGGCATTGAGGAGACAAGTTTCTTGAGTTCAGCCATTGGAATTTGATCCCACTTTTATTTAATACAGGCTTCCAGCTGCTGGAGAGTTTTGGGTCTCCTTTGACGGATTTTTCGTTTAATTATGCGCCAAATGTTCTCAATTGGTGAAAGATCAGAATGTCAATGACAGAATCATGCCGGTGAGTAATACAGTGGCGTCTGAGGGCCCGAAGATCACGGGCATCCAGTAAAGGTCTTCGGCCATGTCCCTTCCGAGCAGAGATTTTTCCAGTTTCTCCGAATCTTTTGATGATGATGAGACCTTCAAAGCCTTTGCAAATTGACATTGAGGAACATTGTTTTTAAAGTATTCCACAATTTTTTTATGCAAGCCTTCACAGGTTGGAGAGCCTCTGGCCATCTTTACTTCTGAGAGACTGAGCCTCTCTAAGACATCCCTTTTATAGCCAATCATGTTACACACCTGATGCCAGTTAACTTATTTACTTGCTAAATGTTTTTTTCAGCTGATTCTCCTATATATTAATTGCTTTTTCAGCCATTTTTTGCCTGTGTCACAACTTTTTTGAGACCTGTTGCAGCCAGAAAATTTGAAATAAGCTCATTTTGTGGATAAAAATGTAAAATGTCTCAGTTTCAACATTTGAAATGTTATCTATGTTCTATTGTAAATAACACATTGGCTCATGTGACCTGAAAGTCATTGCATTTACGTTAGATTTTTTTCATTATTTACAATTCGTCCCAACTATTTCGGAATTGGGGTTGTAGCTTGTTCTGCAGTTTGCTGGAGTCCCAGTGCCTAGCTTTGAAAACCTCTCTAGACTGATATATTTTAATACTGTCTTTACTCATCTCTTCTTTTTTGATTGTGGCAGAGTGTGGCAACTATTTTTAAAAAGTCTAATATAACTCAAATGTGTGCTCGTTTTGGTTTTTCGACCAGTTGCTGTCAATAGATTACTTTTCTAGTAAATGAATTGATCATTGAAACGTTGTATTTGTGTTTTATCTCGTTGTCTTTTTCATGTGTTAACCCTTTAAGTGCTATTTGCGGTTATAGCTGTGATAACAATAATCATAATGGCTGTTGATTGGGGCTTTTGCTGCAGTTTCAGCTGTTATATAAAACTTTGGTGTTGTATGGCTATGTACAAAAGGCCAAATGCACTGGGAAGGAAACTGAATTTGTTGGTTATGCAAGGCCTGAAGCTGGACCATGAATAAGACTTTATTTATGCCTTTTTGTTATGCTCTCTGTGCAACACAAAGCAATAGTTGTTTTCTTTGGCATCCCAATAGAGAAGAACGTATCTTTTTGCCATTTCAAAGTCACTGTCTGTCTTTGGGTGTAGGTAGAAAGCCAGCCCTTCTGACATTTCATGACCCCTCAGATCTGAGCTGGCCCCCATTTCTAGCGGTCTAGGAAAGCAGGTGACTGCTGCCTTCAATTGTGTATTTTAATTCCATCAGTATTACTATCCTGTTTGAAGAAAGAAAAGCATCATTATTGGTGGCATTTGTTTGTCTGTCTGTGTGTCTGTCAGCGGTCTATTGTAAAAATGGTTTGATTTAGTTTCAGGAAATAGTCAGGACAGGTGTTCGTCGGGCCAAGGACTGCCTGATTAAACTTTGGATGTTACTGCACTGTAATAAATTTAATGCTGGTTGAACCAAGGAAGGAAAGCTCACCGGCTGCCTTAAAAATGTGAGTTAACTCAACCAAATGTGTATTAATTCAGCTTGAAGATAAGCTTTGTTTTAACAATTGGTGAAAACAATGGATAACCTCAAGTTCAGCTTTTGAAAACATACTAACTTGAGTTCAATATCAGAAATGTGTCATGACGCATGGATTTATTGAGAAGAAATACTGTAAGTTCACATAACTTAATGGGGCTATCATTTTTCAAGTCAAATCTGAAAATTGCTTAAAATGTCTCCCTCGGGCGGGGTACTTTGTGCCTGATACCTCTTGTTCAGTTTTATATTATTGCTGTAATTCATATTACACCTGAATTAATTATGAGAACAATGTGTCAGAAGTGTATTGCAATATTGAATTTCCTGTTCTTACATAAATTTTGGCATATGCAGTGAAATCAGCTTTACAGATGCCCTGGTGCTTGTATTTTTCCTGTTATTTGTACTTTGTATTTTTTCATAATAAGCTTTTTATCATACGGCCCTTTGTACAAAACTCATCTGCCAAACCTTGCATTTCTTGCCAATATATTTCAGTATGTTCCCACTAATAAAGGTTTCAGTGAATGTAGTGCCTTTGAATGCACAGCCTGAAATTACTGTGGTTGTTCCATTATTTCCAAGGTTCATTTTATTTGTGATTCTGTAGAGAATGATTCTGAAAGTTACTGTGCAAAATGATTAGACATTTGCGTGTAAGCTATGCTATAAGATATTTTGAAATTACTTCCTAAATTTTGTTCAATTCTACCACTCTTCCATTTTCTTCTCAGCTGGGCTAACATTTTCTTAATATTGTGATGTGGTTTCCCCTCACGTTCCTGTCTAATTTCTCAATTGAGCTACTTTTAAATACTCCACCTTCATCTGAACAAAAATCTGTGAATACCCTTTGTTATTTCTGCTGGTTGGCTGTGTGCACGAAATGATGCTCAGTAAATGTTGAAATCATTTCTTCTCGCAACAAGCGGTCATATGGTCCTCAGATCTTTTGAATGAATGAATTGTGCCCATACATCAACTTATACATTATGGCGAAATGTTCTGTATGCAACGCATAGTCCATGAGAACATTCTTGATTTATAAACATACTACACTGCCAAAATATGTGGACACTCCCAGGTCTGGGGCTGATTTTCTTGGTTTGGGCTTGGCCTCCATTCTGTTGAAGGAAAATCTTGACACTATTGCATAAAATGACATTCCAGATGACACAGTGCTGCCAAAAGTTTGGGTGGCCCTTTCTTGTTTCAGCATGACTTTGTCCTTGTGCGAGAAACAAGGTCCATTCATGTTTTGTTGTGATTTGAAAAAGAACTTGACTGGCCAGTGTAGAGACCTGACCTCAACCCCATCAAACACTGTTGGGACTGTGGAAAGCTGAATGTTAGCCAGCCCTAATTGCCAAACATCACTGCCTGACCTGCAACATACTTTTCTGGCTGGTGTAGAAGTTAATTTCTGCGACTGTGTTCTGTGTTCTTACATCTAGTGGAAGGCCTTCCCTCAAGAGTGAAGGCCATTGAGCAGCAAAGGGCAAAATCACTCCATATTAATGCTCTTGATTTTGGAACATGTCAATTTTAGTGTGGTTGATGTATTTTTGGCTACTAAGTATATAGGAAAGAGTATTCCCTATTCCAGGTAACAGTATCGAGTGACTATGCCGAAAATAGGGTGGTCAAAAACAGTTCAGAAAATTATCAGAAAGCATATCTTCCAGGCCCATATTTCACATATAATGTCATAAATGCGAAGGAATAAGCAAATAACAACTTATATATAACTCGTTTGCTTGAAGGTGATGCTTTTTGAAAATGAGCCTCCCACTTTCCGTGTAATCCCACTCTGCGGAGGGAAATGCTTTATTCTCTGTGTGAATTTAAAATGAGACCTTTTTCTTCAGAAGCTTCAAACTAATATTTTACAGCATTTGCACAGTAAAACCAACTTGCTGGAGGCGTGTAGGCCTACTCATAGACTTTGTTATGATATGGAAAAAGTTAAATGAATAATCTCAAAATGTTTTTTTTGCCTAATGTCTCCATCAAAAACCTAGCTGTCCCATGACTTCAGAATTCCTCTGGATTCCAGTGAGGTACATGTCTGCATTCTCTTTGGGGAGAAAAGTAACAATTCATAAAATTTAATGATTTATTGTACAGTGTTGACAAGATATATGTATAGAAGTACATACACTGGACCACTTATCGCTGACATATCAACCAGCTTGATGTCTTTTGTAAACGTTATCTAAGTACCGTATGGTTTCACACTGCAAGCCAGAGTACCCAATTGTGATCTGTTTGCTTAGTGCAAGATTGGAGGCATAAAAACCTCCCTTGTGCAGTCCCAACTGAGGCAGACTGGTCATGTGATCAGAATATGCGTTAACTGAATTCCACAGGTCCTCCTGTGTAGCTCGCTCCATGATGGCAAAAGAAATGTTGGAAGACCCTGGCTCAGATACGAGGATAAATACTGAAGGATAATTTAAAAGCACTTGATATTCCTGTTCATACATTTGAGCAGGGCACTTTAGTTTGCCAAGAATGGAGGTCTGAATGTTGTCATGCAATTGAGATAGATTTGAGAAAAAAAATAATCTCCAGCATCTCAGAGAACTGAGGGAGAAGGGGAAATCTCAATCATGTCATGCCAGGTGCTTCTTGCTGTACTTACTCACGGCTCTGCCATTTGCGGACTTGTGGGCAAATCAATGGCTGGGTTGAGGTCTCACGAGATGCAAACATCAGGCTTAGCTGATAGACCCTCATTTGTTGAAATCGAGAGGAGAATCTATCATATTTGTGAAAATCTTGTTCAGATTAATTTTACAGGTGATATACCCCTGAGAAATCATGTTGTTTGAATTGGCATTAGCTTATTTTCAAACAGTAGGCAATATGCAGGGAAATCTGTTACAGATCAAGCATGTCAACAGTATTGAAAAAATACCCATTCTGAAATCAAAAATAATTTATACTCCAGTGTAGAGAAGTTCTTCTTCAAAGTTGGTTTACTGATCTAGCCATGCCAGAGGGCCTTTTGCCAGAATAACTCGGATGAATCAAAATTGAACAACCGGGATGATGTAAAGACACAGGGAATATAATGTTCCTTGTGGGGATATTTGGAAAAGTTAGTTTTGCCAGATTTTTTCAAGCTATTTACCTCCAGCAATTTGTGTAGAATTTGGTGTCTGTCTAAGTATCAGCTGCATTGTTTTGAGGTCCTCTAAAAACGCAGAGGTGTATGCTTAAGGCCATGCACGACGCTGCAGGGTCTGTGCATTTTGGAGTTTCTGAGACACTCCACCGCCTCTGCCATGGTTTCCTCTGGAGCCAGTGAGGAGGGACGGTGTGGAATGTTTCGCCGCTGTGACTGCTGCGTGGCACATAAGGGTCCCCCCGGTCATTTCCATGCTCTATTGCAAAAGTTTCCAGTGGGGGCGCCAATGAAGAGGGTGGCGGCGAATGTAGTGGGTTCGCTGCCGCACGTAGATGGGGGATGCAGCTACAGCCTCTCCCCCATTGACTACTTCTCAAAATGGCCAGAGGCAACACCCTGCTACAACAGGAGGCAGAGAAAACTGTCTTGGTGGAGGGCATGTCCAGCCGCTTTGGCAGGCAGGAGACTATTCATAGTGACCAGGGAAATAATTTTCACTCATGGATGTTTGTTCTCTACGTGTGAGCGTCTGGGCATGCAGATGACACGCGTCACCCTCTTGCAACCCTAGAGTGATGACTTGGTGGGAAGATTTCATCGAACCTTGGGCCAGCAGCTGGCCATCCTCACTTTGCAGCATAGGAGGGACTGGGATGGCTACCTGCCACCTGTGCTCATGGGATGCTCCACTATGGTTCAGGAGACCACACTCTACTGGCCTGCCCTGCTCATAGAAAGAAAGAGCTCCTCACCAACTGAGTTAGCGTTTGGTCGGCCTCCTAATTTTGCAGACACTCCCCCAGGTCCTGAGTACACCAGAACGCTTCAGGAGCACCTTAATTCTGACCACACTTTATTCCAGGAGTAGCAACAGAGTGCTGGGGTGTGGCAAAAGGGATCTAAGATTTAAGTCCACAATGTACACACTTTCTAGCTGGAGAAGTGGTCTAGGTTTACAAACCCGTGGGTGGGTTCTTGCAGAGTTCTGGAGAGGTTGGGGGAAGTTGTCGACAAGGGGCAGTTCCTTCTCAAGGGGAGGAAATTGGTGCTCTATAGAGACTGGCTTGCCCCTTATGGAGTGGGCTCTTTCACACCAGCTTTGGGGAAGGCAGTATCCTCGCTCCAGCCTCCCTCAGCGCACTCCCCTGCCATCCTCACCTTGGTATCTCAGGGCCCCAGCGGTTTTGTCCCCAGCCCCCTCACTCTTTCCCCCTTCACCCTTGTTCAGGTCCTTGGACTCAGAGAGCCACCCAGTCTTCCTCTGGCCTCCCTCCAGGGTCTGAGGTCTTAGTCCCAGCTCCCTTGTCTCCAGCTCTCCAGCTGGCACATCCACAAAAGCAGAGATTTCCAAGATGCTTCAGAGACTGTTTGTTCCCTCTGGGATGAGAAATGATTGGAAGTGAGACCCTAGGTTCCAGGAGGAGGCAAGAATGCGCCCTGGTCTTCCTGGAAGTGAGAGCAGTCCACCCGGATCCTCCTAGTCAGAAAAACGCACTTTGTGATAATAGGACTGTAGTGGACTTTGATTATTTGGGAAAAAAAGGGTTCAAGCCACCTGGCGATGGACTACTTGCTGAGTATGGTGGTTTAATGCATTTTCTTTTCTCTTGGCATTTTGGGGATTGAAATGTGGTTGCATTTCATGTAGTTCCTGACCTTTATGTAGTCTTGAAGGAATTGTGTTATGAGTTATCTGGAGAGGAGAGTTAGTTTGTCCCTCGACGGCTGGGGACTTAGTGATGGGGGGGTGCAGTGACCCTGTACAGTTCGGAGTTCGGGCGAGAGGGGGCGCGGTTTGCTCTGTTTTGGGGGGTATTTCCTGGGGTTGTTCCTGAAAAAAATAAACACTATTTATCTTTTTAGAAGGTTTTCACTTCTGTGTGCTTGTCCTGTGGTCGGAGGAGTTCATATACTGATCTTTCGAAAAGTCAACTTTAGCTTCACAATACTTTTCAGTTCTTGTTGTTGAATCTCTATGAATTTTTTATTGGCGGTCATTCATTCATTCATTCATTTTCTATACCCGCTTATTCCTCACTAGGGTCGCGGGGCGAGCTGGAGCCTATCCCAGCTGACTACGGGCAAAGGCAGGGACCCACCCTGGACAGCTTGCCAATTCATCGCTGGGCGCACACACCATTCACAGACCATTCACTCTCACACTCTTACCTATGGGCAATTTAGTGTCTCCAATTGACCTAACATGCATGTCTTTGGACTGTGGGAGGAAACCGGAGTACCCGGAGAAAACCCACACGACCACGGGGAGAACATGCAAACTCCACACAGAAAGGCCACAGGCCGGATTCAAACCCACAACCTTCTTGCTGTGAGGCAGCAATGCTAACCACTGCGCCACTGTGCCGTTAATGGCGGTCATATGCTGTGAAATAATTGTAGCCCCCAGATGAAGTCGGGGCTACTATGGATTTGGCCTCATCACGCGTCCGCCGCTGCCGTAGAGATTTCCTTGTGGATGGTGTACAGGCCTCAAATTTAAAGCCATTTCTTCTATATTTGGTATGTTTATGGGCAGTGGTTAGGACACGGCGCCTATCGATTTTGGTTGCCACGGTAACATAATTCACTAAATAATAGATAATTTTGTGTCAAAAATAAGCCAAAATGAAAAATGTGGGCGATCGGGGGTTACATCCATTGGTCACGGGGCGACCGACCTGTCTAGTTGTTCATTCTGACTCGGTAGCTTTCAGTAAACTTTCTGCACCCTTAAGGACTGTAGAAAGAGGTCTATTGACATGAAAAGGGGTTAGGGCCATGGTCAAGTTGACACTCATGTAGCTACATTCTTTTTTGCCTTTGAGCAAGCATATACTTCAGGGTTCAGTCCAGTTAAGAGAAGGTCATATATTAGTTCTGAAAAGTTTGAACATGTTCAACTCACCCCGGGGCTATACTTGCTGCGAATTTCTGTGGTCAGCTGTGTAGTAAATCACCAAATATGCCACCCGAAAAACATTGTTTCCAGTGAATTTCAATGATTGTGAAAGAGTGCCTGGAGGGCTGCATAAAGCACATTTTCACTGACCTTTGGACACGGTCTGCTACAGAGTTCATACATTCTACCCACTGACATTTCGCCAGCTTTTAACCCTGGAGTCAGTACCGTTATCATACACTGTCATAAGTCTTATTTCAGGAAGTTGCTCTCAGTTTTTGTTAGTTTTGGTAGCTTCTTTTGTTTTTTAGAGCCAATACTCAATTCTCTCTAAATTAGTGGAGTAGTTGTAACACCTGTATTTTACTCATGGGCTTTGGAGGGTGATGTAGGGTATACATCATTTGATGTTATGTGAAGAAGTCTTTTCAATGTGGACCTGAGTAAGCTTTGAGGAACACGATTAGTGTCCTTGGAATTTTTCAGGCTAAACATACTTACAGGCTAAAAACTCTAGCAAGTTATCTGTCGACACACATTCACTTTTCACCTGAGGTAGAGCTCCACCACAGCCATAGTGATTCAGCAAAACATACAACCTTAGAATTGACAGTTTGGCTTTATGTGGAGCTAAATCATCAAATTACTTAATGGAAATCGATAATGTTAAATTTGGGAAGGAAAGAAATTGTAGTCATGTCATTTTCAGCCCTCCTTCACCCTTTCTGTCTCACTTCTCTCTTTCCTACTGATTGCACATCATCATTCATAAATTCTTGACTTTGACAGTGGGTTACAATATTTTTTTCAAATTTGCCTGGAGAAAAAACATTTCTGTCACCCCCCTCCAGCAGAAAATCATGAGTGACTCCAAGATTAATGTCATTGGTCATTAAAATGCCTGTTTGTAAAATATTGTTGCAGTCATAAATTTCAGCACAGGGCCTTGTAGCTCGTCTCTGGTGGCTAGCTTGGACACGAGAGGTGAGAGGCCAGCCGTAATGTGGCGGGGTCGACGGGTTCTTACCGCGAGAGGCAATGGCCCGTCTCTCTGTTGATCAGGGTCTCGCTGTGATTGATCTTTCCTTCTGTAACTCCTCCTGAGCAGTGCTCCAGTGGCCCCTGCAGGCTGGCTCTTGGCTCTGTTAGAGGTGAAGGATGGATTTCAGGCATTGGCAGTGTTGACGAGCGGAGAACTGCATCAATGACCTGTTCATCCTCAGTGAATGGGGCAGCAAGAAGATTTCTGGTTTAATTATTAGTTCCCTTTCTTTGTAAAATTTGTATGTTTTCCCTGAGTTCATATGGGTTTCTTCCCACCGTCCAATGAGAAGAAGGCTAATTGTAGGCTCTGCGTTGCTCATAGAGAGTGTGTGAGTGAATGATATGGGTGTATTGCATTCTGGAATAGGCTGCAGGCCTCTGTGGCCCTGACCTTGCTGGCAGGTTAAGTAACATATGGATGGATGAAAACTATCCCCAGTGCAGATTCAGTGAATGGTGCTTGGCGGGAGAAATTACTGTACGATGATGTACTATGTAACCAGATCTCTGGCCGCATCACTTCCATCAACTTCAGATGACATCAAGATGGGTTCAGCCAGCTGTCTCAGATTTACTCTCCCTTGTCATGCTAATTTCCGCTTAGAGACGTAGTGTGTTGTTACTTTTCATTTTTGCTGTGTGTTAAATAAGTGCTCTGCTTCACACCTCAGCTGGCAGGTTGTTGGAATCCTTGTAGCGGTTTTTTGCAGATGTTTGAATCGCAGGGGTCGTAAAAGTCCTGCATTGTCTTACTTCAGCCAGCTGATTTAAATAATTAGTTTGTCCCCCGGCTGAAATTTGTTTTATTTTGCAATTCCAGGTAGACTTTCTGAACTTGGATTGTCCACCTCTGCCTTTTAGCGCTTAGCAGTGGCTGCGTTGTGAAAAAACAGAAAAGCTTTCACTTTCTTTCTCTTTGTGCGCTTATTTAAGTACATGCTGAAGGTATTAGTCATCTAATACATTCATGGGATTGAGTAGGGGTGGTGACTAATAGTGAAGAATCTCAATCTCTGTCTCACAGACTTATAGAGACCATTTTATTTGACAGTAAAAATTTGTCCCCTTGTATAGCATGTCATTAAATCGATTTTTGAAAGCCATCTGCAATGCAGAAGCTGGGAGGGCTAGGTGTGTCCGACAGCTGTGTGAGCAGTTTTAGCCTTCATACTTTCCAGGGCTGGGCACTGTAGCGATAGCCTGAATTTCCATTTTGGGACTTGCTGACCTTTGACCTGAGGGCGGTGACTTCTATTTTCTCAGCCCCAGCGAGCTCTGGCGTGCTTAGCCCCAAGGTGTGCAAATAGCTGAAATCGCAGGTTGTGTCACACGCACTGGTGACCTCCATACACAGTGCTCTAATATGCTGGGAATGTTTGACATTTGGCCCTGGGAAGGTACCGTACGGTTTCTTTCCATGATTCAGGATCCCACACAGCCACCTGTTTTGAAATGCCGAAGGCCTTTTTGATTAGTAGATGGATTTGTGATAACAGTAGAACCACGTGATCAGATCAGGTGTGGCGTAGATTGTGGGCTGGAAATAGTCACTCCTTTTAGATCTGCTCAGGGCTGCGGTTGTAAATATGATGACGAGGACCTTTTCCTGCATTTCTGACTGCTGTTCAGAGGGTGGCTGTCTTGATATGCTCCCTCTAGTGGCTGAAGTGGGTCAGCGCAGCAGTATAGTCTGAATCTCAAGTGTACAATGAAATACTGTAGTGCAAAATGACGCTGTCAATTGTAAACACTGCTGTACAAGGGTAACCCAAATTTTTGTTTGGAATAAATTGCGTGCCCCCCTCCTATACATAACAAGTCAGCAGTTAGCAGTGAGGTGGCATATGACTCTCTTTGCATTTGTTGTTATTCTGCACCCTTGCTGCGTTGGTCCCTTTTTTTATTTGAAGAGCTTTTATGTTGAGGATGCTTTTGCATTCCTCAAGTGAGGATAATTTACACTTTAGAAGAGAGGCTGGTGCAATATGCACACAGAAGCAGTCAAATATTTTTTTAAATTTTCAGTTTTTTTTTTTCACAGGGTTTTGGCTGGAGCAGCAATACGGCTCAGCTTAGTTTTTTCGGTTGCTGAAGAATCCAGCCTTTTCTTAGTAGGTATTTATAGTTTTTTGAAAGCAGCTACTACGGTTTCATTCCGGTGGAGGGGATACTATATGTGATGCAGTGCTTTTTGGTGGCAATTATAAGAAACTCTGTCCTAAAATCACATACCCTTGCATATTATTTAGAAATGAAGGAGATGAGTTCTAGTGTAAATAGTGGGAACAGCCTCCAGTGAACCAATTATAGTCATGTACTGCTGCTATTCAGATGAAGTCACAAAACATAAGTCTGGGGGGAAAAATATGTGTTGCTGACAATCTGCTGCACTGGATTTTGTCTGTGGGGTCTCCTTTTGTTGCCATGCCGATACTCTGAGCTAGCGGGTGGGGGAAAAATGCCAGGCCCTGTCCTTGACAACACCAACCCACAGTGCCTCATTGTCCATGTTCTAGCTGTGTGCCAGCTTAGCCTGTGCTCCGTGTGCGTGGGGCCTGGGGGCTAGCTATTCGCACCCAGAGCCCTTACCGCAGAGATCAAGGGTAATGCCCCCATCTGTGCACACGTGATCCCTCATTCTGTGTGGCTCTGCCAGGAGAATGTACATAGAATTTTACGAGGCAGTCCGTGAAAACAGACTGCAGTGCTGGCAGTGTCACCTAGGGGTCAGCACTAAGTAAGAGGCTGTGCCATGGTTTTCAGTCAAGTTCACTTTTGCTTATGGATGTCTGCTGTTTTTTTTTTGTCTATTTATTTTTTTATTCTGCCCTATTTTATTATTCCATTTTTATTAATTTTATTGATCTATTTTTGTTTTTATACTTCTGCTTCTTCATATGGTGTTATGTTTTTAGCCTTATGATTGTTTTGTTTTATTTTTGTTTCTATTTCTTGCCTGTTGTACAACAGATTTCTTGCTTCTCTGTAAAGCACTTTGGGTCAACTTCTTTTTTTTTTAAATGTGCTATATAAATGAATGTGACTTGGCTTGGCTAAGTAAGTCTCCAGGATTCTCCAGTTGATGTCGGTACCCCTTTGAACTCAACTCCCTCACTTGCACTGTTTTCCCACTCCATGAGATGGCAGTAGTTTAAGGTAGTGTTGGGATATGGATGTGGAGCACATTCCTAGAGCCCTGATTGGTGCCATTGGAAGAAAAAGTTGCTTCATAGATTGGGGGTTTTAAATAAGCTTGGGTTTTCAATGTTTTGAATTGTAGGATCATTTTAAGATGGTCTTTAATGTCAAAATAACACATCCCATAGCTGTAAAAATGTGGCTTTGATTACAGTGTCTCTAATTTTGACTAATGTCTGATTTTCCTTTGAAAGTTCCTGTGCAGTAGCCGTTTAATGTAACATGACTGTAGTAGCTTCAGAGCATTAAGATTATAGTAGGAATTTATTCATTCGGAGAACAGAGTTCTCAGTTCATCAGTCAGAGTAGACCACAGGGATAGTACAACAAAATAAGACAGTGATTGCTGTGATGATATCTTCTTGCAATGAGAAATGGCCTGTTTTTTCATACTGTCCTAGTTTTACCTGATATACAAATACAGCTCCGTTTTGTAAATTTTGGATGGTACAGAAATCACAACTAAAAAACAAAATGGTGATTTGTCAATTATATTGTTTTTAATTGAAAATGGTGCAGTACAAAAATTACATATTTTACCTCATCAACTTTTTGTTGTTTTTTTTTTCTTAATATTTTAAGTTTAATTTAATTATTTATTTATTTTTGGAAATGCACACACATTCTGAATTTGATGCCTGAACCTTAGACCTGTTCTAAAAAAGTATGGGTGGGGGCAAGCCGAGACTGGGGGGAAAAAAGGTTGAATGGCTGTTGAACAGGTGACGTGCTTGGGTATGAAAGAGGGACCCACGAAAGGCCCAGTTGTTTACAAGCAAGGAGGCTCGTCACATTGGGGAAAACTGTATCATTGAATTATCCAGCTGTTTAAAATCAAAATATACCACTGTAATGTTGTGAGGATTTTAGGGATTTCACCCTCTACGGTGTGTAGTGTTTTTAAAATATATATTCATGGAATCTGGAGGGCCAGGTTCTGTGCTTGTTGTGTTAGTGTGGCTTCTGAATTAGGTATTGCAGCTGCTAACTGGCCAACCTGCAGTGTAGACCTGTCTCCTG
The DNA here is from genome assembly GCA_029692085.1 of Gymnothorax javanicus. NCBI lineage: Eukaryota > Metazoa > Chordata > Actinopteri > Anguilliformes > Muraenidae > Gymnothorax > Gymnothorax javanicus. The sequence continues at coordinate 179,194,346 of CM056193.1, read as the reverse complement.
TTGAAAAATGCAGTGCTTAAGACGGTGAAAACCCTAGAAGTCTGAGCGTCTGAGGACGTAAATCAAGAAAGAACTAGATAACGCGGTTGCCACAGGGACCGAGTCATGTATCTCCCCGATCCCCAAATTTTGAACAAAATGGCCGCCTGCAGCCATATTGGACGTCCGAAATTGACGAAAATCGGTCTTGAGCATTGTCATGTCTTCGCCTGTGTAAAATTTGAAAACATTCTTGTAATAATTGTGGCTTCCAGAGCCCGGAATATAAAAAATTTCGGACAAAATGGCCGCCGGCTAGCCAAATTGGACGTCTGAAATTGACGAAAATCGGTCTTGAGCATTGCCATATATATGTCTTCGCCTGTGTAAAATTTGAAAACATTCCTGTAATGATTGTGGCTTCCAGAGCCCGGAACATAAAAAATTTCAGACAAAATGGCCGCCGGCAGCCATATTGGACGTCCGAAATTGACGAAAATCGGTCTTGAGCATTGTCATATATATATCTTTGCCTGTGTAAAATTTGAAAGCATTCCTTTAATAATTGTGGCTTCCAGAGCCCGGAACATAAAATCTCTGCGGCGGCAGCGGCGGAACTAAACCATAGTATCTCCCGACTAACAATCCTTCAAAATTGGAACAATCGGTGTCCTCACTTCTGCTGAAGATTACTTGGAGGGCTGTGTTGTAGAACAGGGGTTAACACATTCCTGTCCCAACTTTTGTGGGGTTTTTTTTTTTTTTCAGTAGTGTGCCGTGGTGATTATATGCTTAACAAAATGCAAATAAATCAGAAACCAAATACAGTTCAAAAATTTATTTCATGTAATATTAGATCGTTTAGATGAAAATCAGCAAACATAACAATATATAGTAAAAGTAAAAATAATGTCTTTTTGAGAGAAAAAGTAAACATCTAGTGTGACCATCCTTTGTTTTGATTACAGCATTTAATCTTTCAGGCATAGTTTTCACATATTTTTTTATTTCCTTACTTGCTAAACCAATCCATACGGTTTGAAGTTCATTCCAAAGAGATTCTTTCGATGTTGCTACAGATTTTCTCAATTGGATTAAGGTCTGGACTTTGAGTTTGCCAAATTATGACTTTTATGTCACCAGATGTTTCTTCCTTACTGAGAATTTTTGCACAACTTAGAAGTGTGTCTAGGGGCGTTATCTTGTTGAAAATAAAATCCTTGACCAATCAGACTCTTTCTAGATGGCAATGTGTGCCTCACAAGGATGCTGTGATACTTCTTTTGATCCATGATTCTGTCGATTTTTGAGATCACTGGCTCCTTTCGAGCACACTAAACCCCAAACCATAATATTACCACCTCCTTGTTTCACTGAAGGGGTTAAACGGTCATTTGAAACTTTCTCCAACTCTACGGCACACATAAGTTCTGCGTTTGGATGAGAAAATTTCAAATTTTGATTCATCAGTCCAAAGGACTTGTTCCCAGTCCATTGGTGTCCAATCCTTGAATTTCTTGGCAAACTGAAGTCTTTATTTGACTTGACAGCTCTTGGCCGCAGCATGATCAATCAGACCATTTTCACACAGGCGTATGGAAATAGTAGATCTTGATACTTTCATCTCTTCACTTCTTGCACTTTTAATATCATCACGGAGTTGTGCTGTCAATTGCCAATTTTCACTTGTCATGCACCAGGGGTCCCCAATCTTTCCCAGAAAGGGCCGATGTGTGTGCAGGCTTTCATTGCAACCAAGCAGCTACACACCTGATACTACTAATCAAGCTTATTAGCAAAGAGTCCAGGGGTTGATTTGTAGTATCAGGTGTGTAATTGCTTGGTTGCAATGAAAGCCTGCACCCACACTGGCCCTTTCTGGGAAAGATTGGGGACCCCTGTCATACACGGATAATGAGCATCAAGGCATTTAACCGCCGTTTTGCACCTCTATTGCCACTATTTTTCAGCAACCCAGTCTTTTTGAAATGCTTGATGGTGTGCCATGGCACTGGTGATCACTGTGATGGTGTGTCACTGTGCCATGGCAACATTTAGCGTTTTCAGCAGCATGTAAGGCCACAATGCGGCTACGAACAATCTCAGAGAGCTCCCTCCATCGTTCCATCAGGTTGAGCACTATGACACTGCCCAAAGTTCATGTCACCTTATATACTGGAACAACAGACCATCAGAGGTAATTTTGCAGAATAATGTTGCCTCAAACCAGTTTAAAATCTTTTTTTTTAAGCATCAATAATCATGGAATGTGCCTTCAAACATGCCTTCAGGCTATGCTAGAGTCAAAAAAAAAATTGCAACACCTTTCAATTGTTATGAAAATGGATCTTTTCAGTGTTTTTTTTTATTCCTCATATTTTTACCTCAATATACTTGTGGGAATGTTACATGTTTTTGTTTTCATTGCTGACGATAGTATTTTTCAATACATTTTCAACAACAACATTTTAGAGAAGTAATATATTAGGACCGCTTTTTGATGAAAGTGCTGGTGTATAATCATCACTGCACACTACTGTACCATTGGAATGAGTTATTCCAATAAGCAATAAAGGAGAGAAGGGAAAAAATGAATTATCTTGTCTTTGCCTTTTTTTTATGCCCCCGGAATCGAAGATTCGGGGGCATATTGTTTTGCACCTGTCCGTCCGTCAGTCTGTCTGTCTGTTTGTCTGCAGCAGCAAAAAAAACTTTAACGTTGCCCGTAACTTTTGATTGGTCAGAGATAGGCCTTTGATACTTGACATGTGTATCCCTTGTCACAAGACCTTTCGGATGAGGTCAATGAGGTCATCATTTTTGACTTTTGATTTGTGACCTTGACCTTGTTGAGCGGATCAGGGACCTTGTGACCTTTTTCCAAAAACATTAACCTTGGCCCTAACTTATCATTGGCCAGTGATAGACCTTTGATACTTGACATGTGTATCCCTTGACACAAGACTTTTCTGATGAGGTCATCATTTTTGACCTTGTGACCTTGACCTTGGTGTAGGACGCATTTTCCGAAAACGTTAACCTTGGCCATAACTTATCATTGGTCAGTGATAGACCTTTGATACTTGACATGTGTATGCCTTGACACGAGACCTTTCGGATGAGCTCATAATTTTTCACCTTGTGACCTTCACCTTGGCGTCATTTTGATTTCACAATAATTTTCTGGAAAACTTTTAAAAATTTTATTTGTTATTTAACCCTTTGCAAGTCCAAGCGATTCCATCTGGTCCTTTTCCATATCATACATCCAAACTATGCTTATATCCGGGGGCATCAGTGTTTCACAAACACATCTTGTTTCAATTTAATACAGGTCAAGGATGGCATACAAACCACTGTTTTCTTTTTTATTTTCCATGTCATCCCCACTGTTTTGGGGATTTTATCATTTTATTGGAATTTCCTTTGTATTTTTTTGAGTGCAATAAAAATTTTCTGCATGAATAATCTTTCAATCTGTCTATCTATAAATTCAGAGTGCATGTATGGGTAAATTGTGCTTTCTGGTAGAGAGTGAGGCCAGATGGGGCCTAGAGGACTGGCAGAGTGTTCAGCCTTTTTTCTCCTCTACAATCTGTTAAAAAGAGGACAGAGCTCTGTGCGCTTCAGTTGAATGTTATCTGTGTGATTCTCACTTCAGGTCAGTGACTCACTTTATATTTTATCCAAATCTTATTTCCCAGAGGTGATGCTGTGCAAGTGATAAGGACTCATTGAGTTTGCTCCTCTTGGTTAAAAAAAAAAAAAAAAAAAAAAAAAAAAAAGGTCTAATTTGAAGATGCGCAGCTGAGATGGTGCATTGTGGTATATCATCATCACAGCTGGGGATGCTGATTAAATGATAGGGGTAGTCAATGCACTGTTTGGTGGGGTTAGACAGCTGGCGGCTTTTTTTGGTCTCCTCTTCTGGTCTCCATGGCTAAGCATTAGGAGCAATATTGGATAGTCAAGCTGTACGCCTCTGCAACAGGCTTTCAGTCTGTGAAGTGCTGGCCAGGCTGCTAGCTGCGAGGTCGCATTGAAAGACTGTGTGGGGGGGGAGGAAACAGAGCGATGGCTTGTTTCAAAGGGCCTGCATGGTGGCTTTAGGCTTTAATGAATGGCCTGGCTGTCAAAAAATGTTCTTTTAATATCAGAGAAATGTTTTGACAGCGTTTTGTCAACACCTTTACATCGCAGCAACAACGTGAGAATGTGTCCCCCAGCATTTATTCTGATGAGTGAAGCAAATTTGAATGTTCTAAGCTCTTTACTGTCCCCTTATTCGTGCCAGATGATTTATTGCAGACTCATTAAAATCGTAATTAAAACCTAGGTGTTTCCTTAAAAAAGGATTCAAATGGATTTAAGGCTCACAGGAATAAACTGTCCTTTGGAGACAGGGTTTTGTCTTGGTCTGAATCTCCTTCCAATGAATCATCAAGTTATTGAAACATTCAAATGCAGCAAGTAGTGGCATCAGTTTTATTATACAGTATGTGAGGCTTGTGTTAGATAATGAATATACAGGCAGTGAATGAGAAAAACCTATTCGGTTTGATATCATTTGACTTACCGCAGACCTGTATTTCTCAAAAAGGCAGCTTTCATTGGTTTGAGACATTTTCACTTGAACACTCGGTCTGTCTCTTACCTTGAATGGTATCATCTCACCCTTGTTATAGGCTGCTTGTGAAGTTCTGCCAAATTCAAACTTAATCTTTCCTTGTTTGAAGTTTGTCCTGCATAATGAGCGCCAAGCTATTCCTGGTGCATGTGATGCTGCTTTCTTGTACATCAGCACTATTTTTTGTTCATTTCCTTGAAGATATATTGGTAACTTGAACCCAATTAACTCAGAAAATGTTCAGTGAATGCTCTTGATCCGTGTGGTTTGCTGGAATGGTGATTTTTAGAGGCATTATGCGGGGGTAGCTGATGTTTGAGGGAACCAAGGGCAGATGTGTAAAACATGCAAATGGACAGAGTTTTGCTCAATGTTGAATACAGGAAAATCAGCCAGTCAGCAATGCCTTTCACTGATCGTGCAGAACAGTGTTTCTCAACGTCGGTCCTGGGGGCTTATTGTGTGTGCAGGCTTTTTCCAATGACAATTCCAATCGAGGGATTCTTATTTGTCTTAATCGGGGGCATATATCATGTGCAGAGCAGTTATTTTACTCTCCTAAGCCAAGGACCCTTGAACATTTTGTGCTTTGTTCTATATTGCAGGTAATTTCAGGTAGTATTTTTAAACTGGTCAAATTAGACTCTGAGAAAATCAGTAAGCTTAAAATTTGGTTGCTGAATGCAAGTGTTTTTAATTCCCTCAGAATACTTTGCCTAAATGTAATTACAATAACGTGATGCTAAGAGGTTTATCTTTATCGTTCGCTTGCGGGACAAATGTGCAGTTTTCACAAAAATGAATCAATTTGTTTTCACGAATGAGGAACCAGCTAATTCTTTAATTTGCCTGGCTACATTTTCCCCCCTTTTTATTTGGTTATTTCTCGCACATAACAATGTGTATGCAGAATTTTATTCTTCATGGCAGGCATGGATATGTGTACCAACATGTCTTCAGAGGGTAAATAACAGCACAAAACATGAAATTCTCCCAAGTGATTGTCTTGTTAAAATCCTACAATTGCAAGTGCAGTTTGAACAAAAAACAACATGCACAGTGGGCCCCCAGGACTGAGATTGAGAACCAGTGGTCTATATGACTGTACTGATGGCTTTAAAAATGCTGACCAACAATAGACATTGACATCCGAATCAAGAATTAATATAAAAAACCCTTAACATGGAGTTTTTTTCTGTTTTTGTTTCAGTTGGTCGAGACAGTTTATGCGCACAGTGAAGAATAAATATATTTAGAGAAAGGGGGCGTAGTTTCTTTACAGTGGACATGTGTTTGTGTTACCAGTTTGCTCATGACATCTTTATTGGGCTCTGGAAGGCTGAGAGGCGTCCTGTGCTGTAAGTGGACGGGTCAGTTTTGACCAGGTGGGGACGCTCTGGCCTCAAGCTCGTCTCTGCATAGCGGAGCATGAGGAGAACAGCACTGCGTTTTGAGGGTTGGGTGAACGTTGCTGTCGGGGGTCGTGTCCTATTACATGAGCGTGTATTTATACATCGTGTATCTGTGGCAGACTGGTCTGAGGTCTCAGCTATCACCTGCTATCCCCTGCCGTTACACTGCAGACCAAAGAGGGGGTGCCGGGGTGTATGTGATGTCGCATGTGGCCTTCAGTGTCATCTCGTGGCCAGCACCATTGTGACTGGTGGCATTTGGGGTTCAAGGGGGTCACAAGGTCATCGGAAATATTACCTCAGTGCAAGCAGCAACTCTGTGTACGTATTCACTTAAGCTCAACACATCACCCCTGTGTTCATGCAGGACTGCGCGTTGAAAAGCCTTGCGTGGGTGATATTTAACGCAGGCACCTGTTCTCAGTTTAGGCAGGAGATGCTGGCAAGTGCCGAAGCGCTTCTAAAACTGATACAGTGATACGTCTTCACAGGCAGCCTTTTAACAGGCACATTCAGGATAGGGATGACTGTATTGATGTGCAAACACATACACAAAGTGGTACATGCAGCCCGTGGACAGGAAACCAATTAATCATTTGAGTTCAGTAAAAGCTGTCCATTGCTACTTTAAGGGACACAATTATGAGAGAGCTGCTGCTTAATATTAGTATTTGACTACTGAGCAGATGTTAAATGTTACAAGTATAGTTAACTCCTTGTTTTTTTTTTAATTTACTTAAATTTTAAAATGTGTTTTATTTTCATAATTTGTTAATTTTTGTTTTTTTTCTCCATGGTATTTTATGATTGGTGCAGGGGCTTGCAAAAAAATTGGTTTCAACTACAAGTTACTCAAAGGCTTGCATGGTGATGCTCGGTTACCTGGGGCAGCAAACAGATTCTTACTGATGTTTGTTTAGAATGATAAACAATAAATATTCATTTGAACTGAAAACAGCTGTCTCATTGTTTATCCTAGTCCTATGACAAATAGTTCCGAATAAGATCAAACATGATTTTTTTTGAAGTAACTTGGTAGTGTATTACGGTGAGATAATACAATATTCTAGATTGTAAGAGGCCGTGTCGGCCATAATCCTCAGCTACACTCTCACACATTATCAAACTCTCTCTCACAGGCTATCAGGACAGTTTGATGGATTGTGAGAGAGAGTTCCACTTGCGAGAGAGGTTTGATAATGCACAAGAGAGAGTTTGACTATGCGAGAGAGTGTGCAGCTGAGGACTGTGACCTGCTCTGCCTCTATTACTGGATCACCATGTCAGTACAAAGGATAAAGATTTGAATTCTGTAATGAGCATCAATCCAGTGTCTGTTTTATATCTGTACTTAGTCTGTCCTAATAACAGCAAACTGCTCAAGAGTTTTGCCTACCTGCCACCCTCTCCAGCAATGAGGGCATGTGCACCTGACCTGAAATATGAATGAAGTGAATGTACGCAGCAAGTCTCAAGAAGTTAAACTGCTGTGATATCTGGGACTTATTCAGGACTGTAGGATTTTCTGACTCGTGGACTTATTCATAATAAGCCTATATGATCCAGGAAGTGGATTTGAATCGTATTCCTATGCATTTAGATTTCCTCTGTTAAGTATTCTACGCAGATTATAAGCCATCTTGGCTAACTGTAAAACATACTTGAATTTCGTTGGCTAATCACGGCTGTTACCTATCCTCACTAAATCTTGGCCTGCTGCTTGAATAACAATTGCCACCACTTACCCTATCTCTCCGCCACAAATCCACCTGAAATTGCAGATGATATTTTACATCCTACTTTGTCATCTTATTCTTCTGTTGACCATATGCATGTTAGATAAAGCTCACAAAATTGGGTCTAGCCCATAAATGTTATAAACATGTTTAAGAATGCTTGTTACAGTTAGACTAGCAAAGGCAGGGTGTGAGTGTGTGAAGGAATAGATTTCCAGTGCATCACAGTAATGACTGGGTATGGTTGTTCTGTGATATTTTTATGGGGAAAATCCTTCATAGTGTACCTTTAAGACTGATTGTTGTGACATCATATTACACATGATTGGTCTAATTCAGATTTTATAAACGATTGGACTGATTACATAATTACGAGTATGAAGTTGGCAAAAAAAATCACGGCTCAGCCCATGTTGTGCAACCCACTTTCACATTTTTCTCTGTAAAAATACTGCAGCTTAACTGAGTTTGTGTTAAAATGAGAGTCTCTCACTCATGGTTTCTTCTCTGGCTAAATGTTCAGTAAGTTCTCACAGCATCGCAACGCTCACAGGGTTCTAGCCAGAAATTTTATTGAACATACCGGAGAGATATACTTCTCGTGATGTCACAAACCTGGTCACGTGGGTTTGTTGGCTACCATTGTTGGCAAAAAGCCACAACATGACAATTGATTTTATAGGTGAAGTAAAGTTGTCTTCCTCTTTTTGTCATTAATGCCAGTCAGTTGCAGCATTATTAACTGCACAAACCGTTTCGTGAAGGGTTCAGGAATACGTTTCCTACTTATTCCTGATCGAGAACCGAAAAAATCTACTTGGATTGATGCAATTCGATGCCAGAACTGGATGCCGTCGACCCACTCACGTGTTTATACTATTCACTTTCTGTCGGGTCAGTCCCAAGTTATTTTCCATCATTTCTACCATGACATTTTGCTAGGTTTTCACATTTTATTATTTGGTCATGGCAAGGGAATGATCTTTTTTTGTGTTGGGTAATTCGATAGGTTCCTTACTTTCCGATAGTGAGTATTTAAGTGACAGTTCGGATATTAGTATTGGAAAGCATTCAGTTTTCAACCTTCATCAGTATCGACTAAGATCAGTACTTTTTCGGCTGGAATTTTGGGTAACCAGAGAAACATTTGAGCGTGTAAAAACGTCCATCGTACATCCAGTCAAGAAAATTTAGAGTTTAATGTCTACTGCAGCTGTAACAGCGGCAGCCTTTAATAATGTAATGTAATTTTTGCATTTGGACGAAAGGCCGTAACGGATAGAATATGCTATGTTTTCAAAAATTGCCAGTGTACATGTGTACATTTTCTCTCTGTGTTTCATTCTTCTGCCCTTCAGTCATGTCTCCTTTCTTGTCCCACTCTGTCATGCTTTCATCCCTGTGTCGTTGTTCATTTCGTCTCAAGCCCTGTGGTTTGTCAATGTCGCCTCAGTTTCTTGTCCGTCCTTCACCCAACCTCCTGCATAGGTTCCTGTCCTGTCCTCAGTCTGGTCTCCAAACCAGTGCCTAGTTCACGATCCAGTCCAGTCACCAGTCTGGTTTTCAGACCACTCCCTAGTTCATGCTCCATTCTGGTCACTAGTCTGGCCTCCAGACCAGTCCTTTGTTCATGCTCCAGTCTTCAGACTAGTCCATTGCCCAGGCTCCTGTCTGAATTAATGCCCAGCTGCTGGTCCAGCCCAGACTTGTATCCAGTCACCAATTCAGCATCCAGTCATCTGTTCCATCCCTGTCAACCTTTCCTACCTCCCAAAGTAAAGCTTTGATTTTTGTAACCCTTTGGGTCCTGCAATTGCTTACTGCTCCCATTCAATGATAATCTGGACTGTGGCAGCATTTTAAAGGGCTTTAAATGTAACAGGGTTTGCTTAATATGCCTGTATGTTCCCTCAAATAAAAATAGACAGTCTGCTCTTGATTTTGAGAATATTTTCATTCTTAAGAACGGAACCATGTCTGAATTTCAGTCTTTGAAATTATGTCTATGCGCTTTTTCTTGTGGGCCTCACCATACAACATGTTTTTTTACCCTGAGAGCAACACTATATTTTTGGGGGGTTGTTTGGCATTGTCGCATGTGAATTACTGGTGTAAGCTCAGTTTCCAAACCAGTGTGACGCACTTTCTCTTTCCTCAAAGAGTCACCCTTGTTAGCTAGATTGGTTTACCATTCATTGTTGATTATTGTGATCACACTTGAAATAACTGTAGGAAAATGTGAAGCATATGAGTCAGGCTGCAGAGCATTTTAGTCTGATTTATTCAGGGTTATACGAGACTTAGAAAGGGCCTTCAAATTCAGTATTAGAATTATGAAGTAGCTAATACTGTTTACAACAAAGCATAAAAGCAGTAATTTCTGAGTTAACATGCATGCACAGCAGTGACTGGGCATGATTTAGGTCCCCAAAACTGGCCCTCGAATTCAAATCCAGCCCTGACTTTCCTTCTTTCCTGGTGATTAAGTGAATAATTAGTGCGACTGATTGTCATCACTCCTGACTTCCAGGTAAGGGGAGGGTAGAAACTCACTAGTTCTCAGCCTACTAGGACCATAACCTGGGGAACAGGGATGTGTAAAATGAACAAAACATCAGGAACAGCCCTTACCTAAACTTTGAAGTATCATATCCACAACAGTAAACACTGGTGACTCCTATTAATTGAAATTCTAATCAGGAACATTGGCTTGCTTAAAAGTGGTGTGATCAGCAGCACCTTGCTAGGTAAGTCCTATATACAATATGGTGGCACGAGTTTCCAAAGGGGCCATATAGATAGTTGCTGCTGGTATTGCAGGTGTGACGGAAACAAAAATGGAAAAAATTATTTTGGATGGCAAGAGGAGCAGTGTCAAAAAATATGACAATATATGTCCATCACCAAAAAAACGGCAGTGGCCCAAAAAGAACTGTGACTGACTGGAACAGACAAACCCTTTGGTTGGTGGTTGCTAATAACCAGAGAACTGCAGCTCAAAAAATCACTGCAGGATTTAGAAACATGTTGTGTACTTGACAAAGCTTGCATTTATGGAAGGGCTGACATTCAGACACCATTTTTATCCAAAGATGATGCATGATAAATACATAACATGGCATGAGGAACTCAAAACCTATATGCTTGAGTAATGGACAAAGATAATCTGGTTTGATGAGTCATATTTTACTCTTTAAAATTCATCTGTATGAGTTTATGTTTTAAGAAAATTAAAGCAGGCATTTAATCCGCAATGTCTGCTGCCAGCTGATAAGTATAATGGTGGTTCCGCAATAGCTTGGACCTTTGTTTGTGGTACTCATTGGGTCTAATGATTGCTCTCCATGGACATGTAATGTTCAAACAATATGAAACTGTGTCACAATAGCAGAAGCAGCCCATGGTGCAAAGACTGTTCTCTCATGGTGTCCCCTTAAACAGTGCTAGCAACACTGAAGGTTCCTACAATACAAGGATTAAGTCAAACGCTGCCCATAGCCTGCACAATCACCAGAAAATGCAAATGAATCATTTTGAAATGCTCTGGAGCAAAGAGGGCAAACTAGATTTTCTCCTCCATTGTCCCTCAAAGAACTGGAGACGCCGTCTTTGAAGAAATTGGCCAATATCCCACCACACACAGTTCAGGAATAGTATGACAGCTGTCCTCCTTGGATTCAAACGATTAGCTGCCAAAGGGTTGACCCTCTCGTCATTAGTTACTAACTGGATATTTTGTTCAATACTTCGTCCAACCCCTCTGCATTTATACTACTGGCAAAGAAAAAGCAATGCTGCAATTGGCTGAGAGAGACTAGCAGTTGTAGTTTTCCTCCCTATCTGGCATAGGCACCTTCATTGTCAGTCCCATGGCATACAGAATCGGTCACAAATGGAAACACTGACTCCCAGAGCTCTGGCTTTTGTCAGACCTCTGCTCCTTCCCTTCGGAAAGTTATCAGACTGCTTATTGTTGCATTAGCCTTTTACTTCCTAAGGATCCCCCTATTTCCTGAGCCCTCTCGGGCACACATGCTCACTTGCACACGCACACACATCCTGTCCGTTTCCTCGGGTCTTACGAATGCCGATAATTGCGATAAAGCAGAGTTTTTGTCATTCTTTTCCTCAAAGGGAGATGTTTCCATTTTCCTGTGGCAGCAGTGAAGGGTCTGGTTTTGCGTGGCTTTATGCTTCGTGTTTTTCCACCCGCGACGCAGCTGGACGTGAGATTTTTTGGGCAGTGCTTCCTTACAGGAAGATACTGCAGCTGATGTTACATGTCTTGGCCTCTGTGACCAGTGCAATCATGCGTAGACAGTGTTATATTAAGAACTTTCCAATCGAGCAGCCAATCAGTTAGCACAATAAATACTGGTTTCTACAGGATGCAGGACAGAATACCTTGGCGAGTAGTTTTGGCCCTCTCTATAAAAAGCAAATGTGGCTCTGTATTTTCTTATTTCTGTACTTGTTCTTGTCCAAATTCAAAATACTTCTTGCCAAGATTGTTTTGGTCTTGACTCTGAGATTGATGAAGTACTGACTGAAGGCTAACGTTTTATTTTTAATTTAATTGTAAAACAGTTCTGTTTACAGTATTTATAGCGATAAGCTGGTCTATATTAGTGTCTGCCTGTTTACGTTGTTTTACACTATTCTCCTATGTTCTAAGAACAGAATCTGCAGTACTTAACTTAGGGGTTTTCTCAACACCTGCAGCATTAAGCAACAGCTTGCTTTAGTCTGCTCATCAGCTGTGAGGGATGAACATGTTCATATGACCATGAGCAGGGCTGAGCTGTGTCAGCCTCCGAATGCAGCCGTAGTGTTTCACCGCTGGGAAACCCCAGAATGCCTGGGGCTCAGCCCCCTCCAGGCTTTTGTCTCAGTGTCCGTGGTTTCCCTCTTTCCACAGACCCTACGCTTCTCTTAAACCCACCGGCCTGGTTATCCATTCCCCTTCAGAACTGGAGTACTAGGGGGCTAACAGCACAAGTGCCTGAGCGCGCTGAGTCTGTGTGTTTATCTGTGTGTGTATGTGTGTGTGTGCGAAAGAGAAAAAGAGAGCGACGTGTGCACATGGCTCGCACGAGACTGTGTGGGTGTGTGAAGGTTGCCTCGACAAAAATGTTCCTGTCCCTTTAAGAGGCGGGGCCCGACGTGTGTATTGGTATTTTCCAAGCAAGGGAGGACGGTAGAGCTGGTGGTGGTTTTTGGAATGAAATCCAGGACTACGGAGCGAGCACTCCGCGAGAGAGGGAGAGAGAGGGAGAGGGAGAGAAGCTCACGGCGCTGTATTCTGAAGCAAGCTGTGCAGACAACACCAGTTGTTGCGGTCAGAGGAGAAAACAGAAGGATAGAATAAGAGAAGAAGCAGACATCTGTCTGACAGTGCCAGGCATGGCCATGTACGACCCTGCCAGCCTCCCACCCAACGCTGAGGAGAAGGACTTTGTCCAGGCGTATGAGAATGTCAGAGAGAAGTATAAAGGTAATGTCCCTGACTGATCTCTAGCCTTCATCTGGTTCTTCCTTGGATCGTGTCGCTAGTAAATGGCCAGTACAGATATGTCTGTGCATGAAGTGATACAGGGGGGCGGTGCGTTGATGTTTGTGTGTGTGCGTGCGTGTGTTTGTGCGTGCGTGTGTGTGCATGTGTGTGCGTGTTAGTAGTAGTGTTTAAGCGGGGGTAGGACTCGCTTTGAAGTTAAATATTTCCATATTGACAGGCACACATGTTTGCAGTCACTGCGCTGTACAGATCTTGTGAAAGTGCGGAGGACACTCTCAAATGAGTGCTTGTGAAACAATGCATTTGTACATTTTCTGCTGATATAAGCATACTTCCTGTGTAACTTTATTAATAGTACTGGAATGTTTGTGTAGTAAAGGTGGGAGCATGTGTGGAATTCTCTCTCATTAGTATACTGGGTGCACGAAAGTTTGAATAGCTATCTGCCATGTTTGCCTAGCCATTCCCTAAAATGACCTCCTGTAAACTTGCACTGGTTCAGAATCAGCTGTTAATATGAATGCACGTGTCAGTGTATTGCATGATAAGGCCATGGTTACTCTTGTATTTGACCTTCATAGCTCCTTCTGTCACAACTTTAATTCATTAGACATATGCATGTGATGTCACGGATGAATTTGCCACAGGTGTTTACAAATTCTCTGCACGCTTGTTCCGTCACTTAATTATTCACATTATTTCAGGCTGTTCAGCGGTGAGCAGTAGCTTAAATAATCAGATACTATTGTTTTGTATCGTCCTTTTTGTCCTGAATCGACTAAGGATAAGCATCTGTCAGCACCTTTTCAGTGGTTGAATCCTCTCTGTGAATAACTGGACACTGTCCCAAACATGGGTTTTAATAGATGCATTTGGTGGACTGCACAGATTAGTGTTCATTTGTTGTCTCTGGTCTAGAGATGGCCGGCTCTGGTCCTGGAGGGCCGCAGTGTCTGAGGGATTTTCTGGTCTCCTCTCAATCAGCAGGCAATTAATGTCTGGAAAACAAGGCGCGTGGATCCATTAGCCAACCAGTGTCTTAAATTAATCACTGGTGCAGAAACACACCAACAACCTGCAGCCTAAAACCCAATCTCTCCCTCTCACTCTCTGTTTGCCTAAAAGCTGGCCAGATGAAGTGTCTTCTGTATTCTCACACTAGCCTGCAGTGCTTGTCTAGTCGGGAGAAATAGCTGGAGTTTATGCAGGAGAGTGCTGCTGTTTCCACTCAGGCTTAGCATGCCTCCCAGAGCTGCAGTCCTTATAAAGGCAAAGAGGCAATAGTGACGTTAGAAAACATCTCCCACTCTCTCATTCTGTTTTGTCTTTTATGTCTCTGTTTGACAACGCTGTTCCACAACTATTTCCGGACTCTTGGCTCAGGTGTCTGGTCTCATGCTACCATAACTTTATGTGTTCAGGTACTGTTGATTGAGCATGCTGACTGCGGTGCATAAGCAGTGTGGAGACTAGCTAGATATTGGGGGTGAATAGATAGAACTGTCATATGAAAGCAATGACATCAGTAAATATAACTGGAGTTGCCATTTCAGGAGGAAATTGCCACCTAAATCACCTATGACAGTTGCTTTAATTTAGCCCTTGGCATATTGAGAGCAATACATTCCTGCTTTAGCTGCCGCAGAATTCACTGATGGTGTACATCCTGTAAACCACCAGCAGCTAATTCAAGGCCCCCTTTGGTAAAGCACCTTAGAAACTCCTGCTCTGTACCTTATTCCTTTAACCCTCCCTTCTGCCAACTCCCTCCCCACATGTTATATCGTTGTTCCACGCCCCCCCAAAAAAAAAAACCTTTTGGATCCACAGAGATATAGAGAATATAGAAGATAAAGAGAATCTTGTACGAGTGTGCGTGTCTTATGATAGTTATGAAACGAGTTGAGTAAATTTTGTGTTTGTTGCAAGCTTTAGCAAGCAACTAACCCAAAACATACTCAACGACTCTCATAACTTTGACACGACCAAGAGTATAAGATCCTATTTATCACATAACTGAATCACGTAATTTAATAGAAAACAAACTTAATTTCCCTTACTGCTGTAATGGTAGCCAATTCCCAATATGTTAGCATGGCGGAAATGCCATCACTCTGATACTCCATAGGTCACTGAGTCTCAGACATTTGCGGTTGACCTAGCCATGGTTTTTAAATTCACGGCCAACTGAGTAGCTAGCCAGCTGACAAACTAATGTTACATAATTTTGATGGAAAGGTACCCCGTGCTCGCTGGCTAGGTAGCTCAGCAACGATAACTTACTTATGAGAGTGGTACTTAGCTATGTCATGAGCTCGGCTATGGGAAAAGTGCCACAGTTATGCAATAAAATTTTTAAGAAACCAGGTATGCAAACGAGTCCTGCAAACTTACCGTAGAAAAGCACCGTTTCTGCTTGTCAACCAATGATATGTGTCCCCATCTTCCAACAGCAATGTTTTGCTAATCTGAATCTTCATTAGCAGGATTGTAGCAGCCCTGCTGTTACTGATTTATCTGAGGTTGTTCAGTGAGACCTTTAGATATTCTTGTCTTGGAACTCTCTATTTATGTGAAGGCTCTGTACTGCATCCTGGTCTAGGAGCAGTTGTGTCTCTCAATTTGTGCCAATGTCAGGTTGGCATTCTCGCCCAT
Organism: Gymnothorax javanicus; assembly: GCA_029692085.1. Lineage (NCBI taxonomy): Eukaryota > Metazoa > Chordata > Actinopteri > Anguilliformes > Muraenidae > Gymnothorax > Gymnothorax javanicus. The sequence goes on along the minus strand of CM056193.1, from coordinate 179,178,422 downwards.
CCTTTGGACCATGTGTTACATTCCGCAGTCATCCTCATTTCCTGCTTAAATTGTTCCAGGAACTGTCATCGAGTCTTGTCTCTCCTATGGCCTTGTTGGAAGACCATACGTATAAGGCCTGTGAGCTTGCTTCTGTTCAGCGTAAGGAGTGAAGCCTTGTTTCAAATCAACGCCAGGTCTTCTATAGGCTGCAGTAGCTGATTTTTATTGCTTTGTTCTTTGAAACTGCAAGCCTGTATTCCAGCTGTAAGTGCCTTTTTTGATAAAAAGTCTGTAGTTGCCTCATGGCTACCATTGGATTTAGTCTTGCTGTAGTCCTTCAACATCGATGGTTTTGACCTGTTTGTTTCCTGCGCATCAGATTTCTCTGGACTAAGAACAGGATTCTGTATTCACTTGATGTTATTTGCAATAACAGCTTTATCTGTTGTTTTATGTGTTCCTTTCCATAATGAAGATAAATGCAAGTGGCAATAGGCAAAGTCCACCATTTGACTGTGGATTATGTTAATAAATCTTTCTGTATTTCCATGCTGGGAAACCTGAAATATTTTTATAAGCTTGTTCAAGTATTTTATTTGATATATTTTGCCGTCAATTAGTGGAGTTGAGTATTCCATGCAATCAATGACATTGGCATGGTGGGATTTTCACTACTAATCTCCTAAGAGGTTATGCATCAGTTCAACTTCTAGACGGTCAACAATGCGATTTTTTTGGTGAATCATTTTTGGTGAATCATCTCTAAAAGTTTTATGGGTCATTTCCGTTATTTGGCTTAAAAACTATTGACATTAAAGACAAAAAATGCATCCTATTGTTTTCAGAATTTGAAGCTTTCAAAATATTGCGTGCTACATGCTGTAAATCAAACTATTTCATAATTATGCAAAACAAGTGCAAAAAAAAAATCTTTGTTTTCTTCTTCTGTTCCTTGTCACATTTTTATTTTTCGGTAGCTAAGATAACATCAGAGAGTGGGAAGGAGCCTAGGGTTGGGTCTGGGTGCGTATTCCCCGACCGTATTACGCCTCTGCAGTCAGGCAGCTGTGACTTGTGTAGCCCCTCTCACGCTGATACAAATCTAACAGCTATATCTGGTGAATGACTGTGAGCGAACACACATTGCACAGTAACAAAGTGGGCTGAGACTCATTTTCTATTAATCTGTGCCTGAAGGCCCTGCACCAGCTCATGAGCTATTTAATTCTGATAATTAGTCATTTCATTTCATTAATACCAAGTACATTGAATCATATTTCCTATTAAAGCAGTAATGCATTCAAGAACACATTTACACGTTGCTCAGACACGGTGGGTGGTCTCCTGCCTTACAGTTCTTCGTGACTGGCGACCAGAGGTAGAACGCCAAGTCCACCCAAACCTGCTGTCCGGGCAGCAGCTATACAATGCAGTCATGTTATATGTGCTGCTGAAAATATCGCACGCAAATATAGCCTGGCCTTTTTTGGCTGGCCGTTTAGAGGGTTATTCGGAGTCCGGGGCAGACTTGATTGTCTGACCTTTGAGAAATTTAAATACCGGATTATTTTTGGATATTGAAATAAATAAGGCACAGCAGTATCATTATAAAGAGCCAGTCTGGTGCGGCCATGAAAAATGGTTTCACTGATGTGCAGAGTGTAGACATTCCGTGGGATAATTATAATATTTATTATATAACAGGATAATTGAGCTGGATCAATGTTGACTATTTGATAATGCTGTTACCCATGAGGCTTTGCCTGCAGGCCATGTAAACAAAGACAATTTTATTTATTCCCTTGAGTGTAGTGCGGTATCCATTCGGGCTCAAGACTGTCGTGATGATCCACCCATGCTTAAAAATAGACACTTCCAGAGTTTGGGGGCGTGGGGGGTGGAGTTTGGGGGCTAGTTAGTCCGAAGAAAACACTAAAAACTGAACATCTGCCTGGCCATCTTGAGAGTTATTTGTGGTTTCCATCCAAGAAAAAAATGTCAATAAACTTGCTTAGTATAGTATTTGTGCAAACAGTTGTTCAGATTGCCATCGTTTGCATGTTACAAGAAACCGCTTGAGGTTGGTCCAAATCCTTGTATGGTTTATTCCTCAATCCAAAAAATGACAAAATGGACTGATATTGTAGTTTTGTATGGCTTTCAGCAGCTCTGAGAGTAGCTGAGGAAAACACAGGTCACACTTGCCATGCCTTATTCAGTATGCTGACCAAGCCAAGTTGGTTAAATGTGCCAGAACTGCGATTAGTTTTCATGTGGTTCAATTTCTAACAGGGTCCGTAGCCGCAGATTGCATCCTTTCAACTTTCACTGCAGTAATTATGTGATCATTAATGAGCTGTTATTTACAATAGAGATGTTTTATAGAGCAATTTTGTTTTGGTGTAACATTCTGCCTCTGAATTCATTCATGGAATGACAAAGGGTACATAAATTATGTCAAATGAAATGATGTGTATTCTGTAAACAAAAAATTAATATGAAGCAACATCAGATTAAAAAAAAAGCTGTACCTTCAGTTAGCATCACAAAACCTCAAATGCGAGTTACATAACTGCAAAGCCATTGTCATAGACATTGTTTTTAAAATGGAAATAGACAATGGAAAGTATTCCATTGCACACACAGGAGGACATTCTGTTGTAGAAAGTATGCGCTGACGCTACTGCATGATTAATAACTGAGGGATTTAGGCTGCATGCAATTACTTGCCAGGATTTAAAGTACTCAGGAATGGCGCATTTCAAGGCTCATCAAGACCATACCTGTCACCATAGGTTCTGTGTATACTGTGCTGTGAAAAATGATTGCACTCTTAAACGTTTTAGATCATCAAACTAATTTTAATATTAGACAAAGATAGCCTGAATAAACACAATATTCTGTTTTTAAATGATTAGTTCAATTTTTGATGAAAAAAGCTGCCCAACCTTCCCAAACCCTGTGAGAAAAAGTAACTGTCCCCTCAGTCACTAATTGATCACTTAAATATATTTGGTTGATAATTGTGTTCAATATCACTAAACACCCCCAAGCATGATTACTACAAGTCCTGTTGAATCTAAACATCACTTAAATAGAACTTTGCTGGCAATGTGAAGTACTTATAAAGCAGCACATGATGCCACAATCTAAAGAAATTCAAGTACAGGTGAGACACAAAGTTGTTGACATTGATCAGCCTGGAAAGGGTCATAAAAAAATTTTAACTTCTGTGACTCCAGCAAACCATGCTGATAACCATTATCTACAAACTGAGAAAACATAAAACAAGGATGAACCTCCGCAGGAGTGACTCTCTTACCAAAATTCATGCAAGAGTGCTTCGAGTACTCATCCAGGAGGTCTCAAAAGATCCCAGACCAACATCATCTCACATTTGCCAAAAATACATCTTGATGACCCCCAATACTTGATGGAATATTAATATTTGATGGCCTGATCAGTCAAAAATGGAAGTTTTAGAAGACATGAGTCCCTTTACATCTGGTGAAAAGTTACCTCAGCATTCCATAATAAGAACATCATACCAGCAGTTAAATGCAATGGTGGTAGCATGATGGTCTGGGACTGTCTTGCTGGTTCAGGACCTGAGTGAATTTCCATAATTGGTGGAACCATGAATTCTGCTCTTTATTAGAAAATTCTGAAGGACAGTGTCTGGCCATCAGATTTGTATCCCAAAGCTCAAGTGCAGTTGGGTTATGCGATCCAAGGCATTAAGCAAGTGGGCAATTCCATGAGAATGTGGACTCAGGACAAGAAAATTCATATTGATTTTACTGCATTTTTGATTTGTTCAAGGCAAAACTAGGATATCAGAGGCTCAGACACTGATGCTGCTTTCTTGGTTTCATTTGTATGTTCCAAGTACCAAACGTTTTTACATTCATGTTTTCAGCATCTTGGAGGCACAAAATTTGCTGTAATTGGGAGAGAGCCTTGTCCATGATTAATTGTGATATATCTCCAAACTCAACACATTTAGATAATTCAAGGCAAGCCCTTTCTAGATTACGAAGTCCATTTTTATTGATCCTTCATTATTTTGGGCATTATGGGCCACAAACTTAGCAAAATTGAATGTAACATGAGTTACCAAAAACAAGGTATTTTTAATCTCCAGCCCATATCTCTATGAGTTAGATCTTCCTCTGCTGTGGATGTAACCTTTATGTTGGTACCTAAAAAACAAAGGGTGTCCGAGCAGCACTGGCCCTATTATTTGGGTGTTATTAAGAACTGACATTACAGTAACTTGAGTTACTGTAACGTGAGTTACCCACCCTCCTGGACTTTCTTAAGCCTCAGTCCATGGATAGTTATGTCAGTGCAATTCTATTACTTGCAATAGAACTTTCAGAGTGTTGGTTATCGATCTTGTGATTTTCAGTTTTGTATCAGTTCTATCTTTTAAGAAATTTTGAATTGAAATGAGGTGATGTTTTTGTGTGTCCTTTTTGCGTAACATGAGTTACCAAGCTGTTGGTGCCTCCAATTCCCACATTTCAAGGGACAGCACTTTTCTTTCCCACTGGTGTATGTATATGGGTGGGATCTACCTATGTACAGAAAAACACTTGTCACAGGTGACTGACAATGACATGACAGTTGGTTGAAAATTGATATTAGCCTTAAAACGTATCGTGAGTTACCATGGAATTGCCCGAGTTCATTTCTGAATGGCTCAAAAGAAACAAAATGAAATTTTAGGTGTGGCCTAGTCAAAGTCCTGACTTGAATCCAATTGAGATGCTCTAGCATGACCTCAAACAGGCAGTTTGCATTCAGAAACCCTCTAATTAGGCTGAATTGAAACAATTCTGCGAAGAAGAGTGGGTCAAAATTCCTCCACAGTGAAGTGAAATACTCATTGCTAGTTATTGCAAACATTTTGTTGCAGTTGTTGCCGCCAAGGGTGGTTTGGGGGCACGATAATTTTTTCACATTTGTGATATAAGTTTTGAATAACTCATTTTCCATAATTCCGATAACACCTACACTAAATGAAATTATCATTTAAAAGCCACATTTTGTGTTTACCCATGTTGTCTTTTTCTTAAAATTAATTGGATGATCTGAAACATATAAATATGGCAAATTAGTAAAAATGGAAGAAATGGGGAAGAGCCAAATTCTTTTTCACAGCATTGTACTGTGTTTTTTATACAATTAATAATGTAATAGTTCTCTCACTTATCTGCATATTCTTTATTCATTTATTTTTATATTGCTCAGTTACTGTGTTTTCCTTTAATATTGATTTTAGCAACATTTTGGGCTGGCAATTAAAAGAAGCATTAAATTTAGTGTGTTCTGCCTGTGGCATTCAACTTGATGTGTAGTGCATAAGAATGAGGATTTTTTCATGCTAAATTAATCTATTTTTTGGGGGTAGTGAACCCTGGTCCTGGTGTGCCACAGGATGTGCTGGTTTTTAGTGTCACACTGAAGTTTTGATCAATTGATCAATTAAAGCAGATGATGACATAATTAACTCATCTCAGCTTCTTTCTTGGATCTGAAGTGGGGAATGAGAACAAAAGCCTGCACACCCTGGGGTTTGCCAGGACCTAGGTTATCTACCCCAGCATTGTAATTGATGGCAAAGGTTTCAGTCAATCCAAAATAACATTTCCTATACTATAATTACAAATTTTAATGGTCTTAATATCCATTAAAAGATTTCATAACAGTAGAAAATTAGTATTTTGGACTTCTCAAATACACAAATTCAGAAATCAGTAATCCCGGGATCAGACTACACGATTTCAGCCCGATTTTAGCCCAATCTGGAAGTCGTAGGGCGTCGAGTGGGGTCGGAAACGATGAATAGTCATCGTGGGCAAAGATTGATCGTTTTATGCCGTGTAGTGTGCCATAGTGTACGACAACTGTCGTAGCATCTGTGATGCCTCACGACACCCCGGACAGAAAGTCTAGCATGTGTAATTTTTTTCTTCGTCTTCCACGACGGGTTGCGTCGCTGACCAATAGGAGCATAGCTGACAGCGCTCCGCAGGAAGAGATGAAGCCGCAGCGCGCACATCTGTAAACATAGCCTAGAGAAAGAAGAGTGATGCTGTTATAGCAAGGTGGAGCAGTGAAATGGAGAAAAGGTGTGTGGTCCTGTGGTAACAACATCTGTGCGCTCTTGATATTTCCTCAAGGGACTATATTTTGACGGAGAGAATAAGGCTGATATCTGGCGAGTAATAGCAGAGACACTTCAGCAAACTGGCGAATACTGCCAGTAGCATTAAGCTGGCAATGCAGTGATAACGTTTAAGTTCGTGTCCTCAATTTTTCGGTTTCTGGCGGGGGTATTGAAGTACTCTGGTAATGCAGTAACTCATGTAAGCAACATTAACCAATTAAGCCCTTTTTCCGATTATGATAAACCCTAATAAGATAGCTGGGTTACGCCAATAATAACATAAATATTTCGCCATGTTTATACCTGACCCCGGTTACTACTGTCTATACACGCTCTGAAAAGGCATCGTTTTTAAGGTATTATGGGAAAGGTTACACGTCATTCCTTGAAAAATACAGCGCACGTCGTGACAGACTGCAAATGACAGTTGGTCGTGTAGCATCGTGTAGTACGCCACTTCACTCGGCCACATCATGGAAAGAATTTATATCTCTATAATCGCTTAATCTGTCATAGCAATCTTTAGAACAGATCAAAACATTGTGTAGTCTGATCCCGGCATAAGACTAACCCCGCAAATCAAGGGGAGTCTCGCTTTTAGGTTGCATTTTGTTGCATTTTTTTAAGCATAGAAGGGACAGTTGTCCCTCTGTCACATTTTTCATTTATCAAGCCAGTAACAAAGAAGTGCAGTATGTGTTGAGATTTGATCTGGACACCAGAAGTGCTATGGCAGGGAATGATGCCCCCAGCCAAATGGGGCGATTTACATAAGAGACTTCCTCCCCATGGACTGCCGCAGACAGTCGCCCACATAACATTTCTTCTTAGTTTCAAGTTTTCAGTTGTCGCTGTTTAGAGAATGCTACTTAGTGCTGAGGACACAAGTTCATCAACCACTTAGAAAGAACTGACCCTGGAACAGTTGTAGCCCAGCAGAATCTTTGTTGCCAAGTTATTGGTAAACAGTTATTTGTAGACCACATACCAATGTTCTCTTGTCTTCCACTGTTCTCTGCTGTGTACAGGATATGTCATTCATTTATCAACATTGTTTGTGTGTACTGATTATCCATGTTTTCTCTACATTATACTGTATATGGGCTTGGTAAGGTTTATCACAATCAATGGTGCAAAATTGCATGCCCCCGAAATTGCCACAAGTTGCTGTCAAACTGAAGCAGCGCAATTCTATTGGATTACTTGCTTATTAAGGTTCTCTCAAATGCATGCGTGCCTCATTTCCTGTCCGTTCTCTATATTATTTTTCCAAGCCTGAGGTTTGTAAGGAAGTAGTGTAAATTGCATTGAAGCGCAAAGCCTTTCTGTTGTCTAATGAGATCTTCCCCAAAATCATTGTCCACTTTTTACTAGAAATGCAATTTGTGTGTGCGCGCGTGTGTGCATGCGTGTGTGTGTGTGTTTGTAAACTTAGTGGATCAGGGTGTGTGACACTTATGTCAGTCATACCAAGTAATCTATAATTCAGCTGATGGATCTCTGAACAGTCCCTGCAGTTAATAGTGAAACTTTTAGAAAAGTGAATTGCTCACTTAGCCATTCAATTGTGCGTTTTTTTTCCACATCCACTCAGTGCGCACTTCTTGGTGCTTTTGAATTTTTTTTTTTTTTTTTTTTAAAGCTGTTCAGTCTACAAAGTCTTCAGCTTTGCGCATGAAACATTCATACTTTGGCTCTTAGTATTCTTGCCTACCACTATTTTTGTTTAAAAATGGAAGCTAATACTTCAGCCTTTTGAACATGTATTTCCCTGCAGTGGTGGCCATGTATTCCTGTATTAATTAAATCCTTTTGTTCTGCTTTGTTCTCTTCCAGGTAAGATTGAGTTCCCTTCCCCAGTGCTGTGTTCCAGTATGACTGATGAAAACACCATTGCCCAAGAGCTTAAGCTAATGGAGGGCCCGAGGAATACGGAGGGAGTCCTGGAGTGATCATTTGTAACTCGCTCTCCACTCCGTGCTGCGATCCTCCTCTGTTATCTCGTCATAGAGGAAATGGGGCATGAGTCTCTCAGGGCACCGTCACAAAGTTTTGGGTAATCCCAGAAAGTTCTGGAACTGGAGAAGAAAGAGGGCACTTGTGACTTTTTTAGAGACATTCTAGTTAATACAGTCACTGCCAGTTATGGATTTGGAGCCGGTCCCAGCTGGCTGTTGAATGAAGGCATGAAAAGTCTCCATAGTGGAATATCTTTCCAAATCCTTCAAGCTTTGTGTGGCTTGCTGTGCAGGAAGCAAGTGATTTGTATCGAGCCTTTGTGAATCAGGCTGGTTCACATTGGTTTCGCCATTTTGAGTAGGGCCAAAGGTTGGGCGAGAGGTCAAATGTTAGTTAGTGGAGGCTCACTGGATAAGACTATGGCCCAGAAATGAGTTTGTGGAGTTTGCTGCAGTTTTTTCTGGTTTTGTGTAAGTGGGACAGGCCTTTAGAAATACTTCATTAATTTTCTTGCTTATTGTCTGCAATGGCTTTGTTGCCATGGGACACGGTGGCTGCAGCTCAGCTGAAATCTTGTTCTAGACCAGACTGCTGGTTCGACATTTTTTCAGTGCTATGGGGGAAATGATTATGCGCTTCAAAAGAGACCTCAGAGAATTAAGAAGGGTTTCTGTGTAACTTTGAAGAGTTTCAGTGAATTTTAGCAGTTGGAACCCACAGTGTGGGTGCTCTGTGAAAGGCAGTTTGTGGAAGTGTGAACTGTTTGTCTGGGGAGTGGTGTTGTAATCTTTAAGCTGGAATGTACCTATCGTTTGTGGCTCCTTGGGCTTATTATTGTGAAAACCCAATGAGGTCATTCTGCTTGTAGCAATGTGTGTGAAATGAGCGCGCTCACTCTTGCTATAGATGGTTCCTGTGGTTACAGGACTCTTCGTCCCCGGGCTTTTCGTCCCTGAGGACTTTTTGTCCCTGGACTTTTCGTCCCCGGATCTTACGTCCCCTAGTGTTAAGAACATGGGCCACCTTTGTTGACAAACAGATGGACGAACGGACAGAGGACAAATCACCATGATATAAGGGTTAGGGGTGGGGATTGTGTCATTATGCAGGAAGAGGGCAAAGCATTATTGGGGATGAACCATCCGGAGATGAAGAGTCCTAGAGCCGGTTCCTGTTGTGGTTTGAAGGTCAGAAATCTGGCGTGGCTGTGGGATGCCAGTATGAGAGGTATGTTCACTCTCGGGCTCTGTGAAACAGGTGCACTAGAGCAAAGGTTTGCAGTGAGGGAGCTATTTGGCTTGAGCTGCTCCTTAGTGACAGCAGCCCACTGTTTTTCAACTGCCACATACCAGTACTGTCTCCTTATTAGCGTCTGAAAACCCACTGATTGGCTGCTTATTGCCTTAATTTACTTTCAAGTGACTGGAGGACAGCCCTAAAGTGGGATTGGTCTAGTCTGTCAGATCAGGGAGCTTGATACTGAGGCCTTCACCTCAACAGCCAAATGTAACCATAGATGCTGAAAAGGCCTGCAAGCTGCAAGTCCCTGGTTTTTCATGCAGCACTTGCATTCTTTTCGAATGAATGAATACAGCTGACAGATTTTCCATGACAGACATTCTTGTAGCAGAGTGTTTAGGAGGTAGGTTTAACCCACTAACATTCAGGACCATTAAGTTTATCTGACAGAGGTGTGAATTAGTCATTTGGATTTTTCTCAGGCGTTTTCTGATACAACAGTATTTACACTGAAAAAATTGAGGCGAGACTTTAGATCAAAGTGAATGTTGTGTCGATGTGTTACCTCTAATTGTTTTGTTTTCTCAGCTGAGTTTTTCGTTTTGAACGGATCAACTTTTTTTTGAAAGCTTTGAAAACACTGAATCTGAATTTTATTTGGTTAGATTTAACAGAATTCTCGCCTCACATACTGTGTATCGCGATCCATGATCGCTTTTTTTCAGAGTAAATGAGTGTCTACACACACGCACATGCTCGTTCATACACTGACAGTCAGGCAGATTCAGTCATCTGTCACTCCACCCCTAACAAGCACATTTCATTCACCTAATAGAGATCTCATGGAGCTGCTACGTAATTTGTGGAATCAAGCAGTGCCATATTATAGTTGGAATGGATAATACCGTGAAGAAGATCTCTGTTACATATTTGATCAACTATGCCCTAGGATGTAAAATCGAGAATGATGCAATACCTTGTTATCAGAAATAAGATAAGTTTTGCCTGACCCGCGTTTGTGAAGAAATCTAACCCATTTGCTCTCATCATTAATGGCGCAACATTCCCTGCTGCACAGTTACACTTAGCCACAGAAAAATGACTTCTTATTTTTCCTCAAATATCCAACAGTCTTTCTAGAGGCTGTGCAGTCAGAAGGATGCCCTTGTGCTTAGTGGTTTGTTTGCAATTCTTTAAATTACTATTGGCTGCTGGATGCTTGTTAAGGCACTATTTCAGTGTGTAAGTTGCCCCCATAGTGTTGACTGGTCAGAGCGTCTTCATGCAGGCTTTCGTAGTTGCCATATTTTAAATGTCCATGATAAAAGTGGCAGTAGAACTGACCCTTTCAGATGGGAGTGTGCCTGGCTGCAGCCCACTTTGATGGAGGAATTAAAGTGTGTTAAAGTGGACGTCTGCTGGTATTGCGTCCACCAACCTGGTGTGTAGTGGGAAAATCTTAGGAATCCAGACTGAGGGACGATGTAAAACTAGGCCAACATCTTTCCTTCATACTCTTGTACCAGCATTACAGGGCATATTTATCCATGTTTCTGTTTCGCAATGGTGCCCTGGGAGAAATGGTTGAGAGAACAGTGGAGAGATAGAAGAGCTGCAGCCTTGCCTGCGGAGCTTTGCTATATTGTGGTTCATTTTTTGACTTTCCTGATTCAACATTGGATATTCTCTGGTCTGATCATTTCTTTTGCCTCTGATGTTTTTTTTTTTAGTATTTGTTCTGCCTCATCAGAACATTTCTACATATAGTTTATCCTAAAATGCATGGCTGTTAACTGATGATGAGACTCTCTCTCGTCTGTTTGTGCATTGATTTAAATATCTGTGTCTTGTATATAGGGTATCACATTTCAGGATGTCATTTAATCCCATGTTCAGTGGCTCACCGGCTGCTCAGGAATCCATTGACACACAGAGATTGTTTTACTGGCATCTGTGCCTGGCCTTCTGCCGACACGAGAAGGAAAGACATTCGTGTGTTGCGGACACGCCCGCCCACACAACAGCTTATGCAAAGACGGCGAGACGTCACTAGAACGCCACTACCACAGTGCTGATCCACCCCAGTTTTTACCCTGGCTTTTTGGAGAAAAAAGGGTTTGTGATGGTTTGGTGCGAAGGATTATAGCTTGCGTTTTAAGAGATACACTCATAGAAAAGTTTAGTGTTTACTGTTGAGTGACAGTAAAGGAATTGTATAAAGGAAGCTTGGGCAGGACAAAATCACGTGATATGACTTAGTGTATATTTGTGTAAGAAAAATTCTCTCCGAGGATTGTTCGAAGGGAGAGGAGTGGATTCGACTGAGGCTGAATGCATGCATTTAAAAATGGGATGGATTTGAACGCGCATTAAAGGAAGTTCTTTGGAGTTGAACGGATAACTGACTTATGTAAAAACACCATGCCTGCTGGTACCCGATAACGTCACATTGGAAGTAAAATAATTTTTTAAGAAGTAGTAGGCAATGTTCTTCCGGCGTGAGAACGTTTCATGGTGAAGGAGTGAATTTTAATTGCAGTTTGTCTTTATCATCACATGGCTGAGTCATATCAGGCGGAGTGTGCACACAGCTGGGGTTAGGAATTTATAGACCTATGGTTACGCTTTGCTGTGACTTTATCCATAGTATTATGCCTCCACCCACACAGTAGGTGGGAGGCATACTTTTTTCCAGTAACCTCACCTTTTACCGCGTAATTGCTCTCAAGCTGTTCCCATTTAGGTTTGCCTGATTAATAGTCCACAAATTATATACTGAATAATCAAGACCAATGCATGGACTATAATGACAAAGAAATAATCATGGCAATATAATTGGCAATTGAAAATATTTATGCAATTGGTGTGACATTGTAAGGATGGCAATAATCCAAATAAATGCAAAAAAAAATCAAAAAATTTCACTGACTTTTTTCTTTTTAGCATTTTTTTTTCAGCGGTATGGAAAATGCTGAAATGACAGAAGCCGGCAAAAGATTCAGGTTTTTTGCACTGATGTGGATTATTGCCATCCTTATAATGTCTCTCCGCAGCAGGTCATGCCTAACAACGCTGACCTCTTGTTCATTATTGCTTTACTAGCCTTGCAAACTAATTAATGCACATCCGTGCCATTTAATTAGCTTCATGGGTTCAGAATATTTGAAAGAAATATTCACGTTTTCGGTCATTATTTACGTATGTGCAGGAGAAAATGCCTTTTAACTTTGTGATGCAACGTACAGTAATGGTAAGTCATTGTGCCAATTAGTCTTCATGACTATTGCTAATCAGGGAAAGTAAACTGCGATAGGTTTTGGTAATTAAGCATTGAAAGGTGTGGTTACCGAGGGCCTTTGATACTGCCGACTGTCTGTCCATGCGTGTGTCACTCAGTCCATCACAAATGTCTTGTCCGCTGAAAGAGACATTTGTTAGAGTTTCTCCAACTCAGACGTGTCACCCCCCCAGAGAGAGTAGCTGAATTGATTGGGTTTTGGAGGTCATTGGGTCAAAGGTCAAATTCACAAAAGGTCAGCTCTACGTGGGGGCTGAAGGTCAACTTTAAGAGCATATGAATATGTGGCAGGCAGAGGCATAGCAATCAATGGTTTGGATTGAGTTGCACCTTGTTTTTCAAGATGTGATTTGTAGAGCGCTTGGCCAAAAGGCCCAAAGGGGCTTATGCTATGCTTGGGGTCTTTAATGGTGGTCTGTCGTGCGTGCGTAAACTTTTGGCTTGTCTGCGCTCTAGCGTCTTCAGTTCTTGACCGATCCTTTCCATATTTCACATATGCATACATGGTCATAAGGTCTAGACCAAGTTTGATTTTGAGCCGAATCGGACCGATTCTTTGGCCTATATGGGGCGTTCCATTTCGGCCATGTTTGGCCAAGCGGGCGCAGTGGCTTTGCGACTGTTTTTTTTTAAATGGATTTTTTCCAGTTCATTATTTACGGCGTGTCATTTCCCTTGATCCATGAGTGGTCTTGAATAAGCGTCCATCGATATAAATGACGAAGTGCCAGAAAAATGGGTTTATAAGTGCATTTGTTGATTTTTACGACCTGTCAGCGAATATCAACTGGATGGAGACAGGCAATCGCTGGCTGATTCTACAGTGTGGCGATCAGGAGCTCTTGTGGGAGCTCGTTCTGAGTGAAAGTAATGGCTTCGGCATCTTCTGTGAAGGTGATGTCACGGGGGAGGGTGTTAGAAGGGCTGATGGGAAATTTTGCTGTGATGCTCCTGAAGTGTCTTGAGATTTTCATCACCTGCCAGACAAGCCAATCCTCTTTTTATCATTCTTTAGCACTGCGTATTGGTGATTGGAGCGCATCAAGGGAGCTCTGGGCGTGAGGCAATGCTACATGGGCTTGATATTATATTATGCATTTGATTGATGAGGACCAAGTGTTCATATAATCATATACATTGGTGGTGGTATGCTTTTTGAAATATTATTTCTGCAATTTAAGTCCATGTCCACCAACTCTGTTGCTCTCTGGGATATGGAAGGCACTGTTTTACTGGCTTTGCTTAATTGTATTTGAATCCATGAAGCACTATTCACACATTTTCTCTGGAAGAACCTACTGTCTTCGCACTCCCACGCCAGTACATTACATATTGAGCGCCAGAGGCGCTCGCGATGGGGAGTATAAAAACGCAGGGCCTTGAGAAAGTGGCAAGATTTGTAGTTTCAGTAGATCGCTCTACTTTTGTACGTTTTAGAGTCTTTTATCACAGACTATATAGTTTGTTTTTTTTTTTGAGAAAACCTTGTATTGGGGGGGCGAAATCATTGGAAATCTGCTCTGACTGAAACTATAAAGAAGTTTTATTTGTTGAAACCTGTAAGTATTTGAATCTTTACTGTAAGTCAGCTGTGAACATTGGTGCGATGTTTCTGGACGGCTGCTTTGCAGGAGGGAGACTCGGGGTGCGTGTTCTGGCGGGTCTGCATCCTGCTCTTTCGGTGCTCGCATATTTGTGTGGGTCCCCTCCGGGTGCTCTACCCTCCTCCCACAGCCGAAACATGCAGCCCAGCCCAGCCCGGGGAACGCGCTTCAAAAATGAACCCCTCAGGCCAACTCATCACACCTTTCAAAAAATGTTTTTAAAGTGCATTTTTGACTGAAGCAAAAAACTTTTCAATGCATTTTAAATTAAGGCGACGGCCAACTGATACTGCTGAGTGCTCTCGAAAATACTCTTGTGTTCCTGTGTAGGTTGTCCTGAGGTAATCCATAATTTTAGTATTCTCACAGTCACGCGCTTTAAGAGGCCTCGGCTAGTGCTTGTCCGCGGCGCAGAGCTAATCGGTTACCCCTGTGTGGTGGCATTTTGAATGGCACTGCGGGGAACTCGAACTGGCTTGCCATTGCAGGTCACCCGGGCAGATCAGTGATCAGTGCCAGCCTCTCACACCATGCCTCAACACACACACACACACACACACACACACACACACACACACAGTTCTGCTACGGCAGGGATGTTTAAACTGCTGTTGGACTGGCCTCTCTGTGTGACTGCTGCTATATTTCGTTCCGTTGGCTGGAATTAAACCTGCTTCTCCGTGAATCTCTGACTGCCGGCCATAGATCCGCTGGCTAAAAATAAGTCTTACTTGCTGTCGGAGTTCAAATTCTCACTTTTAGGAGGCCAGTGCAGAGTGTCAATACATTTCTTTTCTAGCGCACAGACATTAACACCTAACTGGACCGTAGCCTTGGATCTGTGGGATGCAGTATGCTTTTGTGTATTGTCATTGTTGCAGTACTTTACAGCTTTTGGAGGTGTTGGTTCTGAGTGTGCATTTTTTTTTCTCACTAACCATAGTGGGCGATTCTCATTGAGCCAGTTGGCTGAATCATTTTCCGAGCACATGCAGATTGCTCAAAAAATATTTGACCTTGAAGCTATTCCGTTGTTACCGAAAAGTTCTCCTACTCTTGTAAATTTTTAAAAATTTTTTGTCCACTTTTTAATTAAGCTTTGAAGACACCAAACACACAAGCAATGCCACTAGGACTACCCGTAACCGAAAAAATGAGCCGAGGAGTTCCGTTGATATGCAGTGCTGTCTTTTTTTGTTTGTTTGTTTCTAGCTTTGTATTCCCACATATTGGAACTGAAATAAAAACAGTGAAAAAAACTATAATACTGTTGAGCACACGAAGTGTGTGCCGGTCCGAGTTTTAGTGAAAAGTCCTGCAGCTTATGTGAGCGATTTGTTGGGCAGGATGATCCATGTGCTACACCTTCAGTTTATTTCAGAGCTCATGCGGTGCAAGGGTCCATGTGTGCGTGTTTATTGTGAAGCAGAGAGAACAGACCTAATATCTAATTTCCTGCTGTAACTCCATGGGCTGAGATTACAGCCTGCAGCAGGCAGAGGAATTCTGGGTGTATGAAGGTGGAATTGGAGTCTATTTAGTTATTTATTTTTGCTTTGAAACACCGGAGTGGATGAGCAATTACTAAACTACAGCCCCAATTCTGAATAAAGTTGGCACATCTTAGAGACTGCAAAAAAATCAAGAAGAATGATTTTAAAAGTCCATTCACCTTCTACTATATTTAGCATCCGAAAGCCCAACGTCCCCCTAGTGGTGATGCCGGCGTTACGGGATTCTGTTGTAAATGGCGTGCTGTGAGCCTCTGACCCGTAAACGCATAGTTGCGTTAAAGCTGTTCCTGTTTGAGATTGCTTGATTAATAATCACACAATTTATTTACTGAATAATCAAGACCAACATATAAGCCTGTAATTATTTAGAAATCATTAATAAATGACAGAGATCATCAATGGGCTACATTGACAATGTACCTCATAGTGATATCGTAGAGATGGAAAAAAACAAATTATTAATTCACTACTGTCAGTGAATTCAATCTCCCGTTTCAGCAATTTTTTTTCAGCAGTGCAACCTAATTCATTTTAAGATTGCACTTAATCAACATGTTTTCAGTGTTCAAAAGAATAAGCTTCATTTGCGGGGAAGCGCAGTTGCACCCTCTTTGCCACGATGTGATAATAATTAATTTAGTAAATTACCAACGCTTCTTTTGTTGAAGGGTTGGTAATTGAATAATTTAGTAAATTGGTTATTAGTGAATGGTTAAAAAGTTTGAGGCATGGCATGCATCTCAAATAATTTAAAATGCATGCCATGTGTCAAACTTTCGTTGTAGCAGAATGAAGATGAGGTCTTTATGGTCCATCTTCTGGGAAGTTGCAGGAGGACTACAATATGAGATTGTATGAATGGCAATTATCTAATTAATTACCATCTTCTGCAGCATTTACTACATAACATTCTACTTTACGATGGAATTTCAAGAAATTTCAGTTAATTGCCATCCATGCTATCTCATAATGTGCCCTTCCTCTTTTATGCAAAGCCATATGTCTTAATCATTAATGGCAACGCAGCTTATTGACAGCCTGTTTGCTCTGTAACTTATTACCTATTCTTAATCGGAAACGGGTTGAGAGTAAACCTTCATTATGGTAATGTCACTGATTGTCAAGAATTTTATTTTTACATAAGCAAACTTAACACACCAACCTGAGTCGGCAGAACCATTTTTTTTTATTGTTTTCTTGGGCATATCAAGCTGATCAGCCACTGACACAGGAAAAGAAAAATGCCTTTTTGTGAGCTGCAGGAATTCAGAAGCTTCGAAAGACATCAGCGCTTTATGTCACCATTAATGTGGATAGGAAAAGGCTTCTACTATCGTAATGAACAAAAATACAAGCCGAGGGGAAATGGACAGTAATTCTATGAGCTGATCCACACAACTGAATGAATTAACACTTTGTTCCTAATTAGGAAACATAAATGGGAATGTGTTTGGAGAAGTGATGTGCTTTCATGTGAGAGCAGGCATATAATTCCTCCAATGGAAAGCCCAGGTTGGAAGAGGTTAATATATGATG
Source organism: Gymnothorax javanicus (assembly GCA_029692085.1). Taxonomy (NCBI): domain Eukaryota; kingdom Metazoa; phylum Chordata; class Actinopteri; order Anguilliformes; family Muraenidae; genus Gymnothorax; species Gymnothorax javanicus. The sequence continues at coordinate 179,161,115 of CM056193.1, read as the reverse complement.
ACACATTTCTGGGTTTTCCACCGTGTATTAAATTGCTTGTTGAAAATATCTAACTTAATAATGACCACAGCAGAGTCCAAAGAAGTCCTAAACAGTTGATTTTTTTTTTTTTTTTACCACTGTCTGACACCACCATGTCTTTTAATTACACTAATTTAATGTTTGGGGACCGATAACGCCAAGTGATCAAGTCTAGCAAGCAGAATTTTCTTCCTTTCCTCCGTTATGCAGGTCTTCAGCTGCGCAATTGTTCGGGGCCTTCATTCCCATATATTTAATTTTATAGACAGCTCAGGACTGCAGGCCAGCCAGACTAGCGCCTGCAGTCTTTACTTACGCAGCCATGCACATTTAGTTGGTGCAGATTGTGGTTTGGGTTTGTCTTGCCAGAAAACGCAGGAGCTTCTCTGAAGCAGACTACATCAGGGTGGAAGCGTAAGTTGCTCCACGTCGGTATTTTGCTGCACTAATGGTATCCTTGCAAATATGCAAGCTACCTATATTATGTGCAACGACACTCCCATGTCAGAGTTTCTTGTCAGTTTGATGTTTTTCCTGTTGTTTGCATTTCATTTTTACCCACTTGTCATTAGTCACCATTTTCATTCACTATTTACCTGTCCATATACTTCTGTCTCCTTCTCCTTTTTGTGCCCCATGTCATTGTAGTTTCTGTTAATTATCTAGCCACCCTTTGTGTTCCTCATGGCTTCTCTTACATCAGTGTCTCATTTGTGTGTCTCTTTGCTTGTATTTATACCCTCTCTGTCTGCTATTTAGTGTGAGTTTGTCCCAGTTGCTCTCTGTCCTGTGTCACTGTGAGCCTCTCTCCGTTCTGTCTGTCTGTTTTTGACCCTGCCTGTTTCTCTGTTGTGATATCTGGATCCCGATTTGACCTTGTTTGACGAGAGGATAGATTTTATTTTACTCCCAGGAAACGCTGTCAACTTCAACTTCCCTCTACTCCCATTTGCCCTTTGTGTAATAGTAAACAAATAGGAACTTACTTACATACAATGTGGCAATGTCCGGATGTGGAGTGTTTCTGGTCTCAAGTAGCATCCCGGGTGGGCGATGTAATTGGAACCATTATACCTTGCAATCCAATTATTTTACCTTTAAATGATGATCCCCAATTATTTCTTAATTTCTCTCAGGGAAGACTGTTGTTTTTAGGTTTGACGGCTGCGAAGAAAATGTTGATTCTGAGGTGGAAACCCCCACACTATCTTCATATCTCCGAGTGGATTGCCTTCCTGTACGATATTGTTACTTTAGAACTTTCTGTTCCTCGTTCAAATGGAGCCACGGCTCATAGTATTGAGGGTCTGTCTAAGGCAATTAAGAAGATTAAGCTAGAGCTATGTACATGAAATAGGCTGCCCAATGAGGTTTGGTTTTCCAAAAGTACTTTTTTCCTTTTCTTCGGGGTGTTTTATAGGTTATATAGGTATAAATGCTTAGGTAAGTTTTGTACTGGGCACATGCGAGCAGCTACGTCTACACATTCAGTGTATGTATGGTGCAGGGGCATGCCTTACGGAAATAATTTTGTTATTAGTTTTTACTTTTTTAGTTTTATTTATTTATTTTTTTCCTCTCTTCTTTTGCCATGTCACTCACTAAATGTTTGTCATGTTTCATTATTATTACTCAAAAAGAGTAATTTTGTAGTGATTGTAATATGTACTCGGTATGTGTGTGTGTTTGTATATATGTCTTTCTCTACAGTAGATACAAGTCTTCTGAAGCCAGCAAGGGGAGGGGTAGGGGAGGCAAGGGTGGGATAACAGTCTAGGTTTTGAGTTATAATGCCTGCAACAATGAGATTTACAATTGTATATGTATGTGAGTTATGTGGCTACGTATATAGGATTTACAGATCGCGTATTGTTATGGGGGGAGGGGGGGACATAATGCAATAATAAAAACTTGATCACAAAAAAAATAAACCTCTTTCATTGTGCATTACATTTTCATACATCAAAGTAAAACCGATTTACATTGAAAAAATATTTATTTAGCAGCTGTATTAGGTAATGCGGATTTCTTACTTTTAGTAAACATGTGGCAACAGCTCCCCTACCTCTTTTGCTCTATTTGTCTCTGACTTGCACTTCTCAATGGCTTCATTACCTGAGCTTTGGTGTCGTGGTAAAGCGTTGGTATTGCCTTGTCTGTGAAGAATCGCCTGAACCTCGATGCCAGGGTATGCAGGAGAAAACGAAAGCCTTCGCTTTCCACGACGGAGTAAGGGCGCAGATCTTTAACCATAAAAATTGCGACAGCCTTATTAATCTTTTTGGCCCTGTCAGTGTTGGGTACCAGCTTTGATACGAGTGTTCAAGAGTTTTGTGGTTGGCTACAACAACGGTTTCTTTCCCCCCCCTGTTAAAGTTAGCTCAGTGGCAACAGGCAAGATAATTTCTCATATTTGTCGTGTTGCCTATGTACTTGCTTTTTGCGTTATATGTCTTGCAAATTGCATAAGTCTTGTCTAGCTGTTTTTTTACCATCAATTTCACAAAATCCAAAGTGTTCCCAAATATCAGGTTTTTAAAAAGCCGGCGGTGCTTGTACCTCTGTTCTCTCTTGCACTCGCCCCTCCGTTTTCGCGCGATCTGGATTGTGAATTCGGCGCACATGTTCTGCATAAAAGACAGCCCTCCAGGCCATTCAAACGCTAGGATTGGCCAGCTGTTCAAGCTGTAGGATTCCAATCCTAGAGCTGAATAGCTGGCTAATCCTGACGCTAGGTTGACTGGCCAATCGTAGCACTTGAATGCTCCGGAGGGGTATGTCTTTGCGAGAACGTTGAAGGGTTCCATAATAACACGTAACTCCAAACTCCGGGAGTGACAGTCCATTGAAAATTGCGTTGATAATCGATAATAGACTTTCCTGCATCCATGCTGAATCGTTCAACAAAGCATCATGATGCATCGTAGATCCAATCATTTCCCCCACCCCTATTGATTACACAAGCTCAGCGCTCGTTCAGTTGCTGCTTGAGTAGCATAGTTCCGAGCCTGTTCAACTGCTGCATGGGTGGTATTGGTGCTTGGAGATTTTTTGATTTTTCTAGAATTTCATATTTTTCTAGAAAAATAAGTTTTCATATGAAAGTTTTGGTTACATACAATGCTGCTGTTGTAGTGAAATGTCATTTTGAGAACAGACACACTGTAAGCAATGCCCGGTTCGCTATCGCAGATGGTGTGATCCCAGATGGTCTGTAGTTTTAATTGCATTTTCTATGATCGTGTACCAACTTTTTTCAGAGCTGAAGTTGTACGGCAGGGTGGAGCAGTGGTTAGCACTGCCGCCTCACAGTAAGAAAGTCATGGGTTCGAATGTTCTCCCCATGTTTCCTGCGGGTACTCCAGTTTCCCCCACCCACAAAAACATGCATTATTGGAAAACTACTGGTACCCCTGACCAAGGAACTGGTTTAAGAACTGGAGTTGGTCACCAGGCACTGCTCTTTGGCTGCCCGACCCATCCTAACTCTAGGATGGGTTAAATGCAGAGGACAAATTACCCCACGAGGTTCAATAAAGTATCTGTCTACAAGATACAGGACAATATTGCAAGAGCATCATCATACTCTTCTGTTCATGTGAACTGGATAAAACCCAATCAGATACACTCTGAATAATCTCATATCAAACAGTGAACTGGCCTTTTAAGGACAACACTCGATGTTGGACATAGTTGATGCGCCATGTTGGTTAGAATGAATGCCACCCCAGTCTCAGATCACGCGCAACTGTCAAGTTTAATCTGAATTCCTCCCCTCTGTGTCTGCCGTCATTGGGTGGTAGCCTGTTAGCCGGCAGTGGCGAGGCTGATGGAAATCCCTATTAGGCCACTGTGTGTCACAATGAAAACTTTAAATGTCTTTGTTCCCTCCCGGCGTTTTATTATATATTTCCCTCTCGTGAATGCTAATTTGGAAACTGGTCATTATTATTCATCAGTATGCTTCTATGAATTAGGATGAAGGCAGCCATATTTTTTGTTTATTTTCGCCAACTGTCTCTGAAGTAGTGAAAACTTTAGAATTTTCTGGAGCACTGTATAGACTTTATAATGTCAGTGGTGTGTTTCTCTGTTTTGTTTCTATGACCCCCTCAAAACAAGGGCGGGGACAAATGTTTATTTCTTTGGCACCAGGCCGTGTTGAACAGCAAAGACAAGGGTTTAGGGCCGAGATAAGAATCTTCTGACCATCTTGGAACAAAACGATACCACCTCTGCCTGCTCGCTCGCTCACTCCAGAGTCATATTTAACGAGACCATCAAGCTGATCTGAAGTCCCACAGCTGGGGTCTTGATGCACCCTTCTCCCAAATGCCTCCTTCTCCTCTGTCATAAATCAAAGTGAAAGTGTGTCCGTGTTTATTAATAGAAGACTCGGTCCGTCCTGGTTTTATTTGAGCGCTGGGGTCAGTGCATCTCCATTGGTGCTGCTGATTCACAGTAATGCTATTTGCCGACTCGACAGTGAGAAAACCGCCGCTGTGGACTCATAAGCCCTCCAGAGACACAGGCCTGGCATGGGCCAAGAGAGCGTGTGGTTTTCAGGCTTGTGTCTATGTGCAGCAATGGCCTCTAGAGCGTTCAGTCCCCTTACTTTTTCTCTGCTGTTACTGATGGAAGGAGACATTCATATTCATTACATTAAACGTTTGTGTCCCCTTATTGAAAGTAAGCAGATTTTCCATCTTTAGCAGTGCTGTTGTTAATATCTAGGTTTTGTTATAACTGTGCATCAATAATTGAGGAAAAATGCTCTGGAGATTCAAACCTTTGAGGAAACCGTCTGTTAGGTCCTGCGCCTTACATGGTCAAAACGTACATCACTCCTGAAGGTTCCCGTGCGATTCAGTTAGTGATTGCATCTTCTGCGCTCAGGCCGCTCCTTGTAATCCTTCGAATTATAATCAGGGTTGTGCCATGTCGTAACTATGATTGAGGGTCTGGGGTGTGGTATAGTTGATATCATCTTACCATGAGTCTAAAGGGTTTAAGCCAACCCGTGCTCATTGGATCACGGCTGTTTAAGCTCAAACTGCTTAGCATCGGAGAGAAGAATTTAGTAAATTTTGCACTGAAACTACTAATGCATTTGACAGTTATCATTTGCCAGTGCTCTGCACTATTTTTGTCTGAGGTTTAAAAGTTTGAAATACTAATATATTCATAATGATCTCTCTTATAACATTGTACCTTCATCCTCACCTTGTTTCTTGCATAGTTGCAGAGATCAAACCTTGTTAATTACTTTTAATCACATGGGCTAAAAAAGACCCAGCTCATTGCTTTGAAAAGGAGGATGGCATGCATCATTAACCAAGCTGAACAAAAACATCATTATCCCAAACATCACATTTCCTCGAGGGCCCTGCTTCATAGGTTCCGGATTATTCTGTCTGTGAGAGCGCATGCTTTCCTCAGGCAGGCACCAGTCATGCTGGACGGTCTGAGCACAGCCCCTAGTGGAGCATTGTCTTCATCACAAAAATTATCCGGGTAGAACTTATCAAAGACTGCATGTTCAGCACATTCAGGAACATCGTGAATGGTGCTGGGCTTGCAGAATGTGCCAGAATACGATTCTGTTTTTTTAAATTGCACAAATAAAAATTTGGATTTCACGTTTGTTCTGTCTTTGAAAAATGACTGTGACTACATTGCCAGTGGTACAGCCACCCTTGCATTATTTTTTTAGAGCAGAGATAAAAGCCTCTAAAATAATACATTCGATTTTATGGGGTTGTTTGAACCTAGCATGTTCTCTTGCGAATACTTAAGCTGAGCTTTTTAGTTCTGGGCCACCTGGTGGTGCACATACCTCTTAGAAGGTTATGTGTTTGAATAAGGTCTGGGACCTTTCTGTGTGGAGTTAGCATGTTTTCCCCTGTGTTCCCGTGCATTTGCGATGGGCAATCCGGTTTTGCGTCACAATCCAAAGATATGCTCGCAAGGCTGTTTGGAAACTCTAAATTTCCCATTGGTATGAGTATGTAACTGCACGGTGTGTAATCCCTGTGATGGATTGGTCAACCGTCTTTGGCAAACTTTTGCTTCTCGCCCACTTTAAACTGGGATAGGCGTCCCCCAGGAAAGTTGGCTCTCAGGAAAGATATTTCCAAATTTCGAACCTGTGGATTATCCATATTAGCGATTGTGCTTGAATCTGAAGTGTGTTTGTTTTGTTTTCTTTATAGTTGATCCAAGAGCATTACACTAATATAACAGAGATATCAATAATATAGAGGGTTAAAAGGATTATACTACTAATTCTGACTATTTCTGACTTTTGACTGAATAATGCATTGTTTCTTCATCATTTAATGTCATGGCTTTGTATTTTCACTGAAATAGTGTAAATCCTGTTTTCCATTCTTAATCTCAAAGTTTTCAGTGAACAAGGTTGGACGGTAATTGTTTTGTTTTTTTTTTCTGATTGTGCAGTTGAATTCAGAAAGTGCATAATGCATGCTACTTCAGTACACGCTGACTGGACACTGGGCCTGTCTGTTTCCCGCCGGCGCTCTCTCTTCCATAAATTCAGTAATACCTGTTTGTATACGACAGCATCTTAGCCCGACGGTAATGGTTGCTCTCAAATATGTCGACATTCCAGCCTATGTCAGCCCAGCCTCAGTGATTCTGTGGACCCTCCCTCTTTTTCCATTATCAGCCTGATAATGAGCCTCAACTGCCCGTGGGAGGAAACATTTCTTCAGCCATTACTGCCCTGGTCCTCTGCGCAGACCCTTTTCCTGGATCTTTTCCACAGATGTGGAATGCTGCATGTAAGCCTATGGGAGAAGACACGGGTGGTCAGGTTCCAAGGCCTTGACCCTAGAGCCTGTGAGTCTCTGGCCCGTGCTAGACGCTACCTCTCTGAGTTCCACACCCGTTCTCCGCCCAGCATATTTGGGAGGAATTGGCCCATATTGCTTCCTGTAACATTGGCCTACGGGGGGCATGCACTGATTTAAGCAGGTATACAAACCAAATTGTTCTCCAAGGGTAACAGAGGAAGTGTTTCATAATATACAACCGCTTCTCGCCAATGAGCTTGTGCTGAGGTTTAAATACTGGAACACCCTTATAAGTCAAACATTTATTGTATCTCCCCGACGATAGTAGTCGGGAAATACTATGGTTTAGTTCCGGGCCGCCGCGCCCGCCGCCGCCGCGCCCACAGAGATTTCCTGTTTCGGGCGCTGGAAGCGACAATTATTACAGGAATTTTTCCAAATTTTACACAGGCGAAGATGTTTATTTGCCAATGCTCAAGACTGATTTTCAGCAATTTTGGCTGCGGCTGCTGGCCGCCATTTTGTCCGAAATTTGGGGATCGGGGAGATACACAACTCGGTCCCTGTGGCGACCGAGTTATCTAGTTGAGGACTGTGATTGTTAGACTGGAGTCCCTTGTGACATAAATGCAATTATTTTTTTCACTCTCCACAATTTTATCCTGGTTTGTTTGAAGATTAAGTCAATTAAATGCTTTGTAAGTTTTTTTTTTTTTTTCAGTTAAAGGTACAGAATATTCATTTATACTAGGATTTATTTGCTCAAAACCTGCAAAAGTTTTGACAGAAAATTTCAGAAGGATCTGCTTATTTTCAATAGAAAGTAGTGGCAAGCATAAATGTAAAGTTAGTCAAAAAGCCTCTGCGGTAATTTGCTAACGTAAGTCTTGCGGCATAAAATTGAGAACATTCTTTATTTTTTCCCATTGACATATTTAATGAGCTCATTAGCCTGTGCTGATGTGTGTCATAATATGGTTTTAAGTGGCATATTTTTAAACACTGGAAATATTTGGCAGCTATTGTGATTTTGGCCACAAAACCAGAGTTAGATCTTCTTTGGAATTTATCCTTGCTTTACTCTGCTTTTTATTTACTGAATAAGTCTTAAAAATGCACCGAGATTATTTTGATTTTATGTTCTCAATTTCACTGGTCCTTCTGTGCCAACCCAGTGAGACATTCTCCAAATATTCTCATGGTCCCTGATGCATTTCCAGAAAAAAATGTTTACTTCAAATTAATCAGATCATCTTAAACTGCAGTACTGCTACTGTAAAAAAAAAAAAACTGGGATTATTGAAAAACAACATGCTATGAACTGGGTCTTACAATGTGATTACCCCTTGTCTGTGGTTTTCAGTCTTGAGAAGAATTCTCCACCCAACTCAAAAAAAGTTCATTTCAGTGGATTATTGTTAGACGTCCTAATTTTAATTTTATAATAATTTTCAGCCTTGGCCAGTTATCTCTGCAGGTGCTGTAAAGAGGAAGCATTGGCAGTATCCATTAACGTGTTGCCTAGTTGGCGTGAGCTGAGTGTCCATATCCTTAATTTGGGAGGAAATTGGTGAAGGGATACTGAGATCAGTAACCTTTGGGTCATTCTGAGACCTAGTGGTTATTACTGACGCTTAAAAACCAGGGTTTCACTGTGGTTCCTCTTTGGTCATAAAGACTGTGCTTGTTTGGTTTGTAATACACTTATAATAATTGTAAAATACTCCATGTATATTTCGTATATTTCTGTTTCGAAATTGCTAAATCCTCCACAGATATTTTTGACTTAAGTTGCATGTTGGAATCCTGTGTTGACACTGTAATATACAAGCAAGATCTGAGCTTTATTGACTGCAGTATATACTGTAGTACGGTTGTACAAATGGAATATCTAACTCAGGGGAATAAAAAAAAAACAAAAAAAAACAAAAACAATACGTTCCGATATGTTCTGTGTCTGTGAAAACTCACATGGCAGAGACCAAGCTCGGGCATTCTGAATGCTGTGCAGCAATATAAAAAGGTTGTGTGGGCATTTCTTCTCAAAGCTGGTGGATTTTACCAGAGATTTGTGGCTCAGTGACTTCAGAGGCCTGGAATGTTTGTTTGAGGTTCCAGTACACCGCAGGACTGTGCTGACTGGTTGTGGTGGTACTGTCAGAAACTGGTCTGAAGATCCGTATTTACCAATTTTCATGAAGTAGATGGACTATAACATGACTTTCAGGTCATGTTCCTGGAACTGGAGGGTGATTGATTGGTATAAAGAATGAGAATGAGAATGATTGCGTGGTATGTAGATTTATGTCAGTGAATTCCATTGACTGTCAATTTCAATGGCATTAGATTTTACATTTGATGAAAATGTGTCTGTCTGTAGTTGTATATGATTGTGGGCTTTATGATGCTGCAGATCACTAGCTCTCCAACTTAATGCAAAGTATCCAACTTTAATCTCAGCTTTTATTACGGCATATAAAAGAGACATGTATGAATGCAAACACATTTAGTCCGTATTCCTTCAAAATGTAATTATCAGAATGCTTTAACTCTGTTCTCTTTTTAAAAATGATGAAAAATAGGGATCGACAGTGTAACTAACTGATATGAGAGAACAGGGAAAAGTGGCCATTGGCTTTGTGGCAATTGTCTCAAGCCACTTATGGAGTCGCTATATGTGGCTTTAAGCACTGTCAGCTATTTCTACATCTATAACTATCTACTATAAACTGAAAATAGAAAACCGCTTTGGGTTCTTGTTTGTACTGTCCTGCCATACTAATTGAGCTGTTAGTGCTGGCTTTCCATTAAGATGGCATGTGTACCCTAAATGAACTCCCAGTGCTTCCTGAAACCAGGAAGTCTGACCAGAAAGGGACATTGTGTTGGCTGCCTGCCAGAACGCACTCTTTGTGTTTTATTTATTCAGATGAGAATGAAGTGTGGCAGGTGAAGTAGTTTCCATACTGACACGTCAGATTTGTACGTCATAGAGCTCGGAGTTTGTCTTTTACTTCAGTTTTAATCCTCTGAAAAGAGTATTGAAATAGTCTCAGTCAGCACTATGCCAGTGCTGAATAATTTTTTTATCGGCTTATGAACTGATGTGGTAAATTGGAAGTCGAAACAAAATTGCAGCAATGTAAGAAAGGTCAAACTGTTTTGAAAGTGTGTGTATTGCTTCAAAGCTGTGCTGTAACTGAAGTAGTTCAATACGCTGGCGTACATGTCTATGAAGATATGTGAAGTACTTTTGAAATGGAACCACTAGAGAAGTATTTGCAGACATGCTCCTCCAAGCCATTGGCCATTTGACTGAGATAGATATTATATGAATTCAGCTGAACACATTGCCAGAGTATTGCTGTCCTCAAGTGAACTCCTGAACACCATGGCTTAAGCTTAGCAGCACACCCAATGTTTGCATAGAACTTAGTTCTGACTGTCTGAGATTTTGAATGAAGATCCCTTTCAAATTGTGCAGTAACAGTGATTGTAGTACAAGTGACTGTATTGGCTGGGTTTAAATATGATACTTGCGCGCACACACACACACACACACACACACACAGTTATACACATATACACAAACACACAAGCATATGTTTAGATTGCTGTACATTGTACTGACTTACATTCATTCTGTACAGCCTTTCCCAAATGCCGACCATAACCAAATTAGGCATAACTCTTGCATTAACCCTGACCTTAAACTAACCCTGACTGTAAGCATAACGCTAACTTTAAACACGTGGCCCAACCCCTCCATAATCCTTTGTGAGGACCACCGAAATGCCCTGACAACCCCAAATGTTCTCTCAGCATGTATGGTTGTGAGAATTGATTTTCTCAATTGATTCTAAAAACAAGAGTTGATTCTCACTAGTATAGCTATAAAGCCTACACACAGACACACTCATGCACATACATACACACACATGCATGCGCATATATATATATGTATACACACTCACACATACATGTGCGCGCGCTCACACGCACATGTGTAACGGTTAGCCTCAGGCTAAGGCACAGTTGTGAGCAGCTGGCTTGGGTGGGATCCAGGCATCTGGACTCTGGAAAACGAGGGTGTGTCTGTTGCGTTGCTGCCATGTGACAGCAGGAGGGCTGATTTATCTTTCAACTCAGCCTTTTGAACCTGGTTCTTGTGTGGAGACAGATTTACAAAATACATTGTGCAATATTTAACAGTGGCTGGGTCCAGATCCATATTAAGCCTGATTTGCATGGGTTGACATTATGTAACTTCAGTCACAGGTGACCCAAAGCAGAAAACCTGTTCCCTCTTGATTACGAATGGAAATATTTGATATTCAATTTAATATTTAATATTAATATTAAATTTGTGTTTAATATTTAATTGTGCTGTTTATGCTAACACATTGGCACATGAGGCATTTTAGGACCGGAGGAACCATTCCATGCTTTGCAAGAACTTGGTTCTAAGAACGCTTCTTTTTATTGTATTCACACTGCAGAAACTGTGAACAATGGTAGTTTGAACGCCATTTTTAGCTCCAACTTCAGAGTTGTTGCTAGAGGAATTCTTAGTGACGTCAGTGTACACTGATTACGTCGCTGTAAGGGGTTCCTATTGACATTCCGAGAGCTAACAGAATAAAAGCCCTTAAAGGTGTGTAGTTCCCAGGGAACTCCCCAGTGTGCAGTTCCTCTTGGGGAGTCCCTAGAAATGTTTGGTCCGAAAACACCTATAAAGACAATTGGACAAAGATAAAACGCCTAATGATGAAGGATCTCTAATGAATGAGCCAGAGATATCAAATTTATAAAATGAGAGTAGTAATTTTTGTTTATTCTGAGCAGAATCACCGCTCGAGTTTCATGAGTTTGATATCTCAAGCTCACGAGTTTGAGATCCTATTTATCTCGTAAAATGTCAGTGTCCTATTATTTGGAAAATTTAAGAAAAGCATTAGCTTCTAGTAGGCAGTCTATTCCAGTCAATGAGATGAATAATTAGCTAGTTAGCATGCTAAAGCTTTTCACCATTAAATGAATAAATTCAAGTTTCTGCGTCAATAGCGACTCATATAACTTAATACTTTGATTGCTGAAAGCGCTAACAAATTTTTCAGCCCATTGACTTGAATATACTGCAAACTAGAAACTAATGCTAGCAATAGTTACCAGCAGGAAGATTGGTAATGGGTTGTATCACACCAATTTTTCATCATCTATGGGACATATATATATATATATATATATATATATATATATAGATCAGTGGCGGCTCGTGAACTGGCAATTGGGGAGGCTCAAAACAATCCCTTAAAATGAATGATTGGTCACTACCTGTTTTCAATCATTTATTTAAATTACCATTACAGAAACTCCGAAAACTCTCAACTTTATCAGGTGTGGCCAGTTTTCATTTATAACGCATACCTGTCAACTCTCACACATTCAGTGTGAGTTTAAGATGCATATTTACGTTCCTCTGCTGTAGTCAGCAATTATTCTATCAACGCGTAGGCTATGTAAGAGATTCTTGCGCGGAATTGAAGTCCTTGTGCATGGAGGGGTTGGAAGCAATTTAATTACATAAAGACATTTCAAATGATCTAATTTCATTTAAACAATCGTGAAACACATGCATTGCTTCCAACCGCTGAGTAAAGTAAAGCGTGAGAAGTCCGGAGTCATAATCGGTATGCGTTATAAATGAAAACTGGCCACACCTGATCATGTTGAGAGTTTTCGGAGTTTCTGTAATGGTAATTTAAATGAATGATTGAAAACAGGTCGTGACCAATCACTGAGTGCATTATCTGATGGCTAAGCAGTGACAGATAGAAGTCCTCAATTAATGCACTGTAGGTGACATCTCACTGTGCTCACCGTATGCATTTATGGCGTTTTCAGACTGGGCAGCTTGTATTTTTGTTCATATCACTCATTAACACATTCACACAAATTATTTTAGGAAAACTGAGATACAGAGATGAAAAGAACAATATTGCTCTAGTATTTAGCTTATAAAGCTTTTGTTGAAATTTATTGATCAGCATAAACCACAAGCCACGCTGGAGCTCACAAATTAGGGCCTTGCTGCAACACTATGGCTTTATTGCTCCTGTGATAAGTTTGCATTAAAAAAACTTTCAGCTTTCGTAGTTTTCAGTTTTTGCCTTTATATTATGAAAATTAAACGCTCCATAAAATTATTCCATAAAATGTGAGATGCCATAAACAATTTAAAGGCTCATTTTTATGGTATTTAAGGCATAGGATAGGATAGTATTCCCCTTATAATAGAATAACCTTTGAAGAATATGATTTTTTTCTTGGTGAAGAAGGAGACCATTCAATAATAAATGGTCATGCCAGCTTATGGTAATGCATTTAGATAGGAAGGCTTAACATTGACCTCACTCCAGTCCTCCCCCAAAGAGATGAAGGTTTATCAAAGCCAGCACTGCGTGAAAGAATGAAAAACCACTGAACTGCAGTTGGACTCTGGTGGACTGCTGTGCTTATATGGCATTCTCTGTTTTGGGGAAGGCCTGTGCGTCCCTACCAGTGAGGCATGCCCCCCAATTCGTCTGAAGCTTTTCAAAAGTCAGTGACTAATTAGGTTTTCCCGCACAAGAATCCAGGCTTTCATCCCACCCCGGGGTCATGACAGGCCTTGGCTTTTATCCCTCCCCCAGACATATCCAAGGAAGACCCCTCACAGAAGACAGAGGTTTTATATTCTCCATCTTCTTTGTCCCTCCTTTGGGATGGAAGGACCCCGCTCTGTGCCCTGTGTCCCCCACCAGCCCCTTCTTCTGCCTCCTCCCCCCGCCCTCCTTTTTCCATGAAAGTCCTGGGCTTGAGAGTGTGTTTGGATTGGATGCCCAGACAACTCATCTGCATGTGAATAGGAGCACCAGTATTCAACAGGAATGTTTTGAAGGGGAGGGCTCAAGCGCCAAGGGCGTATGTGCCGCTTGCTGGTTTACTACATACTGCATGAGCTGGCAAAATATGTAGTAAACCAGTGTGAAATTTTGAACCTTCACTCATCTATGGTTTTTGTGGTAGTCGTTACACGCTCTGTTTGAGACGAGGGGAGTTATTGGGCATGTCGCGTTTCACGTCAGCTCATGTATTTGAGTTTACGGTGTTGAGGGCAGCTTGTTGGCTAGTTTGCTAGCTATGTATGCAGATGAAGTGCTGCTCATTCGCTAACTGCTCTGAAAAATGGCTGCTAATGTTTATAAGCAGGCTTAGATTTTAAAGTAATTTAGCAACCTGGCTCTCAGGCTTGCTGGCCAATATTGTCAGCCTGCTGATTTGCAACCAAGGCATGCATGAGATAATATTGCGTTAGGCTAGTCGAATTTAATTTGAAAATATTTTTTGGGTGCAGAGGATGGGCAACCTGACATTTATTGCGTCCCTCACCCACAATTGTCTTGTTGTGGGATGACTCGATGCATAGTTTAACACTCTGTTGGGTTTCTGAAATTAATTTTCTATGAAGAAAGTTAATGGAAAATTTCAGGATCCATGGCCACTGAGAACTACTTTTTTAGTTTTAAGTGTGTAAACTTTAACTGGATGCTCACATATGCAAGCTCAATAGATTATATGAAAGTACTTGATTGCAGGACTGTGGGATTGGTTCAAGAGGGTTATACTTGAGGCACAGTGCAAATTAATTCCAAAGGTGTGGAAAATTAAGTTGATAAACCATACTCCTCTGCAGATGATTACAGCTATTCAGAAGAGTTTGAGAGAGAAAAAATATTCTTTAGAAGGAATATTTAAATGACAGTAATGGCAATATATGCCTGAATATTTCAAAATGCGTGGTAGATCAAAAGAGATGAGGAGAGCTAAAAGACTCTTTGAAAGGCAAATTGCAGAACCTTCTAACACTAATCCCAAGTGTTTTTTTTTTTCAGTACTGTAGTACAAAAAGGGAAGTTAAGGAAGAGGTTAAGTGTATTGAGAATGAAGACAGATCATTGTTCTATGAAGACAAGGATATTGGCGATGCCTTAAATAGCTACTTTGTTGAGTTCTGCCGGGGAACAATTTACCAATTGGCCGGAAGGCATTTCTATTGCTCTGAATTTTTAGTGGATTCAGATTGGGGATAATGAAGTACTGGACAGATGACGTAAATTAAAGAGAAATAAGGCGGCGGGACTGGATGGCATATGCACAAGGGTACTTGAAGGTACTCATCCTAAGCCCTTGCAGATGTTTTAGGTGATCATCAGAAACTGGAGAAATTCCAAATGTGATGGGAAGCAAGGCAATATAATACCAAAATATAGGAAAGGGGACTGCACTGAGCCAAAAAAGGACAGGACTGTCAGTTTGATTTGCGATGCATGTTAAATACTGGAATCAATCATTAAAGAGATGTTGAAATTATTTCTTGAAAGTAACAATATCCTGAGTGATAGCTGACATGGTTTTCAAAATGGAAGGTCGTGCTTGACTAACCTTTTGGAAATCTTTGAAGAGGCCTTTAAGACTTATGACCAGAACAGGGCTTATGATAGGATTTGATAAGAGACTAATTATTAAAATAAGGACTGTAGAAAGTACCGGAGGCAATTTGGAATTGATCTGTAACTGATTAAGGGATAGAATACTAGAGTATTGGTCAGAGGGATCTCATCCAAGCTACACACTATGGGAAATGGAGCCCCCAGGGACTGGCGCTGGGACCCCTGCACCTACCTGTTTAGTAGGTAAATTATAAAAAAAAAAGATAGTATTTTCATATTTGCAGAAACTATCTCTTTGCACTGACTGCAGTACATGATGCAGGTTATCTGTAAAAAAAATCAGGTACGTTTGTCTCCTCCTAGTGCTGCTAATTGCATTGGCAAGAATCCACCATGCCCGAGCAAAATTAACCAATCAGAGCCAGGTGGAGTTTCTAAGCAGTGTCAATCACTTCTCATGCATGCGCTGTCAGCCCCTCTCCTCCTTGCATTCTCTCTGCCTTGGTCTAGACCAGTATTGTCTATGCTGGTTCCTGGAGGAGGTAAAAGCTACTGGTGGAGAAATTTTTGTAATTTACTTAGTAAAAATGTCATAATACCATTTCAACTCTCAGTGATTGAAATGGTCTGAGAGTAAATTTGGATCTCTGTATGATGCACCAAAACTGTGAAAATCCAGAAACTTTAAATATCCTCGTTTACACTTCTAGTTCCTCTGTAGTCAACATCTGCATAACTGTTATAGCTAATGGTACCAGGAGAAAAAAAGAACAAAGGCACTTGCAGAAAAGCAGTCGACCAAGAAGAAGGTAGAGTTTGATTGTAATAGCACAATCCAGGCATAAGTGTTTGGAGGATCTGCTGCCATAGTGTCAGTTACTTTAGCTTATTACCTTGCTTATTACCATGCTTTACATTAGCGCTGTAAAGCTGTTCTAAACATTTATTTACATTGACTGGGCTCCATTTTGTAATAATGTGAAAGCAATACATCTGTAAATGAATACTGGATGGTATGTAATGCTTAGAAACTGTAGGTCTAATGACTGGTGCCCACATATGTTTGAAAACCTAGCATAGCGTTGTCGCTTTGCATAGCCTAGCCCAGTGAGATGATGAAAATAATTGAATTGAGTTTTAGCAACATCTGAGATGATGGGTGTTGGCGTAAGGGATTTGTACAATGTATTACCCTTCATTAACTTTTCATAAACTTTTTTTTTTGGTCCAAGGAAAGCCAGTTTATTTCTTCAATATGAGAAAGTTGAAAAATAAACCATTTATTCCATTTATATTGACTCCATACAGTCCTTTATGACCTCTGAGGTGGGTTGTGATCCATTTGTGGTGTGGTGGTATCTAAGGACTTGGAAGAAAAAACAAATCTGGAATTTGAGCTCATGACCTTTGACTGGTTGTGACTAAATACCAGTATGTTTTTTTTCTTTCTCAGTCTAAGAGAAATAAGCACCTTGGAGAGCAGCCACTTTGGGGAAGGACCATACTGGCCCCCTCCTGCCACACTCTGGGTCCTCACAGGAGCCTCTGTTCATGTGGCCTGCTTTGTATGCACTATGAGTTCAGTCAGGGGAATGCATTCAGCTGCTGTCTTGTGTTCCCGTGCACACTGAGAGCAGGGTGTGAGAGACTCTAAGGTATATATGCAAGCCTGCCAGATTCCACTGCTGCCAAGTCAAACAGCACCCAGAACCCACTTGGTCTGTACTCCTCCCTACCAATCGCCTGTATGCTTTACAAGGAACAGGAGCTCAGCCATGTGGCAGCATTAAGGAATTTCCAGTGTTGTTTTTCTTTGCCTGGCCTTGATACTCCAGCAAGGCTATTACTGCATTCTGGCAGTATCTTGCCACTAAGATGGTGAAGATTAGTTGGATCTTTTCCATTTGTTCCGAAATAACCCAATCTAATCTTCCTATGAGAGCATTTCATTGAAAAGCCCTGTTTGTTTAGGCGTTGTACTCTTACTATGGCTGGTTCTATTGCCTCACTTACCTTTTTGTGCTTTGGATCCTGGGCCAATATTTAGAGTATAAGGGGCATGCTCAACACAAGCTTACTGTTGAGATAGGGAGTCCCCGTGCTGATTATGTTAGCAGTGACAACAGTGTGTCTGATTGGTTATCAGGGACAATAATGAGAGCTATGCTGGGTTAACAGAGTTAGTGGAGCTGATGACGTTATGAGAGGCACAAAGCAAACCTTTTGATTGGATGCGCAAGGGGGAGTTCAGATGTGCTGACGCTTTCGAAAAACGTACTATATTTCACATAATGTGTATATAGCTGTCGTTCCACACCTAAATTGTCACCATTCCACTCAGAATTATTGCTCTATGGTTGTGTTTTTATTGCCAGAGTTTGTGTATGGTAATTAGATTTTGGATTCAGATGGTGTAGCAATTGTGAAATTGTCCCTTTGCACTATACCTTGGAGCACTAGGCACTTATTCATAAATTTTAAAAGCACTGATCAGTTGAAAACCTGATAGGTAGAGCACCCAAACCCCAAGATAGGGAGGATGATGGTGAGAGGCAAAATAAATAAATGAATAAATAAATAACATAAATAAATCCAAGTATCACTGAGAAAAAAATTGCAGGCCTTGGTACTATATTGGGGTCACCAGGTTTCAAAAGGCACTGTCAGACACCATCTCCAACTGCAGATGCTTTGGAAGGGTTGCAAGATGAGAGCTTTTTCTGAGCCCAGCACTTCCAGGTGAATGAAGGTAATCTCAGTTTTGACTGCATGAATATTCTGTGGTAAGATGAGACCAAAACTGAACAATTTGGTAAGAAACAGTATTGTTTGGCCTCAAGATGGAGACACATGCAAGGAAAGTCACATCATACCCATGGTCAAATATGGTGGTGGATCAGTGATGTTAGGGGTCCTTTTTAACACGTTTATGCAGATGTAGACACCCACAGACAATGGAGCTGCTCTATTCATGCATGCAGTTACACTGTCCTATCAATTGGTCGTATACCCAAAACGGTTATTGAATATTCACAAGGAAGCGGGGCCGGTAAATGATTTAGAATTTCGACAAGTTAAAGTGGTAGTCCATAAGATTTTTGTCTCGTTACTGTCTGTTAAGTCAGTGTCTATCAGAGAGGGGGGATAAAACAACGGTGATTGGGCCTATGACCCACTGATGAAAGCACTTGTATTTCATTCTTTGCCAGGTAAAGTGAGCAGTGTGTTTGTGGCGACATTCCCGCGCTATATTCAAATACAGGCGCACATCTAGTGACGCTTACAATGTCAGTTAGCAGTGTTTGGTCTGTCCAGAATGTAGGAGGAGCCGCAAGCTAGCTTGAAGGAAGTAAGGAACCCCGGGAGAAGCTATGGGAAGGTTGACGTCAGAAGAGATCCAGTAGCGGTACTTTCCCTAACCTCAACCTTGGCTCTGACCCCTAACCCTAAATCTAACTTGTCCCTTACACTATATGTCAGTTTTACGGATGGAATTAAGGGAGGAACGTTAAAAATGCAGCCTTCCAAGAAACGTAAAGTACCGCAACTGGATCCCTTCTGACGTCTACCCAATGGCAATGGCAAATACCATACTGTGCAGCTATACTGTGCACAGTAGAAACTAATGCTTGCTGATTCTCTGTTGAGGCTACTACTGAAACTAAAATTATAACGTAATTTCAGGAAGCAAACGGAAAAAAAGCTGCGTTAACCGCCTCGACAAATTATTTTTATTTAAAAAAAATAAAGTTACAATGTTACCTATTAACCACCTACCATTTTAATTATTTACACAGGGCTCTCAACTTTCACGTATTCGGCTTGAGTTCAAATGATATTCACGTTCCCGTACTGTAGTCAGAAATTATTCTATCAGACCGTTTGTAGAGATTCTCCGGTGGAATTGAAATCCTTGTGCACTGAAGTTTATCAGTTTCACGTGTTACGGTGGATTTCGCGACTAGTAATATGAGAACAATTATGATTCTGGAATTCTCACGCTTTTCTTCACTCAGGGGTTGGAAGCAGTGGAACTGCATAAAAATGTTTCAAATGGCCTTATTTCATTTAAACAATTTGAACGATCGTGAAACACACGCATTTCCTTGATTGAATAATTACTGACTACAGCACGGGAACGTGAATGAAGCACAAATTCTCACGGCGAATGCATGAGAGTTGGCAGCCCTTTAAGTTAATTGATTTATCATAATAGCCTACTATGTTACTGGAATGAGATGACACTAATGGATGACTAACGTCACATAATTTTTACTTTTATTGAGTTCAATTGCCGTGTCAAAGAGCATCTTTCCCATATGCATGAGAGTTGAGGAGGCGTGGACGGTGGAACTGGTAAGAGCCGTCAATTTACCGACGTCATACAGGCGACACTGTTGGGTCTCGACAAGAGTTATGGGAAATGAGGTCCAGAAGCGCACCTGCAATTACAGCTTACTGCCAAAGATGTCAATATAAACAAACCAATTCAAATCTTATGGATTACCACTTTAGGTCCTATCACTGTTTCCCAGGAATTGTATGAGTTAAACTCCCTTATTATGAAAATAAACTGAAATACGATGTAATTCTAAATGCTAAAAGTGTCTTGTGTCATTTAAGCCTTTTTTTCCCTCTCTGTGAAGCTCAAATCTTGAATTATAAAGCCTTAAATAGGGTAATGCATAAATAGCCAGATTTGGCTTCTGTGCCAACTAAGGGGTTAATTCCTGAGGTCCAGGGGCAGTGGTTAATATCAATGGCTGAATAGGTTCCACCAAGCATTTGTCAATTTTGGCTGGCTGTCTGTCTGGTTGCCTCTGCCTGAAGGTTGAGACTTGTCTGTTGGTGGACTCTCCGGAAAAATGAAAAACCCACACAAATGGTCCAACAAGAAATAAATAAATTAATAAAATCTAATAATAATAATAATAATAATAATAATTGTAATAATAATAAGAAGAAGAATGTTCTGCAATGGCCATCTCAGTCGTCAGACCTCAATCTGATCAAAATACCTGTGGGTATTTTGACCATAGGAGAGCTGCTGATAAGCACAAACACAGGAATGTGACTGATCTTGAAGGGTTCTGCATAGAGGTCTGGTCCGAAGTCCTTCTAAGTGGGTGCCTTAACCTTGTGAAACAGAACAAGACAAGCCTCCGTGCTGTTATCCGTGCCAGAGGTAGTTACTCCAAGTACTAAACCTAGGGTGTCAATAATTACGAAGCCTTAATTTTGGTGGAGTTATGGAATAAATGTATGATATTGGTTTGCTCAGTTTTAACATTAATGAGCTACAATGTTTTTGCATCTTGGTATTTTGAGTTTATCTCTTTGTCATCATGAATATTTTTAGAGGATTTGAAGTGCAAATTGCAAAATATGTCAATAAATTCACTCCGCATTTGAGGGGTCAAATGATCAGTTAAATTGTATTTGCCTGCACTGAGTAAACCTTGGATCTGATAGGATCCCTTTATTTCGTTGAGTTGGCCAAATGGTGAGGTATTGAAACTATTTTATTTTAACTCTGAATGTTATTTGTATCATGTAAAAGTTTTCTTGGATGAAAATTGACTTACATTTCGGCATAGTGTTTTAGTGAGATGCCATTTTTAGTGTGTTGTAGTACTACTTCTAATTCTCTTAGGGGTTCACTCGGAGAAGGTTTCTGCTGAATCTGTGATTGTAAATAAATTTAGCAAAAATGACAATAACCGAATAACTTTTGAACTGAATAAAAACTATTACTATTATTATTATTATTATTATTGGATTTGAAGTAAAGTGATACTGTCAGAGTGTGATCTGAGAACTTTCCACAAAGATCAGAGAAGGGGTTCTTGAGAAAAATGCTGAGAATGTGTTAGCATTTCCTCTATGGCCCTGGGATAAAGCTGGCTTTATAATGCAGCTCCCAGCACTCCCAAAGCGAATCTGCTAGCATGTCTTCAGTCTCAAAACTGATGCTTTTTATTTCAGTTTCATAGGCTGTGTATTGTTCCAGGGAAAATTCACTGTTAATAACTGCCCATTAATTTCAGTTATTTATCTCCATACTTCTGTTAAAATAGAAATTCTGTTAAAATAGAGAATACAATTACATTTTTTGTTGCCCTTTTCCGTGGCCAACTGGAACATTTTGGGAGTGCGCATCAGTGATCATTAAATATCTGATTAAGACTGAGACTAATTAAATATGAGTAAATGGGGGGTTTTATAATGATGATGCTTGGGATGCAGCTTTCCCAGGCTGAGTTAAGACGAAAACAATTTAACCCATGACCCCTCTTCTGTTTGTCCAACTACAGGAATGCCCAAGCTATGAAACTGGACTCACGTAAGCAGACAGATTCATTGAGGGTTCTTGATGGGGGTCATAAATAATTTTGAAGAAAATAGCGCTAACTTCAAATTTGTGTTTTTAAAGAAAGGGTGAAATTTTATTCTCAGTGATTTCTCGTTTCGCAAATAATAGGAATATTATCTTTGCCGCAGGACGTGTATGTCTGAAAACCTGGTAGGGGGTTGTGTGTACCTCCTCTAAAGTTACGGTCAGTGCTTTCATCCCGGTCCGAGCAGAGCTCTGACTGTTTTTATCCTCTGGACAATGGACACAGTCCTCTCCCTCCAAATGCACTTTGTTCGGGACAAACAGCAATGCTGCCCCACCCAGTTTTATTCAGCCGGGGCTTCCTCTGCAGAGCTTGGAAAAAAAAAATGAAGCTTCGAGCACTAGAGAGGGGGGACGGGCTCTTGGGGGTCAGGGGTCATACTGGCTCTCCCAGCTGGGGAGACATGGTGTTGGTAGTCAGTCTCAACTCCCCCGAAAAAGTCTGAACCCCACCTCTCTCACCCCCCCTTCCCCTCCCCTTCCCTCCTCTTTATGGGCTTTTTGCTGCAGCCGCATTGTCTTTACAGCCATCAATGAATCTGACGCCAGTGCTGTGCCCTGATTGGTCCGGGAGGTCCCAGACAAAGGCTCTAAGTGGATAGAAGAAGAGGTGGGAGGGAGCTGCAGACTGTTTTTTTTTTTTTCCCTGTCAGATTCCTCTGTGGAGAGCAAAAGTGAGGGAGAGAGACTGAGAGCAAGTGTGAGAGAGAGAGAGAGAGAGAGAGAGAGAGAGAGGGGGAGTGGGGGAGAAACTGAGCGAGCAAGAAAGAGCAAGCAGAAGAGAGAGAGAGAGAGAGAGAGAGAGAGAGGCAGACCAAACACAGGAGCCACCTAGCGCAGCGAGCGGCTCCGCAGAGGCAGTCTCCGATAAGGACAAGGCCCGCAGTGCACACAGCAGCAGCAGTCCAGTTCACACTGACCCAGAGACAGACTACCAGAAACAGGCAGAGCCAGTGACAGGATCCGACCAGGGATGGATACCTCCAGGTCAATACAGCATGAGATCTCTTCTCTCAAAGGTATCTGTCTCTTCTCTCTTTTTTGATTTTTTTATTTTTTTTTACTGCAGCTCAGGTTCAGCACTGCAGGGCAGCTGTTCTAACCTGCTGTGTTTTTTTTTGTGACGCCTGGTGCTGTCCTGTGACCAGAGGGTTGGGATTTACGGGTTAGCCGGCAGCTAAGAGCCTTGTTGCACTGTTACATTCATTTGTCAGAATACAGAAAAATGGGAGGAGAGGGTAAAGATTTGGCAGCTAGCTGTAGCATTTCTGCGGGAATGAGTGGCAGTTGTATTGTCACAACATTCTGATGTTTACAGTCCGCAGTTAGCACATGCTGTATGTGTGAGAGAGACTGCGGGAGTGCTGCATGCGGCTAGCTTTAGCGGCTGGCATCTCTGCTCATAGACTCTGCAGAGTGCTGCAGAGTCCGGCCCCGCCTCCTTGCAGGGGGGGACCCAGGCCGGGACTCGACTCTGGGGAGGGTACCGTTGCCAAAACCCCCGCAGAAGGACATGTTAAAAAGGCCCCGAGGACCGTTCTCAGAAAAGCCATTAGTGCATTACCTTGCGCTGTGAGTATGTAAATGTAAATGGAGAAAGTTGACGAAGCCTCCTCTAGCTAAATTGGGGAAAAAAAAACCCACACTTGAAAACAAATTCCAGGGAAAGTGTTTGGTTGGCCATTTCGAGCGCTCGCCTAGTCAGCAGCGCTGGAACAGCACGTCCATGTAAAACATCTTCCTCTGAGTTTATCTGTGCTTTCATCCTATGTTGGTTTGTTGTGTAAGAAAAGAGGGCTGTGTCTGTTTGCAAGGGTTTTGCGATATCAGTTGCCTGATTCCGGTCAGTGTCTCTGAAAATACGACAGTGCTTGTATAGACGTGAAATGAATTCACCTTACCCCTTATTTACTAAGCAAATACACCAGGCAAATCACCTCTCTCTGTTTAGCTCTTTGTTCCTCGCGCAATATGCTGTCGTTCTTACGCGGACTCCCCAAATGAATCATTTTCATCTACTCATCAGGCTGTGGTGTTGTATTGTGGGGCACACTCGCCTGCACCGCCCTCTTGATTAAGCTAGTTTCGTACCTTTGCTGGAATTTGCCTGATTGTTGTTGATGAGAGAAGTTCTGCTCTCTTGTGATTTTATTTAGACCTATCCAATGTTTTATTTCTGCTCCAACAATTGCAGTTATTGCAAATAATAAGGTATAAACAGTTAATGTGAATTGCGCGTATTCTGTACACACGCATAAGCATTTTTTACTGTCGGAATTTTTATAACTCGAGTATAGGTGTGGAGAGAGATGAGGCTGTCACCCGGGAGACAGAAGTGAAATATCGGCTCACTGGCTGTCCAGTCTTTATGGACATGGCCATAACGGGTGGGTGTGCGGTTCTGAAGAGCGAGCTGATGTGGGATTTCACCCGCCTGTGTGAGGTGCAAGCTGCTTCAGCAGACCCCCAGTGTGTGAAAAGGAGGCAGTGTGGATTGATTCTCTGTAGTCACTCTGCAGAGTCAGCAGTGTGTGGATGTGATGGCTGTGGAGCTGGTGCTGCGCTCTGCTGGGCTCAGGCAAGAGTAATCAATCACAGCACTGAGATGGGGCGTCAGGCTTTACTGGAAACGATAGAAGAGTACCCGCATGCATGGATGAGCCTGATGAATAAATTAATTGGTCAATGAATCGCTACTTGAATATCAGACCACACAAGCAATCAAATAACATGCCTCAGTGTTGAGATGCTCTGCCAGGTTTTTTTGGTCAGCCATTTATATTCTGAATTCATTAATATTATTTAAGGAGTACTTAAAGGCCAAGTGTGAAAGACTAAAACTTTGAGCCAGCTCCCTTTTACGTTGAAGGAGTTAATTCTAATTGCTTTCCAGCAATGCAGGAATTGACACTAAATCAAACTTGTCATGTGCAGTTATGGATACATAAGCACTTGCGTGAATATTTGAACCAACATGCTTTACTAAGACCTCCAGCATGTTCATAATCATCTATCCCAAGCGAACTAACTTGCAAAATGAATATTTGGTTTACAGATACTATGTCCGATGAGTTTGGTTATGTTTTTAGTTTTGCTTGTGCTAGGAGGTATTGCACTCGCTAAAGGACTTTGTAAATCAGGCTTTTTGTGTCAAGAGTAGTACTGTCAGTATGTGTGGCACGCAAAAGTATTGCTAAGACATAGGATACCACTGTGCTGCATTCCTAGCTCTGTAGTAAAATGGTTTTGTTCTTTTACTTTCAACCAGTTGTAACACATACAATTTGACAATGATTACCAGAATGAGAATCAGTTACAGCAGGCAGATGCTGTATAATGTTCTTAGGTGTGTTATAAAGCAAAGTAACAAAGAGAGCCTTTGTCGTCAGTGCTTATTTTTCCCTTGGTTTTGTAGCTGTTTTTTTTTTCTCTCTCTTTTATCATGAATAGTGTAGGCAGATGTGTTGTAGCCATCCCACTCGGTTCGCTCTCGATTGCCCCTCTCAGAAGTGTGAACACTGCTGGCCTTGTGCTAAAAGGGCAGCGGATATTGCCTCTCACCCATCTGGTAAATTTGGACGACGTCTGCGGGTGCTTTTATAAGCATGGCTCCGATGCAGATGCTGCCTAGCTGGACGAATGGGAAGATTTTGCCCAGTCACCCTGAAAAACTGCAGCGAGCGGGGGGCCAGGTCTTGCGGTAGCGATTGATTTCCTCCAGAGTGAACAGATGCTGCAGGGCCTGTCCGTGTCATTTTTCAGCTCTGAAAGAGATCTCTGGCCAGCCAAGCAGCGGCAGCGGTCAGTCACGATCGACTCAGTTCGGTATGGGAGGTGCAGTCTGCGTAGGGAAGAGCTGAAATGATGGATGGGATGAGTTGACGTAACTCGCATGCGGTGAAAATAATTACTTCTTGTTGACAGTAATTCATTCTAAGACGAACACAAAGCCTTGAAATGATGCATACACGTGGGGATGAATGTTAGGGTGGGGCTTATTTGACAAATGAGGATTGACCTGGATTGAGAAACTTGCTTCATTAAACTTCCTGTTTCATTACTGGTACAAATAAAATCACCAAAAAACATCCTCGTCTACACTCTCAGCAATCAAGTCATGTTCAGAGTCAATATAATTTGAGTCCAACCCCAGGCCAGACAGGAGCTTAGCTGGTTCTTTGAGGAGGAGCCAAGGCTTCCAAGACTACAAACTGAAAAAAAAGTGTCTTATTAATATTGCACAGCCAGCTCTCTGCACTTGGATGATATCATTGCTTAATTCTGGCCAAATCAATTTGCACAATGGCAGTAAGTCTGTGCCCTGCAGGATAAGTAGGAATCTTGCATATACCTCACAGTTGGATTGTAAATGCTTGAAGCATATCTTACAGCCTGAAGTGAGGGAAATAAAATTATCCACAGAATCAATATTGGTCAGGTTTTTATTTATACTTCTGTTGTATTTTCCATTAAGTCTCTGCATTGCAGTAATGTAGGAGGGCCAGGACCGGTTCTGGCAAGGAGAGATTTGCTAATGGTTGGTCGTGGGGCTTTCAAATAAACAAAGAATAAATACTCTTCTGGATGGGGCAAATACGCAAAAACATTTCCAGTCACTCCTGGTGAAGAATAAGAATATGAAAATTCTTAAAAATAAGAGGTTTTTATTTCTCTTCAGGAGTGGCATTTTTCCTGTGATGGAAGTTGTTTGAGCCACAGTGTTTTTCACTTCTGACATTCATTTTGATATAATTTGGACAAAGATTGGATTTTCTAAGAATTCCTGGGATTTACCATTTTTGCTGGATATGCTGCCTTAACCCTTAGATATAGGGGAGACTGGGGACCAATGAGCCATATCACTATTTTGCCTAGTTTAAGCAGCTCTGACATCTGTTGATTGCTAATATGTGATATGGCTCATTGGTCTCCATGGCTCATCGGACCTCAGTCCCCCCACTTCATTTTTCATGCACACATGGTGACCTTGTGGATCCAAAATATTAAACTGTGAAATACCTTTTTTATGCCCCCATGCCATATATGGCAGGGGACACATAGGGTTACCCTTGTCCATCTGTATGGGGTTGATTGTTTGGCCACTTCTCAAAAAGCGATCGACAGAGCACATTGAACTCATCCATGTGCTTTGTCGGGGACGCTAAAGATGTGCGTCTCATACCTTGTTTCTGAATTTCTATCATTTTTATGACTTTTCAGGTGTTTGAACTTGGATCAATTTTGTCAACTTTCTCTCTCCCTTTGCTGTAATAGGGGGTGTAGTCTATCTACTTCTCAAAAACTACTCAACAAAATTCATTGAGCTTATAAGTGTGCTTTATACAGACCCAAAAGGTGCACATCTCATTCTTTGTTTCTGAATTTTTTTGTAAATTTTGATAATTTTTCTGGTTTTTGAACTTTGGTAAGTTTTGTCGACTTTCCCAGATGGGGGGGCATCCATGTCTCATAGAAAAATATGTCTTAGTTTTATATTTTTCGTCTTTTTAGAGAAAGTTATTCAAATTTATGCTGAAACAAAGTCATTAAGAGTGTTGTTTTTGCCACTAAAATGTCAACAGGGATTGAAGTGACACCAGGTACTTGCCTGGTTTTAAAGTTTCCCAGGGTTACGGTCCAAGCGGTCCTTGGACTGCGACAGACTTGGAGGCAGCAAGTTTTTAACAGCTCCAAGTCTTCACTATCCAGCTATTAATGTTGTCAACTGAGTCCCAGACTTCCAAGGTCTTTGTTACATCACCTGTTGTTTCAGAACAAAAATGTCACTCCATCGCCATGAGAGATGGTTCACTCATGGAAATCTTAGCATTCAGTGATGGTGGTGACTCTTCCATGAGCAGATTTACAAGACAAGGCTGTTTTGGGAAGGACTGGAAACCTGTGAGTCAGAGACAACCTGCTTTATTTTTTCATCTTATTTTTCTTTTGCACTTGAGTTGGTAAACATCGCCGAGAGATATTCTCCCTTTTGGTGTCCTGAAGATGGAAACCTGGCTAGATATCTTCAGCTCGCTTGCAAGCGATGCCAGTTGAGGTCATTGAAGGAGGATTAGTCTTTTTTTTTAAACGGGAGATGGGGAGGTATAACTCAGGATAATTGGACAATGGCGTGGACAACATGATGCGGCTCTTTAAATCACTTTCTGGGAAGCAAAGACATTCAAATGAGCTGGAAGAAAAGCAAGAAGCACTTTCAAGTCATTAAGGAAACAAAGGCAGTATTTCCAGAATGTTCTGGGTATCCCAACTGTCAAACACTTATTGTGAATTTAAGTTGAGCGAGACTTTAAAGGGGTTGGCTGAATTTGATTTTGAACATGAGGGGTACAACAAAAATGTTCTTTTTGAATAGAAATGCGTTTGAAATATGATTATGCAGCTGGCAAAATTACCAGTGTCGATGGGGCAGTTGGCGTGCTCTCATGTCTGTGTTATGAAATGTTGAAATTACATTGTTTTGAATAATCTCATCTTCTTGATAAAGTATGCTAACTGAATCCCAATGAGATATTTTAATTCTACAACACTGCAGGGATCGTGTGCAGTTAAATATTTTCCTTTTTTCATATTATGTGCTAGTATACTGCTGCTAATAGCGAGCGTTGTCACAATGAAGCCGCTTCTATTTTTGAGAAGGCTTGGTGCTAAGAATGAAGCATACTCCCTTATGCATGCACACTTCTGTAAGTGAGCCTTCTGTGGACTTGGGACCCTATCTCAAGAGCTCAAATAACTAATTAGAGTCTATGATTCATTCAAATATACACAGTCAGACTGACAGCATGATGAGACTCACCCTGATTGTAAACCTGTTATTGGTATTGTTGTCAGGGTTGGTCAGAAATTCCACTACCGTATTTGATGGCAAGGGAGAGAGGTGGCAATAAGTTCCACATCATGAACTTCAGACCATACAAGCAGCACTTCAGGCTGACAGTGTGCTGCAGGTTCAGAATGTGCATTAGCATGCACAGGCAGTTGTCTGTCAATGGCACATGGTATCGCATGAATGAATACAAAATGGCCTGCAGTATATGTATCACATAGGTTTGCACATTAGTGACCGAAGCCTACAAGCCACTGACCTTTGCCACTTATCAAATTTCCAGACGGCTTTCGTCAAAATCATAAGCCAAGGTGTTTAGTAGATCTTTTATTAATATGCTGTTGTGAGTGAGAGCTGACTCTTAACTAGGACTACAATTAGGTCTACTGTTTTGTACAGCTACACGTGTGACAGACAGTCACGTGCTGTGTAGGTCCAAGATTTGGTTACAGTGGGTGTTTTGGTGGAAATTGTTGTTAAATGACTGTAACCTCCTCCTCGTTCAATAACAGTGAGATTACACATACTCACCTCACGGTTCTTTTCTCTCTCTCTCCTTCCTGGGTGGTGGATTTCTGCTCAGCGAATGAGTTGGAGCGATCGCTCGGACAGTGAATGGATTAATGTGATGCTGGGGAGAAAAACAAGGTTTATGTGTGCTGAGTTTGTTGACTGTGGGGGCGGTTGGGCGTTGGCAAACACCCTGCTATATGCCCATCCGCTTGGCTGGCAGAAGGCATCAAATTCCTCGCCCCTTTGCCTCTTTCAAAAATAAGTACTCAGTCTTGACCTAGATTCCAGGGGCTTAGCGTGCCACTGGCGCAAAATCTGTGGCTAAGAATCTGCTTTTCTGCCATATTTTTATTAGGCAAGTATGAAGCTCGGAAAATCTTTGAAGTGTTTGCCTGTTGCAGCCTCATCATCATCAAAATCACTAAAATATTGGCCAATTCCGTGTTGCCCTTCGGATATTTCTCTCTGTTTTCAGTACGTACCAGCCAATGCGTACTTTAATTAGAACTGATCAAAAAGGGTAGACTCTATTTTTTTAGCTTTTTTATTTTCTTTTATTAATTTCTTCCCATTAACTGGCATTTGAATACCCTGCAGTTTTTGAAAATGTGTTTGACTGAAGCTTTTAATCTCCTACATATTCATGAGTGCATTGGATCCTGTGTAAAATATACTTACCTTCCTGCAAGTACTGAACTTCATTACAGTGACTCAGTCAAACAGAATGTGGAATTTCAGACCAATGTTATCTGTACGTACAGCACTGTGGGATATTTCGGCACCACTTAATTACGAAAGATTCAGTTAAGCCCATCAAAACTGTTGCCTTCTCATATCTTCGCTATCTGTTACACTGTGAAAATACAGCTTTGTTTCCCAGATTAGAGTAAATGTTCTATTACAGTTAGGAGTCATAATGAATCTGCTGATGTGGTCAGAATTTAAGTCCAATGGTCTGGATGTACAGTAACTCAAACCTGGATACTCCTTGTACTACCCAAATTCATAAGAAGTTGACTCATTATGGGAAATGCAAATAAAATAAAAAAATGAGTGATTTTAAAAGCCAAACTGCTACAGTATTTGATGCTTTAACTTGTGAATTTAATTATTTATTGAAAATATTCAATTATTAATTTCAAATCTGATTACTGTAATAGACTCCAAAAAAGTTGGTGCAGTGGCAGTTTAGGATTGATAATGATGTGACAAGTTTAAATTATGGAGTGATGTGATACAGGTTATATTAAACAGGTGAACTAATCATGCTATTGTATAAATGGAGCCTCAAGAAAAAGGTCTGGTTTCTCAAGACCGAAGATGAGTCGAGGCTCAGCAAATGCCGACAAATGTGTATGCTTTATAATCCACCACTTGAGAACAACATTCCCAAAAGACAAATTTTGTATATTTCATCAACTGCAGAACACAATGTTATTAAAAGATGGGAAGAATTCAGTCGAATCTTGGGGTGTTCAGTGCAAGGCTGAAAACCACTTATGAATGCTCATCATCTCTGATCCCTCAGATGTCTCTGTCTTAAGAACCACCATGAGACAGTAATAGGTATCACAACATGGGCTCTGAAATACTTAGGTAAAACCTTGTCAGTCAACACCAACATCTACAGATTTGGATTAAAGCTGTACTGTGCAAAGCCTAAGCCATACATCAACATTGTTCAAAAGAACTTCCAACTTTTCTGGGATTGATGTCATCTGAGATGGACTGTGGAGGTATGTTCTGTGGTCCAACGCATTAACATTTCAAGTGAGTTTTGGAGGAGAAAAAAAAAAAACTCAGAGTGCTCTCTGGACCGAAGACCGCAGGGATAATCCT
The DNA here is from genome assembly GCA_029692085.1 of Gymnothorax javanicus. NCBI lineage: Eukaryota > Metazoa > Chordata > Actinopteri > Anguilliformes > Muraenidae > Gymnothorax > Gymnothorax javanicus. The sequence goes on along the minus strand of CM056193.1, from coordinate 179,130,191 downwards.
GGCTGTCGGGTCCAAAAGCTAGTGACAGTCATGGTATGGGGTTGCATCATTCCACGCGGCATGTGTGATTTGCACATTTGCGAGGGCATCGTAAATTCAGAAAGATGAGTTCAAATTTCGGGGGTACACACGCTGCCATCAGCCGTCTGTTCCAAGTACGTCCCTGCGTTTTCCAGCATGACAATGCCAAACCACATTCTGCAAGGATTACATGTCCATTGCTGCAAAAGCCCTGAGATCAGCTCTAGATTGGCCTTCCTGCAGCCCTTGTCTGTATAACCGTATGTATGGAGCATTATGAAACGGATGATGCAGCAACAAAGGCCCCATGCAATTGTGCAGCTGAAAACCCAGCAAAATTGACAAATGAGGGAAAATTCTGCTTGCTAGACTTGACCAACTGGTGTCTTCAGTGCCCTAACAGATATTGACTGTGGTTAAAAAATGCAGTGATGTTACACAATTGTAAATATTTGACTGTGCCAACTTCTTTTTAACTGTTGTAGTCATCACATTGTTCATTTTTCAATGAGCCATTAAATTCATGTTCAAGCATCAAATCATGTTGTACTGTCTTCAGTATATTTGAGGGAGAAAAGACTTTTCAAATGGAACCTTTTTGATTTTGTATGCATTTACCTTGATGTGTCAGTTTATTCGGAATTGTAGTTATGTAAGCCACGAAGTTTTATTGATGACAGCATGCAGTTTTCAGTACATCCGTAATTAGGCATACACTAAGTTGTAGATGGTGGATTGCCTGAACTTGCCGCTTCAGTGAAAACAAACCCTTGTCCACTGCTGTGTTAATGACCTCACCCTGGGTGGAGTCCAGAGGGCGAGGTATTGTTTTTGGTGGGGTTTCTTTGTTTGATTGTTTGCGTCATTACGGCAAAATGGCTGGGCCAATCTTCATTAAACTTTCAGGATAGGTGGGCATTAGTCCAGAATAGATCCCTATAAATTTTTGAGGTCATTGGGTCAAGGTCACTGGAAAGGTCAAAATTGTTTTTCTGCTGTAACTTTGGTAAAACGATCAAAAACAATACCTTGCCCTCCTGTGTCTGTCCCGAGGTAAAAAAACAGGCCAAGGACACCTTCAGGTGCGTATTAGGCGCATGCTTGAAAGATAGCCTTACGTCTTCTTCAGCAACGCATGCTTTCTGGAGAATTTTTTTTCCTGTTTTTTTTTTTTAATTTCTTCTCAGTGATGCAGTGATTGCAATTATTGTAAGTAATTGGTTATTTTATATGACGATATATGATTTGAATAATCATTGCACAAAGTGAAGACATTTGGCCTAATGTGTCTTGTTTTGAGGTCCAAGGTTTATCTTTAAGGTTTCAAAGTGGGGGCCGAGGAAGAATGGGAACAAAGGCCGGAAGGGAAGGCAACAGGAAGTCGTTATTGTCAAAAAGGGGCAGGAAATTGTAGTTTTTTGATGGAATTTGTCGACCTCAGATGAAAGCCTGGTTTATTTGCATTGTGTGCGCTTACTGCACAAACACAGAGGAGTGCTCAGGGGTAGTCTGCTTTATCTAGCCGGGAGTGGTTAACATTGCAGGGATCACAAGAAACAAAAGTAAATAAAGATGTGTGGTCTGTGTTTGTTTTTTCCTCTTTCAGTCCACCTGGAGCAGTCTGGGAGGGGCAGGAGACTGTGGCAGAGTATTTAGACAATGTCATTTCGGCATGTGCAAGGGTTTAAAGGACCTCACTTTACTTACAATACACTTATGTAATCAAGAAATGTTTTAAATGTGTCATATTTGTAACAGTGCTCGTGCTCGGAAGTTATTTCTGTGTTACGTTTATCCAAAAGTATGGCAAAGCATAGCGAGCTGAGCAAATCAAGATAAATCTTGCGTGACGAAGTCTCAGTCAGTGACCTTCAATTCATTAGGACCCGCTTTTCTTGTTCCTTGAAGCAAGCTAATAGTTCCTGTCCATTTAATTTCGGTACAAGTGCCAGTTGGCTTCTTGATAAATTTAATGGTGCAGTCAATTGGCCGTTACTTAAGGAGAATTAAGTACTTGTCTGCTTCATTGTATGTTATGGAAATGTGTCCGAGACCTGAAACTTTTGTTATAACATTCTAGTTATAATTAGTTTGTTCTGAGAAGAAACAGGTAAACAGTTCAAATATTTCCACATGTTAATAAGGTTCCCCTGTGAAACACGATTGCTTGTTATATTTACTTGACTCCATTAGGTGGAGCCTGAATTACAGTCAAGCGTACCTTTCTAAATCCTGACATCTGTGGATTGTGTTGCCTTCCTGGCCTGGATCCAGTCTTAGGGAGGGTGCAGCAGCCTTCATGAAGGTGGTGCTGGCCAACACAGAATCACTCTCTCAAGCCCAGATGGTTATTTTCGCCCCTGGGTTGGGTGTCCATCTTGTTTTATGATGTAGGCTGTTTTTCAGTGTTGATAAATGTAACCAGCGATCTGTTTTTATTTACCTTTGACTCTGAGGGAATGTGATTGGAGGGTCTTGAAAGAGTACGCTCCGGTCTGAATATGAATTGGTTTAGACTGTGCTATCGTTATGTAAGTGATTTAGGGCTAAAATCTTGGGGGTTTTTTTTTCTTTTAAACTATGACATTTTATTAGAAGGATTCTGCTGAAGTCAGTGTTGAAGGTTTAATTTTCAGTCAGTGTTGGAAGATCATACTATTGTGCTGTGAACATAAGGAATTTATTCTGTGGCTTGGTATTTTCCCTGTGGCTCATTCTTGCTGCTGTTTCGTAGTAGTCATGAGTCCCTGGAGAGATGGAGGGAAATGATTACTGCGTCATCGGTTTTTCTTTCCTACGCCCCGTTTAATTTCCCACTGTTGGCCTTAGATTGGCATGAGAAAAAATGTTAATGCACAGTCCAATGAATCACTCGCCCAATGATTCAAGATTGTTGACTGAGGACGTGACCGGTGGCCACAAATGGGATTTGCAGTAGAGTGGCCTCCTTCAAATTTCAGAATAGAACCTGACACACGGCAAGGAAGTCTCTATTGTCTTCTAATACAAAGGTTCCTCCCTTAGAAAGTGGATATACTTAGTAGTAAAACTCATTGTTGATGTTGCTGTATTTCTAAAACATACTGTTTTCCCATTGCAGTTCTCCTGTGAGCTGCCTAGTTTAAAAAAACAGAAGAAAAAAAAACAAACTGCAAAGAATGACTCCATTCTGCTTGAAGGTCAATTATTTTTTGCAGTGACCATGGTTCTAATTGCCTGATACTTGTTTTTGAGATATTTACAGCAGTTCCCGAAATAAGTGTATAGAAATAAATATTTCAGTTAGTCATTGCTGTGGTATATTTTATGGGCTATTCACCAGTGATTTAGTATTAGAAATAAACTCAGTCAAATGTTTTTTCCAGCTCAAGGGCTGTAAGCAGTTCACTAAGACTTGACTGTTTTAAACTTTGCATTGAATCAAATATGACTTAATGGTTTTTATGCCTGAGGAAGAACTGGAGAGATGTGGCATAAATATTGTGGTGCACTGGCAGAGGGAGAAACACTTTATAAAAGGCAGTACAAAACAAAGTTATTCTATGTTGAGCATGTGTTTGATAGCTGCATAGTATTAGTAAACTATTTTATTACAAAGGCTACAAGAATAAATTTAATATTCTTCAAGTTATTTAAGTGAAAATTAGAACATAGCAGAATTTATGCATTGTTTTGGAAATAAAGCTTTTAAATGTAAATTTTGGATCCCATGTCATTTTATGTCAAGTTGAAAGTAAAAGCTGTTTTAGCTACTTACATAAGAATCAGAACATTGCGTGAATGTTATTGAGTTGCTGTATTCCTTGCTATCAATTGACGGAGAAGGTATTTGTGGGCTGCACCAATGGGGTGTATGGGAATTGCTTGGCGTTTCAAGGTAGTAAATCCAAACGCTAATTGCACCAAAGCAGCATATGGCAACTCAGGTCACTATTTGCGGTCACATATTTACGCTACCTCGGGAGGTATAGCGTACGGGCAAATGCCGGAGGTATTACATGCCTTTGCCATAGATGCCGAATGATATTCACAGCTGGGAGACCCCGCCCCTCTGGTCTCTGCACCTATATATAAGACAATATGTAATGGGTAAACTAAACACAGAAGTCTGAATTTTAAAAATAAAAAATTTCGGTCATGTCTGTTTTGCCAGACGTTATTTGCTGCTTCTAAATTAATCAGAACAGTTTCATGTGCAGGGGGCGGGGAAAAATGAGAAAAAGACATTTAATTTTTGTTTAAATTTTGGGGAATATTTGGGTCAGGGGATTTGCAGAGCAGAAATAAATTTTTTATGTCAGCGGATCCAGGGGAGACGGGTAGCGCAGTGGTTAAGTAGACTTCACTTGGCATCAAAAGGTCCTGAGTTCAAGTCCTTGCCACAGCCTTCGCGGCGTGTTCTTGGGCTAAACACTTCAATCCCACACTCCACTTCATGCCTCACTCCACCCAGGTGTATAAATGGGTACCAGCAAATTGTCAGGGAAACCTGACTAAGAGCTGGGGGAGTACCTGCGATGGACTGGTATCCCATCCAGGGGGAGTACCATGGTAACCGGGGTTAAGCACCTGCCTGATGGGCCACTATAAGAATCTATAAGCAGGTGTAGCACTTGTTACTTTCATATTGTGATTCCAAAACTTCTCACGTTTTCTCCTGGGCAGAACGTTCCGTTCTTCCTCAGATCCATACTACATAATTAAAACCACAGGTCTACTACCTTGAGACAAGCCAAGCCCTGTCAAAGATGCCTAGAGAAAGATGCCAGTGTCAAACATAATACAGCAGATATGTAGGGCAGTCACAGTTGATAAACACTGATCTTTCCTCGGCTTTGAACAGGTACGTGAGAGTATGAAAAGAATTTGATTAAATGCTTCTTTGTTGGTCTGACAGGTATGGGCTGGACATGGGCAAAGGGCAGTTTCTTGAACTCTCTCTTTAAAGGTTTTCTTTGAAGGATTCCCAAGGAATCTTCACTGGAGTATAAACTCTGGGCTGATTTACTCCTAATATCTCCTCTGCCAGTAAATAATATTCAAATACAGATGGACATTTTTGTTTTTCTGAGCTTTGTTCTGCACCAGTGATAAATTTTGCGATATTACGCTGGAAAGTGTTATTAAGCCCATAGGTACATTAAGGTCTTTAACATTTTTATTACTCTGTTTTGTTATAAATGTGTAATTTTTTGTCCAACGGCCCCAATGAACTGCCGATGGACTACTGGCATGATGCAGCATCCGGCATCCGTTTATCTGTCGTTGTTAGCAATTTTTTATGAATCTCCTCTCTGAAATCATCAGCCGTAATGACGTGATATTTGTCATGGAGCATCCTTGTGACAAAGTCTGCCAAATTTGTTCAAAATGTTTGAAAATATGGAGTTTTGAATTTTTTAAGAGTTTTTTTACATTTTGATTTCTCTTGTATACTCAATATTGGGCATATTTCAATACGCTATAACATGGAAATGATTGGAGATATTGATATAAATACGATCGACAACGGTTAGAAGCTCTTATTTGGTATCATGACCTTTGACCTGAGTGGCCTTTGTGGAGAATTAAAAAATTCTTCTTCTCTGAAACTGTTAGCCAGAATAACTTCCTTGGGACTTCATGAGCCTTGGTCTATTTTTTATGTTTTGCCAATCAGATTAATTGTTACTGAAATGAATTGCCCCCTGCATCCGCAACTCCAGGCAAAAATTACCACCTAAAAGGGGGGCCACCTGATATTTTTATGATGTGTTGGGAACTTCTTCTTATGGTGCTTGAAAGGGGAGGAGTTTTTTTTTCAGTGACTTTTGTATGCCTGTTCAATTTCGACAAATATATTGGTTAGTTTAGTTTGTTTGCTTGTATGCTTACTTGCATCACGTAAGAGTAGCTAGGCCTTGGTCCAGACTAGAAACCTGTTTTTTTTTTTTTTTTTTTGAAAATGGGCTGAAGTCAGGCAGAGACATTGGCCAAAGCTCAAAAAATTTTATTTTGCAATAACTTTTATCAGAATGTTCCAGTAGACTTGAAACTAGACTATTTAGATCGTCCTTTCCTTGCTGCTTCATATGAAACCTAATATGGGGGGGGCTCACCCCCTTCTTAGCCATTGGGGGTTAAAACCATTGGGGTTCAGGCAAAAAATTTCAAATGTCCATAAAATCAAAAATATTCATTGGATTGTCTTCGAATTTTACACATGGTATTTTATCAGGGGCACCTGTTTATAAAGTATGGCAGAAATCCATCCAATCACCTCATTTTTCCATTACAACTAATAATTTCATTATAAGCAATGGGAATTTGGGAAACTCGCTGATTTTATTATTGTTAATTAAAGCCACAATTCAGCAGATATTTCTTTATAAATTGAACCATTGAGGCATTGGTCAAAGCTAAAAATGGCGAGCAACTTGGTGATCTTGGCTGAAGGTCAAGGTCCAGGTTGCCAAGAAACCGAAAACCGATTTTCGGCCACAACTTCCTGAGAATTGGTTGTACTGACTTGAAACTTAGCTTATAATATTCAGCATCGAATTCTGCAGTTAAATTATTTTCATTCTATACCACAAAATTTTGGGATGGTCTCAGTTGAGAGAGCCATTTACATTTACTCAGCATTGCAATGTATAAGTTTCAATTTGAGGCATTATGTGTGGATTGGTCTTATCCTATTTATCTTGTTAGCAGCTTCTTTGATCAGTTATTTTGGTGTCAATAATATCTGCTTAATCTTGTTCGATGCTATGCATATTTTACTGGTTTCATTGGCATTATGGTTTCAAATAATGTGGGAAACATGGTATCTGTTACAGTAGTCAGTTGGAATGGTCTGTAACATCAGCTATTTGTATTAAAGTGCAAATTAAAAACACAATGAACTGAACCATAAATTACCGATAGGCTAAATGAACATAAAAATACATTTTTGAACCAGCCTTATTCCTTATTTAATTGAATCGATGAATTCAATAAGGGCCCGACTCCACATATTTTCAACATGGAGTTGGGCCCTTATTTGAATTCACCAATTCAATTTTATTTCCATTATGTGACTATTTGAGAGACACTGTCAGAGTCCATGAGAATTTTAGACTTCTAGATTGTTATAGCCTTCAATAAATCAATATTGTGTTCAGAAGAGATTTTAAGTCCCAGTGAGACCAGCCAGGTTTATTGAATAAAACATGCCCTACGCATTAGAATGACTTATGGTTTGAGCAAATAAAACCATCAGCCTATTGAATGGTCATACTTCAACTTCACATTTGCAACAGCAGAATCTGCAAGGGCAGCATGAAGAGGAGGCTCTGAAAGGAGTTAAAAAATTTCACCCAGTCGGCAAATCGGAAAAATCGGGCAACTGTTGGTCGAACAAGATATGTTTTAGTCGGGGACAGCACTAATATGATGGTGAAGTAAATGGAAAGATTTCTATCAATAATTAATTGTGTGACGTGTGTCAAACAGTCTTGAAGATATTTACCGGCGGCCTCTGGCGAACTTAAAATAGAGTATGCACTGAACATACCCTTAAAACAATGATTGGTCTTGACCTTGTTCTGAGCATATCCTTAAAGGTCCCTCATCTTGTCTCCTGGTCCACTGCCAATTAGTCATTACTAGTGTTGGTCAATTAATAAAAAACCAAGAACACTGTCCCAATGAAGAACCAGACTCCGATGTTTGTAGCAAAAGCGGGAAAAGTTTATTACACAGCCGGCCGTGGGAACAACAGCATGATGCAGAGTTCTAAATTCATTAATTTCATAAGAAACTTTATACCAGTAAAAGTACAGACATTTGCATATGACTTCTTTCACATTGTCAGGAGTTGTTGCTGATTGGTCCTGGGGTTTACACATTGATAAAAAGGAATACTCTACAATTGGGCCTCTCCTGAACCTCTGAGCTTAATTGGTTTAATAGACTCCCAACCCCCGGAAGTGAACTCCATATATGGGCATATGGAACCTCCAGCTAAAAGGCGCTAGTGCGTATTGTTTCTTGTCGGAATTGAAGACAAACGGAGATCCGAGCTGGAATTAGAAAATAGGTGATATGTCCTGACGGCCTGTCTTTATCGCCTAATACACACTCAACTCCTATTGATCAAACTGCCTGGCTCACCTCATATTACCAATACCCAAAAATCCAGTCACCCAAAACTAGCTATGTCAAAATCTGTTTGTTTGTGACATCATAATTATGGTGAAGTAACCACATAAAGGCAAGACGGATTGATCAACTTCAGCCAATCAGTTAATCAGTTCCTTTATTATTCTCTGTTATCCCTCCCCCTTGGGATGTGTTGAAGGACAGATTTTGAAATGGCTTGTAATGGTCAATTAGCTATGCACCTGGAGACATGAATGGGGACTTTTAAAATGATGACTGCTCTTGACCTCTTTACAATCATTTCACTACATTAACAAGCTAACTTCCACGTTTGCTTTTATTACATATTGCAGAGCAATCTAAGCTGCGCTTTATGTTTGCTTAAATTACAGTAAAGAGCATTTAAATGCAATTTTGTGTCAGTATAACATGTTATCACAACCCTTGTGTGTCATTAATTGGTCACTTTCTTGCTCCTGCTGTCTTGCGTGTGTCTTTGCTATTTGTCTCCTTTAATTGATTTATTGTCTTTACACCTGGGAACAAGGGAGGAGACATCATTTGTATGCTTCACCCTTTTGTGAATGTCCCATCTATATAAGTTCATTGTGGAGTTAGTGTGATGGCTGGATTGTCATAATTCATTCCACCCTAAGCCTTCCAGTCAGTTTGTGTCTTCTTATATTGAGCAAAGCTCTTCTTTCATGTTTTCGGTAAATTAATGATGAAGAAAAATGTAATTACTCTCCAGAGTCTTAATTATTAGGAACAAGCTCCAAGCCTTTATATTGGTCTCCAGGACTGGGACCGTGTTCTTGTTAATCCTTTGATCCTGCCTGCTCCTTGCAGTCAGTCTATTAGGAACACCTCCCAAGCCTTCATCAGTCTCCAGGATTGGGACTACGTTCCAGCTAATTCCTTCTACTGTCAAGGAGTCCTGGATTCTGTCTTCTACTGCTCTACTGTCAAACAATCCTGGATTCACCACCTGGCTTTTTCCCCTGGACAGCCACTGGCCCAGGATCGGACACGCCCCTACCATCCCCAATCCTTGTTAACTTAGCTGTTAATAAATACTCTCTTTGGGGTTTCACCCTGAATCTGTGTTTGTTTCCTTGCATGGATCATAACGTATGTTTTATTTCTCATCTTACCTTAACGAAGAGAACTGGCCACATCTGATTACCTTGAGTGCTTTCAGAGCTTATGTAATATTAATTTGAAGAATTTATTGAAGACAGGTCAAAACCAATCATTTTTAAGAGTATGTTCTCTGCATACTTTATTCTCAGCGTACTTAGCACCACTGGTTTATAACCATCAATGCAAGCAATGTGTGACTTCACTTTTTAGATCCTGCTCTCAGCATAACATGTACTAGAAAATGTTGCAGGATATTTTGTTTTCACTTCACCTGTTTTACTGAATAGTGTTCGTAATGGTCATTAATCGATGGGTAATTAGTTTCTGTGAATAGGTATCCTGTCACTGAGGCAGAAACAGGTCGTACAGTTTCAGTATCAAACTTTGTCTTTAATAATTTACCAACCAAGGACCAACTCTCACTGTCCCCATAGTTTAATAGTATGCGACTAAAGCCCCTCCCACCACCCTCTCTGACCAATCCCAAAGAAGGCACTATCAGGTACTGTATCTGATAGTAATGGAGTAAGAGATACTTCTTTGTGGAAGTATTGGTCACTTAAGTGACTGACTGATTTCTCCCACCCCACCTTGATCTGTCACACTGCCAACACACTTAAGCTTTTTGACCCCCAGCTTTCCAAGTCACTTTGATGAATAACTTGCAGTTTGATCAGAGATATTTATTCCAGACCCTTTCATAATGTGGAACATAATTGCAAATTAAAATTTGACCACCCCAGTTAATCTCAGGAACAATGTTATTAGTTCTCAGGTTTACGTATTATTTTGAACGAGTACAGAAATTCCATATTAGTTTACACCTGCTGCATCTTATGTCTGATGTACCAATGAGGTAAACTGCCTATTCTCTTCAAAATAAAAGTGCATTTTTGTATTGCTGGGATCTGTCTTCTTCATTGTGAACATGGTTCCTGAAGACTCCCTGTTCTTCATGAGTTGTCTGCCTGATGCTCTCCAGCTCTCCACACTGTCCTGCGCCGTCTGGCTGCTCATTGCCTGTGATTCGCGGAGGGGAAGAATCCCATTCTGTTAAACTGCAAGGCGTGACGTGCCGGACTACAGAGAGGGGAGAGGGCTGGGAAAGAGTGAAAGAAGGAGAGAGAGGGAGAGAGAGGGCAGAGAGAGGGAGAGTGAGACAGAAAAAGCAGGGAACAAGTGCTGGAGAAGAAAACAAAAAGAACAGAACAGACAGAGTAGGGAACAAAGAGTAGTTAATAAAGAACTAGAGCAGAAGGGAAGGGAATTTTCAGGTTTGCAGAAAAAGTGAAAGCTGAAGGCAACTTTACTGTAATTCCAAAGGTCCTTTCACTGCGGGGCATGGCTTCCTATTACTCGGATAAAGGTAAGAGTGTTGTTGAGTGACACAACTCAGAACCTGTAATGGGAGAGTACAGAAAAAGAAAGGTAAAAGAAATGCAGAAGGGGATGTCCTTTCTGCTTAAGGGAGCATTACTTTTAGTGAAGATATTTGTGTTATTCAACGTTTGGTTGTTGGAAGTGTGGAAACAGATGTTAGCGCAGAGTTAATGTACAACAGGTGCCTGCAGGAGGAGCAGTGCAGCTGAGAGTCAGGAGAACACCGCGGATAGCATCATCGCTAATCTGCAGGGTCCCTGCTATTGTCAGCTGTTGTGGCAGGGCACCCCGCAATGTCATTGGTGCACTGCGCGTGAATGGCGAGTGGGTGGGACTTGGGATTTCTGGGCTGGAAGAGTGCATCGCATTAAGGGCATGAGTTGGAACGTCCGTCCAATAGGCTATGTTCTGTGCTTATTCGATAATTTTGTTTTCTTCTGGGTAATTGTATTTAATTGTGGAAGTAGTCGAAGACAAGTAATATACTTTTTTTTTCTGTTTTGGGTTGATATTTGAAACTTGCATCTTGGGCCAAGTCCTTGTCCAGGTGATTATCTGAAACCACATTCCTGTCTCAGCTTGTTGTGTATACAAGAGAGCTTTCGAAGTTGCTATAATTATACACATGCCAGGTATTGTCAGAGATTATTGCAGTCTTAGGTATGCTGGCCCTGCTTTATCTTTCTTACAGTTGTGTATTTTTTGTGGTGGCTTCATAGATAGATACCTTGGTCTGAGTCTCGCATGGTCATTCTATGTTCTCACCTCACAAAGTTCGCTCTTGCAAAGTTATCCGAAGTGGTGCTGCCCTGTGGATATTTAGTCTGGTTCTGTTGTCTATAGGACTTTGCTAGAATTGCTCTCTACTGGAGTGACTATGTTTTCCTCTCTGTTTACCTCCAAAGTCCAGTCATGTTGCGCGGAGATTAGCGGCACAGTGCACATGTGTAGTTATCTTCGGAGATTTGTGAGTGTCTGCTTTCAGCATGGCTGCAGTATTTAGTTTTATAACAGCACAGCTTTTGTTTTCTGTCAGCAGAAGGGAAAATGTAAAAAAGGATGAAACTGGGGCAGCCTTGGTCTTAAAAGCCTCTCTGAGACTGCGTCAGTGCATAATCCCTCTCTGCCAAACATGCTACTTTTGCTGAGCACTGCCATTGTTTGTGCCTACCCAGCATCCATACCCATATCCCATTATGCTTTGCATTTAGTTTTGCAAGTGGGCTTAATTTGTGGTAAATTGAAGGAACCCATTGGTGGAAACCACTTCCAAGTCACCAAACTAGCTGGCCTGACATCATTGCACACCTATTGTTTGCACCGTTTCGCCTGCTCAGAACAGCCAAATGAAGCCCCTACGTAGTTCCCTGTCTGCCATTGTATCTTTATGAGCTGATATGTTTAACCCTTTTGCGTCTCTTAAAATTGTATCCCAGGGAAAACAGTTTAGGCAGAAAGTGGAGCTCTGTGGCTACTTGACGCTCTAAGTCCTAATAAACAATGGGGATTTTCCCACGTTCAGTGACCATCCTTTGTATACTTTTCTGGTGTTTTCACCTTATGAAGGTACATGACGCTGGCAGACATCTTCACAGTACATGAATGGTAATAGGCTATAGAGGAGGGGGTCTCACACTACGCAAGCTTTGCCTAAAGCTTTAGGATAAGTTCGAGTTAAATCACTAGTCCTTGTTAAGACAGGATCGAGGCACCTGCGATTGGTTCTCATACAATCACTTAAGTCAGAGACAGCTCTACAATGCAATTAGGCGAAGACTGGGGATTTTTTTGAAGATTATGAAAAATGCAAAACAAATTCCCGTTGTATACACCTCACATTAACTTACACCAAATTACTCTCTATTTCCGTAAAATTTAACATTGGCCTCCTCAGGAAAGATGAAGTTTGTTTTCAAGGGGTAATTAGTTGAAGAATACATTGACAGCTTAAAAATTAATGTCTTAAAGTCTCAATCAAACACATACAATATGTACTTGAGCTGGAATAAGACTGAACACTATTGGTTAAAATCTGCAGTAGCATATTTGAGCGGTATCTTTTTGTTAGTGTTACCAACGATTACCCAGCTACCAACAGAAGAATAATATGGGCTCCACAACAAAAAGCAGGCTAGTGACTCCATCTTTGTGTCTTTAAATGAAAGGTGTTTCTTTCTACATTAACGTGGAAATGACCCATATTTACCACACTGAACTTATGGACGCAGTTTCTCTTATTTAAATTATTACATTTTCATTAATCCCAGTTGTAACTGAAAGATAAGAAAAAATGGTGACAGAATCAATGGTATTGACTCAGTAATTTTTATTATGGCTACCTTACTGTGCTTATTGCCATCGTGTTGCTATGCTCAGGTTTTGTTTTGTTCTGCTATGCTGGCTCCAGCATAAGCGTGCTACAATATTTAACATAGAGTATGCATTTAAAATTATTCTGACCTCACCTGGCCGGTGAGAAAACAATGGCGCAACTGAAGCTGTATCAATAAGCATTCACTGCAGACGTGTGAAATGGTGAGTGGCAACAGTCTACATTTGGAGACGTGTAAAAGCACTCTACTCGCAGCCAAGCACACTTATTTACTCAAGCCCTACAGCCGCAAATAATGCTGATGATTCCTTCATGCGACGTTCTTTGCGTATCAGTAATTACTGTGGATAATTCTCTATTTGTCCTTAAATATGTTTTGGCTGCTAGGTATTAGTTCAAGCATATTTACGGTTTGGTCTATGTTCAGCATCTGAGTGTGTTCACGGAAAAAATTGCTAGCCTGAAGTGAAACAGCTGTTTGCAAAGGCAGCATTTCTCACTCAAGCTATTGTACTGTCCCTCTACAATGCGTTAACAACTCTAAGGCCCTGAATGTATTTAAAAGGTTAGGGTGGTGTTGATGTGTGCATTGCGGTTGTTAATAATTTACTGAACGAAGGTGCATTGTAGGGTGGGGTTATTGTTCAGTTATCTCAAACATCCCAATATTATTTATCCAGCATGTTTCTGACTTCAAACATATGGCTCCCTGGAGGAATGAAGCATTGCGCTAATGGTTCGGTGCATCACTGGGATTCCTCCGTCTGTCCAAGGCCCCGAGCCCAGACACACCTGGGGCTTGGTATCCCAGCATGCACTGGTCTGCTCTCCTAGAATAGACAGTGCCTCATGCACATAATGTTTGGCATTTGGCCGGCGAGGTTCTGAACTCCAGCGAGAGCCTGGCGGTTGACGCCTACCTGTTGTTTGGTTTTCGCCTAGGTGTCCATGGAAAACCGGAGGATTTATGGGTGCGGTAATGCGCAGCAGGGCTGCTTTGATGTTAAGATCCTGTTTTGGGCTTTTAGCTGTGATGCAGAATTCCTGTGGGTCAGCTTACACCCTTTGTGTGAAATTTACTTTAGAGCGTAAGGTGTATCGTTTCACCACTCATATTCTTGCTTGGGTCACTACTTCCCATGGGGTGGACAGAAACCTGTTTGCTATTGTTATATGATTTTAACTTTTTTTGCATAAACTTTATTTCAATACAGTATAATCCAGGTCACTTCTAGAGTACTTACATTTCAAATTGGTGACAATTGAAAATTCTTCTGCTTCCTGGAAATGTAATTCAGGAGCACTCCTACCTATTGGGATGCATTAGTGTGGAACTAAATTTTTTACTTATTTAAAAAAAATACGGTGAAGAGCCCTGTAATCTGAAATGATGCAATGTGTTGCAATTTATGCAGTGGTATTTTGTGTATACTATATGAAATATATTTTAGTAAATATTTAAGTTATGTATGAATTATAAATAAATTACATTCCTCAGGCTACAGAAGCTCATTTATGTTTATGTGTTGCATTTGATTAGATGCAGATTTTTTGTTTGGGTAGAGCTCAGCACTGACACTGGTTATTTACAGGAACTTTCTGTACCAGGCTCGTGAAGAATCAGTTTGAGCAATGGCAGACATAGAGAGAGAGATAAAGATGGTGTTTGAGCAAACAGCAAATTCCCGCTGTATGGAATTGCTTGGGGCGTGTACTGTATTTCTCCATATCGCAGAGTGAAAGAGCTTGACCACAGTCTGGAAAAAAGTGTGTGTGGGGGAGGGTGGGGCGGTCCTCAGTGTGAAAACATGTACATAATGAACACATGCAAAATATTAGGCTTCAAATCCACAGGGTCTCTGAGATATGCCCCTTCATGAATGGGAGGGGCCATGCCTACTCTTTTGCAAATGTTAATTTGAAGGGGTTTTGGAGGCAAATATCTCGGAGATAAATCAGAGCTTTGGACTGAAAATTTGCTACCCATGGTAATTGGAGACCAGGCATTCAGAATCTGCCATCAAATGGTGTAAATCTTCTTTTTAGTGTAAATAGCCTCTAAATGATCTTTTCTTAGATGGAAAACAAAAATTCAGTTTTCATGGACCCTCTGTCAGCCCAGGATCTCTTACAGAGGGTAAATAATACTGGATTCCTTTTATTTAGGGACAGGTTAGTCTGCAATAAGAATATTAACTATATTAAGGCTTATTATGGGAGTGTAGAGCCTTTGAAAAGGGTCCCAGCTGCAAAAATGACTACCGTATTTTGTCAATTTTTGGTTTGCAAGTTCACCATGTGGGCAGTTGCCTGTGGTTATGAATTTTTTTTTTTCAACATAATCATATGTATCTTGCCTGTATTTGTTCAAAATATCTAATTGTTTTTGAAAGCCTGAGCCCCAATTACCCTTTTCAGCGATTTCCAGCCCAAAGTTCAGATAAACTTCCAGGATATTGGCCTCCAAAACCCCCCACAAATTGACATTTGCAAAAAAGTCGGCGTTCACCTGCCGCAAATTCAATTGAGTAGACATGATTTTGAAAGGCATGAATGCGTATGATTCACAGTGCGTGTCAGACAAACAACTAAGCCATGAAGTGCAAGGAACTCTCTGAAACTTCGCTGTTCTGGCAGAAACATTAATACAGAATCTGTGCCACGCGGCGCTGACATTACATCTCCTTTCATCTAATGGCTTAATATCAAAAGACAGATTTCCCCATGCACAAGTTCTATCACAGACAGGGTGACTGTAAATTACTGCTGGCTATTAGTGATGAGTGACGGTGAACTTGCATTTCCAGGCTGGAAAACACTGAGGAAATAGCATCATGCATCATAGCAGCAACAGGTGGAAACTGTACTGACATATGAGCGATTTCAGCAGATGTGATTTCAGTTGATGCAATTTCACGGGCCATTGATGTAATCGCAGCTCGTAGTATTAAGTGAACTGGGTGTTAAAGAACAGCTGCTGGTTGCTTTTCGCCTGATATTAGTCGAAAAAAATCAATGCAGCTGATTTTAGTTCAAAAGAGCGAGTTTTAATGGAGAAAGGGAAAGAGTTCCTGTTTCTTGGCAGACCTGACCGGCATAATTATGCCCAATCTGCAACAGAGCCACTTCACAAATGCCGTAGTTACCTAATTAATGAGCGTTAAAATTAATGTTCTGAAGCCTCAAAACAAGCACATCTTCAGTTATGGTTGCTCTTCAGGTTTAGGAGAGTGTTCAGGAGAAAATATGAAGTTACTCATTAGTAATGGATCACATTTACATCGGCATTAATTTGTAGCTATGCACATAATATGGGATTAGCCGCAAAAAATAGCCACAAAAATCGATGAATTGGATTTCAAACTAAAAAATAACCATAATTTAATGGTGAAGACCCCCTCATACCCTAGTTTTTGGAAATCTGTTGAGGGTGAATATGCAGTCCTAGCTTGAAATAAAGCCTTTTTCACTCTGTTTTCCCTTGAAGGAAATGTGATATTTGATGAAAATCTTCTCATGTGTTCATGTGCAGTTTTCAGTGTAATTGATACATCAGTATTCATCCTTGAAATTTGAAAGTGGTTGGATAGATGGGCTCAATAAAAAAAGAAGCCTTGCCATCTGCAAGCCTATCCCCTGACACTACTCGCATAAGGTCTGCGGACTAGACATTTAAGAGCTTTATCCTACTGCGGGAGCCATTTAGAGAGGTATTACATTATAATCATTTTTCACACCACTGAATGTAGCCCAGTGCTATTCTTCCCAACTTAGGTCCTGGGAGGACCCCCCTATATGCTTTTTCTGTTCCAATTATAGCTCCAGTCCCAGAATTTTAATAGGCTCTTAATTAGAATGAATTCTTAATTGACTTCTCATGTAAATAAATCACTGACCTCTTATATCAGTTTTTTTGTCAGAAATGACTTTGCTTGGCATGAAGAATAAATGTCCATTATTGATATTGTACTCACGGGATCTTCAGGAATGAGAACTGAAGGAAAAAAGAAGAAAGAAAAATGCAGATTTCATTCACTATCGCAGTGTTTCTCAGTATTATTCAAACATGTCAAGTCTTTTAAATGGTATTGTGGTGATATGATTGTTGTGTAAGCGTAAGTGCTGGGCTTCTGTTGCCCAGATTAAATGGCTAAATGACATTTTGTGGTCTTGACAATGCGTACACTTGGGTTTATGATCAACAGTCCACTGAAAGCCATGTATTCCAAAGTTTTTACTTTGAAGTGTATTCAGACAGACTGGCAAATACTGTGTCCATGGCTTTTATCCAGATCAAGGGCTGGCACTGCCCGTGTCCAATCAAAACACATCTTTTCAATTTCCAGTTCACTCAAATGCAGAAGCCAGACAATTATGTCTCCTTAAAATTGATTGAATGGGCTTGCTGAGTGAAGCACGCTGACCACAAGGCCCTTTGGATGTGTGACAACGTCAGTGCTAAACCAAAAAATGGACTTGTCACTGCTGGCCCATGGTTGTTCACCTTTTCAACAGTAGGTGGTGCTGCTGCTACAGCATCTGAGCTAGCAAAGCACAGACTGACTTGCTTTTTGTCCCACCCAGATCCAGTGTCGTATGCCAGTAATTGTCATGAATTTTTACTCATTCAAAAGAAAGCTGTCCAGCTGTGTGCTTTACCCTTTCCTGTGCACTTCATCCTGTTCTTCCTTTCCTGTTAGCGACTAATGAAAAAGAACAGCCTTGTTTTTATAGCCCTAAATGCTTAACTGCTTTTTCATGTGTCTCCACGACCGTTTTGCACAACTTTTATGGAATTACTTCTTTTAAAAATTGTAAATGGATCCAAATGGTCAAATATGACAATGGTGTTTTGAATGCTTGATGAAATAATTTTATAAATGTGCTGTACATGCTTCTTGCAGAGAAAGATTATAGCTACGCATTTAATTGTTACTTAGTGTCGTACTTGTTGAAACACATGTATATATGAAAGTGCATATGTTTTTGCTTTCACTTGTGTAAGATCTGCTCAGTGGTATGCAGAAGCAGGGCATGCAATAAAAAAGTGAGTCTGTCTGATGAATTAACTAACCGCTGATCCCATTTTTGTTCTTCCGCAGGTGAGTTGATGTCCTCCTAACGCCGTTCCTCTCTGTGCCAGAGATAATCTGCAAGTGGTCAGCCAAGACACCCATGAGACTCATCACGAGTACCGAACGCACCACTTTCCGGGGACAGAAAGGACCCCGTCAGGCAGACTAAATGATCAGGGCTGGCGAAATAAAAGAAAAAGTTGAGAACAAAAAAAAATTCGGCCTCAAAGTAGTTTGGCAGAGGACTGGCGGCCTTTTTCATGTGCTGGATACACACACTGTCTGCTTTGTGCATGACTCAGTTGTTGACAGTTGAGTGTGCAACAAAGTTCCCAGTGAATATTTGATCTAGGCCTCTGATCTCTCAACCGGTCCCTGTGCAACTATAAGAATCAGCCTGTGGCCCTTGTTCATCCTTTGAATTTGCTCCAGCGTTTAAAGTTTCAATGTCTCATTACAAAAAAAGTGAAAGAAATGACAACCATGGTTATGTAACTTTGATCTTCTCAGAACTTTCCCTAGCCCACTTTAAGGGCAATGTTTTTCAGGATAAGACGTGATTGATGGCTTGGGAAGTGGGGAAGGTCACGCACTGTCAAGGCTGTAATGAAGTTTGGGGCCCAAAGTACCCCTGTGGCAGTGCGATTAAACACTAGGATTGACAGGACTGAGCACTGGTTTAGGTCAGTCCATGGTGAGGTGTTCCTTTCCCTGCGGACAAGGCTTTGGAGTGCATCAATCCTGCCTTCTTCGGAATGTGCTAGGTGTTAAAAAAAGGGAGGGGACGGGGGGAAACCTTTTAGAAATGAAAGACAGAGGTTAAATTGTAGGTTGGACATCCCCTTTACCATTTCAGGGCTACAAAAAAGAACCGGAATGTCCCAAAATTCACACACTAAATGTGTTCCCTCCACTAGTGGAAAAATCACCAGTGGTTTAGTTTAAACCCAGTTATGCTGAGCGCTTTGTCATGCTGATATTCTCACGCCTATCACATTTTTATCCTATTAGTTTCCTTGATTGATGCCGTCAGCCTCGTCACAGCTGTGATATTTGCGGCTTCTAAACTGGCACAAATAGTTTTGTGTGGCTCATCAAATGTTTACTTGGGTTATTTGAGTTTAATTGGCCCCTCCTACGTGGAATCACTTGTGTCCTCGCGGGACCTTGGAGACAAACACGGTAACATGGATTTGATTGGCTGTGTGGCATGGACATTACACACCTCAGAAAAAGGGTTATTTGACTTTTTGTTGGAACCCTCTACGGGAGGAAGTGCTGTGTACTGAAAAGTGTGAAAGCTCACAGAAATATTTAGCTTATGAAAGAACACTTAAAGAAGGCTATATTTGGTTCCCCTGTGGGAGTCCTTTTTGGAACCCTTTGTTCTAAGAGTGTATTTCAATATTGGACTCTGGAAAAGATTGTTTTACCTTGGGGCGCTTCTCATTCTCTGCATTTATCCTTCACTTTAGATACTTAAATCACATGTAAATGCATCAGGGAAGTGAGTTTGACGTATTTGTAGCACACAAGGTTAATTCAATTCTGTCACCTTATTTGAAGAGCCCTTGAGCTGCACAGAAGAGGAAGTGAAAGAAGAGGTTGGCACAGGTGGGACCGGGCATGCAAATCCCTGCCACGCCCTAAACTGTCCCCGATTCAGTTTGGATGTCAAACAGAAGCGTTTAAAAATCGTTGCTCAATTTTGCATCTCCGGGCCTGTTCGGTTTTTGTTTTCTCCCGACTATCTGTCAGCGATGCCCAGGGCTATCAATCAGTTAGCAGCGGTGATGTCACCCGGTAGGGTGCTTTGATGCTGAACTAATCAGCCAAATGACTGCGCAACAGGTGCTCCTGCGGGGGCAGGTGGCCGTCGCGTGCTCTAGCTCGTCCCTGTCCCTTTTCACAACTACTCAGGGTGGGGCAGTCCAGGCCTCTTTTACACTGTATGGGAGTGACACGATCCAGTCCGTTCTTTCTTTTGTGTATTCATTACACTTGTGTTTATTTATTAAACAAAAGCGGGCAATCGAGCCGCCAAATGGCAAACCTGCGTCTGCACGACCACATACTTCTGCTGGTACACAGAGCGCCGGTTTATCGGCTGCGGTTCAGGACCCACTTACAGGTTAATGTGAGGTGCCGAAGGAGCCTGAAGGCAACAAAATACTGTACTTTTCTTTGACCTTCACAGCAGTGAAATAAAACACTGAAGCAGCTAAATCATCGGGAGCACGGATACAGCAGACATGCAGTGGTGCGATCATATGCTAAAAGTAAATTTGAACAATAGTTGCATTTTAATTTGGGGTGGGGCTTAAATGTGTTTGCTCAGTGACTAGGTCAGGGTCTTGGTCATTGTGCCATTGTTCCAACATTTGCTCTTCTCCTTTCCATTCTTACACTTTTCGTAATCAGACAGAGGATTAGAGTGATAGAGGCTTCTTTTTGTAAGCTGATATTCGCCTTAGGGTAGCTACCTCACCAACTTCATGGTATTAGTATCACAGTCTTAATTTACAGTTATTAGGCTGAGTACTTGATATGAGTTTATGTAAGCATCTATTGAACCATTTATATTGAAGGGAATACAAGAGTGGTTGGATTTATGCCAAGAGCAATATTCCTTTGTGAGGCCTCTGGAAGAAGAAGGAAAAAAAAAACGTAGACATCCCTTACCTCGCTTGTGCTTTCATGGTAGAAATCAACTGCCGGAGAGGAGAAACAGGATACAATTAGTCATATCCGTACCCTTCTCCCACATGATACTTGTTCACAAGACTGCCAGAAGGCTGTTTTTTTTCAGGCAGGGAAAGAGAGGGTGTAAAACTTAGATTTCTTACAAGTTTCCTCACCGTGCATCTGTCCCTTGCATTGTTCTAAAATTGCCGATGTGGGAAAACAATGTCCCAAGAAGGCAATGAAGGAATATTGTAGAACTTTTTGCAACGCATTGTTTGGCATTGAGCTTGCCAATATTTAACATCTGATATGAACATTGCAAGGTTTAGTGTTGAATAACAGACGGCAGGAGGGGCCTGGCCCTCTGGTGATAAGGAGGCTCAAAAATGTAGCAGATACTGCAAAAGGTGTTGAGGGGTCATTTGGATTTCAAAAGACAAACAATTCCAGACATAACTTAGAGCAAGATTAACAGCCTGACTAGTATTAACAGGGGGGCCTTGCGGGCAAAATTCTGCCCTTTTCGGGCTGTGGTGGAGTTAAATTTTTGGGAAATTGCTGCAAAGTCAATGACAGAGACAGTCACGGGGTGCTTGCACAAAAGTTGTACTGCCCCAGATCAATCTTATGATTGCCGTCATATCATGTGAATATTTTGGATACATGCAGTGCTCCTTGCATGGTTGTGTGGCCGGCATTGGAGAAACAGGGAAACAAAGCAAGGCTCGCAGTTCCATACTTGACTTAAGGTCATTGCTGGTTGCTGATGAGAAGAAGTTATGAAGACACTACTAGAATAAACACATTTTTCCCACAAATGAAATCCTGTGTTTAATCTCCCAACAAGTGAAGTCTGTACACATTCAATGCCTCCAGAGCACGAAAAATAATTTCACCTTACCTGGCATTTTGATCTAGTATTATGACTCACAACCACTGATCTATATATAAGAACTGGATAGCTGATGACGTCATAATTTTGAAGTAACCGTGCCGCCATATTGGTATGCCCAACTATAATCTCTCAGAACATTACTCACATTGAACACATTGCAGCCTACGATATAATTAATTGAGAAGATATCTTTTCACAGACACGGAAGAGGCGGTATTTTATGTTTCCTCCTCAAATCAACCTGACTGTATGAAAAATGCCTCAAGGACCGCAGATTTAACTATAGGCAGCAGTTGTATGTGCCTTTAACGTTTTCAATGGACAATGACTGCGTTCCATTGAAAATCTATACGGATTTTTCTACATCTCACCTGAGTGGGGCAGTGGTACAAGGAAATTGAAATCCAAAGTCATTGAGACTGAAGAAGACAAGACGTCAATCCTGCACGTATTATTATTATTCTGTGTGGGGGGATTTAAAAACTTCATGAAAAAATAAATTAGCCGTAAGCTCGCATCTTGTCAACAGTTGTCTTTATTTTAGAAACACTCAGTGTGAGATTCAATCGCGCATCCCAGCGGATATCTTGTATTGAGTTTTCTCTTGCGATGTCTTCACTCAATAGCTGCCACAAAGCTAGGCTAATTTTCCAATGAAGCGAAAGTGGGTTCGCTGAAGAGAATTTTACAAACTCATCAAGGTTGCTAAATCAGCGTTCACATGAGAGGCTAAGTGAATTGCGCATTATGGAGATGTATGTAAAACTGCCTGCCATTCATTGTCGAGTGTGAATCACATTATCTATTTAAGTAGCTCTAATGTTACATCCTCATTGATAACCTGGCAAAATTAAATTTGTCCGTCAACGGTAATTTAGTGTCAACAAAACTTTTTTTTTAGTGCTGGCATAAATTAGCCTTAATGATCAGACCAGTGAACACCTGGTTTTGTTGTCTAGTTATTCGGGTCTATTATTATAGACAGCGTTACACAGCAGTTTTACTGGATTATCTAATTTATGCTGTGTGACATTGCTTGATCTGGTTAACTTCAGTACAGTAATCTAGGTAGCTTTAGGCTAACATGATGGATCACGTTAGCTGACATTAATTTGAAGTATTCCAATAATAACCGTTAGCTGGGCTAACGTTGACACATTATCTACCGTTAAGGTAGATCGCCAGTGGCTAATAATAAGCAATTAATTCATTGAAATTCATTTATGTGTATCTGTCTCCACTACAGTCAGTGCATTGTCTTGCCACATCCCCCAAAAAATGTCTTTCTGCATTGGAAAGCTGCATATCAACCCTTCCCTGCCATAGAATACTATGAAACTGTTGCTTACTACCGGGCATAGAAAATGGCCGCTCAAACACTTCCGCTTGCTTCAACCTCCCAACGCAGTTCTCTATCACGTCAGCAATCCATTTATTCTATATAGATCAGTGCTCACAACACTTATTTTTATTACTTTTATTCTCAGTAAGACAAAAATTTGCTAATGGGGTGAGATTATTTTGACATATTTATAGATCAGTCAATGGAAAGAGAAAATTTCACCTGTCAAGCAGAAAGTAACTTAAAACAAGCTTATATTTTCTACTTTAGAGAGAAAAATTAGGAAGTTAAATCTCATTGTAAGACTTGTTAAGACAGTTTTTGCGGTGTTAATATTATTTAAAAAACTGAGCGATCTCGTTTTGATTTTTCTTTTCTTTATCCTTGGAATTTTAATGTCTCCAATTATGGCCTATGTACGAACATCGCTTGCGTAATTATTGGTGATATTGAACCCTCATTAAGCTTTGACTGAGTCGGTAAGGATTATAATGAGCTACCTAGCTTGGTTTGCCAGCTAATCAGAAAAAGCGATGCGCAGACCTACTGGATTGATCAGAAACCTGCGATGTGGTAGCCTACGTGCTTGCATATTGCCCACTGAACAAGACTTCAATCAGCTCATCTGCTTCACAAAACCGGATAATGAGCAAAGCAAGAGAGCGAGACGCTAAATCAATCCCATAATGCCTAGCTCATATGTCATCATGCTAGGGGCTCGTTGCAGCGCAGCTATACCACCGCCAGTCTCAAGAACATCTGCCTTTAAATATATTAATGCATAAATACAGAGGAATTGATTTGATTCATGTCTATATTCAGAGTTATTTAGACGTGCAGCTTAGCTCCCAGGGCGGACAGCGTAAAAATCTTTTATGTCCTGACTCTGAGGGTTCCCATGACTGAGAACAGTCAGGGGAAGCCGCCTTTTATATACCACTGCATCTCCTTTATATCATTGATGAGAGGAGGGTAAGTCCTTCTCACAGGGAGATCGTACAGTTGAGTTATGGTGGGGGAGGATGAGAGGATGTACATTTTTACAATTTTAGCCTTACGTTTGATATTTTATAATAAAAAAAAACTGTTTGTGGGTAAATCCACGCTTGCTGTTGTTAGCGCAATGTGTCCGTGTTATAACAAAACCAGATCTGCTTGTCTCAAAGCATGTTTTTCTTCTCCGGCATTGCTTCAAAGATCTCAGTTCTTCAGCATTCTGCTTACTTGCAATGTATTTTCCTCTCTGTGATCGGCTTGTGATGCTGTCAGTTAGACTTTGCCGGTAGCCATTTGATTCTATGGCTTCTGAGGTTTCCAGCGAGCCCTAAATCAGGTTTATCACACAAAGCTAGCCTCAGCTAGAGCCTTCCCAGTGCCTCAAACCGAGTCCATGGGCCATTTGAATGTACTTAAATAGCGCGACAATATAAACGCTTGACTGGTTTGTTTGTGGTATTTTCAGTATAATTATCCGCTAAACATTCAACAGTCGTTTTCAAAGTCATGTTCTGACAGAAATGCGTGAATACTGAGGGCACAACAGGACAAACAAGGTGAGTCACTCACCTTTGAAATTGCCAATATAAAGAATGAGTCAAAAAACAAGTCGCTCACCGTGAGTGACTTGTTTTCTTGACTCATTCTTTATATTGACAATTTTCGCGCAATGAAACGGTATATGAAATGAAATGGTATAGCCTAATGGTTAGGGTGTAGGACTGCCACGCAGGCGACCAGAGTACAAGTCCCCAGCTGCTCGTATTTCACTAAGACAATAGTAGTGTTTTTCTTGTATGAATAATTGCTGGGGTTTTTATTCTTTTGACTTTTTGTATTCATAATCTTATTAATTTGCGTTTTTTAAATAAATCTGCTCCAGTGGAGCCAAACTTCATTTTCTTTGTATTTATTGTCTTTGAATGGGAAATTGTATAGGCTATAGGACTGGCAGAAATAATAATAATATTAATAATAATAATAAAAAAATATAAATTCTAAAAATTAAAAAGTGGTTGTATTTGGGTGGAATGTATGCCTGTAGTGACATATAACTGAAATTAGATGAGTTTTGCATTTTAATATCTGAGAAATCTGATTTGGCACACAGGGTACCTGAATTGCCAATTTGGAGAAGTTACTTAGACATTCCTCTCTAATTTTGTTCTGATACATTGATACATTGATAAATGATATATCAAAGTAGGAAGAAATTCGGAGATGGTCATCCGGGAAGGTTAGTCCAATTGACATGGAATCTGCCCCGTAGCTTGCGACTTAGCTGGCTACAGCAGATGTGAAATGAATATATACGCAAGTAACGTCGGTACGGTACACTTCAGCTGAGTCGGAGAGACAAAACGACAGTGGCGGCGCCAGAGATTTTCTTTTGCGGGTGCTATGGGGATGCTCGACTCTATAAAGAAGGTGCTCTGAATTTTGGGGGTGTTAGTTATTATGTCGGTCGCATCGGAACCTCCCTGGTACATGTACACATGCGCGCGCGCACGGTCGTATTAACGATACCCGTTCCGCGACTATTACTAGCCTAACGTTTTCGGAAAATAAGAAAAAACAAAATTTTTAGCAAGCACATTGGTTTTTTTTTTTAAATTGATATTGCAACAGTAAGCCAAAAAATGACTTAGGCAATTATGCTGAGGCTAAAAATAATATATTTTTAAAATTCATTATTTACTTTTTTTCAAATTAGGAATAAAACTATTCACGGGACATTAAAATATATACTCACGTCGGCAGTTTCCGATGTAAAGCTGCATTGCCATTGCCATCTTTTTGGGAACTCTAGTTTGCGATTTTGATTCCCTACTTTGGTCAGACTGACCCAGTTTCATCAGCAAAGAAAACACTCAAATGTTCGCCACGACGCTGCGAATTAAAGGTAGTTACTACACCATTATATACACGAATATGTGTAGAACATCCGCTGTCGGGAGATATAATTGTTTCTAATCTGAAAGCAGATCCGCTGCGATCTGCTTTGTTTTCATTTCATAACATTATCGCCAGGTGCCACAACGATCATGTCCAGTTTTAAAAGTACGGTTGGACAGAATAAATTATTTTTATGGAAATAGAGGTTTGCGGTGAGATGACTTATGCATGGCCTTGCAGATTTCAGTGTCTCTGGTGGTTAGCTCGAAAACTGCATGCTGTCATCACATAGCTCGCTGGCTCATCGCGTGTGCAGACGATGTCAAACACTGGAAATTTTACCAATAAAGACGAGCACTAAGGTAACAAAACTTACGCAGTGTATTTGTATGAAGATTCGCTAAATGTTCATTTCTTTTTTTAATTTGAGAAAATTTTTTTTGTGTGCTACAGTGTCCTTCCCTAAACTCGCCACAAATTTTTCAACCTCGAAAACTGCTGAAGGGAGTTATATAAAAATCACTGGAATTTCTTGGGTGTGCTGAGGGGTTCTATGGCTATTCCAGAGGTAGCTACAGCACCACCTAGCCTCTCCCCGGCGCCGCCTATGCCTATGTCGTAGATGACTATCAAGTGATGCAGTTGATTTCTCATGCCATTCTGACTCATTACTCTAAGTTTTAAGTATGGGTCTCTGTGTAATTACGGCTTTACTACCTGGCATTAGTTACTTTGTAAACACTGTATTTTATGGGGCCTCACCACTTTGCTCCGAGCCCATGACTCGTATCCAGGGAACAGCACTGCAGAGTACAGAGGGCGTGGTCACTATGGAAAGAGGACTGGGGCTTGTGGGTGGGGTTGCATGAGGGGAAAGTGCGGTGATTTCTCCCTGGTGTCCTGCCTCGTGTTTTAAAACTAACCACGCCAGGCCTACCTCTGATGCACACTCCTCCTCCAGTTACCCCCGTCTCAAACCAACCTACCCCTCCTCTGCTGATGTTTGCTGCAGTCCAGTTGCCAGCCTTAACCTGTTTCCCAGGGCCCATCTTCGAGCCGTGAATCCTGAGAGTGCGGTAACAATGGAGAATGAATGGGCTCTTCTGAAAGCACAGTCTTTCACACCTATTCACAGATGGGTTTACTGGGAGGGTAGCGTTATTAATGGTACAGGCTTTAGAAAACATTCCCGATCTATCTCAAACACTGACACCCAAAAGCGCAGCCTGTCCTGTGCCAAAGAGCGAGGTTGTTTTGTTGTGTGACGCTTCACCGCAGCAATGCCGTCTTGCTGCTTCATCTTCTGAGGTTTCCTGAGTGGTGTAAGTGTCTCGCCTCACGTTATGCAATATTTCAGACATCTTTGGGTGTTCAAAATGGGGCAACTTGTTTGTTTAGCAGTCTTTTCATTCACTGCGCTGCTAAGGTATCTAGCGTTGTTTACAGTAAGAGGAGGTTCCCTTCAATTCACATTCCTCTTCTCACCCGCACTACCAGTCATCTGAACAGAACCATGAGGGTCTGCTTTGGAAATGCACCACCTTGTCGACAGAAGAGCTCAGAAGCAAATGGGGCGTGAAGCAGGGATTTAGCAAACAAAAATGTGACCTGAAGGTTTGAATCAGAGGTGTGGTCCCGATTTTTTATGCTTGAACGAGGTAGTGAACAGGCCATTTGGAAGTAGGCAACCCTAGCCCTGGTTTACCAGAGATGCTTGTTTGCAATCTAAATGCAGAAATTAGAAGTAGCGTTGGCATTGTTTTTTGCATGTCTCCAGAAGCGAACACGGTGGGAATGCTTGATTCTGTTCATCTATTCATCTTCAGCTACTAGGTGGTCATTTATATGTAAGTCAGTCATGCAGTATTTACTGCCTGAATATTTGCTTTTACTCTTTAAAAACTTCTGGCTGGAAAACCTCTGGGGTGAAACATGCCTTTGTGGACACGACTCTCTGTCTGACCGTTAGCTCCCACAGTTTAGAAAAACAAAGGAAGAACTTCAGGCGTGCGAGTGCACGGTTGGTGTGGGTCCCCAAGGTGGCCGCCTGTGGGAGAAATGCCAAAACCTTGAATAAATCATTTGCAGAGTGCATGGTATGTGTGTCCACTGAAAAAATAAGTCAGTAAATGTGAAAGATTTGCTTATTACAGAGCTTCGGTGATAGCATCTTTGTCTTTCTGTGATGAGCAGACTTTGGCTTAAATGCCACTCAGAGCTCGCATTCATGTACCGGAAGGTTCTTAGTACTGCATTAACCTCTTAAGCTATGGTCCTGTGTAAGTTACTGAGCACAGGGTCAGTATTTTGGGTCCTTGTCCAAACACGCACAGTCTTGAGCTGCAAAACCAAAAACTATTTACTCCTTTAGAGCGCAGCCCTGGTACTCAAACTGTCAACACGCCAGGTATTTTACAATATTTATAGTCTCAGGTCATAGAAGGCTGGAAATGTATTTTACTTGCGTCCGAACACTTCTGCAAACGAATGTTATCTTCAACGAGACATCGCTGACGTGCCCAGCGGGGTATACTGGATCATGTCTGAAATTACTGTCTTCCTGACATGACTGTTTGGACATGCCCTGTCTGTACTTTTTGACATAGGAATGAATGGATTGTCTGTTAAATCTTTAAGGGCTCTCCTTTAAAAGTTTGTCTTTTTTAAGGGGGCCGGGAGAGGGTGGCGACAGGCTGAATAATTGAGTAATGGAGACTACAGTGATGCGCGTCAAAGGTTTTTCAAGGCCTTCTCTGAAGACATTTTGCCGATCATATTACCCAGAAGTTCCTCATTTTGTGGCTATGACTTGCATAATGTGACCATATACCATATTCCCCTTTGTATCAGATTATAATTAGAGAAACAGTTGGCCGCCCACACAGCTCTGGGAGTTTCCCGTTCGGTTCCTCTCGTTGCTGGCAATGCCACACCCTAAAGCTCTGTCTGTTTTGCCTGCAGGCTTAGGAGGGAGACACCTAGTGGCCAAATTTGCTTGCTAAGTATCTTATTGCACAGACAAGTCACACGGGCAGTCAGTCCCCACTCTGATTTCATGCTCAAGAATAAAGAAAAGGGGAGAGAGTGTGGAGTATATACGTACAGAAAACAGAGAAAAGTACTGCTGCAGAATCCTGTCTGCTACGCAGCCATTTTACCTTACTTTGACGTTATCTGTCTGGATGGAAGAAGAACGCTATCTCATTGTGTCCAGATATAGGGAGTTATTATGACAGGCTGAACGTCATTAGCTTTTTTAGAGATCATATTGAATCCTGCCCGTTCCCTATAGAACACGCAAAATTTTATCAGTTCTCGGCATGTCTCTTCAAAAATATAGCTGAAGCTGTCCAGATTGCGGTCCTGAACATCAGCACTGTCAGCGAGTGGGGTCTGGTGTCAGTTTCGTGTTTGGGAGTGGTTGCCCAAGGCAACAGACATGCTCCTGACCACAGATCAGGAAGGGCCTCTTATTTGTCCAACCGGCTTCTAGCCTGTGAATCATGTTGCCGTGGCAACCCAGGACCTAAGTCTGACCACACCCATGTAGGCTTGTGCCACTGACTCACTGCCCAGGCATTCTGCGGGCTGAGTGAACAGCATCTGACTGGTGCTTTTGCCCAATATTACCAGAAATCATTTTACTTCTTTATTTCAGTTTTGTTTCTGTGGGGAACAGGCCTCTATTTTCCGTCCTCCCCCCACTTCACCCTCATTTGATAAGAGGCCTATGATCATATCTGGGCAGAACTGAAAGTATGCCCTCCCCCACGTGCGTGCCTTCCCCGGAGAGCTGTGGCCGTCACTACTGATTAACTTGTTTGCCTTGTCATCTGCCGCTGCCCGGTGGGGCATGCCAGCCGCCATTTGCTGCCCGGTCCGACATCTTAGGAAGAGCTCCAGGTACAGTGCGGGCTCACGTGGAGTAGGGCTTGTGCTGGGAGTAAGTTTTCTGAAAGTTATCCATCTCCAATCATCCCTCTATTTGACCAAAGATCTGTCTCCAGATTATAAAATATAAAATAGAGACTTGCTCTTTAAAGGTTTCTGACAAAAAAATAGAGCTGTTAAAAAAATGCCCTTGCCTGTCCTAGAATGTGGGTAATAAAATGAAAAAGCTTTCAGATGATTGCAGTCGCGGTTTGCAATGTTGGCGTTTAACAGATGGCAAACTTTGAGAACTGCTTTTTTCATGGTAAGCAAATACCAGTTCAACTGTGCAATGTTCATGCAACTTTCAAGGTGCATTTTGAAAGATTGTTTCCATCAAATAAATGAAGTGAATATTAAATGGACCTGGATGGAAAACAAGACTGACAATGAAAGTAAGCAAAGTCAGAAGTTCTATTGCATACTATTTAAAAGGAGAAATTATACATGCTGTTGCACTTAGGGGAAAAAATATCCACCTAAATTTTTTGAAATACCCATCCTTGGCATAGCAATATCTGGAGAGAAGTACAAGCAACAAATATATGAAGTGATTAATTACATATGCCTGAAAGATTATTTTATAATTGTGGTAAATTACATGATTGAAAGCAGTGTTTCTGGACCCTGAGCCTGGAGGAACCCCTCGCTAGTCTGTCACACCCAGTTCTGCAAATCAAACGCCACTAATGAGTTGATCCACTGAATCGGGTTTTTTAAATCAGGGAGACATTTAAAATACGCAGGAAAGGGGTATGCCTGGAGCAGGGTTTGGAAGCACTGAGGTAAAATACTGCTCTTTCACATTTTGTTTTTGAATTCCTGTAATCGATGTTTCATATCCATCTCTATGTTCTTGGACACATTATTTTACCCTGAGCAATAAACCGAAGGTTGAAAAAGTGGACAAAAATGTACCAGCTTGCTGTCAGAAGTCTACGGCTGACGTGAAACTCTTTGGAGAGGCCGATGAGCGGTTGGGCCAGCTCTGTGAGTGAAGCTCCCAGGAAAAGCACTGGTCAAACAGGGCAGAGAAAACGAAACCTTGACATAACCAAATGGAAACTATGCACACCCTTATTCATAACATCCTCTCAGCCCTTGGGAAGGCCGTGATATTTTCCAGTGAGTCTGACTTGTGTGGAGCACAAATTTTTAGCTTACAGCCTCATAGTTCAACACTGACATTCACTAGTCTCTGAGATGGTGACTAGAAGACATAGACATGCATCTTGTCCGCCCAGATGTGCCCCAGATGCTGTCACGTCTTCTGACTTTAACAGAGAGCAGATTGGTACCATTCCTCCTCAGTGCTCGGGGGAAGAGAATTATCCTCCCAATGGTAACATCAGATCAGTCTACTGAGAAACAAAGGTCCATAGTGCTTTGGTAGAACATGAAGACGGATGTAAATCGTCAGCTGTCCTTGGTTGCCACGGTTTTGTGGTCGAAAACATAAGACTGCTATTGCCTTGTCCCCCTAGCCTAGTTGACGGCAACTAGCCACAGTCTCCAAGCACTACTGCGGGGAGCAGGGCTCAATGCAGCAAGAAGTAGAGTGGCAGGCCCTGTGTCAAGCTCAGAATGGGAAGGAAGCCTGGCCTTTTCAAGGGGCTGCCTGGTGTTTATCATAATGTTACGTAAGGCACATGGTCTAGCAGCTGTTTTGAAGCTGACATGGACACCGAGAACTTGAAGTTGTCAAAGAGAAATGTGAATTTCAAATGGCTCATTTCACCCGCACGCTCACACAGACTCCAGCGCTGCAGCGTTAATGCTGCCCTTGTTGTGCTGGAATGTTGTGGGAGTAAGGAGAGAATTTTTTTTCTTTCTTCTTCTCTTTCTCTGGTTCCTTTTCTCTTGTTGCTCAATTCCCTCCCTCTTTCCAGATGTCATAACTTCAAGCTCTGTTTAATGACTTGGAAGGCATTTGCGTGGCATGAAACGCTCCCCATAAATACCAGGCGAATAAAAAATGTGAGGAAAAAAGAGCCAGTATTGACTGAAAAGGGGAGTTTACTAGCGTGCCATTTGTTAGCCTCATTGAGCATCCTTTTCCAGATGAGAATGAGTCAATGATGTCTCTCTCTTTTTCTCCTGTATTGTCCACCCCTCGTTTTCACCTCACCTTTCCCTCGCTCCATGGCGATGCTCACAGATCTTGTTTATGGGTCCTGAATGTTCCTGAAGTCAAGGCCTGAACAAGGCGTCCTGTGTGAGGGTTGCAGGACTGGAACAATGCAATGGGGCTGAGATAGTAGACTCTTCAGAGGGGTGGGGGGGTGTTTGAGCGAGGTTACGCTGGCTGGAAGCAAGTCGAGATTTATGGGTTTTAGTGCTAACTGTGTGTTTGCGGGCAGAAGATGAAAAGAACTCCTTGTTTCGGCTCAACCCCCCCCCCTCCACACCCATCCACCGCTTTCTTTCTTTCCCACCATGCCAATCAAGTCCGTGCAATCGTTTGCAGATGGTAGGGGGCGGTACTGTTACGGCTCGATCCATGTGTGAGTTGGTGGGGGGGTCCGGAGGAGCGGGCGGGGATGGAACTGCAAAGTTTCGGCAAACCGGGGGCCCCGTGAGACCACCGGTGACACCGCGTGGAGGAGGTGCAGAAAGGGGGCATGGCCGACCCCATAGGAGACCGCTTCTGGCGCGGAAGTCGGAAAGGTAGGCAACAGCCGGTATTGTTAGTACCCACTGCTGCGGGGCAGAGGGCTTGCAAAATGACTCAATTACAAGACCTCTGCATCCATATTGATAGCATCTATGATTTTAGTGTCTGTAAATGCGCTATTTGTAATGCTTTCATCGGTTTTTGGGTGCATAGCCCTTCTTTTCTGCAGCCATTGATTTTTATTGGGGTTTCTTTCCTTGGCTGTCTGTGAAATGATATGGTTGAAATGGTCTTTGATTTGCTGGCTCCACATATTTTTTCATTTTTTTTTTTTGGTTCCTGGAAGAATATAAACATCCCAGAGGGGCAGCTATAATATGCTTGGCAGAGGGAATAGACCATAGGCTATTACGAGTCCAAAAAGCGCTCTTACTGGAAACCAAATTGGATGCACATTTTTTGTTTTTTTTTTCATAGCCATAATTACTAATTAGAATCAGTCGAGCTGAAATAGTGCACGTCGATGGCTGTGCCTGGCTCCCGGTGCACTCAACTGTGTGGATATACTGCTCCAGCAGGAAAAAAGGGAGAACTGTTTCAAATTCCTCAAAGACCTCAAATGAGCTCCATCCCCTGTTGTTTAGACTGCAGCTCCGAAGGCTTTTTAGTGCGCTTTAGTCTGCGTGCAAAATGTACCCTAAACTTTCCTGCTGAATTTCTCTGAGGCAGTGTATATGAAATGCATTACACGCCTGCTAAAATACCTTCTGCAATTTGGAGCTATGTATCATGACTTAAAAATCCAGAGTTCGCTCGCAGTATGCCTTTAGCATAAACTCAAAAGATTTACTTTTCTCTTTTTGCCATTAGTCATGGCACTTTTGGGATATTTTTCATTGGCTTGGAACAAGTGTTAAATTCCCCAATCATGGTCCCAAGCCCAGCTTGTTTTGGGGGACTAGTGCCGCTAGACCGGCACCCCTCGGGCCACAGGGGGCACTGTTGGGTGGGACATTGAGCCCCTCGGGAGAGGATGGAGTGGATGGAGGAAAGCACTGGGAACAGGTGACATAAAGATGGAGCGTTACTGGCCTCAGGCTCGCCGAAGGGGACCACTGTTATTTCTGCCAGCGGGCAAACACAAGAGCTGGGTCCTTTTTTGCTTTGGCCCCCTAATTTTTCAGGAGAAAGAGGGGTGCGCTATGACTTCATATATTTTCCATTCTCAGAATGGAAAAGCTGATCTGAGCCATGACACACAGCTCAAAGCTGGCTAACCGCTATATGAATGTTCCATTTGTGTTGGCACATTTCAGATGCTTTTACTTTGATATTACTGGATTGAAACCAAATTTTTTATAATTGTTTATTGCCTATTGAGTTTGTATGTGTGAACAATTAGGCGCAGGCCTCCATTTGGTTTACTGGTTTTCTCCAACAGGCTTGAAGGCTTTTTGTATTGCTTAAATAGTATCTCTTAAAGTCTTCAATGTGTGGTCCCTCCTTTATGTGCAATGCCTGTTGGGTCCACTTAGGGATCCCCACAAACCTGTGCAGTATTGCTGATTATAGATTGAACAAACAGCACCATGACTATTGACCACAATGGTTGTGGTGGTTAAGTTTTGCCATGTGCTCCTCTACTGAAGCTACTGGATTGCCTTTGAGTGCAAATTATGTAGAACTCAATGTGAGAAATAATAGCCTGCTGTGTCATAGGTTAGATGTTCTTGGAGACCTTAACCGTTCGTGCTTCTTTTTTAGTTCCCAGTTCCTCGAAGTAGCTTTGATTTAATTTGCTTCAGCAGCTGTCTGCTCATTTTAGTCATCACTGAGGGGGATTGGTGTTTTCTTGTCTTGTTCTGTAATTGTGGGAAGGTCTGCAGTTGGCAGCTACAGGCTGCGCATTTGCCTGGGATGCGACTTCAGTGTAATTGCAGGAGCGGTACAGCTAGCACAAGCAACCTCCGTAGAAAAGGGCCTTTGCATGGTGATGGGGGTTATAACCTTCCTCAAAAAATTTTGTTGCGATGCTGCCTGTAAATGTATGAGCCTCACTTGTACCCAGGTTTACCCTTAACTCATGGCATGCCTGAATTTTCTGTTGCAGCCATGTTTGTTTTCAGATCCCAATAAGTGCAATTGCTCTGGGGGGCAAGAGATGAGATCTTGGGATGACTTCTTGTCAGCTCTCAAAGTGGTGTCTCAGTACCAAGCAAAAGTACCTGTATTCCTGAGCCGCATTACTCATAAGCAAGTTGGTGTAACAACCGTAACATAAAACAAAGATCCAGCTATATTTTTCCTTAAATTGCATGTGATTTAAATGAACGCAAATGTGGAAACAGCTTCTCCACCGTGTAATTTATGAGGGTTTTATGTGTTGCTGCAGTTGGTAAATGTTTTCATTACTCCTGGAGTGTAATGTTTACAGGATTTAAATCACGTAGAATGGTTGATTATGACATGGGCCTGAAACTATAGTCTGTCGCATGCTGTTGTATGAGAATATTTATGTTTGAACTTTTTAGCTGTCTCTTTATGCATGAAATGGAACACCAAATTTTTTCTACAGCCAACAGAATGTGGCCTAGTAATTTCTCTACGATATATACAGTACTGGCAAAAGTCTTAGGCACTCTACTCTTTTAAAAATTTTAATCTGGCTTTAGATGTTTACTTTTTGTCTTTCAAGCTAATGTTGCTGAAGATAAAAAGTATATTTGAGATTCCAAATGTTAATTTAAAAAATTGTTTTATAGGTAAATGCTTTTATTTCATGAAAAACAGTTAATATGGGTAATATAGTCTTGACAGACGCCTGATGTCAACACCATCATGGCTGTCTGCAGTTTCTTGGAGGGACAGAGGCATGTGAGACAGTCAGTCTGCAGAAAAACGATGGCAAGTTTTCCACTCTGCTTGGAGTAAGCAAAAAGCCGATCATACAGTGTCCCAAATTTTTAGGCAAAGCATAGTCACACCAAATATTGGTTAGATATAGTTTTTAACAGTTTACAGCCCTGTATAGTATATATCTCAGTTATTAGAAACTTGTTAATGGTTATTTTTGCAAGCATATTTGCCCTATGACATTACTTTAAATGTACCTAAGACTTTTGCTCAGTACTGTATGCTGTAGTCTTTGTTTTGCTTAAATGATCGAGAATGAGTTTGAGAATGTCAGCGAGTATCCTGTTACTGCAGCAGGTAAGTCAAGCTTCTGCCTTAATTAGGCTTTGGTGGTCATGCCCTCATGAGGATCGCCCTGGAAATAAATATGGTGACGACCGTGTTGGCAAGATTGTTCAGCAACTGAAGTGCTGTAATCCTGAACCTAAGCAAGCTCACCAGTGACTGGCACTTTTTAGGACAAATCGGCTATGGAATAATCTTTCCAGGGGCCCACTGAGATTTTGACTTTGATGGTCATGTTCTGTACTGCAGAATTTGCTGGACTTATAGGAGAAGGTCCAATATTTATTTGGTTAAATGTACTGAAAGAATATATTGTATGAATCCTGCTCTGCACGATTCTTCATTTTAGAACTGGTTCGATGATAATTAGTCAAAAAAATTCTCAGATTTCTTCAACATTATTTGTTCCAAACATAATTTGGATCGAATTGGCCCACATTCAGATTTGCTAGATTTAGATTTTCACTTTATGTTTATCCAGGGTG
Organism: Gymnothorax javanicus; assembly: GCA_029692085.1. Lineage (NCBI taxonomy): Eukaryota > Metazoa > Chordata > Actinopteri > Anguilliformes > Muraenidae > Gymnothorax > Gymnothorax javanicus. The sequence continues at coordinate 179,094,078 of CM056193.1, read as the reverse complement.
TCCCAAAAAATGTCCAGGCCAAACCATGCAACCAGATCATTTATATATTCCCCAGACCCTGAAAGGAATTCTTGAAAAATAGTCTTTATTTCATCAAAATTGGTCAAACCAATAAAAAGTTTTGTCATTTTTTTGTTCAGTAACATCACACTTCAGTTCATGAACTAGATCTGATTGGCAGTCACTGACCTGAGTCAATTTCAGAGCTGTAAGTAATAATCGTTATTGCAAATAAAGAGATAAAACAATAAAAAAAGAATAAAGAAAAGATGAATGCAAAAAAGAAATGTAACTTAGTCACTCACAGTTGACAGCTGATCTTGCTGCACCATAACTGATGTAATCTTTGATACGCTTGACCAGTTTTGAGGAGATAAAGACTGTTTTTCATGTCAGAAGATTCCCTTTCAGGATCTGGGGAAACATACATTCTGATGTTGCCCAATTTGGCTTGGACTTTTTTTGGGGGACACCCCTTATTTATTAGAATCTATTATCTTTTAGCAGGGTTATTAAAGGTTAACTGCAGCGCAGGTTCTTCAGGGACAGTGTGTCCTCAGTGCCAACTTAAGACCAGCACTGGCATTTCATTCTTGACATACCGAAGTGTCTGTATGTCGTTTTATGGCCAAAGATACGGCTTGTTTTCTTCTCTCTGTTGAGATATCATGTTGAGATATCACTTGCCAGGTGGAATGCAAGAGTAAGAGCATAAGCAAGCCAAGGACTCCTGAAGATCTGTCGCTGTGTCCTGAAGGGCATCCTGACTGCCACCATTGTAATTCTTGCAGCTGTCCGGATGGACGGCGCTGCTCTTTCACCTTACAGGCATGAACGTGGTCAAAAGATGACACAATTGTCATTGAAACACACAGGCAATCTGAGGCTAGCTATTAACACCTGTGGGACCTTGTGACCCAACATCTGAACCCTCGACCTCTCACTTTCAAAAGAATCACTCCAATAGACAGCATACCCCTTTGAGTCTTTGTCACATTTTCAGTTTCATAAATAGATCACCAAACCAATCACAACCCAGTAAAGAGGCAAAAACTTCACTATTTACTGTTTAAATTATTTAGATCTCTGAGTTAAATTCAAAGCTCTGTGAAATCCAATACGTATATTTAGAATATCCCATGCGAAACCCGGTCAGAATGTTTGTGACCGCTGTAATGTACAGTGATGATGCAAAACATTATGAGCACTCACAATGAAGCATATCATGTTGATTATCTCTTTACAACTGTGCTCGTCGAGGTTTGCAAATAGACCATAGACAGTAAGGGAACAGGCTGTTCTCGTCATCAACGTGTTAGATACTGCAGAAAAGCGACGTGGGCAACTGCGACAACGGCCAAACCATGATGACATGACAAATGGCTCTGTTCCATGTATAATGGATAGTGATTCGCCCTCTGAAGTGGCTGGGCTGAAGGGTCGACAAAGGCTATCCCATCTTGCCTGAACCAACAGAAGTCCTATTGTGGCACAAGTCGCGGAAATTTTTTTTTTAAAGGCTATTTTTGGGGTTTTCCCTTTATTAGACAGCACTAAGTGGAGAGAGAGAGGAAAGGTGGTACAAGAATGGGGATGACACGCGGCAAACAGGCCGAACCAGAATCGAACCTGGGCCGCCGCGGGAAGGACTAAGCCTTTTGTGGTGCGCGTGATTAGACCGAGGGCGCCCCTAGTTGCAGAAAATTTTACTCATGATTATGGGGGAAGGGGTCACAGCACACACCACATCGCACCCTGTTGCATATGGAACTTTGTTGCCACAGGCCAGACAGATTGCCCATTCCAAGACCTGTTCCCCTTTGAAAGCACCTACAATGGGCACGCAAGCATTGGAACTGGACCATAGCAATCAAGGAAGTCTGCGTGGTCCCATAGATCCTATATTCTTTCCCATCATTTATATTGGTTTGGTACATTTACCATTTACCTGAGTAAAAGATGCCACCAGGATGCACTGTGGGAAGAAGACATGCTGGTGGAGGAAGCGCAATACTCTGGGAAATATTCTGCGAGGATATACTGGGTCCAGGCATTCATGTGACATCAGTTTTACAGATCTGTTTTGGCGGTACGTGGAGGACCAACAGCAAATTTGGCTGGTGATCATAATGTTACAGCGTATTGGTGCTCACTGTACCCAGTAAATGTATCTACGAATATTTCTGTTTGTATACGGGCCCAATTCGACCCACTGTCATGTTAATGCGCTGATTTGGAAATTAGCCTGGTAAGAGGTTGCTTTTGGGGACACTAAATCCTGCTGGAAGACAGGCCAGTTGTATGACTTCCATCCATTAACAGCTGTTTAGTGCCCTGTCTTCCATGGAGTGAATGAGGGCATTGTGGCATCAGTGCTTTTCAATGCTCACAGCCAAGAGGGCCAGGAGTGTAATTTATGAACTTTCCTGTCCTTATCTACTGCTAAATCTTGTACTGAGCAAGTGCAAATAAACAACAATCCAACTAGCATTGGCATTAGTTTGGAAATATTTTGCCAGCCAAATTATCCATTTTCTCTCAAGTGCTTCAAAGCTATACAAGGCTATATTGTTATATAAAAAAATAAGCTTTTTTAATATTTAAATTACATGTTTTTTTTTTTGCATTATATATTCTAGGAATATTCTTGGATAGGTCATCTTAATTTAAACATTTGAAAATATGGACCATGGAGGAGACAATAGAGAAGGCATAATATTGCGATCTACTCCAGAGTTGTCAAGTCAACAAGCATAATGTCATATTTGTTATATTATTATCAAATTATTGTCGAGCAATTTTAAGCATCATCCAAGACTTTTTTTTTTTTTTGAAAATTGTGCATCCTGAAATAATTGAACGTTAACCAAGCTTTACTGTCAGCAACAATGTTAGGTCTGTGTAAAAACAAGTATTGCACTGACTGATTATATTGAAATCATGCCAGTCATCATGATATTTAGGTTTGTCGGGGAAGCCAGGAAAATCAAACTTCTCATATATAACAAGTACTGATCTGAGATGAAGGTGTGCTTATTAGTTAAAGTGATCTTATGTTGATGAAAGCAGGCCTAAGCGCTTTTATTTGAATTATGAACGGATTCATGATTTTAGCCTCATTTTAGCGTGACCAAACTAGAATATATTAGGTGGTAATTCCACTTTTCAATTAAATACCTCTACTAGAAGAAAATTACTCCTGTTTATAACAACATATATGATGGAAATTCCAAGAGGAAATCCGTAGCAACTTGTCCTGTGTAGGCAATGAAGATCTACTATTTATTTCGATTGAATGTTAAATGGTTACATTGCACAAAAAAAGTTAAAAACAGGCCTTTATGGCGAGCTCTGCAAATTGACACCCCTAACTTTGCTGGAGGGTGACCATAGATTGCAGGCATAGAATACGGTATCAGCATCTCTTTGTGTGCTGGAGTATAAGGCCAAACAGGCATTGCAATCCAAATATACCGATGCTCAAAGGGCATTCTTTTCTGCTCAGTGTGTATTTGAGAGTGAGAGTTTGCTTTTGTTTTGAGTCGTCCTATGGTGAGGTTTGATGATTTGTTTAGCAAATAAGTGTTCAATGTTCTGTCAAGGTTGTTTCTCTCTGAGATTTAGGCTAGAGGTAAAAGCACTTACAAATCTGTGTGCGGATCAATGACAAATAAGCTTTTTAAAAATGTTTTTTTTTTAAATAAATCTTCAAAAATGTACAGAATACATTTATTTGAAGTTGGAAGAGTGTCTTTAAACAAGTCTTAATGGTTGCACAACATTTACAGGGTTTTAGTACAGTTTTAGACTGCATTTGCAATTTCACCATCCAAAAAATGACAGGTGGCACAACCAAAAGTTTCTTGAAAAAAAACACACTTCCCTCTTTTTTTCTAGTGATTTTTTTTTAGTAAGTATACCTGAGAGTGTCTACTCTGCCTAAAACATTGCTATTTTGTAGTTGAGCTGGGAATTAAAAGTAACTTACAGATTCTTAATTGTTGGGGGCAGGTATTTTGGTTTTCCAAACAATTTATTAACAATTAACCTATTAAACTTTGTTTATTTGAAAGGTTTTCAATATAAAATTATTATTAATATTAATATTAAATTAATTCATATATGAAATGACATTTAATACATTTCACATAGTGTTAACTTGCTCGGACGATTGCGCCTCCTGACATTTTGTGGGTTTGAGATGGCGAAACATAAAATATATATCATTTTTATGATAAACTGGAAATACATTCAAATTAAACAGGTTTTATAGAATAAAATGATGCTTATTATGAATCATTTAAAATTATTTTAAACCAAAGTAGTGCGCTTGGACACAAAAATCTGTATGTCATGTCATTGACCCGTGCTTCTCATTAGCTTGCATGCTAATGGTCTATTGTTCAACATGTTGTGACTATGGATCTCCAGAACTGTTTGATTTCTCAGATAATTAAGGCCGGTCCTCTTCTGCCCATGAAAAATCAAACCTCTTCATCTCAGCAGTTTCATTGGAAACAGAACGCATATTTCTTCTAGCATAAAACAAACAAGGGGACCACAACACACCAGCTCTCGTACACAGAATCTGTTGCAGTAATATGGTGGAAGTATCATCTTTCGGCCTTGTATTGCTCAGTGCAGTGCACATAGCATGATCCGTTGCTCCTATACTGGGGTCTGTTCAATCCATATTGCGCGGCTGCTCACCCTTAAATATGGATAATTGCATCTGGATTTCTCTCTTTTGCCTGTTGTGCTTGGGTTTGATATCGAAGAGAGATCTGATTTATCATGTAAATACTACTGAAATAATTCAAATTATTATTCAAAGCAGGCTGAGCTCCAGAGCCTTTTTCTGATTGTCTTTTGTTTTTCCAAGAGGCATATTCTTTTACCCTTACATTGATGTTTTTGATTGGAGGTTCTATTCAGTGAAGCAGATTAGAGGAGAAGTTTTGTGCACATCTCGTCCAAATTAGGCCCGGTGCTGGATTCACATATAACTCAAGCAAAAAGAAGTAAAAAATCTGCACACTGGATTGAAGCTCCCAAACCTTTATTGACTATATGCAACGTTTCGACCACTCACAGGGTCATCATCAGGCAAATGAGGTGAGTACTGTCATTGCTGGGCGGACTGATAGGGCCAGTTGTAGAACCAGGATTGGGAGAAGACTTGGCTTTATTGGGTATCAACAATCCCAGGTCTGATACCCCAGCCCGGGCAATACTGGACAAGCAAGATAGTATTGGAGGGAAGGCTTTGGTCAAGTGGTGCCGGACAGGATCCTGAGGGGCTGGCAGAGCGTAGTAGGGAATCCAGTCCAGGGTCTGAGCCAAAGTTTGAAGCTGAGTGGGAACAAAGGCACAGAGGCAAGGAATCTTTGGGCTAGGGCAGGCAGAGGCAAAAAACAAGGGCGACAAAACACCAAACACTTGATATTGGAGCTGGGAGAATCATGGCATGAGAGAAATTGCTCGAAATTAGATCTAAATAAGATCTAAAAGCACATCTAACAATCCAGCGATGAGAAAGACAAAGACAGGAACTTAAATACACAGGGACAAGGAGTAACATTGGGAAACAGGTGTGCGAGAGGTGTGAGGAATGGACACGGGGAGTGGGGAAGTTTCAAGACAATAATTGAATAATTGAAAATGAAGCAAAACTGAAACTGTAGCAGACAGCCAGAACAGGACGTGACAAGTACATTGTGGCTTGCGTGTCTTTGTTATAACTTGCCACTACAATCAACAGCAGTGGCCTTGTTCTTGCAAGGCTGGTGTAATGGCTCTCAATAGGATTCAGCTTGTCACCATTGACTCAGAAATAACTTGACCTTGCTAAGGAATACTGACCTTTGACTTTTGGAACTTGGCACTGATCATGTTCAGGAAGGGGTAGCACACTTACGTATGTCTAAATGTGTACAGACCTCTTACAGTGGGCATAGTGCCAGTAGCCTGCTCTGGGCTTACACATCTATTCTCAGCTTTAGACAAGCAGCTTTCATGATGGCTTGACATTCTGAAATGAGCTCTGCCATCTTGCTTTCTTGCTGTCTGCCATCTTGCTTCTGTGGTTTTCGTACTATCTTTGTGGTTGCGAGGTATAGCCTGGATAGCATTTTTCAAGCGCAGACTTCATGTTAAACCAGACTTAGAACTTTTAGACTTGTCATAGACAAATAACCATCTGCATCATTCTGCGATCAAACTCATTTGGAAGCATTATTGGCACTGGTGCAGAATGATGCCATTTTGCATTGAACTGATTCCATTTTCTTTTGCACTTTATGGTGGCTAGGTTGTGTAAACTTTAAATAAATGAATAATTGTCATTCTGCAGGCATAATTATATAGTTTGTTTGAGTTTTACTGTAAGTCTTCCCTGTGGACACCCCACTGACTTTTTCAGAAAGCTGGAACACTGTCTTTTACTGGATTGTAATCTGGCTTGGCAGTAAAACACTGCGCCCATCACAATATTGACAGACGACCACGAGGAACTGATTACAACAAAGGGATAAAATGCCCCTCGCTGCACCCCCTCCCCCCGCCACCTCAGTAATACAGAGTAAGGAATAACTATTATGTTGGGACTTATTAGGGGACATATTATTGAAAGCGTGACACTTTTTTTCCAACGAAACAAACAAAGCTAGGCAAGCCTGCCTTAATCAACTGGAATGTCTTCATTCTCGTCTCAAAACTCCTGGGGCTACTGCCAGCTACTGGCAGCATTGTGCTCGTGAAATGGCAATGACAATGGGCGTGTTAGAGCATGTGAAATGCAGGTACTATTTCACGAAGGAAAGAATGTGAGTCTACTGTCAGTGTGGTCCATGTGATTTAGTCATAATATCATTCAATTAATACTGGTAGTAAGGGAAATCTAGAGAATCTTTCACTAGACCCAAATATCTATGGCTTTATAAGTTATTATATCCTCATGATTTTATTATAATTTCTGTTTATTTAACTAGCATTAAAACATTTACTTGTTTTTTTGAAAGAAGTATAAAGTTGCAGTTTTTTAAAAATCTTTTTAAAGTATAGAATATGCATGCTTCATAAGTTACCTCATGCATGTAGTATGCACGCCTTTCTCTGCCTGTTTTTGAACAGTATGTAGTGTTATATATGAGGGAACAACTGCTGGACATTTCCAACACAGCAGTTTTTTGTGTCCACGTTTCCTCCAGGAAGTTCACAATATCTGGTGAGAGGATTTACGCGTGTGAAATAATTTCTGTATTTATGCTGTGTAAATTACCTAGGCACGTGCAGACATTACTTTGTTTGATGTTCAGAAGTGCTTTTTCACACAGTCATGAGACCCTCTGAGTTTTGCTTTTGCAGAACAGCTCCTTGAATGCTAGTCCTCATTTTATTGATAAGAAAAGTTCTAAGTGCAGGTTTTTACAGTGCTCAGGGTTTCCTCATGTTCTCGCTACTGTTTGAATCTTGTGGAATGCGAAAAAAATCTTTATCTCTCTCTCTCTCTCTCTCTCGCTCTCTCTGTCTGTCTCTCACACACACTCACACACACACACACACACACACACAGAAAATTACTGGAAGGAAACTTAAGAACTGACTGTACACATCAGGAAGACCCCTGTGATGAATAGGCTGGAGTTGGGTGTCATATTCCTGGGGGGAGTGATGGTCTCTTTCAAAAGCGTTGCATTCTTTTTAAAGCAGAGGCTATTTGTATTCAAAGGCTGCGATCAGTCATTGAATCAGTGTTTAATTTTATCAGTGCGCACACTGCGCTTGCCGAACATTGCATCACTTGCAGGAGATTTGACAATTTTCATGTAGTAACCTGGGCACTTGGTCCATATTTTCAGCCTGCTTTCTAAATGCAGGTAATCCCTGCTTTAATGCAATTAAGGTTTCAATGATTTTAACTGCCCTGCTGTCTCAATCTGTTGCATGCTGTCAGTCTAATTGATTAGTTTGCTAGAGATCCCGTAAACCCATGAGCAATAACCCTGAAATAATTTAAATTTAAGGCTGAACTTAAGGCTGCACTTGATCACAGACAAAGTGTAAGTATGCACTAATAATATGATCACATGCTTGATCTGAAAGTGCGCAGGATTTAATATGTCATTGTAACAACCTGTTTGACTCCTTCTTGGGCGAGGTTGCCTCCCTTTACATCTGTCACTTAATGCCATATTCAGTTAAACACCTGTTGTTCCTATGATCCCAGAGGACCTCTGGGAATTGCCAAAGGTGAGAGTGATCCAAAAATACCAGGGCCGAGAGTGACGGGACTTAATGCACACACCCCACCCCCCCATCCCCTCCATGCACCCACCTCCTTTCCACCACAGAAAATAGAAACTGGTATTGCTAATGTTGGAGTGGGGGGGGGGCAGTGTATGAAAGATGTGAGTAGAATCCTATATGTGTCACAGGATATGGAGTAGATAAAATATACTGGCTATGCTGCAAGGCAAGTGAATGCCTGGCGTGGCTGTATAGGATTGCAGGTCTGAAGGGTGTCTCTCTTTACTTTGTTCAGTACTCACCAGTCAACTGACTTTCCTCTGTAGTGAGAGTTTATGTGTCAGCCCACAGGGTGTGCATCAGCACTGAGAAACTTGTTCTGTGTAATCTCCAGTGTGTGCACGCACTGGCGCGTTGTTTGTGCGCGTTTGCGCCTTTGGGAGTTCTCTTCAGTCGCACATCAGACTTCTGGCAGGCGGGCTGGGGAACTTCAGAGGTGGAACTGCTCCGTCACTTTATTCTGACTCTTTCTCGGCGCTCTCATTCATTCTTGCCAGCTGCTCTCAGCCCTCCTCCCTTCTCTCCCTCTCCACCGGAGCACACTCTTTTTTTCCAAGCCATTTTCTTCCTCTGTCGGAGAGGAGGTGGGAGGAGCTGTGGGAGCATTAAGCGCTGCTCTCTGTCACTGACGTTTTGCTAGACCATTGCCTGCTTACTTCCAGGCAGGGCTGAACTAGGGGGAAGATTTTTCTCTTTTTAGGCATTTTAGAGCTCAGGTCTTCCCTTCTTGCATGTTTGAAAAGACTTGGCTTTCTGACAGCTGAGACGGGATAGAGAGACGGACACAAAGAAGAAGAGGAGGATTTTTTTCCTGACACTTTTTTTCATTGATTTGGGAGCACGTGGCAGCTGGATCTGCCACTGAGCGCGCACAGAAGTGAGGTCATTCTCTCGAAGAATCGCAGCTCCGGTTTTTTTTATATCACGCGGCTACCAGGAAAACAGGAAACACTATGGTGGCTGGAATGGTAATGCCTTTGGAGGACCTGAGGGCCATTTATGAACTGCTGTTTCGGGATGGCGTGCTGGTGGCTAAGAAGGACAAGCGGCCCCAGATCAAGCACCCCGAGATCCAGACCGTGACCAACCTTCAGGTGATGAGGGCCATGGGGTCCTTGAAGTCGCGAGGATACGTGAGGGAGACCTTTGCCTGGAGGCACTTCTACTGGTATCTCACCAATGAGGGCATTGTCTACCTGCGCGATTACCTGAGGCTACCCCCTGAGATCGTGCCTTCCTCCTTGCAGAGGGTCCGCCGCCCAGCAGCTACGCTCAATGTCATGCGGCGAGCTGCACGGGTCCAGACAGTGGATGGGCCTATCTCCTATGCCCCCAAACCTGGCTCCAGGGCAGAGGCAGAGTCACAGGAATCGCTGATGGATAGACAGGGTTACCGCCGTAGGAGGACAGGTGACGTTAATGAGGAACCTCTTGCTGAGAGGATGCCAAGGTTCAGGGGTCGCCCAATAGCTGCTGACAGGCCCAGGGCATCATGGGAGCTTGGAGCAGAGAGCCAGCCAGGCTTCAGTAAAGGTGAAGTGAACCCAAGGGAAATGAGAGGGATGATGGAACAAACCCAGTTGAAGAAGACAACTGCGGCTAAATTTTCTCAGCCTTACCCAGAAGCTAAGGGTGACAAACCCCCCACAGTGATGTCCTCAGAGGACAAGGTTTTTGGACGAGGTCGTAAGATGGTGGAGGCGCAAAAAGTCTCGGCGTCACACGATTTAAAGTCAGTCAGTAAAACAGCTGCACCATTGGTTATGGCTGCGACGGCCGCAGCCACTATGGCTGAGGGGATGGACCCTGCGCCCACGAAAGTAAGAAAGCAAAAGGCTGAAAAGGTAGATGTGGAGACGGTCGCTTTTGAGACCCCAAAGTCTTCACCAGACCCCTCGGTTAGTAAACCAACAAAGGCAACTATTCAGGTGAAGTCTCCCATCCATACTGGGGAGGTGAAGGCCTCAGAAGCAAAGCCTGCTAGGGAACCTCGGAAAAAAAGGGAAGAAGACGATGTCTCCAGTTTACTGGCTGTAGCACCAGTGCAAACTCCGCCACCAGCTTTGCCCCTGGCGCTGCAGAAAATAGCTTAGATAGGCAGATTATGGAAAACTCTGTGGTCACAGTGGCACATGAGGCCCCGAAAAAGGCCACTTCTGAGCCTGCAGCTGATAACCAGGAAATTGTAAGCAAAACTGAAGTGGCAGCTGCTACTCATGTGTTACAGAAGAAGGAAGCAAAGATTGCCAAATCACAGAAGTCTCCAGCACCATCCTCAGAGCCACGCCCAACTGAACCAGTGCTTTTGCCTGCCTCGGCTGCCACAGTAGAAAAGGTCCCATCCCATGCCCCTGACAAGGGGGCTAAGAGTAAGACTAAAAAAACCATTGAAGCAAAGGTTGAACTGGAGCAGCCTGATTCACCTTCGGTTCAAAAAGCCACCAAACTGGCCATCACCACTATGACTGCACATCATGCCTCCGGAGACAAACCAAAGCTAAGAGCTCCTGAAGCAGCCCAAGAAAATGACAATTCCAAATCGGAAGCTCCAGTACAGTTTGCAGAAACTGTTCCCCTGGAAGTGGTAGTCTCAGGACAAAAGGCACAAGGGACCCCCAAACCCCATTCTGAAATGATCACCGCTGAATCAGAAGTAGCAGTGAAGGCTGACAGTGCAGACCCCACAGACAAGGTAAAGGAGGCAGTTATGATGGCTGCTGCAGAAGCTGTTACAAATACTGCTGTCCTGACGAGTGCCCAGGTGCCCAAACCCCCCCAGAAAAGGGAGCAAATAATTCCTGTGGCAGAATCTGTCACCTCTACCAATTCAAAGAAAGCAGAGCTCGGAGAGAGAGATGGAGAGAGCGTAGGCGAGGAGACCCCCATTGTGTCTGTGGAGATCAGTAAATCGACTGCCCTTCCTGTCGCCGCAGAAAAGGCCCAGTCTGCGGTAAAGGGAGAGGCCCCTTCCTCACCTGAAGTCGAGGCTGTAAAGCAGGACCCTGGTCCCTCTCCCCTAACGGTCCCCTCTGCTCTCCTCACACCATCTGCTGCTGTGAGTTCTCAAGCTTCTGCTCCCACCAACAAAGGGAAGGCGGAGCCTGCAGGGTTCACCGAGGAAAATGTGAAGCAGGAGGTCCCAGAGCTATCTTCCGAAAGCAACGCACCAGTGGCGGTATTGGCAGCAGCAGCAACAGCAGCAGCAGCTGGGGCTGACGCCAGCACACGAGCAGAGCAGGGAGGGCCCCCGTCACTCACTTCAGACTACGAGTCTCCTCCTGCAGAACAGAAACACGAGAGAGGAGCTGAACTTCACAAGGCCTCCGCAGACCGGCACCCCACTCCCGTTGTCCAGCCTTCGACTGCCCCTGAGCCTGACCCGGAGTGTGAATTCCTTGACCCGGCAGCCATGAGGAAAAAGATTGTAGTGGTGGAGGAGGTGATCGAGGTACAGCACCTTAATGCTGCCCATACAGCTGAGGGGCAGCCTCTGCCCCCTGAGTCTGTACCTGCCGGTCGGGACATTGACATGGATGTACTGGAGGAATTGGCTCGGGAAAGATCCGGAGGGTTTGAAGTTGAGGGGAGCCCCGGTGCTTCTGAGGTGTTTGTCCCCGGACCGAACTGGGACCATGGCTTGGAGGAACCGGAAGAGAAGACCTGGCCTAACTTCATAGAAGGTTTGCAAATATTACCGTCACTTTTCCCTCCTATTTCCTGCGTCTGTGATGTCACAGGGTCCACAATTGTTTGTGGGAGGTACAAGGTGGTTGTAGTAAAGAGGGTGGTGGTAATATGACCGCAGCTCAGTATGTTATATGAGGATATAGGATAATATAATCGTGTGCGACTGTAATGCCAAATTTAGACAACATCTGTGCTGCATGCCTTGATAAGTTCGCAGAAGTTGCTAAATGTTCTTTTGCTTGAATGTTTTTACAGTCGCTTTTAGAAATAGTCTTGGGAACTGAGCATATAGCTTCAGTTGCTTACTGACATTGAAACTAAAGTATTTGTCATCCAGTACTATGATAGTTTTTGTGTTCAGAACAAGAAGTAATTTTAAAGCAGAGCTTCAGGATACATTTTTTTTAGCAACCGTACATTATTCTAGTTTCATGTTTATGATTATAGCATGAGGGTCACGTTTGTTAAATTAAAAATCTGTTCAGTGTAAGCACTCTTGAGTCAGTGTTAAGCAGGAACTTCTCTTAATTCAGCCCACGTGAACATCTAAGTTTTATAACCATGAGGTGTTCTGAACAGGGCGTTGGTCCTTCAGAGCTAGCTTGTCCGCATATTATGCTTCACATCTGCGGGGAAGAGAAAGAGAAATGCACGGCAAATTATTGCGGAAAAATATGTCCCTTTTCGAACGTGGAGCAGATCCGTGCACGCTAGCTCTGTTAAGGCCTGGGGCACGAGGTCCCCCCCGGCCCCTCCCAGCTATGGTACAGCCCCTCAGCTGTTAACTGTGTGCATGCTGCACATATTCAAGGGGAAATGTTTCCAGCCTCCCACTTGTCCTTCACATTACAAAAGCTGGGGGAGGATAAGCGGTCAGGGTAAGAGAGAACTCTCGGGAGGATCTTTAATCCCGTACCTTGTCCCAAGCTGGAGAGTTACTTCTTGTTGCTTGACAGCACCCTGTGGTTTCTGTCAGTCCTTGCTAGGGTGAGATAAAAAATTTGTTTTTAAAACACAAGGTCTGGGCCATGTGCTCTGGCATGGATCCAACATCACATTTGGTATCCCCTCAGATCAGAGGGGGAAAAAAAACCTCTGGAAATTCTTTCCTGCATGCCATTCTCCTCCCTCAGATTGTGCAGAGGAAAGATTTTGCTATTGTGAAACAGCACCCACAACTCCCCAACCCCGCCCCCACATAGTAGTGGCGGTGATGGCTACTTAACAGACCCATTTCCGCTAGTTTTTTAATAGTGATGGACCATGAAATGTTTAAACATTTATGTAATGCAGTATGTGCAGTATATATACAGTATATGCACTGAGTGTAGTGCCCTTAATTTGTTTCACATTATCCTCTCAGGATGCAATAGTGTGAAGAAGTTATTGTTGGGCTACATGACAAGCGTGTACTTGCCTCCATGCTGAGATGAACGGAGTGCAGACAGAAAGTGAAATATCTGCTGGGTTTTGCAATGAGCTATGATTGGAATGTACGCGGGTTTTACTTTTACAACTTTCTGGGAATTGAGAATGTTTATATAACTGCTCTTTTTCTATGTCCTTGTGTATGGAGTTGTTCATGGCAAAACATACAGTCTTCTTTTTTTTTGCATGCATGGTGTATTATTATTATTGAAGTAATCTATGCCACTCTCATAAATAGCATGTGAACAAGCCACTTCCTGCAATAGTGTCTGAGGGCTCACTCTTGTGGGCACGATACCTGATGAACTGTTAGACTCCTTTTTTAGCCGGCAGTTTTTATATACTGTGTTACTTCTTGATGTTTACTGTTAAGCTGGGTGTCAAAGCTGTTAAACTCATTGCTGCCACCTGCTGAATGTGTGAGTCCTTTTGGATTTGTCTTATCAAATTAGTAAGTTTTAAAAATTATTTGCACCTTTACTGCTGTCAGAACTTCAGGAGCGCAGTGGCAAGAAGGGCAGCATGTTGGCCTAAATATTTGAGCTCTGTTGCCTGTTGCCAAGGGAACCAGAAATGGGACAAAATGGCTGTTTATTATCCAGCTTTTTATGATAAAGATTTTTTTTGTGATTTGCACTGAAAATTGTTACAACTTTGAATTTGCATTCTATTTTAGTCTTCATGGGTTTTCAGGAAGGGCTGTTGAAAGGACCTCGTATTTCTCACAACTACTTATTTTCCATTGTTTTTCATATACATTTTCAGTTGCATTAAGTTGCTTTAAGTTTCTTTAGATGAGGTGTGTTCATTCCTACTGTGTAGTTATATAGTTGTTCTATAAGAAATTGAATGGCAAACACTAATAAGACAGGAAAACATCTCTGTGTCCGAACACAAGAATATGACTGATGCTCAATTGGCGATTTATGATCTGGTGAAACATGTCGCAACACATACTTTTTAGTCCTCTGCATGGGGAAAAAAATCCATGATTGAACTGCAATATTGTACTTCTTTGGGTTATGTTATGCTTTTTCGTTTATTCCCCTTACCTTAGAGTTTGATGTAGTTTTTTGTGCACGTGGAAAAAAACGCCTGCAAAGTTACAAAGCCCAAAATCCATGCCAAAAGGAGTTATTCTCTGTGACAAAAAAAAAAAAAACACGGCTAATGAACTGCTTGAAATGGCTCATTTGAAGTTCTGCCTTTTCTTTCTTTATGACCATGTTACGATACAACACGTGCATAATCCTCAGCTAACAGCTAGTTAGGCATGCATTTGAACAAAGCTATGAAGCGTGGAGGCCGAGAAGAGTTAACTTAGGGCATATCGCCATGTTGAGAAGATTCTGTTTTCTTCCATGCAATAGCAAATTGCTTTTTAATGATTCAAAAGAAAGAAGAATTAAGAATCAGCAGTTAAATGTATTTTTACCACTATACCTCAGCTGTACAATGCCAGCCTTTTATTGAGTTCCCTGTATTCTACGGAGCACACCTTCCTGAACCACGGCTGGCTAATCGCAACCGAGTGAGCTTTTAATGAGGCGACCAAAATTGCCCATATCAGGCTGAGTGAACCTGAGGTGCTGCACACACAGCCTGACGGGTTGTAGCTTGCTGCTCTTTGACTATAAAAGCATGCAAATGTTCATAAATTGGACAAAAAAATTAGAATATTAAACTGGAAAATGGCCATAATATGACCCATTTAATATAAAACTTATTATGCATGCTTTAACTCTTTACTCCCTAGTAGCTATCTTAGACTGCTGCCCTAGCAGCCACTGACCCCTGGTGCCCTAAGACAATATGGCTACTAAAATACCACAACTGTAGTCGGGATTCGCCGGCAGAAGCGATGTGTTTATCACGCCTGTAGTCGGGACTCGCCTGCACAGCGACCTAAATTATCACGACTGTAGGCGGTATCAGGGAGTAAAGGGTTAATTGATCCCTAATGTTGAAGCATATTTAGACATTTAATAAATTTAGGTATGCTTAGGAGATACTTTTGTTTATACCCAGTGTACAGCACTGTGCAAATTATGTCTGGAACCACCCACAATTTAAATAGAGAAAAAGCTAATGAGTGCCTTTAATGGTTCTTTTGTGTTATAGAGAGCAAATTTGGATATCCAGGATGCTATAATACTCGTCTTGAAATGTAGCAATTGAAGTGTTTGGATGTAATATTGGATCCTGCCCTCTATCCCACTTTGTAAATTGCTTTTTCAACTCGTGAAATTGTCATGAATCTTGACTCTAAACTAACTCTTTAAACTTTACTGAGAGCTGTATTTTCCTTTGGGGTGTGGCCGCCACTCAAAATAATGAAAGGCATTGTGTGTGCGATAGTGTTGCGGAAAAGAAAGGCTTGCAGACATCAAACCCTTCCACACTGGCACCCTATACACCCCTCTGGGTGTGGTTAAAACCTGCACAGAGGCCTTTGAGGGGGCCTTGAACTTAAACTACAATATATGAGGTAACTGAAAATAATACTTTGATGTTTCCTTTTTTTTGCATGTCAGGTCTTGGCACGTTCACCTTTACAAATTTTGAGCTCTGAACTGAGGATGTGTGCTCATTGGTTCATGGACTAGTTAGCCAGGGACTCTCAATGACACTTCATTAAAATGTAATTGCATGGTGAGTAGCTAGGGGGCACAAATGGGTGCTGAGGGTAACTTGATAACCCCTGGTTGAGTTGAGCTCAGCCAGCCTCAGTGGGAAATAAAACAGTTGTGTGCCATCCTTATTCTGCTAATGACGTAGTCCTGACTGTGTTTAACGAGAATTAAAGCTTAATTTCATTTCAAAGCTTTTTTTTTTTAGGCTGAAACACACTACGGAGACTTTGGTCTCTCTTTTAAATGTCAAATAAACATACTTGATGCAAATTCAGATAGCTGAATTGTAATTTATCCTTAATGCTTATGGTGCTAATAACCTAAATATCTCAGAGACTAGATCATGTTGGAAACATTGCTGGAAAGCACACGAAAATAATGCAAAAGTAGATCCGGGATATTTGCATTATAATCCACCGTATTTAATACCCCTGGGATTCCCCTGTTCCCTTTGGAAATCTCATATATCGGTTGAGGTGCGAGTGTGCCAGTTTTTAAGGTACTGTGACTCATCTTCGCGCAAACTCAGCTCTACAGCTATCGGCCTGACCTTTTGAGAAGACCGGGGCCGTTAGATTTGCAGGCTATCAATAGCGTATGTGGCAGCTTTGCAGAGATGAGTCCATGAAGCCGCTTATAAATCTATTCTCAGAAGTTGCGGAGAAGCTTCGCAGCCGCAGTTGTTTCACCCCTTATTCCCCAAACTCCATGACAGAGCCCTGGGACCATAGTGGACGGGAAACTGGACAGAGTGTTCCCATGTTACTCCCCAAAACCACAGCCCAAACATGAGCAAAGAACAGACTGTTCTGTTAATTATCATAGAAGGAATACAGTTTAAATCTTCATTAAAACACTTGAACAAATATAATAGTAAAATGTTTAAGTGTTATGATCTCAAAGCCATAAAAATTTTCAAATGGGCAGACCTTTCTGCCTGTTTCATGTTATAGCAATACAATAGTCCCCAGGTCTTTCTTTTTGCAAACAATCATTAATCTTTAATGAGGGTTGATCACTGACTGTAATTATAGAAAGAAACAAAATAGGCAGCAGTTACAGCCCTGAGCTTGCGTCATGCCTCATATTCGATTGCTATTGTACTGAATTTGAGCCTCCAAATTGAGACAGATTGTGATAAATGAAATGAATATTCTAACTGAAGTAGGAAGACACTTTAAAAGCTCAATTTTCCGTATTGTATCTGATCATATCATACATGCAAGCACTATCGCATCCTCCTGTGCGATCTGTCATAGATTTCAAATTTAAACATGCAATCCTTATTTGACCGCTGCAAGATGGCGTGATAAAATGAATGGTGATCCATCTAAAGAGGTTGGGTCAACTTCAGTAATAATAATGCTATCCTGTGTTGGGGTTTTCTTCTTTCAAGTTCTTTAGTACATTTATGCTGTTAAAAAAGGGAACCCCCCCACCAAGTTTGATATCACATACCTGTTCTAAAACCTCAATTCCAGCATAATTGGAACAATGTATAAAATATTCATAAATTCTGTAAGCAGTGATGTGCAAATCCGTTATGCAATTGAAAAAGTACAAATGCATTAGAAGTAATGTTCAAATTCATGAATCCCATTGTTTTTTGAAAATAATTGCTTTTTCAAAATGTGATGTCTGTAACATGTTCCAGTGAGGTTGGGACGAGTCCTTGCTCACCACCTTGACTATTGATAACACTCAGCTGTCACTTAGGAACTTAGGGCACTAACTGTTGAGTTTTGAGAGCAAAATATGTTCCCATTCTTGCCATTCTTGCCTTGGGATTTCAGTTAGTCAATAATCCAGGACGTCTGTTTTCATATTTTATGCTTCAAAATCAGCCATATGTCATCAGTAGGAGACAAGTCTGGGCTGTAGGCAGACCAGTCTATTACCCATAGTCTCTGAGTATGAGTTCACTCTGTTGTATTATGCACAGAATGTGGCTTAGTGATATCCTGCTCGAAAAAGCTGAGGTGGTCCCCAAAAAAGACGACATCTAGAAGGCGGTATATGTTGTTCCTTCGGCGTCAACTGTGCCTTCACAGATATGCAAGTTTCCCATGCCGAGTACACTAATGCAGCCTCAGCCTATGCCAGACGCTGGCTATTGAACATGTCGCTAATAACAGTCGGGATGGTCCTTTTCCTTTGTGGGTCTGAGAACATAACGTCTATTATTTCATAAAATAATTTGAATGATGGACTCAACAGAACACAGCACTCCTTTTCACTTTGGGACAGTCAGATTAGATTGAACTCAGAGAAGTCGGCGGTGTTTCCGGATGGTCTTGGTATATGGTGGTTGAGTTGTACAGCATAAACTTGCAAATTATTATGCCACAATGAACTGTGTTCACTAATACTGGTCCTCTGAAGCATTTACAGGGCCATGCAGTTATGTCCTTTACAGAAGCAAGTCGGTTCTTATTGCAGTGCCATCCGAGGGCTCTGGTCACACACAACTATTATTTTCGGCCTCATTTTCACTGCATGGAGGTAGCTCTGTTTCCTTCAAATTCTTGTTATCTTTTCACTTTCTGACAATAGCGTAATCCCTAAATTACATGCAAATGCAAGTTGAGAAATCTTGTTCTTAAATTGGTTCACACAGCTTTTTTGCAAATTGGGGAACCTCAGACCATCTTGCTATTAAGCGAATGTGCCTTTTGTGACTGCTTATTTTATACCCGGTCATAAATGAAGGTCTCGTTACCTAGTCACTTGTGTTCTTGTGGAAAGTTCCAAACAGATGTTTTACTGAAGAGTGCAGAAATTTTCCAGTCTTTTCACTTGCCTGTCCCAATTGCTTGGGAATGTCTTGCGGGCATCAATTGGAGAAAACAAATATTTGCAAAAATCTGCCCAGTCAATAAGCTGAAACTTCAACTATTTTTCCTTGTGCTGTTTTCAACTAGATGTTGGTAAAAAAAAAAAAAAAAAAATCTACAAATCATGTATTGTCTATATTTGCACTTTGCCTGCTCTCCCAATTCTTGCGGAATTGAACTTGTGGTACATACTGCATACTGGTCCAATATATCCTACATAGCACTGTTTATAGCAGTATACAGTGTGTTAGCAAGTGTATAGTTCTGTGAAGAAGTATTTGCCTCCTTTCCCATTTCTCCTATTTTTGCATATTTGTCACACTTAAATGTGTCTGATCATCAAACTAATTTTACTAATAGTCAGAGATGACCAGAGTAAACTCAAAATGCAGTTTATAAATGATTATTTATTTTATTGAAGGGAAGATGCTATCCACCCCTACCCTGGCCTATGTGAAAAAGTAATTACCACTGTCCTTGCTAAATTAACCAATTAGAAAAATTTAATTGATAATTGGGGTTCAGTTTCACTAGGTGCACCCAGGCATGATTGCTGCCAGCCCTGTTCAACCTTCACATCACTTAAATAGAGCCTTTCTGGAATGTAAAGTGGGCAAAAAGTAGCACATGATTACGCAATCTAAAGAAATTTAAGAACAGATGAAAGACAAAGTTGTTGACATCAATCAGTCTGGAAATGGTTATAAAGCCATTTCTAAGGCCCTGGGACTCTAGTAAATCACAGTGAGAGCCATTCCTTTCTAATGGATTAAACTTGGAATGGTGGTGAACCTACCTACAAGTGGCTGGCCCACTAAAATTCCTCCGATAGCGCATCCAGGAGGTCACAAAAGAACCCAGACTAACATCTATAGAACTACAGGCCTCAATTGCCTTAGCTAACTTCAGTGTTCACTATTTCCCTAACCCCCAAAACCTTTTGGGTAATATCCTGTGGACTGATGAGTCAAGAGTGGAATTTTTTGGAAGAAATGGGTTCCATTACATGTGGCGTAAAGCTAACTCAGAATTACGCTATGAGACATCATGCAGACAGTCGAGCACAGTGGTGGTTGTCTGGTGGTCCGGCGGTGCTTTGCTGATTCAGGACCTGGACGACTTGCCAAAATTGATGGAACGATGAATTCTGCTCTCTGCCAGAAAATCTTGAACGCGAATGTCCAGCCATCAGTTTGCGACCTAAAACTCAAGCTCAGTTGGGTTATGCAGCAAGTCAATGGTCTGAGACATATGAGCAGGTCCACCTCTGAATGGCTGCGCAGAAACAAAATGAAGGTGGCCTAGTAGTGTTCTGAATTGAATCCATTTGAGATGCTGTGGCAGTTCCTTAAACAGGTTGCTCATGCACAAGAATCCTCCATCATGGCTGAATTTAATCAAACATAGAAGAGAGGATCAAAATTCCTCCGCAGCAATGTAAAAGGCTCATTGCCAGTTATCGCACATGTTTGATTGTGGTTGTCCCTGCCAAGGGCGACTCAACCAGTTATTTAGGCAATTATTTCATCACATGGGTGATACAAGTTCTGAATAACTCTCAACCTTCAACAAATTAAGTGATTATTTTGTGTTTACTTACGTTGTCTTAGTCTTATATTAAAATTAGTGTGTTGATCTGAAGCATTTAAATATGACAAGCAAAAACAGAAGAAATCAGGAAGGTGGCAAATACTTTTTCACAGCACTGTATGACAATGACCATGTTGTGTACCACACAGTGTGCACCAAGCTATTAAGATCACCTTGGTCTTGTGGGATGTTAGCATTGATTGCGCTACATTGTGAGGACAGCTTTGGCTTTTTACTTTGAAATTTGTTGCTTGAGGTACGTCATTTGAGTATCTTTAACATCTTGCTAACTTTCATGAGGGTCGCACACTATGTTCTTACTACGTGCTACTGTGGCTGTGATCAGTAACTCAGTAGTGAGTAATAGGTGATTCAAAACGAATCAGTAACCCCATAATTGTGTCTTTCCTCTCTCAAGCGTCATGCATGGCAGTGAACTTCTCTTTGTCCTGCTCTTTTTGGAGTACCCTCTGTAACTTGCTACCAAAACATGACTACGGAATTGAAAAATGTACATTTTTTCTTTTAACTATTGAATACCTTAAAGATTTAATTCCAGTTTAGCATGCTAGTGGATTCTGAAATATCCCAGTGGCATATAAGCCCAGGGCAAATGTTATTTTGACTGCAACTGGTATGGAATTTGGATATCTTTGATCGCGATCAAATGTACAGAGAAAGATTTCTGCAGCACTCACTGTCAGTAAAGAGAATTGAATGTATTTCTCTGACAAAACACTTTTTGACCATAAGTGCATTTCTGCCAGCTGGCAATTATGTATTCCATACTCTGTCAAGTGACCCAAATGT
The DNA here is from genome assembly GCA_029692085.1 of Gymnothorax javanicus. NCBI lineage: Eukaryota > Metazoa > Chordata > Actinopteri > Anguilliformes > Muraenidae > Gymnothorax > Gymnothorax javanicus. The sequence goes on along the minus strand of CM056193.1, from coordinate 179,072,789 downwards.
CCAGATTTTGTGTACCAAACAGTATTATCCTGAAATCATTTGGTAAAATCAAATAAAATCTAGTAAATGGCTAACTTTTGAGGATCTGCGTCCCAAACTGACATGTTTTGAGTTCTTGAGGCTCCACAGTTATGTTACGATTAATACTGAATATACTAAATGCCTGTAAGTAATAACGTTGATGATGAAACAAATATGCATGATACATTATTTATATTAATACTATTTATTTTGTGACATAGTTGTGACGGCTGGTATTTCGAGATGCCAAATGCAGTGGCCAGAACGAAAGGAAGCACAGCAAAATGACAAACACAAATAAAACAAGAGAGAGGGGCTCGCGCTTCCAAAGGACATGAATCTCGTCCAAATAATAATCAGGAAGCAAAGCGAGCTAGACAGAACGAAATAAAGGAAAAATCTCGGAAGCCGAGATCAAATGATTAAGCACCAGGCGGTGCACAGACAGAGGAAGGACGAGGGAAAAGAGAGAGAAAATTTCCCTTGCTAACTAACACTTTTCCTCTTTTGCAACTAAATCCTAACCAACTCACTAGCTAGAGAACTTACGGGCTATAGTGCAATAGTAACACTGACACTCTAGCAAAGGTGGCGAGGCGGAACTTGGGCTTAAATAGAACCCGGGCTCCGCCCACAATTAATGCCAGCTGGCCAAAGAATTCGATGTGGGCAAAACAATATCGTCCCGGACGAGAGTAACAAAGAAAGCTCCCAAACAAACGCCAACCTCCAAAAGCATGACAATAGTGCTCAATTTCCCGCAATAGACATTGGTGCATTCTATTCACGTTTGCTGGCATGTCTTGCAAGTCATATACTGACAACCTTATGTTTTGCCTTAAACAACCTAATTTAAAGAACATACCCACTGGCGACATCTAATTTACATCAAATCACCCCCCCAAAAAAAAGTAAGAAATTGGAATGACGCCCTTGAGATCCAACTCTCTGCCCAATGGCGTGTTGCGCTTGCAGGAATGAGGAATGTACCATTTTGTTCCTGTGGCAGGTGAAAAAGAGGTGGCAATCTGTCATCGCGCATATCTCCAGTTATAGCAAGTGCAGATATTATGAGGGTCTCGACCTCACTGGTCGATTTTTTATCTGTTATTCCTCTCTTCTTTGAGTTCACGTCATAACTAAAGGATTGCAACCTTGAATGTGATGCAAATGTGAATGCAATACTCGAGTTCTGGCTCTGATAAGAATCCTGTATGTCTGCCCTGAGGTAAAAGCGAAAGCACAGAATGCAATTGCTGGGTGGTCAGTGCTTTATACAAAATTGGATATGGAACATAACAGAAAGCCATTGTGGATTGTGATGACAAAAATAAACATTGGGACTTTGGAAACAACATGATCCCACGTACCATTAAGGCAGCCATTTCTTGTATGACTCAAGTTGTCCTCCAATGGAGAATTCACTGTCTCCTTCCTGTTGTGGGTGCCAGCAGTCGCTGGTTTTCGTCAAAGGAAAGTCATTGTGCCGGCAGCTGTAATTATAGTTGGCAAAATACTGTGGTATGACTTAATTTGATATCTGGTGTGTGTCCACCTGGGGGATCATTGGCCCTGACCGCACTGTTTGCCAGTGAAATCAAATTGGTGGATCGAGCCTCATGTTGTATATAAAGCATGTCCTGAATTATAACCTTTTCCAAGAAGCTCAGAGAAGTTCAGCTGTTGCCTCTGCTGTCTTCTGCCGTCACTGGCAGCAAAGGTGTGGCCTTACCTTCAGTCTCGTGTAGTGCTATGGTAATTTGACGCCGACAGTCCCGCCTATAGTCTCCAGCCTGTTTTGAGGTTGACGCAGCATCGTGAGATCTCAACTGAAATCCGGCCATTAATTTGTGTACTTTACGGGAAAAGCAAGAGCAGCCCTTTTTCATGGTTAGCTATTAGACCTTTGCTTGATAGAATCTACTGGTTAATTATTTAAAGAATTTCTGGCATCTGGGTTTGATCTGAACTTCTTTTTTTGAGATTGAATCATGCTTGGGTGAGGTTTCTTGGGGAGTACCTGTACCTGCTGTGCTGCTGGAATGTAAAATACAGGCCTGGAGACACATTCTTGAAGCTTATCTGCAGAAAATTCTTGCAAACATCACTCCAGTATTCTGATTATATTGCCTGGTTTGAAGAGGGAGAATGGCTTGCTGTTGAACTTTTTGTTTTTTTGTTTTTTGTGGGGGGTGGAGATAGAGGGAGATTTACATTAATTTATTATACTTCCTGTTGTGGGCATAAATTAGGATGTGATGTAATGGCCACTGTCTGCAATACGAACTCCCGTTGCAGTTTATTTATTCTTTTTTTGTTATTCTTAAGGTTAATAAAATCCACATGGTGTGCACTGCCATATGCTGTTTAACAGTGCATTCCTCTATTATTATTCACTGTTCAAAAGCAGCTGTGGTTTCTGACATATGAAACCGACAACTAATTTTTTTGTGTAGCCATAGTCTGTGAGATGATGGAATAGTGAAAACATGACAAGGAAGATGAGTTTAAAATCTTGAACTGTCAACGCCGTCATGTATAATACCATACATGCATTTCGATACGCAGCCTTTAAAACCTGCTAAATTTAGAGGCTATTATGGGGGTCCCAAAGGCAACTGGGGGCCTGCTGGGGGATTTCTGGATCTCTAACCATGCAAGCCACTCAGTTTCTCCATCTTTCTTAGGAAAACAAAACAAATCCAGCCCTGGTGATGGTATAGTTAAACACAAAATTCCTGACGATGGAGTCAGAAAGGGCCCAGCCAGCCATGATGTTTCTGCCGCAGAAGCGAAGTTAAAATTGAATCAAGTTTCATTATGTTACATCCTCTCAAGCTTGCTTTTCATGAGACTCTTTTTTTCAAAATGCGCTTTTGTGGTTTTATTGTGAACGCGCAGTCCTCCCCTGCTGACGTCTTAAATATGTCAGTCGTGGATTCCAGAGATCCAAATGAAGATTTCCTATGATTAGAACGAGCCCTACTTTACTGGGAGTACAGTGGACATTTTGTGATCTGTGGGAAGGTTCATTGTTTGATCCTAACTCCAAAATAATAGCACTACTGGGATGGGAAAAACTGAACAAATAAGTCCAGCAGTGCAGATGTGTCCCCCTCACTACCTACAAATGTGACTTCCTGTTTTCGCATGAAAGGAAGTTAATGATTTAATCTGGGGGCCATTTTGATAGACATTTTGAAAACTATTTTTACTGCAAATATAGGCTGTAAATGCTCAGATCATAGAAAAATGTGTATTTTTGTTATCTCTTGCTTGCTATTTTATTATGTCTAGATGATGTAAACTCTCAACCCGCTACTTTGATGCTTCATTTCCGTCACGTGATATTACATAAAAATGGGTGCCAGGCTGGGTGTCCACGTTGTAAAATATCAAACTAAATGCCATGTAGACTAGGCTTTCGCTCGGGCTACCCAATTCAGTCACACGATCTCATGTCGTGCATAGTCTCGTTTCAGTGACGCGATTTCCAGATGCCTCTGGGTAATTTTCAATTCTCGATGTGGATAGTTCTCGATGTGTGATAGATAGTGAAAGTCATTTCACTACAGTTCAAAAAACATACAAGAGAAGAGTTTGCTCTTGTCAGCTCACTAGAACATCCATTGCTTAGTATGCATACAAAAAAGAAAAGTGATTAATCAGATTAATCAGTCCTCTCTAGTAAGGCTGATATGACTTTTCAATGCTTGCTAGATTCGAACAAGTGGTCTCTGAGTTTTAGATCGTTATTGGACCACTGTCCAAGGGTACCAAGGGCAAAATGTGCTTCGACCTGAGTCAGGCCTGTGTTGATTCAAATTTATCCGCACTAGATAGATGACATCTCCACACGCGCACGGTCCCCAAGCGCTTTAAAGCGTGCTTGCGCCTGCTGTCCGGTGCAGCCAACTGGAGGCCAGACTGGTTTCATCAGCTTCCAATTGTGACAGTGTGACCATCTCGCCAACTTTTTATTTATATCCCTTTCAAACACTAATGCCACCAGCCTTGCCCCCTCCTCTCCTGCCCCCACCCAACCACTACTCATTGTAAGGGCACTGGGGATCAGGCTGACATATCCAAGCAGGAGGTTTGAGCTGTCAAAATTAAGAGGGGGACAGACACCAGGCAGAGTCCAAACAAACGGTAGCTTGGTCTTTCTCCTCATTCCCTTGTTCCTTGCGGTCCGTGTCTTCCTCCTCCTCCTCCTCCTGTTTACTGCCCAGCGGCTTCAATGAAGATCATACCCGGTAAGTGGGCGTTGTCCGTATCCCGGCTGTTTGCGGCTGGCACCGCCGTGTGTGTTATAAATGTGTGTGTGTGTGTGTCTGTGTGTGAGTCAACGAAAGCAGGAAGCGCGTGTTGCGGCGACCTTCAACAACCTAGCTGGATTCTTTTCCATTTTTAAACCTGTCCGCACTGAGCCTGACTTGAATCTCATTTTATAAGCGGTACCGTTTTTTTTCCATTTCTTTATTTGATGCCTCTGTTCGTGGCAGGCGCCGTCCAATCCAAAGTATTCTTTTCCGAAGTGACCGTGTCCAAGAAATCTTGTGGACATAAGTTTGGGACAGGGGTGTGCAAGTGGGCTTTGTATTGATTGGTCAGTGTCTGTCATCTGCACTTGAGGGTGTCAGCTCTGTTTTATACCTGGGAAAGGGCCATAAAATGCTCACACCTGTTTTCCTTGTAACAGGCCGGGCATGTGCAATGAGAGGTTTAGTCAAGGGTTTTTTTTAAAGCTTCGGGGGTTGAGGACTAAATGCTGTTTATTTGCTCAAGAGGACCTGCTACACTCTGTAAATCTGAGAGTCATTGCTCAGTGCAGTACATAAATCCCACATCAAAGGTGCTGGTGAGCAATGTGGGGAGAAATTGCGTGCGGAGATGAAGTGACAAATAACAGATCTCTCTCTCTATGACTACTAAAAATTGAGGAAACAACGGGCACATGCCACGCAAAGTATTGCTTGCAGTATATTCGTTGGTGCCTAAATTGCAACATTTTTTGTGTGTGATATTTATTCAGGTGTGACTGTACAGAAACAAGTACCCTATGACGTGGTAAAATCAGACACTGAGACAAAAAAATAAAGTTTGGTTTTTGCATGTTTTTATTTTCTGAAATGACACATTCTGAGGATAGATACATTGTGTAAGTTCAGTGCTATCTGCAAAAAACATATATAACTTTGTTTATTTGGTGTTTAAATGCTGGGTGGGTTTGTACAGAAGAAAGCTCATTGGGCAGATATGAAATCTAATCTGATACAGGCTGACAGCCTGCCAACAAGCTTAAAAATTCTCTGCAGAATGGAGGGGTGACGAACAAAGCCCAACACAAGGAAACAATTACAGCGCTTGTAAAGGAAAGAGCGTTAGAAACTGTACTGCCCAGGGAGGGAGAGAGAGAAAGAGATAATCTTCAACAACCTGTAGGGGTGCAGAGAACATTAGGATTATGAATATGAATAAATAAAACAATGTCTGAAAACTGAGCGGAATGCATAGAAGGTTACAATGGCTGAAAAATGTTGACTATAAAGCTAGCGAAGGCTGCGTAGTGTTTACTTTTTGGCCGCGAATGTGTGTGCGTGTATGTGAGCGAGCGCGTATGTCCGTGTGAGTGAGCCTGTGTGCTCATATTTGTTTGCATAACAGTGTCTCTGCCAAAGACTAAGTGTAGAGCTATGATAGTTCTCCTGCTGGTGGCAAAAAAAAGAATAGACAACTTACATCTCGTTTTTTTTGAGAAGATGTGACTGGTAGCAAAAGACTCAATGTGCGGCTAGCTTCAGTGAGACATCGAGGGAAGGAAGGAAAAAGAGAGAAGAAGGTACGGACGGAGTCGTATATGGAAATAGAAGAGAGGAAGACGGCGAGAGAGAGTGTAGAAGGAGAGAGGGTGGGAGGGAGGAGAGCCTTTTGTGAGTGAACCGGCCAGGAAAAAAGGAGAGGTTACTCTTTCGCCGTACGATCATGCAGCCAGGAGGTTTATAGCCTTCTTTTTTTTTTTTTTTTTTAAAGACCGGTCTGTACCCACGACCCCTCCTTCCCTTACCCGTACCCCCCCCCCCTCCCACCTGTCCGGTCGCCTGGGCGCTGCAAGGCTTATCTCGCTTCCAATGTCGGCGAGCCCTCCAGAAAACGTTTTCCCAACCCTCGTGGTTTTAGGACATGCTGTCACCTTGCTCGCTGTATGGCTCATAAGAAAACGAAGGAAACAGATCAGCGAAGGTAAGACGCGAAATTGTAGATTTTCTGCGAATATGCGGTATTATGGCAAAATTTACTAACCTCTACCAGACAAAGAAAGTTTCAGTCGTCTCTGTTTTTACTCCACTTTCTGTCTTGCTTCCTTTACTCCAGACTTCTGTGCGACTGTCTCGCACTCCCTCTCTCTCTCAGACACTTTTTTTCCCTCTCGGCACGCATGGCTGCGAGGTTAACCCTATAAGTGCTGGTAGCAGTGACTCGCTGTTTGCTGACCAAATCCTGGCACTGTGGGTTGAGCTTTTCACAATTGGTCATTTATTTAAGAACTGTTACAATTAGTGTACATGTGCAACATTTTTTTTCCCCATTTGGAGATTTTAATTATTATGATGTGCAATCATTTAATGTATTTGGACTTAAACTCTATTTTGATGTGTTCATGCAATAGTACAGTATTTGGAATTGTATTCATGGGTATTGAATTACCATGAAGATTTCCCAGTGCAAATGCAGTTGTTTGATTGGTTAAAGTAATAACGTTGATGTAGACCATGCAGCTGCTTGATGGAATTTTCCCCACAATTGAATGAAGGCTCTCGAAAATGTGTTTCATTGGCATCAAAATGATTAATTGAAGTGGCTTGCGAATTTAGTTGCATAGAGAAAATCTCAATGTGCAATATCAGAATGCAATGACCTTGGGATGTTCTCCTCACTGTTTATACTCCAAGGAATGAAATACATGACCTTTCACTGTCGCACAGTTTTAGGCGTCATTGTGCTTTGAATACCGTAGGATTGACACGCGTGGCAGTTCTCAAATGTCATTTGCTTTTGCCAAGATGACAGTATATGCAAGAAACTCTTGCAAAAACTTGTTCATTCATGGAAATTGATGATACTAGCAAACAAATTGCATTTATTTTCATTATTTTGTCAAACTCATATACACACTTTCCCATGTATGCAACATTTGCAGTTTATTTTCACATGCAATTAAAATTTGTCCTTTTGATCTTAAATTATTTTTTGGTGAAAATAATACATAGAATTGCACAACCCCGACAATTCGTAGTCTGCACAGTGACAATATCTGTGGCTATAAATGATTCCCTGTAATTAACACTTGATCTTTTGGATCTTAGCTTACTGCTGGTTGGCATTCTTCCTAAACCGGTCACGCTTGTCTGTTTGGGTCATCATGTTCTTTGCCACACACCCAACATTCACTGTCACAGCGTTCACTACGAGGAAAGAATAGTCGGCCTGTTGAGCACAAGCCGCTTGTGGTTCTCTTTGCATTTTATTTGCAATTGGGCAAGGCGCGTCACATGATGTTCATGGGCCAATCTGCAAAGAGAAGACATAGCAAGTACAGAGAGCCACCCTACCTTGGCTTTTGATGAACTGTCCCCATATCATACATCCTGTAAAGCTGAACTGAGGTAGCAGAGAGACGGTTCCACCTTGAGCAACCTTTGTGACACAGGAATCCAAAGGTGTGGTCCAGAAGCTTCGCAGCCCTGGTGTTTCAGGTTTACTCAGAACGTGTTAAAGGAGATGAAGTCAGGCAATCCAGCCTTCTGTGTATGCTTATGTGTGGGAATGTGCATTGTCATGACTTCAGATAATTACCAGAAGAATCATTATATATGTCATGGTTTTCTTTTTTTTGGCCTCACTCATTACTGTGCATGCATTTGTTGCTACCATATTAGAGACCACATTGTTCCTGAATGTTATTTGTATAAAAAGCTCTATCTTGCAAACATTTAATACACTGAGTAAATGAAATAATCGGTGTACTATTTATTAATACAAATGAATTTACTTTGATGGCCACACCTTGAGAACTTTAAGTTACACATTTTTTTTCTGTTGGATTTTGCATTTTGTGAAACATTGCTCTATATGCATGTAGCACTGCATCCAAACGCAGTAGTTATATTTTAGTATATTCCATTTCACCATGTGTACACCTGGCATGCCATTTATTTTTGTTTATACATAGGCAGCTAGTCCACCAGTTGAACACCTGCTTACCCTCCAAGTTTAGCCAGTTTTGACCTGCAGCTGTTTCTAGCTAGAGACCAGCCTTGACCACCCACAAACCAGTTATGTCCCCCACAAGGTTTTGAAAGTTTTGGACTGGTTAATATCCCTGACCTACGCTAGAATTTTCAGCAGTGTAAGAATAAAATATGGAAAAGTAATTCTTTCATACTCGTACTGTCATGATGTCCTGCTTCAGCCAAGCGAAGTGATAATGACTGCATTAATCCCCGCGGGTATATTTACTCCTCCTGCATGTAGGCTAGGAGTCCGATCACAGCTGCAAATGTCAGTGGTTATGTCCAGACGAGAGGTTGTCAATCTTATCCAAGGAAGGGCTGAGGTGAGTATTGGCTTTCTTTTCCAACCAAGTAGGTGTACACCTGGTACCACTAATCAAGGTCTTCAGCAAAGACCCCTAGTGGTTGAGTGGTTGCATCAGGTGTGAAACTACTTGGTTGGTATGAAAGCCTGCACCCACAACAGCCATTATTGGATAAGGTAGAGAAAACTTAGGCTTGACCGAAGGATATCTGCTCGGCGACGGCATTTCGGAACTCTTCAGCGAATGAAGGTAATTTTGGTGACTAGTACGTGGTTTCGTCCATTTACATTTTCCAATCAGACAGCTGTCTATTTTTTACAGCAAGTTGCATGACCGTGCTGCAAAAACAGGTGTACGTACTTGTCACCGAAATTACCTTCATTCGCTGAAGAGTTCTGAAATGCTGTCGCCGAGTGCCGGTGCGTAGACCTAATTATTATTTAATTATTTTTCTGTACTGAATGTAGCCCATTATTTTGTCGCTTTTAGATTGCATGGGGGAGAGAAACCGTGTCTTCAATTGCCACTTGATTATTCTTGAATTGGAAAACGTGTTAATAAAGGAAAACCATCTAGAATTAGCCAGGACTAATTGTTGTCAATAAAGGGATGGATATTAGCCCCGGAATTTTCAGGTCTAATGCCGCCCCTGTGTTCCAGCCAACTTTTTTAGCTGTTGAACCATGGTCACACAGGAAGTTGCTACCATGACAACACAATCTACCAACTCTTTCCTTGATGGCCCCTTTTAGCCTTTTTAACGGATATTCAAAAATACATGATGAAAATTTATTCTGGCTTTGATCCCAGTATTGCTGGATTTTGTTTATTCACTGTGCCAGACCTTTCCTGTATATTACGTGTTTTACGCACATGTACTGTGTTTCAGACACATTCAGGAAAGTGCCATAGCTACCAAGGGGTTTGTTCCTCATTTCAGATAGCCTACAGTGGCATATTTCAAATTATGGCCAATCTTGTCTTCCAATAGGATCATTTATTTGATGTAACATGAATCTGGCATGCATTTTCTTTCTAGAAAAGCCAGCTCTTAATCACAGACAATTCAGTTGTGTACAGAAGGAATCCCTAGCCTTTGCTCTCTTCCCTTTGGTCATCCTTCTGGTTTTGCTGATGTTTAGCTTCAGTTAAATACCCTGCTTATTAACCCCATTATCACTCTAATTATCAAATTATCAAGATGAAACTGCTGTTTCAATATTAGACTCTCACTCAGCAGTTTTCAGGAGCGATTAGGCAACATTCATCTTTTAATTAATCTCATCAATACTGCGCAATTAAACACAAACTAGTTTCAAAAATATAGACCCAATGACTGAAAATGAATTAATTATGACCTGACATTAATGACAATAATGAGGACTTTACAATTTGGATGGACACTTGTGTGCAGTATGCTAGGTTAGAAATAACTGGTTTATGATCTCACAAGATTGCTCAAATAGCCAAGCTTTTGACTCTGGATTCTACCCAGAACAACTGAGCACATTTTGCTTAGAGATGCACTCTTTAGGGCTAGTTAGCCTGAGCCATTTGTTTTTAGGGCGCAGTTATATTAAGTGTAGATATGGCATAATAACTTTTAGCAAGGTTAACTGGATGGAACTCAGGATGAATGAATGGAGCCAGGTGGTATTTTATTATGATAATTTAACTGAATAGGGGGCTCGGTCCAATTGCTTATTCCAAGGGCAAAAGCCTACCTATTATCTGTAGCTCTCAGCGCTACTCATTTGAAAATTGAAAAATGTAAAAAAAAAAAAAAAAGAGAGAGAGAAAAGAAATGTTAATTTAGCTAATTTCATGTCCTTGCTCCTTCAAAGGTAATTTTGCAGAGATGTCAGTAATTGACACTTAAAGGTGTGGCAGGCAGGGAGAGGTAAATGAATGTCAATCATTTATATGTCATGCATTCCTAAAAAAAAATGCTTCTTTGAATTATGGTCTTCACATTCATTGCTCATTTTACTCCTGAGTGTAAATTTGGAGAACTTCATTTAGAGAAACTTCTTATTTCTAACAGACTGCAATCTCCTGAGCGATTTTGTACCTGGATTGATTTCTGAGTTAGACATGTTGATGGAAAAGAAGGAGTGAAAAATAAACAATTGTAATGAGCCAGCGATCCCAGTTACTTCACTGCAACAAGCTGAGATGCAAGGGAGACGCTGCTAATGTAGCTGAAGTAGCTATTTTATTAGTTTTTCTGTTTACAGTGCTTCAGGAGGTGATAATGGCAAAATTAACTGAGAGCAAACATCCAAACGTCAAACTTCAAGCCAGAAAAAATAACTCATTCCCAAAACAGGAAACTTGAATAAATATAAGAGATGACACTGGGTAAGTTAGAGTCTGCCCATTTATACAAAAATAACAAATCTTCCCACAAAAACAATAATATTAATTATGATCATAATTTGATTTTTTTTCTTTTTCTATTGTATCATATGTTTTTTCATTGGTGGGAAGCACTTCAGCTGAACGTCAGCACCTTCCAAATTAGTACACAAATTGGGGGGGGATTTGCCGCCCCTGTATTTCCATCAAAGAAGTAAAAAAGATGAAAAGAACCAAAAGGCATGGATCAGGAAAACTGCAGAATCTGTGATACCCTCATAAAATTCTATATTTTGTATATGAAAGTGGAAATATTAATGTTTCCTGTTTAGTTGGAATATGGCTGTATATACTAGGTATTTTCACAAATCTTCATGGGTTTGTAGAACCCAGTAGGTTAAAGAATGGCTGTGTTTTGGAATCGATTAGTAATGGCTCCTAGTATTTTCCCATTCGTATTCAAGCAGATGACTTTGAAAAGCATTTCATTTTGGGACATATCATCGGTTCAGCAGGAGAGTAATTTCAGCATGTGTGCACATTCCAAACTGAAAAAGAGACCCCAGACTACGAGTGTGATGGTTGCATAAGATGTCGCAAGGCGATATTTTGTTCCTCTAGGCCCTAGACAGGGTATACTTACTGTCATTCAGAAGTTTAAGTCAAATGCACCGAGATTCTTGGGCTGAGCAGCTGAAAACCACAACCTTCTCGTGGACAATCCACGTTTTGTGGCTAGAACCAGAGAATTAGATTCCCATTGAATCCAAATCCCTCAGAAAGCAAGTTTCTTCGTTGTTTGTCATCATTTTATGGTTTCTCCAATGAGAACCAATGAACTTTCCTCTTTTTTTACTGTTTAATTACTGTCAATGTAAAGTTGTATGCAGAGTGAACCCTGTGTATTTAAGATATTGGACTATGTGGGGTGGTCTAGATGCACTATATAGCAAAAAGTGTGTGAGAACTTTACTGAAACCTCATTGCATCGAAAACAGACATTTTGAAATCCTATATATCTGAGATTTTAATTGGATTCTTAATCAATTGTTCATTATGGGCTGATAGGACGGACTTTCGGCTTTTATTTTTGAGTATTTTCATATAATTTTGGTCCATATTTTGGAATTTTTTTGCCGTTTCTATAAGTGTTCCACTCTTTATGACAACCCAGTGTAATTCATCATAAAAGAAAGACACAAATACTGGATTGTCATAGCATTTTGACATTTAGGCATTAAGGTTCAAACTTTTCCAGTCAAGGTTTGCTTTTATTTCCAATAGTAGAACTGAATCAAGAAATTATTGGGTTATGTTTATGCTACATTATGCTGTTGGGATGTGTTAATTATCTCTTTTTACAACTTGTAATAAGAAAGTAATGGTGTTACTAAAGGAATGTGTTTAATTGGACATTCCAGGCACACAACATCAATAACTCATACATAAATGCTTGGCATGTTTAAAAATTGTTTTCCTCTGGGTGTATTTTCGCCGTGAATAGCAGTTGCTTTGTTATTGTGAAAACATACCCAGAGGAAAATGATTTTAAGAACTTGAGTGTCTTTAAACTCATTGACAGTAAGGCATGGAACAGAAAATACTAGAAAAGGGGTACGTTACCTTTCTTGCAAGCAAGTGACGAAAAACTCCTGTCCATTCTGTGTTATGAGTCATACCACTCAAACGAAGAATGCCTCTACTCTTCAGCCCAAATATGTTCTTTATTTTCATAAACAAAATAGTTTTCAATGCCAAGAAATACTTTGGAAATGTTAAGCGTTCAGAAAAACACTGCGTGCGCACATCTCGAATTACCAGTTTCTGGGGTTTCAACGTCCCTTAAGGCGAATACTATCTAATTAGCTTTTCTGTAGTTTAAACTGACAAATGCAAATCAGTCCAGCAGTGCAGTGCTATGCCAGGGGTATTCTTTCACCATTCATAAAATTCTCTATACGCAACGCAAAAATTGGACATCTTACAATTTTTGGAACTTCGTAACTGCTATGCAAATACACCTGAGTAGTGCAAATATCCAATCTATTATAATCCTTTCTAAATAATGTCATTATTGATTGCCAGAGGAAATTTAGCAGGCATCCAACTGCAGATCATTATGTTCATTCACTTCTTTTGAAAGACTAATAGGTCAGGAAACTATGGTCTGTATTATGTGTTATATCTTTGATACGTTTTGACACTGCACTGGAACAAATAATTAACTATGAATGGATATTTTTCATATGTGGCACAATTGCTTACTGTTTATACAGTATGCGTGGTTGGCTGACTCGTGAGCCTGAGTCAGACTTCTGGCGAAGACTTCAGAATGGAACAAAATTTTCTCTCCAGCTACGAGGCGGAAACCTATGGTAGATCTAAACATGGCACAGTCTTCCAGTATCCTCAACATTTCCCTCAGTTTCAAAACCGTTTGTGAAGTGACACTTCCCTTAATTATTAGATGAACACCGTAGCCAATATTGATTTTGTCATAGGTGTTTGCAAAAGGACTTTGTGACATATAACTTTTTTCTATTTTGATATTGCGTAAAATCTCCAGCATACAGGCAAAACTGGAAATACCAAGGACAGTATATACTTTATGCTTTATTACGTTATAATCAAGAGAATTCATAAATGTTCAGGATTTTCTGACTAAAGCTTGCCCCTCGTTCCTCACGCTCAAGAATGTTTACCTATTAAAGGCACTACAGCCGAAATGTCACCGCTGGGGTGAGCAGGTGCCCCGAATACTTAAGTGTGAGGATGGCAAGTATGGATGGATGGGAACGTAGTATGCAGTGTGAACCTGTGGGGCAGAGGTCAACCCAGGAGAGGGAATGTGCTCCTGAAAATGGAGAGGTCTCACATTAGGCTGTACGAAACCCTTAATCAGTTGCCAGGATCATCTTTGGTCCACCATAAATAAGCAGTAGATGACACATGGATAACAGGGCGAGGACACGCCTAGAGGAGTCTAGTGAGTTATTACTCAAGCCAATTGGAAGTGTGACTCCAGTGCTGGAGTCAACGTCTTGTCTTCATTTCATCCAGAAAGTGGGGCATTAGTGGGAACTAAATTAAAAGATGAAGTCACTTCCTGTGTTATCACATGATGTTAATTAGACTGAATGACCCATCACTGTTCTGCCTGAACAAATGAAGGGTCAAATTCCTGACAATATGCTTTGCCTATGGAGCACTTTCAAACATTCTTGGTCTTGGGTGCATGCAAGCATGCAAAGTGTGCTATGGATTGGACTATTATGTACTGTATTTTTTATATTTCTTGGAAACAAATAAAGATAAAACCAAAATGCAAGGAATTTTGGGGAGGGAGAGTCAATTGCTACCGCATGCTGCCATGTTGGTAGAAGATATGACCTCATTCATTTGTTTGCAATTGACAAATGATAGTTTAACAGTTGTAAGGTGGTAGTCTGCATTGAATTGTTATGAAGCTGCATGAAGAATGTCAACTAATATCCCTGAGAATTTTCAGTCACGGCAGTTAGGACCAAGTTATGCATTTAACGATGAAGAATTTTTAGTCCACTTACCTGTCATGTAAGATGAAATGTAATCTTAGAGATAAATACCTTGAACAGTTTACTCCAGACATTGAAGGCAGAGTCTATAATTACAGAGCAATCCTACCATTGAAAGCCAGTAGAAAGTTAGGGAGGATACCATTCGATAAGAAGCTCAAGAATTCCCAAGACATGTGAAAATGCACAAGAATCTGACACACCTGACCACATGCACTTAATCTGTATATGAATTTGACAAGTAAAACTACAAAATGCATTATATTATATTGTGAAAGACAGAAATTATGTTGTCAACAATACTTTAAAAAGACTTTACAAGTCTACAGAATTTACACGTCCTAATTCGGTTCCATAAAATTGTGTTTTAGCTAAACACAAACACTTTTTTCTTTTATTACAGCAGTATTTCTCCTTGTATGTATTCTAAATTCTTATACGTAGCTCCACGGCACAATGCCAGGATAATTGGCACCAATGTTTGTGATATTACTGGCATAAATATTGCAGTGGCTTATGGCTAATTAACCATCACTTTGTAGAAATTACTATTTCAGTTTTCTGTTCAAAAGTCGTGTTGTCAAAATAAAGCGCATTTCATTCATTTAATTATCTATGCATTTCAGTAAACCTTTTCGCTTTTTTTAAATATAAAATTCACCTAACACTTAGGTTGCAATAATTAAATTGGATTTTTCAAAATGACAGCGTTGTATTACACTCTTGAAAATTGCAGGAGTTTGAGTAAGAAGTTATGTTTGTCAGAATGAGCGCAGTGCGCGTGTAGTGATCTGATCCTTCACATGCAAAATTTGCCTGCAACCCTCCGCCTTGCTGACAGTGCTTCAGATAAACTTTTTCTCGACCGCATCGACGCCTCGTTATCATGTACAGTTTATCGCCTTTAAGGCTTACATGTAGGGTATATCTACAGTCTTTACTTTCAGGGGTGGAACTGGCTTTCGGTTTCAGAAATACAATAACTAGACGAAGGGGAATATGAAACGACCCCATCATATGGATTTGAAAATAGCAGCGACATGAATCAGCTTATGCGCACTGTCTTTTTAATTCTGGCGGGGAGGTATTAAAAACAGTCGGGTCTTATTCTTTCGTGCGATACCGGAATTTAAAGGGGCAGGGCTTCTGATGCGAAAGAACCGTCTGCAATTGGATATGGCTCCGTGTTTTTTTCGGTCTCCCAAATGTCGAACAGCCAGGGAGGAGAGCGAGTGCTGACTGAATAGACAACCTACCTCCTCCAAGCGAGTTTACTAGGAAACCGTTTCTTCTCAACTTGAGTTATTAAACTTTCGGGCGATGGCGGCGGGTACCTCTGAAGTTCCCGGCGGGGCAATGTCTTGGTATGGCACATTTAACAGTGAAATACTGTGTGAACGGGAAAACTATCTGAACGAAATCACCAGTGAGGAAAGGAGCGCTTTTCTATACAACAAAATGTGTTGTGCAGGTGAGTTGCTTGACTCTGAATATGGTGCGGAGGAGGAGTTTGAACGAGTAGGCGTTCACCAGATCGGGTTTAACCATTTGACGGAATTAATGTGACGGCTCTTTGGTTGGCTTACCCAGACATGTGCGCTTAAATTAAGTCAGGCTTTATCTGACATGTATGCATTTTTTTTTCTTGAAGATAAAGGCAGGTTTGCATGCTTGGTAAAGTAAGAAAACTTCCACATGCGAGTTTATAATATTTACAGATTGAATATTTTTTCTCATGAAGTTCGAAATTGTTGAAATTAATACAACACATTTCAGTGAACCGTTCGACTGTTTTTTTTTGTTTGTTTTTTTTTTTTTAATGTTGTTATAGCGCATTTGACGATAATAATGCTAAGTATTTAACGAGAAAGTTCCCCCCTATACATTATCTTCGCTTGAAGTTTCATGGTCATCTGCAGTGTTCAATGTATTACAGAGAGCGAGAGCGAGGGAGAGCTAGCGAGAGGGGGAACACGAGAGGGAAATTATATTTGACTTGGTAGTATTCACAAAACTTGGACTCAGTTTATTCATATGGATGTTATTATCTCTGCTTCCAGTTGATTTCTGTCCAATCTGGGATCAGCAGCAAATATTTACCAAGTAGAACGGAAAGTTTCTCTCGCAGTTGTCTCACAAATGAGTTCCCTCAGTGGTTTTGGCAGGAATAGTCACCAGAATCTAAGCCAGGAGGCCAAAGTGTCTGTTGCAGCTGCAGTTACAGAAGTGTTTACACTTGATGTATGTTGGCCTAGTAAGCGATTGATTACTGTCCAGCATAGAGGAATGATAGAAGATTACTACAAACTGTGAGTTTGTTTATCTTGTCCTTTAATTTCCCTGAGTGCCAAAAAGCTATCGCACCTCATCTGGGTGGAGTAGTGTCAGATTGGTCGTGGGGCTTAGCCCATAAGTCTCCACAATGAACAAAAACTAACGAACAAAAAAAACAAACAAACAAACAAACAAACAAAAAACTACCAAACATGAACCCTGAGTTTTGATGGCAAGAATTACTGAACACTTTGGGCATAAATAAATGTATAGATTTTACTGTTATTTACTTTTCTGCATTTTGATTTGCTCTTGACTGTAGGGCTACTCTTTAAAATTTACCTTACAGCATGAACTTCACCTGGTTATTTATTTATTTATTTATTTATTCACTTACTTACGTATTTACTTACATTCTTACTTACTTATGCAACGTATTTCACAGAATGTACTAAATGTTCCCAATGTCCAAGTTGAACTTTCCCACCATTTTTGTTCTGTCTTGTCTTCAGCATGTTTTCTCATTGTTTGCTTATCGTAAGTAAAAAGGGAATCAAAGAAAATCAAACTTATAAAAAAAGTGATGTTGGGTTGCAATAAAAGGAATATTGCTTACCATATGACTGGCATCTGCTGGCATCGTGGACTTGTCTTTATTTAGGCTCCACCTAGTGGCCATAGTCTTTTCTTGCATCTGTAATTTTTCGGGAAATTAAAATACTTACTATACTCAATTTCGTTGTCTACCAATCTGCTTTCCAGCAATATTGTTGTGTTAATATGTTCATTTTTTTCACATTTATTGGTGCTATTGCAATATAAAACCATATTTTTAGTTTATGGATCTGTTTGATTTTTTTCCTCATTTTATTATAATTGTTAGCATTTGGTTTATTGTCGCTACGTTTGGACTGCTGATGATGTTGGTCCTCAGTGTAAGTAAGGTTATGTGTATTATCTGTTGAGGCTGTGCTGCATGCATATGTACGTGGGGAAGTACAAGGTGTGGGCAACTCTTTCCCCTGGGGTGTTGGGCATCAACAGGTTTGGCTGAGCACTTGTGGTCCCAACCACAGTATCTAAAATTAAACAAATGAGTAACTCTGATGCTCTTGCGGCTGTATCTACCATGTGTTTGGGTATGTTTCCATAGAAACCCTTCTCATATTTCCTTTTTCCACATAAGCAGAAACTATTAAGGCTATTAAATATCAAGCTTTTGGAAAAAGTTCACGACTGAATTTTTACTGAACAGAAGTAAAATATTATCTGAGGAGGACCTGAAAAATTGCATAGGTCATCAGAAATTAAGTTAAAAGTAATTGTTTTTCGATTTGTCGTATGTGGACAAATGCATGTCCATGTAGCCATCCTTGATGGCTTCTGAGGAATATAAGTGATATTCACTGGAAATCGAGTGTATTTACATATTCATATCAATATTATTTTAAGTCATTCCTGTCTCAAATTAAGTCCGATACGTGCATGCACTGTCTAGTCACGTTGTACATGAGCCATCGTGCAGCTTAGAACAAGCTCCAGCAGAGGGAGACAGTTTATTCTGGAAACCTCCCGGATTCTACAGGTATATACAAGGGGAATTGAATATGCATTCTCCATATTTCCATATTGATTTCTAGTTGGCATTTGAACATTCAGCAGCCAACAAACACGCCTTACAGATTTATTATAAGTGGGGAAGCGATTACAGTGGCCTAAATTTGATGACACACACACACACACGCACAAAAAGAAATCTCAAGCCATTTTATATTGAAACAAAAGTGATTAGGGTGAAATCGTCTAATTCAAAATTTTGATTTAATGGCCTGAGCAAAAACTCATTAAAAACCCAGAATGAAAATGTGCTATTGTCTTTTTAAAAATTTTATTTAAATACAATTTCTGCCATCTGTAAAGCAGAGAATTCACCATAGTTTTCCCTTTGTGTGAACCATTCTAACCAAGCAAAAACATAATAGTTCAGTGAGGAGAAAATATGGTCATTGGAGTTTGCTTCCTGTGTAAAGGCACACCTGAAAGAAGCACAGGACAGCCTTGTACACATGCAGGGGCAATGTACATGTGCCAGCATGCACCTGGGGGTGCGAATTCTTATCGCAGCGATTCTGGGGCGTAGCCTCTCACGGTCCAATGCCATTTCTTCCCTGCGGACTCTGAGACATTGTATCGGAGTGTGCACATTTTTTCCCTCATTTTTTACTTGTATAATTGCATTCCAGTCCATGGGTAGGGCAGCCTGTCTGCACACGCTCCCGCATGCGTCAGATCGGCACACAAGGTGAGGCTCTTCGGAGTGATGGCTCCCCCTGTCTGGAAGGATGTACAGGCAGCCGCACCCTGGCTGGAACAAGCAGAATAAGGGCCCTCTGCCGCCTCCAGAGCATTCAAAATAAAACCTCCCGTGACATCTTTATTTTTTTTCTTTTCTATCCTCATCTTTGTTCTCTTAACTACAAAGGCATTCTCGGTGAGCACTCTGCCAGTAACCTGAGGATCATGTTTCTAGACCTTGCCTTTATTTTCAATCCACAAGTATGCTCCTGGAGCATGACAGACAAATGTCTTTTTCAAGACCTGGATTCCCCTGTCTGATTAAATAAAGCCACCCAGTCATAATATCTTGTCACAGTTAGACAATGCATGTAAAACAATGCATGATTGGACTATTGTGAATGCGTGACATCGAATGGCATAATTTTTTTGTTGTTCTTATAATCACCAATTGGGTTTTGTTTTAAAAGTTACTCAAGGGTCAGATAAAACAGAGATGCGTGATGTTTTGAGAAAACATATATGCACAGTAACCTTGTGTCCAAAGGTTAAGCCTCCATTTTGAAGAGACACCCACCCCTCATGATTTTTTTTAGAAACTATGCCACAGAACCTGGGGCCTGATCAACAACAGTCACAATTTGCAGTCACAGCCCTTACACTTCACACTGCGTCAGTTAGTGCCTTCTTTGAATGAATTGCCTCCCTTCACTGAGAGCCAGTGAATGGAACTGGAAAACTGCTGGGTTGACGGATCAGCTCCTTTTTAGTATTTTTGCATTGCCTGCTTGGAGAACAAGTGTCTTATGGAGAAGCGCTATCCACAAATGGAGCCAGACAGGCACTGAAGCAGCTTTGGTTCTTTCTTGTAGTGGTGCTTTCCTGTAGTGAGTGGTGATGCTGTGCACACTTGGGGCTCAAAACTGCTGCACACATCACAATCTTACTAAACTTGTCCCCAACTTTTGTCTATATGTCTTCTTGTTTGAATGTTTGAGATAAACGGACGCTGCCCCATTTGAGTTTTCATTTTGTGTGGTAACAGTAGCCACGATTAATCTGTCAGCCGAACGGAAAAAAGACCACAGTGAATACATCAGCGTTAATTTGGAACATATCCTGTTGGAATCATACTTGATATTTTTGGCAGGCTAGCATGGAGACGTCCCCCTTACATCCCCCTTCCACTGAGACCTACGCTTTAGCTCTGTCTGTTGAGGGGATGGAATCTCATGGGAGACACGAGGGATCCAGAATTTCCGGAGTATACTGACTGAGGGCAAACACAATGTCTCACATGTTACAGAGATAACCCATATGGCACATATATAGTCATAGAGCTAGATATATAGGAGAGATAAACCATACGCAATATGTGCTATAGAATGTGCTACGTTCCATATGACAATGGGTGCTCTTGTTCTGCGCTGTGATGGAAAGATGCAGTTCTTTGTTTGTGAGAAGAAGGGGTTTAGCTAAAATGTGCAACCATAGTTACCAGTCAGCCCTGAAAGAGGCTGTGGGGTGTTGTCATCACGTACGGCATCCGTCTGACTGGCCGTCTGTCTCTCTGTCCGTCCGCATTTGATTCCATGCGATAACTGAAAAACGCCATTACCAATCATCAAGATTTTTGGTGAGGACATTGGGGTAGAGTTACTACACAAGCCTATCAATTTCCATCGCGATCCAAAATTAAGTATGGCTGCCAGAGCCGCCATCTTGAATTTCCATTGCGTGCGATAACTGAAAAACGCCATCACTGATCATCATTGTTTCCGATGAGCACATCAAGGTAGAGTTACTACACAAGCCTATCGATTTAGGTCCCAATAAGAGATCAAATATGGCTGCCAGAGCCGCCATCTTGAATTTCCATTCCGTGCGATGACTGTTAAATCTCTCTTTCAGCAAACGAATCTTCACTGTTGCTGGTGTGGAGATTTTAACACGATAGGTACACGCTTCAACTATGCATGGGGCTGAGGGGTCCTGCCCGCGTTAGCGCGGCTATTTTTTTTGTAATAATATGCCTTTTTCTGGGGTCTCCTGAGAAAGCCTGTGGTGAATCATTTCTCCTGAGTTTCCCAGCTGAGCTTGGCCTCGCTGCTCTACTTCAGTCACACAGCCCATGGCTCACACTAGCTTTTCCCATGCTGTTGCATGGTGGGTGGTGCAGCTGTGGTGACACCATCTCGTAGTTCTTGACTATGTGGGACTGTAGTTAAAGTGGAGGGAAAAGCCCTTGAATTCTTTCGTTTTGCACTCAAGTGTAAAGAGTTAAGTTTTCCCTAGAAAGTGCTGCATGCAGATACTGGTCTGGTATTAAGCTTTAGAATGGGATTTAAGATGACGAGCTAGTCTATGTGCAGTCTTTAAGCTCTTTATGAGCTCATTTACAAATGTTTCCATGAGCACAATCCAAGGCTGTCGGATAAGTTCAATCGAGAGTCAATTTCACTTGAAAGTTTTTCCATTTCTGCTCACTTGAAGTTTGGTACAGGATGACTTTTTGTTGAAGATCATTGTTTTACATGTTGTCTTCAGGTGTGGGTTTGATTTATGAGAGTGACATTTCACAAATGGTTGGGAAAGACCTTTGTTGTTTAAATTCTAGTCTGTGGGATTTGCTGCTGTTTGAATAAATTGCTGCACACATCAGCAAACTTTCCTGACGGAAAGATCTCCAATAGTATAACTGCAAAAAATAGCCGGAGAAGGTTGATTTTAAAAATGATCATAAGCAAGAATAATTGTATTCGAATGTACTTGATAAGCCCCCAACTTTTTGAGAATAGGCAAAATAAAATCAATTTGGAGTTATGTAATGCACCCAGTTTACACTAATTGGTCATGAACTCCAATTTTTCTAAGGGAAAAACCTTTGTATTGTCATTTTCAACTTTATCATTGATCGTATTATTTTTAGTTGAAGTATGTGTCAAATGGAATATTTTGGAGTCTTAAATCAATAGTAGGTTGTATGCAAGTGCCTTTTTTTCTGTGGAAGAGTCACCAAATTGGCTATTTGGCAATCCATAAATCCTATTTCTGAATAACCAGAAAGATGCATGAACAGTGATGCATTTAGACAAACTTTTTTTTTTCCAGAGTTGTTTCCTCAGAGATACACTCGTGATTGCATTGTAATTGATTTTAAGTTTATAAGGAAAGGTGGTCACAAAAACAATCCAACAAGGAGTGCTTGGCATGGCAAATCCCCTCCCCTTTATATCGGACTTCCCATATGTGATCAATAGTAACCAAATGCCTATCTGCAGTGGTATTTGAGATATATTGGAAAATTGATGTTTCTGATCAATGACTTGGACCCCCCTGAACTTTGACCCCTACCGATTTTTGAAATTATGCACTTTTCTCTGTAGCAGTGGACAGGATTGTATTTTTCAAATTGAAAAAGAAAAATTTTGGCATTGGTTTAAAGTAAATCGGACCATATTTGACGGAGTTATGGCCAAAAAATTATTTTGACATTTTCTGTCTCTTTGACCTTTACCTTGACCTTGACCCAATTCATTCCAAAATTCCATGGTCATTCCCCGGCTTCTTCCCGAATTTGGTGCAAATTGGGGCATCAGTTTAGCACAGTCTTGCTAATTAAAAAATGAACAAACGAACAAAGAAACTGACTCGATTTTGATAACCTCGCCCTCGCCCCTCGGGGGTGTGCGGTAATAAGACATGGGCTTATATTTCCAGGTCAGCATTGTCCTGTGGAGCAAAAACAAGGAGAGTGGAGGCTGGTTCCTAAATGAAACTGCAGCTTTAATCGGGGGCTATCTGTGTGGGGCAGGCTATCTGTAGAGGAGTATGGAGGTGTTGATTGTGCTCATGTATTAACCCAAACTTTATTGTTTGAAACTTTAGAAAAGGGAACTGAGGCAGTGCCAACAGAGCTTTTTCCCTAAGGGCCTGAGATGACAGAGATAATATCCACTGCCGACAGATTTCCTCCTTCTCTGAAAAATAAGTACCAAATACCTTTTACCAAATTAGAAGAAAACCCAGCAAAATACTTTGGCAACTAAAGCTTTAATTTACCCCACATCATTACATATCATGTTTTCAATGAACTATTGTTCTCCTTTTTGTCACTTAGTGTGTCAATGCATTTCCTCTGACAATGGGAGATATTTTTAGTTGTTTGAATCCATCTCCTATTTTACACCTTGCCTTTTGTAACTGTAGGCTTAAGATTTTAATGTAAATCATCTCATCAGGGACGACTGTTCTGACTTGCCTCATGCAGGCTTATCATAACAAGGAAAAATGCTTGAATTAACCACAAGGACACATTCCTTTCAGTAGGACATCACACAGTCATGTCCTCTCAAGGATCCTACTCATTTGGGAGTGGTTTTACACCTATTTTAACTATTATCTCCAAATGCTCTAGCTGTCTGCGGTAATGTAATGTTCATGCTGATAGATTTGTTCTATCTCTTATGAAAGTTACGAAGCCTGCGGGAAGTTGTCGAGTTCGTTGTTTTAATTTTTAATGGTGGGGAAAGAGTAAGTTTTTTATCTTTTTTTTTTGTTTAATGGACAAATATCTGCACACGCAATAGTTTATCTCGTTATGCGCATGATGTTTACATGAATGCCCTTGCCTAGAGTTTCCCAGCAGAACATTTCACAGTGCACCACCCTCCCACCACCAACTTGTCTTTTTCCCCACAATGCAACCTGGTGCCATCTTTTCCCCAGGTAAATGTGTGCACGTACCCAGCCAGCATACATGATGTTAAGGAAAAAGGACTTATTGGATGTGGCGACCCCCTTCCATTGCCTCAAGGTCTGGTACCGATGTGTGTCCATTTTAGGCAGTGGACAGGGATGGGAATGGGGACTCTGACAATTCGATGGCTACAAAGTACCATATCAGGCTGGTCCAGGTCAGGTGCAAAGCACTGTACATTTTTTCCACATTTTTCTGGTAACTATCATTAAAATTTTCTTGTACTTGTGCCATAGTGGCCTTTTGTCCATTCGGACCAGATGGGATAGTCATCATTTCCCTTGAGCACTGATGGGTCTTGGGCGCCCAACACACAGTCGCTAGTTCATAATTTGGCCTTTCTCGGACCACTGTTGGAATACACTCACCACTAACCCCCAAGACTCGCCACTTCACAGATGCTAAGACCCATTTGACTGGCCGTAACGATTTGGCTATTGTCAAAGTCACTTGGGTCCTATTTCTCCCACATTCAGTTCGTTGACTATGAGAATGGACTGTTTACTTACCATCTACGATCTGTTCCTTGACCTTGACATTTATCGTTGTTATGGAATAATCAACATCATTTGCTTCCACTGGGTGTGGTCTTAATGTTTTGGCTATGTATACATATAGAGGTATTTGAAATTGTTGACTTGTCTCATTTGTTTTTGGTAAAATATGCTGTTTCTTGAATGGATTTTCTGAGCCCTGCCCATCCCTAATTCCTTCACCTGCCCAGACAATGTATGAAACTACAACACTATTACCTAAGGTGTGTCTCATGTTAGTGTGGCGGTATACTCTGAGAGAGGGAACATCTCTGTCTATTGGGGGATTGGCTGGTCTTGCTGTTTCAAGTCTTAGCAGGCAGGCTCTTAAAGTTTGAGTTCTGCGTGTTCTACATGTTCAGCTCTATTTGAACATTCATTCTACGGAGTGAAATTAAGATTATCTTAAGTGTGCTTTAACTTACTGGAAGTAACTCCAAGGTCAAAATCGTCTTCAAAAAATATTTCAGGATACCATTTTTTATGTTGTTGAATTTTGTGAAAATTCTTTTTGTTTATTGGCTGTCTGATGTCATTTTGCCTTCTGTATGGTTGATTAATTGTTTATTAAATGAAGGTGTCCTACCCTGGATGTAAACCTTCAAGTGCTCTGGTTGTAACTCATACCAATACCCTTTGCTTAGGAGCTTGAAGTTTATTGACCCCATTTGTATCAGGAAATGAGATTCTGAACTGAAGCTCTTTTTTTTTTTAGTTGGTGAAGATAAATCAGAAGTTATTTTCCGTTACAGATCAGCTAGTATTCTTTCGAGATGGGTGCAATCACACCGTCTGAAGAAACATTAGCTTGAAATCGCATTTTCAAAATGAAATTAGCGAAATTTTCACCTATTCATGAAGGTCACAATATCCCTGGCCACTCTAGTTCAACTCTCTGCCCCGTTACATTATGTATTCTTGGCTGTGGGCTGCATATACGTAGATATTTTGTTGGATTGAAAACTTAAAAATGCACTCTGTTTCAAGCGCTCAGTCTCTACTTTAAATGATGGACTGACTCCAGAGAAGTCATAAGCCATGCACCAAGGGAAACCTCCTGTGCGCACACTTTGCTGCTCAAAAAAGAAGACTTTTTACCAATTTGGCCATCTTTTACTGTCTTTTCTGCAAAACTTGTTGAGTAATTTTGTCTTGGCAATGCATGAACTGAGATGATAGGTATGTGCATTCTTGCACATGTTCACGTCAAATCACCAAGCACACATCGTCAAACCATCGATTGCACTTGCGTATTGAATTTACTTTTTAAATTAGCAGAACTTCCTCTCTTCTTATGGTCCAAACCCTCTTCTGCTTATTGTCCTCTATCTTGGAAAAGAAAGCAAATTAAATTGTGCTGTTTTTGATTTTGTCATTTCGAATGGTTACGGCAAATCACATGCAAAAAACTAAGAAGAGCACTCAGGGGGAAAAAAGACCTTTTCTAAGAGCCTGAACACTATTGGAGTGCCTCCTTCGGATAGTGGGATAGTTTAATTTGTAGCCTGGTGATCGTGTGGTTAGAGGAGATTGTGTGGTGCCAGCAAAGGGTATTATAAAATGCTTTATACTTTCTCTCAGAGCATCATCTGGAAGCCATGGTACATCACTTCCTTAAGGCCCTCTGTGATTAAGGTTTTATGTGTGTCCTGTTGAAGCTTGGTCTGAGTGGTTATGTGGTGATGGAAAGTATGTAAAGGTTCCTAGTGGATAAGCCTGGGTGGAGTACTCCAGAGTACTTACTGTGAATGGTCTAATGGCAGCATTCAGCTCTGGTAAATGATGTAATATGATTCAGTATGATACTGTGTAAATACTATGAAATAGCGGCCATGTTAAGACTGCACGCTCAGTGACTGCAATAGAATAAGTATATTTTGTTTGCATTTGTTTTTCAGCATTTTCTTACTGTGTATGTTACAGTAGGTTGTCAGGAAGCATGCATATGCCTCTGTAGATTTACAGAGGTTTACAGTTTTCAATGTCCAGTCCTGCAATGACATAATATGTAAACTATGTCCATTAATGTGCTTCCTCAGTGAATGATTTAGCAAGGGTTGCCTACCTGTGATTGGATGGGAGGGGACTTCTGTTGCATTTGGTGACAAGGTAATGATTAAGCACAGTTGTGGGTGGTAAGGATGGCAAAGACTGAGGAATGCATGCTCGACGTACTTTATAGCCCTGGCCGTCTGGCACATTAGAAGTTGATTTCAGTGCTCTGTGTGGGCACGGGGAACGTCTTGCGTGCCTGTGCACTTCCTGTGGCATGTGCCCGCACCACATACGCTGCTGCGCTGGTCTAGTGACTCAGGCTGAGGAAGTGGGCTGGCTTGGGAGGAGCTAGGGGGGGGAGTTGCGTTGGGCTACTTTGTTCCTCCACACCTTGCCGGCACACTCCCAGCCCTCTCCGCTGACCGCACCTAGATGACGAACATGGAGGGAGGAGCTCGGCCCAGCCAGGATGTCCTCCTGTACACACACTCATACACACAGTATGTGCACATCAGCACAAGGCAGGCCCAGACTTTGTAGCTCGCAGGCATCATTCAGCAAGAAGAGGCAAAAAAAGGAAGAAAAGAAGGGCAGAGCCCTGAAAGTGGAGAAGAGAGAAATTATAGGTTAAGCGGGTACAGAGGGCTCGACACACCCACATGACTGTCTGCTTTAGCTCCTTTTCCAATAGCATATGAGTAGTAGACCTCAAAAAAGAAGAAGCAGAAATAATAGCAGACTTGGTTAAACACTGTACTGTGACTCAGAGGAGCTCATTGATTGACATT
Source organism: Gymnothorax javanicus (assembly GCA_029692085.1). Classification (NCBI taxonomy): domain Eukaryota; kingdom Metazoa; phylum Chordata; class Actinopteri; order Anguilliformes; family Muraenidae; genus Gymnothorax; species Gymnothorax javanicus. The sequence continues at coordinate 179,045,613 of CM056193.1, read as the reverse complement.
AGCAGCACACGGATTGCGGTATGTCCGGCCATCAGAGGTACAGGAACTATTCCTCGGGGAGCTCTGGGAGGGAAAGGATCCCCTCGGATGATGCGTATTACCTGGGCATGCTGAGGGCCACAGACGGGAGGAGAGGTATGAGTGCTCTTTACTTAGCGCAGCTGTCAGAATGTCTCTGAGGCCAACTAATGCATTTTGGGAGAGTTGTTAAGCCTTTGAGAGGCTTAGTCTGAAAGAGGCTTTTTGTGTCTAGCAAAAACAGAAGTGCCCTTGGGCAAGGGAGCGAGTCGGGTGAGAGATGCCTCTTAGTTAGTCACTGTGCTGCTTTTTGTCTTTTGAAGTGAGGAAGACCAGGACTTTTAAAAAGCAGCAATCTCAGCTCTGAAAAAGTTTGTTGAGAACCAAGGATTTCCATGGTATCCACTCCTGTGGTGCTATTGGCATATTTTTAACCATGTTCCTTAATACTCTAGGCGCTGGGACTGAGTTTGTTTATTTTTTAAATTTCTTCCCTCAACCTTACTGGAGTTTTAGTAAGATGAAATTCGAGTAACGACTCAGTCTGTCAGCTTCTGCCCACTTCCTGCTGCTGTCTGAGACCATAAGCACTCCACAGGGCTCCCAGTCTGGGACTATATGACAAATTGATGGACCAATTAATGATACTAGTGGGTCTGCATGTAAGGAACAATATGGAAAAAGAGTTACTTGAAAGTTGTTATTTCTAGAATGTGAAATGTCAAGGCTGACACAGTCTTCATCTCTTCTGTGCTCCCATTTGCTATGAAGGACACTCCCCTCTACAGGACTTGTAGTACCATTGACGCATCTTATTGGCTAGTGACCTTCTAAGTCGCAATGGGGAAAGAATGGATGACTGCCAATGAAAACCGACAGCTTGTGCTGTTTTGACATGATGAACATACAGTTGAACAGTGGGACAGTGCTGCAAATATGCACTGCTGTGTGTAGCAAGTAAATCCGTGTTCGTAACCCTACAGTGGTTTTCGTTTTTAATCAAGTCATACATGCACAGGTTTTAAAAAAGGAAAATCATGCATTTCAGTCAAATGCTTGCCAAATGGGTGTTTTAATTGCATGTGAGTGATGGGTACAAGTTTTGAGAATTGCTTCTTATGCCCATATGGTTTATGGTTAACCGTACCGAGGAGTGAAACCAGACTGTATCAGCGGAAGTCTGCATCTGAAACCTGTGTTTCATTACTGCAGCTTTTTCTGATGTTCAAAATGATCTCTCTGTCTACTATATCTGCCATAAATCTAATTTTCTTTGTCAGAAGTCATATCATTCACCAGACTCTGAGGCAAATTTCCTTTCGAATGTTAATAGAAATGTCAAACAACACAGTCTTCATCCTTGCACAAGGGGAGTTCAAACCAATTCTATGCAATACCTACACTACATTCTGTCCTACTGCTATATAAGGGCAATAAATGGAAATCTGTGTGTGCTTTAGGTTGCTCGGTTGCAGTGAGCATTCTCTGTTCTTATTAGCTGAGTAACCATACCTGACACCACACCCTTGACCCTCTTCCCCCCTATGATTATCGAAGAAAGGTCAAAAGGCTGGGTCACCCAAAGCCAATATTGCTTCTGTTATCTTTATTGTATTGGAAATCAGCAGATGTTGTGTAATTTATTGTCAAACAAAAGGTTGGAATGTTTTCAGGAGTGTGTCTCTGACCTTTGTCAAGGAGGGTCAGCATGATGTCAGTAGTAAGGGCCTGGCTGTTTCGCCCGTTTGTAAAGAAATTGGGTGTGTGTTTGACCAGCAGTCTCTGTATGAGAGAAACCATAGCACTTAGTGTCCCAATTGGAGGTTTGACCTGGCTTTCCCCCCTGGGATCGCTGATGCTGAACACTGTCGATGGTTATCGATTGTTGGGCATGACAAGCAGAAGGAGTTTTGTTTTACCTGGGCTTTATGCGTCTCGGGAATGCATTACTTTTATCGAACCAGCAGACTGTTAATGATCACAGCTGCTGTCATTATAACATGATTCAAGGGATCGTGTTGCTATCACTGGCACTGGATCAAGCCTGTGTCTTTTGCCTTGTTGTTACTCCCTGGCTCATCGTGAACTGTACTACTGTACCAAGTTACATATTACAGTCAGTTTTTATGTCATTTATTGAAACTTTTTCATCAATTTGAAGCCAAGTACGCATTGGAAAATAATTATTTTCTATGCTGCAGGGAACAGCCTTACAATTGAAAGTTCTACATCCTTGTCTCATGATATCCCTGTGGCAGGACTCGTGTGCCAAGTGTTTTTGCGAATCCCAGCAAGGGAAGTGATTCTGGCCTCAGCTGCCCTATGCTTGCTGGAGCATGCGCTGTTCTCCTAGCCTCTCAGTCCCACCCATCAGCTTGCGCAACTCCGCTCTGACATGGACTTAATGCTTTCTATTGGAAGCAAGCACTGACTGTGGTTAAACTAATCCCGACCTCTGTGCCACCACTGTTGTTTAATGAATGGGGTTAATGCTGTCATCAAGCAAAGCAGTAGATGAAGCAGCCATCAAATTTCAGATGTGCGCAGCCCCGTCTATTAGGTTTTGCTCTAACCCTTTGATCTTTCCACTTGGTCAATAGGAGGTGTTCATCCATCCAGGGGTGGATGCCTTGTGAAAGCTGGAGGGAAGGACTAAAAAACCTCACGTATGTGAGGCATATGCATCAGAGGGTTAAATTTAGTTTAAAATTATGCTTGGTTTCATAATGATTCATAATATTGTGCTGATTCAACTTCTCTGCTGCGTCCACTGACTTTGTTAATACATGTTTGTTGTTTTATAGAATCAGAGTTGAAGCAAGAGCATGTTCTTGTGGAGACCTGTAAACTATGCTTGTTGTGTGCTTCTGTTTTCTTGCGTATATTTAGTTGCTTGGTTGCGGCGGAAATATTATCTCTATATACGCAGCATTTGAGATCATTTGCAACGCTGGAACAGAGTGAATCGGGGCTTATTTTGACTGCTGCAAACTGCAGGTAATAAGATCGCCCCCATCCAGCCAGCACAAATGTCTGTACGAAAAAGCACAGAACAAACCGTTTTTTGAACAAGGGGCCCTGGGTGGTTGCTTTACCAATCCTGCTCCCATCAATCTTAAGCTGTCATCTAGGAAACTCTTTCCTGATCTTATTTGCTGGGTGAAGTTGGGATGTTGAGGCTAGCCACCTCTGCTTTGCTGGAACCTGTAGGTATCTTTAGTTCTGTCTCTGCAGGTCCTGAGATGGGGGCGTGACACAAGGTTTTGGAATAGTCCTCCTAGTAGGAGGGGCTAGCACGGGTTGGGTTGATTGTGCGTGATCACTCCGGGGTATGTGTCACAAAAGCACAGATGCTTACTTACATTGTTGGAGCCATTGACTGCATAAGGTTGAACTTTGTGCTATTGGGAAACGTACCCCTGGCTGACTGTTGCCATGAGACATCAAGCAATTTCCCTTAGGAAGGTACAGTCACCGTGTTATGAGTCATTTCCAGGTGTTCAGGGTCTGATGATGCAGGAATGTCCTCGTGCATATACTGACCCACATTCCAAAACTGACCTCAACAGTGACCTGGAGTGACTGTAACACATTTTGCTGTCTGCAAATAAAATGGCAACAAAACAAATTACCTTTACTAAACTAGTTCAGCCTAATGGTGGTAAACAAAGATTTTGAAGTGAATTTTTGCTCATAGTGTCAGTGCTTGGTTTTCGCGTCTCATTGTTGTCACGTCCTTTTCCAGGGAGTGCTCGTGATAAACCATTGTTTGACAGATTACTTCACGCTGAAATTCCTCTTTCTACATTGTGTAGGGGCAGCATGACCTCATTGCTTACCTTATTGTTTTGACTAATGTTTCTTGTTTGTGTCTCTCACAGATGAACGGGACCGGGTTCAGAAAAAGACCTTCACCAAATGGGTCAACAAACATTTAATGAAGGTAAGACAGGCACCTGCTTATCCCCTCATAGCCTGTGCAATAATAATGCATGCAGCCCAGCATCAGCATCACCCACCCAGCCATGCAGGGTTGGCACCATGGCATGCACACAAGCAAGTGGTGGCAAACTTCAGAGCACAAACTTCAGTTAGCGCAGCCTCATTGTTGCGTTTTAGGTTTTGGATTATAATGAAATTGCATCAATTGTTTTTGTCTTTCATTTGAAGAAGAAATACTGTTTGTATGCCCTAAAAGTTCTATATAGTTGTTGAAATATTTATGAGTGCAGCACTTTACTTGGAAGTAGTCGCTAGTGGATTAATTAATAAACCATGATGCTGGCAGGTAGTTAGCCACAGAGTTCTATAGTAAGGGTTTAACTGGAAACAAATTACATTGGCTCTTCATTAAGATTAGTTAACATTACCTAAATAATGTAAAGTCTCAGTATTGTTGCCTATGCTATGCATCAAAGTCACAAAAAGGTGTTGTAAAATGGCTGGTAAGAATGTCCCATGAGCAGTACTAATGTAAAGTGTCCTTAACAGTTCCTTGAATTTCTGGGGAAAACAATAAAATGTCAGTGTTATTTCTAGGGCATGGAAAGAACAGTTTTTCCCAATATACTGAACAGAAGTTATTTATGCTGTCCCGCAGCGGAAACTGTTTTATGAGCGAAAGAATCGGGCAGTTTATAGCTATTTGTGTAGTGGTGAGGGGCACATTTCCATGGCAACTACAGCAAGTAAGCTTTGTCATAAAAGGCGTAGCCTCTCCCTGCTGCATCCTGTATCAGAGGGTGAAGGAAGGACATTTTTCGCATGACTCATGGCTTTGATTAGGCTGAACCCACAGCCACGCATTTTCTCAAGATTGCATTTGGCAATATTGCGAACTTTGATTCTGACTCTCAGAAATGTTCTTTATTTATATGATTTATTGTTTTTGTTTTTGATTTTTTTTGACAATTGAGTTTGCATGCATTTGCTGTCAATATCTGTTCGGTCTTTTATATGGACATTTATTGATAGTAGCTCAGCTATTTTTTTTTTTTTTTTTTTTTTTTAAATTATCACAGAGCTGTAAAACAGAAAAAAAAGTTAAAATGCTTAAATCAAATAAATTATTTTATTTATTTATTTATTTTTTGTGTGTTTTGTTTTGGTTTTTTTTGGTAAATGGCATCCTTCTTGAGTTTTACTTCATTGTGTCTTGGCCCTTTCGTAGGCACAGCTTATTTTTGCAAGGAGAACTATAAAACATCAGCTTTTTTTTTCATGGATGGCGTGTATATAAGCCTTCTGGCGAGTTTGTATCAGGAATGCTTGATGAATGGGCTCTGACACCACTCCCACTCCCTTCCCAAGGATTTCACCTCAGGCCATGAGATTAGCTAACCTGTCGAATTGCACATGTTGGCTGGCTGTACGTGAAATAAGTCAAAATCCAGCAGCTATATAGGCTATAGCTTCACCCATGGTTGTCAAAGGGTGTGGTCACATGGGATAGTGCAGTGACAAGTCCGTCTGTCATGGGACTGATAATTTGCCGTGAGTGAACCTTGGTTTTGATATTAAAAATTAACATGTTAACATTAACTTAAATGGTTGTTCAAACCTACATTTCTTTTGGGTTTTTACACTTAAATGAGTAGTTTGAATTTTTTTGTCATAGGTCTGCTGTGTTTATCATCACAAATTTTATTCATAACAACAATTTGTAGCTTTATGGTTTTGTGCCAGGACACTTGACACAGTTTATTCTTTGTTGTTAAGCTAAGAGAGCTAATGGTGTATAGTGGCTAAGTGTCACTTCTTTATCTTAATCTAGAGAGATTGACGCAGAAACGGCAGCAAAATATGATTGCATGAATACCCACAATTCTTTGAGACATTCGGTAACACTTTACAATAAGGGTACATTAGTTAATGCAGTAATCAGCATTAACTACCAATTAATTAGCAGTTAACTAATGCATCAGAGAGCTAAATAAGCGTTAGGTAACCTTAATTTACCATGTATTAATGCTCTTTGATATCTTTATTATGAATTTGAAAACATCCCTTAAGTAACCCTTAAGTAACACCTCAAACTATCAAACTATTCAATAATGTATAAATCAATACCTTAGTTAACATGAACACCATTAGTAAATTATTAGTAGACCCATTAGTTTACTGTTAATTAACTCATAGTTAATGCTTCTTTCTGCATTAGCTAATGTTATTAATGTACCCTTATTGTAAAGTGTAACCAGAGATTTTTTGTGGAAATTACCAGCACCATACTGGTTTTCACCATGTAGGTCAGGGTATTCATCCTAATTAAATATTGTGCCACCAAGTTCCAGCATGAGCTGCAGATTTATAAATTTGTTTGCTGTCTCTGACCTGTTTTCTAAATAGAGGGGGGGGGGAAGCTGCCTTATCCAGGGGCAAAATGTAGAATGGCTTTTTTGTTTGGCTGCTCCCTGCTGCCCATTTCTGATGACTGAAAGGAACAGTTCACCCAAAATTGAAATTCTATCATTATCTACTCACCTCCATGCCAGTCAGAACACGGGTGAAGTTTGTTAATACGTACAACAAATTTGGAGTATACCAACACAACTCCCTAAGTCCCCGTTTACTTTAATTTTGGAGAAGACTGCTACAGACTTGAACTAGTATACTTCAAATTTGTTGAATCGGTTAGCAAACTTCATTCATGTTTCTGCTGGCATGGAGGTGAACAGATAATGGTGGAATTTTCAATTTTGGGTGCATGGTTCTTTTAAGCCTGAAATATTTTCCAGAAGCAGGAATTTTTCTGAGAGATCCTCTCAATATTGTGGTATCTACTGTGGTTTAAAGGCCACGGCGTAGAATGACAGACTAGGTACCTGTGGAATTGGCTTATGTTGCTAGTTCTGATAAGCTAAGTATCGCAGGACTGTGCTTCAAAGCCTTTATTAAAAGTGAAGGGAATGCTACCCTGATGACCCTTTAGACTAACTGTCAACATACTCTTTTGTCTCTTCTCCTGACACATACATCATGCTGTCCCTTTTCAATGGAATGAAAGAGGTGTCCCAGGTCATCACTATCACTTCGCAGCAAGACAGGAAGCCATTAGGGCAGGGTAGCCGTGTGGTTCATAAAAGCAAATAATGGTCTACAGGCTTTATGAGAAATGAAAAATTACCGCGTGAATCAACACAAAAATAAACTCATGGAGTCCTTATACATGTGGCAGCCAGATCGGAACAAAAAGGTGACAAGGCTCAGCCTGCAGAAGGTTTGCACATTGCACTCAGCCGTTATCCAAACGAAGCTAGCCTGCTTGGTGGTTTTGGAAAGAAAAACTGCCGCACAAAAGGCCATTATTCCTATAGTTCCCGCACAGCCTGCGGCTAGTGCTGTGTGCTCTCGGTATAAGAGCTGCAAGTTCTATTTTCCACCATGAGTGACTGAAAATGAGTCATACACATCTGGCTTTACTTTCCTCTTCTCAACGACATGTTCTTTTCTGGGCTCCGGTCCAGAGGCCTGGGCAAACGGTAGCTCATGTTGCCTGCAGACGGGAGGGGTCCTGGGCTAACAACTGAGGGGGCTGTCTGGCTCTTTCCATGGTGGTGCCCAATGTTCTTATTCACTGTTTTTTTTTTTTTTTTTTAGACCTTTGTGGAAACTCGCTGTGTAAGATACACCAAACCTTTAGGGACCTGAAAAAAAAAAATAATGATAATAAAAAAATTGATTTAACGTACGTTCTTGCGCCTCCTTAAGGTGGATTTTTAAGGGTTTTTCATTGTTCAGTGACTTAGATATTATACAATTTAACTTCGATATGACTCAACAGTATCACTGTTAGAGAATCCTCCAATATTTGGCATGTCTCTAGCACATTAGATCCTATGTTCTGCTGGTATCTTAGGAGAGTTTTAAAATATGTTCACAGGTCAGTCCATCATTCTCTGAAAGTAATGACTTTCAGGACTTTACAGACAATGGTATTCTTTTTTTTTTTTTATTACCCCCCCGGCATGTAATGCTGGAGGATATAGTCATGGGTGCGGTTGTCCGTCCGTCCGTCCGTCCGTCTGTGAACATTTTCTTTCTGGAGCATAACTCGAAAACCGTTCAATATTTTTCCACAAAACTTGGTGAGCACATTAAACATGACCTGACGTGGTGCCTTTCGCTAATCCGAAGTTGATGACGTGGGGCCGGGAGGGATACGCCATCTCCTGCTGGCTCTCATTTTGAATAGTGGGCATTAATTATTGAACCAAAAGGAAGCTGCGAAGAGACTGACAGTATAATGATTTAGTGGTCTTGAATTCAAGTGTATCTGTTTTATGTTTTGAAAGGGAGTTGCCAATGCTTTAGGATGGGATGGACTATTTTGTGTTGTAAAAGGATACAGGGGTTTTCCAGTCAAAAGCAGGAATGTAAATCTCATTAAAAGAGGAACTTTGGGAGACAGATGCTGTGGGTGGTGCACGGCGGACTGCAGGCGGGAGGCTGGATTGCAGGTGGGGGAAGGGCCCGCTGTATTAAGTTATGCCCAACTCGGCATGACTCATTCACTAAATTCAGTCTACCTGCAAGAACTGACATACAGTTTTATTTTGTTTTAATGAATGCAGTAAAATAGCAAAGTTTCACTAAAAGCATAGTAAATGCACCTGTAAGTAATGTACTATATTCTGGCTTTATTAGCAACACAGAACATTTTCTCACTGTAATTTATATGATTATGAAGTTTTGTCTTCTACTCATCTCCGGAAAACACAATGTCCTGTCCTCGTAAAAATGAGCCACTCTCCATAATAATCAAGGGGCTGCCGGTGGAGGTCCACTGTATGATGACTTCCAGAGGAGAGGCAATGTGTCTGTCATTACGCTTCTGGAAATTCTGTAATTGCTGGCGAGGCTAACTGGATTAACCTTGACAAGCCATCTCTGCCTGGTTTTACACAAAGCGAAGCAGGATCAAACAATCTTTTCTGCTGGGTGGTGGGAGGGGGTGAGTGCGATTCCTCTGTCATTGGCTCCCCAGTGAATAAACAGACACTCAGCCCCTTCAACGTGACCATTGGAGGACACTGACAGATGGAATTTGGCTTAATGGGACCTTTTATAGCAAGTGCTTAAACTCAAACTGTAGCTGTCTAAACAAACAGGAGCTTGTATGAGCCGCCGCCCTGAGCGGAGCCACAGAAGCTGGGCTATTTGGAAATGCTTCTGAGTGCCTCCTAAGTTCTCTTCTGAGGTGCCACTTCCAACTTCATGCCACCTGGTCTTAAAGATCATGACCAAGCAGGTGTGGGACCTGTAAGCAAATTCTCTCTGTTGACATGAGGTCGTAACTCAAGGATGTAAATAACACTCCTATTAAATGGCACTGTGGGCCATTCTGGGTCTCCTGGCTAATATGTAGCCTCCGTTGCAGACGTCTTGTGTTGTTCGCTTTGCTCACACACCAACATCTCCGCACTTGAGACGAGTTTTGTGTTCAGAGAAACTGACATTTCTGGAGCTAGCGAATTGTACATATGCACGTACTGTTGTAGGAGCATGGGAGGGAAGCGAACAACACGAAACCGTGACCAACATGTTGAAAATGTTCAAAAGGAGGAATTTCTTGCTTTCTTTGATTTTGAAGTTTTCCCGAACAGAAGTTCTTTAGCGTCAGAGTCAGCGCACTTCGGTAGGCACTTCGGGTTGACGGGGGGGCCACTCGCTATCATTGTAAAGTCGCTTGATTTCCTTTATGGTCTCATCCAGTTGGCTTTTTGTTCTTGCTAACTCTTTAAATAAAAGGTAGTATTCCGTATGGCACACGAACAGTTCACTTGAGGAATATGCACCAGTATTTATCAAAAGAAAACTACTTACATTGAAGGAACACTGAGTTGGCTTTTCCATATGCACAAATTTTCTCTTTCTTCAATCCCATCCGATTCGTATTTTACAAAAAAGCAAGTGTCAGTATCAACAATTTTTTTAGGGGTTTCTGTACCCGCAATTTTTGTAATTAATAATTGACTGGGGAAACGCGAAAGGACAATCAAACAACATGCATTCTGAATGACTTATTTCGCATAATGCCATCACGTCTCAGAACAAAAAACTTTGCTTGAGTACGCAGATGTTGGTGTGTGAGCGGAGCAAACCATATAAGACGTCTGCAATGGAGGCTAGCTAATATGGTGATTGGAAACTCTTGCCTGGGGCTCCAGTTTGTACACTTGAACGCATTTAAACCAGGAATACATGGGATACCCTCTATTCATGCTGGTATTTCATCATACCCCAGTATAAAAAGACTTGTATTACTTGCAGCTTGTTGAAGTTTAACAAACTGTAAATACCTGTGCAAAGGTGAGGCAAAAATTCCCTTTGACAAAATATGGCAACAGCACCCCCTAGTGTCAAGAATGATAGCTAATGGCCATCTTCAGTTTGTGTGTGCATATCATGCTATTAATGTTACTATGTTGTTTCACAAATGTGGTTATGATGTTGGTTCACAAATTGCATGAGGAAGAAAGAACTATTCACTCTAGATTATAGAGCGATATTTTTCTTTGCGACTCGGTCATATAGAAGTTTTGTGCGTCCTTTCTGCACACAAACTTCATCAGCCTCACGCATAGGAGTGTGCTGCCTGCCTTGAATAAACGTGAGCAATTTTTTTTTTTTTAATCATAATGCATACATGTGTGCTTTTTAGAGAATATTATGTGCATGCACTTCTTAAACAAGAGCAGTCATTTAAATTTTGAAAAAATGGAATCTGGAAATAAATATGTTTATTACAATATGTCTACTCAAAATATTCATTCCTCTTTACTTCTTATGCCCTCTGTTTCAATTCTGCCTCTCGTCATCTGTCTTTGTTTTTCATTTTCATTCATTTTTATATATATCCAGGTACTGGTGTTCGTCTGGTGTTAATTTTCGCCTGTTCCGTTTCACTATTCAACATTCCTCTTTTTCCCAAATATTTACTCCCTTCTTTCTCGTCTTCCTCCCTCACTCACTTCTGTGCCTTCGCTGTCTTCCTGTCTCTGCGACCTTCATTTTTTTATTTATACTTTTAATTTCTATTTTCCTCTATGCTATCATTCAATCTTTTTTTTCCCTCCTCCCTCCAGCACTGGAGCGCTGAGGTAGGTGCCGTGTGTGAACAAGCCCTTGCTGGAGCCCTGGTTTATTTGCATGTGTCCTGCCACCTACTGCTGGCTATGTGAACTGCAACCCTATTCTGGCATCTTATGCTGCAAGACTAATGTTACACATTGCAAGACATAAGAAAAACAGTGCTGAGAAGATGTTGTCTCACAAAAAATCCACCAGTGTTGAATCAATGGATGTAATTGCTGACAAAATATCAATTCACATATTGCATCAATTATCTTTCAACTTGGTTGATGTTATTCCAAAATAATAATTGCTCAAACTTTTTTTTTTTTAAATTTCTGCTTTTCACTGGCAATTTTTCCCCATTAGCAAAAGAAGCCTTTGTGGTTGTGGATAGTCTATTCTTTTCTAAATTAAATATTTGCATGGAGGAAAAGGCTCAGAACTTTGTACCACTAAGGCATTAATTTTTGTGTCAAATTTGAGGAGAAACACTAGCGCTAATTTTAGTAGCCTCTGACTGCAAACGTACAACCTGCATCCTCTGAGATTTCTAACCCTGCTACTCTTGGCCCATAAGATAAGCCATTTGATGCTTTGATCTTCTGTGAAGTCTCTCTCATTATTAAATTGATATTCCAGCAATTCATCTTGGTAGAAAATTGTTTCATACACCTGCAATAGAGCAAGTATGATTCAATCAAAGCAAAGCGACTTGCAGCCTGCACTGAACTACTTTGGAAGCTGCAGCCAATTCCATAAGTGTCTCAAAAAGCCGTGCCTTGCTTTGACGATTACTAATATTGTCATGCAGCCTTCCGTTTAATGCATGGTGACATGTTTTTGATCGGCTAATCACCTGAAATTAACCATGGACTGAATGGATTGTCACTCATTGCTGAAATTACTGGAACAATTCATTACCCCAGTGACATTGCGTCTACTGGGAGCAGACCTTGCTGTTTTTCCGTAATACTGTTTATACACATGAGGTGTGTTAGAGTCTGTGTGCTTGTGTGTGTGTAAGAGAGGGGGAGAGGGACAGAACAGAAATTGAACTTTTTAGTTGTGGAATTGAAGGTGAAGCATATTTGATCTTTTCTGGTATCTAATGGCCTTTGACCTTCAGTCAAGTCCTTTGGCCTCTCATTCTGTGCGTCTTTTATGTTCCAGTGGTTTATTTCTCTGGGGATACAAAATTTTTCAATCCGTTTTTTGTTGCGTTTTGCTTTTACAGATCTTTTTTTCTTTTTTTTGGAATCTGTGACTGATCTATCACCTGTCAGACATGGGTAACTGCTGCCATTTTGTCTCCTATGTCAGCTGGCCCCTGATTTGTTGGTACTAATTGACACCTTCATATTTTGAAAGTGTCACCTGGAGGTAATTTTTCATTGCAGGTGGAGATGTCTCCAGGTGTTAAAATAAAAGTTCTTACGTGACATGGAATACAGATCAGTGCACACTGCCAAAAGTGATAAAATTTCATAATTCTTCTTTTTGGAAAAAAAATCTGTCAAAGGGTATGAATTATGGAATGTTCCACTGAAAAAGCTTATCCAAACTTAAAAAGCCACATTTTACTGTGCAATAAAATACCAAAAGAGTCAGACATTGCTTTGAAGAAAACATTGAATGGGTTCATATGAGTATTAAAATGATAAATATAAGTCTTTTAGGCAAAGGATAATCCCACCGTTTATTTGATTTAGTTTTTAGCGGTTCATGGTGCATTTCTCTACATTCAAAAAACCTTTCATTTCATGATTTTTTTTTTTTTTTTTGAAGCATCTGTGCTTTCCTAAATTGCTTTAAATGTTTCTTAAACTTTTGCACAGTACTGTGCATACATACACATAAAATATGCATGCATGAGAGAGAGAGAGAGAGAGAGAGAGAGAGAGATTGAGTCAAGGACAGAGACCTAGACTGAGAAGTAGGCACAGCAGAAAATAACCTTGCTGGTTGGTACATGCAAGGTCAAGCAAATTTGTCTTTTCTAGTATGTAAGGATCTTTGAAGTTACAATAAAGTCTAAACGTGTCTGAATTGCGGTTGAGCAGCTTGTATTTGATTGTGCAACACAGGCAAAAAAACTAAGTGTTTATAACATGGATTCAAGGTGAAACTGATGGCAGATATATGTCCTCTGATCTGTCTCTCCTCACCCCTACAGTCTCAGCGCCATGTGACTGACCTATACGAGGACCTGCGAGATGGACACAACCTCATCTCTCTGCTGGAGGTGCTCTCAGGGGATACACTGGTGAGCCAAACCCCCTACGTCCGTCACACGGGCAGCCCTGCGCTTCCTGCTGCCACCCACCGCTGACCCCGCCCTATCCCTGGCCGGCCACCTATCCACTTCTCTCTCCTCCCCCTTTACCCCGTACTGTGAATGCCATTGGACAGCAACAAGACCAAGGCTCTGATTACAGTCTAACCTAAGTGTCCTTGCACCGCAAAATGTAAACTGTCATTGGGTAGTTCTTTATGTTCGAGCTACCCTATAGTGTTTGGACTCCGGAATTAAGAGGAATTAATTAATTTCATGTGAGAGGTGAAATAAATTGGCTGCACAACCTGTTAATTGGGATAAAGGAACGAGGACACAATGGTTAGAATGAATTTGGGCTCATTTCTAAAAAAAAAAAAAAAAAAACCTGCCTGTGGTGCTTTTGGAAAAGGAAAAGAATGCAATACTTACAAGCTGAACTCCTGCAGACAGCCGAAACGATGGCTCAAACTTCTTTAAACTTTTTAAACTTTATTCAGAGCGTTATGTACATCATACGATATAAAAAATTCTTATTAGAACTTTTTTCAGTGTCACTATTTATGAGTTAACCTTGGAAGTTTAGGGAATAGTTTGAAAGTGGGTTGCAATCAAACACTACTGTGCCAAATTAGCATAATCTCTGAATGCTTTTTCTTGCTCGCGATATTAGCTTCCCATAGCTGCATTACCTGAATCCTGCTAAGCCTTTGTCCTGCAGAATTCTTTGTGGCTTTAACACAATAACCCACACCTTGGCTTTTTCCTGCAAACTGTATGCACTTGTTTGACTCCTGATTTTTTTCCTTTTCTACCCCCCTATTTGTGAGCCTTTGACCTCCTCCCTGACCTTTCCCCTTTCGCCTTTGCCTCCTCTCTTGCATTGCTCTTGCTGGGGTAGCCGAGGGAGCGGGACGTTGTCAGGAACTTGCGGTTGGTGAGTGGGTCTATAACTCGGGCACCTCCTTGACATGGCATGGATGACTCCCAGTGGCTGGGCCATGCATGATGTCACGTCCTGTTGTTTTGCATTTGCCAGCACTTCGGAGAAGCTTGCAAAAACTAAATGCGGCGCGAACCTCTTCAGCATCATTGCACTGTAATTTGCAGCTGCTGAAGGGGATCAGTGACAGATTTTAGAAATTCATGGATGTCTCTTCCATTGCTAACTAACTTTATTTTTTAGTGTACTAGCAGCTGAATATGCAAAGCTATGGGAAGAGAATTCAAGAATAAACAGGCAATGTTCTGTTGTCTTTGGACTTCAAAGCAAATGCACGTTAATTTAAGGCTAGTAGTCAGCTTCGCTATGAATATAAAAAAAAAAAGAAAAAAAACAAGCTAGGTGCCCTTTTGTACAAACATATGAAACTAAATTGTGTAAACTAGATGCTATGTTAGCCCCTTACTTTTCAATTTCCTTTCCACCAATAATAAATTCATCCACCACATGCTCCTAAAATGTAAATCTTGCTGTACTGAAGTATTTACTGGATTTTCGCCAAAAAGTGGTCATTTTCCCCTTGAACATTCATTATTCTGTCAGTATTGGTGGAAAATGCAACTCTCCATAGTGTCTGTTGTCATTAGTGGCTGTAATCTGTTAAATGTGTGCACAGCAAACATGGTTATTAATTAACGTACAAGTGGGGTTTTCCACCTACTTATACTACAAGGTCTACAATACATGATTGGAGCATCATTAATGCTTTGTTCCAATGCAAGAATTTGTGTCAACTTCTTGTGGTCCATGGACTGCATTTTTATGGAACGAAGTATTCCATGGAACCAGTATGGTTCTTGAATAGATCCTGCTGCAATGTAGTAGTTCCCAATCTCCTCTGGTTGGTTTCCCAGTCCTGCTTTGTGTTTCGTCTCCTGTGTAGAAAGACCCCTGCATAGCTAACATCTCCCTCTCTATGTCCACAGCCCCGTGAGAAAGGACGTATGCGCTTCCACAAACTTCAGAATGTACAGATAGCACTGGACTTCCTGAAACACCGGCAGGTAAAGCAAATGGCAGAACCCAGGTGTGAAATGCGGTATCAGCCCTGCTAAACATTGTTTTTTCTTCACAAATGCGCAATGAACTTTGTTTTACAAACAGAAAGAAATGACGATGCAAGTATATAGGAAAGTGATTAGCTGTTGGATCTTCGTAGTTTTTGATGGAGAGCATTCAATCCGACTGATATTTCTTAAATAAAGTGGTTGATTAACAGAGTTTTGATGGAAAAAAAAGATTGTTTTTCGGCGATATTTGTACATCCTCATAAAATTTTCTCTTAACTGTATAATTGAATTGTCTGCTTTGTGATTTATTCTGGAGCGGCTCAGCTTCCATAAGCGCATATTCGTAAGATGAGGTTAGAATTACGTTTTCAATCATTTTGCTGTTCATTTCCATGGCCTGAGGGCAACTGGGTGTAGCACAGAGCTTATAGTGTCTTTGTTTCTCTGTAATATTTTGCATTTTTTTGAACAGGTTAAGCTGGTGAACATCAGGAATGACGATATAGCCGATGGGAATCCCAAGCTGACTTTGGGGCTGATATGGACCATCATCCTCCACTTCCAGGTTTCAAATGCTGTCAGTGTTTGGTTCCCATCCCATTCCACTCCCTCCGTCTCTGCTTCGCTCCAATCAGATCGTGTTCCTCTACGTTCAAATCTTCATTTCACTCAAGTTCTTCTGGGATTGGTTTTGGTCTGCTCAAGTTCTGCTCCAGACTCCTCCTGGTCTGTCATCTCTTGCTCCAGTCCAGCTCTTAAGATTTTTGTTTGCTGCGCTGTCAAAATTTAATTAATCTATTTCCAATTCCTCTTTCTTGGTTTTTGGGAATTTTCTCTATTAACCACATCACATATAATTTTCATTGTGAGCATTTTGTAAAAAGAAGTAATGATGTTCTTTTAAAGAAAAATTCTGAGTCAATGAACCCTTTTTTTCTGCCAATTTTCCACTAGACAAGAAAGCCATTCACTTATTAAGAGCTTTCTAGCATGAAAAAAAAGGACGAAACCAGGATTATTTCAATTACAGTCATTCTTTGGAGCAGAAATTTGAATCTGGGACGGCATCCATTTTGTTTGCCATATGAGTCATTATTTCCCAAAAGCAGAGAGGCGGGTGTGGTACGGCTGGGAATTCAAGGACAACAATCATATACAACTTTTCATAGTGTAGAAGATTTTATTCATCCACACTTGCACAGATATACTTTTAGAGAAAGGTTTTCTGACATCCTGACATTCACATTCTCAAATATAGAAACTTGTGTAGATGAAGAATTAATTTGGCGAGGTTAAAATTGTATCTTACTGGGTCTCACTGGGGGAGCTTTTCATCAAAGTTTCTCAGTTTCCCCTCTACACACTCTTCTTGTTTAGTTCCTGCTCTGAGAATGGATATTAAACCTAGTGCAGCATAGCCATAGGATGCAAAGTGAGTTTTGTTTATTGTTTAAAATTCACAACGCCAAACTGATGATTTGCAGTTTTAGTTACAGAATGTTCACATGGAAGCTGTTTTGGTGATGGGTTGTAATATGGGTCTTTTGTTCTGGTCAGTCCATCTGGCACAGTGCATGAGCCACTAAAAGTATGGAAGTCGGTGTGCCCAATGTATATTCAGAGGAGCCAGTCCTATGGATAACATTGTGCTGTCACCGAAGAGTTAAGTTTTCTTTAAAACTCTCTGAATAAAGGAAAATCTCCGGTTTCTCCAACGGAAACCATCATCGGGTGGGTGCCTGTTGAGTCAGAGTCTACATTTACTCACGCACATGCCCGAACACGTGCACAGTATGCACATTCACATATGCGAACACACGCACACACACACACACACACACACACACACACACACACACACACACACACGCTCATGCGCGCACACACAACAGATAATGGTGTGTTGAGTTATGGGCTTTGGTTAAATGGCTTTGATTCTCTGCCATTATACTGTTTAATACTGAAAGCAGCCTATTAACAGACCAAACGAACCGCAGAGCCCGACACATTGAGGAGAGCTCAAGGGAAGCCCTGGCAATGACTCACTCGCACCTCTCCCCCACTTCCCTGCAGTTAAAAAAAAGTCCCTTAGAGAATGTTGAGTCTGTTCTCATGGAACATTCTGGAGAGCTCCCATGTGCTTCTGTTGGAGGACTGAGGGTGGAGTGGCATGCATATATGGGCTCAGTATGACCACAGCCCCGCAGACTCTCGGGCAGCAAGTAGCTTAGTGCAGGACCTAGTCAAACTGAGAGTCTTTGTTTTGTGAAGAACCCAAATGCTGTAATTAAAAGCTAGCTCCTCGCACAAATTTTCAACAAAGAATTGGTGATTCCCTGTGAGTCCATTTATGGATGTCATGGATAGAAGATAGTTGGACTGACCATTCTTTCGTTTGTAACAAGTGTGCATTCTTGGTTCTGGTTGAGTTTCAGTGCATACTCTTTGCAGGAATTGCGAAGTTAATAGGCTCATGGACATGTCTGTTAATTCCAGTTCAAATCATACAATTTCAGCTTGCTTCAATTCCAGTTACTTTTTAAAACCCTGCCTTGATGAATTTTTTCAGTGGCCTGGTCTATACTGCTCAATGTTTCTTGAGTACGTGCTGCCAAAGTCCATTGAGAGAAAGTCAAGCCAACTCCATTTACTGTAATGGAATAAAAAATAGAGTGCAATGTCTGCTTTCGCCTGTAGGGGGTGTGGAGGTATTTCTAATCAAAGTCGAATTGTACCTTACTTGGCTGCTAGAGGGAGAAGTTGCAGAAACTCGCATGGTGCTCTGTGCACTGTATTGCTCAGTTTTTCCCATGACCAATAATGGAGAAACTTCAGCCCTTTTTAAATTGAGTGGTACAAAAGTATTTCGGTAGCCTAATTAGAACCAAAATTCATACAAGAAGAAGAATCCACATCAGCAGGCTAGTTACCTGATGTTATTTTGCGTTCGGTCATTTTATGATTTGTTACACTCACCGTTCCTATTGTCTAACACCGTATGTACAGCACCACATGGAGATGGCGACCTTTACATACATTTAGTTCTGATAAAATGTGGCAAAAGATGCGTAATGCATTAATTCAACAAAACATTGAAGCGTTTATAAAATTAACTGATTGCTTAAATTCTGGGGTTAAAATCACGATTCCCTCAGAAATCTGAGTTCTAGTGCTGTACTCAAGGCAACTTGAAACTCGTTAAAAAGGAGCTCCAACTGAAAAGTGAAAGTGAACTGTTTTCATACTCTGAATTCCAGGATGGAAAGAATTCATTGAAGATACTCAAAGCTCTGAGATACATCATTTGAAACTGTTAAAGAGGGAAGTGGGAGACTGTCGTTGAATTTGTAGCTTATGAGGAGAAAGAACAAAATTTTGAGCTCTCTAATAACAACAATAGGCCTGCAGATTCTGGTGGGTAATTGGTCTCAGTTTCTTGAGATGTGTAGCGATCATTTGTTTTTCACTTGCACAATGGTAAATGAAGCTTTTTGACTGCAGGCTCAACAAGATTTCAGCAGCTGTACATTACTAATGTCAATTTTTGTTTTATTTTTCTGCATCTCTGTTAAGGTGAAACAATATGAGTGCAGTGAGTTTTGACATTGGAATATGTTGCATGGAGCATCCAAGTTCTCAGTTGTATTAAACGCGGCATAAAACCCTCAGGGAACTAGCAGCAGTAAGATTTTAAAGATCTTGTGTTTATGAGACAGAATAATGAATTACTGACAACAAATTAATACCTTAAACATCTCACAGTGAGTTTCTCTCATAAAAAAACGGCTTTTTTTACTTACGAAATGTGGTTAAATTGTTTTATAAAGGTCTCATTGATTTTGGCGCATACATAAAGTGTCAACAAAAAATAAATAAAATACTTGAAACGAGATCAAGCAAATGTAACATTTTTTACCGTCTAAAGTTAAAAAAAGATGAATTTTGATTCTGAGTGCACTTTTAAAATTATTGTAGTTTCATTTAAGTGAACCCAGATGTCAGTTTTGTTTTAGGTTTGTGGAATTTGCCGGTACATTCGGTTTGCTGGCAGAATGTTCAACCTCCCTTAATAAAGGCGTGGAGTGGCTGCTATCAATCGCTCCATTCTGAGGAGTCTTCATGAGGTCATATACACTGTCACTCACACATTATAAAAACAAACTGCTACCCGTGTGCACAGACAAAACCAATAATCAAAACAAACAAACAAAAAGCAGACAGCCTGGTCACTCATAAAACGCACACCCTTATCTCAATCTCTCTGCAGATCTCAGATATCCAGGTAAATGGCCAGTCAGACGACATGACAGCCAAGGAGAAGCTCCTGCTGTGGTCGCAGCGCATGGCGGAAGGCTATCAGGGCATCCGCTGTGACAACTTCACCACCAGCTGGAGGGATGGCAAGCTCTTCAATGCTGTCATCCACAAACACCAGTAAGTGCCATGCGGCCGAGCGCCAGTGACATCATCAGTAGTGACCTCCCACTGCAAACATGGCAGAAATGAGTGTACAACTAGGTTTAGATTTATTCACAGTTATTTTTGCCTCCTTGTCGGTCCTGCTCGTTATTTGCATGTTGCAGCACATCAATGTCATCTAACGTTACTTGACAGATGGGGGCAAGAATGCGACATCACCTTATTTCTGACAAAGCAGTTGAACTTGTAAGGACATGTCAATGCTAATCAATCACTCTTTTTTTAAAAAAACTGCAATGAAAGTATGCATGCCCTCAAGCGTGCATCGTGAAAATGTCATACTACACGATATTTTTGAAAGGTTGCATTTAAGTATGATAATATATAAAAATAAAATGACATGGGAAAATTTTGTTTCTATAAATAATTATATAAATTTTTATAAGCCCATAATTACATGTACTGTATTCAACTGAAGCACATTAAGAGACCATGTGAAGTATATTAATCTCTGGGAAATTTGCTCAATTTGTAAGTTGTAACTTGTCTTAGTTGGGATTTTTGCCAAAAATGGCTTGATTCCTTTTCTTGTTATGAATTCAACTGCTTTTTCAGTCTGCTGGTGCAGTGATTATGCAGCTTCAGAAAGTCAGTGTTCAGTGCAAAGAAAACAGCAGCTGGGTTAATGTATTTTGGCTAGCGTGCTAATTTTTGCTCTCAGTAATGGTACTTGCTTACAATAACAGCTTTGCATTCTGAGTTTTATGGAATGTGGGGCAAAAAATGGATTAAAAAGTATATTATTTGAGTATAATGTTCAATTGACATATTGCTAACACATTGCCTTACTGTTTTGTTTGAATATTGTTCATACATACTGCATGTTCATAGTGTTCTTTACTTCCCACATTTGATAGTCCCACATATTGCATGAGTTTATCATAAATATTTGGAGGAATTTGTCTAAAACCCTCAGAGGAATTGAAAAAAATTACAGCAAATTCTACTGCGAGAAAAAAAAACCTTTGCAAAAACTGTATCTGCATGTATCTGTGTATCCATTGTGGATGACACAAATGAATAGGCTGAATCTTTTAGCTTTTCACATGAAAGTTCATATTTTTGGGGAAAAAAAAAATCTCTGTAACATTATTTGACTATCAATTTTGCAACTTTAAATTTCATGTACATTATAGTTTCGTGGAGATAAATAGCTTCAGAAAAGCTCAGTTCAGGAGATTTTATCTTTTGACTGGACTTGTCTTTGATTTTGAGAAAGAGTTTGGAACTTGGTTTGGAACGTTTTCTCAGGAGACAACTCGTTCCATAAAAAAGAAAAAAAAAGTCAGTGCCCCTGGCATAAAAAAATTTCTGAGAAGGGCGTTGTCCCGTAGTGAGAAACTGGGAGGCGTGGATTAAACCGTCTCTCTAAAAACATTATCATAAAGTATAAAGTCAGTGTATCATCAGATTTGTTGCCTGTGACTGCTGTCCCAGAATATGTAACGACTTTTTTAACCCTTGGTGTGTTCGCAATAAGAAAGGAATTAATTAAAGAAATGCTGACTTGATTAGCACCCACTGCACAGCAAACAATGCCTTGCCAAAGGAGATGTAAATGCAGTCGATCTTCCTTAAAAAATTAATTCTTGGATTCAGGCTTCTGCAAAACAACTGCAAACTTCTGTTCAGAGAGCAAATATGAAAGGAGAAATGGGTGGAGAGGGAGAGTGAAAAGGTTTGTCTGCTAGGCGTGGCTAATGGCAGCAAGTCACTGGGAGGAGAGGGAAAGAGATGTCCCGAGGGCGTGCGTTTGAAACTCTAGCATGTACCTGCGAAGCACAGGTACGCCCAGCTAGCTGCGCCAGGCTCACGGAGCGAGAGGCTTGGGTCTGTCTGCCAGGAGCTGCAACGCCCATAATACACAAGGAAGAAGCTTTCATTAGAAGGACTGTGAAGAACTGCAGAGGACGTGGTCACATCGGTGCTCGTTCTCTCTGTCTTGCATGCGCTACGACTTGCACCTATATATTGTTTATGCTTTTAACCTTTTCAAACATTCAGGTTTATTAATACTGCTTTTTGAGACTTTTTCTTTTTTTTTTCTATGGCATTTTTGAATCTTCGTGATTTGTACATTGCCTTTGGTTTTCAATTATGGAGTCTGCGTAGGCCTACTGTTGGAAACTTTTCTCCTTTTTCGAGGTTGGATTGTTGTCAAGTGGAAGATAATATATTATCTAAAGGAATGCTGTTGCAAAACCTTTACCCGCCCCTGTGATTTTATTGGAATTTCTGGATAAGTTTTGCAAGAATCTGGGATTTTTGGGAAAGGTAGTCCTGCTTCAAGATCTCCAGGTGCAACGTCGGTTTGTATGCAAGCTGGATTCTGTGTTGATTGACATATACTGTGACTAAAACAGCGGTGACCTGTTGAAACCACTAAACCACTGTGTTTATGAAAGAAGACCTATGCCTTGCAACTCCACACTCAAACGAGACCTGGACCTTGGAGCCTCATTCGGTTTCTGGAAACCCTAAAGGTTGATATTGTGGGCTTGCGTGTTTCAGCAGGTTGATTTTGCGTCAAATTAAGTGGAGTATGTGAGTCACAGGCAATTAGTGAAGATCTGATCCATCACAACTTCATTACCTCCCACATTGTCTCTGGAGGACTCCTTTCCAGCATCCACCATGAGCATGATACAAAGCCTGAAGAAGAAGCTGAAGCCAAAGCGAAGGACAGTCTCGGCCGACGACCTCGAGAATCGCGTGGTCATGCTGTGTGAGGACATCCCGTCGGAGAGTGACTCTGGGCGGGGTTCTCAGAGCCCCGGGGCCCATTCCAGCGAATACTCTCATAGCGGGGACCCCGAGTCCAGCTGGGCCAGCACTCAGAGTACCCACAGCACACGGGGCTACCGGAGGCCCCAGTATGCGGAGAGACCTGTCAGCCCTCCTCAGCGTGGGAGGCACCTGTCCCTGCAGGATATGAGCATGAGAGAAACACCGATGCACAGGACTAGTTCTGAAGAACCATATCCTGTCTTCTCCACCCTCCGCATAAGGCAAATGTATGGATCAGCCTACTACTTTTCATTGTAAACCTGGATCTCAATATTTTAAATCATTCTGTCCATAAATGCCAACTAACCTGACAACATGTCACCATCAGTTTTGTATTTAGATTTTTCTCTATTCTATCAGAATTTGTCCTTAACTTTAACTTCAAAATGAGTGCAAGGTCATCCTGAACTTTCACCTGAGGGAAAGTTCTTAGAACACATATTTATAAGCCAGCACCTGGGAGGTATAATGATGAATGAATAATTTCCGCTGAAAACCTCATATTTATATTTTGCTCTTGGTAATATTTATTCAGGTTGGACCTTGGCTAGAAAGGGGTTGTATTTCTGCTTGTACGTTCATGTACCTTGGCCAAGTTTATATTCTTTCAGAGGTTCCAGTAGTCTGGCAGCATGTAGCTTGAGAACAGAGGGAGATGTTGCAGCTTCTCTTTCCCTCCAAGGGGTTGGTTTGTATTGGACAGCCTTCTTATTTCTGACACTATGTGCCACATTCCTTTGGTTTGAGAGACGTCTTAGTCAGCTTCACATGGCATCTGGAAAGGAGTAGCATATGTGTTGATATGTGGGCCACAAACAGGTGGCCTGAAGAATGAAGTTGAGATTAAGCTGGCGTGATCCGCTCCCTCTTGACACCTAAATGACGTTAGTATTGCTCATGCAACAGCAAATGTCTGCCATTTGCTGTGGAAAAACTGTTTGCTGCTTTTGAGCTGAGGAATTGAGAAATTGAGGAATTTTTCGTTGTTGTGTCTCAAGGATATGCCAGTTTGGCATGCTGAAATAATATGTCTGCCATTAGACATCCTCTTGGTGAAAATGAGTGGAGAGTGCTCTTTGATGGCAGACAAACAGACAAGTTGAAACACCATGCATCCTGTATGTCTTTTTGATTTTGTTTTAACGAAAAAGGATAGTTTGTAATCATATGTTAGATATCATCAGTATATTCCCATGCAGTTTATTGAATGTTCGTACCTCATAAATTGAGACAATTTTTTTCAGCTGGCACAAAACGAGCTTAATGTCTGGTTTTATAATTATATCCTTGAAATTCGTCTCAGCACGGGATGTGTTGTCACTGTGTATGCTGCACACTTTGCAAAAACAGACACTCCTCACTATGGATCAGTGTGTCTGGGTCCCCTGCTCAGTCCAGCCGTATGTGAAAAGTAGCCCAAAACCGATGTGAAATGATGGATGGCTGACCTTTGCGTGTTCTGTGTGCGCTTTTTAGGCCAAGGCTGATTGACATGAGAAAGGTCTACCAGCAGACCAACCTGGAGAACCTGGAACAGGCCTTCAGCGTGGCGGAGAAAGACCTGGGGGTCACGCGGCTTTTGGATCCCGAGGGTGAGTGGGCATTCAGGTGTCTGTTCACCACATACAGGAGAGCTGCTACAGTTTAATGACACAGGACCTTGCATGACTCCTAGGCCTCCTCTGGTTTCCACTGATTACTACTGTTGAACAGTTGGCAACTTCAATTGTATATTCGCACAGACATGTAGCAACAACGAGGTGCAGAGAAACTCTGGTTCCCGAAAATCCTCCTTGTCTCTTGCATGTGCTATATATACATATATATCTGCCATATGTTTTGTGTTGATGGGAATCCCAAACAGAGATTAGTCTCTCGAATTATGCAGTAATGCTGTTTTCTAAATGTTGCAATAATTGGGAAAAGGCTGGCAGGGCTCTTCCTGTTAAAAAAGAGAGCCTCATAATATTTTATACAACTCTAATGTGAGGGGAGAAGAAGACATCATTGATATGCCCCTGTGGGGCAAGTTAAAAAGACAATAACACATAGTTATAGTCATAAAAACAGACAAGCTTTGCCTTGCTCAGATATAGTATTGTGTTTTTTGTCCTGGAATAACAAGCCCAAATGTGCAAATTGAGTTTTTTACATTGGCTATCAGAGATTAGAGCCAGGACCTTGCTGGTCTTCATGAGTTATGTTATGTTACAGCCTGCAGAAGTGATGCGCAGCACGCGGGTAATTTCTTCTCTCTTGAGATGACGTCGCATGAAGTTAGAGTATCTAAGAAGAACCGCTGTTTGACATTCAGCTGTAGCAGCTGCAAATTTGGCTTTCAGAGGCTTCAAAGAGTGAAGCACTTTCCTCGACCAAGATTCAACCTCTTTATCACATCAATTATCGCTTATTGGTACTTGGTATCCCATGACTTGGCCATGGTTTCATTCTCAAAGCCTCTTCACATGTGCTTCTTGCTGACTGACTATCTTCCTCTCTATCTGTGAGTGTTTGCTATATTAGCACTTGTGCCTCGCAGCAGCTATTTCATCTCTCTACTTCATGCCTGTTTTATCCAGATGTCGATGTGCCGCACCCAGACGAGAAGTCCATCATCACATATGTCTCCTCCCTGTACGATGCCATGCCCCGTGTGCCTGATGTACAGGACGGCGTCAAAGCCAACGTGAGTGTCACAGCACATGGGCTGTAAAGACATAGTCCATCAGCCTGAATAGGGAAATTGACAAAATGGATCTGATGGGATGCAAGTTTAGTAAAACATTTGTTGTGAATGCAATGAAAATGTGGATATTGTCATGAAGGTGTGGGAGATGCAGGATTAGTGTGAGATTTGAGACGTGTCCGAGAGATTTGAGATTGATGTGAGATTGGTGAGCGTAAGGTTGATGGATGTAAGGTGGTGGCTGTGCTGACATTCTGAACAGTGATACAACTATACCTGCGGGTGGCGCTTCACAACACATTTGAAAGTAGGCAGCTTGTGCCATTATGAGTGTTATTCCTGCTACATGGTTATTATAGAAGCAGTTAAATATCACGGTAAATACACTGCATTGAGCACAGTGTCCCATTGCTGACAAATATATGGAGTTTAAGTGTACTTCAGTCCAGTTTAATAAAAGCCATCACATTAACTTTTCACTAATATTAAAATACATCACTGAGTCTCCTCACCACTTTTTTATGCACTACATGCAAATACAGATTGCTTATCATGGACATTTAGAGAACTCTCAAGAATTCTTGATTAAATAATCGCAGTTCGGAAGTTGTGTCAGTGTTTTTTCTTTTTTTTTCCTTCATCGCATGTTATATTCAGACCGTCAAAATGCCTAAATTGAGAAGCTACAAAGCCAGACTCAATCCAGTTCACACGCACTGGTATACTTTTTATTTGGAGATGACAAGCCTTCCATATATGTGAGGGGTCAATGGAATATATTTCTTATTATTTTGAACCAATTTAGTTAGTCTTAGAACTCTGTGAATATGGTTTTTCTTTGATGAAAAAAGGGAACCTTAATGTAGCTGAGCTTTTCATCGGTTTAAATTCACAATTTTTCATGGTGTTCGGTTTCCCATTTTCCTTTATTTTTTTTTAAATTCTGGCCTATCAACTGATAGTCCTGTGACTGGAGCCCTGGTCAGGGAAAATAAGATACCCATTGATTTCAGTTTACTTTTCCATTAATAGGATTAGTGATATTACCCATGTCACACCATACTGCTGGATGGGTGGCTCTGTTTACCCTGTTGTTGTAACATAGTCCCCTGACCCATCTGGTTAAGCCCTGGTTTTCTATGAACGACAGCTGAGCAATTGCATTTTTTTTTTTTTTTTTTGCTTTACCCCATAGAATGAGTGTCTGGTGCTGAATGTGTGCTTGGGAATGGGGCGGCTCTAACTGTAGCACAGTGTCAGCACTGTGACTCCTAATTGAGAGAGGGTGGTGGGTGAGTTAGCCACTTAGAGCTGGAAGCTCCATCCTCCTGTCTTTTACTAATGAAAGCGTATCACACTGCTGTGCTCAGGAGCTGGAGCTGAGGTGGCAGGAGTACTATGAGCTGGTCACCCTGCTGCTCCAGTGGATCAGACACCATGTTGTCATCTTCGAGGAAAGGAGGTTCCCCACCAGCTACGAGGAGATCGAGGTGAGTCCACCAGCACTGCCTGCGTTTGCAGAGTCTCAAGTCTCTTCCAATTTTCGTTTTTATTGTTTATAAAAAAGAAAAGAAAAAAACTCCCGCACACTGTCTTCTCACTTGCAAATAATTTATTAGTCGACGTTTCGGTCAGCTGACCTTCCTCAGGACAACAATGAGTTTTTTTCTTTACTTCAGTCCACAGTTGGCCTTTCTCCCACGCACGTGTCTGCCTACAGGTCTGGGAAAGTTTTTTTCTTGCTACGTTGGTCAAATTTTTATTATTTATAAAATTATAAAAATTAGAATTATTTATTTATATTTATACAAAAACATATGCTCAAGAAAGTTTCAGATGGCAGATTCCTGTGAGCCCCTTCCTGTACCACCATCGTGCAGTCTTAACACTCTGCATTTAGGTGTCTTTGTAGTGTTAGAAGAAATTAGTGTAAGTTAGGGCTATGGTCTAAATTGCTTTTTTTGTGAAATTCATATTCTAATCGTTGAAAAAAATAAGGTTTGTATTGAAAACTATACTCGTACGTTTTTTTCTTTCTGTTGTCTTAGCAGAAGATCATTGCCAGGGTTCTAAATCGCCATTGGAGTGGGTCTAGCTGCATTCAGAATTAGCTTGACCACACAAGTGTCTCAGAGCAAATCTTGTCTTTCAGCCACAGATCAAAGAGAGGGGTGACACTCTGTAGCAGGGTAGATCGAATTGTCTCACGCCAGGGTGAGGCACTGGGCTGAACCCTAGTAGGGTGGGGCCACACTGTGGGAACAATTAGAGAAAATATGGCCTGAGGATGGCATTTATGCTACTAATCCTTAGAAAAATCTTTGCCCAGCCACTCCCTGGCACACAATGAAGTTCTGTGTCAAAACATGGAGGTCCGAATGCTTGGAAGCGAGATGGCTTTGAAGTCTTAGTTACAAGTCTTCGTACCGTCACCTTGTCGTCAGTTCAGTCCATTTTTATTGTGTACAAAACAAAAGAGTCCAACTTTCGCATTCAGTAAACTTATGTTGGATTACAATGGCATGAAGATGTGGATTTCCTTTTAAGATTAGGGTGCAAAGTAAGCTCACAGACTTGGTCTGTCTTTTAATCTGTTATTGTCTCATAAGTATGAGTGCCAGAAATTCCAATTTGTGTTTTGAATAAGCCAAAGAAACCAACATGTTCAAACGTGCTTTCTCTTTTGTGCATTTTTTTTTTTTTTTCAAATGAGGAATATGTTTAGCACATTCAATTGCAAGCCTTCTGGAGTATTTCAAAAATGTTGAGCTTGTTTTTGATTGTTTTTTTTTACTTGCTTACCAGGGAACTGTGTTCTCAGTTTCACTCCTGACTATCCACAACAACATTTTTTAAAGGCATAATTTTACCATGAATTTACCATGTATAGCCTGGTGTTGGAACATGTGCTGCTTAGTCAGTGGAATCTCAGTCTGTGTTGATAAAAAAGGCTGGGATACCAAGTAGAAGTTGTAGATGTTCCCATGACCTGGATGTGAAGGACTGTTGAAAAAGTCTTCACGAACAGCTACGTGAGAAATGCTGCAATTGATGGACGCATGACATTTAGTGTTGTACTTGTTTTGTGAAGCACAGGAAAAAAGCAGTTGACTTTTCAACTTGAAATTCAGTCGCTACTCTGATGCTTGTAATACAATATGAAAAAACAGGATCAGTCTCCCTTTGGACATTTCCGTGTATAGAGTCCTTTATCAGAGCCTGAGCCTGTTTCATCAATCTATTATCACCTTTCAGATTCTTTGGCGCCAATTCCTGAAGTTCAAAGAGACTGAACTCCCAGCAAAGGAATCGGACAAGAACCGCTCCAAACACATCTACAAGTCTTTCGAGGTGAGAATGGAGTTTATCTGGCACTGGTTGCCTTTGATACTGTTGTTGAAACGTGTAACAACTGACCACTCCCCACCGCATGTCCCCTCACCTAGGGTGCAGTCCAGGCTGGTCAGGTCAAAGTTCCCCCAGGATACCACCCCATCGACGTTGAGAAAGAATGGGGGCGCCTGCACGTGGCCATTCTGGAAAGGGAGAGGCTGCTCAGGATCGAGTTTGAGAGGTGTGTCGGCCGTTTCATGTTATGAGAGACAGGAGCGAATTTCCATCGGATCCTGTGCAAATAACAAAGATTTTGAACATTTTTTGACATTTTCATTCCGCCCAGCAGTCTGTTGGATGCTTTAAATCCTCTGAAAACTTGATCTTAAATTTTAGAAATTAATATGGAAAGTCAAAGATGATTAACATATTAAGTACCCGCCAAAATAGTTAAAAAAAAATCTATAACTATTGTATAATGGAGCTCAAAAACAGCTCATTTGGTTCCTTACATCTCAAATCACACTTGATTGACATCTACTCTTTGGGTCATGTCACTCATATATTCTCTCATTGCTACTAACAACAGAAAAATGGCAGAAGCAGGCAGAATTGACACAATTGGCCATACCTGTATGAATCAGCATACCAGTTCCTGAAATAGACTTGTACTCACTGGCACCAAATAATGACACTTCTTGCTTTCGTCCGCTTGTGTACCCTTACTTCTTACTGAGTTCCGCTTCCTCCCAGTACGTCTACGTTTGCATCTCTAAACTCCTACTTGACTGTGTCCATGTGAATGCATAGCTGTATTAGCCTCTCACAATTTGCTTGTCACCATTATATAGCAAGCAAGCTAACTATCCTGCAGAGAAATGAGATTTCAGCTGGTTCCTGAGCGTTAAAGCAGCATGTAACAATATTAACATCAGGGAGGCAAGTCATAGTGATTATGAGTCACAGGGCTTCATTTTAGATGTTCTGTAAAGTATAAATTTAGCAGTATCCACCAACTGCGTTTATGATAAACTCCCCCTAATAAAACATCAGTTTAGCTAACTAGGAAGTTGGACTTCAAATTAAATAAATTTGATTTTCACGAGGTAAATTTAGTGACTGAGCTTACATGTTCAGGTTTCAGGCACGGTCCAGTAGTGCCTTCTGATGTCGGGAGAGTGGGATGTTGCTGCTTAGCAAAACCAGGAGCTTTTTGCCAGAAATGTTTTAATTGCGTTTGGGGGAAATGGGCACTGCATACTTGCTAGTTAGTTCACAAATAAAATGCAGAGGGAAGTCGCTCAGACACATACCAGATGAAAAAGCGCAATTTAGTGATTTCATTTAGATCAGGGGGCTGCCAGCGTTCTTCTAAATTTTGATTGGTCGGATACTGCTCAAGATTGCCAACATCAGCAGTCTATGTGGAAAGTCCTGCCCACTTTACAGTGGCTGTCGCAAAAAGACAAAAACGACTGACTGGTCTATTTAAATATAGAAGTAAAATTGATTTTTCATATTTGCCATATACGGTAAGTTCTATGTTCGCACACAACCCGAAATTAACGAACAGAATTACTTTTCGTTGGGCGTTGAAATTTGAGACAAGTCTGCTACTTCCATTGACCTAAGCGAAATTTTGACCCGGTCAACAGATTTCATAGTTTAGATGGCTAAATGAATGGATAAAATGACTTGTGGTTCAGCTGTGTATGGTGAATACTTAAGTGTGTAGGGAGTTGTTAGGGGATTTTTTGAGGTGTTTGTAGATCTGATTAAATTTCCAAATAAATGTATATGAAGGGCAAATGTCAGGCAGTATAATGTCAGCTTTTATTTCGCAGTTTGTTTTTGACCCCTCTTGAGTTGGACGATGTGAATCATCATCATTTGTGGTTATTTGTTTAAGCAATGGAACAGTGATTTCGTTATATAAATCTTAACCCCTTTCCACAGAATACATATAATGCCAATTTTTCCAGTTGTGCATGAGCCTATTTAGGCTTTGTTACTCAGTATTTGTATCACAGAGACTGTGGAAAATTATTTGAGAGAAGAAAGACTTTTGGAAATTCAATTACAGAATTATTTAGGAATTAAATTTCAGAAATTATGGATGCCGTCTGTATCTGCACAAAGGGATTTTAATGTGTTAAATGATTTGCGAGCGTGAGGATTTTGTTGCATAATTTTACTTGTTTTTAAAGGATGGAAGAGGTTTGTCTTTGACTTGTACAGGAAGGAAATTGTTTTTTTTTTATTCTCGTGTATAACATGAGACATTAGCACAGTAGTCTTGGCTAGTTCAGCCACTATTCTTTGGCATGGCTGTTGACACCTTGCTGTTGCAGGCCAGCATTATCTGTCTCTGATACCTGTGACAGCTGTTTTGCTGCCGTTGGCACTCTTGGTTTATAAGGGTGGCTTTTGAACAGCTCTGATGGCGTCAACAGAAAGCTTGATTTTACTTTGAATGGGGGACATTGGAATCCATGCAAACCGCTTACAAAACCTAAGGCATCTTAAGCTTTCTAAAATTAGTTTTCATCGGCTTTTTCGTTTACTGTTGTTCTATGTGCACATTTTGGCATCTGGTAGTCAGTGGAAAAAATAAAAGTATGGTAATGGGTGGAATCCTATAACAAGGTTCTGCTATGTTGCTCAACTGTTTAGTCGTCAACTGGACTGACTTCACCAGATCACATGTAGTATGGGGCGGGTGTGTTTGGACTGGGCAGTCCCAGTCATAAGACTGCATTTTTGCTGCTCTTCTCTAAGGAAACAGTGTAATAGTCAGGGTGGCGTTGGTCAGAGCACAGCATTGCAAATAGGATGGACAAATGCCTCAGCCATGGGTCATGCTCAAAACTATTTTGCATGGTCTGTGAGGTATTCTCAGGGACGGCCCTGTTTTTTTTGGTAATTTTTGGGCAGGGACGCAAGTTCAGTAACTGTATTCCCCACTGACGCTCAAGCTTTGGAGTACTTACTTTACCCTAACAGAAAGTGTGAGCTGTTAGCTTCATAAAGTTTTTTTTTTTTTTTTTTTGCTTTGAGTGTTTGCACTCTGTTATTTTGAGCCTTCTTGCGCTTTTTTCCAAGTTGAAGAAATTGTGATATCAAATATTTTTGTCAAATGGTCATAGTTTCACGATTAGTGGATGTGCAAGTGGAGGAACTCAAGACTTGGGTAGAGTATTCTGTAAAAGACTGTTAAGAGTATGTGCTTACTGTAAAATTTTGCATTTACATTTCTTGATTTATGAACTTTTCTGTTGTGGCCTTTTCAGATTGGAGAGACTTCAAAGGATTGTCAGTAAAGTCCAGATGGAGTCCGGAATGTGTGAGGAGCAGCTCAACCAGGTGGAGACGCTGCTGCAGTCGGTGAGTTCTGTGAGCGAGGCTTTGATTGGTGGACCTGTCGGCCTCGCTGGAAAACTCCCTGGCCCAGATCCATCCAATATTCAAACTTACTCTCAACTATCAATAATTTAATTCTGTGGAACAATGTTGATTTGCTTTTTGTTCGTAAGTTCAGCTATCAGCTCCTTGTGGAAAATGCTTGCATCTACTTGTAGGCCATATTCGCGTAAATACTGATGAAGTCTATGGTCAATAGCACATAGTGCTTATATGCTAAATTTGATCTTTAACGTATTTGTCCGTCCTAATGTGAAAGACTCCAAAAAAAACCAACAATTTAATTTAAAAATTGTATGGCTTTTAATTATTGGCATTGTTTTTTTTTTCTTTAACATCTTTGTCCATCCCAATGTGAAAGACTCCCAAAACCACCAATTTAATGCAACAATTTTATGGCTTTTAATAATTGGCGTTGCTTTTATTTTTCTTCCATTTCGAGTTCATGCATGACAATTCCAATTTTTGTCTCGACTGTAGGATATTCGCCTGCTCAATGCAGGAAAACCTGCCATAAACACTCAGGAGATGGATAAAGACCTGGACAAGGCGGACGGTATGATAAGGCTGCTCTTCAATGATGTGCAGCTGCTCAAAGATGGCCGCCATTTGCAAGCTGAGCAGATGTACAGGAGGTGAGAAGGGCAATATAGGAATCTCTCAGTCCCCATAATCATGATAATGTGTGTCGATTGCATAGTGCATCGTGAGATGGGATGTTAGCAGGAGTTACTAACAGACCTTCGTTAAGCATTTCACGTATCGATATTGACCTAAGTATGACCTTGGGGGAGGAATAGTTCACCCTTCTCCTGGGATCTGGAAAAACCTAGTGAGTTTATCAGTGGGAAAGATCTCACAATTGAACAAAAACTTTAGGTTCTGGACTTTTCCTAACAGAAAAAAATGATAGAAACTTGATTTTGAAAGTTCAAATGACACTTATACCTACTGTTTTAAGATTTTTACCACTTTAATTACTGCAAATGAAGGTTAAACTCAGTTTCTACCAAAAGTGACACACATACTAGGTTTTTCCAGATCACAGGAGCTTTATTGTCATATAGTAGGATTATTTCCCTCCATTTTACTTCCAGGGAACAGTTTACCCTCATTATTTTGCAGAGGTGTACTTTACCCTCATTGTCTTTCATTGGGATACTTTCTGAGATATGTAGCCTTGTGTCAGTATTTATTGTGCTGCTGTTTCTTTCCACAATGTTGACCATTGGTCACTTCCGCTTATCTCTAGGGTCTACCGCCTTCATGAGCGTCTGGTTAACCTGCGCACTGAGTACAACCTGCGGCTGAAGTCCGCCGTGCCTGCTACCACTATCACCATGGCTCAGGTCTCTCAGACGTCTAGTGCAAGGCCCCGGCCCGAGCTGGATGACGTGACCCTCCGCTACGTCCAGGACCTGCTGGCCTGGGTGGAGGAGAACCAGCGGCGCATCGAGACGGCCGAGTGGGGCTCTGACCTGCCCACGGTGGAGTCACAGCTGGGCAGCCACAGAGGCCTGCACCAGACCATCGAGGACTTCCGCTCCAAGATCGAGCGTGCGCGCGCAGATGAGGTGAGACGCCTGCTAAACAACACCGGGCTGCACGAAGTTCAGTGCCGGTGACTCTCAGTTCACGTTTTCAAAAAAGCGCAAAGTCTTGTGCAAATTAATTGGATGAAGCAGGCTGGAGTGGCAAAAACCAAACAATGAAGGTTTTCAGGCTTGTTATCACTTTCATAGCATCTACATTCAGCACTCAGCATGAGTTGTGTCCTCCACGGATCTTGATATGCTGTTCCACCCCTTTTGGCATGGAGCTGACCTGGTTTTCGCAGGTTACGTTGATTTTTTTCGTTGTGATGCCACACCTGCAGAACTGCATTGAAGACTTTTGTGCTGCAGTCCTTTTGCTGCAGCCGTGACTTGATGATGGACCAGAGATTCTCAGTGGGATTGAGGTCAGATGAATAACCAGGCCAGTCCAGCACAGTTACAGTTCTGTGTTGATGATGCAGTCACATTAGTTGCATCATACAAGTCAAGGAAATTAATGAAACGTGGCTAAAGGGTACTATGCAGCGATCTTTGAGGTGGTCATGTAAAATGTCCATTGCTTGGCACGACTATTTGCACTCCATTCAGCTCATTCAATTGACAAGCGCCTTTATCCAATTAATTTGTACCAGACTGTAAGCTCACTAGTTTGTGGACAACAGCAGAGATGTTTGTCAGGTGGGCCGGCCGGTAATTTAATCAAGTGGTTAAGTGGCCATATGTCATAGAATGCAACACAACTCTTACTTCCCAGACGTGTGCCGTGGGAGCACAGTGTGACTTCAGTGAAGATATAGCGGTTGAAGTTGTGATAATTGTCAAGGTCATTAGGGGATATTATTAAGCGATTAAGATAAGGATTAGGCTCAGGATTCTTCCTACTTATCTTGGGAGGCTTTTGTGGAAATTGTTGTCTTGCACATGCTATCAACCTTTTCCTGAGGCTGCTGCATTTGCTGTGCTTGTGCCCACTCTTCAGAGCCAGCTGTCTCCTGTTAGTAAGGGGGCATACGGGGACTATCTGGGAAAGCTGGATCTGCAGTATGCTAAGCTGCTGGTAAGTACCTTCTTCAAACCCTCCCATCACCTTATCTAAGTACTTCACTGAATTGTATGATATTTTTCCTCAAGTACTATATGATGATTCAGTCTAAAGCTCTGTAATTTTCGAAGAATAATGGAAGGAAGACTGCGGCTGGGTCTTTTTTTGGCCAACTTTCAATCCCCTATGAAAAGCCTGTACCAAAACAACATGCTGGGGTCTGATTCACCACTATAGCTTTTTCTATACAGCGATCCCATTCCGATCTGCACCTGTGACACTGTCTGTTTTCCCCTTAAAAGGTACATTAAGAAAGATTGTTGATGAATGCACATGGCGCTAAAACTGGCTGCTCTCTCCTCCGGTTCAGAACTCGTCCAAATCTCGTCTCCGCCACCTGGACCAGCTCCACGCTTTCGTCGTCGCTGCCACCAAGGAGCTCATGTGGCTCAATGACAAGGAGGAGGAGGAGGTGCATTACGACTGGAGTCATCGCAACACCAACATGACCGCCAAGAAGGACAACTACTCGGTACGTCACACCACGCTGAACCTACCATAGCTTGACAGATTCAGATTCTACTTAAACCGTGATACCTGTGTGTTGGATACATCTTTAATCATCTGTCTTCTTTGTCCCCCCAGGGGCTTATGCGTGAGTTAGAACTTAGGGAGAAGAAGGTAAACGAGATCCAGGCCACCGGCGAGAGGCTTCTGAAGGACGGCCACCCAGCCAGGAAGACTGTGGAGGTTGGTGACAGGGCGCCCTCTGGTGTTACAGGCAGAGAATAGCGGTCTTCTTCGCAAGAGCGCTCATCAATAACCCTGTTTGTGTTCTCTGTCTGAACAGGCCTTCACAGCCGCCCTGCAGACACAGTGGAGCTGGATCTTGCAGCTGTGCTGCTGCATCGAAGCCCATCTCAAGGAGAACACTGCCTACTACCAGGTGGGAGGCCTTATCGCGCCTTATTAAAACAATGACACACAAACTTTCAAGCTTCTAAAAAGGGAAGTGTCTTCTGGAAACTACTGTCGATTTCCACCATGTCGTCCGCAGTTCTTTGCTGACGTGAAGGAGACAGAGGAGCGGCTGAAGAAGATGCAGGACAACATGAGGAAGAAGTACACCTGCGACCGCTCGGTCACCGTCACCCGGCTGGAGGATCTGCTGCAGGACGCCATGGTAACGCGCATTTCCACACAATTCATACTGCAAGCTGTGTGCTGTTGCGTTAAGATTTTATGCTTTGATATTTTGATATTTAGTACGTACCTTGAGTTTGAGATATTATTACTGATAAAATGTTTTTTTTTATTTATTTATTCATTCATGTGTTTATCCTGCAGGAGGAGCAGGAACAGCTGAATGAATTTAAGACCCATATCGCCGGCCTGAATAAGCGGGCCAAGACCATCATTCAGCTGAAGCCGCGTGACCCGGCGACGCCGCTGAAGAGCAAGCTGCCCGTCCAGGCCGTCTGCGACTTCAAGCAGATGGAGGCAAGAGGATATTCCTGCAAAGAAGCCTGTTACTGAATACTCTATTGAGTTAAGGGTTCGGTCAGTGTACTGTTATCTTCAGGAGTCAAAAATGTAAGGTTTTCGCCCTTCTCTCTTTCCTCATCCTTAGATTACGGTCCACAAAGGTGAGGAGTGTGCCTTGCTGAATAATTCACAGCCCAGTAAGTGGAAGGTCCTCAACAAGGCGGGGACTGAGGCTGTGGTTCCATCTGTGTGCTTCATCGTCCCGCCCGTCAATAAGGAGGCCATGGACAGCGTGTCTGGGTGAGTGTTTTGAGGTCATCAGTCCTTCATCGATCCTTCTTACCAGACATTATCAATCGCAGTAGTTGAGCCAGAATTCCCCGAGAGGCATTAGTGTCTCTCTGCGTCGCTCACGTTTCCCTCAAGTTTTGGTCTGTCAGTTTGTCAGTTCAGTCATTTTTGCACTTGCTCACTGCCTGATTATGGATTGGATTGGCTAAGCAGTGTCAGTAGTTGGGATTTTTCACCAGTGAGCAGTAAACTGGCACCAAAAAACAGATGTGCAGTCACTACACCTTGTCTGCTCAAGTTATTCTTTGCCCCTTGTCTCTTCAAACTGTAATACTGCTTACCAGACAACATTGCAGTTTGATATATATATATATATATATATATATATATATATATCAATTTTTTTTTTTGTGTGTGTGTTACTTTAAGTGGTCTTGATGCATTTTGTTCTATTTGTGTAATGTTAGCCGCACATGACAAATTAACATCATGTGTAAATGTTGTGAAGTATTTTAAGGGGAAGTGTGAATAATGAGGCTGAAGGTGAAAATGAGTGAAGGTCACTGATTGGCCGATTGATCTTTGGCGGTTTCCCTCCACAGTCTGGACGGAGCTCACCAGAAAGTGGCGTCCATGTGGCAGAGGCTGCACATCGACCTGAGGAGCATGCTGTCCTGGCAATACCTCATGAGGGACATCCAGCAGATCCGCTCCTGGAACATCCTCATGGTGCGTGCCTGGCAGATATGCAGCACACTCGCTCAGATGCTTTTCTGAGGCTTGCTTTTTCTGTGAAACCATAGTAACTGTAAACAAATTTCCTCTGAATGGTTAAAAAAAATTGAAGCTTACATTTTAAATTTGTGAATAGGTAAAGTGTAGAAACGAGTTATTTGTGTGACTCAGATATTCAAATGAGTCACTGGCTCACTCACCCACTCACTCACTCAGCTGTTAGCAGATCAATACCTTAACATTATTTTGCATGCTACGCCAATTAAGTTCAATGTCGTTACGTCAAGGACATTTGGGTTTCCACGATACCCACGAGTTGGCTGTAAGGAACTTTTGATTAAATTACCATTTTGGAATGTGTGGTTAGGTGTCAGTTATTTGCTTCACCTGAACCAGTAGCCCATTATTTTCACTTGTTTTAACTCCTATTTCTCCGTCTCTCTTTCTCTATTTATTTCTGGCTTCTATTCTCTAGTTCAAGACCATGAAGGTGGAGGAGTATAAGATGGTTTTGAGGAACCTGGAGCTGCACTATCAGGATTTCATGCGGGACAGCCAGGACTCGCAGCTGTTTGACGCAGATGACCGCATGCAGATCGAGGGTGACTTCAACAAGGCCACTCAGTACTACGACAACCTGCTGCGTTCGGTGGAGAAAGGTGGGTTACATCACTCTCGACATCTGATATACGCTTCTCTTCTTCCTGTGCCATGGTTCAGGGGTCATTCTCCGGCAGCCGGCCATGCCTCTGTGTGATGTGATAGGCATATATAGTACTATCATGTATGCGCATGTAATTGTAGCCCCCGGACGAAGTCGGGCGGCTACTATTGATTCACGTGCGTCGTCTTCGCTGCCGCGTCCGCGTCCGCAGACGCTTTCTTGTGGACGCTCTACAGGCTGTAATTTTTGACTGATTACTTTCATATTTGGTGTGCACATGCATTATGCTTCACTTATGACACCTATCAATTTTGGTTGCCATGGCAACGGTATTGGCCGAATGATATGCAAATTAGTGGCAAAACATAGAGATTTCCTTGTGGACGCTGTACAGGCTGCAATTCTTGACCGATTACTTTCATATTTGGTATGGACATGTGTAACACCTCACTTACGGCACCTATTGATTTTGGTTGCCATGGCGACAGTATTGGCCGTATAATGCGCAAAAAAGGGGGGAAGCGGGCTTTCGGGGGCTACACCCATGCAGTCGCGTCCGACCGGACTGTCTAGTATTGTATGAATTTTTGCATCATTTAACAGAGAGGGCATTTCGAAGTGTACTGGAGTCAGTTTGTTAACTGCGGGTTCACTGTGAAATTCATGTTTCAGCCTTTCTCATCAGTCCTGAAGGTAAGGTAAACTGCTTATGGCCATAGACTGGTCCGCGCAGGTGTTGTGCAGCTGAGCTTCAATGTAATAGGAGCAATGTTTGAAACGCGGTCCCATTTTTTTCTATTTCATCCCTCCATGCAACTGCCACTGCTTATGCTAACCAGATAGAGATGTAGAAGTTGCACAACTGAGCACTTGGACTTGTATTGTTGCACAATATGCCTGATTTCTGAAGAAAGGAAGCTCTAGGTCTCTGCTAAATAGGTTGCCTGTGTGTGATATTCAAGGCATTTTCTTACCTCTGGCAGGGGGACATCAAGTACAGTTCCTGAAGGGAGTTTTAATGCAACCAATCTCCAATAATGACATACTCAGTACACTTCTTAAAGGACATTTATTGGGAACAGTCCTCATCTGCAAGAGGTGGAAGAAATTCGATGTTGGTATTTCATTGTTTGCGATTACATTTGTGCCCTTCAGGAATTGAGTTCTCGATCCTTGTCCAGATTTTGTGGATGCACTTGTGTCTGTGTTTTGAACTTGCTGTTATCACACCTCATAACAGTGTAAAGAAAACTGCCTGACTTTGTGAATCAACTGAAGAACAGAATTCTTTTGTGTATAAGAGCCCAGTGTCAAACATGAACAGGAAATATGTCCTCGCAAGAAACGATAGTGTTTTAACATATAAAAATATACTTGAGTCCTGTGTATTGCACATATGAGCTTCAACAATCAAGCCAAATCTTACTACAGTCATATACTGTCCTCTTAGTTAAGAGAAAGACATCCTGAAGCAGGCTTGGTTGAATAGTGTCAGTTTCTGTTCTTCCAGGTGAAAAAGATGAGTCCGTGTGCAAGAGCTACATCAGCCAGATCAAAGACCTGCGTCTGCAGCTGGAGGACTGCGAGACCCGAACCGTGAACCGCATCCGCCAGCCCGTGGAAAAGGACCCTCTCAAGGATTGTGCCCAGCGGACATCTGAACAGAAGGTGCGCGGGTTATTTTGCGTGGTCATGTGTGTCACTGCAAGGTCTTGCAGTCTGGACCCTCTTAAGCAAACGCCATTATGTGTCAGCGCTGGAGCTGGGATTCTTTGAGGAAATGCGCTGAAATCACCATCTTGTTTCTTTGAATGCACGTGCTTTTCAGGTCTTAAGGCTATTTTTGAGTAAGCCTGAATAAATAAGCTTGAATAAATGCTTTCACTTTGAGTGACATTGAAACTTAAGAAGCGGACACATTCAATTAAATAAGATCTCAAAAACAGGTGCTACTGTAGCTTTGAGTGTTTTTAAAGGAGCTGCTGTACCTGTCAAAAGTTTATGTCCACCTTACTTGTGCTAAAGTACTCAGTTTTCATTCAGTTTAAGTGGTTTAACTTTTATCTAATAACACATGTTAAGTGGTCAAAGGCAAGGAATTAAAAGAAAAAACATCTCACATTGAGTAGTGTCCAAAATTTTGGAATTCATAAAGAAGCCATACTTGGCAAATTAAATGGGCAACCAAATTCTTTCCATTTTTGGTCGAATATATTAAAATGAAGCTATTCTGGAAATTATTGACTGAAGGATCAATGAGAAGCAAACAGCTGCAGCATATATATGAGAACTTCTACGGGAATACTGTTGTGAACTCTCATAACCATGTGACTGCACTGTCCTTTTTTTGGTGAATGAAACGTGGTTGTTAAAAAACCAATTGTTTTAAAAATATGGTGTGTCCAAACTTTCAATTGGAACTCATTTGATGGGAGGTTTTTTTTTTTTTTTTTTTTTCAGGTTAACGTAATCCACGGATTATTATGATTTTGTTCTTAATTTTTTATCTTAGTTTATTGTTTATAGGGAAGTTGCGATCTGTTGATCAAGGCTGCTCTTTGTTTGCTTTCTGGTTTAGGACTGTACTTTCCACCTCTTGGAAATTTTTGGCATTTTGATTGCATTTTACAGTCTACAATATTGCAGTAGAGTGGCCAAATTATTCAACATCAAGCTGGTGTTAGATATTACAAGTTGCAATCCAAGAAATTGTCAAAAAAATACTTCAAAATAATTGACTACGAATTGAGAAGGAAACAATAAGATTCAGTACATTTTCACATTTTGCATGAAAGGCAATTTGTGCAATTTGACTTCTATACTGGAGAGAAATGTATATGAGGGAGAAACGGATGAAAATCAAACATGCAGCCAAGCACTTCCGACTGGCGCCACTGACAAACGTTGCTGAGCATAGAGGGGGGGAATGAGTGATCGAAAATCATGAGGCTGAAGTGAGGGAAGGAGCCTGTTAAGGCACTGGTGAAGAAAGAGGGTGTGACACTAACTGAAGTGTACCTCGACACTGATTGGCTATGCCTGAGACTCCGAAGCCTCACATCTCTATAGAGTCTGAGTTTGAGCTCCTGCTCACCATGGTCTTCAACCTCTTCCTCTCTTCATTGGCCTCCTGGAAAGCCTTCTGCCCCCTTTGCCTCTAAGACAGTGTGACAGACCCACATATGGGTAACCAGGGTTTATGACTCAGTTAATACTGGTGTCTCTAGTGGCCAGTATCAACTACTACTCCCACATGCTGCAGTCTTTTGAAAAATTATTCATGTGACCACCTGATTGTTTCATGTTTATTGTGGTTTTCTGTGCGTAGAAAGTTCATGTAGAGTTGGAGGGCATCAAGAAGAACCTGGACAAGGTGACGGCGAAGACTGAGGACATCCTGGCCTCACAGCCGCAGTCCAGCTCTACCCCTGTACTGCGCTCTGAGCTCGACCTCACCCTGCAGAAGATGGGCCACATCCACAGCCTGTCCTCCATCTATCTGGACAAGTGAGTTTGCTCCTCTACCGTTGGGCTAAAAAAAATATACAGTATGTCAATGCTTATATTTGAAGTGTAAATATAAGACAGAAATATAAATGCATATGAAGGAAGATGCAAATGCTTTAATGTCATAGGTTACACAATGTTTTATGTTTCTGTGTTACTGGACCAGTTGCTTTTTGAAGGACAGGGCTAATCACGAGGAGGATTCTAAATTCCATTTTCCCCCTCTCCCCTGCCATTCAGGCTGAAGACCATCGAACTGGTCATTCGTAACACACAGGAAGCTGAGGACGTGCTGAAGAAATATGAAGACCGACTTCGTGAGGTCAACAAGGTCCCAACTGAGATCAAGGAAGTGGAAACATACCGTACGCAGCTCAAGGTGCGGACTGGTAACGCTACTCTGCTGTATGAGGAATAGCTCTTAGATGAACTTAATACACCTAAGCACTACTTGGGCAAAAAATATAAAATATCTCGTTAAAATGCGGTAAAAACTCAAAAATAAGTAAAGAAAGTTTTTGTGCACCCCATCTCATTAGCATATCTTCCCCAGGTCACCATTTTAAACTCCTGATGGCAACAGTCATTTATATAAAGTTTCAGGAGCTTCTTGGACATGGATCTTTCTCGAAATGCTTTGATAAAAAGAGGAATAAATGACAATGACAGATGTAAATTCCATTTATGACACAGAACAGTTTTATTGCAAAACTGTGCAGTGGTCAGTACTTTAGGGTATACTGCGATTGTACGGAATAGCAGCATTCCATGTTACACTGTTTGCATAATGCACCCAGTGGCATTTAATCGTGAAAACCTCTGGCCCCATCCAACATGTGACAGTTATTTTACCCAAGGGCAAGGTACTGTACTCAATATATATGCTGGTCACCATAATTTACCTCAATGCAAGTCCATAAAAATAAAAGACTTCAGCTGTATGAAAGCTGCCATGGAAAGTTTGTGTTGAAATTTTTATACATGAGAATGGAATTTCACGTCCAGATGATAGGTTTACACTGAAGGATTGCTGCTGACTTGTCTTTTTGTTTCCCCAGAAAATGCGAACTGAAGCAGAGGGCAAACAGCCTGTGTTTACTGGCTTGGAGGACGAGATGCGCAAGGCCACATCGGTGAGCGAGCGCATGTCTCGCGTCCACACCGAGCGCGATGGTGAGCTGGACCACTACCGCCACCTGCTGGGCAACCTCCAGGAGCGCTGGCAGGCTGTCTTTGCTCAGATCGATGTACGCCAGCGTGAGCTCGACCAGCTCGGCCGACAACTGGGCTACTACCGCGAGAGCTACGACTGGCTTATTCGCTGGATCGCTGACGCCAAACAGCGCCAGGAGAAGATCCAGGCCGTGCCAATCAGTGACAGCAAGACCCTCAAGGAGCAGCTGGCACAGGAGAAGGTATGGTGGGATGTCTCTCCCCTTTGCCTCACGCTGCTCTCTTTCATAGAGGAACAGGACGCTTTATGGGTCTTCTTGACAGGTATTGTACTCAAGTGAGGGAACATATGTTTGTAATACGAGGTGTATTCTGTGATACTGTCCGTAAAAGTTTTGTTTTTGCCTCTTTATTTACTTCATAAACTGTTCCAGGGTATTCAATAAAATGCTATAATTTGGAAACATTGTATTATTAAATCAAATCCTTTGAAACAATTTTTATATGGACAAAACTTCATTTTCAGAGTAGTTAGCTGCCTTTGGGTGCCTAATTACTCTGAACTTAGTAAGTGTCATTGAGAATTTTGGCTAAAAAATGGGATTTAGCTGTAAAGTGTTAATGGAAATATGTCTAAATGATTTCATATACATATAAATGATACCAGCTTCAAATGTCTAAAATCAGTTTATAGCTCAGTGTTTTGAATTACATGTCCTTTGCAGAAACTTCTTGAAGAGATTGAGAAAAACAAAGAAAAGGTTGACGAATGTCAGAAGTATGCCAAGGGGTACATTGATGCCATCAAGGTAAGAATTAAATAAGCTGAAATGTGGGAATTTACATGAAACATTTACATTACTCATGTTCTGACCACTCGTGTACAGTTGAATATAGCGTATTCACTATTTGACGTGTTTTTTTGTTAAGTTGTGTAATTGTTATTGAGTAGAACTGCCTTTTACCAGGATTATGAGTTGCAGCTGGTGACATACAAAGCTCTTGTGGAACCTTTGACTTCCCCTGTGAAGAAAGCCAAAATGGAATCTGCTTCAGACAACATCATCCAGGAAGTAAGAGTTCTGTTGTGCTCTAACATAAAAGCTTATAACTGTCTGTTTATGTATTTTTATTTGGATTTCTTTTTTTTTTTCCCTCTGAGGAAGATGATTGGATAATCATTTTCATTGCATCTGACCTTTTTTCAATGTTAAATGGAATGCAGCCGGGCGGGAATGTGATGCGTGACATAAATTATTAGAGTTGCTGTGGGACTTCAGATATTTCTTCTTCTCCTGCTTCACAGTACGTGACTCTGAGAACCCGCTACAGCGAGCTGATGACTCTGACCAGCCAGTACATCAAGTTCATCACTGATACGCAGCGCCGCCTGGAGGAGGAGGAGGTGCGTTACAGCCCACCAATGGTCTTGAATGGCAACCCTGCCTTTGTGCCAACTAAACACACTAATATTAACCAACCCATTCAGCAGAGCGCACTCATATGGTTTAATGTATGGGCGATAAGACCATTTATTCTTTTTTTTATCCTTTACATAAATGTATGCAAAGGTATTGGCTGAACACTGGCACCATTATTAGAGATTGAGGTACTTGGGCAGAGATTCCTGAGGTTCTGGATAGTGCGTCTGAGCATTGAACAAACAGAACATTGCCAAGAATGTTTCAGACAGTGCTCCATCTCTTCCTTCTCCTCAAAAGTCAATGTACATTTGAGTTTGCCGTCAACGGCTTTTTCTTGAGATTGGCAGAAATCAAGGGATTTAATATGCAGCCCTGTTCTGAGTGCGAAACAGCTACATATTCTGCAAATCGATGCAATTCGGTGGTTGAACATTAGTTATGTAAATCCTAGCATCATGGAATGATTAGACATAACTCGACCCAAACCCTAATCCTATGAGTTTTACAAGGTTCTCTAACAGAAAGAGAAAAATGAGAAAATTTTACGACAGGAGCAACCTCATCCATAATGATGTCTCATTTGTCATGCACTGTATGATGAAACAAATGGCGTTACACATAAGGTGACACTTAAAATGTAA
The DNA here is from genome assembly GCA_029692085.1 of Gymnothorax javanicus. NCBI lineage: Eukaryota > Metazoa > Chordata > Actinopteri > Anguilliformes > Muraenidae > Gymnothorax > Gymnothorax javanicus. The sequence continues at coordinate 179,001,011 of CM056193.1, read as the reverse complement.
TGCAGTATCGATTCAGCCTGAAGCAAACAAGATCATTTAGTGAAAGTAATTCATCACCCATAATATAAGCTGTGTACACCCCTATAAGTTACAGAAATCAAGTTGCACATTCACGGTGCAATCTCTCTCATTTCAAGTTACTTTATTCTTGAACTATTGTGCATTCTTTCTCATTTCTTGGAAACGATAAGGGTGTGTGTGATTTTTTCAAGTTTATTCTATAGTCCTGTCCTCTCCACTCAAATGCTTCAGGCTGATTGTCACTTTACTCAATTCTTTTTTTATGATTAACATATTTTTCCCTTTCTTTTCTAACCCTAACTTTTTTTGTTTGATTCTCTAAACTGCTTGCCAGTGCTTTATCATGATGAATGTTTGCCTTGCTTGGCGCTAAAGAGGTAAATTATCCACAAAGCATCAGGTACTCTGAGTTACCTTCGCCATTTCACACCTTCCGTTGTCATAAATCAGCCCTTCCTGTCAAACATCATTCAGCATCACCATCTCTCCATTGACATATCATCATTGTTCTTAAATTTTTGCATTTTAATTTTGACTTTGCTTTCCGACACACTATAATCCGTATTAGCAGAATGGTTCGGGGTGAAAAAACATGCATAGGATACAAGCCTGAAAGTGTAGAAATGATTGTGAATTACACGATACACCATTACGGCGCATTGTACAATAATGCGCATTCCGCACCTCTACTACCGTTCATTTCACCATATTGACACCAGATAACGGCATTTGTTTTCATAAATCTCAGGCTTTTTCTTTGCTGCATCACTTAGCTCCGTCTTGTAAGGCAGAGGATTGGGGATTGGCTTGGCGAACTGCCATTTGTATTCCTTTGCGTAGTCTTGTAAATATTCTATTTCACTCAAAAAATTTTAAAGGAATGAGTATGTGATGCAATGGTATAGTGTAATTTATAATAGTAAGATTCTGGATATTATACAATTTATCTTCCTTATTTCTGCCAAATTCTCTGCATCTTTTCCTCTTCTAATGTGTCCACCTCATATACAAAATTGACTATTCCAATGTAGTGCAACCAGGCTTTGTTTTATAATTCAGTTATACTGTAATAGTAGAGGAGTACAAATAGGTAGTTATAAGTTCAATGCCATTTAAGGTGCAAATAAAGGGAGTGAATGATAAATCTGTCTTAAATCAAAAAGTTAAGGGCAACCTCTGCCCTCCCCCTCCACGTACCAGAGAAGATATTTAATTTAATTCATTGGAGCAAATGGTTCCGTTTTGGATGCCACGATGAAAAAGCTTCAGCTGCATGATACATTCTTGATCCGAATTGTGTTCAGTGTCGTGAATTAATGTTTTGTCTTCCATACATGAACTAAATGTGACATGACATCTTGTATTTGATGTTCAGAGACCCATACATCATAAACTTCAACGACAAAATATGTACATTATAATACAATAACATAACAGTCATGTCTTTTCGAACATGTACAGTATCTACATGTAATGTATCTTTGTTAACAACGTAATGTTCTTTTTTGTCTTAATCTGTTTTGTTCTTATCTCTAATCTTCTTATAGTCTTTGTATATAACCTGTCATAAATAACTCTTGATTACTCTTCTTTTTGACATTTGCTTCCACTAATGCAGAAAGCTGCAGAAAAACTTAAAGAGGAAGAGAGGAAAAAGATGGCGGAGATGCAGGCTGAGTTAGACAAACAAAAGCAGTTAGCAGAGGCTCACGCAAAAGCAATTGAAAAGGCAGAGAAAGAGGCCCAGCAGCTGAAGCTGAAAATGCAGGAGGAGGTTAGCAAGCGACAGGTTGTCGCTGTGGATGCTGAGAAGCAAAAGCAAAATATCCAGCAGGAGCTGCATGAGCTGAAAAACCTCTCTGAGCAGCAGATCAAGTCCAAGAGCCAGCAGGTGGAGGAAGCCTTGCAGAGCCGCACTAAGATTGAGGAGGAGATTCGCATCATCAGGCTCCAGCTGGAGACTACAGTCAAGCAGAAAGGCACCGCTGAGGCTGAACTGCAGCAGCTTAGGGACAAGGCTGACGAGGCCGAGCGCCTGAGAAAAGCTGCCCAGGAGGAGGCAGAGAAACTCCGGAAACAGGTGAATGAGGAGACCCAGAAGAAACGCAAGGCTGAGGAAGAGCTGAAGCTGAAGTTTGAGGCTGAGAAGGAAGCTGCCCGACAGAAGCAGAAAGCTCTGGATGACCTGAACAAGCTCAAAATGGAGGCTGAGGAGGCGGATCGGCGCATGAAGCAGGCTGAGGCGGAGAAGGACCGTCAAATCAAAGTGGTCCAAGAAATGGCTCAGAAGACTACCCAGGCTCAGCTCCAGAGTGAGCACATGATATTTGCCGAGAAGACCACAAAATTACAGGAATCCCTGAAGCAAGAGCATGGCACTGTCATCCAGCTGCAGGAAGAGGCAGAGCGTCTTAAGAAGCAGCAAGAAGATGCCGAAAAGGCACGAGAGGAAGCTGAAAAAGAGCTGGAGAAATGGAGGCAGAAAGCTAATGAGGCACTTCGTTTAAGACTCCAGGCTGAGGAGGAGGCTCACAAGAAGACCCTTGCTCAAGAGGAGGCAGAGAAACAGAAGGACGAAGCTGACCGGGAGGCTAAGAAGAGAGCCAAAGCTGAGGAGTTGGCCCTGAAACAGAAAGATTCTGCTGAGAAAGAGCTGGAGAAGCAGAGGAAGCTGGCTGAGGGCACTGCACAACAAAAACTCGCAGCAGAGCAGGAGCTCATCCGTCTTAGAGCAGATTTTGACCACGCTGAGCAGCAGAGAGGTCTGCTGGAAGATGAACTGAATCGCCTCAAAAATGAGGTCAGCGCTGCCGTCAAACAGAGAATGCAGTTAGAAGAAGAACTTGCAAAAATGAAGAAGGAAATGGAATCCCTCCTTCAGCAGAAGTCTAAGGCTGAAAAGGAGTCCAGGTCCAACACCGAGAAAAGCAAACAACTCCTTGAGGCTGAAGCAGCGAAAATGAGGGACCTGGCCGAAGAGGCGGCAAAGATGAGGGCAATCGCTGAAGAAGCGAAAAAGCAGAGGCAAGTGGCAGAAGAAGAAGCTGCGCACCAGAGAGCGGAAGCTGAGCGAATCCTCAAAGAAAAGCTGGCCGCCATCAATGAAGCCACTCGTTTGAAAACGGAGGCTGAGATTGCCCTCAAAGAGAAAGAGGCGGAAAATGAGAGACTGAGACGGCAGGCTGAAGATGAAGCTTACCAGAGGAAGGCACTTGAAGATCAGGCTAGCCAGCACAAGCAGGACATTGACGAAAAGATCAACCAGCTGAAGAAGTCTTCTGACACCGAACTGGAAAGGCAAAAAACTATCGTTGAGGAAACCTTGAAGCAGCGCAGAATTGTAGAAGAGGAGATTCGCATCCTCAAGCTTAACTTTGAAAAAGCTTCCTCAGGTAAACTAGACCTGGAGCTTGAGCTGAACAAACTAAAAAACATAGCAGATGAGACACAGCAAAGCAAAGTCCAGGCTGAAAAGGAAGCTGAAAAGTTCCGGAAGCTGGCACTGGATGAGGAAAACAAGAGAAAGCTTGCTGAGGAGAAAGTGAAAAAGATTGCTGCTGCTGAGGAGGAAGCTGCACGTCAGCGGATGGCTGCTCTGGAAGAAGTGGAGCGTCTGAAAAAGAGGGCTGAAGAGGCCAAAAAGCAAAAAGAGGATGCTGATATGGAGGCCGAGAAACACATCATTATAGCTCAGAAGGCTGCGCAACAATGCAGTGCAGCACAGCAGCAGGCTCAGAATTTCCGTGACCAGCAGAAGGAAGAAAGTCTCAAGATGAAAGAAGACTATGAGAAAGCCCAGAAGCATGCAAAAGAGGCAGAGGCTGCTAAAGAGAAAGCTGAAAGAGAGGCTCTTCTCCTCCGTCAACAGGCAGAAGAAGCAGAGCGGCTGAAGCTAGCAGCAGAGGAGGAAGCTGCCAAACAGGCCAAAGCTCAGGAAGATGCCGAGAGACTGCGGAAGGAAGCCGAGTTTGAGGCGGCCAAGAGAGCCCAGGCTGAAGCAGCTGCTTTGAAACAGAAGAATCAGGCAGATGCTGAGATGGCCAAGCAAAAGAAGCTTGCAGAAAAGACCTTAAATCAGAAAGCACAGGTTGAAAAGGAGCTGACCAAAGTGAAACTCCAGCTGGATGAGACGGACAAGCAGAAATCTCTGCTGGATGAAGAGCTACAGCGTCTGAAAGACGAGGTCACTGATGCGGTCAAACAGAAGGCTCAGGTGGAAGAAGAGCTGTTCAAAGTTAAAGTGCAAATGGAGGAGCTGATGAAGCTGAAGCTCAGAATCGAGGAGGAGAACAAGCGGCTGATCAAGAAAGACAAGGACAACATGCAGAAGTTCCTGGAAGAGGAAGCCGAGAACATGAAGAAGCTGGCTGAGGATGCCGCCCGCCTCAGTGTGGAGGCCCAGGAGGCTGCTCGTTTGAGGCAGATTGCTGAGAGTGACCTTGCTCAGCAGAGGGCTCTCGCTGATAAAATGCTTAAAGAGAAAATGCAGGCCATTCAAGAGGCCTCAAAGCTCAAAGCTGAAGCAGAGGCTCTCCAGAAACAGAAGGAACTGGCTCAGGAGCAGGCTCAGAAACTACTTGAAGACAAACAACTAATGCAGCAGCGCTTGGAGGAGGAGACCGAAGGCTTCCAGAAGTCTCTGGAGGCTGAACGCAAGAGGCAGCTAGAGATCACAGCTGAGGCAGAGAAGCTGAAGCTTAGGGTGTCTGAGCTTAGCAGTGCCCAGTCCAAAGCAGAGGAGGAGGCTCAGAGATACAAGAAGCAGGCCAATGAGATCAAAGCTCGTCTTCATGAAACAGAGCTTTCCACTGAAGAGAAGATGACAGTTGTTAAAAAACTGGAAGAGCAGAGATTACAAAGCAACAATGAGGCAGATGAGCTGCGAAAAGCCATCGCTGAGCTTGAAAAAGAAAAGGACAAGCTGAAAAGGGAGGCTGCAGATTTACAGAATAAGTCTAAAGAGGTATTGATGATGTGTTAAGTGCAGCGAATTTTACTTATCCCCTCTTTAAAATTACTAACAGTCTTTATAAGAGTTAATTTGTGTACTTGTGTGTAAATTACAGTCTACTAACGTTGTATTTTCAGGAGTAACCTCGTGAGGAATAGGTATGAGTGAATGAAGTATATTATTACTTGTAGTAATAATTGTTATTTTATCTCTGTAATATCTTCATTTTTGACCAGTTCTGTCAAAATTGATGATGCCTTTTAAAGTGGTAATACAGTAGTGTGCAGTGATGATTACACACTTAACAAAATGAAGATAAATCAGAAACCAAGTACTATTCAAGTATTTATTTCATAACATATTGGATCATGTTATAGATGAAAATAAGTAAACAGATAACAATATTTAGTAAAAACAAAAATAATAATGTCTTATTGAGAGAAAAAGTCAATATCTAGTGTGGCCAACTGTCGCTTTGATTACATAATTAAATTTTTCAGGCATAGTTTCACATTTATTTTTATGTCCTCACTTGCTGCTCCATTCCATATGGTTTGAAGTTCATTCCAAAGAGATTCTTTTGATGTTACAACAGATTTTGTTTATATTGGTATCAAGCAAATCACATATTTGCTTAATCGGAGTCAGGTTAGGAGTTTGAGCAGGTCAAGTCATAACCTTTATGTCACTAGGTGATTTTTTTCCAACTGAGGTAATTCTTGCACAGCACAGAAGTGTAATGAGGGTCATTATCTTGTTGAAAATAAAATCCCCGACTAATCAGTCTCTTTCCAGATGGCATTGTATGCCACACAAGCATGCTGCGCGCCTCTTTTGATCCATGATTTTGTCGATTTTTATGAGATCCCCGGCTCCATTCGAGCCAACTGAATCCCAAACCGTATTATTACCACCACCTTGTTTTACTGAAGGAGTTAAACAGCCATTTTTGAAATGTTCTCCAACTCCAAGGTGCACATAAGTTCTGCGTTTGGATGAGAACATTTAGAATTTTGATTCATTGGTCCAAATGACTTGTTCCCAGTCCATTGCTGTCCAATCCTTTGATTTCTTGGCAAACTTAAGTCTTTTTTTAATGTTGCCAGCTCTTGGCAGCAACATGAAAGGCATCTGGGAATAATAGATCTTGATACTTTCATCTCTTCACTTCTGGTGCTATTAATATCATCACGGAGTTGTCGTGCTGTCACCTGCCGATTTATTTATTGATTTTATTTATTTATTTTTAAATTTTTTATTTATTTTACACAGATGACGAATATCAGTGGCACTTAACTTCCATTTCGCACCTGTATTCCCACTAGTTTTCAGCAAAATAGTCTCTTTGAAACGCTTGATGGCGTTTCTTACAGTGCCATTGGTAGCATTTCACATCTTCAGAAATTTTTATAAGTGACCAACCTGCACCATGCAAGGCCACAATGTGGCTACGAACAATCTCAGAAAGCTCCTTCTGTCGTGCCATCGTGTTTAAGACTGTGACTCTGCTAAAAGTTCATGTTACCTTATATGCTGGAACAACTGACCATCAGGTAATTTTGCTAAATAATGTTGCTTCAAACCAGTTTAAACAATTTTTTTAGCATCAGCAGTCATGGAATGAGCCCTCGAACATGCTTTCATGCTATGTAAGAGTCAAAAAAATAAGATTTGTGACACCTTTCAATTGTTATAAAAAATGGATGTTTTCTGTGTTTTCGTTTATTACCCATATTTTACCTCAAGATACTTGCCAGAATTATTTTTTTTTGTTCTCATTGCCCACAATAGTATTTTACAATACATTTTCACCAAAACATTATAGAGAGGTAATATATTGGGACCCCTTTTTGATGAAAGTGGTCATGTAGAATCATCTCTGCACACTATTGTTTATAGGTGTAATCATGTCTTATATTGCTTTTATGGGTACATTTAAATATTAATGTGCAGGACAATTAAATGTTTAGATTTGAAACTTAGCTTTCATCAAGTCATGATTTTGAATATATTATGTACTTTTTATTTTGTCTCAATGCTTTTTTGTTTCCCCATAATAGATGGCTTCTGCTCAGCAGGAACAAATTAAACAAGAAAAGACAATTCTCCAGCAGACTTTCATCACAGAGAAGGAAATGCTGCTGAAGAAAGAGAAGCTCATTGAGGATGAGAAAAAGAAGTTGGAAAAGCAGTTTGAGGATGAGGTCAACAAAGCTAAAGCCCTCAAGGAAGAACAGGAGCGGCAGAAAAAGGCCATGGAAGAGGAGCGGAAAAAGCTACAAGCCACCATGGATGCAGCCCTTAAGAAGCAAAAGGAGGCTGAGGATGAGATGCGCAACAAGCAAAAAGAGATGGAAGACCTGGAGAAGAAAAGGCTTGAGCAGGAAAAACTGCTTGCCGATGAGAACAAAAAGCTACGTGAGAAACTGCAGCAGCTCCAGGTCACCCAGAAGGCACCAACATCTCATACCCGCGAGATTGAGATCCAAACTGATTATGTTCCTGAGAATGAGCTGATTCAAGTCACAATGGTTGAGACAGCAAAGGCAGTTCCCAATGGCCAGAGAGCTACGGATAATGTTGATGTCCAAAAAAGAAATGGAGAATCACCGTTTGCTTTTGATGGTATTCGTGAGAAGGTGCCTGCTAGCAGACTGTATGAAATTGGTTTATTGAGCAAGAATCAGTATGATAAGCTGAAGAAGGGCAAAACTACTGTTCAAGACCTCAGTCAGACTGATAAATTGAAAAACTATCTGAAAGGCAAGAACTGCATTGGTGGAGTCATAGTTCATCCTAACAATAAAATGGCCATCTATCAAGCAATGAAGGAGAAGAAATTAACTTCCGGATCTGCAGTTGTGCTCCTTGAAGCTCAAGCAGCGTCAGGGTACATCATTGACCCAATAAAGAATCAGAAGCTCACTGTCAACGAAGCTGTGAAGGAGGGACTCCTTGGACCTGAACTGCATAATAAAATGCTTTCTGCTGAAAGGGCAGTTACTGGTTACAAAGATCCTTATTCTGGAGGCAAAATTTCTCTCTTTGAGGCTATGAATAAAGATCTCATTGTCCGAGACGAAGCCATTCGACTGCTTGAAGCTCAGATAGCTACAGGTGGAATAATTGATCCAGTTAATAGTCACCGTGTACCACTTGAAATTGCTTACAAGGAGGGACAATTTGACGCAGAGATGAACAAAATTCTTTCTGATCCTTCAGATGATACAAAAGGATTCTTTGATCCAAACACTCAGGAGAACCTCACATACCAGCAGTTAATGGAACGATGCACAACAGAGCCAGAAACAGGTGTGGTTTTCCTGCCCATTACAGAGAAAGCAGCACAAAGCGAAAGGTCATACACTGATGAAGAAACAAAGGATGTGTTCAGCAAGACTACAGTTTCTGTACCATTTGGAAGATTCAAAGGAAAAACTGTCACAATCTGGGAAATCATTAACTCTGAGTATTTCACTGAGGAACAGAGAAAGGACCTGATTAGGCAATACAGGACTGGAAAAATCACTGTTGAAAAAATTATCAAGATCGTTATTACTGTGGCAGAGGAAAAAGAGAAAAAGAGTGAGATTGCATTTGATGGTCTGAGAGCACCTGTGCCTGCCTCTGAACTTCTGGAGTCTAAGATTATTGATAAAGACCTTTACAATAAGCTGCATAAGGGTAACAAAACAGTTAAAGAAGTATCTGAACTTGAGCCAGTTAAGAAGGCTTTGAAGGGAACAAATTGCATTGCTGGAGTTATTATTGAGTCAAACAATGAGAAAATGCCTCTCTACCAAGCCATGAAGAAAGATATGCTGAGAAAAGAGCCTGCATTACATTTGCTGGAGGCACAAGCTGGAACTGGCTTCATCATTGACCCAGTGTCAAATCAGAGACTCACTGTCGATGAGGCTGTCAAAGCTGGTGTAGTTGGTCCTGAACTGCATGAGAAATTGCTGTCTGCTGAGAGAGCAGTGACTGGATACAAAGATCCTTACACTGGAAAAACAGTCTCTCTGTTTGAAGCTATGAAGAAGGAACTTATCAACAAGGACCAAGCCATCCGTCTTCTTGAAGCTCAGGTCACAACAGGGGGCATCATTGACCCGGTGAAAAGCCATCGCATTCCAGAAGATGTGGCCTACAAACGGGGCTATTATGATGAAGACATGAATCAGATCCTGAGCAACCCAACGGATGACACCAAGTGTTTCCTTGACCCCAACACTCAAGAAAATGTCACATACTCTCAATTGCTAAGCAAATGTTTGACAGACAAGAAGACTGGTCTTCAGCTTCTTCCTTTGTCAGAGAAGGCAATCAATGCCAAGGAGGAGATCACCTACTCAGAGGCTGAAACCAAAGAGGCTTTGAATCAGGCAACTGTGGAGGTGGACTCTGGACCCTTCAAAGGAAGAAAAGTAACCATCTGGGAGATCATCAACTCTGAATACTTAACAGAGGAACAAAGACTCGAGCTGATTAGACAGTATAGAACTGGTAAAGTGACAATAGAAAAGATTGTAAAAATAGTAATTACAATAATTGATGAGAAAGAGAGCAAGAAGCCAGACCAAGCTAACTTCAAGGGACTTAGGGCTCCAGTTACTGCCACTACACTACTCAACTCTAAAATTATTGACAAAGCTACAATGGATCACCTGCAACAAGGCAAAATAACTCCTAAAGAAGTAAGTGAAGTTGATTCAGTGAAGAAGTATTTGCAGGGCTCCGACAGCATTGCTGGCATATTCGTTGAGCCTACCCAAGAAAAACTTAGCATCTATCAAGCAATGAAGAAGAAACTTCTGAGACAAAACACAGGTCTTTCACTACTGGAAGCTCAAGCAGCCACTGGGTTCATTATTGATCCAGTCAAGAATCAGTTCCTCACAGTGGATGATGCTGTCAAAGCAGGTACAGTTGGTCCTGAGCTTCATGAAAAACTCCTCTCTGCTGAAAAGGCAGTGACTGGTTATAATGACCCCTACACTGGTCAGAAAATCTCAATCTTCCAGGCAATGCAAAAGGAACTCATTCCAAAGGAACATGCAATGCCACTGCTGGATGCTCAGGTTGTCTCAGGAGGAATCATTGACCCTGTTAATAGTCACCGCCTACCCATCGAAGTTGCTTTTCAACGTGGCTTTTTAAACAAAAAGACTGCTGATTCCCTGGCTGAGCCTTCAGATGAGACAAAAGCCTTTTCTGATCCAAACACTGATGAGAGTATTACTTACAGACAGCTGAAGGAACAATGCATGAGGGACCCTGCCACAGGTCTTTGCTTTGTACCTCTCTCAAAACCTCAAGCTCCCACTGTGGTGGAAAAGACTTACCTGTACACTGAAGAGCAAACTCAGAACGACTTGTCAAGCACTCCTATTGATATCCCTCATGAAAGCTTTGCTGGACAGTCAATGTCCCTCTGGGATGTCATGAACTCCAACCTTCTTCCTGAGGGAGAAAGGCAGAAGCTCCTAGAAGAATACCGTGCAGGTAAAATTACCAAGGAGCGCATGATCATCATCATCATTGAAATCATGGAACAAAGAGAGATCATTAAGACGGAGCGTGCATTGACCTGTGATATGATTAGACGCAGAGTTACTATTGAAGAGCTGTATAGTGCTCGTGTAATTGACCTGGAAACCTACAACTTGCTGAAGCAAGAAAAGAAAACCATTCGAGAAGTAATGGAAATGCCAAAAGTGAAGCAATACCTGTTTGGCACAGGTAGTGTTGCTGGAGTGATGGCTGACTCTTCCACCAAGATGAGCCTCTATCAAGCAATGAAGAGAGGACTTTTGAAGCCAGAAATTGGCCTCAGCCTACTCGAGTCACAGGCTGCAACTGGCTTCATAATTGATCCAGTGAGAAATGAAATGCTCACTGTTGACGAGGCTGTTCGCAAGAATGTAGTGGGACCAGAAATCCATGATAAACTTCTGTCAGCCGAGAGAGCCGTCACAGGCTACAGGGATCCTTACAGTGGCAAAATTATTTCCATTTTCCAAGCAATGAAAAAAGTCCTCATTCCAGAGGAATATGCCCTTAGACTGTTGGATGCCCAGGTTGCTACTGGCGGGATCATGGATCCAGAATTCAATTTCCACCTTCCGACAGATGTTGCCATTCAGCGTGGATACATCAACAAAGAAACAAATGAAAAGTTATCTGGTGAGGTGCAAGAATATGTGGACCCCATGACTGAAGAAAAAATGTCTTATGCACAACTGCTTAAGAGATGCAAGGTCGATAGTGACAGCGGCTTGCGCTTGCTATCACTGGCAGACAGGAGGTTGCTGTTCAAGGGTCTAAGAAAGCAAATCACAATGGAAGAACTGATTCGTTCTCAGATCATCGATCAAAAGACAGTCTCTCAACTTAATGAAGGTCTGATCACAGTGGAAGAAGTGAGCAAAGACCTCCAGAAGTACCTTGAAGGTACTAGCTGCATTGCTGGGGTTTACATCGAGTCCTCAAAAGACCACTTGTCAATCTATCAAGCCATGAAAAAGAACCTGATCAGACCAGGAACAGCATTTGAATTGCTTGAAGCTCAAGCAGCAACAGGATATGTGATCGACCCTATAAAAAATCTGAAGTTGACTGTTAATGAGGCCGTAAGAATGGGGATTGTGGGGCCAGAGTTTAAAGACAAGCTTCTGTCTGCTGAACGAGCAGTGACTGGATACCGAGACCCTTATACAGGCAAGACTATTTCCCTTTTCCAGGCAATGAAAAAGGGTCTTATTCTGAAAGATCATGGGATACGTCTGCTGGAGGCTCAGATTGCTACAGGTGGAATTATTGACCCAGAAGAGAGTCATCGCTTGCCTGTTGAGGTTGCCTATAAGCGTGGTCTCTTTGATGAAGAGATGAATGAAATTCTTAGTGATCCCTCTGATGACACAAAGGGCTTCTTTGACCCCAATACTGAGGAAAACCTGACCTACCTGCAGCTGATGGAGAGGTGCATCACTGACCCAAATACTGGACTTGTGCTTTTGCTTCTGAAGGAGAAAAAAGCGTGAGAGGAAGACTTCATCCAAGTCCTCTGTTCGCAAACGCAGAGTAGTCATTGTGGATCCAGAAACAGGCAAAGAGATGTCTGTGTATGAGGCGTATCGCAAAGGGCTTATTGACCATCAGACTTACCTGGAGCTTGCAGAGCAGGAGTGTGAGTGGGAAGAAATCACAATCACGTCCTCTGATGGTGTGGTGAAGTCTATGATCATAGATAGGAGGTCTGGACGGCAGTATGACATTGATGATGCCCTTGCCAAGGGCCTCATTGACCAGTCTGCTTTGGATCAATACCGTGCTGGAACCCTGTCCATCACAGAGTTTGCTGACATGTTGTCTGGGAATATGGGTGGCATCCGTTCTAGGTCATCCTCATTTGGCTCAACTTCGTCCTATCCCATGAGCCCGATACCTTCTATAAAAACTCCTACAACCATATGGAATGACCCCACCGAAGAGACAGGTCCTGTGGCTGGCATCTTGGATACAGACACTCTAGAAAAGGTGTCCATTACGGAAGCTATGCACCGGAATCTTGTGGACAACATCACTGGTCAAAGGCTTCTTGAAGCTCAGGCATGCACTGGTGGCATCATTGATCCTAGCACTGGGGAAAAGTTTTCTGTTGCTGATGCAGTGAATAAAGGGCTTGTCGATAAGATTATGGTTGATCGTATTAACCTAGCCCAGAAGGCTCATAATGGATTTGAAGACCCAAGAACCAAAACCCGAATGTCTGCTGCTCAAGCCTTAAAGAAAGGCTGGCTGTACTATGAAGCTGGTCAGCGTTTCTTGGAGGTTCAGTATCTCACTGGTGGATTAATAGAGCCAGATGTTCCAGGCAGAGTCTCCTTGGATGATGCCATTAAGAAGGGGACACTGGATGCACGCACTGCTCAGAAGCTTAGGGATGTGAGTGCTTACTCAAAATACCTGACTTGCCCCAAAACCAAGCTAAAAATATCCTATAAGGATGCCATGGACAGAAGCATGATTGAAGAAGGAACAAGTCTACGCCTGCTGGAGGCCTCCTCCACCTCAAGCAAAGGACTTTACAGTCCCTACAATGTCAGTGGTTCTGGGTCAACATCCGGCTCCAGGTCTGGATCTAGGACCGGCTCCAGATCAGGCTCCAGACGTGGCAGTTTTGATGCAACGGGTTCTGGTTTTACCATGAACTTCTCTTCATCCTCGTACAGCTCTACCAGCTATGGTCGGCGTTATGATGCTGGACCCCACAGTGGACTGAATATAGATCAGCTAGCTCTTGCTCTTGAAGCAGTCAAAATGAGCAGAACATGTGGCACTGAGGAAGCAGCAATCTTCACCACAACACTACCAATGCACCCCCCAGTTGCATAACTCAATGTAAAGAAAGTTCTTAAAAAAAAAAAAAAAACGAAAAATATTATTTATTCTGCTCTGCACGTGGTTGCATTTTTAATTGCCTTGACAAGTCATACTGCTGTACCACTGAAAATAGTTCCAAGGACATAGTTGTTTTATTTGGTGTTAGATATTCAGAGTTAAACTCTTTTTCTGTTTAACCTGTGTTTTTAAAATTCTGAGAAAATTTCATTTGTCAAGATTAATTTTATGGCCATTTTATCCTTCGTTTGGTATGATGCATTGTTTTTAATTACAAGAACCTTGCAAGTGGTTTTTATTTCTTATTTAATTCTGTCTCACACATAAATTGCCAAGCTGACATTGTTTCATTTGTATTGTGATTAAGAGTAAACCTAATATATAAATAGTAAAGGAAAATAGGAATTTCCGAGTGTACTGCAACATTTATATTGTTGCTTTACTGTGTTTTTCCTACTTTTATGAATATAGAGAACAGTTTGCAATTTATGCCAACATAGCACATAGAATTGATGCTGTTTACCTGAGTAAAATGATACATGGCTTTATATTTCTAATTATATGCATAAATATCTATAATCATTTAAGAAAGAGGAAATTATCTGAAAAGTATACAACAGTTATTTGCTTGCTATCTGCAGAGCAGAATAAAAAATAATTGAAAATTATTAAAAAAAAAACACTACGCTTTTACTGCTCTGGAAGAAATCAAAGCTTCAAGATCCCATGCTTTTAGAAATTTTTGCAACCCTCTTATACTGCCAGTTTCCACATGCCACCTGCACGACCTCCAATGGATGTCAACCCATCCCATTCTTAATTGCCAGTAAAAATGAGCAGAATGAGAAGTCCTCAGATGAACCTACTGTTCCTGTTCACCACAAAAACAAATGGCTGCCATTGAAACACTAAGAGTTCAGCCATCAACATCCATTTCTGTATGCATTCCTGATGATCATCTCAAGACACGAAGAAGACCTCAGTGGTGTCCTGGCTTCACAGACAGTGCATGTTAAAGGACCTGCATCCCCAGACAGCATTTGTAAGTCTTAAGTGAATCACTTTTAACTGGAATTGGCACAACTTAATTACACTGATTGTATCTCAAAAATTTCTTATTCCATCCATTTGTGTTGTTATTTTTGCTTTGCATTTGAGTTTCTCTCTTTCTTCTTCTTTTTCACCTGCTATATAGCCACCACGACATGATTGTTATCTCTGGTAAATTAGCTCATTTGGAAAATATCATGGATGTCTATAGACAGGGCTCTTGATTAGCCTGTGAGTCAGTGGGGCTTCATTTTCACCACTATTCAATTGGCTTTTTATAACCAGAACCTCCCACATCATTAAATGTTTTCAAAAGGTTTCTCTTACAAAACATGAGAACATGGAAAATATAATGCAAAGATAAGGGGTGTATACAGTATTCCAGCTGCCCAGTTTTTTCTATCTGTTTGTTTCTCCCTGAATCTGGGTATGTACAGGGGGTGACTGTTCGGAGATGCCAGGTACCTGTGTATCCTTCTGAGGATATCCTGGTTATCAAGTATTGTGTTCTTTCCCACTGACAGATATCTTTTCCTGCCATTTATGGAGAAGAAAGTGTAGAAATTCAGACTGTTTGGACTGATGGGCTCCTTATCAGAGATAACAGTGGAACGCAACAACTTTTTTGCCCAGGCAATAAGGTAATTGAGTTCTAGTAATACTTCCCTACTATGAACTTTGCTGACAACAAGTACATGAACAGCTGACAGTGCTGCTTGCATATGATTTTTTTTAAATGATTTTGAAAAGCAGCAACGCAGACATCATGGATACATTGGAATTTGTCATTACTTGGACAGAGACTCATTTGTTGTTTTGGTTTTGTGCTCCAACTGGCTGACATGTCTTGATTGATTATTTAACTGTCAAGAGCTGGTATGAGATGAATTCTGAAGCTCAGATCCGACCAAAATGCCGCAAAATTCTTTGAATGACAGTGCAAAAAATGTTCTTGACTGGCCAGGTTGAATTTTAGTCCAAGTGGACATGCAGTTTTACTTTCTTAAGACAAGTCGAAAGTCAAAACACCTTGAAACATCATGCACTTGAGATGCCTGCCATTCAGTTCTTGCATCTCCAGTTTTTCACTGTCTAGTGATGTCTGACTTGATTCATAGCTGTTATCGTATGTAAAGGATTTGCAACAAAATATCACAACTTCTTTTAACGTTTATTTTTTTTTTTAATTTTGATTACTTTTCCCTCTTACACTGCAAAAACAAAATGTTACCAAGCAATTAAATCTTGGAAGAGGACTAAAAACACTTATTTCTGTTACTTTTTGTCTTGGGTGGGTGGGGGGAGGGCGATTCTGCCTCTGGAGGTGAGATGATTTTCACTCAATTCTAGAAATGTCCGTGGGGTAATAAAATTTCACTTGTCCCATGAACAAATTTAAAAATGAGTCAAAATGATCTCACATTCAGTGGCCAATTTATTATTACTAGAAAAGGTAATTGAAACAAGTGTTTTAAGTCTAAATTCAAGATTATTACTATGCTTGATAAGATATGGTCTTTGCAGTGGGGGCCGCATAAAGAAAGACTGTAATTTCATCCCAGGTTACGAAGACATAAGGAAATAAATCCACTCAAAGCGGACAGTCTCCGCTGTAATAGCATATTCATTGCTTTATTTCAAATTCAATGTGCTGGAGTACCAAAAACAACAAATCATCACTGACAGTATATTAAATCCACCCAAAATCACCATGCCTTCATTATTTTTTGCCTAATTATTATTTTGGACATTTCATTTATTTGGGATCATTTTTTTGTTTTGTTTTTAGATCTGCTTTCCAGCCCTGCTTCCTTTTCTGCACTTCTCCAACCATGCAAGAAGAGAACTGAGGACACTGGTCCTTTATGGTCTCCATATTACATAAGGATCTTATTTTAGTCTGCTGTGAAGCCAGAACTTCTTCAAACCCAGCCGGCACTTACAAGACATTTGCCTCAAAACTTCCTGGAGGATCACTTGGGTTTTGGACTTCTCATTGTATCGGAATGCCTTTGACTGTTTCCCTTCATCTGCCCTCCGTTTGAATTGGAAAAGGAACTGCTCTCACAGCACATAGGATGAGTGAGCGGACTTGTAACATGTAGTTACAGTTCACGTTGAATCTGTTCAGATATCTGGAAATTACGTTCTTTTCTGAAATTGGATTTCTTTCCAGGTTTCTGCAGAGGATTGCATCCATCTCAGACTAGCAAAATGCACCAATGGTCAAGTTTTAAATTCCCAAAAATTATATTTTTACTTGAATAAATTGCTTTATCATAATGGTAGAAAGCATTTTGTGGGCTAAACGTTCTTGTTGCAAAAGGATCTTGAAGCTTTGATTCTGTTGCATTTTTATTGTTGTATCAGCTTTTTTTCCCCCAATCAAATCTGCATACTTCATGTCCCATTCTTTCTTTAATGTACTTCTGTAAATCGTCGTGTTTCTTTTTGTTTTCAGCATATTTTTGATATCATATATATTTTGCTTTGCATGTTTTACTAACTTGGTTACAAGTATGAATAAACCAGATGCAAGATGAAGATATTTTAAAATGTATCTGCTCAACAAAGCATTTTTTATTTTTGTTTTAAGCTGATTTAAATGATTAAAAAAGATATTTAATCAAAACTAACTGGTTGGTTTTGCCCAGAAAAAGACGATTGTGCTGTGAGGCATTTGCGAATGGACTTGGGTGTATGTTTTGAGCATAACAGTATCTAATGTAAATAAATATGCCTTAAAACAGGTCTGTTTGTTTTCCAATTCATTATTAATATACATCCTTTTAAAGTGCAACTGCAATGTATGTAAGACAATCAGATTAATAATTCAGCATTATTTTTTACGTAAGTCAAGCTATTTTATTTGAATGTAACTCTGGATTATTAATTTTTATTATAATTATACTAAGTAATTGTGAATGGGTATAATGTTCTCTAATCTGTGCATATGATTGCATAAGTCTGAGAGAGGTTGAAATGTGATGAAATGCATTTATATTTTGGTATGAATCTTTCATTGTACCAGTTCATTCAACTATACACTATTGTGAGGGTGCTATAAAAGGGAGATGATTGTTGTGAGTCTCCTTTAAAAAGGTTTGGGTCCTCCCTGGTATGTGTAAGAAGGTCAGGTTTTAATCAAAGGGCACTGCACTGGAACCGGGAATTTAAATGATGCTGTGGTGAAGGCAGTTACTGAGACAAAAGATTGAATTTCAAATTGAATTTCAAACTTGTTTCCCTGTACAGTACTTCAGTGTGCCACTGGAAGGTGCTATTTACTATGTAATCAGGATTAAAACAAGATTAAAAGAAAGCTTATTTGCGCAAAACAGCAAGGGTGCTGGATGAGTAATTCTGAAAGGGCCAATGATTATACCACCCTGCATGTTGGGGAAAAAAAAAAGTTCTGCTGATTTCCCAAAAGGGCCTCATATTATCTAATCTGAGGATGCGGAGTCAAAAAAATGCAAGTAAAAAGTTTCTATCACTTACAATTTTTTTTTTCACAAAATAAGGATGAAGATGATTTTCCTTATTATATCACATATATTGGCTTTTATGCACTGACCAAAACACCCGCAGATGTAGCAGAAAACCTCTAAATCATGTTTGAATTTTCTTTTGTCAGTGGCCACATTACTAAGCCTAAAATCAGGATTAGGCATTAAACAATATCTTAAAAATCATTCTAAAATGTGAATATCAGCCAAGAATTAAACAAATAGTTGGCTCAGAGGAAATGACAATGCTATGAAATGCATGCACTGTGAGAAAATGTCTCATGGACACTATTTGGAATCAGCACCCCAAAATTGGTAAGAAACAAGTGTTGGATTTTATTCAGCAAAAATGATGCAGGGCAGTGTTATGATCTGAATTCCGCCATCATTACCCGATGCAGAGCCAATCAGCCAATACAAGCCATTTCAATAACTGTCCTTCCTGATATCACAAGGAGGATGACCACCCAGAATAATGAATAAACTGATTAACTAGTTGGCTTAAGTTGATCAGCCCCTTCCTGTCTCTTGGCACTCACCTCCCCATGTGATGTCAAGAAGGGACAGATTTTCAAATGGCTGGTAATGACTAAACTGGATGTGCACTTGGTGACATAATAGGGGAGCTTTAATTTATAAGTGTGTATAAATACAATGGATATGTTTGCATACAAAAAAAATGTATGATTTCATGACTGTGTTTTCATTATGTTATAATAATTGATCACAAAAATAATAGTACAGCTGAAATGGGAAGACTCTCTGTTTGCCTGTATGTATGTTTGTCTGGTGTGGGAGGAATCCAGTTTTGCTGTCCTAAAATTGGTGGACATCTCAGCTGACAGGTAATGACAGATGCTGAGGAGTGTATATCTACATGTATCTTCATCGTAGGATGCTTGCCCCGGACCTGAGGTCAGGACTCCGACAGGCGGACAGCAGGATTCCTCTCCCAGTGCATCCAATCAGATTGTGTCACGCCTGCCCATATCTCCTGCTCCGGTGGACAGGTTGATAAAGGTGAGGTTAGCGGTTCATGGTAAGAGTTTCAAGAATTCGGAAAATGGACAGTGAAATTTATCCAACTGAAGACTCCACTGCTAAATGTAATTGTCAAATTTTGAAAAATTCAAGTTCAGCATAAAAACATGTAGCATTTGTCTAACCAAGGCTATAAATGAAGACCCCAGTGCTGAAAGCACTTAAGGGCACAAAATGTCCATTTTTAAAAAATCAACTTGGGCAACTATAAAACATGTTTTCCCATCCTTTCCTCTCAGTATGTGAAAATGTGACTTAAGTACTTTCAGCACTAGGCTTTTCAATTTAATTTTCATGGCATGTATCCACTAATGCGCTGAAAACATTCTGTAGGAATTTTGGTCCAAACTGAGTTGATCACAGATTCTGAATTGATTGAATCATACATTTCCTGCAAATTTTTGGCCACTCATTTAAAATGCGATGTTCTTATTCCATTTTGCATTGAGACGTGGAGACTGCTGATCATTGGAGTCAACTGACATGTTTGTTAAACCAGCTTCACCTTCATCTGGGGTAGTTCATAGTAGTTTGTGGCAAACTCATGGAAATCCCAAATATAGTCTCGGGTTAAGGGCCTTAAGTTAATTAACTGTCACTATTAATCTGACTGCATTTTAGGATTTTACATTGCCATGTCTCCTCCTCCTGCATTTGAGAAAGGATTCATATTGCCCTACACTCTCTAAAAATACCACCTGTTTCACTTGAAGGCTGACAGGATGTCACCAAAATTTCTAAGCTGTCAAATCTATGAAAATGCACCACAGAGTATAACAATGGCAAGATCCAGGAAAATATATGCAAGTTGAGAAAAGTAGCCTATCTGCTTTGGCTACAAACTATTAAATAAAATATGCTTTGTTGCAGCTGCATTTGTATAATCATGCTGTTACGTCATGGTAAAACAGGTCATCAACAAGATTTTTACCTGAAGTCCTGATGCTGAATAGGGGTATCATCTTGTTGAATCTTATTGAAATTTGAATTTCAGAAAGAAAAAAATGGACTGAAATGCCCATAAAAAGGTGGAAAAGCTATTATATGTTACTGAACTGTATGGGTTGATGACTGTCCTATTCCTTTTGCATTGAGATGTTCTGGCAATCCACAAACTGCATTTAGCTGCCAGATCATACTTTCATTACTTCTTTTTTACTCACCTTTCTTCATCTTGCGATCAAGTTGCACAGTTTATTGCTGTCTGTTATGTATTTGAGACCATGTCAACTTATTTCGCAATTGATTGCCATAATTTTTCTGCTCCTGTGCAGATTCCTTTTCTTTTCCAAATAACTTCAACGTGTCAATTTTTTTAAGGCCACCTGTCTCAAATTTTGAGGTTACCCTGTGATATTTTGAGAATTTTTGCCATTGTCCTGCCACGATTTTAGCTGTTTATCACAGTGGTTACACATCTCTAAAATATGCAGTTCCTACTTGCTGTAAATAAAATCTCATTAGCTGTTGCAGACAGTGCTGATTTCATTTTTGTGCTGGCTACCTGGCTGCATATTGACTGCATGTGTATTATCACCATGAATGTGGATTATCCTGCTGTAAGTGTACATTTGAAAAAGGTTAGAAAGGTATGCACATGACCAGCACTCAAATGATGCTGAACTGATATTGAGTGGAATAATGTGTGGCAAGATAACATTTTTCCACCATTACACATCACTGTCTACACCATGGACACACGGCCACATTCTGACCCGACTATCTGGTCAATCTCAACAAAAATCACCTTATCAAACCAGACAATTTTTCTAGTTTTGGTGAACACCTGCTAAATTTAGCCTCTTCTTCCTGATCTTAATTGGCACAGCTGCTTATGTTTAGAAGGACATTTTCTGAAAGCTTAACCTCTTCTGTACCAGAGCTTTTCGTGAGATTTTGTAGGTTTCACAGATAAATTTGTAATCATTTCATTTCTGGTGATAAGTCCCATAAACTATGGGAAAGGGTATTGTTTGGGCTATCGATTGGTATTGGTTTCAAGTGTATATCTGTAAATTGGTGATCAATAACCAATATCAATTGATTGTGTGATTTTTTTTTTTTTTTTGTGATTTTCCCCCTGTAATTCAACAAATAAGGATATTATTTATCTAGTATTACTTTTTTTGTTTATTATAAATCACTAATCAATCACTGATCACTGATCATATGTGACCCCGGATCACAAAACCAGTCGTAAGTCGCACGAGCCCATTTTGCGCTACAGCCGTCTAATACATTTCACATTAAAATGATCGATTTTTCGATTTGTGCATTAAACGTTAGAAAAATAATTTAAGATACCATTCCAAGAGAGTATTTCGCAAAAATCCTACTATAGGTGCCTCCAAACTTGATTTTGGAGAAGTGGGTGGTGAAAATCTTTGTGTAATTAGCCCAAAAAACAATGAAAAATGCGCCGACAAAAATCGCTTCCAGCGCGGCGCCAGTTGGGGATTCCTCAACATCGTTGGTATCATTGCAATGCGAGGAATTCCCTCTATTTGATTATTTATCAGATGACTATGTAGGTTCAAAAACAGTTTTTTTTTTTTTTTTAAACCGGGACTATTACTTTTACTCTACTACATTTAAAAGATAAAAAGTATACTTTTACTTTGTTACTTTGACACTGGCCACTTCGTCACTCGTTTCAAATTAAACTATGAATGTAATTCATCATTTTAGGATTATCTGGATGCGGCGTGTTCGAGAAGAACAGCGGTGCTCGGCAGGCTATCTTAAGGGCTTTGTGCAGATGTATCCTCCAGCGGACATGGAGCTGCAAATTTGTGCACCCAGTTCCAATATTCTTCCACTAGATGGCACCCCCGGATCGGTTATTGAATATTCACAAGCAAGCCGAGTTCGCTCCAATCTGTTTTTCAGGAGTTGCCTGAATTAAACTCCTCAGCTAAGCCCTGATGTGCAAACTGCTCAATATCCTTGCCCATAGCATCTATCCAGCAGTTCAAAAAAAAAATCTCTCTTGCTACAGAAAAAATCGTTCTCCTCTATAAAAACCACATCAGCTACAGTGAGCCAATGATATCCTAATTAGTAGTTAAGAAAAATCAGTCTTCTGAAGCAAAAATTCGACATGGTATTGATACCATGTAATTCTGCTATCAATTATACTCAATTATAGTGTTTTTTAAACTGCCAGTAAACTCGAATAAGAAGAAGAAGCAGTATATAAAGGAGAGACTGCCTGTTTGTTTTTTGAATACTGCACCTTTCATTCACCTGAAAATTGATTAAAGAACACGAGGAAAGAACAATGCGTGGTTTCTTTGCTTCTTTCTATGCGTAGGCTACTATGAAAGATACTTTGGACTTGTACTTGCACTTTTTAAAGGTGATAGTATGCTTAATGAATGGTGCAAGTTTCATTTAATTCTCTCTATTACAATTATATGTTGCTTAGGAGTGAATATGACAATTTTTTAACTTAGTTTTCTCCATTTTCTGGAAATTTCGATTGCCCAAGTTTCCCATCTTCAAAATGCCATATCACGGTCAATTTTTACCCGATCTTGACAAACTATACATTGTTGAAAAGCATTTTTAGTACTTTTTCAGAATATGCATGAATCTCCATATGAAAAAGTTTACCCATATGACTGGTTTTGTGGTCTGGGGTCACATATTTCATATTCCTAACTGTCACTCAGCATCTGTGCAAGGGCTGCATCAACCCCAAACCTCGCCCTCGTGCTCTTTTGCTCAAAGAAAACCCAACAAAAGCAACAAACGTTTGCCCTATTCAGCACTGTTGTGTGCACAGAACAGATCACGTTACAGTTTTCATTTCTTGGTTCAGTGCCTAAGTTGCACCAGTGTCACCATCTTTACGCTAAATGAGGAACTGAACGTAAGCAGAACTTAGTCCGGCACCAGTATTCCAGTATACAATGAGCCCCATAGTACCTGAGTCCAATGGAAACTAATAGACGTTGCAACCAATTTTTTCGCCCTTGGGTATATAGGTGGTTTTTTTTTTTCCTGACCGATTTTGAAGGTCAGCGGTTGGAAAGAGGTTAATATTCTTGTTTTTGGAATCATTCTTTAATGTTATTTTGCGGGGTGTATGGAGGTGTTAGCATGTTGGAATATGGGGGCATCATGAGGGAACAGTGTTCATGCCATGTGGTGCTCTTGGTTTTGTGTAATGGTTGCAAATGGTTTATCCTTAATAAGTCTATGGAGAGCAATCATTGGAAGTTCATAGCATGATTGAGCTACCACATTGCTTATCGGTTGGATGCATACATTGTGCATTGAATGCCTCCTTTGGCTCCAAACATAAACCCATCCAGATGAATCAAAAAGAGAAATAACTCATCACTCCTTTGCTCAGGGCTCCCAGTTTTGTGTTCTTTAGGCCAAATTATGCATTTTTGTTTATTATTCCTGGTAAATGGTTTCTGAATGGTGGCCTTCCCATTATTATGAGATTTGTGGAGCCCACGACTTGCTGTTTTTGTCGAGACTGGTTCAGATTGATTCAATTGATTGAATTCTGTAGTGATTTTTTTTTTTTGAGCTGAAGTTCTGTGATGAATAACAACCACCAAGTGTCCATCTATTCTCATTGAATAGTGTGACTTGTGGTCACAGTTCTTTATTTTCTGCTGCTGTTTTTGGTGTTGGGCATATGTTGACAGAATTTTTGACTCCGATTCACTGTTGATGTAAAATAATTGTGCAGTTGCTGTGACAGACATACATGATTTCGGGAAGCGACTATTTTGCCCCTTCGGAACTTGGTATTATCATTTTGTTTTGGAGATACACCCAGTGATGTTGCTTATGCCTCTGTTCAGCAGGCACTTGCTGCACATTAGCATTAAAATGAATTGGAATATTTTATCTGTAGATGCTTTTGTTATTGTGGGTTAGATACTCAGTTGAAGCCATGTCTGTCAAAGAACACAAATAAGTTCAGAAATGGTCAATTTTGTAAAACAATTCTGTTTAGTATTGAGCAAAAAAAGAAAAAGAGAACACCAAATTGGCCATGATTGTAGCACTTTTGCATTGAACAGTCAAACCTCAGTTTTTTCCGGGATCAGAGCTCTAGTAAACTAACCCCGTCCGTCAAGACTTTGTGGTTGAAGCCATGAAAATGGTTGAAGAAAGTATGAGATGTATTCACTCATATTTGTGAGATAACAGTACTTAAAAGTGAAGAATGGGTGTATACAGTATGTATGTACCAAAAAATTACTTTTTTTCTCTTACAGGAAAGGGATCCTATTCGAGAGTCAGTGAATTTTCCAGCAAAAGAGAACAGGTACCATTAACTGAACTAACTGAACAAAAGAGAGTAAAAGGTGAAAACCTATCTGCTTATTTTTAAATAAGACGTGAAAACTTGCAGGCTAAATTGTAAATTTGTGTGCTGTGCAACTTCAGTTATTTTGGAACTAATGCAGTCTGTCATGCATAGGATTTGATTTTTCCCATTTATTTAACTTCCATATATTTAAATATGAGTTAAATCTGTGCAACAGTATGCACCAGAATCTGCGTGAATATGAGCGCAAACAGCCCATAGCAACTCTAATCATTCTTGGTCTAACAGCCTTCGGAATCAGGAAGCTTGAATGGGCGAACATGGATGTAAAAATAAAGGCAAATCTGAGAATTATTGAACTGTCCTATCAAAATGATTTCCGGAAAATTGTGATGCGTCAACACATCGTGCTGATCCACTTTTATTTTGAGAATGTAGACCATTGACCAAATTACAAACCGTACTCTGAACAAAAACAAATAAAGACTTTCATCGCAAAACGCAATGAACGCCCCTGACAAAATTTTTAAAGCACCGCTGCAAGAAAATCATCATTGGGGGGCCATTGGTGAGCCATGCCATGTTCAGTCCTTAGCAACAGCAATATATCCAAGTGTTTTGCACTTTGATCATAAGCTTTCATCCCAAAGCGCAATAAGCGCCAAGCCAGTTTTTCCACTTACTGCTATCCACGCAGCCAATCAGTGATGGAGAAGCCCACACTGCCAGCAGGCTCTAATTGTTTAGCGACTCCTGTTTCGGCCAAACAAAAATATGAGTGCAAATTCTATGCTGCAAGCTCTGCAGAAGAAAATGTTCCCTAATTTATTTGTCAAGCATGCGTTTACCATTAGTGGACATACAGTAATTTTCTCCCCGCTGACCAAATTTTTGGCCGCATTTAGCAGCAGTTTCACAAAAAGGACCAAGTACTACACAAGGAGGAGTATTACGAATTATAACAGAGACATGGAAACTTTTACGTCTATGATATTGACCGTTAATTCTTCTTAGATTTAAATTCATAATGGTATCGTGTTTAAATTATTTAGCAAGACATTTAAAGTTAAGAAAGCTCCTCTATGCTTACTTTTCCTATGACAAAAATTTGCTTTTTTCTAAAAATGCTTCAGATGGATATATTGAGTTTTGCTATTAAACTTTTCAAATGTTTTGAGAGGGATATTTAAAATTCAGTCAAGTCTTCTGATGGGAAAAAAGGACATTTAGGTCAAAGGATTATAAGGCTGATACCAGGACTACTGAAAAGAGGGATGGTCAGTTTTATGGACCTGCTTGTATTGTAAATAACCACATTTATATTCTTAAAAGCAGAGAATAAAAAAATGTGTCAGTGTGATTAAAAGGCAGACCTTGTGGTCACTAAGAGTTAGAGCACATCATCCCTGTTCAATCCATATGCTTTCATTGACAATAATTCCTGACACTTTACCACTAGCTATCAGCTGGCGATTTTCTCCCACTATTTATCCCCTCATTCCCCACCAGAGCTTCGGCAGAAGATTGGAACCAATGGCAGACTGAGTTCAGAAGTCAAATCCGAGCTCTACGTCACTGGCTGCAGGACATGGAGATGAGGCTGCCTTTTGTACAAACTGGGGTTAGTAGGTTACATTTCTTTAACTCTTATTTTGATTCAATACCTGAGAAATGTGACTGATGCTACTCAGTAGCATGTTCCTGGGCAAAGCAATTGAATGAGTCTACAGCAATGTGGTCGCATTGCTCCAACTTCAAACCCCAACTGATGCACAGGGAGTGTATAATTGGATAGACTGTCTCTGCTAAATGGCTTCTTTAAATATTTATCTGCCTTTTGACTCATGCATTAACATGTGCAGTCACCTGGATAAAAAAAATAATGACAAAGTTGGTGAATGAGTGCAAAAACATCAGAGAGGCACCATACTACTGATGTTCTTAATGCAGTGTCGGATGGTGATTTAAAAAACAATCTCAAAGAATTCATTTTTGGGAGTGATACTCGCAATAGTCTATGGCGATCTTCATTCAGATTAAAAATAGCATTTTGATTCTTTGACGTTATCATATCAATTTTATGGCCGTTATGTTTCAGCCATCAATTTTTACATGTACTTGTTTGTTTGGCATCAAAAATGTTCAACATTTTTCACAATATTTTTCAATTGCAGTGATCGGTTTAGTGTCATATCTGAATGTGGTTTTGTGAAGGTCACTCGATCTGCTGCGTTTTAAATTAACCCTTTGGCAAAATGCCCGCAGATGGACCCACCGGCACCACCAAGATCACGCATCTAATACATAAAGTTATACCAAATGCGTAAGACACAGGCCTCCCTACCCAAGCCTCATTTACACCTAGACTGGCGTATTTACCTATAACATATATCTGAAAATATTTTATCACCTCGAAGGTATGCCAACACACCTGTGGAAATTCTGTGCAGATAATGGCAAAATAAACAACCAACATTCTTGTGTTGTCATTCAACTGATAAAATCTTGTATATCATTTAAAGAATCTTATCATTAGTTAGAGATGCCTCTTCAAAATTCTGCATTCATTTACTATCTCACCTTAAAAAACCTGCTGCTAGATAGCGGAGATAAGATTCTAAATCCATATTGTAAATCCATCCACCTCTTCATCTTAAAGGAATAATTTCAACCAAAAATTAAAATTCTGTCATTATCTACTCACCTCCATGCCAGTTGAAACACAGGTGAAGTTTGTTAATCTTTTGGATAAATTTTAAGTAAACCAGCAAAACTCCATGGCAGCCTTCTCCAAAATAAGTTGTACCTGAAGTCAATGGAGACTCGGTCATCTGTGTTTTCTGGAGTCAAAAAGCCAAAAATGGCCATGAAACACCTCCATACAGTTCTTGCCAAAAGACATTGTAACTGGACAAGACCAGAATTATTCATCAAATCACTTCATTTGCTTTTTTAAATTTATTTATTTATTTTTTAATCTCATCTGTTATATTCCCAATTGGGTGCACTCACCCTTGGAACAATACTTATATTTAGCTTCAAGAATATTTATTAGTTCTGTATATCATCCTTAGATGCACAGTGTAGAAACACTGGTGGTCTAGGAGCTTATGATCCTGAAAATGTGTTGTTTTCATTTCTGACCTTTTCTGAATCTCAGCATTTCATTGCAAAATAAAGATGAATGTTTAATGTTCAGTTTTCATGAATATTCTTTGTTGGCCTACTTGCAGCAAATTTTGGTCGAAAAATTATTGAAATTCACTATGCCCTCTCTACAGTCTTTATTATACCCTCAGAAGAGTGTGTAACATGGACCTTGTGAGCCTTTACTGTAAATTAAGCTCAAATCAATGTAATTATTCTTGAAGTTGTGGGGGAGTGACACCAGTGTCAGGGTCAAATAGAATAGAGCTAATTTTGTTTTAACTGGCTTGCTTTTTGTGTGTCAATTAGCAACAAAATTACATAGATAGTCACCATTGAGAATGGTCATATGAAGTTCAATTCGGAATGGATGTATGAAATGTCATGATAAAATGTGTGCTGTGTTACAGGAAATGAGCTTGATTTTAACAGTAATCTTGTTCACTGGGGTGGGCCTTCTTTAACCGTGATTATTTTGGCTGGCAATATCTAAAAGCTGAACGGGGCCTCAAGACAAAGACAGTGGTTTCAGATCATCCACCTTTGTATAACCTTGATCCTTTGGGCTCAAAGGTAAACACCCATATCCATTCCCTTAGGGACCAGAGCTACTTTCTCAGCAGTTAGTCTGCTGAGCCCATTGGAGCTATGAAGGAGGGAGAGAGAGAGAGGTAGCGAGAGGAAGAGAGGGGGAGAGAGACTACTGAAACAAGGGGTGGCCTCTTTTGTACTACGAGCAAGCCAGGGTGGCAGTAGAGGGCCTCAGCACACATGAGAGAGCATTCTAAAAAGAAATTAGGCTGTGATTGGTGGGTGAAAGAGGATGAAAATGTACAAATTGACAGATGGATTGCTGTGATCTGAGAGATGAGGTTTTGATGGTCACTATCAGTGCATGAGGGGAGAAAAAAATATTTGATAGTCTGTTGCTACAACCCCAACTTGGGAAGAGTTTGGACGGTATGGAAAATGCACAGGAAGACAGGAGAGCAGTGATTTTTTTTTACTTGTATTTCATCGCAGACAGTATGAAGACAACATATTAAATCTATTTAAATTTTTTTTTTTTTTTTGGGTGAATACACATCAATTACTGCCAGAAAGGCCGGAAGCACATTCCAAAAAACAGTTGAGACAGGGGCAAATGAGGACTAGTAATGAGGTAAAAAAAAAAAAAGACAAATTATGTGATTTCAAGTGGCTAATGTCAGCAGCTGATTGTAAACTTCAAAAGCAGCATCAAGGAAAGGCCTAGCTCCTTAAGAAGGAATATGGGTTGAGAATCGCCAATTTTCCCACAAAGAGAGAATCATTAATAGGTTTAAAAACAATGTTCCTCAGACAAAGATAGGAAACGTTAATGCCATAAATCAAAATAGTTTAATCTAATTTGATTGACGTGTGTTTCATGAAGACTGAACGTTAAGCTAATAAAGAAAATTTGTTTTGTGTCTGCTATTTGTTGATTTGCTATGAAGTAAAAAAGCTGGATGAACATCCTCTTTGTGTGGTGATTCCATAATTTTCTTACAAGGGTTCTACTTACCTTCCGATATCCATTCATGCATGTGACTATGTATTCCTCCTGAAGCCCTGTATAAAGAGGTGAACTCTCTGCCCTCCTGCCTGCTTCTTGTGGAGGCCCTGTACGGTGGATTTTAGCCTGCCTCTGAACTCCCAAAATAGACTTTATTGTGAACACAATTCACTATCAGCTGTTTATTCACGTCACATTGACTTATCCCCGCAGTATCAGCAAAGATTTGTTACCGTAGTGTAAAATCATGTGTTGGTTGTATAGCGGAGCATTTGTTGTATTGGTGGATACAATTCTTCACAGATTGTCAAAATGCTGATCTGTTCAGCTGTTGGGTGACAGAACACTCACAGGAAAGCAAACCCCTCAGGTCTTTAGTGAGAGCTTTTTTTTTTTACCACAGAGCTATAGGTCATTTGAAGTCATTGAACCTCACTGTTAATGCAAAAAAGGCAGATTTCGTCAGTGTTTCAATCCTGATGTTTCAGTATTTATAATTTAGTTCAGTTTTATCTTAGAATTACCAAAAATATTGTGTAACACCTAAGAGGCTGTCCTTATGTTAGCAGTTCACTTCAGAAGAACGCTATCTTTCACTCATGTCATTCATAGCACTGGAGGCAGATCAATTTGGACTTCGTTTTCAGAAGCTGCCAGTGCAGCGCTGTTCATTTATTACACAGAGAGAACCATCAGCATTGCATTTGCAGTTTGCTCTGGGTATGCTTTGGAAACCTTTTCTTCTTCTGAAGTAGTTTTCAGTGTATCTGTTATAGGCCTGTTATAATGCATTCAAAATGAATTCTAGCAATAACCAACATTTTATGTTGGGTCATTTTTGTTTTTGAGAATATATGACGGGAAGCATTTTATTAGCACTTTATATTCGTTGTACTATCCCATAATAAAATGGCAGGTTACATAACAGGGTAACTGGTTATTTACTTCAGAAAAGCTATGTTGTTTTAACAACATCCCAACTCCTGTTGTTTTTATTGGGTTTCAACTTTTTCATATTTCATTTAAAAAACTATTCATTGAAGTGGAGTAGAAAAGCTATTTGAGTGTGATTTATGCACAGCCTTGCATGTCAAGTTCACTAAGCACCTCGTACCCCTTCTCAGATGGTCCTGAGTCTATGTATTCATCATTACATGTATCATTGCACTTGTACCTTGCAGTATCATATCAGCTTACATTGCTTCCTTCACTGTTACTGTCTCCCAGTATACCTCAAAGGTGAAATGTATCACAGTAAGACTAGCCATTTTATGCATTTTTATATTTGACCCTTTTTCATGATTGGTGCTGCACAACGGTTGTTTATTCATGTTGGCTGACTTCATTTCCTAGCAAACATTAGCTAGAGAAATCAGCAAAGTCTCAAGCTTTGTAGCTTTGTGGGAGACAAGACACTATCTTCGGAATGCACATAGCATCACTTTTTTGGATTTTCGCTGAAATCCAGCTCAATATCTTCACATATAAATCAGTCCACCGGCTGTTGTTTGCGACATAGAAAGTTGGAAAAGGTCTCATTTGTTTTTCTCATTTTTTTAAAGTTGCAATACAGTCCATTCAAACATTGGAAATTGAAAGCGAGTAACACATAAAAAGTTGCACGAAGCTCCTTGCATTAAGGTTGAAAAGTTTGTCCTAAACAGTTAACCATTCTGTTGGCAGGTTAAAGAAAATGCGGACTAAGACTTCTACTAGAGCAGGTTGCAGAGAGGAAAACAATTTCTGTGATTGAATAATTTAGCTAATCTAGGGCTATAGAGGACTCTCACGAAATAAATTATATGGGTTAGTTTAGCTTCATACTAGAATATAATATATCTAATACCTCCATCAATGAGGTTGACTTTACATTTGGACGGAGTATAACTGTAATTTGTACACACTTATGAAACTACTTTGTAAGCCTGTGTAAATATCAAAATCAACATTAACAAGTTCCATTGTTTTGAATGAAATCTATTACAGTACAGCATATTCCTCAAAAGTGCAATATTTTGAGATGGTCTTATTGTTGAAAGATTCAATCTAATACATGACTGGCAATCTAAAAAAAAAAAAAACAAAAAAAAAAACTTATTTTTGTAGACTTGAAAACTGCATTCTAAATGGGGAAAATACGAATTTAGTAATAGTGATTGTAGAAAGGTATTTTTTTTAGAACCTGTCATAGGTCTTTCACTGCATAAATGTGTGGGTTAGTGGTGGGAGAGGCACTGTTAATATATGCTATCCTAGCTCCGTAAACACAGCCATGGTGTTTGTTTCTTTGCCTGCATGAGTATGTGTCTGTGAATGGAGGGCTCTTTTCAACCCTCTCTGCTGTTATCACCCTATATTAGCCTACGAGGCTTTGTCATGCTAATGGGTGCGGCCTGCTCAACCTCTGCTTACAGCCCGGGGAGGGCTTGTTAGTTAGCTGTGTGAATTCAATGTGACGGCCCCTTGTGTGTTGACAATGGGAAGGCTCACACCTAGCCTTGTCAAATCAGAATGTGTGTGACAAGAGCATACCTGTTACATGTGACCCTCTCTGAAATTTGGGCCTTAAAATCTTCAGCTTCACATATTAAAATCTGTCCCACTGATCTGACTGGACGCTTAGGACAAAAGTGATGGGAAACCGTTTGCAATCAGGAACAGCAGGGTAAATAGTGTGCTTGTTCTCTTTGACTATTGTGCTCCTCTGGGGACTCTGTCAGTCTGTTTCCTAAATAAACCGGAACGTACAGTCTGTTGAGGTGCTGAATGAACGCATTGCACTTTGCACTGATTTAGGAGGGCAAACATTGTGCTCTTTTCTTCTGTCATTCACTAGTGGGTATAGGAAGTTGGACGATGCGGGGTGGGGGTGGGATTTGCCGACATCTGTAGGAAGCCCCGAGGTTCCATGTCAGCATGGACAATGGGTTTTAGAAATGAGAGAGTGCGGTGATTTATTTTGGTTCTTCCTTTATTCAAGAATCACCACACCTTGAAAAATATCTTTAAAGAAAAGAAAAAACTAAAGGGAAATTGAGTGAGAGAAATTGGAATCATCATTGATTTTTAAGCCTCAGAGATAAGTGCCTTAGTACAACTGCATTTTACACGACGGTTAACATTTTTTTTCTAGTATTCCTCTGCATACAAGACAAAAGACTGAAGTTTATTGGTTAGAATACAGTAAGCTTGGGTTTTCTA
This sequence comes from Gymnothorax javanicus, assembly GCA_029692085.1. NCBI lineage: Eukaryota > Metazoa > Chordata > Actinopteri > Anguilliformes > Muraenidae > Gymnothorax > Gymnothorax javanicus. Next base: position 178,968,852 of record CM056193.1, on the reverse strand, counting down.
AACATCTTTCTGTTTTATTTGTATTCTCATAACATTAGGCAGCGCAAGGAACCATCAACCTCACCTGTGGAGTCATTTATCCAGACGCAACATGCGTTCGTGGCTTCGCTGATTTTGCGCATATTGTTTATTGTGACTTGAGTTCCTGTTAACAGTCTGACCTGAGCTTAACAGCAGACCATCATTCTCTCCTTTGAAATATCAGCTGTTGGTTTGGATGGATGGAATGATCAGAGGTGCACGTTTTGTCCTTTGTGACCCAGGATTCGTGGCTGCCGGGGGACCTCCCCTGTTTGAGCCCCTGCTTTTCATTGCCTGCACCAGGCCCACTACAGCAGCCCCGACAATGACAGTAACTGTCTGTGGTGAGGAATGGGCGTTTCAGTGCTACTCATCAAAGGGACCCTGTATGCCTGTTTTTTTTTTTTTTCCCTGCCATATTTCTCTTGTCTAGTACAGAATTATTGGCACCCTTGCTAAACCTTAAGGGGAAAAGGCTCCATATAGAAAATGACACTACATCTCTGTTGAATTTCAAGATAGTTTCATGCTTCAGTGTTTTCCACTAAGGTCTGAGAGGGAATATATTTTGAAATAAAGCTATATAGTTTTCTCAGATTTATGATCTTATCAAATGGATTGTTAACTGTTCTTTTTTTTTTTTTTTTTTTGCATTTCTTTCTTCGTTTTCATCAAGGGTGCCAATAATTCAGTACCCCACTGTAATTTAGTTGGAGAGCCCACAGACAGAGTAACCCTAATTACCATATGCTGGAAAAGCTATTGAGGTCTTATTTGATTTAGGGGCTGGGGGTTGTGTGTCTGGGGAGGGCTGGGTGGATGGGAGGGAAACATGGGAAGGATTAATTCACTTTACTCGGCTTTCAAGTCCTCCGGCTCATGGGACTTCGATCAAATTTTTGTCCTCAATCCACTTACCCTCCCCACCCGCCAGTTTGTAACCCACCTGAAGCCCATGTATTCAATATGCATAATCTGGAGATACAAAACCAGTCAGGTCCAGAATATGTTTGTGAACGATGTATGCATAATCCAATAGCATTATTTTTTTATATCATTATCATGTTAAATTTTCTCAACAAGTGTGTACAGTTTAGTCCCACACTTATTTAACATATTATACTTGCCATATAATTGTTTCTTTACCAAAATGAACAAATTCTGTATACCATATTGTAAAATATAGTGTAAAATATAGTCTAAGACTATGTACTATTTCCAGTTTTTTTAATGTAGTTTATTCATAATTGAACTTTGTATACATGTAAGGTAATGGTCACAGTGACATTAATGTGTTAGCCTGCACCTTAGGTCCAGGAAGTAATGCAGATTTTTCTCGTAAATCCGTTAGCCAGTGCAGTCCATTAAGGGTGCAGGGCAGTTAACATCCTCTTTTCGCCATGTGCCAGCACCCATGTTGTGGCGGTTTCTCTGAGGACCATGTCAAAATGGCACTTTGTCCAGCAGCAGAATGAGAGAGGAGGGGCTGGGGATGATGCAGATTTGTCTGAATGGGGCAGAGTGCGGTGAAAAGCTGGGGGTATGTGTCATTTTTTTGTCCCCTGGCGTCCTGAAAGCTGTTGTTTGGCAGGACTTAGCTTGATCTCTGCCAGATCTGTAGGACGGGAGTCCATTTGAATCCTATAAAGACAGTGGCTTTCACGAATGGGGAAACGTAGATCTGATTTTGGATGATGGTAGGTGTTCCTGGCAATGTAGCAGATTAAATTTAATTGACACCATTGATGTTGAGTGGAATTTAAATAATCATTCAATGAAACTTTCATGCGTACAATGGAAGAGAAGAAAACAATACATTCCTCTACATAATATAATGTAATATGATATGATATGATACGATATAATATAATAGCTAATCAAAGGCGTAATAAAAACCGATAATCGGTACGTTAGTCCTTTCTTTCCAAAGTTTTCTTGAGACCGTAATCTCAGATTTTCTAAGATCACTGTTTACAAACATGATTACTTTAAACTTAGCCCAGAAGTTAAAAGAAAGCAAAAATTTTTTTTATTTTTTCTTTCATTACCTTTAACTTCAGGGTTAAGTATAAAATGTATAGCATGGTAATGTCCTTTCAATCAAAAAAAACTACTTTCCCTCAAAAATTTCCTCATGTTACTTAAAATTTCCAAAGAATTTTGGTTTATGCCCCAAATTCATACATTTCTGTTAAACTAATCCTAAGACATCACATTTTGTAAATATCTGGTGGTAATGATTACATCATTTGTCGTAATTCGGCCCGAAATGTGAGTTGTAATAAGAAAAGAAAACTCTTAAGTTCCACTCCTAAGAATTTTTTCACTGTAAATCTACCTACAAGCGTAAATCAAAAAAATTTGGAATTTTATGTTAAATAAAAATTTAAACTAAAAACAGCGATTTGTAAATTGTCTTTGACCTGTTTCACATTGAAAACAATACAAAAGCACATATTTGATATTTCACCACATAACTTTTATTGATTTTTTTAAACACGTTGCAATTTGGATTCTGGCAGCATTTCAAAAAAAAAAAAAAGTTGGAATAGTGAAGTGCTTTTCAATCTGTAATGTTGCACATCATGTGATTAATTGTGTCAGGTAGAATTTTGTCCTATTCTATCCTGCAAACAAGCTTTAAGGTATACGACAGTACAGAGTCTTCGTTGTTGCATTTTGCATTTTAAAACTTGGCAAACTTTCTCTATTGGGGACAAGTTTGGACTGGAGGCAGACCAGTCCAGCTCCCTTTGCAGCCGTGCTTTTGTAATGCATGTAGAATGCACTTGTTGCATTGTCTTATTGAAATATGCATGGGTGTCCAGTGAAAAGATGTCATCTTCAAGGCAGCATATGTTGCTCCTAAACTCAGTATAATTTTTAGCATTGATGGTGCCTTCACAGAAGCGCAAGCTATTCTTGCCAAGGGCAATGACACAATCCCATACCCATGACCATGGGTTTTGGATTTTCCCATACATGACATACTACAGCTTTTGGTAGCAGTCTGAATAGTCCTTTTCTTTGGTCTAGAGAACATGGTGTCTATTTCTTCCTGACATATTAATACAAATGACCACAAAACATGCTTGCAATTTTGAGGGTCCATAGCTGATTCCTTCGAGTCCAGAGAAGTTCACTACGCTGCTGGGCACTGTTTAAATAACGATTTTTTTCTTTTTTTTGCACTGTAAGATTTTAACTGCCATCTGTGGATGTGACTACATATTGTAGGACTTGACAAAGGTTTGACAAAGTATTCCCGAGCTCATATAGGTATATCACTTATAGATAAAATATAGGTCTTGATGCAGTGCTTTGATCAGGGATCACAAGTATTCAACTTAGGTTTCTGCCCTTGCCCTTTAAACACAGAAATTTCTCTAGATTCCTTGAATCTTTTAACCATGTTATGCACCATAGAGGGTAAATTATACAAATCCCTTCCCTTTTTTTTTGAGGAACATGCCTTTCAATGATTTTCTCAGGCATTTGTGAACAAATTAGCTATCCTCAGTCCATCTTTGCTCCTGAAGGACTGGATTATACTTTTCCTGAATGTTGCTTTTGAACCAACTCATGATTACAATCACCTGCTGACATCAACTGTTTAAGTTCACATCATTATTCAAATTTCCTACCTCATTACGAGTCCTAAATTGCCCGTGTCCCAACTTTTTTTTCTTTTTTTCCTTTTTATCTCCCCGGCATATAATGTGGGGGGATATAGTCATGGGTGTGGTTGTCCGTCCGTCCGTCCGTCCGTCTGTCTGTGACCATTTCGTTTCCGGAGTATAACTTCAAAACCGTCCGCTATTTTCCCATAAAACTTGGTGTACACATTCATCATGACCTGACGTGGTGCCTTTTGCTAATCCAAAGTTAATGATGTGGGGCCGGGGGGAACGCCATCTCCTGACGGATCTTGTTTTATGTTGCTGGGCTGAATGGCAGGAATAGATGATACTTAGAAATAAAATCAAGTTGACCCAACAAAACATTAAACATCTTCTTACTGTCTGCAATAAAGTGCAAGTCAAATTAAATTTTGAAATTACTGCTTTCTGTTTTTATGTACATTTTCCAAACTGTTCCAACATTTTTTTTTTAAGTTAGGGATGTATCAGGCTCCATTCATCACAGATTTCAAATTTCAAGGATTTCAAATTGTGAAAGGGTTCCACATTGTTTGATTAAAAATAAAAAATTTTGCTTACTGTTGTATCTTTATTGAACCAGTAACAGTCAGGTCCATACAACTTTAGACAGTGACACAATTTTCATAATTTTGGGTCTATACACGGCCGCGATGATTTGAAATAAAACAATTTAAAAAATGCTCAATGCGTACTTTCGACTTAAATTTGAGGGTTTTTTCAAAAGTATTGCATGAACTGTTTAAAAATCACAACCATTTTAATACATAGCCCCCCATTTTTGGGGACTCAAAATTAATCGTACCAGCTAGCATGACCACAAATACTAACCTTTATTCCCTTGTTTCACATCATTAGCAGTGAATGACTGCCTGAAGTCTGGAATCTATAGACATTATTAAACACTCGGTTGTTCCCTGGTGATGCTCTGCCAGGCCACTGCAGCTGTCTTCAGACCCTGCTTTATCTCAAGGTGCTTGGCCTTTATTTTACTTCCTCAGGGAACAATTTTCTGGGGGGGGGCTCTGTCGTCATAATGTCTGCCCATCCATGTTTCTGTGCGTGTACTGTAAGTATCTGTAACAAACTTACGGCATGCACGGTGCACTACCTGTTTGCACCACAAACTTGTGCCGAGGGGCTCTTGAGTACTGTAGCACATTATCTTTGTCTTCAGTGAGAGAACTGTATTCTCAATTGGATTAAAGTCATGGAACTGACTTGTTTTTTGTGGAGCATTCAACTTTTTGCTGTTTACAAGATGGGGGTTGCTCATGCATTTTGCGTCAGGTCCTCATTCATCCTGCGCATTGTGAAGCACTGCCCAATGAGTATGGAAGCATTTAGCTGAACCTGAGCGGAGTTAATTGCACTGTACAACTTAGATTTCAACTTGCTCCTTTTGCCAATAATCACTGCATCAAAAAATACAACGGCGGCCAAGTGCACTGGCAGCCAAGTCATAGCACCTCTACCGAGCCCCACTGATGAAGTGTTTCGGATCATTAGCAATTGCTTCTCCATTTTACTTTCTCCATACTCTTTCCCTCCCTTTACTTAAAGGAGCTGTATTATGATTACTGTGCATGCTCAGAATTTACATCCCAATAAAGTGAATATGCTTGACTGCAAGTCAATCTGATTCCATCCTTGCCAATCCGTCTTTGTTTTGCACTATATTTATGTATTTTAGTTACTAAGGCATTATGCTTTTTATATTAAAGGCCCAATATGTAATTCTCTGCCGCTAGAGGGCGCTTAACCAAACAATAACAAGAGGCCGAGTTTGATGACGCAATTGGATCACGTGGAATCATGGGAGTTGTTGTCTTCATCAATTTACACGCACCGCTGACAGCTAAATTCTCTGACGTGACTCAAACAGGAGCAGCGAAACCATGTACATGGACGAGGTAAGGTTATATTTCTTTACTTTTATATAACTTCATCTTATTTCATTCAAATAAGGGATAATGATAAGTCAGCCGTTTACAGCGCTTATGATGTGCTGCAGGTCAGAGGCTGAGATAAGGGGGTGGGGCCGGCTCATGTTGCCCATCTTTTTAGAGAATAATAACAGATGTGAACACTCTGTTGCTGAATGCAAATGCTAAAGGTAACAGATATCTAGGAAATGCCACTGTCAGCTGGCAATGTATGCTTTCAGTTGCTCCTGCTGCTATTGCTATAGCTTCCTTAGCAACGATGTGCTCAACAGACCTGCTGGCCAGCGGTTATCTGTCGAGACACGCTGATAGACCAAACTGAATCGAGTATTCAAGGGAGCCGTGTTCTAACTGCAAGTAATGTAGCTAACGTAGCACTGACTTCTCATAACGCACAAACGATGTGCCGTACACATCAGTTTTCTGTTTGTCATGCGGCATCTCAAGGAAAATGTTTTGAAGTGGAGTAATGTTACGTTTATGTTACCATCTTGGCTTGAAACTCTTTGGCAACGGCGAAGCATGCGTGCGTGGAGGGTGATTTTCTCGGTCTCGTGCACTCTTTGTGTTGGGAGTGACGTCAAATATGCGACGAAAAGAAACGGCCCGTGTCCCTACATTGATAATACAGATATCTCTGTCTTTGATAATCATTGAATACATCAAGGATAATGTAAGTACGCAACACCAAAACATATATATGGGTCATTCCATGAAATAGGAGCCAAAGACCCTGCATTTTTTACAGGACTATATGATTCACAATATTGGATGCCACCTATAGAAAATTCCATGCATGAAGGCCAGAGTACATGAAAAAGCTAACACAGGCAATATAATTGGTCTTCTGAAAAAGATAAATAAAAAACTGCATGTCTTCGAAAAACTTGTGGATAAAAAGTGTCCAAATTTGTGACATTCATTGCCTTCAGACTTTGAATGTAAAATTCTCAGAATTTTTAAATAAAAGTCTGGCTGAAATGGTTTTTGTTTTAACATCAATTCCAAGCGATTAACCCACAATGGTAATTAACTGGAAAATCTGGATGTATAACACTGCAATTAGCGCTTAAAATATTGTTGTGAACGTAACTCATGGTGTCCTGAAAAGTTATGTTGAAACAGTGCTGAGAAAATCCAGGAAACAGAGTATATTATCTAGATTTTTGTGCCAACGTGTAGAGATTAATCTGTTTCATAACCGTCCAAAATATTATCTCAGAAAACATAGGGGTTTTTATAAAATTCTTCTTTTTGTGGAGCAAAATTTTTCGCGTCATATATTTCCAAGTTACGTTCAACACGAGCGGGGCTCGCTGCCCGATCTCCCGTATCCCATTGGGGTCTCACAATGGTCACAGATATGGATTTCCTTTCGAACCTCCTACTTCTCATCCGGGAACCAGTCTATCGTCTTCATGAAGGAAGCTGAGCAGGTTAGTGTTTTTGTGTCCCAGAAAGTTACGTTCAAATGGAGTGACATTCAATCACTAAAATCTTTTGGTAAATCACCGATTTTCAACACAGGTATGTTTTCTATTGGGATTCATAATTTGGCCTGCCGTTTCATGTGTTTGAAGGAGTGGTGCGTCATTTTTGGTTCCGGAAGCTTCGGCCTTCGCGATTTGTTTAGAATTTGGACACGGAAGTGGTTTTGTGTCTTCGTTATGTTCGGCAAAGCCATTGCTGAAACAACAGCTTTCAGTTGTTTTTACCAAATTATTGTTGATTGTTTACTAGGGCTGGGACTTTAACTCATTAATTTGGATTAATTAATTACAGGAAAAATAACACGCAAACAAAAATGCACTTAATCTCACCTTCATCAGTTCCCTCATTTCTGGCACACCGGTAACACTGATGCACACATTTTAGCCCGGTAGGTGGCAGTAATGCACCTTAAGTCTTAAAATGTTGAATAAAAAGACACTTGGGAGTTTGCACTAATCAGTGAATATAGTATACAGATGAAAAATACGCTGATAAATATAGATGAAAAATAAACATTTTTGTTGTTTAAGATCACATATATGTCTATTCATTGATTCAGTCGTCAACCAAAATTTATTTGAATTGGAAAAACTTTGCTTATTGTGTCAAAAATTGGTATTTGATAAAAATGCGATTAATCTAGATTAATTAATTGCAAAGCCTCTAATTAATTAGATTGATTTTTTAATCGCGCCCCACCACTATTGTTTACATGTCTACCGGCACCTGTCATCCATATATTTTCTCAATGAAACCGCCACTCGGCAGTTAGGTGTATTTTTGTGGGGGTTGTGGCAAACCTAACTGGGACATGGCCAGTCACTGCTGTTATTGTGTCCATGTTGCGTTCAACGCACTTTGGCGAAAAGAAGGATAAATTTTTCAAAATAAAAAGAATTTTGGTGGAAGTTGTTTGGCTAAATTGCCTGTTTCACATTTACTATTTTTTTTATAAATGTTGCACAGCAAATGAGGGTTGCTTTTTGTGAAGTTCCTGTATTTCAGCCCAGAATTGTGTTGAATGTTTAACTGCATGCTCCTGCTGAGGAATTGAAATCAACAAATTCATCCTGTTGACCATTAGCTGTACCATTGTAAATTGAACAATTAGTGGTTTCCAATATCAGAAAGGGCGAAGGGTGAAAACAGGAGATGCATTTGCTAAGTTGAGCATTTTTCGTGTCCATGTTACATTCGCAACATTTGTCATGTGGTACAATCCAGATGACAAATTTTGCATTTAGCAACTAGTCTACTCTAAAATATTTCAGAGCTGATGTGTACTTACATGGGCTGCCTTATCATTTATATTTCATCCAGAATATTGCATTTGTTCTGTCCTCAGATGAACATGACCAATGAGCGACTTTTCAAAGCCCTGCCAAACATGTTCAGACCTTATTAGAGCACAACTGGGCATTGCCAAACTGCTGATTTGTTGTAAGTTTGTTCTCTGTTATACTAATTGAACAAGTTGAAACTTTGTTATATATTGAAATAAAATTTTTATTGCATACTTTTGTGTTAGTTTCGTGTCCTTGTTACATCGGCAACGCTGAACGTTCAACACCTTGCCTCTTACATCCCATAGTAGATCTTGCCATTTAACTTGTGTCACATTTTGACTCATGGGAATGCCAACAAAAGTGAACCAGTACTTCTTGCAAAATCTTTGTTTCAGATTTGAACAGTCATGTCATACTTTGGCTCTCTTTTTTCACGGAATGACCCATAACATATCTATATATTTTATAGATCTTTGAATTGGGAAATTTTACATATTGGGCCTTTAAGGAGTTTTATATGGACATTCAAGTATTCAAAGTGCTATTTTCACACTGTAGCCAAAGGACGTGAACAATGCAAGCTTGTTTGCCAACCTCAAATAGACATCATAGAAGAAGGAGATCTCTTCTTCATGGATATCCGCATAAATTGCTCCATTGCATAGCTACAATAGTTACGTAGCTAAAGTTTTCTAGCAATTTGGATTGGCATCTGATGAAGTTTTAAATGAAGTATGTAGCTAGCTAAGTAAATACTTAAACAACAAAATTTACATGTGAAATAGAAAGATTTTGTGGATATCTGTGTAGCTAGCAATGTAGCATAGCCTCATTAGCCATGTAGGGAACGTTAGCTAGTAATTTGGCTAATTGTCTGATGATAATATTTAAATGAAGCGAGTTAAGTAGCTACTTGGCTGACAAAATTTGTGGTGAAATGAAAGGTTATTGTGGACATCTGCATTTGTCTTCTACTTTAACATAATATTTGGAAGCAGCTTCCAAATCATTCACCACATAAACTGCATGCTTCCGGTTCGCTAGATCTGCCTGTCATTTTAACATGAAAATGCCCATAAGTGGCCAACGGTCAAGTTTTCAAAGTTCTTAGCATGCACAATAATCGTGACACAGCTCCTTTAAGCATGAAGTGTGTCATTGATCCACTGGATGTTGTTTCAGACTTGCTCAGGCTTTTTTAGATGTTTAATGGTGAACTCAAATGTGCTTTTCTTGTTTTTGCTGACTAATAATGTTTACCAGTGTTTATTTGGTGCTTATTTCTTGGGTATACCTTTTATTTTATTATTTGTTTTACTTTATCATTGGCTTTGACAGAGATACAGTTACCTCCTGGACGATGTTCTTGATCTGGCTAGCTAGAGGGGTTCTTCTTCCCCAAGGAAGTAATTCTGCTGTCATCCACTGCATTTGTTGTCTATGGTCTTCCAGGCCTTTTTGTGTTCCTGAGCACACCAGTGTGTTCTGGCTTTTAAAGACTCTCAAAATATGTAGTTAATTTTGCTACACCCATTGTGTTTGCGGTTGATATATAGATTTACATTGAATTTTCTGTTAAATGGTGGCTGACATAACTAACAGTGACACCTTTTTTTGACTTCAAATTGAAGTCAAAATTAACAGCAACATACTTCAATAGCAAATTCTATATGTGAAATCAACTTTAGACCTCGGATCTGCTCACTAGTCAGTTCCCACACTGATCCCTTGTTTATGAAATAAATACCTACAAAGTAAAACTATAAGTCTGCTCAGTGAGTTCATATTCATTATTGTATCACATATAGTTTTATTTCATCTCTAATAATCTATGTTTGGCAGCTAAAATAACAATAACTTTGTTAATGTCCAAATATTTATGTACCTGGCTGTTGTTCATGCATTTCCCATTTGCATTAATGACTTGGGATAAGAAGTTTATAGAGAGTTCTTGTGCTTCCACAGACAATCAGGTGTACTGTAGGAGCATCAGGTGGGCCAACATGCCTAAGATAGACAGCTACCTGGGTATATGACCCCTGAATATGGTTATTAACACTCCTGCTCTTTTCATTTCTAAAAGCATGAGGTTTCTTGACAAATATGTTCAGCTGCGCGCTGTTTGTACATTTAATTTTGGGACAAAATGGGTCCTTACAACCAAAATGATCTTTTAATTTTAAGTTATTTGCCCTTCTGGCAATTTCCTTGAATGGTTGAGCACAGGAAATTACTGAAATTACTGCAGCTCCGGATAAGATAAGATGTACTTTATTGAATTTCATAGGGCAATTTATCCTCCGCATTTGACCCATCCTAGTTACTTAGGTGCAGAGCGCAACCACAGTGCAGTGCTCGTGGCCAAACTCTTGTTCTAAATGGTAGTAGTGCTCCTGTTGTGCACATTTTTTGGAGAGGGAGAAACTGGAGTACCTGGAGGGAACCCATAGTAATAGAAGTAGAACATGAAAAATCCACACTGAGAGGGCCTAGCCAATTAGGACTTGAATCCAGAACCTCCTTATTGTGAGGCAGCAATGCTAACCACTGCGCTGCTGTGATTAACCACCTCTACCTATTTTGTTACAAAATCTACAGCACCAAGAAAAATACCCTTTCTTTCTCAATGCAGTTTACAATTCTGTTATGCTGAAATCTGAAGGACCTTCTGTTTCCTCTTTATTTATTGTCCTATGATGCAATGCACTGATTTGAGAAGAGGTGGCACCCGCTGCCTTTTTTATTACATGGTTGCTCGTACTAGGCCTGTATTTCAAGCAATGTCTGCTGTCATTTTGTCTTTTAGGGAGACATTGCGACCATATATTCATTTATATTCATTGTGTGTGCAATGAAATTGAATTTAAAAAAAGTTTTTTTTTTGTCCAATACACTGCTTCGGGTAGTGCAACTACGGGGGGTTAAATATCTTGACCTCATTCTATTGAATTTCTTCCCCCAAAGGACTGCTGATGTTGTCCTTTTCATATATTTTACCCAGCCAGTGTGAGAAAAGGAGGCCAAGTAATTTAAGTGCTCGCTTTCGGTCAAGTGCCATCTGAGTCCACTTTTTAACAGCATTGCTCGGATTCGGCCCTGTTGCCCTAAGAGTGGCTGATTCATCATCATAAAACATGACATGTACACCCTTTCTTTTCTCCTTCCTCCCAGATGCATGGCTCCCTTATATTCTTCTGTATCCTTCCAACCTGTGAGATGTAAAGCTTGTCTTGTCTAAAGTTTGTTTGACCTCGGGAGTTGTGAGCTGCAAAGCTCCTCCCCTCCCTAAGGTCAGACCTGGGGTCAGATCCTAAGCACCAAGGCTTCTTTTGTTTGTCTGCTCTCCCATAGAATTTATTGTGCCCTCATTCCTCAACTGTCTCAGTCCATTCCTCGTCTGCAATGCCGGAAAGCATCTCACGCACTGGATTAATCACTCACGCATGAACATCAAAACTGATACAGACAAATGTGGTGGACAGCAAAAAGCAGATTCTCATTTCATGATTTAGCTTTCAAAATCAGGGAGGAACACATGCATAGGCATTCACATGCATGCGCACATTAGCGTTGCACAGTACGTTGAGCTTGCATGAAAAGGTTCAATATTAAGCAGCTCTTGATCAGCCAGTTGGCAATGAGTAATTCAGCAATGGGGGTGGACTGCACAGTATAATACGGTTAGTTGCGTCCTAATATCTTAGTTGAAAGCCAAGAACAGGGCTTCCTTTTCTACTGTCACTATTTACAGTTAGTCCTATGTGCCTTCCTTGCCGATTACACTGATATCCAGCAATGAGTGCATTATGGGTCAAGCAGGACTGTACAAATAATAGCTGCTATCTCTGAAAAAGTTGACTGGGCACTTATCCACTAGGTGCCAACAGCCAACTGTTCTCTGAATAAAAGAATGCTTATTTTCTTTAATGCACTGCTCTCTCTGGTCATCTGTTTGCCATAGGCCCAATTTACTTATCCCAGTAAAGGTTACCGTTTCATCTTCCATACTCTGGTCTGCTGGCAGATGTGACTTTACTGTTCTCAGAACAGGGGGTTGCTTCTTTGCCTCTCTCTTGCCTGAAATAAAAGGTTTAGTGGGAAGCAGTGCAACCCGACTCTATAATTGAAAAGAGTTCAGCATTCCATCTTGTCGGTGGGACAACAGGCACATAGATTAGTGCTTTCTATTGGCAGCCAATAAGGAACCTGTAAGCCTGTAATGTGGATAAGGTTTCAGGCAGAACCCCTTTATTTTTTACAATGAGCAATGACAGGTGTTTATCTTGCAGCAAGAATTGGCCAGAATTAAATCAGCAGTCAGCCTTCACATTAGCTGATGGATAAAAGCAGTTGCTTGCTTTTTTCTTTACAAATGTAGTTCACATCTCAACATTTTGATTATGAAATTACTAAAGCTGAATTATGTTAGTGAAGGAAAGACAAAATACTTTGATTAGTTCGTACGCCACATCTCGGAGCCTTGCTAGAGTGATTTAAGAGTTTGGGTTAAGGTTTTGGTTGTTTGAATAGAGAGAATCACATGAATGCTAGATACGTAATTATGATCAAAAGGAAGTGCTTACATGCCATTGGGTCAGTGTGGTCTTAACAGAAGACTAGATAACTGGCTGAATGTAGTGTGAGAAGCTCCCATCATTTCAAAGATACAATTTGACAATGGACTGTCTGTTGGAGTAACTTGAATTGATCATAATCCACAATTTCCAGTGATAAAGCTTGCAGTTATCCTGACAGTGTGCCATTTAATTATATTCAAGTGCCACATCCATTTTGCATCTGTTACCAATAAAATTGCATTTATATACACCAAATGTGACAACAGGTACAGTTGCATCCTATTGATTGAGTATCTCAAAGACAATTTTGCTTACAGTAGCCTAAAAGTCAATATGGCAGTATTATTGTGTGTTTGCTTCAGCGAAGCAGAACACCTTACACTTTTCTTATATATGTGATCTTGCTTCAGCTTCAGTGAAGCAGCACACCTTACACTCCTCTGTCTTTACTATGTCTCAAAATCTTCTTCTCCCGCCTAAATTTTGCTTGCTAACTCCTTCCACATCATTTAAGCTGTAGACACCGTTCAAACTTTGAAATGTGTAGCATGTTCTAGATTATGTTGCATCAAAACCAATTTTTGATATTCTTTATAGTTTATTTATTATGAAAGCCATTTTTTGCCCCTATTTCATGAAAATTTAGCAATTTTCAGCATCAGGAAATTATCCAAAATTTTCCACTCTTTTATACTTTATTTTGGAAGGTACATTCAACTTTTCAAATATTCACGTTTTCTAAATGTTTCTACTTTTTGATGTTTTTTATCCTCAGCAACTGAAGACACTTCAAAGTTAGCCTTTTCAAGTTTTCAAGCTGAAGCAAACACACAAATTTTCCTCAGAAAATTTTCTAGTTTATTTTTCAATCTGTTATGAACAATGAACATATTGTATGATAATCACATTTTTGCTTAAAGGGCACTATGTTTATTAGCAATTTGAGAGCCCCCATCGTGCATTTTAAATTAGGAGTTATAGTTTTGCCCGTATCAATTAGAGAAGCACTTATAAATGATAAGTCAGAATTAACCCAAAATGAATTTTATTTACTCTTGTTTTTGTTGGCTGTGTTTGAGGGAATGTCAGTTGGCTTAAAAAATTAAACTGAAGGGGTTTATCATAATTTGTCTCTTGTCACCACTAGCATGACTGGGGCAGTGGTCTTGAAAATAGAGGGGAGACGGGTGAGAGGGAGGGGTCTCCTTTTGTGGACTACCCTGCTTGCTTCTGTGGCCGTGAAACAAGGGATGGGAGAGAGCAGGGGCTGAGGCATCTGTCACTTAACATTTGAATGTGTGGGGGAGCCTGTGGGTCCTTGTGAAGTCCTTTCCCCCACTTGCAAACAGCATGGCGTTTCTGAGCAGAATAAAACATTTGGGGGAGGTGCTAGTGAAGCGGGTGGGTGGGGGAGTTGGGAGGGGGTTGAAGCCGGTTGGAAAGAGGGGGAAGAGGGGGAGAGGACAGCGCTGTCTAACAGACCGGTAGGGGAAACACAACAGACCACCGAGCTCACATCAACAGGCAAGTGCCGGCTGAGAGATGGACCTAACTGGAGCAAACTGGGATGGCAAGGACTCAAAGCCTTCGCTTTCTGGTGTTAAGAGGGGGTGAACTGGAGTGCTTGTACCACCTTGACACTGTGCATGACGGTGGGTCGACCGGGAGGAAATTATCCTGTCTCAGGACTGAAACAAAAGGCAGTGAAGGGAGGTGTGGTCTGGGCTAGGACGAGTGAAAAGTTGAACATTGTTTTCTGGTGGCTGTGGGCAACGGAAAGCATGGGTTATCGGATTGTGGGGAGCCCGCTTCTGGGGACGGGGGAGGGAAAATGAAAAGGATGCTTAAACAAGGCAGGAATTTTTTCCTTGTGAATGGTAACGAACGACCCACCGGATTTTTTTGTTTGCCACTTGTGCGCCGCTGTGAGGGTGAGTATACGGCATGTATTCACAACTAAAACCGCCAAATGCACAGTATCAAACAGATGAGGCAGGAACAAGGCAGAAAGATGGGTAAGTCCTGCTTTGCAGCACTCAGATGTACTGCAGCAAGTGTGGAAGTCAACAGGGTCTGTTCAATGAACTGGCTTGCTGAATATTGGCTAAGGCTTGGGACTAAGCAGTATTAATTTGGGTGTAAAACGTTAATTCTGACAACACCACTGAAGAAGTATTTATTTTAAGTATTTTGGGTCCTTCTTGAATTGGGGTACTTTGCCAATTGTTTTACTGTGATGGCTTTGGGGTGAGTGAATTAGCGATAAACTTTGATTGTTTTTTCTTTTGACATCTTCGAAGTGAAGTGCAGTTGAACTAAACTCTGTTAAACTCATAAATGTGAAAACATATTTGAGCCAAAAAAAGCTTGAATGAGAACATATTTCACATGGTATTACTCCTAATAGCTATGCTGCATATTCTTTATGGCACTTTATTTATTTATTTTTGGACTTTACTTTGTATCACTTTAGCCAGTTTCTACAATCGCTACCTGGATGCATGGATACATTTTTTGTATCAGGATGTGTAACACAAGTGGTCCTTTTTTTGCTATCAGATTAAGACGTTCCTCGTGGTATTCATTTTTTAGACTACCGGGTATTCATTTTTGAATTGGCATGTAAAGTGCCATTTATATGAAATGAAACTAATGTCCATTTTTGCGCAGGGCCATCACTTTGAAATTGTGATCAAAGGGAGTGTAGATGTTGCAACTGCTCAATCCTAATGTACACCTGTATGGCAGACCTGCATCAGTTTGTAATGCCCATTCAAACAATTGCTCTTTTTACCCCAAAAATGGGGCAAAATAATAATGACCGTAAATATGAATATTCCACGCATTTTTTGCCATCACTATGGACATTAGACATTGAAGATCTATATGTATCTAGATATAAGATATCTAGATCTTGAATAAGTAGCACATACTTAGACACAGACATACGCACACACAAGAAAACGGAAGACTCACTTTAAGGGACAAGCATCTGATTTTAATTAAGGAGCTGCTTAAACAAAGTGTCCCTTGTGCATCTTAGCATTAAGCAACCAGGGGCTCAGAGGGGTGGGTGGTGAAGGTCGGTGTTTCTGATGTTGTTGGTGTCAGAGTGTGTTGACTCGTCCCTGTCAGGAGACCAGCGATCATCCCGACACCTGCATTAGCATCATAATGACCAGTACAGACAGAAACGAAAGTCAGCTCCAGACGAACTGTCCTGATCTTTTGCATCCGACTCCCTCCAAATCTCTCCCCCCCCCCCCCAACTGACTCATTCTGACTCATTGATGTTTGAGTCAACACTGATGCCGCGCTGTGTGACTTGTTTCAGTCAGGAGAAAATTTAGGGCGTGGTTTGTAGGGTTAATTCATGTAGTACTTAGTGACATTTAAAAAAAAAAAAATGAAGCACTGTTGTAGACTCCAGTGCAGCGAGAGTGGAGGAGACATCGATAGCTTTCATCATGTCATACTCAGAACGGTTACTGGTTTTCAAACTGTTTTTAGGTCGAATACAAATAGTATTGAGATTTTAGAATTTTTTGAACACTTTTAATCAAAGCTTTTGACTTTTGCAAGAAAAATACCTAGTTGTACTTTTGAACAATACCAGTAGTAGTCGAATATGCACCGAAGAATACTCACCTGGAAAGGTGACACATTTTGCTATATGGCATCGCATAACCCTGCCCAACCCTAACTCAAGAGATCTTCCATCCTGTGTATTTTTTCACCTTAATTTGGCACAGACGATTCTATTGGTTGGAGTTCAAGGAGGTCTCTAGCTCTTTGAAATGGTGTGCAAAAAGGTTTAGGTTGGATTGAACACCTACTGGAAAGTTCATTTCAAGGAACAGATCTTAGCGGATCGTTGAAATATACTGGTACTCAGCCAAATCTGGAAACTGACGGCAATAAATCATCCAGAGTTTTCATGTACGAGAGCATGAGTAATATTGACTAAGTTATTGAGTAGGTGAATTGAATTGTTGGTACCAAGGCCCTGACAATGCAGAATGGGGACAAACTTAGCTTCAGAAAGGCAGAGGGAGCTTTTAGAGCCAGAACAAAAGTAAGCCAATTGGCTTGAGAATTAGCAGGTACTGTATATTTTGAAATTTTCCACTGAGCTGATGGCGGGTGTTTGGATTTGCTTACTTAAAGTGACTGTCGTGCTTTCGTCAGATTAATGTACTGTAGGGTTGGCAGAGCATTACCAATACAACATTTTACCAACATTTTATACATACACGTCAACTATTGTGCAATTTGTAGTGTGTTCATGTATAGTATGTAGGTGGTGGAGTCAATCAGTGCATTGTAGGTGCCAAAATAATGCCGCCTCCTTGACAAGGTTCTGAAAGCAAGTTTCTGATTTCAGGGAGATCCCTGTCAATGAATAGAAGTAGATTTGAATGGAGCCAACTGTTGGTATTCACACACTCTCCCCACACCTGCTTCTCAGATGGAGTTTGGAGTGCCTTGTCGAGTATGACTAGGATTTAAGCACGTGATTGGTTCAAATGATGGGCGGGAACACTAGGAACTGAGGGAATAGTGGTTATGAGATGATTCTTTCTCTATGAGGCATTATTAAAGGTAGTCACATTTGTATATTTAAGGGATTTAGAGTAAGAGCAGAGACTGTGTATGTAGAATAGAGGGCAGTGAAGATATGGAGTAGCCTGGAGAAAGACAGAACTTGTGCACCTTACAACTGAAAGTGAAAGGAAAAGTTTGAGGACTGTGACACTAACCTGTTTTCCAAGTGTAAAATTTTTCTACACATGATTGACCAATTTTAATAATCAATTTCAAATTTGACAGGGGATAATATTGTACCACCAATAAATAAGTGTAATGCACAAGCAATTTAAAAACATACCTGACTTCACATTAAATTACAACTTACTTGTTATTAGACTCTGGTATCTTAAAGCAAGCTCTTTTTAATACGATTTATTAAGTTATGTTTCTCCTGTGTATATACTGAATGTATTCAAAGAATAACAGGTATGTTGAATGACTTCCAGGGTCAGAGTGCATTATTACCATGTAAGAATATTACAAGGGTCAAGTTAATGTCTCAAGAACAATATTACACAGTTAGCCTAATTTGTTTTTAGTTTAAATACATCGGGAGATGTAGCCTATTCACACTGTGAAAATATGATCATGTATATGCTTCTCAAGGAATATAAGCTGAGTTTATGGACTTTAAAAAATTCCCTTCATGGCTAAAAGTAGGTGTGCATTTGCTCATCCAACAATCACACATTCTGATCCCCCTTTGTCACCTCCTCTTGTAACGGAAGGATTTCTGTTGGATGTTATAACATTATTTTGAGGATTGCATCCATTTCAGCCTGAAAAGCATTAGGAAAATATTTTAGGTGGTTACGCCCACTCAAAATAAGCATTCCAGTTGATCCTCAGCATGATTTATGGGGTTTAGTTCTACACTCATCTGGTTTAGACCTTGCTGTTTCCAGCGTTGCATAGTCATCCTGACAGAGTAAAGGGCCCTCCCTATAGTACAGTAGCATTATGTGATTTAGCCTCAAGATTTTCCTTCTGCTGAGCCGAGAGGCCAAACCTCAGAGGTAAGAGGCCTCAGACCCAGGATTGCCCTCAACTTTTGGTCATGTAATTGACATTATTGCATGATTCTTCCAAAAATAAATAAAATTGATATTTTCAAAATTTTTCAATTTAAGCTGAACACCATATATGGAGTTGCAACTCCCACAAACGTAAAAATAGTCCACAGATGTAATAAACCACAATTGTAATGCAAATCTGCAACGTTTGAAACTTTTTTAAATTTAACCTTCCCACAATCATAACCAATCCCTGCAGATGTAATAGTTATTACATTTGTATTACATTTGCAGCAGGCAACTGCTAATACGTTTGTGGGAAATTTACCACATTTGTTGGATTATTACATTACAACCTGTGGATTTGTACCATGTTTTTTATTACGCTTATTACGTTTGCGGGCTGTTATTACGTTTGTGGGTGTTACAGAAGTGGTTGTAGAGTAGATTTCTTATAAAAAAAGTTGTGGCTGAGGTACACGTATTTGATGGATAGATTTATAAATTTATTGACGTTAATCATTTATTTATTAGTATAATAAAATGATTTGTTGAAAGTGCCCACATTTTATAATTAAATGGTTAAATACTGTAGAAACCAAGGTGAATGGGCTCCATTCTGAGTAAATGGGAAAAAAAAAACAATGATCATCTGCTACATTATTGGGTGAAAGAAAAGCCAGAATCATCACTGATGCCAGAGACCAAGTTCAGGGGAAAGTTCAGGAACTCCTTTGAAGGCAGTAAGTAAGCATCTGCCTCAAAGTGCAAATGCTCAGATGGAAACGAGGCTCACACCCAGCATCTTCTGCTTCAACGAACCAGAAAACTGCATCAGTCTCCAAGTGAGCCCTCCTCCCCATCTGTATGTTGCTTGTTGACCCATGTCGACTTCTTCGTCTGGGAGGCTTAGGGGGTGAGGGGAGGCCGAAGTATCTGCAGCTGGGATTCGTATGATATTTCCTCCTCACTCCCACAAGATGTTTTCCTTGAGTACACCCTTCTCATGTCTAAAGGAAAGCTTTTGATCTTTTGAGATACAATTCAGAAAATTTGAAAAATAACTGAACAGAGGAGGGTCTCTGTAAGATAAACTCTAATTTCAATGCTTGCTAGCTCACTGTTATCACCACAGTTTTCAGCACATATGCTACCAGTAAGAGGTTTTTGCACATCCCAATATTTTCTGTAATTGTTACAATTTTTCATATTTTGTTCTTGTGTAATAGTCTTATATTGGTTGTATAAGAGAAAGGTAGGAAAACTGAAGCCCAGTGTATAAACCATTTATATAACAGAAAAAATCAAGAAAACCCAGAATGAGTCATTTTGTCAGTATTTAAGCAGATCAGTAACAATGGTCTAATCCAGTGCTTCCCAAACCTCTCCTGGAGAACCGCCTGTCCTGCATGTTTTAGATCTCTCCCTGCTCCAGCACAGGTGATTCAAATGATCAAGCAGCCTCAGGGGGTTGACAGGAAGCTGATCATTTCAATCACCTGTGCTGGATCCCTTGTGGATTTTTCTTGTAAATGTATTATTTGTAATAAAGAAGTATTGGGTTCTAGTGATTTCTTTGTTGTGAACATACAAGTAAGATAAAGACTTGACAAGATCTTAGGGTGTGCAAAAACATTTGACTGGTAGTTTATTTTAGCATCATAAAATTAATATCTAACATAAGTTCTTGTTTTTAAAAAAAAATAAAAATCGGCATGCTACTGTTAATACTTCTACAACAACTGTTATTGCATCTACCACTACTACTGCTGCTACTACTACAGCTACTTCTACCACTACTACTGCTGCTACTACTACAGCTACTTCTACCACTACTACTAGCACCACCACCACCATTGCCGCTACTACTACTGCCTTTACTGCTGCTGCCACCACCATTACTACAAATACTATTTCAACCCCAATTCCACAAGAATTGAGACAGCATGTAAAATGCAAATAAAAATAGAATTATGTGATTTGTATTTTTTTCTCTCCACATTTAGTTGAAAACAGCACAACAAAAAAAAAATTGAAATTCACCTCATCAATGGTACTAGTACTGATTTGAGTAAACATTCCAAATTTGATGCATGCAGTGAACTCCAAAACAATATGTGTAACCATGGAGCCCTCTGACAGCACTGTGCAAAGAACTGAGATGCTTCTGTAATGGACATTACCACATGGGCTCGAAAATACTTCAGAGGTTCTGTTACAGCGAACACAGATTGTTGTGTCATGATCAAATGCAATTTAAGACCCTACTACTCAAAAAGGAGGCCAAATGTGTACACCATCGAGAAGCAACTGTTATCAGCGAAATTTTCAAAAGCCAGTGTCTGTCATGATCTACGGCTGCATTTTTGCACATGGCATGGGAAACTTGCATATGTGTGAAGGCAAAATTAACACAGAACAGGACACATTTGATTCACATTTGTGTTTTCCAGCGGTCATCTTTTTTCAGGAGGCCCATTGTTTTAGCAGCATAAGACTAGCCACACTTTTATATATTTATTATGACGCTGTTGCTTCCTAGACATTGAGTGCGGGTATTGCCTGCATCCTAGACCGGTATCCCATTGAACTGCTCTGGATAACAATTACTACTACCGCTGCTAATGGTACTACACCAGCTGCTAATGCGACTGTTTCAAATATTACTACTACTACTAATAATAATAGTAATAATGATAATAATGATGATAATTATGATAATGAAGCTGTAAACAGGAATTGGGGGCCAAGCATCATAGGGATTACATAACTAGAGTAACCAGAGGGTTTGGGAGTGAGTGAGATTTACACAATAGCGCATGCATGCAGCTGCTGAAAAGCCGCTTTGAAGGTTGTCATTGTGGAATTACTGAAATGTTTGCCATTGTTAGTCACTGGAAATGCATTAAGGTAATGCACTCCGAGCCTGATTTGCCCAAACATTTTGCACATTCAATAAAAATAATCGATCAAAGGTGCATGACCAAACACAACAAAAAAAAATTAAACAGTGAAGTGTCTTTTTGAAAATGCTTAGTTTCTTCACAATTCATTGTTACTTCTGAATGGGCACGAGTCAGGGAGTTGGCTCCTGGCATCATTATGCATTATAGTGTCTTAGCAATAGGGGCACCAAGGATCATTTCTGAAGAGGACTGGAGGGCCAGCCAAGCACTATACTAGCTTGCTTTCTGTTTGCCGCAAATATCTGATCTTCAGGAAAAGTTTTTTTTTTTTTCAGTTGAAGGAGCATTGATGTAATGATGCATGTGATTTGATTTTCTATTGACAGTGGAATGATACACTCATTGAAACGTGCATATATCTTAGCTGCCTGGTGCCAAACTTTACTAGTTGGGACTACAAGGTAAAGAAGTCAGTACCCTTATCAGGTGTCATGTGATTGGCAATTGCTAAGCATGTAAGCCAGTGAAATTGGTGCTGATATCTGATCAGCTATAGGCAGCCATATTTTTAAGGATAGCTTTTGTTCATTGAAAACACAAAAACAGACTTTTGAACAGATACAGTATACGATACCATCACCTTAATTGTCTAGAAGTTCAAGCAACAAAGGCTATTGCAAATGAATGTTTTTTGTAATGCCACCTATTAGCTGAGATGTGCCAAAATTATGGCTATCAGAAATCATGGTTTGCATTATTGGGCTAAATTTCATTACAATTGGACTAAGCGTTCACAGGCTATAGCTGTTTAAACTTGGCCACGCCCACAACAATTTGTTAGATTGGACAAACGGTGTGTCCAATCAAAAAAAAAACTAAATCTAATATTTTTTATTTGGATCAAAGATTTTATGAATTAATGTGAAATTTGGTCAAATATTGTGGGAAGAGTAGGGAAAAACGGTTTTCATTAGAACTGAAAATGGCCAAAAATTATTGAAAATTTAATGCTGTGCAAAGTTATGTCTTTATGCTTGTCAAACTCATTTTGATCCAAGGAATCACAAGTTTTCTCACCAAATGGTTTTAAAGTTATGCGTTTAAATGTAAGTGATACTTTGCTGGTGCGAGGGCATTTCAGGTAAGGACACGCAAATGGGTAGCCTGCGCTCTGTTATCATGCAAAATTTTGGGCAAATTAGTCAAAGCATTTTAGGGGCTGCCATGAACAACCTTAAGATGTGGAATAATAATAAGAAAACTAAATATAAAAATAAGTGTCCGTGCATTTCTGGTATTCAGTCCCTATAGAAAATTGCTACACTACATGGTACTTTCATTTGATTTTTAGCATGTTTATGTTTTAACTACACCCATAACTGTCATGCCACACCCTCAACAGTCGGCATCTCTGGAATTCTGAGGAACCGGCCCACTCTATTCATTACCACTCATTGTCTCCGCCTGAGTCTAATTATTCAATTACCAGTTGTTCAGCATATAAGCACTGATTTCATACCATTACGGTGCAAAGTCTCATAAAACTCTCGTCCAGTATAGGCTTATGCCTTTGCGTTTCGCATATCTAATTGTTACTCTTTAATATTGCTGACTTTGTTGGTCAAGCTTGCATTTTATAACGCTTATTGGGAACTGCATTACCCGTTATGTATATTCTTATAGCCTTTGTTGCTTTGCTGCAAAGGTAATTAAAGCCAAACACTCCTTTGCATTTGGATCCTGCCTTCCTTTTCCCTGTTTTCAGTGCACATACAAACGTGCACTGCAGAACCATTACAATAAATAGGAACTTAATTCATGAAGATGTATGAAGTTACTGTACATATATATAAAAAGACATTGTACTCAGTTTTATTGCACAGTCTGAAAAAAACATTATCAGGAAATTGCAATGTTGGTGATTCATAATATTATTTACAGACCGGCAAAATTCTGAAATCACATTTAAAGTTCAATTTTTCCCATCACAGTCCGCTTAGTCAGTGCAGATCTTATTCTCCATCAGGGAAAGCATGGCATTCTGGGTAAAGAACTGCATATTCTTCTTAGTGTCACAACTGAGGTCTTTTATCCTGAGCCCTCCAAGCATGCACAGCCCCCACGCCTCTCGGAAATGAAGTAGCAATTTCATGCCTGTCATATTTGATCAGCGGGTAAATGGTTTCCCAGTGCTGGTCTACCGCCAGGCCTGGCCAAAAATCCTGGACTGGCTGCCAGGCGAAACAGTAGGGCATCCTAGAGGATCCTGACTCACAGACTAGCGCTTGTCAGGGCGATTCTAGATCAAGGAATGGCCAATAAGGACACCAGTCCTGGCCATCCAATAAAAACAAAGGCTTGCCTCCCCAGTGAATCCCTGCTCCAATGGAGGTAAAATAGCAAAACCAAAAACCGAACAGCATTTATTGATCCATTAATTTGGTTAAAATAAATGCTTTACAGGAAAGTTTTTACTCTCTCACAGACTATATCAGCTGATCAGTAATCTTACTATATTGTCTCTCAAAGGTTATAGTGTATATTAGGCTAGTCTTACTGTGGCCATTCCTCGTTTAAGATACAAAACTTTTACGACCGGTACTTTTCGTTCACTTTCCCATGATTTCGGGTTCCAGCAAGTGTGCATGTTGTGATTTTAATGGCAAGCTAATCCTATTTTGAGCGCTGATGAAGTTAAAAGATAATCACTAGAGGTCTTTAATGCAAGGTTTTATGATGAATATGATGTATAAAAGCTTGATATGCATGTGCTGGAAATTTTATTTTTATTCCTGTAAGAAACAGTCAGAGACAGAGATAGTGAAACAGGATCCAGTCTTTACTATAGGCATATAGTTACAAGGATAAGCAATTACGCACAACCTAGGTTGCAAGGATAAGCAATTTATAACTAAATTTCTCACACAATGCACATAATGAATGATAAGACAGGGTAAATTGTAAGTCCTTAGAGTTGTCACTACAGCCTAATTTAGTAGCCTGGTATGTACTGGTAAATTGGAGTAAAAGTATGTTTTTCCAGTTGCGGAGAACCAAATATTATCATTTATTTCAAAAATATTTTATGTCCTAAATAGTGCTGACGTTTCTTGGAAATTTTGAAATATGTGAGAAATATGACTCAATAGAGACTTATGAGAAAAAATGCAAGAGGTGAACATTAGAAGGTTGAAATGAATGGGAAGGTCAATCTAAAATGTCACCTGCAAACAGCATGCAGAATTTTTATGAGCAGGTCTTTTGTTTTTTAGGCAGCAGCAGCATTTTCAGCATGCATGACTTCAGGTCTCCTCATCTTTGGCCCAACTCACTAGCCTACTGGCTATAGAATTATGGGAAACCTCATCAGCCGGCCCAGTTGCCTGGGCCAGAAATCAAAGAAGGTGACCTCAGAGGAGGACTTCCTGAGAGAGTGCTACCAGCGTCGGAGCGAGTGCCTGCCCTCCGGTGGCCTCCAAGAAAAGAATGAAACGGTTGTAGTCACACCAAGCCCACTCAAACAAGGCAGCCCTGCCCCTATCCACCCAACAGACAGAGTAAGGCAGAGCCCTCCCCCTGCCATCGACGCCTCACCCAATGGGACGTTGCAGTGGAAGAGTGATGCGGAAATGGGGAAGCCGGTGGGCAGGTCTCCCAAGCCCGGAGGTGGTTCGATGGGGGACAGGGAGCGAATGCCATGTTTTCAGAGGCAATCTTCTGGAAGCCCCTGGTCGTGGAAGACGTTATCCTCCAGGGAAGTGACAGAGGTTACGGAAGTGACAGAGACAATCGTGACAGAGATCGTGGAAGTAACGGAATATCCGTCCGGAGACAAAGGAGGTGACCCCATCGTCACCAGGACCGTACGAGTTCTGACGGGAGCTGCCGAAGAACTTGCTGAGGTCAATACACTGTGCCCTCAGGTTTTAAACACTTGGGGCCTGCAAACATTCAGATAAATATCAGCCCACAGGGGGCACTCTCTCTGACCTCAGCTGCAATTTACATTTGTATTCTCTTAGATGTGTGAAATTAGTCTTACCAGTGTTTTGTGCTGTCTTTCTACAGCTGCAGAGTGATGGCCACTCTAGTTCAGACCAGGACTCCAGCCTGGACCGATGGAGTGCCCTGAACAAGAAGGTTGTGATCATTTTTAAAATTTTATTTGTGTAATTTAACAACTTAATTGCATCATAAGGCTTAATACACCAATGAGCCAAAGTATTATTACCACCTGCCTACTGTGATCTTGGGCTTCCACAAGCAGTCCAATTGATGTCCACAAGAATGCCCAGACCTTGGGTTACGCAGTAGGAATTTTCCCAGAGCTTCACTCTCCCTTGACCGGCTTGTTATCCTCCCACAATGAGCCCTGGTGCCATCCCTCCCCCATGTAAATTGCATTCATATACCTGCCCAAAAGAAAATAGGACTCATTGGACCAGGTGACCTTCTTCCATTGCTCCAAAGTCCAGTTCCGATCCTTGTGTGCCTATTTAAGGCACTCTGACTGGTGAAAAGGGGTTAGATTAGGCACTCCAACAGGTTTTCAGTTACAAAACCGTATTCCCGCAGGGCACCATGCACTGATGCACTGACACATTAATCCCATAATCATCATAAGAATTTTCAGCAACTTTTGCCACAGTAGCCTTCTGTCTGTTTGAAAAGAATTGATTTCATTCATTGTCCTTACGCTTCGATTAACCTTGGGCACCCAACATCATCTCATCAGTTTGTGGTTTGTCCCTCCTTGTACCATTGTCAGTATGCACCGAACTGAATGGGAGCACACCCCACAAGCCTTGCCAGGTCAGAGATACTCATACCTAGTCCTCAGGCAATATTGATCTGGCCCTTGTAAGAAATGCTTTGGTCCCATTTCTCCCGCAGCTAACATACCCTCTTTGTAGACTGACTGTTTGGTTACCATCTGCAGTGCTGAGAAAAAGCCCCATCTCAATTTCTGCTGTTTTTTCTTATTTGTCATATTTAAATGTTTCAGATAATCCAATTTTAATATTAGACAAAGACAACTTGAGCAAAAAACAAAATGCAGCTTTTAAATGATCATTTCATTTATTGAAGGTATTCAAAACTTGTATCACCCATGTGAAAAAATAGTTGCCCCCCCAAAACCTAATAAGTCATTGTGCCACCTTTGACAGCGACAGCTGGATTCAATAGTTAGCAATAATTGACAATGAGTTTTTTACATTGCAGTGGAGGAATTTTGGGGCGCTCTTCTTTGCAAACTTGTTTTTAATTCAGCCAATATGGAGGGTTTTCAAGCATGAACTGCCTGTTTAAGGTCATGCCGCAGCATTTCAATCAGATTGAAGTAAAGACTTTGACTAGGCCACTCCAAAACCTTCATTTTGTTTCTTTTGAGCCATACAGGGGTGGACCTGCTTGTGTGCGATGGATCATTGGCCGTCTGCATAGCCCAACTGTGCTCAAGCTTTAGCTACTGATCTGATGGCTGGACATTTTACTTCAGGATTTTCTGGTAGAGAGCAGAATTCATAGTTTCATCAATTATGCCAAGTCACCCAGGTCCTGAAGCAGCAAAGCAGCCCCAGACCAGAGTTTGACTGTTGGTGTGATGTTCTTATTGTGGAATACTGTGTTCTTTTTGTGTCAGCAGTGGTTTATGCCTTAAAGCTCTCCCAAGGATGCTATTTTGCCCAGTCTTTCTCTTATAGTAGAATTGTGAATTCGAACTTCAACTAAAACGAGTGAGGCATGCAGTTATTTATATACAGTATTTGTCTTGGTTCTTTTGTGACCTCCTGGATGAGTTGTTGATGGACTCTTAGAAGAATTTTTTGGCTAGTCAATCCTGGAAAGGTTCACCACTGTTTCAAGTTTTTTTTTCCATTGATTTATAATAGCTCTCACCATAGTTCTCACAGAGTCTCAGAGCCTTAGAAATGGCTTTATAACTATTTCAAGACTCATAGACGCCAACGACTTTGTTTCTCATATGTTCTTGAATTCCTTTAGATCCTGCTTTTTACCTATTTCACATTGCCTGACTGGTCCTGTTTAAATGATGAGTGGATTCAACAGGGCTGGCAGGAAACAGGTGTGGGTGCGTCCTGTGATATTGAAACCAATTATTAATTAAATTTGTTTCATAAGTTGATTTGGTAACTGAGGGGGCAATTAATTTTTTCACATTGGGTCAGGTAGGGTAAGGTAGTTTTTCCTTCTATTAATGAAATCATTGTTAACAAACTGCATTTTGTGTTTACTTGGGTTATGTTTGTGAAATGTTTAAATTAGTTTGATGATATGAAATTAGTTTGATGATTTTTGTGTGACAAATATGCAAAACTTGAAGAAATCAGGAGGGGGGCAAATACTTTTTCACAGCACTGTATGGTCTGTTTGCAGACCTTGACGTACATAGTTGTTGTTTAGATAATCAATGTTATTCACATCATCTTGAAGTGGTCATAATGCTTTGGCTTGTGGGTGTACAGTATTTATGAAAATTGATCCAAATGCATGATTATACAAGCCCTGGCTTTCAATGTAAGTGCCATAAGATGTTATGAATTGTGAAAGGTCTGAACACTGAAAGACAGTGGTCTGTATGCATATTCTTTTAAAAAATAGTGTGAATCATTATCTGAATGCAGACAAAAATATATGGGTTTGTAGCTGGCGATGGTTTCCATGCTTTATATCAGAGACCAGTGAAAATTCCGCTTTGAAACAATGGTTATCTCATCTTAGGGTGCACGAAGTGCCTTAACTCTGAGAGAAGATATTGGTGATCCGGCGACCCTCCTTCTGAACCTGGAGTCTTTGTTGAATTGGGTTTCTGAGATTGAAGATCTTACAGCCAATCAGAAGCCTCCTTCATCAGAGTTTAAGGTGGTGAAGGCACAGCTACAGGAGCAGAAGGTACCTAGTTCTGCGGTTTAAAATCTCATTTTATAATACTTCCCATCAGCCGTTTTTTCTGCCAGCTGGTATAAAAGAGGCATGTATACTGTATCTGATTTCCAACTGGGGGCAATTCTCTTAACAACAAGCATACACAGGTATTAGGACTACCTGAGTCTTTACTGTATTTATGCAGTTAATTTATTCAGAGAATCCCCTTCTTGTCGCAAGTAGACTGTCCGCAATCCCACACATTCAAGAGGTTCTTTTTTCATTCACTTCTTGAGCAAAACAGACTTTCATCTGCAGAGCTTAAATGACCTCTTTTGTGTGTTGGTAGGTGAGGTGAAACTTGCCCACCGATCCACAATAGAGGCGAGAAACTTGAGATTGGAGATTGACCTGGCAGAGCAGTCTCTGGGGATGTTAAAACAAAGTGGGCTTTGAAGCCTCCTTTTTCTCTTGACTGAGAGAAATAGTGCATCCCTTGAATCTAGCCAATATGTGGGATATCTCGAGATTTTTAATCTGCATTTTCTTGTTACAGGTGTATGAAAATGCACAGGCACACAAATACACTTTCAGAATTATTCTGTATACTTGTCCTTATTTGAGCTCACAGTGAGTGTTTCTTCGTTGGTTATGCGCCTGTTAGTTTTATTGTAGTTTGTGTGTAAGCTGGCATGATGTGCAGTCAAACCCCCCTGCCACCCCGGCAAAAAAAATCTTCCATCTGTAAAGCATCTGACTGTGAAGAGTAGTATCTTGTATCCAGTTCAAGAATATGGCTTGAGTGTAAACAAACAGTGGAATGCCCTAGTTCTGCTGTACTATTCTGCTATTCTAACAGTGTGGGTTCATTGTGGGAGCATTGTGATGTTTGTGAGGCTGAAACAAGCTCTGAACATGCCACAGCTTCTGCAGCGTTTGCTGGGGGACCGGAAGCCCAGCGTGGAGTACATGGTGCAGGAGGGGCCCCTGATTGCTGAAGCCATCCAGGGGACGGACGTGGAGCAGACTTTGCAGCAAATATCCCTCCTGCGGCAGAGATGGGTGGCCTTGCTTCTGGATGCAGAGTGCAGGTCTCATTGCCCTGTATTTTCATTTCATCACACGTTGACTGCGTAGACAGCATTTTCCAGGACAATACTGTACATACCAGTCACATGAAATACTGCACATAATGCGTGCAAGGTTTCTTTTCAATGTATGCGAAGTTGATGTTTTGTAAAGGTCATAGGATGACCAACATCAAGAACAAGCAAACATTTAAACATTATGAATGTGATTAAGGTGCATTCAGAATCAGCATGCAACAACAGCTAACATTATGGTCTGGCCAATGTTACTTATAAAAATGAATGAAGCTGATTTGTTGTCGAACAAAGCGAGGGCAGCTTACAGAATTGTAGACTCTGGTGCTTTTTTTATCAGGCTGTGGCTGATCAAAAAAAAAAAACATATTTTGGGGTACGGAGATCAAAAATTCAGCGAATGATACACATCAGAACATAGAGCAGCCTAATCAATGCCTCCAAAATCATTTAGCAAAACTGCGCTCATGAATGAAAATAGTCTTAGGCCAAGTGCTCAGAATGAAACAAAAGTGGCTTTGAGACGTTGTGACAAAGCCGAGAAAATTAATCACACATTAACAAATACATACAAGCGCTCAGAGGAAAATACCATTAATATCAATCTATCATCAACAGCCATTGATTTTAATCATCTCGTA
This sequence comes from Gymnothorax javanicus, assembly GCA_029692085.1. Classification (NCBI taxonomy): domain Eukaryota; kingdom Metazoa; phylum Chordata; class Actinopteri; order Anguilliformes; family Muraenidae; genus Gymnothorax; species Gymnothorax javanicus. Next base: position 178,938,731 of record CM056193.1, on the reverse strand, counting down.
TGGCTTGTAGTCATGTGTTGTGGGTGGGAGCGCGGCACACATATCTTTAACTGTGGGATCGGACAATTGTCACAGAATACTTTGTTATTTGTGGCATCATGGACTATCCAGGGGAATTTAACGCACCAGTTAGCTTGATATATTAGTCCTCTGCTCGGTGGCCCTCTGCTTTGCTGCTACATCAGATGTTTACATCGTCTATAGCGTTACTGCTTGACATCACTGGTAGGACTATCAAAATTACCATTGGTGAGATTGTTAGGGGTATTAATTTTTGTTTGACGAATTTCTCCATTTTTACAGTTTGCTTTGTTGGCTTGCAATGCTTATCACTTGCTGATAAACAAGTTGCCAGTGCCTTGCACTTTCGCAGTTAAACGGGCAAAATTTTCCATTGGACAGTAAATTGCGTGTTCTCATGTAATCAATTACACTACAGCAAGGGCTTCCCCAGATTGATTGGCTTTCCCCATGGGTGCTTAGCAATTTTTGTGGAAGCCCAAACCCCTGAACACCCACACGATTGGCGTGTACGCATTGTAGGAAAGCAGGATCCCGTGTCTGAGTTGTGGTTTTTGGGTGACAGGCACAGGGCTTTAGAGGAGATCCTTCCCAAGGCTCAGCGCTTTCAGGAGAGCGTGGATGACTTCCAGCAGTGGCTGATCTGCGTGGAGCAGGACCTGTCTGAGCTGAGAGGAGCAGAGAGGAGTATGAGCCACATTCAGGAGTCTGCTGCATGGGCTAAGGTATGGCCCCCTGGGGGTGACCCTCTGGGGATTTTACTACATCGCTGATATAACCGAACATGTAATGCAGGTCATGTTTATTATGAGTCGTAACAATAATAATAGAGTTGTTATTTTCACATGCCATTTCTTCAATGTTATTGAAATGATGATTCAGATGCAGATGATGATTCAGATGGTAATGATAGTGATGACTTCAATTATATGCAGGCAAATAGCGCCATTTTACTTCCTAATTGCTCTACACTGCTTGGCCAAAAAAAATCAGCTGTTTGGATTTCAATAAACAAAAACTCTAAAGCCTTAAATTGAATCATTTTGGCAGTGATTAGTATGTTTCAGCTAGCAACATTTCCTTTAATGCCGACGGACGCAGTGTGCTGCTTCTCATTTTGTAAACAACCATGTCACAAGACTTATTCTATAGTCATGGAAATGATGTTGCTGCATTTCAAGAGGAGGTAAATTATTGGCCTGCGTCAAGCAAAGAAAACAGAAAAGGAGATTGTTAAAATCACTGGAATTGGGCGAAAAATGCTGTGGAATGCATTGTTAAAATCTAGAAGGATATTAGTGAACCATCAACTTTTGCAGAAGAAATTGGTCAAAAAAGTAATGAATGATCTTACAGTAATTGGAGATCACGACATGCTTGGTTCAGTCACATCGCAAAAAATTGACGGAAGAACTCATGGCTATGTTTTAAGAATAAGAGCAATTCTATAATTCCACAAAACTTGTAACATAAGGATGAAACAACTGTGTGGTTGCAAGGAAGTTACTTGTTTGTGAGTATATTTGGAAAAAATGGCTTCAGTGTGCTGGGAAGCGCTTTGCTGGGGATTGGACTGTGGATCAGTGTAAAGGCTATGTGGTCTGACGAGACCAGAATTACCCTATGGATGGATGCTGTTGGGTAAGAAAGAAAGCCCATGAAGTGATGCACCGATCATGCATAGCGCTCATTGTTCAAGCATAGGCTCAGAAACAGCAATAAAATGCAGCAATATAATGAGGTCAACAGATAACCTGAATACGCTGAATGACTAGGTTGTCCCATCAATCGATTTTTTAATCCCTGACAGCACAGGTATATTCCATGGTGACAATGCCAAGATTCCTTGACTCAAATTATGAAAGACAGGTTCAGCAAGCATGAGGAATCATTTTCACAGAAGAATTGGCCACCACAGAGTCCTGACATTAACCTACTGAAAGTCTTTGGGATGTGTTGGAGAAGGCTTCACGGATTGGTTTGATTCTCCTGTGGTCATTACAAGATCTCCTCCAAAAAATAATGCAAGTCTGGTCAGGAATAAATATAGCGGCATTGCGTAAGATTGTCAAAACAATGTCACAAGGAATGTGCACCATAATCAAAGCAAAAAGCGCCCCAACAAAATTTAAGACTTTTTATTGGCCAGGCAGTGTATGTTTTCTTGAATCTACTTCTGCATCTGAGGTAATTACTTGTAAATGCTGACAATGATGTCTTTGCATCACCACTGTTTATTGATTAAGCCTGTATTTGTGTACATACTGAAGGTACTGTGGGAAAGAGCATCTTCTGATCACCTAGATATAATAGGCAATACTAATATTAGTTATAAAAGTTGTGGTAGCAGTAAATGTAACCAAATAGTAGGATTTTATGCATTAATTGTTTTTTTTTTCTTTTCTTATAATCACAGGCTGCAATGGAAGAAATCAAAGCCAAAAGCCTGACACTCGGGGAGCTTCGACAGAATGGCTGTGACCTCATGATGGTCATATCAGGTCAGCTTCAATCACAAACCCAATGCTTTAACAGTCTGGAAACCTAATGGCTAAACCTGAGCAGGTATCATTAAGCAATGAATATCAGGTATGTCTTTGGCCCTCTGACCCTCTCCGTGTGTCCCCAGAGGAGGAGTCCCAACTGGTCCAGGAAAAGGCCGACAGCCTGGGCATCAGGTACTCCGTGCTCAGCCTTGGAAGCGCAGACATCCTGCAGAGATTGGAGCAAGCTCTTGAGGCCTCCAGCCGCTGCACCTCTTCCCAAGAAGACCTGCACCTGTGGCTGGGGAGGATCGAGAAGGAGCTTGTGGGATCTGGGAGCCAGACATCGGCGGGGGATACCGTCCTCTGCCGCACAGAGCAACTCAGGGTGGGGCTCTCTGAAAATTGAATGTCTTATTATATCCCATCAACACCTGTTCATAATGAGAAAGTTCCACAGATGTTTTTCTTTTTGGAAAAGGTTCATCATGTTTGGTTCATCAATTTACGAGTAATTTTAATGGTACATTTAAACAGTATGGATTACTTTGAAGCATATAATGTTTCATTGACATTTTTCTGCTGGTAACTAAACAATGCAGTATAATGTAAAGTTATTCATTTAGTTTAATTTGATGAATCTGTAAAGGATAGTGTCCTAGTAGTAAAATATGCCTCAGGGAAGTTGAGAGCTTTCTTGCTTATGGGTCCCTGGTAAGTCATAACAGTGGAGCATAGTTATGAGAGTGTATGGAATGAAAAGAATTGAGGCTAGAAACCAGAAGTGAAATTGTATTGGTCTCTTTTGCAGCTGAGGCAGGCTGCTGAGAAAGAGTTGACCTGGTTTGGGGCAACAGCGGAGAGGTTGGAGGGGCTAAAGGCTATTAGCTTGGATTCAGACCTCATTTCCACACAGCTGTATGACCAAAAGGTAAGGTCATTCACAGCTGCTGTTACATACAAAAGTTCACGTGCGCTCACATTCATGCACATACAAGATGCAAAATGTGCAAGGAACACACAATGAAAAAATTATAACCTCATTTCCACAAGAACTGGAGTGGTGTGTAAAATGCTAAAAGAATTGGAATTAAGAAATTTTGTAAATTGTCTTTTACCAACATTAAATTGAGAACTGTACAATTAAGAAATATTGAAAATTTTACTATCAACTGCAGTGAATTTTGTAAATATTTGCAAATTCTGAATTTGATACCTGCCACACATTCCAAAACAATTGGGACTGGGTAATTGGAAGACAGGAAAAGTTGTGGAACTTCACAGAGATAAAGAGGAGACTATATAACAGATGATTTAATTATGATTAAAATGAGCAGTTATAAAAGCACAGTGGTTCACCTGCAAGATGGTTCGATGTTCGCTACTTTGCCAAAAGCTGCATGAAGAATAATCAAACAGGTGAACGACGTTTCTGAGCATGCGATTGCATGAAATTAAGGGATTTCACCTTTGACAGTCCATCATAAGATTCAGAGAATCTGGTAAAAACAGGACAATCTCTGCATGTAAAAGATGAGGCCGGATACCTACCTATGTTGTATAAACTATTCGAGGGCTCAGAAATGACTGCATTAAGCACTGTTATGCTTCTGCAATGGCCATAATCACATCGGCTTGTAAATGCTTCAGAAGACCAGTGTCAGAGAACACAGTTTGTCGTGGCACCATTCAGTAAAAGTTAAGACTGCTATGCAAAGAGGAAGGCATTCATCAACACTATCCAGAAGCACTGCCGACTTCTCTGGGCTCATGCTCATCTAGTATGGACTGACACAAAATGGAAAAGAGTTATGTGGTTTGACGAGTCATACTTTCAAATTGCTATTGGAAATAACAGACATCATTTTCTCAGAGCTAGAGAGGAAAAGGAACAACATGCAGTATGCTGCCTTTCAGAAGTCATCTTTTTCAAGGCAGTTCTAGCTTATACCTGCAAGATAATGGCAAGTTACGCTTCGCACATATTACAACAGTGTAGCTTTGTGATCAGAGGGTGGGTGTACTAGACTGGCCTGTTTGCGGCCTAGAGCTGTCTCCCATTGAAAAGGTGCAACTGATTATGAGCCCCAAAATATGACAATGGAGACCTCGGACTGTTGACTAACTGAAGCCCTGAATCAGGCGGGATTCTGCCTTCGAAATCTCATCAATTGTTGTCCTCAGTTCCAAAACGACCAATTAGCATTACAAACAGAGGAAGTGATGATACACAGTGATAAACATAATCCTGTCCCAACTTCTTTGGAAGCCATCACATTGAAAATACCAGTTATTTTCAAAAAATAAATAAGATTATTTATTATAAAAAAAAATAAAAGATTACATACTTTATATTTGCATTTTTTCAATTAAATTGTGCTTGCTTCTTGAATTTGCATTTTTGTTCTTCTGGAATTGAGGTTGTAAGAATAACATGGTTTAAAAGTGCATTTTAGGATTTTTTAAAATCAACAACAAGAGTTTTTTTTTTTTTCTTTAAGTTTTTTTTTATGATTTTTATTATAGCCATTTGGATTTCTTCGAGATGTCTTCATTGAACAAGACATACTGTATTTAGAAATGTGTGCATGTACGTGACTGTTTGCTTTCCTTTCAGATACTTGCAGTAGAGATTCTCCAGCACAGGTTTAATACAGAGAAAATGCTGAAGATCTCAGAAATCCTGCAAAGTTACGGTGAAGAAGAGGAAACGGGTGAACTGCAGGTAGGACACTCCTATGACAGGAAATTAAATCAACTGTTGAGATAAAGAAAGACATTACCTTGCTTATATTTATCCTTAAACAAGACGACAGTGTCATCACTATCCCCCGCCAAGATCAAGGGCCATAACTCTTAAAAAAAAAAATTTGCTTCAACATCCATTTTCGAACTCAACGTTCCTGTAGATCATGACTAGCTTATTAAACGTACAAAATTTCAGCCATCTAGGTGTTATAGTTTCAGAGAAATCTTGTCCCCATTGTGGCGCGGACGGTGGACGGACCCCAATCCAATATCCCCCGTCCCGCTTCGTGGCGGGGGATAATAAGCAGTACATTCAACATCCATTGAAGTGCATAAAAACCTAAATAGTGAATGGCATTGAAATATGAATGTGCATGTACTAAATTAAGTTTTAAGATGTTCCTGTATAAGATCTTGAATTTCCCATTCTGTATTGAATATTTTGAACTTTTTTTTGCGTTTATTCTATGAGAATGTTTATTAAACAAATTGATATCGGAAAAATATCTACTCAGAGTTCTCATTTTTTACTGAATGAACCTCTTGAGGATACTGGAAAACAATTCACAAAGAAAGTGCTCCCATTAGCAGAAATCCTTCTAATCCTTCTTTTCCCCTCCATTGAACATAAACTTAACATAAGGCACTAATTTCTTTTGTTGGTAACTCTTCCCCAGATTCACCTGGCCTCTTTGCAGGAACAATGCCAGTCTGTATCAGACAGGAACTCGCATGTGGTGCTTCAGTTGGAGCATGCTCAGTCGCTTCTCTCCCAGTTCTCTGAGAGCCATGCAGAGGTGTTCCCATGGTTGCAAGGGACTCAAGCCCTGATTGGTCAGCTGTCTATGAACACTGTCAGTTACGAGGAATTCAAAGAACAACAGGACCTTTTACAGGTACCTCTTTATGATTTTTCTCCTCAGTGCTCTTATTCTAATGGACTAATTATTCATTTGTGTACTCTGAATGTTTTTTAATCCAATCATTTGGCAGCAGTATTTCTGCAGTCATGCTCCTCAGCCGTTAAACTGTTGATTCTTTCAGTGCTTCCAAAAAGAGCATACCACAAATGATACGCAAAATTAAGTCTGATATGCATAGTCTTTCCAGATTCTGAGATGCTGGCGGGGCTCATTAAAGCAGTGTTACTCTCCATCAGAAGAGGGAGAAGAAGCATGGATCCCAGTGAAAGCTGCTTAAACATATGATCCATTTACAGTTTATACAACATGTTTAATCATGTTAATGCACTTTGTATGCATTCTTCTGATTAAACGCTTACCTGCTTGATGTTTGGAATCTAGTTCAGTTTTTATTTATCCTGGAAACTGTATGAAAAGTTCCAAACCCGACATAGAAAAACTAGAGTGGCAAATTCTTCCTATACACTGATAAATATCCATCCTGTTCTTTGAATTAAAGCCTTCCATTCTCATGAGAAGCAGAGGGGTTGCAGAGCTAATGATGGGTTGCACTGCTGCCTTGCAGTAAGAAGGTTGTGGATTTGAATCTGGCCTGGGGCCTTTCTGTTTGGAGTTTGCATGTTCTCTCTGTGTTCATGTGGGTTTCGTCCGAGTACTCCGGTCTCCCCCCACAGTCCAAAGACTCTACATTGCCCATTGGTAGGAATGAATTGTATGTTGACATGAGATAGCCGATAAATTACTGAGTGTTGTTAAACAATAGAGAGTCAATCAATCATGTGGCACTGTCACTATACCATCAGGGAAACGGTGGAGTATTCTTGTATCCTCAGTTCTGCTCTCATGGGCCATTAAACATTCGAACGGCTGTGTCCTTGAAATTTGTACTGTTGACCAAACATACTGCAACTTAGCTACTTCTCATCTTAACACAGAATGTTTCTTGTAACAGTGAGATGAAAATATTTGTATCCCCAGATTTGCAAAAGTCTCTTATGTGCACACTTGATTCTGCACAAATTAATGCCATGCCTGGCTTGAAAATGGTTGCTCAAAGTTGCAGTCATTGTTTTGTGGAGTGAATCTGAGTCTAGCCAATAAACTGTAGTGGTTGAGGACCGATGACAAGAACTTAGTTGATATGTGTAGACAAACGCTTACTTGTAGGCTAGCCTGTCTACATAACATAGTTGCATATGCTTTGCTACATTTCTCAAAAGGTGTACTGTGGCATTGACATGGCCATAAAAAAGGATTTACTGTCGCAAAGACCACAGAGAAAGATGCATGTTCTTCTTATTACATGGGTGGACACCTTACAACACACCCGCACAATCATTGCTAAATATTATGGGCAGAAATTGTGTGGTCTGTTCAGTATATTTAAAGGAGAAGTACCGTTTTTACAGTTTTGACATTATTTGTGGCATAAAATACGATCATTTACTCACCCATATAACTTTCGTGTTACTAGAAGTCCTTTGGAAGATACTTAGATCCAAAGAGAGCCACGTATATCCGTATAATGGGAGTGAACGGGGCACCGAGAGCGCAGCCTCTAATGCCGCATTATCTGTCGCAAAACTCATTCATTTCACCAGCGATGGTCGGCTGCTTTACGTGCTGGTAAAACATCATGGTTCGTGTTTGCATTTTTCCAAGTTGTTGCAACAAAATGACCAGTTGGACAACATTTAGCTTCCATAGGCTACCTTCACGCAATTTGGAATTGCTAAAGCTCTGGCTAGTTGCGCTGAAAATAGACCCGAATACTCAAGTGGAAGCATTGAGGCGTGCGGATCTTCGGGTTTGCAGTGCTCACTTCGCTACGGAAGACTTTTTTCCCGCAAGGCCACAAAAAGAGGGCCAGAAAGTGCAACGCCTGAATCTGAGGAAGAATACCATCCCGATGGTTGCAGCGGGCACAACAGACACAATGGAGGTAATGTATTTCTAATGAAGCTTTGTGTAATGATGTTATTAGGCTATACAGTAACCTGTGCACACGAATCAGAGGTTAGTAGGTCAAGCTACAGACGCCGGATGACGATAACAGGCAACCCTGGGCTCAAAAGGGGAACAAAACTAGCGAATCATAACAAAATATTGGTGAAATGAATGAGTTTCGCGACAGATAATGCGGCATTAGAGGCTGCGCTCTCGTTGCCCTGTTCACTCCCATTATACGGATATGCGCGGCTCTCTTTGGATCTAAATATCTTCCAAAGGAATTCTAGTGACACGAAAGTTATATGGGTGAGTAAATGATTGTATTTTATGCCACAAATAATGTCAAAACTGTAAAAATGGTACTTCTCCTTTAAGAGATATTACATGTTGAGGACACATAATTTTTTCTTGTGGCCGCATTCTGGGAAACCATGGAAATACACATTTCATTCGACCATTTAAATTGCAGTAATTTACCGACTTCCTAATCAAGTGCACTCCCTTACAAAAACACTATTAATCAAGCTGGCTGTTTCAGACACAGACCTGGGGTTTACTGTGTGCACAGGGCTTGCGGGAGTCTGTTGCAGAACACAAGCCCCTGATAGCACGCCTCCGACTGGTGAGCAGGCGACTGTCAGAGCTAAACCCCGCTCAAGGGGAGGAGTTCTGTCGAAGGGCCTCTGCGGCTGAGGAACAGCACAGCAGCATCAGGGAGCGAGTTAGAGAGGCAGCCAGTATGCTGGAGGAGGCCCTACCTCGCTATACACAGGTAATAATATCTTATGCATGCACACACGTGCAGTACATGCTTGTACACTCATACAACTCTTACATATGGTAAGAGTTGAGAGAAATGTGTTATTTATTCGGAATATGACAATTTAAGAGAGATTTTAGATAGTCACTATTCATGATAATATAAGTTAATCATATTCCAATCTTAATTCATCATCACATCAAACTTTATTTTATGACACTCTTTTTTGCCTTAAAAAAATGCATTCCCCTCATTTTTATATAATAATAATAATAATAATAATGTTCTTGTTGCTGTTGTTTTTTTGTTTAGTCAGAATTCAGCTGCAAGAAGTTTTGTGACATCCAATCCCTCACATCAGTTAAGCAGCTTAGGAGTGTAGCCAGGGTATAGAATTCAGATGGTTTTATTAAAAGATATAATTGGGTGTCTTCAGCATAACTATGAAATGAAATGTTATGATGATGGATGATCTGAGCTAATGGAGGCATGTACAGAAAGAACAGAATTGTTCCGAAAATGGATCCTTGAGGTACGCCACATGTTGTCTATGCAGTTGAAGAAGTGTGTGAATTTATTGAGACATAAAATTGTCTTTTTGAGCGGTTGCAGAAAAACCAATCAAAGGCCATTCCAGAAATGCCCACCCAATCTTCAAGTCTGTTGATAAAAATAACTTGATCAATAGTGTCAAGACATGCTTCCATCAAGTAGCACTTATACAGAGCAGTATAAAGAGTCAGCAGCCATTACAGATCATTTTTTATTCTTAACAGAGTAGTTTCTGTGCTCTGTAGCTTGTGAAAACCAGAACCAGATTGAAATTTCTCAAAGATGCCTTTGAATGGCACAGTACCTGTGGCAGTTGGTGAGCTTTCGGAGAAGCACAAAACACCCCTTGAAGAAAATGATTGGTCTTTACCTTTTTTTATCATTCATTTAAATTAACACAACAAAAACTCTGAAAACACTCAGCATTGTTAGGTGAGGCCAGTTTTCCTCGATAAGGTAACATGAGGAAGAAAATGTGCCATTTTGATGCAAAATTGCATTTTGCTCAACATTATTCATTTGCGGATATTTGTCGTTAATTTTTGCTTTCTTTGCTGCAATTAAACAATCATGAAGCTAAGATTAGATAGAGCAGGATATGCTAACAGGAAACATGGAATTTAACATAATTAGTTCATCCATTTTTTTTAAATAAAGGTTGCAACATTGCATTTAGAGGAAAGCTATCTGTTTTTCTCCCCTTAGCTCCCTTTAGCTCTTTATCATTGGACACTTGTTAAATCCAAATGGTGACTTAACTTTTTTTGTTTTGGACGGGCAGTGTACATATACGGTATACACACTCAATCACATATGCATAAATTCATGCTGGCTTGCTTCTTGCGACTCTGCTATGGTCCAGCCTGTTTAGCTAATGAACCTTCATTCTCCCTTCTCAGCTGACTGAGAAAATCACCCTGATGGGCGAGAGCCTGGCCCGCCTGCGCAGTCGCCTGCAGTCGCCGGTCCTTCTGCAGGGACAGACCACGCGCATCCAGGAGCAGCTGGAGGATAACAGGCACACGCTAGAGGAGCTGTCCAAGCTGGAGCTGGCACTGAGCGCCGTGAAGGCCCAGGCAGCGGAACTCCTCAGCAGCGCCCTGGCGGTCGGAAACGGCTCTCTCGGTGCAGGTGGGAGCCGACCCAGAGTACACTCACATTCAGGCATCAACCTTACAACAGTGTATTCAGGGAGACCTACAAAATACTCGAGTGGAGAGGAGTGTCTTTCATGCTGGGTGAATTCTCAACTGTTATTTGGCCACAGCATAACATAAACTGAAAAGCCCAGGGCTAGAAGTACTTAAGTCATAAAATGTCCATTTTGAGAAAATTGAGGCAGTGGACTTAGATGACTATAAAAGACGTTTTCCCATCCTTACCTCACGGTGCGTGAAAATGTGACTTAAGTAGTTTTAGCACTAAGCTCTTCAATTCCGAACATCCACTTACACTTCTTAATTTACGGGAGCTTTGGGGGCAGCTGTGGGTATTAGGGAGCTAGTCACAAGTTCAGGGATACTCTTGGACTTCCTTGGAGATTTGCGATATCTGCACATTCACATTCTCTGTTTTTCTGCTTTTTCTTTGACCAACATGTAGTGATCAAAAACCATTACATAAACCATTTCCGTGAAATTCTACTGTAAAATTTTAAGAAAGCAGTCAATCTCTAGAAGCATTTTGGTCTTAAATTGAAATAGAATTTTTACTTCTTTTACTTTTGATGTATAATTGAGCCATGCAAAAAAAAAAAAAAAAAAAAAAAGAAATTACACCTGGGGGAGAAAATGTCACTTGTCAAGTTTACAGTTACCGAAAACAAGCAGATATTTTTTCACAAGAGGAAGAAAATAACATTTCTTGTCTTGTTACAATGCCAAAGCACTTGTTAGACTCTTTTTCAGTGCTTACATTCTAGAAGCATTGTGGGAGCTCATTGTTTTCTGGAGAGATAATTTACTGAATGGTGTGGGGTGCCACCTCCAGCTGTACAGGAACGAGTGACTGATTTGGAACAGTCATGGGAGGAGGTGCGATCCCAGGCTCAGGAGAGGGACAAGTGGCTCCTCACTATCCTGGACCTGGCTGCTAAGTTCTGGAGTGAAGTGACTGACCTCACTGCCATGCTCAGTGACACCCAGCAGGCTGTTTTGGACCTGAATGGCAATGGGACTGATTCGAGACCCTTCGGCAGAGCCTGGAGACCATGCAGGTACAGAGCTGCCGTGACTGTCTTTTCCCTTCGAACCTCTCACCGCTAACATTACCATCAAATCTCCACTGACTTCCCTTTCACTGTCCTCAGACTCTCAGAGAAGATATAGACAGCTTGCAGGGAGATTTGGACATGCTTGGAATTTTGGGATTGGACCTGATGTCAGCTTGTGGGGACACTGACAAACCAGACGTCACCAAGAGCTTGGATGAGGTAAGTATTAAGAGAACCAAAGGCCTCACTACTTCCTATAAGTGTCACAATGCAGAAGCATGACCATACTGCTGTTACCAATTTTTGTAGCTTTACTGCACCTGGAACAACCTGAGCAAGCAGTGGACGGAGTGTTACGGCAAGCTGGAGAACTCCCTGCAGATGGCGCTACGCTACCAGGATAGTATGCAGGTGCAGCATGAGATTCTTGAATTGCAGAGATCTGGGGCCTAATTTTTAAACACTGTGTACGATAAAAAAGATATGCATGCCATTTTCACCAACAGATTTGGGATTTACATAAGCAAACTTGATTCAAGAAATGTGTTTAATTAATAGGCTTAGACATGGCTGCAAGATTTCAAGTTGACAATGATTTATGAAGTAAAAATTTCATGCAATTTGGTGTATCCACAATTTTAGAAATTATGATATTTTTGACATCACTTCTTATTTTACATGTACGCAACATTTCAGTATGACATTGCAGATTTTTATAAATGAGGCCCCTGTATTGGACTTGTACTCTGGATTGAGTGTTCTTTATTGGATTTGAATGAGCGCTGTATTATGTGTTGCATAACAAACAAGAATGTGAGAGCACATTGTGGGCTACCCCAGTAAATAAAGTTGTCTTTTGTTCTTTACTATGTGATCAAAAACCATTTTCCAATTTGATAGATAGACAGCATGCATTTAGATTGAACAAATAACTGCTTGGTTGTAAATTTGTTTTAATTGAGTATTGGAGACCTTGAATGAAACGCACAATGAACGAGCAATCCTTTTAAAAGGGAAGACTGGAAAGTGAATGAATGACCGGATAGATGGATTTCATGATAAATTGATTCTGACACGATGCCATTATTTCCGCTGCAGGGATTGTTTGAGTGGCTGAAGTCTGCCGAGCTCAGATCCACTGAGGAGTTTCTGCTGGGGGCTAACTTGGACACTGTCAAGCAGCAACTGTGTGACCTGAAGGTGACTCTGCTGAGCAGAAGCCAGCTGCCTGTTGTCCTGCTCAATTTGCAATGATTGGCCTCTAGCTAGTTTAAAATATCCCAGGAAATTACACTGAGTCTGTATCATTCTCTCAGGAGTTTAAGCGGGAGCTCTACCAGAAGAAGATTGAGATGGAGAGTCTGAACCATCGCTTTGTCTGCCGGCTGGCCCCGGGGTCAGAGCGACCAGGCTCCGTGTCGCCCTTGTGTGACTTCCGCCAGCGCTGGGACGGCCTGGAGAGGGAGACAGTGAGCAGACAGGTAGAGAACTTCAGCGTCCCTTTGTATGCTGCACTTCCACCAGCCAAAAAAGACAAAAGCTCAGCTCAAGATCTCCTAAAACACTCTCAGAATTGAAAAGGAAGATTTACTGATCCAAGTGAGACATTGTCTAGTTCGCAAGGTTGCTTTTTACTGCGCCCAAAATCTGCGGACACTGCTGTATGCGAGGAGAACCACACCAGGTTGCACGAAGAGCTTTGGAAGGCAATTCAAAACATTTTTCATCTGATAGCTTATTAGTCAAACAGAGTGCCTTATGTAGTCACTCAGTAACACTGATGTTGATCATTAAAAAACCAATAGGTTTGTCTTTAATTTCTGCTCATGTATAGGAGATACTATTAATTCACCTCCAGCTATGAATGGTGGAAAAATTATGTATATATATGTTGGTGTGGTTTCATGTGCATTTTCAGATTACAGTTTAACACTGTTTAACAGTGAAGTGAATAGTGACAGTTCCTGTTGTACTAACTGATGGGATACAGTGCATAACAGAGGGAGTGATGTGATTTCAGCACCAGCTGGAATGTGCACTGCTGGGCTTGGGTCAGTTCCAGAACACCCTCGATGAGCTACAAACCTGGCTGTCCCACACCGCTGACCTCCTGCGCGGCCGCCGGCCAATCAGCATTGACCTGCAGACCTGCGAGATTGAGCTGGCGAAACACAAGGTGCGGTGGAGATTAGGCCCTGCAGGGGGCGATGTAGGCAGGAATCAAATTCTCCTCAAGGTCCAGGGGAATATCTGTGCTGCTCTGAAGTAGTCTTATAAGTCCGTGGCTTGTGTATGGTAACATACAAGATCCACCCTACTGACAACTTTTGGAAGTAAATATTACCGAATAGTTGCGCTTAACATTTCTAACACTATTGGTATCCCCTGACAACAAATCGGAGATACTATAGATCAGCGATCATCAGGCCATGTCCGCTGCATCCACTGCCGTGGCGTCCGTTGAGGTTTTCTTGTGAGTGCTCTACAGTCTACAAATTTCAACTGATTCTTTTCATATTTGGCGTGGTCCTTGCGTGTGGTTAGGTCACAAAGCCTATCGATTTTGGGGGTGATTGCTTTCGGGGGTCCAGGGATACATGTTGACAAGTGGGAGACCAACTGTCTAGTTTTTTGATACCTCCTGAACATTATTTATTCTCTTCGACTGCAATGAAAAAGACAGGACTTTCTTTGAACAATTAATGGTTTTTTCAAACGTTCTTGTTTTATTTTTATCCCATTACCAAATAATTGTGCCAGAATGTAGTCACAATACACACTATAAAGCAAACCAGACTGTTCCCCATCATTTTGGATGACTTGCATGTTAGATGGACAGGGATTTTGGCAGTGCCCAGTGACTTACGCCGACTATGTGCCCCCTCCCTGGGACAGGTTCTGCGGAACGACGTGATGTCACACGTGCGGACGGTGGAGTCCCTGAATCAGGCGGGACTGGAGCTGATGGAGGCCGGGCCCGGGGACAGTCCCCATGGCCTGCAGGCTCAGCTGGAGCAGCTGAATGAGCAGTGGGAGTTTGTGCGCTGTGAGACAGAGAGGAGGCAGCTAGAGCTGGAGAATAACCTGGGACAGGTCAGCTCCCAAACCTGCTCCCTGAGCATGAGCCCTGGGGCAGCATTTATAAACACTGCGTACAGGCAGAAAGGGCTTCGGAATGTGCGTGCAGTGGTCATGATTTATAAAATAAAATGTGGTGAAAAACTTAATGTAAGTCTACAGAAACTCTGACACAGGTAAGAGATATTTTGGAGAAAGGACACTCATGGCGTAGTAGCAAAATGCAAGACATTGACTTAGATTAGGTTCTTCAGGCTATGATCTAGTATTTCCTAGATCTTATGTGTTACCAACTTGACTGAGCTTTATAATAATTAGGAAGTAAAGCAGTAAGAAATTTCTTGAAAGAATCATAGAGACTACACATTAATAACCATATGTAGTCTACATATGAATGAATAATGAACAAATGTAATTAGACCAGAACTATTTATCAGAATTAACTGCCTCTCATAAAACTCTTCCTGTCACTGGCTGGTACCAGATCAATCTAAGTTAATGACAAGTTAACTGCACTGTCCAGATGGAAATCAACTGCTCACCTTTACAGACTCCTATATACAGACCAAGGAATGCGATGGGTAATCATGGGTTACACCTCGAAATGTCTTATTTAGACTATTGGAGGATTACCCTGGCTGGCGATCTGGGTGGGATTTATGCTGGCTTTGACGCATTCGCCACATGAACCCAAAGCGCTCCAGACGTGGCTTGTCCTTAACACTCAGAAGCATTCTGCTACACTCACTCCACCCCCAAATTTCCAGGGGCAGCTCTTAAACTGCCATCAGAAACACGTTAAACATTCCTCTGTGCAGTGCTTATCTGGAAATTTTACCCTTTTAAGCCACATTATGTCAGAAATAGCTGAGCGGCCCTGAAGAGTTCCATATTCATATTGTACATTACATGGCAAATGACTTTTTATTGCAGAAAATGGGTAAAAAATTGTAACCGGTGAAATTAAAGAATCCGTTGCTTTCTGATTGGTGAAAGTGTGGCCACAAGGTCACTAAATCTAACCATTTATTACATAATCAGGAATTCAGTGACAAAGCAAATTATTATTCTGAGCTAAGATGTTATTTCTGCGTAAAATTCAAGGAAAAATATTCTGAGAAAACCTAAACACCCATATTCAGAAACCTGGCTAATTAGCATGCGGTTGATTCCTTACAGACTTGGATTTGGCCAGTACGGAAATTGTGTCATTCTTGTTGGTGTCTTTAATTATTTATATAAATCCTTGAAGAAAAATAAATCCCATAAAACATGAAACAAAACCAATCAAGAGAAAATAACTGCTCCAGTGCCGAGTTTGTGAGCCATTGTCCAGTTAAGGGAACCACAGCTCGGGGCTCCTTTTGAAGCTATTTTTCTAGAAAATTTTTATGTGTCATAGTAGCGTTTTCATGACATTGAGGCACCTTTTCCTAAAAAACCTAAACATGCAACACTGGGAAATAAAATAACTATTAAGTAAAAATAATGCCACGAATCAAGTATAATGTCAGTAACTAATAATCTATATAGCTCTGTATTGCCATCTAGTGTTATTAATGTTTACTAGCAAATGCTATGATAAGGAAATACATATTCGTTGCTTAATATATTTTTTCTGAGGCTGTTGAATGTATCGAAATTCATTGTGATGGATTGATTAATTGACTGACTGACTGACTGACTGACTGACTGAACGACCGCAGGTCCAGGATCTGATGATGGAGATTCAAGACCTGCTGCAGTGGCTGGAGAACACTGACCTGAGGCTGTCCTCCTCTCAGCCAGTTTGGGGTTTGCCAGAGAAAACCAGCGAGAGGCTCAGCGCTCACCTGGTAACATCATCACACTGCTCCCCTTCTCTATCATACTTTTTATTATATAAACCTACATATCCTTGGGCTCTCAATTAGAACAGTATACACTGGAAAGCTACATTCAGTTGAGATACTATGATTCCAACTATGATGCCTGAATCTATTCATTTTACGCCAGTATTAATCTACTCCCCACCATTGACAAGACTTTCTGTCAATTATGACAAAACACTTCCCTGGCCATTGAAGGCATATTCCAGCAATCAACGTTTTCACTGTTATATGGTGGTAGGGGGCATTGTTGCAGATCTTCAGACAAAAATTGTTATTGAAAGACAAATGAAAAGTATGGTTGGCAACTTTAAAAAAATATGCTCTGAGGCGGAAAGTGTTGAACAGAGAAAAATTTTGATACACAGCGTTCCTGTGGGGTACAATGGCTGCATTCACTGAAGTGCTCCTCACAATCAGTCCCACTGTCCAGTGCTATAATGTCGTGATATTATTTTGGCCTATCAGACCCCATTGTTGTTCCTTTCTCTCACGCATTGGGCTGTCAACTGAGCATCTGCTGACCACTGTGTCACTTTTCCTACCTCAGGAGCTCTGCAAGGAAATGGAGTCCAAACTGGACATCTACGCCAGCATAAAGAGCGCCATCTGCAGGCTGCTGGAGAACGGCGATGTGGCCCGCGGCTCTAGCACAGAGCACAGTCTGTCTATTCTGGAGCAGAAGTGGGAGACTGTTCACGCCAAAGTTCAGGAAAGGAAGGTTAGTGAAGGGTGTTACATGCTATAGAAGAGAATTCAGTACTCAGAGTGTAGGCTGTCATTCTCTGGCTTGACCATCAACACCATAAGCCCACAAACTGCATCACAGCCCAATGTGCTTTGGATGTTTTTACGTGTGACAATAAGTTTTTGAGCATCACAAGTGTGAAATGACCAAAGGAAAATGTTCAAAAGCTCAAACAATACCCATTTTCATAGTCAGGGCAGTACCAAAGAAGTTTGAGGCATACGGTAATATTAAAAATCTGCCTGGAAGAGGACTTCAGCATATTTTGAATGCATGTGCTGATTTGAGGATGGTTCGGGTAGTCAAGTAAATCACAATCTGATATTGTCGTGTAAGTAGTTTTCCAGGATCAACTAAATAGTGCTTGTCCAGGAGTATTGTTATCATCCACCAATGAAAGCAGCTCTGATTTCTCTATGATGTGCTAATAAATGTCGTGCCGTGTAGTTGTCAGTCAGATGTCATCTACACAAATGCAGAATGTCTGGGAGGATTTCCAGAAAAAGGCTCTATTGTCGTCAAAAAACCCGTGCACCTAAGGTTTGCCAAGTGATACTGTATCATCTAGTGAGGCTGGGTCATATGGTCAGATGACACCAAAAGAGAGCTTTTTGGCAGCAGTAAATACCAGAGGTGGTTTTGGCAGAAAAACACATAGCCATTCTATAAAGAACCCTGCCCAAATGTGAAGTATGGTGATGGATCGTCAGAAGAAAACCAGCTACACAACATCAAACGCACCCAACAACTTGTAAGGATTCATGGTGTCATGGATTTCTTCAAGTACCTGCTGATACTAAATATAAACCTGACTACCTTTGCCAGAAAGCTTAATCATGGCCATGGTTGGATTTTCCAGCAAGACAGCTGACTGAGGCATACATTGAAATCAACACAAAAATGGCTCACTAACCGCAGAATCATGGTTTTCCATGACAAACAATAGAAGCATTCATTCAAAACCATTTTTTTTCATATTTACCAAGGGTATCAATATCAGTGGAGGGCACAGCATGATTTGCCTCGCCCATCTCTGGTTTAAAGGGAACTATTGGCATGTCAACCAAGGAATTATTCACCAACATTTTTGAAAACTCTGGGGCATAGAAATCAAATCTAGTTTTTTTCTTTTTCAGGCAAAACTGACTGAAGGTTTGAGTCTTGCCAAGGAGTTCCACAGTTCTATCCAGGATCTGCTGAGCAGGATGTCCCAGTGTGATGGAGCCATTTCGGCTCTTCCTGAGCCCAGCTTCATACTGGAAACGGTCAACACTCAGCTGCAGGAGCACAGGGTGTGTGTTTACATGCACATCTCTCAGTCTCTGTGCTGCAGCTT
This sequence comes from Gymnothorax javanicus, assembly GCA_029692085.1. Lineage (NCBI taxonomy): Eukaryota > Metazoa > Chordata > Actinopteri > Anguilliformes > Muraenidae > Gymnothorax > Gymnothorax javanicus. The sequence continues at coordinate 178,920,052 of CM056193.1, read as the reverse complement.
ATTATTCCCTTTAACTGCAGGTTTTAAAGTCAGATACTTCTGCATTAATATAAACATTGAAAACTGTAGATACCTCAGTAACAAGCCATTAGAACATGCTGAGTTTCAAAACAAGTTCTAACATTGATACTGTCCATCGAGGGCATTTCCAATATATTAAAATGTTAACTATTATTCTGACTGAATACAATGATGTTACCTTGCGACGTACAGATCTTTCCACCTTGGCTATAAAGTGCTTGAATTCAGTAGACTTGCTGAAGTTCATTAGCCGAGGTTATTTTGCACAGTAATTTTTATTGGTTTAATTTTCTACAGAAGAATGTTTTTCACATGATGTAATATATTGGCTAGCTAGTTTACCTCCAGAATCGGAGTGCGGCGTTTTGCTGAAATGAATCTTTGTCTTTGGCTACAATATTCAGATAATTTACCATGAGGACAACTGTTGGGCAACATGCTGAAATTCACAAAAAATAGCTGAATGCACCTTTGTTGAATGTTGACAATAATATCTCTAACAGTTGTGAAATGTGGGTTAAAAATCCATCTGTCTAGTAAGGCACTGCTTTGATGGCTTCAGCCATTATCATAGCATAAAACTATATCCAGTAATTGTAACCCCCATATTCTATGCCCACCCAATAGTACACTGCATTCTGTATTTTTTAAATTTTATTTTATATTTTTTTTATTTAATCCAGCGAATAGTGTTGTTGTCTCACAAAAAGACTGTTGTGGCTTGTAATCCAGCTTGAATTATTTCTAATGGTCTTCCCATGTTTGCCTGAGTTTCCTCTTCTGGTTTCCTCCTATTGTCCAAAGACATGCATTCCAGTCTAACTGGAGACTCTAAATAACGTGGTGATGTGAATTTGTCAGTGCATGGTGTACAATTCCTTCAATTGATTGGCAAGCTGTGCAGGGTGTGTTCCCACCGCTTGCAAGGTATGCAAGGTCCTCTGTAACGGTGATGTGCCCTTGGAGGTCAGTTAGGGTAGGCAGAATCCTCACCGTTAAACAAACGATAACTCTATTACTTTGCTTGACTAGCAATCTGAGGATTGATTAACTAATTTACAAGACTAAACGGCAGAATGGCGTGCCAGTTCCATCCACGACATTATTGCTCAGTGCATCGAACTTAAAATGCTCATGAGACAGCAAGTTTGTTCATATTTGCTTAGAGGAAACTAACGCAATGCCATTAACAAATATTAAAACCTTTCTTATGCAGCGTTCAATGTGTGGTCAATATGTTTATTTATAATATTTCCTTAAACACGCATTTTTTAATGCCATTTTTAAAAAAAAAATAGGGAGTTTATTTTCAGTCTTCTTTCATAATCCGATAAACAAAAGATCAAAACAAAATACGGAATTACCGAGAGAGTTGAGATTTTTTCCTAATTAATTATTAAGATTTACTTCCTTGCAGTCTCGAATCAAAGCATAAAGGTAAATTAATCTTTTTGTCACTATCACCTCTTAATCATCACAGGCTTAATTGACCAGAAAAAAAGGTCAAATTGATTGATTGATAATCAGGCATGGTACCTGGAAACAGGTTGACAAAATCTAGCGATAAAAAAGGAGAAGTCACTGCCTACCCTGACCGCATGTCCCTGCTCTGTAACCCTGATCATCCACAAGCGAGTTAGGTAATGGATGGATAGACGTAGTCAGCAGCTTGTCCTCTCCTGAATGCCACTGACTTGATTAGCATCTGTCGAGCATTACCATGTTAAGTACAGAAGATCACCACTGGCATTCAAACAAACATGTCAGCAGGACATGCCTGTGCTGTTCTCATGAAGTGAATAAGCTGAAGTCGATTATAGTAGTAGCAGTGTCGCACACTTGTTTGATATGCTGTTTATTTGTTGTTCAGAGGCTGATGAGTGAGGTGCACTCCTACAGTGAGAAGAAGACCACAGTGGAGAGCGCTGCGTCACGACTCAAGGCATTCAGCAGGAGGGAGGACTGTGATGTCGTTCAGAATCTTGCTGTGACTGTTCAAGACCGCTACGATAAACTGCACCAGCGCGCTACAGAGCGTGGGAAAGCCCTTGAGAACGTCAAAAAGCAAGCGAAACAGGTGCTCATCGGGCATATATTTTAGTCCTATTTCACTCCTATTTCACAAGTCCTGAATGAAACTATTGTTTCTTTCCTTCCATTCATCGAGATGAGGGATTTTTTTTCTAGCAAAGCACTGCACAAATACAGTCCAGGACTAAACAGATACAGTGGTAATTAGGGATGTTCTTGGCAGGGAAGAATGTGTGTGTTTTTTTTTTTTTTAACCAAATGGCTTACTGCTATTATTGCCATTCCAATTTTTTTTTCATTTATATTCTTTGATGTGATGAATTGTCGGACATAATTATTGCATTATTGCCTGTTCCTAATGTTATTCAGACTTTTTTGTATACAGTTGGGGGTGTATGCAAGCTTCATATTTAAGGTGCTGCTTGAATGCAAACACTTGAATTATTAGAAAGTAGAAATTATTACAAAATAAAACACTCTTGACATTTACCATGTTGTTTTCAAAGTGACAGTGAAAAAATCCCCTTGAAATGGGTTGATAGATTATGCTCGTACAAAACAAATAAAACTGCAAAGCACTGAAAAAAAGTTTCTCTCCATTAGCCGAATTTGGCAGTGGGGGGACAAATTGCTTTCCATCATCTGTTTTGTCTGTATGCTAAATGTGTTGTCTATGATTGTCTTCAGTTCAGTGAATCCTGGCATATGCTGGTGAACTGGATGGTGGAAGTTGAGCGGACACTTGACACTCACAGGGAGATTGCAGTATCACATGAGGAAATCAAGGTGCAGCTCACGGAGCAGAAGGTATGGATTCAGTTTGCTCCATACACCCTTCTTCAGAAACAGTATTAATAGAAAACAGCTACATAAACTGTAACATTATGGGTATTGCATCAATTTTAAGTCTCACTGTCCACTGGATGTTTACCACTTCTGTGTCCATTCCCAGGACTTCCTGAAACTTCTGCGGTCAAAGAGGCCCATGTATGAAGCCACTATGAAGACGGGGCGGACGCTTCAGGAGAAATCCCAAAGTCCATCGGACCGAAAGCAGTTGGAAAACCTGGTGTCCGAGCTCCGGGACATATGGGACACCATCAGTGGGAAGTCTCTGGAGAGGTACGGGCAGTTTCGGGGATGGTGATCCACTATGAAACTGAACCCAACCACAGATTTTGTATTCTAAAAATGCAGTCAGGTTTTTCTCTGCTTCACTACAGAATTTAGGAGATGAGTTGAAGACCTGATAAAGAGGGTGATAAATGGCTGAATCAAGTTGTTGAAGAGCCTAGATCAGGGATACTCAATCTTATCCAGTAAGGGTTAGTGTTGGTGCAGGCTTTCATTCCAAGCAAGCAGTGATGCGCCTGGTTCTACTAATCAATGATATTTTTAGCCTCTTGTGGTTGATTAGTTCAGTCAGGCGTGCGCCTGCTCAGTTGGAATGAAAGCTTGCACACACAATGGCCTTTGGCAAATAAGATGGAGTACCCTCAGCCTACAAAAGATTATGGGGCAACCCATGGCAGGATTGGACACCCCGATTCAGAGAGTTCCAGTGTGTGTACAGGCTTTCATTCCATCCAGTAAGTTACACATTTGACACTACTTATTAAGGTCTGTTTCGAACCTCTCGGGTTCAATTAGTTGAACGATTTGTGCAACTTAATGTCTGGAATGAAAGCTTGCACCAACAGCGGCCCTTTCCAGGTGAGGTTATATACTCCTGACCAACAGAAAAATGCCTTTGCAGCCTGGATTAAAGAGCATAAAATTAGAATGTAGCCCTTTAAACTGGAATTACATCACAGAAAATTGCAGTGAATTATAAGTACTTTCATCAAAAACAATACATTCAATTTATCCAGAGTGGATAGAAACGGGTACTTTCGGAAGGGAGAGTAAGTGTATATTCCAAAAGGAGAGTAAATACTCCAGACTTTTTGGTTTTGCTCATTACAATATTTGTTACCTTCCTCAGGCAACACAAACTGGAGGAGGCACTGTTATATTCAGGCAAATTCACAGATGCCCTTCAAGCTTTAATGGATTGGCTGTATAGGGCTGAACCACAGCTGACTGACGACATGCCTGTTGGAGGAGAGAAGGACTTGGTCTCTAATCTAATGGAAAAACACAAGGTTAGTACCGCATTCATTATGAATAGACATAACAATGGCCCCACTGAAGCCATCTTAAAACAAAAATAGAATATAAAAGTGAACTGCACACATAATCGTAAATTTTATAATACTGAAGTCAGCCACTGAAGTTTAGCCACTCAAATGGGCTCGATTTCAGCAGTCTAAAGGAAAGTGCAAAGCGCAAGTGTGAAGTCCATGTTTGCTGATGCGCGGGGTAGGTAAGACTTATTTTTGGTGTTTTAGTGACCAGCACAGCACAGTTGGAAAGAGGGTTGGACAAGGAAGAATAATAATACGTGTTTGTGTCTGGGGCTGGTTTCAATTAATGCCCTATTGAAGCTGCTCCTCCCATTCCCTTTAAAAACTGTGCATTTGTCATTGCCAGTGTATTGACAACTTTGTAATGTCTCAGGCAAGTCCCGAAAGGCACCATCAGAGGAACTTCACCAAAGAGGAAGCTGGTCTACTTGTTGCTCTCCCACCTCCTTGTTTGGCACATGCAGTTCTGCCTGTGCCTGCCTTAAATCCCTGTAATATCCCTCTGTAAGGTCAATGTGACATCTATGGTTACGCAACACACCATGCCTCAAAGAATGCACTGACTCTCTGAGGGCCTTATTGAAACGTACCGTCCGATCAGTCCAAACACCTGAAACGCATTTTTAGCATTCCAAATGTTCTCTCGATTAATGACCTGCCCAACCAAAAACTCTGTTTAAAACACACTCCCCCCGTCTTGTGGGGATAATGTATGGCGTAATCAACCATTTTTTGCGCAATCATTGTTGTCTAGCAGCCACCCATCCATGGCTATCCCCATTAAAGACTGTAGGATTGAAGGAATTGGCCAAAATGATTGAATCATGTACAGACCCAGGGTAAGTGGCATACACACGTCACCAGGCAGTTAACATGACAAATCATCTTAGTATTAATGGGGTGGACCCCCTTTCAATTCCCTTTGATGAGGGGTTGGGTAGTTCATTCAGAATGCAGTAGTTTGCACCAAAAACCCATGGGAATCCACACTTGACCAAGAAGATGGGGTCAGTTTTCAGCTGGCTACGAAGTACAAAAACAAACAATCTCACTGGCATGTCAGACTTGACTGGAAAAAATGGCATGTATCGCCATGGGAACACTCCAACCAGTACCCCTGACCAAGGAATTGGCTTTAGAACTGGAGTTGGTCCCCAGGCGCTGCTCTGTGGCTGCCCACTGCTCCTAACTGTAGGATGGGCCAAATGCAGAGGACAAATTACCCCATGGGGTTCAATAAAGTGTATCTTATTTTAGCCAAACTGACGGCAGGCTGGCTCATGCCAGCAGAACCAGATCTGAGGAAGGCGGGAGCTGCTGTAAGTTTTTCAGCAACTGGGAGAGAACAGGGACCTGTTGGGGTCCTTCTCAGATCTGCAGCAAACAGCCGGCAGACCATATTTACATTGTCCCAGGAAAGATGCTACGTCTTATTACACTCCTGTGGTTATATGACTTCCATTTGTCCCAATCTCTGGAGCATAATTAATTGTTGATTTGTTTCTTGATTGAAACAAAACAAAGCATAGAAACAAGAATGAGAAGGCATCAGAGACGGCAACTATGTGTCCATAGGCTATGTGTATTTACTGGTGATGTAAACAAGGAGCCTGAGATGTGTCTTCCTGACTGCAGGTCTTCCAGAGGGAGCTGGGGAAGAGGTCAGGGTGCATGAAGACCCTGAGGAGATCAGTGCGGGATGTGACCAGAGGCAGCACAGCTGATACCCGCTGGCTCCAGGAGCAGATGGAGGAACTGGAGAGCCACTGGGAGACCGTGTGCAAACTGTCTGTCTCCAAGCAGGATAGGCTGGAGCAGGCACTTCGACAGGTGAGCCTCCACTCTGCCTGACTGTCTGCAAACAACTTAATGCCAGCAAAAAAAAAGATTGCAAAAATGCTGCCATGTTTCTCTTCTACCCAGTAACTCGTCATGATGAATTCACTGATGTTTTTTGGTAACACTTAATAAGGTACAAAAAATGTTGAGTGATTACTAGGGATCAAATGAGGAACGCACTTTATGAGGCACTGACTGTCAGCGGGCTGTACTTATGTAACTCCCAATCAAATTTTGTGGAGTAGCCAGTGATTAGTTACGTGTAATTTAGCAACAAATGAGGAATGAATGAGGAAGTAAATTTGTGTACCGTATTGTAAAGTGGTACTTTTCTCTACCTCTGTGAGAAGAATTCTGTTAGCCAGCAAATCCAGTCTGGGAAAAACACCGGGAAGATTTTTAGTTTCAAAATCTGAACGTTCCACCCCTGCAGGCAGAAGAATTTGATAGCACTGTACACTCTTTCCTGGAGCGCCTCTCGGATGTGGAGCGCACCCTGAAATTCGGGATCATTCCAGAAGAGGAGGACGCCCTACTGATTCTTCATAAGCAGCACCAGGTTTGTGACATTATCAAGATTTTCATCACCTGTATCATAATCATCACAGCTCTTATTATTGTCTTTGTTTACATTATCATGAATTTTTCATTATCTCTGTTTGGCCAGGTCTCTCTTAGAAAAAAGATTTTGAATTTCAGGGTGACATCCTGATCACCATTATTGGTACCATCACAATCACGGCCAGCACAATCTCATTGCTAAAGTGCCTATCTGTTTCTTTTACTGGTTTTGCAGGAGTTGATGGACTCTTTGCGCAACCAGGAGCCAGAGGTCCAGAATATCCAGTCTTTGGGCGAGGCGATCCTGTTGATCTGCCATCCCGACTCCCTTGTCACCATCAAGTCCTGGATCAGTGTCACCAGGACTCGCTTTGAGGAGGTAAGCACTATTCAGTTCCTACAGCTCTTCTTCCAAACTCACCTAAAATTCCACACAGCCCCAAGACAGATAATAATCCAGTTTGTATTCGAGTTAGAAATTTTGCCCAATGCCTTGATGTAAAGGTCTCCTGTGATCTGGAAAAACCTAGTACATATGTCACTTTTGGGAGAAATTGAGTTTGAACCTCATTTGCAGTAATTAAGAGTGGTGAGAATCTTAAAACACTAGCTATTAGAGTTATTTGAACTGTCAAAATCAAGTTTTTATTATTTTTTTCAGTTGGGAAAAGCCCAGAATCTGAAGTTTTTTGTTCAGTTGCAAGAATACTTGCCACTGATAACTTCACTAGCCTTTGCCAGATCACAGGAGAGGTGGAAGTCGTTATACAATAATGGTAAGACCTGATGAGATGGCAAAAAATGTTGACAATATTGGCATATTCACAGATGCCAATAGGTGTTGAATTTTAAATGTGTTAATTTTCTAATTGTGGGTTATCCACATAATTCTGAATCATTAAGAAAATAATAATTTTTCCCAGTGTAGAAAAGAGCTGTAATAATCCCTCACTATCCTTATTGGAAGTGGACTGTATGTTAGGTCAAAGAGTAAGATCTCTATGGTGAAACAACTTGTGCTGTTTTGCTTTCTCACTGCCCTTCCTGTCCCAAAATGAATTTTGCCATGATGCATGTTAACGCAGTGCGTTATAAGTTCCATAACATATAACTCAATAATAATGTTCATCGAAAATATGGAAAACCGCACCAATTCACATGTTCGGAATATGTAATCACTAACTGGGGATGTGTCCACAACTAAAAGTTAATTGCAATTTCAGTCGATCCCGGTGGCATGCTCAAGCCTTACCCTCGTGTGAATACCGGACTGTGTCATAGGAGCTGATGTGGAAAGTTCAGTGGTCAGAATTTAAAAGTTCTTCCATGTGATTGTTCCACCCCTGAACTCACCCAGCTGATTTGACTGAATAATTGAGGCCCTCGATGCAAGAACCAGTTATGTCACTTTTTTTTTTTTTTATAAGCTTCCAATATAAGATAGATGAGATGTCTGTAGGTCCTTCTGGTGGGAAATCTCAAAATCACCAAAAAGTGAAATAACTGGTTCTTGCATGGAGGGCTTCAATTGTACCTCCAACCACTTATATTTTTCACCTCTTCTGTGGAGCCTTGGAACAAAACAGAATGCAAGGAGAACAGCAATTTTCTGGAACGTTCTGAACTGGTAGCTTTTAGTTGGGAAAGACAGGAGTGACCACTACCCTCCTCAGCTGGTCCTGCCTCTGGTCACAGGTACAGACGTGGGCCCAGCAGCAGGGAGAAAGGATTCAGACCAGCCAGTCAGCCCTGGCAGCGGAGAAGGAGGAGGTGCAGAGGCTGCTAGACTGGATCTCCTCAGCAGAAGAGTCTCTGACCCTGAGAGATCAGGAGCCCCTTTCAGAGAGCATGGAACAAGTGGAGGAAGCCATCGTACAACACGTGGTACACTTCTACTATCCTTATCCCATCTTCAAAATCAACCGTTCGATGTGGAGTGGTGATTTTGCCATACCTATATTGCGAGCATGTTTAAGAGCAACAGCTATACTTTATGAAGGCTTGCCATCTTTGTTCATGTCCATAGCTTAAAGCTGGTATAGGGAACTTTTGATGAACTGGCAATGGTAAGGTAGGTTTTCAAAGTAGCCAACCCGCCCCCCCCAAAGACATGAAAGTGCACAGTCCGCTACTTGAGAAAACACTGGAAACTCGGTGTTGGGGAGAGGAGAGCAGTTATCATCGTCAACTGTCATGGTCAAGCTACTTGATGTCTCATTCACTTGGAAGAAAAAACGCAACATTATATTGAACATAAACAATGAACATAACTGCAGACAGTGCTCACGCAAATTATTTTATCATTGGTAGTATTGGCTAATCAAATCGAAAATAGTTCGATATATTTCTGCCACGCTAACGGAAACTAGCTATGGCAATGTTAGATAAACACAACAACTTCAGTGATACGACTCATCTATAATTTATTTTCCATGTTTATTTAGAATTTTTATTACATTTTATCCATAATGTTTGCCCACGAAGCAGCTGCAAGTACCTACATAGCTACATGCAAATTTTTCTTTTGGCTCATCAGTGAAACTTAATGACGAGCGCGAGTTTTGTTGTGGATTCATAGTGTATTGTGCATTGCTTCAATTGTTAGAGTTTTGCCTGTTTGGCTGCATAAGCTTTTGTTGGCAATGGTAAAGTCTAAGGTTTAGATGATTTCATCCCACCAATACGGCTCTGCTCCAGCCTGTAGCTCGCTAACTGCCGTGGCCTCATCAGCTTTCAAACCATGACTGATAACGCCCATGAAGGGCAGTAACGACACTCCTAGAAACAGCTTTGCTGATTAGTTGAGGCTGTCTGGGAGCCTAGAGATTTCGGCCAATCAGACCACTGAGGGTGCAAAGCCAAAGAGGGTCTATCAGCAGACAGAGGAACAACACAGGCCTGATTTTCTCGCAAAGCACGTACATACCAACATACCAATTGCTGGATGTCTATCATGGCATATTGACCCAATAACATAAAAAAGTTGCTTATCCTGGCTTCAAGTAAAAAAAAAAAAAATCCATTAAGTTGGTGGCAAAAAGTTCTGTGTGTTTTCAAAACCAGGCTTGATTCACAGTGCTAAATACTTTCTTTTTTGATAAATTAAGCATCAGGTATTTAAGGTGGAGTTGTGTTATTTGCAATGTCATGTATAACATTGTGCCAAATGATAATTGTAAATAGATGAAAACATGCTCTTATGTTTATTTTAGGTATTTATGGATGAGCTGAATAAGAAGTTTCCAGAAGTTGAAAATGTCACTAGGTCGTGCAAACAAAAATTGACCCCCAAGCGTCTGGTTTCCCCTTCTCGTAAGACTCCAACAAGTAAGTGCAAACTTATAAATTTAAATGAACTTGAGTCATTCAAATCTCAGAATCATTAAATTGAGTCTAAATTCATTGTCTGGTTTTTCTGTTCTCAGAGCGCAAAAGTGCAGCAAAGCTACAGCCTCCAACACCTCTCCCCCTGGATAATTTGGTGCCGCAAACCCCTCTGATGCGTCAGCTGATCAGCTGCTGGCAGCAGCTGTGGCTTCAGTCTCAGGCCAGACAGACCCGTCTCACAGAGCACAAGCAGAGGCTGAGAGAGGTAACTAGAGTGCCCCTAGTGGCTAATGTGCAATACAGTTTAATTTTGTACAGCAGAAGGAACATAGACTGTAATAAGTAACCTGTAGAATTTACCCAATAAATCTGAGGTAACAATTTGCATCAACTTTTTTTGGGTAGATTTAATTCCATATATTGAGTATAAAATAACTCAACTCAATATACGGAATTAAATCTACCCAAAAAAAGTCGATGCAAATTGTTACCTCAGATTTATTGGGTAAATTCTATAGGTTACTTATTACAGTGTAGAAATTATAGGACAAAGGTTATCCAGTCCTGTGACACCCCTGGGATCACAAACCTACCTCTCCCTGTCTGTGTGATCATAACAAGATTAAATGTACCGTAAAAACTGGACAAGAGTCAAACAAGGTCATGCTTAACGGAGTACTAAATGAATTTTCAATGGAGCAGTTGAGAAACTATTGTAATATATTTTATTATGCCTCTGCCACACATGCTGAGTAGGAGGTGTACTGTTTTCCGATTGTCTGTCTGTGGCTGTGTCCATCACAGGGTCAATCGCAAATATTTTGTCCTTGTTATATCTACTATAGGAGAGCAGTGATTTTTATGAAATCAGACATGGTAACTCCTCACAGAGGGTAGCTGAACTGATTAGGTTCTGGAGGTCATTGGGTCCAAGGTCAAGGTCACATAAGCTCAGTTGTATTTAGGGGCCGAAGATCAACTTTGAGGGTGTCTGAAGTTATGGCAGAGCAATAAGCAATAAGTTAAGGCAAAGCAATCAACATTTAACACTGGGTTGTTCATTATTGTTATTTAAGGTGGTGTGAAAATGTATTGCCCCCTTCTGATTTCCGCTATTTTTGCATTTTTTTGGGGCTAAATCCTTCCAGATGTTTACACAAAAAATATCATAAGAAGGAGAACATGAGAAAACTACAGTTGTGTTAAAAAATAGCAGTGCAACATTAATAATCTGATGAACCACTGTTAGTAGTAATAGTGATATTTCTGCATGGAAAATAATTAACTTGTAGATGTAGTAGTGTAATGGAAAAACAACAGACCCAACTGCCATGACATGCATGCTGCTTGTTCTGAGTAATTGACTCTATTTTGTGCCCACTCTGGCTATCTTATATAAAATTTTGTTTAAAAATATGAAGCTAGTACATTTGGCAAACATGCAAAAATAGAGGCAATAAGGAAGGGGGGAAATACTTCTCATGGCCCTGTATAATTATACAAAATTAAAAATGTCTATTTTCTACTTTTTTTTTTTTTGTCCTTTCAGCTGGCTGAGTTTTCCAACTTTGACTTCAATGTCTGGCGTAAGCGTTACATGCAATGGATCATCCACCTGAAGTCACGCATTTTGGACGTTTTCCGCAGCATTGACCGAGATCACGATGGCCGCATCACACAAAAAGAGTTCATTGACAATGTTTTATCCTCCAGTAAGCTTCTCTACACCATGCAATCACCAATCTTCCAGTACATAAAGTTCATTTGACATTAACAAATTTATAAATGTATATGAGGCTCTACAACTCAAATGTGAGATAATACAAGCATATTTGGTTTTTCAGAATTCCCCACTAATTCCCTGGAAATGGCAGCAGTTGCAAATATCTTTGATATTAACGGGGATGGCTTTATTGACTACTATGAGTTTGTCAGCACTCTGCACCCCAGCAGAGACCCCTACAGAAGAGCTTTAGATGCAGAGCAAATTAATGAAGAGGTAAAGTTTTTTCTTGTCTGAAAGTCTTTATGTACAATGTCCACATGGAAAAAGAACTTCACCATCTGAAATCTCTTGTTGTTTAACTCCTTTCGCAAACATCGGCCCAAGGTTGAGTTGCTAGGCATAATATTGTTTTTAAACTATCAAATATTGTGCTATATTAGAGAACTATATTTTGTTTGAAAGTGTGAGGACTCTAACTGTGTAAGCCATTTTATGATGCAAACACTACAGCAAAAAATGCTATGCCAAATTGTGTCAGAAAAACCCTCAGCTTGACCGTGCCATCCCATATGGTAGGGTCTATAGCATTGTTTAGATCTGTCAAAATATGTACATATCGAATTTCATACCTTAGTAGCGTTGAAGCAGTCAAAACCTGTCCTTGTTCTCAATCTGCAAAGCAAGCAAGCTCAGACAACCATCCTTATAACTACTTCGACATAGACATAGCTGCAGCACATCTTATTGAGCTTCACCATAATTAGCCTTTCTTATTCATGATGTGGGGCTGCAGATTGTGCGTTAACCCTTAAAGAACAAAATAAGCATTCACAGTGGCTATTATGTGCTGATTTAACAGAAAAATAAGAGTTTTAGCCCTCACTCCAGTTTACCAGGGAAATCAACTTTTTTTACTGTAAACAGACAGCCAGTGGTCTAATACTTCTGAAAAATGGAGGTGTAAGGTAGCCAGTGGATTCATTTCTACGATTATGAATTGTCTCAGTGGTTTCTGAAAGGGGGGGCACTCACGGAGCACTCACGAAGAACTCACGGACACAACAGAAAAAATCCGTAAAATAGTCTAAATAACTGAGTAGTCTGGGAAAACTTCCCTTTCTGACATCAAGCCAATATAACGTTGTTTTTCCATTGGACAATGAGGGATTGCAAATTCTGGCAAGTATTTTGCCAAAATAATGGAAGTTAAGATGCAAAACACACAAAATAGGTATGTGTTTCTGATAGAGTATGGCACTGGGTATCAAACTTGGGACTTCACAGCAGTTTTTCGGCAGCAAATTTAGTTATTATTTATTTATTTTAGTCAATAATAGTATTTTTATCATATTAAATTACACGAGACAAACACCAACATGAATTTTAAGATTATCTTTTTTTGGTGTTTGACCTTTATGGGGGGCAAAACGTTTTCAAATGATAGATGACATAGTTAACTATTTTAGTGATTTCTCATCAAAGTATCAATTGGGGAATTTAATCATCCTCTTAAGGCATCTTCCCCAGGGGATTTCCAAATGGTCTGCAATATTTTCTATAGATATGTACAATCCAGCTGATCCCCCAAGAATTCTATGTGGGTTTAAATAAGGTGATCATGTTGGCTCCATATTTTATGATTTCCTCTCTGGAAAATCTCTGCTGAGTTTGAATTTATCCTTTGGGTCATTGTGTGGCTGTAACATGAGGTTTCATGTAATCTATGCAAAAATCACTAGTACTTTCAAACTTATGAGCAGTAATGTATTTCAGGTGATATACTATAGATTGCAAAATGGAAATAGAGAGAAGTTAGCTATGCTGGAGTCATAAACTAAAAGTCTGCCTGTTGAGCAGCTATGAAGTTTCTTTCTCTCATATCTGTATTGGCCTGACTTCAGTTCGTTGACCTTGATGCACAACAGTTGACTTCATATTAACAGGTTGCACAGAGCTTTGCACTCTGTTGTAAAATAGAAGGAATGCTATAGCTGTATGTGTCTTTCAAATAAATAAACTTTTTTATTCATATTAAGTTCCTAAGTGTGACTGTATCTGACACTTTCAGGTGAGCAGACAGGTGTCCCAGTGCAGATGTCCACAGAGATTCCAGGTGGAGCAGATTAGTGCCAATCGCTACAAGGTCAGTGAAACCAACTGGAAATCTGTCAAAGCCATTGAAGTACACTGATTTAATATTAAGTGAAGGAATATGGCCAGAAGGCTTTGCTTGTACTCAAGGTTACAGCAGGACCAGTCTTTACAACAGTCCAGTCTTATCAGAAAATGGTAGATGTGAGACCAAGGTTTTGTTTTGGCTCAAAACGGGGTTAAGCGATTCAGCTAATTAACCAGTCACAGTCTTCATTCAAGATCTTTGCAAAAATACAAGCCTGTGGATACACTGGCCCTTTTTCAGATGTAATTGGTCACCTCTGGGTTATGGAACTGGATCGTGTGCCACCCATTGTGACACTCTTCTATCATGCAACTTTTACTTTCTCAGAAAAATAATGTAGTGTCTTGACTAATTCATATGTAAATATAATTTTAAAAAGTGGTGTAAAACAGGAAGGATGCAGATGAACCCAAAAATAAATCAAGACATAAAATGTCATGACTATTTAAAAGTATTGATCTATCATGGAAAAAAAAAATGTGCAATGCGCAAGAACATTGCTGCATTTGCTAAATCCAACTGTGATCATGAGATTGATGAAAATCTAAGATTGAATGATGACCTTTGTTTCCCTGCACAGTTTGGTGACTCCCAGCAGCTCCGCATGGTGCGGATTCTGCGCAGTACTCTCATGGTCAGAGTTGGGGGAGGGTGGACAGCGCTGGATGAATTCCTCGTGAAGAATGATCCCTGCAGAGGTACCAGCATGTTTCAGCTTACTTAAGCAGGGAACAGAATCCAAAATCGGAGGAATTATTATAAATATGCAGAGTCAGGGGCAGCATGGTGGCACAGTGTGTAGCACTTCCAACCCTGCAGCATGAAGTGGAGTTGAGTGTGGAGTTTGCATGTTTTTCCCTGTGTTCACTTGGGTTTCTTCCGGGTACTCTGTTTCCTCCCACAGTCCAAAGCCATACAGTGGTTAACAAATTTATTAGACCACTTGTCATAAAAATGAGAAAACACAAATATTTTAGAAATTTGTCAAAAACTTTTTTTAAACTAAAAATTATATTTTTATTTCTTTGGCAAATAATAAACTGAAACTACTAAATAGTACTTATTCACACATAAAAACCAAAAATATTTTGTATGGCCTCCTTTGGCCTTGATAACAGCTTGCATTCTTGCATTTAACCACTAAAACAAATTTTTATGTTCACCAATGCAAGTAAATAACTGTTATTTGGCATCTCTATCAAAAAAATAATGTGGTTAACTATTTTTTCTGTTTTTTTGTAAAACAGTAAATTCAAAAATTCAAGGATAACAACAATAATTATAATTTCAATGTTTTCATAATTTCAATGTTTAACCCCATTGCATAGAAGCCAAATCTGCTAATTTAGGCGTTACACTATTTAAGGGTTTATAATTCAAAATTTGAGTTTCCCAGAGAGGAGGAAAATAGCATAAATGAAACAAGACACCTGTAGCATTTAGAAAACCATCTTATTTTGTTTATTTTCATAATTTTACTACAGAATAAAGGCTGTTAACACGCAAAATCTTCATGAAAATTCAGCTTTGGAGTTGTAAAAAAAAAAAAAACTACTGAGACTTGAAAAAAGGCTGGGAGTTAAAATAATACATTCCAGGATTATAAACTCCTTAACCACAAGTGTGCTGAGTGTGATATTCAAAATAACCTACTGTTTATGAGCCAAATAAGATAGCTATCCAAGTGGTTCCTCAACTGGCTTTCCAAGTGGCTCTCCACAAACTCCAAGCTCTCAAGGTTGAGCACTGTCAAATCATAAAATAATCACATTTTTAACACTAGCAAACTTTTGACTCATGAAGCTCAATATGAGTGAATGATTTTCAAGTTGGATTTGTCATAAGTTCTTCAATATAGGCAAGGATGGACATTAATGTTCACCAATAACCTCCCCAAACCTAAAAAAAAGAAAACTTTTTCTCCATTTAAAGTTTGGAAATGAGTCCATATTTCATAACAGCCCATTAGACACCACATATAATCATTAGAAAACAGCTTATTTTACTGTCAGAACATTTACCTTGCAACAGAACAGTGTGCTGTTACCACCTCTTAAGAACACAAGCAAAAAGCAAGCTTTTGTAAATAAGCAATTCCACTATCCACTATTCCACTATCAGGAAAAAGCAGGCAATTAAATCTATATTCAAAAGTTTGCATAGAATCAGTCCAATAAATGTTAAAGGGGATATATCAAAGTCCTCAAGAAGTCCGAATTATAAATTAGTGTAAACCTAGGCATTCTATTTCATTGAATGTGTTATAAATTCTAAAAAGATCATCACATTGAGCAAAATGCCACTAAATGCAGTATTATCAGCAAAGGCTAATGGTTACTGATAATAACCTGTGTGACTACCTACCTGCAACAGTATGATAATCATTCTTGATCAGCCAACTGTTGTGGAGGGTTATTTTTTCACCAGGGAGAGAACATTTTGTCATCCATGGTAGATGCTATCTTTGGTCTTACAGACCTTTTGAAGTTCCTGACCTCACAGCTGCATTGTTTTTTAAAAATGCACCAATGTTTTCCTCACTGAATGTCTTCTTTATTGCTCTGATGGCTTTAATTTGATTTTTAAGCCTAAAAATGGCTTGCTTCACAGGGAGCAACAGCTCTTTCGACTTTATATTGTGAGTTCTCCGCAACAGATTCAAAATGTTAAAAATCCACAGTTGAAATCAATTGTAGACCTTTAATCTGCTCACTTGTAAATTAAATGCTGCTGATATAACTGACATCTGACCATGGAACAACTGCTCAGCATATTTACCAAGTACAACAGACATTCATTATTTAATTTGTTTTTCAATATGCTGTGGCAGAAAGCTAAAATAACATGAACTTTGCCATGGTCTAAATATGCATGAGGCACATCAAAAAATGTTCTGCATCCAGTAAAAATATTTTTTAAAATTTCATTGTACATACCTTTGAAAACAAAATGATCATCGGTGCAGCACCTTAAAAATAGCTTGTTGTTTGCTCTATGCAGAAAAAAAAACACTTCAGCTTTTAAAGCAAGTGTTTGCAATTTTGTTTTACTGTCATGCATAGTGTATCACAGCAAATGAATATCTCAAATGACTGTTATACAGACCCCTGTGTTGTCAAGGGTGTTATATCTTGTTTTTGTTTCCAAGAGTGAGGGGTTTTAACAAAAACCATTTAATGGCCATTCAAAGAATGTTCCACACCCTATGAAAGCATTCATTTTTACATTTTAGGAGGCACAGTATATAATAGGATTGGTTAACACAGCAGACTAGCTGGCTTATCGGGGATTTTCTGTTCTAGTACGCTCACTCCCGTCTAATTATCCCATAAGAGGTTGGGGCGAGTCTAGAAAAGACTGTAATGGGATGACAAGTTTAACATGACTCTACATGAATGTGAAGTATGGTTATTTACTTCCTGAACAGTGAAAGGGCGGACCAACGTGAAGATGAAGGAGAAGTACTTATCCACGGACTTGTTTGTTAGCCCTGCCCGCAGAGGGACGACTCCGTCCAAAGGCCTCACGGTCAGCAGGTCTAACTCCAGCCTAAGCCTCTACAGCAGTGCTTCAGCTCCCAGCAGCCCCTCAACCCGCAAGGTATGCCGTCCAAAAGCCTGATCCAGGATCAGCTTTTACATTCCTCTAATCCCGACCCCTACCATAACGTGGGGACAAAGAATATGACCAATCAGTTTTGGGTTAGGGGTCAGGTCCAGAGTCTGACAAAGCAAGCCAACCTGAAATCAAATTGAGTCATAGTCACAATGAATCTCAATCACAAGTTTTATTTGCAAGTATTCTACCATGTTTTTAAATAGAATGTGCACATCCTGTCTGTTTATGGGCTAGTTTATGCCAATTCAAAACAATTTATTTTGACTAGCTAACATAAGTTGCATATACAATTGGACTCCTTATGACTGGTAAATACAGTGTTGGACAATTAGCCCACAGCACAGCAGGAGCAATCTCATTGGGTAAGTCTTTGGTCAAATACATACATATATAACACTTTCTACTTATGCTGAGATTGACAGACCTTCTGTGCTGTGCTGCCCTTACAGTCTGTTCTGAGGAGGAGTCTGTCCGGTGACCGATGCATCCGGCCTAGAAGCTCCATTGCTGCACTTGGAATGGATCTGCAGTTCTCCTCTCCAGTTGATAACGGGTCCCCATCGCCACCAGGTCTATTTCCTTAAATTATTATCAATCAACATTTCAGCCTCTATTAGAATTCAAAAATGTCACTCTTTGAAGACTGTTAATTTGTATAGCTGCTGCAACAAAATACCCGGATTATAGCCCAGATCATGACATTACAACTATGCAAAAAAGGAGTAAGAGTCCAGAGTCTTTTCTATCCAGTGTCCATGGAGAATACAAGGAGATGATGCAATGAACAGATAACTTGCTTCATACCAAAAAAAAAAAAAAAAAAAAAAACATGTTAGCTTCAGCCCAGTTGGGCGCAGAATTGTCATATCCACAGTGATCCTTTACCTTAGTGGCTGTTGTCATTAAAGGTATAAAAGAGCACAAATAATTGATTTGAAGTTTGAAACTCGTGATGAGGAAATAATTCCCCAAGATCACTTTTTAAAAGAAAAATAATGAATATGAGCTTAAACGCATACTTTCAGCTTTAATTTGAATACATTCAAATTAAGTGAGCAGTGTTTTAAGGGATCAAAGGTAATAGGACAATTGGCTACAAAGTTGTTCCATGGCCAGGTGAATGTTATTCCTTCAGTATTTAATTCACACGAAAGCAGATAAAAGATGTAGAGTTGATTCTATGTTTGGCATTCACATTTTGCATATGTTACCATGAACTCTCAAAATTAAATCCAAAAAGCTGTCAGTTCCAGGGAAGCAAGCCACAATTAGGCAGATAAATAATCAAAATAACTCCATCAAAGAAATAGCAACAAGATTTGGTGTAGCCATATTGTATATTTTGTAAATTTTTAAGAAGAAAGAATGCACTGTTGAACCCAGAGACACCCAGGCCTAGAAGACCATGCAATGCTACAGTGGTGGAAGTTAAAAAAATTATGTCCTTTGGAAGGAATAAACACTTCACAACAGTTTGTGAGGTCAAGAACACTCTTCAAGAGATTGTCAGGTCAGTCTCAAAGTTCACAAAGAAGAGAAGACTTCACTGGTGTAAATACACAAAGTTGACATAAAGCAGCAAGTTCGCCAAAAACAATCTACCCACCTTATTCCCACGTCCCATGATCCCTTGTGCGAATAGTGGACGTAACTTCCGCTGCATCCTGTCACTGAGCTGTTTCACTGAGCGGCTCACGCGAATCCTCTTTTTTTAAGTGATTGGAAAATAATATATGAGGGAACATCACCTTTTAGCCCTCAGACGGGATAAAGTTACGGTACCGCTGCCTTCTACTATCGAAGAATGGGAGAATGACCTGAAGCAGTGGCCACACTAGCGCATTTGGCTACATTAGCCACTCCGTTGCCACACAGGCTGCGAAGCTATGAACAATCTACAAAGCTCTGAAGCATATACAGTACTTCCACAGCAACAAGGTCAGTCGTGTTTTGTTAAAGGAGGTAGTATACGACCTTATGTACCTTAAAACAGATATACAAGTACTTTCTGAGAATATTTATGAAGGAAACACTATATTTCAGCAGTAAATATTGCTCTACATAAGAAACGTAATGGATTGTTATACAGAGTAAATTAAGCCATCCAACAGTACGAGTCAAATTAGCTCTACTCCAGCCAACTACATTATACGGTATTAAGTTGCTAGCTAATCCAATGCTATAACATGTAAAACACAGTGAATCCATTTTTCCCCATACTTTTAATTTTAGTGAAATGAGGTTTGGAGTGCAAGACTATTGTTTGGAACAGAGTAGGCTATTTTCAAATTGTAGTAGACTATTGCTACTTCTACAGCCTCATGTTAAACTGTACAGGATGAAACGTTAGTTACACTGACTGGCATTACCGGACGAATACAACAATTTTCTGTCCTCCCTACATGTGAAATCATACCTTGTGCTCTCCTGGCACTGCTGTCAAAATGCTTCTGAGGACCCGGCATCTCCTCTGCGGCGGTCTGTCTGAGCCTAGCCATAAAGTAGGAATTGTTGTTCGTCAACATAATGAAATGGGCACCTAATGTTTTTGGGGGTCTTTTCAAATTCAGGTTTTCAGCCAAATTCTGGCTTCCTCTTCTGTAGGTAGGCGATGGAAACCGTTTCACTGAACAAAAGGACAATCCCCTATGTTCTGGGTGCGTGTTCAAAACACTGTTGATCAAACCATAAATTTAGCTTCCTCTGGTTGTTAGTTCAGCCTCGAACAGCACAATAGGTGCCGGAGCTCTGAAGGGACATTTTAAGAAAAGCAAGTTAATTTGTTAAAAAAAACGAGCTGTAATCGCTAAGTTAACTGAAAGAAACGCCACTGTTCTTGACTAAAGCTAATGATAAAAACTACTTCGCCGGAAGTTGCACCCCTCATCATATCTACAGTAGCACCCTCAGGAATAAGGTGGATAAAGACTGTGCAGTTGTGAAGCAACATTCTGTGGACAGATGAGATGAAAATCAACTTGTGCCATAATGATGGGTAGAGGAGAGTATGGAGAAGGGAAGCAACTGCTCATGATCTGAATCATACCACCTCATCTGTAAAGCGCGATTACGTGAAGGCATGTATAGCTGCCAAACGGAATGGTTCTCTTGTATTTGCTATTGAGGTGATTGCAGACAAAAGCAGCAAGATTAATTCTGAATTGTACAGGGTTATATGACCTGCCCAGATTCAGCTAAGTGCTTGAAAACCCATTGAATGCTACTTCACAGTGCAGATGAGCAATGACCCGAGTGAAGGAAGTGGAATGTTCTACAATGGCCAAGTCAATCACCTGACCTGGATCCAACTGAGCAAGCACACCACTTGCTGAGTGGAAACACTGACAGAAAAATTCTCTAACAACTAGCAGGAATAGAAGACAGCAGCAGTAAAGGCCTGGCACAGCATCACCAGGGATGAAATGCAGTATCTAGTGATGTCTTTGAGTTCCAGATGTAAAGTAGTTATTGACTGCAATGGATTTGCACCCAAACCATAAAGATTACTATTTCATTTATTTTTACAAAAATGTCTAATTACTTTTGAGCCTCTAAAAATTGAAGGAGGTGAAGTATAAAATTGGTTGTAATTCCCATGGGGTTCATACAATATTTTTGACAAAACAGTTAAATTAAAGCTGAACATATATTTCAAGCGGGTTTTGGTATTTTCATTTGAAATCCACTAAGTCACTATCCAAACGCGCAAGGACCTGATTGTGTATTCATGCACTATTCTGTGGAGACTATTGTTGTGCCCTGTTTATATAACTTGCAGCATTACAGTGGTATGTTAGCATGCTTTATGAATTATATAAGATGCTGAACTTTCCCCAATCCCTGCGAATCCATAGGTTGTACTTCCTGGCCAAACAAAGCTGGACATTTATAAGCAATTACAGACAGTAAAGTGAAACTGCAAATCTCACCCAAGCTAATGCATTGCAGATTTAATGTCTGTCAATAGAAAAATATTGTAATAAAAATGTTTTCTCTGAAATTGGCATTCTGACAAACTTATTTGGTCATTGGATAGTTTGCAATTATTTTCATGGTACAGATGTGCCATTGAAGGTAAAGTAAGGTAAGGTGGGCAGAATCCTTATATTTAAACACATAATTACTGTCAACCTATTTACTTCACTTTTTCAAATTTACTTCATTTTCTATCAAACACTTGATTTTCACAGAGACTTATAATGACAAATTTGTATGTGCAAGATCAAAATTGTGAAGCATTTTGGCATAAAACTTGTCAAGGTTCACAAATTGCAAGGAATTGAATCAGTTGTTTTTTTTTCAGAATTATTGTAGCCTATTTAAAACAGTTTTGCACCAATTTGACAATGTTGCGCTCAATGCTGGTTTTATACTTTTGAAAAGATGCTTCCATTCTACATGCAAGCATTTGAATGCTAAAAACAAAATTAGGTGCCCTTATAAAATAAGTCTACAATATTTTTTACTTAATCTTTCCTGATCTGCATTGCATATAAATTTTGATATCACTCCAATCTCAAATTGTAACATAATTATCTCTTTGTCATTTTCATTTCATTAGTACTGAGGAACAGGTTGCGAGAAAACCAGCAATAAAGGATGAATTTACTGCATACCCAGGTGGCATGTTCATGGTTAATTGTAATTGCTATCTTTTTCTGCAAAAACAGCAATCAAATAACAGGCAAAATCATACATTAGTTATCTAAGTTAATCAGGTCTCGACCCGTTTTGTCCCCCAGAAGAAGCAGAGCGACCGCCCACATGACCTTCCTGCCTGGACCAGTCAAAGCAGCCATGCTGAGGTCAGACACGGCCTGAGTCACCAGCCAGGAACCCCAGGGGACAGGGAGCACCCTGTACAGCCTGATGAAGGTCATTCAGCTCACAACTGGAGACGATCCCAAAACGGAAAGAAAGAGAAGACGATGGAGATCCATTTCTTCTGCTTTCGGCTGTTAGACCTCTCAACTCAGGTGTAGAGTAAAGGTCAAGCCTGGTCAGCTATACACAATATACACTTTGAACATATATTTCACGCCATTATTTTGTCATGTTTTTTTTTTTTTTTCGTGTTCCAGACTTGGCAAATTTATTTTATGGGAATCTACAATAGAACTAAGTGAGCGGGAGGAGGTATATTGATGTTTGTGCTGTAGCCTGGATGGCACTGGCATGCTGTGTTTGGTGTTAGCACGATGCACTGCAGTGCTTTGTAGCTCTCTCTTAGCTCAGTGGCGTAGTGTAAAATTTTGTGATATTCTCTGGCTTGCTTGAGGTGAACTCCAGTTTTTCCCCTGTGCAAGTAGGAACTGTGATATGAACAAGTGAAATGCTCAGCAAAAATGCTAGTTTGCTGAAAATATAAATCAACATATCTACATGAGTCAGTTTTTCATGCAAAGGATCCCATACCTAAGTCAACAGAATTAAATCAGGTAATTTTAGAATACGTTATTGGACTGTATTTTAACATCAGAAATTAAATGTCTCATGCATTTCACAGTTGCCTTTCAAATATTAAAACATTACAATATGAGGGCTTCTCAGTGGCATGTTTTGAAACTGGCCAACTCAATTTTTTGACTCGGAATAGCCTGTTCCACAGGTAACAGCAATAGTATCATGGAAAAATATGCTGTCTTGTTTACCACAATTTTTAAGGATCCTTTTCAATGTTAGTGCACTGGATTACAGGAACAGCCTCTTGAATTTTTATGCACTGTAATAACTCTTAGCAAGCTGCAATAACCACTATGCATCCAGTATTGCTACACATGTAAATTACAATGCATTCTAATCTTGCACACAGCCCTGTATCTTGTATCTAACCTAGTGTAAATGTATTGGAATGTAACTAATTATAATGTAAATTCAACTGTAAAATAAATATTTTGCAATAAATAGGACCTGGGTGTCAAATTCAGTGATTGATCATTTTCTCATTTAATGTTTTCATGTTGAAGTAGCAGGCATACAGTGTGTGTGCGTGTGTGTTTGTGTGTGTTTGTGAATGTGTACATTTGCATGTGGTTGAATCTGTGAACTTTTGTGTTAATGTCCAATTAGTTGACAATTATTATGGTAAAAGGCCCTCATTGGTGCCGATGGAATTCTTGGGTGTTGTTTATGAATTAATGCAATAAATGTTCTGTAATATGTGCACTGACATCGTGGTGGCTGGCATGATTTCTCTCAAAAGCAATAAAAGAGAAATTTATGTGAAGTGCTCGATGTATAGTGATAGCCTGGCAGCTGGCAGAATACAAGAGAAATATGAAATGTGAAGTGGTGGCTGTCACAATTTCTCTGGAAGCCAATTCTAGAGAAATATGCTATGTGAAGTGTTCAAGGTGTAGAGACAGCTTGGCAGCTGGCACAATGTCTCTTTAAGCAAATGGAAGAGAAATATGCTATGCGAAGTGTTTTGTGTGTGGTGATGGCCTGGCAGCTTGCAGTTACTCTTTAAGCTAATACAAAAATTTACTTAAATGCATATGCAAGTACATCCTGGCCTGAACTTTCTTAAAGCAAGCCAGTGGCAACAGAAGCGAGGAAAGACACTATGTTAAAAAAGATATGAAGGAACAATAGAAGGAACCAGGCTTGAGAGGGAAAGCCCATCCTTCTCTGACTTGCCCAGGGAATGAGCTTGTGAAGACCAACATGGTTGATAGGTCCGTTGAAAAAAGCAGCCCTGGATTTTAGTGAATCAGGATGCACTTCTTAGGCAAAGGTTCCTGAAAATGATGGCATTATCTAAAATGCGCTCATGTCGCATCAGGTCTTAAAGGTAGAAGTACAGAGACATTACGGATTTAATGGGTTAACTTGAGTCAAATGTTTTAGACAGCCATCCACAAGTTCATCACAGTAAGTGCTGGAACACTCCTCCAGACAGAGCTGGCATAACTGAGTCAGGTTTGTAGGCCTCCTTGCTTGCACACGCTTTTTCAATTCTGCCCACAAATTTTCTATGGGATTGAGGTCACAGCTTTGTGATGGCTACTCCAACACTTTCACTTTGCTGTCCTTAAAGGGACTATATCAGCTGGGGCACATCGCTAGTAGAGTCCAATTGATACAGTGCGAGAGCAAAGGAGCAGAAATACAAACCCCAAGCTTATTTGTATGAGTTTAAAGCTTACCTTTGTCGCTGTTTTAAAGACAAAAGATGGCCAGCAAACACCGAGTTGCTAGAGTAGCCACATTTTATCTTTGCCAAACCCATGGAGAATAAATGATACTATCCATCCATATTTCTTTGGGCAAAAACACATTGAAAGCATAAGGTAAACTATTTCAATACCATCGGTGTATTCATGCTGGAGTTTCAATCTGTTTGCACAGTGTTCATCCTTGAGAAGTTTGCAGAAATTTTTATCAGGCAACTGTCTTTATTATTCATAGAACCTGTTTGTCACAACATTTTGTTTGAGTCGGGGCTTCTTGAGAATTGCTTTTAAGTTAAACGACATCCGGACTACGTTGATTGTTACGTCGTATTGGAAGCGGTCAGAGAAGGATTTGCGACAGCGGCACTACAAGAATCAGAGTTTGGCAAAGAGGCCGCCAAAGAATATGTCAAACAAAATATGCCCAGGCCAGCCTCCCTAATGTCACTTTATGATGTATTGAGCATAATATCAGCCAGAATTTCTCGTGTTGCCACAACATTTGGCAAAGCTATTTACTCGGCATTCCTTGAGCTACTGTTACAGAGGAAGGATGCTGGTACAGTGGGCATTGTTTTTCAGTGTTCTGCGTATGCAGTAATCTCAGTATGATGCTGATATTTATAGCCTGTATGTGCCCTGTATGTGCAGAGTGACTTGAAATATGTGATGAGAAACACAGGAGGGGTGATTCCTCCAGAATAATCATGCTTGTGTTCAAATGCCAAAAAAAAAAAAAAACTAATGACGACTGGTGAATATTTCAAGGTACATTTCTCCTTATCCTCTCTGCAGACTTCCTCAATTCAGAGTAAACAAGTTCATCTCTTGAAGAGTCTGTACTATAGTTGAACAATACAGGACATTGATTTTGTGTCCGGATGACAAACATCAGGAGTCTGAGCAGAGGATGTCCGCAGCAAAGAGAAGTCACAATTTGACCGTGTGATTTTGCCATTGCTGTAATTGGGTCACGGGGCTACCAAAATAGCCCCTGTACTGTTGTGATTCAGGAATTAAACTTTGTTTTTCTATGGTTAAATGTTTTCCTTGTCTTGAATTGGCTTTTGCCTCTGGTTTGTATTAAGGGGCAGAATTGTATTCTTTTCACAGGGACCATTAACACTCTGGATGACTTGATGTCTCGTGTAAACAGATGTATCAAGGTGCTAAACAATCAACAACGCTGTTTTGACTTAGACTGGTATTATTCTCTCACTTCATTTAGAAAACAAATACATGATTGACCATTGCTTCTGAATGCTATTACTATATATATTGTATGCCACAACTAATAAGATCAGAATAATGCTTTAACCCAGCTTAACATGCGCAGTAGGCTAAAAATGTCTGCCCATTGTCCACACACATTGTAAACTATCGCTGTAGTTACTGATGCGCTTCTAGCTGGTACAATGTGCAATGGAATAATTTTGATTATTTGAACATTTTTGGTCAATGTTTGTTGTATATTTTGCCATTTTGGGCTGGGTTCTTTTTTTTTTTTTTTTGCCCAGGAGTATATTTGAAGAGTTTGTTTCCAAAAGGCAATATATCCATTTTACTCATTTTGAGTAAATCAGATTTTTCTATGTTGACTCCTATTGCATTTTATAGAAAAACACAAATTTTGGCCATGAATAAGTACACCTTATAGTATGAATTTCTAAAGAAGGATTATTGCACCATGTGTAAGAAGCACAGGGGTATCGCTCTACGGTATTATCTCAATTTTTGTAATTTTGGCACTTATTGCATTTTGGAAACAAACTCTTCATTTCTTCATTAATACACTTCAACAAATCCAGGATGTGTTCTTGTTTACAAGCCACCAGGACTTACATAAACACTCACTCACTCTCTCTCTCTCTCTCGCTCTCTCTCTCTCACTCTCTCACTCAACGGTTAGTATGATAACATAATGCAGAACTGAGGAGCTGGAAAAGAAAGGAAAATCACGGGGTAACCTAATTGTGGGAAGCCTGAGGTACTAATAATTAGTCCTCATGATGCATTTAGGATCACACCATTTAAAATTACAGCTTTTCCTGTACTGCATTATGCAGCCCTCAGGCAGCACCTCATGTCTGGAGCCCTGATCCCCACACCCATTGCATTTATGTTTTTAAAAATATAAAATAGGAACTTCCCACGATCAAGAATTTTGCAATCAGGTGCAGAAAGGGGTATGATGTTAATTTTTGAGGTGGGACCTCCTTTCAGGAGAATAAGTCATGCCGCATACTGTGCTCCATGGGTAAGGTATCTGTAATCATTTCAAATACTAAATTAGCTAAATTATGATAACAAAAATATGTATTCATGCATGAATATCCCTAAAAACATTTTAATGAGATCTGGTAAGAAATTGCTTGAGAATTCTGGGGCAACTTCATGTAGTCTTGGTAGTTTTTCAATATTTCCCTGGGGCAACATTATGCAGTTATGGAGCTACTTGATAGATATACTGGACAAAGAAAGTTAGGGATCACTCTGATTTTTAATATTGAAATATGATATGGAACATAATTTGAACTATCAAATATTTCAATTTCGAAAATTGGGGTGATCCCTAATTTTCTTTGTCCAGTATACATGGATACACTGTGCAAGATATGTATGTAGGTGTGTACTGATGCTAGTACGCCTTCTTTTATCGACTCAGTAATCAAAACACACAGATGATGGACAGTAACACTTTTTAATGGGCAAGAAAGCTGGAAGGAAACAACAGTGAGGAGGAGTGGTCCCCAAATCCAGGTGTGATTGCTTGTTACATGCCAGGTTAAATGTGGTGTAGTAGAGGGAATATGCAGGTATGCGGAGTATATGCACTTCTTTTTCCGTCAGTTAACAGTGTACCAGCCTATTAGCCAAAAAGTCATTGAAATACATGGGAGAGCATACCGACTTTCTCCTCAATGATCTACCCATCTACCTAAGAGATACTGTACGCTTCTCTAGGGACCACTTCCCCACTGCATAAGGGAAGGGCAATGTTTGAGAGGAGTGCCTATTTGTTTATTAGCACTGTAAATATTATGTTTCGGTGTGGTTACAATAAGTGTTTATTAAAATGATCTCAGCAGAAGCTTCCTAATGAAGTAAAGCATGAAAGATCGTGACTTTCTGTAAGTTCTATTATTCATTCCAACATAAGTGGTGTTCTCCTTTTACTTGTAAAGGAGTCATCTGGTAAAAGCGCAGAAGAGAGTCAACATTTTTTTCATTGAATGTTGATAATTGAAATTGTTTCGAAAGTTACTTGATTTACTTGCAGAGGTGGAAAGAGTACTGAAAATTTGTACTCAAGTACAAGTACTGTTACATTGTTTAAATTTTACTCAATTACAAGTTAAAGTGCTGGTGTTAAAAAATACTTAAGTAAAAGTACGAAGTAGTCTTCTCAAAGACTACTCAGAGTATTCATTACTTTTTAACCGAGGAAATGTTTTATTGCATCGTCAATAGCAGACATTTGATTCGATTTAATGTTGTATATAATATCTACGTTCAAAGCACATTTCTCAGACGAACAATAAAGTATAGAAAAATTACACTAAGGCAATTTGTTTTGTGAACAAATATAGATATAAAGCAGGAATTTAGTTTGTTAAAAGAATGACAAAAATGTTTTTGAACCTGCATAGAACAGTTTAAACTTTTCCCAATACACTGCGAACAACAGGCAGGTAAGTTTCTTAAACTCTTAGACATACTAGCATTTCTGTCACACTTTACTTTCTGAACCTTTTGTTCAGTTTCAGCTGGAGCTGGTTTTCTAAGTTACCAGAGTCTATGCGGCTTCGTTTGGCTGTGAAGAGTAGACCAGCGCAGCTGGTTGTTTTTTTTTTTAATGTATATACTCACTGTGTTTTACTTATTTTATTTTAGGTTACATTGATTGTTATTGTGGTATCGACCCAGTTACTGGACTTGTGTCTATTGGGACTCGAATTCAATAAATAAATAAAAAGAGTATCTGTCATAGTTTTGTGAGGCTAGTGGTGGCTTTGAGAGCTTTCTTGGTTGCTCTCGTCCGGGACGATATTGTTTTGCCCACAATCGGATTCTTGGGCCAGCTCCGCCTCACCGCCCTTGCTAGAGTGTCAGTGTTTGTTTGCACTTTAGCCGGTAAGGTCTCTAGTGAGAAAATTGTTGAGGCATTAGCTGCAAAAGAGGAAAGTGCTAGATAGCAAGGGAATCTTTCTGTTTTTCCTCTTTCTGAGCACCGTCTGGAGCTTATTCTTTTATGTCGGTTTCCGAGATTTTTTTCCCTTTCCTTGCGTTCTGTCTAACTCGCTTAGCTTTCATATTGTTACACGGACTGGATCTGGGTCCTTGGAAGCGTGAGTATCTCTCTCTATTTTCTGTCTGTGATTGTCTCTTGTTTTGCTGTTCTTCATTTCGTTCCGGCCACAGCATTTGGCGTCTCAAAAGAAACCGATCCATCACAGTACACTCTAGCCAAAATGGAGACATCAGCTGTGGCCGAGATCGAAAAGGTAGTTACCAGCCAGCAAGCTATGCTGTCTGGTTTCGGGAAAGGGCTTTCCAGCCTGGGTAACCAACAGGCTGGCTTGGCTGAGAGACTCCGCTTTCAGGAGAATTCGTTGCAGAAACAGGAGAGCGTTCTATTTAGCTTGACCAAGAGTATCAGAGCCCTGTCTACACAAGTATCACAAAACGTTGCAGAAGCACCACTCCTTCCCCGAGAACCAAGGTTACATTTGCCCCAAAGATATAGCGGTGAGGCCGGTAAATGTAAAGATTTCATCGCCCAATGTGAGATATTTTTTAAGGCTCAGCCGTCACGTTTTGTTAACGAAGATTCTCCGGTGGCATTTATACTATCCCTGTTGACTGGCACAGCACTCACTTGGGTCGGCCCACTTATCAGATCTAATTCACCGGTCGTAAATTCTGTGGAGGCTCTTGTTAGGGAGATGGGGTCAGTGTTTGATCAGGATGTTTGTGGTCAGGACGCGGCTACGCGTTTGATGAATCTGAAACAGGGCAAAGAAACTGCTGCGGAGTTTTCAATTGTATTTCACACCCTGGCGACAGAGACAGGCGGGCCGGAGGCTCCTCTTATGACTGTGTTCAGTCATGCCCTCTCTGAGGAGATAAAAGACGCGGTGGCTACATTGGAGCCCTGTTTGACTTTAAATTCTTTGGTTCGCACGGCTGTGCGAATTGACAATCGCATCCGCGAATGTAACAGGGAGAAACTAAACAGATTGCCGCTTGCGGACAACGAGGCCAAGGTTGCTAGTGGCGAGTGTGCTACTCCTATTCCATCCACTGAAAATTCCACTCCAGTTGAGGCCATGCAGGTAGATGGCTCGTTTGAGAGTCGGACTCATAAACCTGCTCGCAGAAGAATAATCTGCTTTAATTGTAATAAACCGGGTCATATCCGCCCACGTTGCCCGAAGCTTCAGGGAAACGGGAAATCCCTCTAGCGGTCTGGGGGGCGCTAGAGGGGCAGACCTAATTTCCCTTCCGAACTCTAATCCCTGTTGAATTGACTGTGGGGAGCAAGAGAGTTATTATCGAAGCGTTTGTGGATTCGGGCGCCGTAAATTGTTTCATGGATGTTGAGTGGGCTAAGAGGCACTCCATTCCTACCTGTTCTCTCACAGCCACGCTCTGTGAGAACTTTGGATGGTCGCTTGGATCGGGAGTTATAACCGAAGTTTCTGAACCGCTAAATATGTTCATTTCTTTTGGTGGCCATTCTGAGGAGGTTCGGTTTTTTACTATCAGTTCCCCTGCTTTTCCCATTGTTTTGGGACATTCTTGGCTACGGGAACATAGACCTTGCATCATTTGGGGGGAACAGAATAATCCTATCGTCCACTGGGGCACCAGTTGTAGGTCTCATTGTAGACAGAATGTGACTTGTTTTCCCAGACATCAAGCTATGGGGCAGGCTGATGCCTGGAGCGAGTGTGAGGAGGTTGTCTCACCGTACCCTCCTAAACTAGAAAGAGGGGCAGAGGAGGGGTTGGAATGGGATCCTCAATTTGATTGGCGGCAGCCAGAGGACGATTACCTTTTAGAGGATTTTTTCGATTCTGAATCAGTCAATGAGACGTTAGATTCTGAACAGGGTGAGGAATTTGGGGCCACCCTGAACTTTAGTTTGCCTCCTAATGTTCCTAATGAATATGCTGATCAATCAAAAATCAATCAAAATTTATTTATATAGCACATTTACAAACAGCAATGGCTGAACCAAAGTGCTTTACAGATAAAAACATAAAAGGCATAAGAACAGTGCAGAGTGACAGTGATTAAAAAAAAAAAAAAAAAATCTGATCTCGCCGAGGTTTTTAGTAAACAACGAGCATCGACGTTACCTCCCCATCGTCCATACGATTGCGAGATCAATCTCTACCCTGGTACCACTCCTCCTAGAGATTCGCTATACTCGCTGTCAGGGCCTGAGCATAAGGCCGTGCGAGAATATATTCAGGAAGCTCTCGCTAATGGTTTTATTCGGCCGTCCATGTCTCCTGCCGGAGCGGGGTTTTTTTTGTGGGGAAAAAAGGATGGCAGTCTGAGGCCCTGTATTGATTATAGGGGTTTGAATAAGATCACCATTAAAAACCGATACCCCCTGCCGTTAATTAATTCCACATTTGAACGTCTGCAGGAGGCGTCATTTTTTACCAAGTTAGATCTCCGTAATGCTTATAACTTAGTTCGCATTCGGGAGGGGGACGAATGGAAGACGGCATTTAATACACATGACGGGCACTACGAATATTTGGTCTTACCGTTTGGATTGGTTAACGCCCCCTCGGTGTTTCAGGTGCTTGTTAATGACGTCCTCCAAGAGATGGAGAAATTCGTCTCCGTTTATCTTGATGACATTTTGATTTTTTCTCCAACGCTCTCAGAGCATAAACAACATGTCAGACGTGTGCTTGAGGCCCTCCTAAATGCTAAGCTTTTTGTCAAGGCTGAGAAATGTGTCTTTCACGCCCAGACTGTCTCATTACTTTGGCTTTATTATCTCTAAGGGATCGGTCCGTATGGACCCGGAAAAGGTGGCTGTGGTCAAAAATTGGCCTGCTCCTCAAAGTGTTAAGGAGGTCCAACGCTTCTTGGGCTTGCTAATTTTTACAGGAGGTTTATTCGTAATTTTAGCGCAGTTGCTGCCCCCATTATTGTGCTCACCAGAAAGAATACCTCCTCAGCATTTTTTTGGTCTCCAGCAGCTGAGGCTGCCTTTCAAGAATTAAAGAAATGTTTTTGCTCAGAGCCCATTCTGGTTTTGCCCAATCCCTCCCTCCCCTTTGTGGTGGAGGTGGATGCTTCAGAGGTTGGAGTGGGTGCTATTTTGTCCCAGCACCCCCCTTGGGACAATAAGCTACGCCCATGCACATACTTCTCCTGGTCTTTGTCTGCCGCGGAACGGAATTACAGCATTGGTGACCGGGAGTTATTAGCAGTCAAGTTGGCCCTTTAAGAGTGGCGCCACTGGCTGGAGGGGGCTGAACACCCTTTTGTGGTGTGGACAGATCATAAAAATCTCCAGTATATTCAGCAGACCAAGCGACGTAATTCCCGGCAGGCGCGGTGGTCATTGTTTTTTAACCGTTTTAATTTTACACTAACCTACCACCCTGGCTCAAAAAACATTAAGCCTGATGCCTTGTCGCGGATTTACGACTGTTCTGATCGTGATCCTACCCCGGAGCCAGTCATTCCAGCTGCCCAGATTGTGGTGCCCATTCAATGGGAGGTTGAGGCGGTGGTTCAGGAGGCTTTGAAGACTGATCCCGGGTCTGGGGGGGAGCCTCCTGGCTGTTTGTTTGTCCCGCCTAGAGTTAGGCCACAGGTCCTCCAGTGGAGACACTCTTCCCGCTTGACGGGGCACCCGGGGGCCCATCGGACCAAGCAGTTCCTGGCCCAACGTTTTTGGTGGCCGGGTATGATGAGGGACATTCGGGAATTTGTTGCTGCCTGTGGCATCTGCTCCAGGAACAAAACTTCCCATCTCCCTCCCTCTGGTCTGCTGCGACCATTGCCCGTCCCCAGGCGTCCTTGGACGCATATTGCTGTGGATTTTATTACGGGACTGCCTATGTCTGAGGGCAACACGGTCATCTTGGTCATGGTTGACCGCTTTTCCAAGGCCGCTCATTTTGTCGCGCTACCCAAGCTGCCTTCTGCGCGGGAGACGGCCCTTCTTGTGGTTAACCATGTGTTCCGGCTGCATGGGCTTCCACAAGATGTTGTTTCTGACCGGGGTCCTCAGTTTACGGCCAGATTCTGGCGGGCGTTTTGTAGGCAGTTGGGGGCTACGGTGAGTCTCTCCTCTGGGTTCCACCCAGAGACCAACGGGCAGACTGAGCGTACTAATCAGTCATTGGAAAACACTCTTCGTTGTTTAGCAGCGGATAATCCATCTTCTTGGAGTTGATTTTTAGCATGGGCCAAGTATTCTCATAACTCTCTGAGTAATTCCTCCACGGGCTTTTCCCCGTTTGAGGCTCAGGTGGGTTATCAACCCTCACTGTTTCCTGAGACTGAGAATGATTCTGAGGTTCCCTCGGTCAACCATTTCATTCGTCGCTGTCGGTCCTTTTAGACCAGGGTCCGTTCATCTCTGTTGCGCTCGGGGCTCAAACAGAAATCCGCCGCCGACAGAAGGCGTCGTTTGGCCCCATCTTATCGAGTGGGTCAGAGAGTTTGGCTGTCTACCCGGGACCTCCCCTTGAAGGTAGAATCATGGAAACTGGCTCCCCGCTATATTGGCCCGTTTAAGATTGTGCGGAAGATCAACCCGGTCACCGTCCAGTTAAAGCTCCTTAGATCTTTGCGCATCCATCCGTCGTTCCACGTCTCCCGGATTAAGCCGGTTAGCACTAGCATCCTGGCACCTGCCGACACACCCCCGCCGCCACCACGAATGGTTGAGGGGGGGGCCGGTTTACACCGTGCGCCATATTCTGGCCGAGAGGCGTGTTGGTTTTGGGGTCCAGTTTCTTGTCGACTGGGAGGGATATGGCCCCAAGGACCGCTGCTGGGTTCCTTCTCAGGATATTCTGGATCCCACACTCATTTCTGAGTTCCATGCACGGGGTTCCCTAGGGACTTCTGGAGCTGTCCCTTAGAGGGAGGGGTCCTGTCATGGTTTTGTGAGGCTAGTGGTGGCTTTGAGAGCTTTCTTGGTTGCTCTCATCTGGGACGATATCGTTTTGCCCACAATCGGATTCTTGGGCCAGCTGGCATTAATTGGGGGTGGCGCGCGGATTCTATTTAAGCCCTAGCTCCGCCTCACCGCCCTTGCTAGAGTGTCAGTGATTGTTTGCACTTTAGCCGGTAAGGTCTCTAGTGAGAAAGTTGTTGAGGCATTAGCTGCAAAAGAGGAAATTGCTAGATAGCAAGGGAATCTTTCTGTTTTTCCTCTTTCTGAGCACCGTCTGGTGCTTATTCTTTTATCTTGGTTTCCGAGATTTTTTTCCCCTTTCATTGCATTCTGTCTAAGTCGCTTAGCTTCCGTATTGTTACACGGACTGGATCTGGGTCCTTGAAAGCGCGAGTATCTCTCTCTGTTTTCTGTCTGTGTTTGTCTCTTGTTTTGCTCTTCTTCATTTCGTTCCGGCCACAGCATTTGGCGTCTCAAAAGAAACCGATCCATCACAGTATCGATCAATGTATCAGTATCTAAGTATTTTCACTTCCTTTTATCAGTATCAGCCTAAAAAAATCCACCATCAGTCAGGTCCTAAACAAAAAAAAAAAAAAAAAAAATTGGAGCAAAATACGTGATATTGATCAACTGATACATCAGTCGGGCTCTAGTGCTATAGGTCAACTAAGAGCTGGGAACCTGAGGATTAATTTGAGATGCAGCTCAGCACTGTGTGCCTGGCTTTTTAATCAAAAATAGCTCACCTTATACAGTGAAATTACTGCAATGAAATGACTATTATGAGGCAAGAGTGTAAACACATGGCACACACATGAATACATTGGTCTCACTGACTCCACAAGAGTCACAGCTTTCCAGTCAGGCCCAATTTATGCAACTGTAATCCTGTTTAAGGACCCCAATATGCAGGAATAATTTAATAGAATAGGCGGAAATAATACATAAATACCACACACAAAATAGCCGCGTGGGTTTTGCACAAAACTGCAGGGAATTAGAGTGAAGTGGATGTGTCTGTAAAGGGGTACCGCTTATCATTAGAAAACATTTTCATTCAGGTATCTTGAAGTAAGAGGACGAGGGACCCCTAGCTCGTGCCCTGTTTTCCATGCTAAAAGTTAGCCTAAATTTTGAGCACTATTTATCCCCCTTACCGACAAGCTAACATGACATGGTTAATTTTCAATGGATGCGATTTGTGTTCTAGTTTTATATAACATAGCGTCCCTCTAGCACAAAAAAATAGGCCTGCTGAATGTAAGCCTGTGAGTAATAAATGACTACATATTTAATTTATTGTAATGACCGTGGTTGTCCAAATATTACGATAAAACATTTCTAAGAATTGTAGCTCAATTATGCGTGCACTCACGCGCGCATGTGAGCTACCTCCGTCTTATTTTAATACCAGGCTAACCGACGACAGTGACAATATCTTTGCCGGCTTTATCTTAGCCAAACCTTACCCATATGAAAAATAAAAAGCAATATCATACAAGTATAGTTGTAAAACCTCTTACCGCAATGTGTTTTTTGAGATTAGACGCTGAAGTCTTGTAAGCTGATATCACCGTAGAGGTCAAACAAAGTTTGCATTGCATCTGGACACTGTCTCCTTTTCTCCCTCTGTACATGAAAAAAATCCTCCAGGTACAGCCACGGGCACTTGTCCTCCGTCTTCGTCATTTTCACTGTTTACAGTGTTGTCCTCTGTCTCCATTTTGGCTTCTTTGTCTCCAAATCTTTAGTCCATAAATCAGTCTCTACTCCTCCGCTGCGTATGCATGTTACCTCCAGACACCTGCGCCTGCTGCAGCGAAGTATCCTTTCCTTACGTCATAGGTTAATTGGCGCTATCGCGATCGGACAGCCTTATTGGCTACAAAGATGCAGATGAAAGGTTTGAATATTAATTAAAATTGTGGGCGTACTCAATAGCGACTTATTATTTTAAAAGTAGTGAAGTAGATTACATGGTGTAAATTGTACTTAAGTATGAGTAAAATTACACACTTGAAAAAAATACTCATAAAAGTGCAAGTGCCCAAAAAATCTGCTTAATTACACTTACGTGAGTATTCGTAATTCGTTACTTCCACCTGTAATGTGGGGAAAAAAAAGCCACTAGATGGCAGTATTGACATTTTTTTTGTTAAGCCCAGTCTTGAGCTAGGTTGGGCATGTCCTGGGCATGCCTCAGAGGGGGCTGGAAAAGAGTATATAAGGAGAAAAATCGAGAGAGTGTGTTAGGAGGAGAAATTGCAAAGAGAAATTGCGGAAGGATATATTTGACCAGACCTGTCACTTTTTTTTCAAGACCTATGAAGCTTTTTTTGTGGATTTTTGCCTGTGTTGGAGCATTTTCCTGTCCTAGGACATTGCAACATAGCAGCCCATCTCCATTATAAAGGAAATGTAAATATCTCATTTTTTTATTTGATTTCAATCTTGGTCAGTAGGGTAGAGTGTCAATTAGTTCTAAGTGTTTGTTTTAATTAAATCTGTTGAAGTTTAAGAATTTTGTCTGTCATCCCTTGCTGTCCGTGACGCCATAACAAATTGGGGGCTCAGGTCCAGGATAGACCATTGTGTGAGTCATTTATTGAAAATCTAAAATTTCAAATTGTGAAATTGTTTTTGAATTTTCCTAGATATATATTGACAGATCAACAGCAATGGATGATTTCTTGGCATCGCCAACCGTAGAGGGTTTGAAGTCTTTTAAAAGGACAGAACTGCTAGAAATATGCAGACAGTTAGAGCTGACAGATGTAAAACCAGCCATGCGAAAAGCAAGACTGGCTAGAGAGATTGTTGAATATTACATTGATGAAAATGTGTTTGCACCAGGATATCTGGAACAGTTTCCGGTGGAAAATCCAAATGTAGAATTGGAACTTAAATTAAAAAATGCTAGAAATTGAGGAAAAAAAAGAAAAAAACAAAAGGCAGTTTGAGTTAGAAAAATTAGCAAGAGAAGAGAAAAAAAAGAGAGAAAGAGAGAAAAGAAATTGAGGAAAAAGAAAAACAAAGAGAATTTGAGAGAGAGAAAGAGGAAAGAGCAGAAAGAGAGAGACAGAGGCAGAGAGATTTCGATTTAGAAAAATTAGATAGAGAAGAAAGGCTCCAAATGGAGCTACTAAGAATCAAACTGCAAGCTGAAAACAAATTTCGGGCTAGCCAGGAGGTAAAGCTGGTGCCTCCATTCTCAGAGAAGGAGGTTGATAAGTATTTCCAGTGCTTCGAGAAGGTAGCTAAGAGTTGTCAGTGGCCAAAGGAACACTGGCCTCTGATGTTGCAAACTGTCCTCAAGGGTAAAGCTCAACAAGCCTATTCGGCTTTGTCTGCAGATGATTCCTCTGATTATGAGGTTGTCAAAAAGGTTATTTTGACAGCTTATGAGTTGGTCCCAGAGGCTTACCGACAGAAATTCAGAGGTCTGAAGAAATCTAACAATCAGACTTATGTGGAATTTGCTAACGAGAAGAAGGTTTGCTTTGAGCGCTGGTGTACTTCTATGGAGGTCAAGGATGATTTCAACTCACTAAAGGAGATGGTGTTAGTGGAAGAATTCAAGAACTGTGTCAAGGATGATATTAAGACCTACCTTAATGAGAAGCAAGCACTGAATTTGCAATCAGCTGCCAAGTTTGCAGACAAATATGTTCTCACACATAAGTCCAAATTTCAGTCCAGCAGGAACAATAGATGGTCCCAATTTCAGAAGAAAGGTAACGGTGATACCCAAGATTCCTCACCCAAAGACAAAGACAAATCTGGTGATGGTGCTCAGAAATCCAGGCAAAGGTCTGATCAAAGTGTGAAAGCTGACAGTGACAAAAGTGGTCTAGTTTGCAATCATTGCAAGAAATCTGGTCATGTTACAACTAACTGTTGGTTCCTTAAAGCTAAGAAAAAAAAAGAAAAGGATACCAAACCCAATGCCTTTGTGAAGACAAGGTTAGAAACCCCTGTAGTAGATGACCGATCTGCTAAATTGCCTGCTCCTTGTGAGGCTAAGAAGCCTGATACTGCTGATTTTGTGAGGGAGGAATTTCTTCCATTTGTGTCAGAGGGATTTGTGGCTCTGAATGAGCATTCTCCTCCTGTCCCCATATATATCCTAAGGGATACCGGAGCTTCTCAGTCACTTTTGTTGATGGACTCCTTGGAGTTATGTGATGAGACCGCTTCTGGGGATTTCATACTTGTACAAGGTATTGAAGGGAGGACTGTATCTGTACCCCTGTGCTATGTATTCTTGAAGTCAGATTTAGTTACAGGACAGGTAAAGGTGGGACTTATGTCAAGTCTACCTATCAAGGGTGTTTCTCTGTTGCTAGGCAATGACCTGGCTGGAGGCAATGTAGTTCCCCCTGTTCATCTTACTTCACAGCCGAGCACTGAAGATGGCGATGAAGACCCATCTCTGTATCCTTCCTGTGCAGTGACTCGTGCTATGGCCAAGAAGGCTCAAGAAGAGGATGATGTGGTGCCGTCCAGCACCTTGAATAGTCATGACTCAGGTGGTTCGCCTCATGACTCTGTTCAGCCTTCTATGGTTTCTCCGTTTGAGGACTTATCAGGCACTTTTATCAGTTCTCTATTCAGCCAGCCAGATGGGTCTGGTGATTCTGATGTGTCTGGAGACTTGTCTCTGTCCAGAAAGCGGTTGATTCAGGAGCAAACCAATGATCCAGAAATTTGTGTACTAAAGAAGAGAGCCCTTCCTGATGAAGAAATAGACGCAGTTCCAGTTGGGTATTATCTCAAGGATGGAGTGTTGATGCGGAAGTGGCGCCCTCCTGATATCCCTGCCAATGCAGACTGGGCAGTGGTCAAGCAAATTGTTGTTCCAAAGGTCTACAGGAATGAGATCTTAACAATGGTTCATAGTTTGCCTTTAGGAGGTCATCTTGGTGTTAACAAGACTGTTGACAAGATCATGAAACACTTCTTCTGGCCTGGACTTCGGAAAGATGTTTCCAACTTTTGCAAAACCTGTCACACTTGTCAGGTAGTTGGAAAACACCAGTTAGACCCACTTGTAGCTCCATTGCAGCCTATCCCAGTATTTGGGGAGCCCTTCTCCAAGGTCATCGTTGATTGTGTTGGTCCATTACCCAAGACTAGATCTGGAAATCAGTACTTGTTGACAATCATGTGTGCATCTACCAGATTCCCTGAAGCCATACCTCAACGCAACATCAAGGCAACTGAAATCTCGAAGGCTTTGATAAAGTTCTTCACGTTGTTTGGCCTTCCCAGGGAAATTCAGTCAGATCAAGGTAGCAATTTCACTTCCGGATTGTTTCAGCAGGTTGTGTATGAACTAGGTGCGAAGCAGATTCTTTCCAGTGCCTATCATCCAGAGAGTCAGGGTGCCTTAGAGCGGTTTCATTCCACTCTCAAGACAATGATGAGGACTTATTGTTATGACCATGAGAAAGACTGGGATGAAGGTGTTCATTTACTGTTGTTTGCAGCTAGAGAAGCAGTGCAGGAGTCTACTGGATTCAGTCCGTTTGAGCTAGTGTTTGGCCATGAAGTGAGAGGACCTTTGCTATTGTTGAGTGAACAATGGCAAGAGAAAGAGCCGCATATCAGTCTGTTAGACTATGTTAGCAAGTTCAAGGAAAGACTGCGTGCAGCTTGTGACCTGGCCAAAGAGAACTTGAAATCAAGTCAGGGAAAAATGAAAACTTGGTATGATCATAAGGCTAGAAGCCGTGAGTTTAAACCAGGAGACAAAGGTCCTTGTGTTGTTTCCCTTGCAGTCCAATCCATTGCAGGCTAGATTTCATGGTCCTTATGAAATTCTGACAAAACTCAATGATCTTAATTACGTTGTGAAGACTCCAGATAGGAGAAAGCCAAAACAGTTGTGTCACATTAACATGCTGAAGCCTTATCATGATAGGAATGCTAGGGTTGCAGCTGTCACTTCAGATCCTCCTATGGCTGAGACTTGTGAAGATGAGGGGGAGTTTCAAGATGATGAACCTAGAATTAAAGCTGAAGTTCTTTCATGTAAATTGTCAAATTCTGAAGTGTTGCAAAATCTTGATGTAAAACTCCAGCACTTAGAACCCTCACAGAGAGATCAGTTTGAGAGGTTGATCAAGAAATATAAAGATCTATTTCCTGATGTTCCAAAGAGAGTTTCTATAGCCTCTCATGATGTAGATGTTGGTGATGCCAAACCAATAAAACAGCATCCGTACCGGATGAATCCTGAAAAGAGAAAGATTGCTGAGAAAGAGGTTGAGTTCATGTTAGAACATGATATTATCAGACCCTCTAACTCAGATTGGAGTTCACCCTGTGTTCAAGTTCCAAAACCTGATGGAAGTGCTAGATTCTGTACAGATTATCGCAGAGTCAATGCTGTAACTAGAACTGATGTGTTTCCAATACCTAGGATTGATGATTGTATCGATAGAGTAGGGCAAGCAAAGTTTCTGACCAAGATTGATTTATTGAAGGGTTATTGGTGTGTGCCTTTACCTGAGAGGGCCAAGAGCATCTCTGCTTTTGCCACACCATCTGGGTTATACCAGTATGAAGTCCTACCCTTTGGCATGAAAAATGCCCCAGCCACGTTCCAAAGGATGATACAGTCTACAATTGCTGGATTGCCACACACGGGTGCGTACATCGATGACCTGATCACATGGAGTGACTCCTGGGAAGAACATCTGAAAGATGTAGAGACGTTGTTCCAGCGCTTGACCCAGGCTAACCTGACTGTTAACCTGAACAAGAGTGACTTTGGTTGTGCTACTGTCACGTATCTTGGCTACGTCATAGGCCAGGGTAAGGTGGCACCCATAAATGCTAAAGTCCAAGCCATCATGGACTTTCCAGTTCCTGACAACAAAAAAGCTTTGTGCTGCTTCCTTGGAATGATCGGGTACTACCGCAAGTTCTGCAAGAACTTTGCTGAGATTGCTCTCAGTCTCACCAACCAACTGAAGAAAGGCGTAAAGTTCACTTGGGATGAAGCATGCCAAAGAGCCTTCAATCGCCTGAAGTCTCTGCTGTGTCACTTCCCCGTGCTCAAATCTCCTGACTTCAACAAACCGTTCTCCATGGCGGTCGATGCTAGTGACCAAGCTTGTGGATCTGTGCTCCTACAGAGAAGTGACTCTGATGACATTGAGCATCCCGTGGCATACTTCTCCAGAAAGTTCAATCGCCACCAAAAGAACTATTCCACAATTGAGAAGGAGCTGTTGGCTCTGGTTCTATCCTTACAACACTTTGAGGTTTATGTTTGTACAGGGCAAAAGCCAATGATTGTATATACTGACCACAATCCGTTAATGTTTTTGAGTTAGATGAAAAACAAGAATTGGAGATTGTTGAATTGGAGTTTGATTTTACAGGAGTTTGACTTGGAAATTAAGCATGTAAAGGGTACTGACAATGTAATTGCTGATTGCTTATCCCGTGTTTGAGTATGTGTATATATATCACGTGTTTATTAGCATGTTGTATTATATGTATATATACACAAGTGTCTACTTAACCATTTTTGTATTGAAAAGAAAAATTTTGCCTTTGAGTCAAAATTTTTCCCTTTTGGAATGGAGGTGTAATGTGGGGAAAAAAAAAGCCACTAGATGGCAGTATTGACATTTTTTTTATTAAGCCCAGTCTTGAGCTAGGTTGGGCATGTCCTGGGCATGCCTCAGAGGGGGCTGGAAAAGAGTATATAAGGAGAAAAATCGAGAGAGTGTGTTAGGAGGAGAAATTGCAAGGAGAAATTGCGGAAGGATATATTTGACCAGACCTGTCACTCTTTTCAAGACCTATGAAGCTTTTTGTGGATTTTTGCCTGTGTTGGAGCATTTTCCTGTCCTAGGACATTGCAACATAGCAGCCCATCTCCATTACAAAGGAAATGTAAATATCTCATTTTTTTATTTGATTTCAATCTTGGTCAGTAGGGTAGAGTGTCAATTAGTTCTAAGTGTTTGTTTTAATTAAATCTGTTGAAGTTTAAGAATTTTGTCTGTCATCCCTTGCTGTCCGTTACGCCATAACACACCCCTGTTTACTTGAGACCATAGCTGCAAAGGCAGCAAAATATTTGGATGGTTGGGGGGCTGATATCCAACAAAATGTGTTTCATCTTCATTCCTAAAGTCATTGGAGAAAAGCACAATTTTTTTTTCTCTTAAAAACAAAGTTCATGCAGTATAGGGATATTTGGCATGCCTATTGGCTATTACTAACTGTGTAAAAAGTCTGCATCTCACCATATATTGTTTCTGTTGTTTAAAATTGCTGAACATGGTGGAAATATGAACTCCTCATGTACATTACAGAGGATTTATGAAAGCATGGGGATTGCAATATTGGCAGCGATTTGTGTGTGTACACTTTTTCAACATTGACAAGTGACTGCCAAAATTTTAGAATGAACATATTGAATGATACCTTCCTCAGATGGCACAATTTAGCATACAATCAAATGTGTTGAAAAAATAAGGCACAAGATGTCACATTCCCCGTGTTTTCTTAGGTAATCTTCCCCTGTTCCAGTAGGCTGCATGAGTTTGTAGTCTGTTGCTTTAAATTAATTTTTTTTTTGGTCTTGTCAGTTCCCATGCCCTCCATGTGCTCTGTTGCAACCTCAGCTCTTCTATGTCACTGCATCTTCAATTTAAGTTGTTTTTGCTTGCTTTTCTGTGCTGGATTGTGAAGGTTCATTCACTATGTAACCTTCCAGTCAATAAATGCCATAGTGCCAGCCTTCCTCTGTGTGTATAGTAATAGTAAACAAAAGAAACAGTTGTAACTCTTCTGAGTCTATTTCATAGGAACAATCTCTCAAACCTTTATCGGTCTCCAGGATTGGGACAGGGTTCATGTTAAAGCCTTAGTCTTGTTTGTCACTCTTCTGAGTCTATTTAATAGGAACTACCTCCCAAGCCTTTATCGACCACCAGGAAAGGGTCTGCATTCCTGTTACCCGTTCCTTCCTATTCCTGTCCTGCACCGGCGAGTGGGATTTCCTACCAGACTTCTGCACTGGGACATTTTCTGGCCCTGGCACAGACACGCCCCTATTGGAATACCGTAATCCTCATGTGGAGCGGTCCTTCGGCTCTATTCTAGAATGAAGTTTATCTCTATCACAGAACTGTCTTTGTTAAGCCCCCAGTCCTACCACACAGCCTCCTCCCGACCAAAAGGGGAAGATGCTAGACCTGAAGGTGATTCCTACCACCTACCATGATCTTCGCCAGGCATTTAGCAGAGACACATGCCATAACGCTTCCAGCCAACAGACCCTACAATTGTGCCATTGATCTGCTGTCCGGAACATCACCCCTTAGGGGCCAGTTGTTCTCACTGATGGCACTGGAATTTAAAGCTATGTAAGAGTAAATAACAGAGTCTCAGACTTCCAGAATCATTTGAGCTTTTTTGTTGCCAGCCGGAGCTGGCTTCTTTCTCATAGCTAAAAAAGATGTCCCAGCATTGACTACCGAGGGCTCAACTCTATTACTGTTAAGAATTGCTACCCTCTTCTTCTGATGGACTCGGCATTTTCCAACCTCCAAGGCTTCAGCTATTTCACCAAGATGGACCAATACTTTTCACCTA
Organism: Gymnothorax javanicus; assembly: GCA_029692085.1. Lineage (NCBI taxonomy): Eukaryota > Metazoa > Chordata > Actinopteri > Anguilliformes > Muraenidae > Gymnothorax > Gymnothorax javanicus. Next base: position 178,876,599 of record CM056193.1, on the reverse strand, counting down.
GTATGAATAAGCCAAGTAGATGAATGGAAGACAGTGTTTAACCCCCCCAGCAGATACGAACATCTGGTGGTGTCATGCAGGCTTTAAAACGCCCCCACTTTGTCCCAGAACCTCATTAATAATGCCCTCTGAGACCTGGTCTACTGGTTTGTCTGTATCTAGTACCGCAACAATATCTTGGTCTTCTCTCCTACCCTGGAGGAACTCGCCAATCATGTCTGCTTGTTCATTCAGAGGCTGTTGCAAAATCACCTCTTCCTCAAACCAGAGAAGTGCAAATTCCCCCACACCACTGTTTCATTCCTGGGCTTCACCATATCGCAAGTTGCCTAGGAGATGGACCACTAAAAGGTACTGGCTGTTCTGGTCTCCAACCTATTTTCTTCAGTGACCGTATTCCTGTTAATAAATGCGCTCTTGTGGATTGTACTCTGAATCTGCGTTTGCTTCCTTGTCTGGATCATAACACCAGATAATATAAAAGCGATACAAAGACTTATTTTTTCTCAAGAAACATGTAAAGTGCTGCAGTTATTTCATTATGGAAATATTTCATATCCTCAACAGTTTTTTTGTGTTCTTGCCACATGGTTTGCTACAAGCAAACTGGGCACATGTATTTTCAACATCTAAAGGCAAAGCTAATTCTCCTCTTTGAGAATTAAAAATGATTCGTAATGAAAGTTTCTGATATGTTCAACCCCTGACGATTCATAGTCAATATTTACTGCAAACCAAAATGATTATTTTGTTCTTGAATGTTTTACCGCAAACACCAAATGGATTCACCAGATTTAGCTAATGCCATGAAATACGAAAGCAAGCCATTGGAATTGCTTTCTGTTTATCTAAAGATGGTTGAAATTACTCATTGTAAGAAACTGTTCACTGTTTAAAAGACTTCAAGGACAGTCCACAAAAACTCCTGTTCAGGGAGACACAGTTCTGGTGGGAACCTAGCTCCAAGAGCAAATTGGTGTTAATCCTGTCACTGGAGATTACCAAAGGTCATGTCCTCTGATCAGCGGGAGTCAATAAGCATGAACCCTCAGGCAGGGCCCTCCAGTCCCTTAAAACACCATTACATACTTAAAAAGCCTGATAAAAATAAAGGGTAAAAGGAGAAAAGGGGTTATATCAGTCCTTTATTGACAATCAAAATGTCAATCGCAACAAATCATTGTCCTGGGATTGCACATCACCCAAGTATTCAATGGATGTTAAACAAAAACTGGCCATTTTAGATTAGTCATCTTTGTGGAAATATTTTACAGATTAACCAGTCATTGGTTTACGAGGGTAAGGCTTGCATTGGTTCACTGATGATTCAGAATACTGATGGGGTCAACAAATTCATTATATCAAATCCAAGCATATCACCTGCTGATCCAACACTTGCAAATCTGCCAAGGAATTCTAGATGGGAAATCACAGCCTCTCTCTGGAAAAGCAGCACTGTGGTTTCATTGGCAGTCTCGTGGTTGGCTACAGGGAGCACGCCCACAGAGTTTTGTTGTATAACGCCCTTCGTCCCCTCTGCTGCTCCACTACACAAAACTTTGGCATGAGGAAAGGACCTTGAGACTGCCACTCACCCATTCCCAGCAGATCTCCAAAAGCATGTAAGTATCAAGAGCAGATTCCTGCAATGCTTCCTCCAGCGTGAGCCTGTGTGCTTTATTGCATGCAACAAACGTGACTGCAACTTCACTGCATGCTATCTGCACAGGAGTTATAAGGCAGTGTTATCACTGGGAGAGGAAGTTTGGTATTCAAGTTTGAACCTGGATGCATATCAGCAGTACATAATTGTGGACTTTTCATATCAAGTAAGAACTTCAAATTGGTCACAGTAATGGGTAATGATCAGGTTGCCGCAAGTAAAATGTCTTACATTATGTCTGCTGAACACATTTGAATGATGCACATATTTTTCCGTGCATAATTGCCAAAAAATTGAGGTCTTCACCACCGCCAAGTAGGTTATATTTTCACCCCTGTTTGTTTGTTATTTTGTTTATTTGTCTGTCTGTCTGTCTGTGACAAAAATAGTTATGGACAATTTGGTAGGATGATAGGTGGTAGTCCAAGGATGAAATGATTCAGTTTTGGAAGTGATCCGGAACCATTCTGGATTGTGGATCTGGAAGAATTAAGATATATCTGTCTCATGCGGGTCTGTGTGATATTTCTAACTGTATAACCCAAAAAGTTAAGAACGGTTTGGCACAAAATTTGGCAGGATGATAGGTGGTAGTCCAAGGGAGAGTTGATGTAATTTTGGAAGTGATCCAGAACATATTCTGTAACCAAAAGAACAGATATATGGAGTGGGGGAGGTATGCGCTTCACCGTGTGCCCTCTAGTTTTGCACTGCACTAATTTGCGTATCCTGTGCGAATAAAGAATAATGTATAATTGTATTTTCTTGAAAAAAAAAAAAAACATTCTATTGACGAAAGTCCAAAGGGCAGAGCAAAATTGGAAAATTGGCTGCACCGCTGTTTTTGGCCACTTGCTTGTCTGTTTTGTCCAACAGCATGAAAACCAAATTACTGTAAATGTCAACGCCAGATTAAAAACCCACAATGAGGCTGAAATATCTAAATAAAAGAGAATGTGGCTAGACATTGAATATCCTAATGTGTGATATATTTGCTAATTTTGGACTAGAATACAAATTTACATTCCAAATGCTGACCCCAAATTCTTTTTTTTTTTAGTCGATTTCAATATGCTTTTCATAGAGACGCGTTTCCTTGGATTGTTTTTTGTCTCTTCAAACGCACCTTTTCAGATCAAATGTTTCCCTGCCGGTTTGCTTATTGTTTTCATAGTTTCAAGCTGTGATCCTTATTTTTGTATGGTCACTGAATCTTTCAAGTACAAGACAATATTATTTTAAATAGCTGCCCGCAGACCTCTAAAAGACTGTTGATTTTGTCTTTTTTAAAACAAAATTCAATTCAAAGAAACATTTCATTTCACTACAGATTTAAATTCATATCCATTGTTTACCAATTGCAATGTTTCCATTCCCATGGACTGCTCCAAAGTAGTAAGGCTTGGATGAAGAGCATTCTCTGTAAATGTTTTACCATGGGTTGTGTAGGGGGGATGTATATCCTCACAACCTCACGACTATACAGAATGTTTGTTCTCTACCCTCTTTACAACCAATGGGAGTGTTTCTGAAACAACCCATTAAACCGTTTCCAAAATTACTGTCTATATCAGCATAACTGTGCCTTCCAAAGCAAAACGTCTAGAAAATGTGGCTTTGGTTAATGTTACTGCAAAAGTCATTACACCTGATTCTAATGATTGCCTCCTTATCAAGCCCTGGACAAGCTGCTATAATTTGAATCAGGTGTGTTTAAGAAAAGATACATCTAAAACATGCAGGGTTCACCAAGATCTGTATTCCCTATCGTTGGGTTGATATAAGGCCATTGTGATTTTTAAAAGACAGTCTTTACTCGCAGTAGAAAATGTGAAACTCGAAGCAGCAAATGGGAATTGAACACTGGTCTCCCATAGGAAACTCCACTGGTTTGTTGTCACAACCATCACCTGGACCCTGCATGGACTTTCTCGCTATATGAGGGAATTGTCTCAATTCACCGCTACAGTACATCTGTCACTCAAAGATCGATATAGGTTTTATTTGGCACTTGCTAGTATGTCTTTACTGGTCATTTTTCTTGTGAGGACGGTCTCTCTTGATGATAGGAAGAGCCACTTAGTTTGATGTAAAACTAAAAATCCTCTCATTCCTGGCACAACAATTTGAGGGATCGCAATTATTTTTCCAAACTTTGCCCTACTGCTATTCTCACCAAATCCTTGTGTGTGATTGGTTGACGCACTGGAGATCAAAGGACGTCGGTTCTCCATGTCGGCATGTGCACTTCCGGTAAACATAGTAATCGATACTCTTTGCTAGAAACGCAATGCGAAGTCGGTGCACAATATACAGCTTCGGTATTTGCTTTGTGTAAACATATACAATTATGTCTCCACAAAAAAAAAAAAAATGTTACAAAAAGTAACTCACTTGCTTTGCCTACGGCATGAACATCCAAAGGGAAAACCAGTTTTGTGCACTGAAACCATTGACAGTATACAGTCTATGGCTGAAACCAGAAGTGCAAATATTCTAGTGCCACTCTTGGCAAGGTTTGGACATTTGATCACAATCCCTCAAATTGGCCTCGTTCCATGTGATGTGACACTGCTTTTATTGACACAAGTCAAAAATTGACACAGGTTTAAATTTACCCAAGTCAATTTTGATACAACTGTTTAGTCTGGGTGACAATCTAGTCTCCAAAACAGTAAAACGTGTTTGTTATCACTTTGTGATAAACTGTCTGTGATAAAAAGGCCCATAGAAGTTTGAACACATCATAAAGCCTCCAACACCTATTTGAAAACACTGGACATGTGATGGTGTAGCTCTTTGAGCCAATGCTCTCTGGTCAATCACGGTCTTTACTTGAAAATTTAATTTCTTTCTTTCCCTTATTCTGTAATTATGAAAACATACACCTATCAGCCAAAACATTAAAACCCACTCGTTTAATGTTTTGTGGGTACCCCTCGTGCCATAGAAACAGCTCTAAATGAATTTCCTGACCCAGGGTTTCCTAGTGGAACCTTTTTGTACATCCTTCTACATTCTGTACACATATATTCTGTAAATCCTTGTTCCATCTTTTTCTGGGGTAAATAGTGCTCAAACACTTGGCCGATGCAAATGATGCAAAAGAAAATGTGATTCACTGAACCAGGTGACTTTTTCAGCTCCAAAACTCACGTGCCAATTGTAGGTGCTTTTGGTGATGCACCAGGGTTAGAATGGGCATTCCTAGTGGTCACCGAGGTGCACTACACTGTGTTGTGACACATTCCTCTCATAAATATCTTTAAAATTTTGTGTTATTTTTGCCACCACTGCCTTTCTGTTGGTTCGGACCAAACAGGATAACCTTGATTGTCCTTGTGCTTTGATGAGCCTTGGGTGCCCAACACCCTGTTGACAATTCAAGGTTTATCCCTCTTTGGACCACTGTCGGGAGGAACTCACCTCTGTTGACTGGGAGCACTCCGGAAACCTTGTCTCGTCAGAGGTACTCTGAGTTACAAGACTAGCCATAATAATCAGCCCTTGTAAAAGTTGCTTCGGTCCCATTTCTCCTACATTCACCACTTTGACTATGAGAAACGGTGGTCTTAAGGTCTGTCTGCTGACCTTGACATGCGCCGTTGAAATAATCAACTTTATTTGCTTTACCTGTGAGTGAGTTTAATGGTTTCGTTCATAAGTGCTCCATTGAAAAAGGCACGTTGTGTCATTGTTGTACTGAATTACAATTTTCAGACAATGAACTCTATGTTTCAGACACTTAGAAAAAGAATGAATGGCAATGTCTTTGATCAGACAGAACAATTAGCCATGCTAAAGGAGTCTTCCAACAACCTGTAAATTTTTTTTACACAATTCACTCCAACTGTAAGAATGCACATATTATGAGAACTGCTTACTTGGTTGACGTTGAATTTGAATGCTGATGTTACAGTACAGAGGATTACTTGTTTGCTTTACATAGTTTGCTAATTTATGCAGTTGGCATGATTTGGATTACACCCAAAGGTCTTTTCATGGCCTTTGGTCTTCTAAAATCTCAGTGCACAAAGCAGAAAAAACACAGTGGGAAAAAAAGCAAGGTCAGCATTGTTACACACCAGAAAAGATCAGCAAATCTTATACAGAGAGGTTCAGTAACCAAAAAAAAAAAAAAAAACCATTTGTTGGTGCAGTATTAGTCTAATTAATCTAGAGACACACAGTGAACAGCTTTTTAAGGAATCGTGTTGACTATCAATCTGATATATTACTGTACAATTAGATAAGACAAGTTTAGTCATTTCTCTGCCATGCCATGAAGACAAACTGGTCAAAACAAAAATAATGAATATATTTTTCACTGAGGTCATCATTGAAAATACAAATGAAATAGGACTGATTTGAAAAGTTCATTCACCCACTACTAGGAAGAGACTATGTCCTATGTTGCTTTAAAATTCATTCATACCATTTTGCATTAATTGCACCCTTGCAAGGGTCGAAGTCACCCATGTCATGTGCACTGACACACCCCTATACCACAACAGACACTGGGTTTTGGACCTAATGCTGGGTTGTGCTTGTCATCTTTGAGTTAGAAGAACACAGAAGCTGTTTTATTTTTTCAAAAAAGTTTTCAAATGTTGATTTGTCAGACCACAAAATATGCTTCCACTGTGCTACTGTCCATTTCAGATGACTAGGAGCCCAGAGAAGTCGGCAGTGCTTTTGGATAACATTAAAGTATGGCTTCAGCTTAGCATATTATAAAGCTTTAACGTGCATCTATGAATGCAGCGGCAAATGTTACTGGCTTACAAAGGTTTTCCAAAGTATCTCTAAGTCCAAGTTGTCTTATTTATTACAATCACAAGATAGTCTGAAAAACAGTGATGTCTAAGGGATCAGAGAGCACAGGCATTTTTAGCTTTGCCCTTTACACATCAAAATTCAGCCTAATTCCTTCATTTTTAAAAAATTATATTGCACACTGTGGAGGGTGAAATGCCCAAAAATGCAACCAATTTGCCCATCGATAACAATGTTCTTAAAGTGATGGATGTATAAACTTGCGTATCAGTTGGAAAATTGGGAAGCCTCGACCCAACTTGGCTCTCCCGAGACTAGGCCGTTTTGGTTGGCTCGTTTTCTACCATAACACAATTAGCTCGCCTGTTCAACATTACCTGTATCACATCACCCTATCGTAGCAACTTGTCTCATCATTATTATTCATACATATATTGCCCCTGCATCAACTTTTCCAGCCATCAGATTTGACCTAAACTCATATTTTCAATAAACAATTGAATTTGCAAGTTAAAGCATGAAATCATGTGTTGTTGTAGTGTTTTCAATATAGTAGAGGGTGAATGGACTTTTGAAATCACTACTTTTTGATTTTATTTACATTTTCAGTGATGTATCAACTTTTTTGGGATGATTGGGGTTGTAATAAGTAAATAAATAAATAGACAAATAAATAAAATAAATAAGGGTTAAAAATCATTCTGACATATGATGCAAACATTATTTCAACAAAGAGGCACTGTTACCTGATTTCATATCTAACTGGACTAGAATGTAATATAGTCCTGGATAGTTATAAATGAGCGTGACAGATACATGGACCTTTTTAAAAGATACAAATGCAAAATCAATGGTTACTTCAGTTATTTAAGCCTGAATGTTTCCTTATCTCGATGCATCATTTTACTTGATATACCCCTGTGGTATTTAATGTTATGCCCATACAGGTATTGCTATCTTGAGTAGATAATACAATAAAAATGAATGAACTACCATGTCTGGAGCATAGACTTTATAAAAAGATGGACAAAGCAACTGTGAAGTCACCCATTGGTTTCAGCATACCATTTAGGAAGCCTCAATTTTGGCTATTTGAGCTGTGCCATCTTGTCATTTTGAAACTGGATGCGATTCCTATTGAACGAGAGCGTGAATTGAAGATCCAGGGAGGAGCTTGGCTCTGGATCTGACCGTATCGGACGAGGACCAGAGGATAGCCACGCCCCGAAAGCATATTCTGGCTTTATCCTTTATTCTAGTCTATTTGGGACCATAATTTAGAAAAATAAGCATCATGATATATCGAGGGAGACTTGAAACTTGCGATGGATACCAAAAAATAATTAAATAATAAATCAGGTGGGAAAGTAGGGTCATTTTCTCAGACTTCTATAGCATTGAGCTTCTCTCCGCAACCACAGACGTCGCCATCTGCTAGCCATTAAATAGAATGCAAGTTTTAGAGATTTCCGTATGGTCCTCACTTTTCAGACCCGGGCGCTGTGTCCATCTTTTTATAAAGTCTGTGGTCTGGAGGCTGTGGACATTAGCATATGCATTATCCAGAAATTTTTTTTTTGGGGGGGGGGGCAAAACCTCAAGTTTGAAAGAACAGAACTCCATCGAACTCCACTGGGGTAGAAAATGTGCATATTCCCCTCTGTTTCAACCTCTGCATGAGATTTACATACTCACCATTCGTCCCGTGAATAACAAAAGGTCACAAGTGACATTCCTGATGAAACCTGTTTTTCTGCACCACAAAGTAGCTGTAGTACTTCGTGGTGCAGAAAAACAGGTTTCATTAGGAATGTCTTTTGCGACCTTTTGTTATTCATGGGACGCATTGTTAAGGGAATAGCAAAGTTTTATAACTCACTCTAAAACTCAATATTTTGCAGTGGAATTATCTCTATTTTCTCTATTATCTCAAAAATCACAGCTCGACAGATATTAGTGTTGTATCTACTAATATAGCTGATATAAAAATTAAAATACTGTATGTACTAAGGCCTACTTTTTTACTAGTTCTCAGTAGGGCCTAAAATCAAAAATTGTCTTTTCAAGACAACTTCGCTTTACAGCTGTGTACTTGTAGTTTGTTGCAATGATATATGAGAATCAATATAACATACATAAATCAACCTGTAATTTTAGGAATGCTAAACCTTTTACAGGGAGTAGTCAAAAACTCTATGAACACAAGCTTTGGGAATGTCATGATGTATTTTTTTTTGTTGAGTCTGCTTCAAATATAGGTTGATTCAATTCTGTGGTGATTTTTAGAGCTGATGTTTGATGGTTATTAGCAACTCTCTGACCAATTGGCCCTCTGTACCCGTTGAGGAGCTTTATTATTTTTTGTTGTTTCTGTTTATTGGTGTTCAGCACATGTTGTCATAATTTTTGATAAAGTCCCTCCAGCCACCTCAAACAATTTTGCTGTTTATTGTCCGACACATTTGAAATTTGGGCACCAGCTATTTTGCCCATTCAGAACTTTGTTTGTATCCTCCTCCTGTTTTGAAACTCACCAAAATCCTCGTGGAATAGACCTCTTTTAAGCAGAAGCATGCAGCTAAGCAGAGTTCATAATCATAGAAATGATATGCAGTGGTAATAATGGTTTTGAGAGTTCAAAGTTGGAGTCATTTTTTGGGGGTGTTTGTAATATTCTGTCCCCCACGTGCCCGTGTCCAATGTTAATACGCTAACGTGTTGTTACAAGCCTGTAGCCAGTTTCCATACAATGTCAGTTACTGGTGTGGTAGATGAGTGGCAGATGGGGAGGGGCATTTCCACAAAACAGGTCAATCAGTTATAAAGCGTGCATTCTGGAAACATGGCTTCCAAATAGGAAGGTCCCATCTTACCTTATTCAAGCTATCTTTGACTTTTTATTTCCTGGCTCTATAAATTGGATCAGCACATCCCTTATCATGTCAAACCACAAACGATTACCAGTTCAAGGAAAGAAGAAAGCATGTGGAAAAATCACTTTTTGGGATGCTGCTGGAAGTGGTTTTGGAGGGCCAAAAGGGGGGAAGGGGGGGTGTCTTTGGTGTGTTCAAATTAACCATAATGCCCAAGTGCAGCATTGGGCTTACTGGGGATTGATAGTCACTAACGACTTTCTCACGTGAGTACAGATAGTACGAACACGGGCGGGTTATTTCATTTAACTGATTCCAATGCATTAAACAGAGCCTGTTTTACCGGGCAAAGTTGAAAAACGGGTGATTCACCTTTAAAAGTTTTGAATGACTGAGTTTTTGGGCGGCCTCAAGGTCAGCAGTGCCGGGTGCGGAGAAAAAGGAAGAAGCACAGCTATTTGCTCCTGCTGCTGCCAATCTCACGAGCACATGGCTGAGTTCTGTGCTTTAGAGAAGCTGATTGGTTGGGTTAAGAGGAGGGTGGGAGCTCTTGTCTGCCCATCCAGTCAGGACCTGGGATTATTAAAACAGCTCAGAGGGTAGATGGGAAAGGAAAGGCAGCATGCTGATGTAAGAATGAGGCTGTGCTAATAACAATAGTGGGGGATGTTTCTCTCAGAAACGGGAAGAAATGAGTCATCTGTGACCATAGCACATGGTAGGATCCCAGGCACCCTGAGAAGGATGTCTCTTTCTCTTTCTTTATATTTATATGTGTGTATGTGTGTGTGTGGGCAGGTTGTGTGTGCGCGAGTGTGCTTGTATGTGTGTGTGTTTGCTTGTGTGTATGTGCATATGTGAAGTTTGTGTATATCTGGTGTGTGTGTGTGTGTGTGTGTCTGTGTGTAAAGAGTACTCTAAGAGCATTTTTCAGTGATAATCACTTTCTTTTGTCAATCTAGATTGTGTTTTCCCCTTTCTATTTAATTCAACATACTGGTGAGAAGCTAGTATGTCTTCTGGGCTGAGGTAATTGTATACTTCCTGGGTTATGGTATCCAGGAGTTACACATTGTGTGCACAGTATTGTGAAAGAAAAAGATGGCCACGAAAGCCAGTTCTGCCACATCACTCAGTTCCAGGTTGGCAATGTGATTCTTTCCCATCTCGAAGCCGCCAGCCCAAATGACTGCCTGAGATAATCCTAAACAATCCTCCTGAATGCTACACAAAATCCCTGAAGATAGAGGACCAACAGGCAATCTTTTGAAAGTTTTTTTTTTTTCCAGATCACAAAGCCAAAATGATTTAATTTGAAAAAAATTGAATAAAAACCTTATTTGGGACAAATGGCACTTGAACATCAGAAGACCAGATTGCTTGGATATCAGTATAACAAAATAAAATTTTTCAAGGGTTCCAACTTCTTGTTCGCCGAGTTTGAGCAGACACCCCCATTTTCGAATATTGACAGAATATGAAGCATTTACTGAGCAACTAAAAATCTAACTCAATGTTAATGCAATCATATTAATTTATGTAAGGTAAATTTCTTACTGAAATATTTAAGTGTAATTATCAATGCATTTTAATGCATGCAAAATTTGGGTAGCACGTCTCCAATTAATTTACAATTACAGTGGCTTTTAAACTGTAGTTACTCTATTCAGCTCGAAAATTGAATTAATATTTTAATGAGCATTCATTATAAGTTACAATTTTTTAAAAGTTTCGTGCTGAATGGATCTACTATATTTACCAGCTTTCTCTATTATGTCTAAGAGAGTGCATGATTCATCTTCCCTGCTAAACAGGGGGAATACCTAAATCCTCTGTAGTACCTCGAAGCAAATCCGAACAGTGGGAGGTGAAAGGTTAGTACAATTGTGTAACAGCAACGAGGCAAGCATTGCAGTAAGGGAATGTGAGTGCGGGGAAATTCTTAACATTGGTTTACGTAAGTGATGTGTGTATAGCAAGCACCTGCATTCTGGATCTGCACCAGCTCTGTGCCAACTCCAGCTAATCTGGCTAGAATCTCGCCCAGAGTTGCCTGCTATCTGGGTATGTGGACATGAGTGACAGCTGAAGCCGATTATCGGTTCACTTCCGCCAAGAGTTTTCTGACTAAAATTACTTGCCAAATTTAATGGGTCCAGCTCATTGAGTAAAAATGTTGTCTTTAGTTCAGGCTGATGAAAAAAAATTATTTGAAGAAGATATTCTAAGGTATGGCCTTTGTGTTTGTTTTCAGATTTGACAACCCATCACTAGAATCCTGAGAAGCTGCTTGAGAAAAGTCCTTCCTTACACACTACATAATGTCTCTTCTCACCCACCTCCTGGCCTGCCTATTTGGCATGGGCTCCTGGGTGGCTATCAACGGAATGTGGGTGGAACTGCCCCTCATCGTTTCACAAATCCCCGAGGGCTGGTTCCTGCCTTCCTACCTGACAGTCCTCATCCAGTTCGCCAACATTGGGCCGCTGCTGGTCACTCTAATGCACCGCTTCCGTCCAGGCACTCTCAATGAGAACGCCGTGATCTATACCATCGTGACTGTGGGGATAGTGGCCTGCTTCCTCATGGCGTTCTTCTGGAGGGACACGGTGGTGGTGTTGGGTGCTGCCCGTAGCGTTCCCCTACTGGTCCTCACTCTTTTCCTGTCCACGGTGGACTGTACCTCCTCCGTCACCTTTCTGCCTTTCATGATGAGGCTGAAGCCCCAGTACCTAACCTCATACTTCATTGGGGAGGGCCTGAGTGGTCTGGTTCCTGCCCTAGCAGCTCTGATTCAGGGAGTGGGTGTGGTCCACTGCAGGAACCTCACACTGACGCTCAATGACACGTTAGGCAACTTCTCCAGAGGTTCTGAAGGCCTCCAGGCTATATACCAGCCTGCTAACTTCTCTGCCCAAGTCTTCTTCATTTTCCTCAGCGGGATGATGGTTGTGTGCCTTATGGCCTTTCTGATGCTCAACCACCACCCTGCTGTTGGACGGGAGCGGCAGAAGAACAATGGGTACCTCAACGGTGGGATCGGGGCCGGGGAGAAGGGGGACCCCTCCTTCGGCCTGCACCACCAGCCCGAGCAGAAGCCCATGATCAGTCTACTGGACGCCCCCCAGAAAGTCCGCCGCAGCTCTTTTGGGACTGGTACCTACAGTGCCCCTGAGCTGCTGTTCATCTTTTTGGTGCTGGCCTGGGTGAATGCCCTGACCAATGCTGTTCTGCCGTCTGTGCAGTCCTACTCCTGCCTGCCCTACGGCAATAGGGCCTACCACTTAGCCGCTACCATGGCTGCGGTGGCCAATCCCGTTGCTTGTTTCATCGCCATGTTTGTACCTATAAGGTATGCTGGAACGTACAAAGTTGTATGATAATAACTAACTTTGCACCATCAAAGGCTCAGCATATTTGTCTATGTTAGAATATAATACTCTACCTCTGTTAATCAGTTATGGGTGGGCAGTGTCAATAATTTACCATTTCATGTTATCTGTTCAGTATGTGCCGAGACTTGTATTGTGCAATAGTTAACTGGGTATCATAATGTCATTCTAAAATGCTCTTAGTTTGTTGTCATTTTTACAGTTTTCAGTTCAAATAGTTGCATTACATAATGCAGATCAGCTGGTAGGCTACAGCACAGGGGCAAGTTACATAATTTGTGTTAACTTACAGGACTGACATGATTGGATTATGAAATGAAAACAGGTCCTTGCTTCATCAAATAATTCCAGAATTTCTAGTCCTCTCGTGTTCTGTCCTACAGCTTGATAAAAAAAATCATGATATTATTGCGGAAGATAATACTTCTTTTGAGGTAAAGTTTATTGTAGGTGCTCTGCACTTACATTAATCATTCAATGATCAGATGGATTGACATGAGAGCAAAAGAACAGAAAACAGTCCATCCTAAATTTAAAAATCAAGAAGTTTCACTTCTGTGCACAAAGGGTCTTATTATCATTTCTGGAATACAGATATAAGTATGAATACAATTGAACTGGCATCAGCAACCTACAGACGGCTCATTATATTAAAATGTGCCATTCAAAGTGATTGTGGTGTCTCAGTCCTATATATAATGTGGCAGCAAAGGCAGAAGTGTTGTTTGCTTTGTTGGTGTTAATGGGTTTACAGCACGAGGCATTGCATGGCATGGTGGGGTCGTAGTAGTGAACTTTGTTCATCATGCAAGAAAAGCAATGTTTTTCTCTTTCCCCAGGTCCCTGGCCCTGATGGGATTCCTCACTGCGACAGGCACAGGGATTGGTGCTTACATCATGGCCATGGCCGTTCTGAGTCCCTGCCCCCTACTGGTCCACCACAGTGCAGGAACTGTACTCATGGTGAGGTTCATTTCCCTTTCACCTTAGCCTTGAATTCAGAGTCCCTGAATGTGAACTCGCTGACACTCTTCATCGCTATTTTATGAAATCCAGAAAGTAAGGTGTACTCTGTGGCTAGCAAAATTTCAGGCATCTTATTGTATACATGCAAATGTAAAAAAAGGCTTGTTTTGGACCTTAAACATAAAATTTCAAGTATTTTGTGCATCATATCATCATATTTGAAAGGACTGCAACTTTCATGTACTGTATACTTCTCCAAAATGATTGCTTAGGTAATGTCATTGAAATACGATTCTAGAATTACTATAATTTCAAGAATACTATGCTATAATATAGAAAATTAATAATAGTATGCTATCATCTTGAAATGAATGACTTTAGAGTGCATTTAATGCATTAAAAGAGACACTAATTGAGGTTACCATTAGATCACTGCTGTTGTCAAGGCTTTGTAAGTTTGTGAGTGATAAATCAATATTCATAGCCTTGGTAACATGTTCAAAGCCCTGCTGTTTTTCTTTAGCTTGTCATTTCTCTCTGCGTTGCAGGTTGGGGCCTGGATCCTTTTTGTTCTGACACTGTCCTACGTGAAGGTCATCATTGGGGTTATCCTGCGTGATGAGGGACACAGCGCCCTCGTGTGGTGCGGAGCGGTAGTACAGTTAGGCTCAATGCTGGGAGCCTTGTCCATGTTTCCTCTCGTCAGCCTGTACAACTTTTTTACATCTGGGGATCCTTGCAACACAAAATGCCCCATTGGAGTGATGTAGACAAACCAAATACAACCAGCCTGACTACTAGAGCATCTGTTAAGACTTCAAAACTCACTGCCTTTGTTGTTTTGTGAGAAGTTTCACTTTGGTGATTTGCATGGCTGTTTGTCACCATCCCACAAAATTTACGATATATCAAAAAATATACATATGTGACCAGTGGTCTGCTTTGCAAAGCAGGAATTGTGGAGTTAGCAGATACATGGTAAATTTAGCAGACTGTGCTAAACTGGGAACCTACACTCACGTCAAAAGAGCTGTTCCAGAACTTACTTCATGCAGCTGTTCAGCTAACTTAGACTGCTTAATGTGACAGGCCTTGTGTCACATTCGACTTATTTGTTTTAGTGTCTGACTCATACTTTCTCTTAAACACTTGGGCTGTATCATCGTCTTTGCAGATATACCAAACACAGAATTGAATAAGATGATATTTATTCCATCTGTATTCAACATCATCATGCTGAAAGGTGCCGAACTTCTAAAGACCACGCAAACAAATTTTGTTGTAGCAAAGTGTTTTAGAAGTCTTAAAATGTATAGTTCCTCTGAAGGAAGGTAAAAAGCACTGATGACTGGTCATACTTCACATTCAGAATGTGACGTATCGTGCACACATATGTGTGATACATGGAAATGTATGTATGAAGAATACCTCAAGATTATTGCCTTAAATCAACTTATGGCTGTAACTTGTTTGTTTTACATATAATCTGGTAATATATGTACAATAAGAATAATGATTCATGTACTGTACAGTTACATAAATACATTGTATTTCATGTAAACTAAAAAATGTTTTTATTTTATTGGTCAATAAACTTTTTAAAAACACCTAAATATGATTGGCTTTGTGAAGGTGTGGTAAATATTGTGTTTTCCAGCTCATATTTTATTTGTTGATTTTCATGAGAGAAGTTACAAAAATCCCAAAATCACATTCACAGTATTTACATTTTTTATTTTATTTATTTATTTATTATTATTAACACCTCCTAAAAGGTGAACACTACATAGACCATAAAAATAATACAATCACATAAATAATCAAAATTAAAATACATTCACGCTCAGTTATAAAATAAAAAATTTAAAATACATGCAACACCATAATACAGATTGCAGTTTAATATCTAATTCATTTAAGCTCCTTAAACCCTCAATAATTTATTCCAATGAGTGGATAAATTAGGATAATGTAACATCCATACAGCTCTCACCAACACAGAGTGCCTTTAAAAAGATTTAACAAGGAGAGACGCAAGCATATGATCACTTGATTTCATCTTATTAAAACTGGGCAAATTAATAAGTATTTTCAGGGAGTCCACAACTCCATCCTCCCGGCTAGGCTGGTTAATTTTGGTCCATTTAGCACCAAGGGCCGTCATAACTGGATTAAAACCACAGGAGAGACACCTGTCAAGCAGGCTACCTGAAACTCTCTCACCTGTCGATAAAAACCTTGCTAATAAAAACAAATTCAAATCTCGAGCTGTTTAAAAGGAAAGTTTTATTTCCTCCGCCAAGGAGATTGTGTTTTTTCCAGTGTTGGTTTGTCTGTCTGTTTGTGTACAAGATAACTCAAAAAGTGATGAACAGATATCTCTGAACTTTTGTGGGTGGGTTGCTTTTACATCGGGGATTGACCCTATTGATTTTGACCACAATCGGTCAAAAAAAAATGGCCACCACAGCAACCATCTCAAAATCCTATGTTGCAGATACCTTACATTTCTTATGAGCCATGTTCACTCAGGAAGATTTTGACTGTGCTGCCTTGGCGGAGGTTTGCACTCTCAGAGTGCCTCTAGTTAATTTAGTTAAGGATGGAATATACTGTACATTAGTGCCAAATTGCAAGCACTAGTCATATTCACCAGTTTGATTAATTAAAAAATTGGAGGTAAATTACTAAAGCCACCCTACTGAGAGAATATTTTGACCTCCAATATAATGTCCAGACAATATCTACAAACACGCTAAACCTTTGCCCCCCATCCCTATTACAAACTTATAATGGTTACACACATGCAGAACTGAGAGAGCAGAGAACTAAGAGATCCTAGAAAAAATGACAAATAATTAGAGGTGAATATTTAATGTTTACACCCCAGTCAAGTCACTGCACTATTGATGCATCACAACATACAGTCATTCACAGATCACAAGTTTGGATCTGTGTATCAACTGTAAAGCACTGATTAATTTTCCCAGTGTATAGGTTACCATTCTAAAGTGAGATGTAAAAGAGCTAAATCAACTTTACTGGTATTAGCCAGCAATGCCTTTTACCAGCTGCAGAGGGCAGAATATGCTTATATAATGCAGGAGAGGTCAACGATACTGAAGTTTGAAGACAAATACACATTCTTTCATAACTATTGCGTAATGTTTGAGGAAATTACGACTCAGAGGATTACAACTCAGAGGCATTTTAAAACTTACATTATCACTGAGTTATGAACATTTGTGTTCTTTTTGGTCAGCATTAGTTTTTGCCAGCAGCTTTCTCATGGATGCCATCCTTGCCCAGTCTCCTCCTTATTGTGGAATTGTGAGCACTGATCTTAACTGAGGCACATGAGGTCCCCAGTTCTTTAGCTGTTAGTCTGAGTTCTTTTATGATCTCCTGGATGAGTCATTGATGCGCTCTTGGAAGAATTTTGGTAGGTCATCCACTTCTGGGAAGGTTCAAAACAGTTCTGTTTTTTTTTTTTTTTTTCGATCGTGGATAATGGCTTTCACCATGGTTTGCTGGAGTCCCAGAGCTTCATAAATGGCTTTGTAACCCCCTCCAGACTAATTAATGTTAACAACTTTGTTTCTCTTTTGTGCTTGAACTTGTTTAGATCACAGCATTATGCGTTGCTTTTCGCCTACTCCACATTGCCAGAGAGGTTCTAATAAAGAGATGTTTAGATTTAAGAGAGCCAACAGAAATCATGCCTGGATGTGTCTCCTGAAACCAAATCCAATTATCAATAACTTTTGTTTAATTGGTTGATATAGCAGCTACTGGGGCAATTACTTTTTGCACATTGGGCCAGGTAGACTTGTACAGCTTTTTTTCCCTTCAGTAAATGAAATCACCATTTAAAAACTGAATTTTGTGTTTTCTTAGGTTATGTTTTGCCTAATATTAAAATTAGTTTGATGATTTGAAACCTTTGAGTGTGACAAATATGCAAAAATGGAAGATTTCTGGAAAGGGTTGAATACTGTCTTCACTGCACTGTGTACATTGTATTATCCGGCATATGTCCTGTTCTGCAGTCACATGATCACAAAGTCATCATGATCACCTGGGTGTTTGCATGACGTCACCAATGATATAACATGGTAAAAAAAAAAATAACAGTTCATTTGCTGTATCACTGAATTATTTTTTTAATATTCATTGTCACAGCTGTGACAGATAGGCTTGTTGTAACTGTTGAGGGATGAAAGAAACATCTGCTACTATTGTCCCAACAATGAATCCTGACTGTTTAATCTTACTTGCTTACACACTGAAAAAAACCCTGACATAGCAAAATACATGGTCTGTTAAAGTACTAAATCTGTGAAATTATCGTGACAATGACACATGAAACAATAAATACAGCTTGTCATTCAAAAAAAAAAAAAAAAAAACATATATACATATATTGCTAGCATGATCCAAAACAGC
Organism: Gymnothorax javanicus; assembly: GCA_029692085.1. Lineage (NCBI taxonomy): Eukaryota > Metazoa > Chordata > Actinopteri > Anguilliformes > Muraenidae > Gymnothorax > Gymnothorax javanicus. Next base: position 178,858,483 of record CM056193.1, on the reverse strand, counting down.
TTTTTGGGTAAAGCCACAAAAAATTATGTGTTCACCTGATTTTTTTGTGGTTCTGGTCAATTTGCTGACGCACTTCACCGTATTAGATCGGTTTAGACATAGAGAAAATCGCTGTGTTACTCTCACCTCGTGTAACTTTTCTCCTGGTTCCCCTCAACATGACGTCCACTGTAACTTGCATTCAAAATGAATTTAAAAAAATATCAATTTGTAATGATAGAAATAATTAAATATAGGCATATTAGGCCAGGGCAATTGTTATTTTGACAAGACAGGGGAGGGAATTTTGATTTCTTGGGTGACGGATGGCGACACTCGAGTGAAATATGCCTCCTCTATCTTTCTTGCCATTTTCACTTTTCTGTTGTTATTGATTACAGTAATGGTTGTTATTTTACTTGTGTTTATTACATTTTGTTGTAAAGTTTAATTACATTGCTCAAAATATCACCACGCGTTTTGAAGCTGTTACAAAATATGCACTTTAAAATAGGGAACTAACACAGTAATATCTGGTGCACATAAGCAGGTATGGAACTTCACCCTAACAACACGGCTCATGGCTTTGCTGCTTTGTAAACGGAAAACCATGACTTGAATAAATTTGAGATTTCACCTGCATCCTTAATGCACAAGGTAATTATCAAACTCATTGATTGCTCTTAACTAAAGCAATAATTGCTCATGGCATTTTCAAAACTCTTTCCACCAGCAAATACTGAACAGGCGCAATGCTTGGCCATCTTTAGACTGCAAGTGTAACCAAGAGCACCCAGTTTCTAAATGTAAGTGACACCAATAACATACAAAAAAAAGTCCCTTAGGCAAAAATGTACCCTGGAAGAAAATTAAATTTCCTGTCAGCAAAATTCATGATTGAAAGCAAACAAACAAAAAAATCCTCCTAGCAGCAAATGCATTATAAAAAAATTTCCCCCGGCAGCAACATTAATGGAAAAAAAAAAATGCCCTGAATATTTGATGACATTTGAAAAATAGCTGCACATTATACATGTGCAGCCATGTTGCAACAGGAGTGAGACCATTAGTAATACAATGTCTTGAAGTTTATGTTTTTTAAGGAAAATTTTTGGTATTTTTGTTTCTATTTAGTGATCTCTTTCCTCATGCAGGTCTCATTGATTAATGCTGTAAATTGATTTTAGTACTTTGGACTGGAGGATTAGATCTAGAGCAGTGGTTTTTGATGCTGGCACCCAAGGGATGAACAGTTTTCTTCAAGACTGTTGGTGAACCACCAGATTTAAGTAATCAAGAGCTTTGCGATTAGGTTATCAGCATCTCTTGCTTGTTAGTGTTGGGTTAAAACAATAATGTACACCTTTTTCAGGCCCAAGGCCCACAATTTGAAACCACCTGTGTAGTAAAACAGTGAATTGATGAAAGAATGTGGAAATCTGCTCATCCAACTTCTCTTTCTAAAATCGCTGGCATTAATGAGGAGTTGGTCCCCCTTTTGCGGCAATAATGGACTCTTCCAGGAAGCCCTTCTCACCAGATGTTAGAACATTGCCAGATATTTGCAACCATTCCATCTGTAAAAGTATTAGGGAGTTTGCGTACTGATAGGAACAAACCATGTGTGCGCCTTGCTCGGTGCATGAGGAAATGGTAGTGTTGTGACAAGAACAGGCTTTCCCTAAACAGCTGGAAGAATAGATTAATCTGGAATGTGGTTGAATGATACAGCATCAAGGTTTTCCCTGTGTGGAATTAAGAGGTTCAGCCTTAATGAGAAGGATTCCCAAACCGAGGAGTGAGCATGAACATTTAACCATATATTGTACGGCACATCCAGCATAAGAAAGGAGTGCTGTGGATTTATTTTTATTATTCATTACATTTTACTGCGAATCCTCCTGCATGTTGGGAATGGGGCAAGCTATGAAAAAATAAGTAAAGGTAGCATGTATTCTAATTAACCAAAAAATATTTTCCATTTTACAGAAAATACCCCCAGCTGGTTACTCTTGGTTCTCTGCAGATGCAGATGCTGTTACAGTTAAATGGTTTTCAGTTCTGGTATGAGATGACAAGTGAATCTTTCATTTTCCAGTCACTTGGGGCTCATGGAATGAATTCAGTGTTATGCAAAGGTTTGCTCGTAAGGATGTTCTGTAGGTTCTTGATAGAATCAGTCATGTACAATGCATTGTAAAAATAAATAAATAAAAATAATGACAATAATGATAAAAATCTTTTCAGGGTGAGCGCAAGTACCTATTGACGCCGTCTATGTGAGCAAAACATGCGTGCACACAGCCCCTACAGTAAACCTATTTTTTGCCCATCAACAGGAGTAGGAACTCTACACTTCTGACTGGAGGCACCTGCCTTTGTGTCATTTTTTGGCACTTTATTTCCCTGTTTCTGTCTGAGAATGGAAAACAGGGACTGTTGCTGACTGACCCCACTAAGGGCAGCCATGCGTAAATGGGCAAAAACTGGGTTTTCTGTTCCGTGCGCACGCATGTGTTGCTCACATAGACTGCATCGAACGGAGCTTGTGCTCACACTCAGATGTCTCAGACCCCTCGTTTCATGATCAGTTTGGGTTGTAGTCCAGAATCTGTCACGTACAGGCTGTAACCAGATGTGGCGCTCTTGAGCTACCATAGTCACTCGTGGCTGCCCTAAGCGGGTTCGGTCAGTGACAGTGCCTCTGTTCCATTCTCGGATAGACAGCCGACTGATTGTTGAATGGTGACAGTGCAAATGACGCACCACCTCTCGGCAGCTGAGACCTGCCAGTAACATGCCAATGGCTCTTTTTCTCTCTCCTATGTCACAAGCCGTTCCATTTTCTTGATGTACTAGCATTTTTCGTTTTTTTTGTTGGCTTTATGTAGGCTATTGACCACACCAAAAAGAACAAGTGAAGTGTCACTGCGCACATCACGAACAGCTCAATGTTTGTTACTACTGAAGTGCTTGGCGCGTTCACATGGTGTGCATCAGGATTACAATACCACACACTTTTCTTTATTTCCACTTGTGCCTCACTGGAAAAGCAATAAAAATCAATCGATTCTTCAACTTGCCGCAAATACAGTACATACCTCACCATTGTGTTTTTAATGGCTCTAAGTATATATTATTATAAATATTATAATAATATATAATATATAAAATATACAAAAATGCAAAATTTGGACTTTGATTGTTTTTCCTTTGTGGTCTTCAATTAACTTGTGAAAAAAATCTGCTTTCTGCTGTGTCATTCTACTGTGAATTTTAGTCATTAGATATTAAAAGTGCACCATACCCCACCATTGATTTACATGTGGATTCGTCCCTCAAAGAATTCAGTGGTCACTGAACACCTTAAATGATATCTTACTGAAATGCTCTCACTTTAGTGATCACTTAGGTTTATATGCGTAATGCACAATAATGGTTCACGCCTATGTCAGATGTTCTTAGAAATTATCTATTGATTGACAAGTTTTTTTTTAATCCAATTCCAGACAGTACAAACTTTCCGCGGCAATTGAAAGACATTGATTGGACCCCCAGAAAAGCATGTAAACCCTTGCATAACAGCAAGTTAGGTTGCATTCTCTCAACTTTGCGCATCTGAATGAAGCGAACACATTGAAAAAAGCACTGCCAGAAGCAACCCAGAACTGCTCAGGTTACGTTTATGTGATGGAAATGTGATACGGACATGGACTCTGGGAGTCATTCTAAATGGAACTGGACTGGAGGTTTCCTTGAGCCCGACAGCATTGATTCTCTGGAGGAGGAAGTCAAAGATGGGGGGTGTTTCTTCATGATGTGTAAGTAGACCTATTGTGTAGAGTATATATTACTTATTATGATTATTATTTGTTGGTTTTACCATGATGATCACAGAGCGAGTTTACCGCAGTGGTTATTATGAGTAACCGTATTAGAGGGATGTAATCAGTCGTCATTTTTGCCAAGGAAGCCAAACAATTACAATGATTGATAAGTGAAGAAAATACAATAAAAATAAAAAATGATGAAAATATCACATGGCTTTTTGCTGTTACCCTAACATTACTTCAGAGCTGCCCCCCACCCCCACCCCCGCATCAAAGTTCATAGGTGCATGTGTGTTTGTGTGTGCGTCTGTGTGTGAGCTCTGCCGGAAACGGTGTCCCTAAGGATGATTCTTACCTGAGGGTTGCTGAGGTGATGAAGTCTGGGGGAAAAAGTGTGACGAAGCAGCGCGCATCACAGGATCACACCTGTTCCTCAGACTTAATCCATGCTCAGACCAGTCATTTTGTATTTGCAGTGTAATTCACGTTGTGTTGCCTGTCTAGAGGGATATCAATTCAAACATGCAATTACCGTGAACTTTCATTCGACCAAAATAAAATAACCAACATATTTTCTTGAATTTCAAATTCCAAAATCTTGAACCTTATTTTATGACCTCATAAATCAAAAGGCATCATTGAGACTCAATAACGGCTCATGTAAACCTAAGCTTGTTTCTTTTGTTGTGCATTACATGGAGTTTCAAATGAGAAAATGGAAGTAGGGAACAAAGAATAAACAACAGAAGTCACCTGTCAGTCTCCCATCTTCTCCTACCCAGTCTCTCCTACTCCCATGTCAGCTACAACACTAAGACTGTGAGGTCGACATTTCCCCTAAATGGAGGAAACATCTTTACTGCTTTTATGAATACATTAATGACTAACACTATCAGACCTTCAGCCATTGTGCCTTTTTGGATACGGATGGAGTAGGATGATAATGGACCACTCTCATCACGTCTCTCAAAACCAGACTGCGCACAGTAAAATGCACAGCGTTCATTAATCTCTAACGGAGTTTATATGAGTCCAGTTGGGAGCAAATGTACTCTGCCAGAGTACAATGTAATATATCAGCTGATTTAACACCGAAAACTTTACTTTGACAGGCGCACATTAGAATAGTGCCCAGAGAAAGAGTTCAAAAGCCTCAGAGCTCACCAACAACTGCAGCATACGAATAAGAATTAAACAAGGGGCATTAGTACTGTTTTGTCACTTTCTTGTGTTTTGAACATTGTTCAAATTGAGCCCTTGTTCAGGTTCATATCAAATTTTCCCCTGAAAGTAATTTATTGCACATTAATTCATTGCCATCCGGCTCTCATATCAGGAGAGCAAATACAGCTGGAATGCTCATTCACCAACTGGCTTACTTCAATGTGTCTTGAATTTGAGTTCAGTTAATTGACATTGAGTTAGAATCTTATGTGAGCACTCAGGAAACAGTTACCTGTTACCAGTCAGCCACACCACACTAAATGCCATACTCGGTTCATAAAAACCCCCTCTTTTCAGTTGGTGAGTTCATTCTTTATCACGTGTAGCACAGTATCTTTCCTGTGCCGTACATAGGACTGGGTATATCACAGTGTTGGTCATAATCTTGGGATTGGTAATGATGCTACAAAGGTACATAATCTCAGTATATCATTATACTTCATGCATCTCATGCAGCAAACAATGGAACAATGCATTTAGTGCTTCTTTTGCCAGGCTTATGGCCTGCTTATAGTGGTAATGAAAAATCAGACACCAAATAAACAGAGCACATCTTCTGTGGGTCCTCTCCTAAATTGCCACTAAAAAAAAAAAAAAAAAAAAAAAAATTTGAAGGGCACTTCCACCAACAGACCAGTGGATGTCACTCAAGACCTTGTGAAAAAGGGCATTTATCCAGTGGTCCACATAAACACAATTAATTCTCAGGTAAATTGTTCAAGAGATCTGTTGAGCGACTGGACACAGCTGGCATTTTACATGCAGTAAGTTTGTATCCTGTTTCTGGAACAGCCTTAATCAGAATTTCAACTTTTAGGTCAATTCTGGGATGAATTTGGCTCATTGATCATCCAAAATGCTGCTGTTACTGCTAAAAAAAAAAAAAAAAAGTATGAATGCTAAGACTTTTGTGAAATTAATTAGAAATTTTGAATAACATGAAGCATACCGGCATAGTCTTTGTTGTGTCAAGCTGACAACAATGACATGATTCTGCCCTAACTTTTTCCACATTCTTTGGGATATTGTTTACTGGCTATGATAACAGATAAGTATGCAAATAAAGTTATGAAATCATAGCATTGCCACTGGGTGTAATAAAACCTTTCATTATATGACAGACATTAGTTTCCCATATGTTTATTTTTGTTCACGTATCTATATTGGGATAATGGTAATATGTTGTATGGATTTTTATGAGTGCTAGCTGGATACATTATTGGTACTGCAGTACTATCTCAGTGCACTAAAGACTGCCAGGCAATGATGCTGTTGCATCAGTAGCAAGAGCAAAATCCCTAGGCTTTGCCTGACAATTTATAAAATTCTCGTCACTTTGTGATTGGTGACATACCTCTGCAAGTACAACCCCAATTCCGAAATAGTTGGGATGAAGTGTAAATTGTGAATAAAATCAAAATGCAATAGATCACATGAGCCAATATGTTATTTACAGTAGAACATAGATAACATTTCAAATGTTGAAACTGGGACATTTAACATTTTTATCCACGAAATGATCTCATTTCAAATTTTCTGGCTGCAACAGGTCTCAAAAAAGTTGGGACACAAGCAAAAAAGGGCTGAAAAAGCCATTAATATATAAGAGAATCAGCTGAAAGAACATTTAGCAAGTAATTACATTTACAGGCATCAGGTGTGTAAAATGATTGGCTATAAAAGGGATGTCTTAGAGAGGCTGAGTCTCTCAGAAGTAAAGATGGCCAGAGGCTCTCCAACCCTTGAAGGCTTGCGTAAAAAAAAATTGTGGAATACTTAAAAAACAATGTTCCTCAACGTCAAATTGCAAAGGCTTTGAAGGTCTCGTCATCGACAGTGCATAACATCATCAAAAGATTCAGAGAAACTGGAAAAATGTCTATGCATAAGGGACAAGGCCGAAGACCTTTACTGGATGCCTAAGATCTTCGGGCCCTCAGACGCCACTGCATCACTCACCGGCATGATTCTGCCATTGACCTTACTAAATGGGCCCAGGAATACTTAAAGAAACCATTGTCTGTAAACACAGTCCGCCATGCCATCCACAGATGCCACCTAAAACTCTATCATGCAGAAAGGAAGACATCGTTGACCATGATCCAGAAGCTCCACCGTGTTCTGTGGGCCAAGGCTCATTAAAAATGGACTGTAGCAAAGTGACAAAGTGTCCTGTGGTCAGAGGAGTCAAATTTGACATTCTTGTCGGAAATTATGGGCGTCATGTCCTCCAGGCTAAAGAGGAGAAAGACCACCCCTCCTGTTATCAGTGTTCAGTTCAAAAGCCAGCATCTCTGATGGTATGGGGATGCATTAGTGCATATGGTGTGGGACACTTGCATGTTTTAAAAAGCACCATGAATGCTGAAAGGTATATAAAGGTTATAAAGCAACATATGCTCCCTTCCAGACAACATCTATTCCAAGGAAGGCCTTGTGTACTTCAGCAGGACAATACAAAACCACATACTGCAGCTATTACAACAGCATGGCTTTGTAGTAGAAGAGTCCGTGTGCTGAACTGGCCTGCCTGCAGTCCTGATCTTTCACTGATTGAGAACATTTGGCGCATAATTAAACAAAAAGTCCGTCAAAGGAGACCCAAAACTCTCCAGCAACTGGAAGCCTGTATTAAACAAGAGTGGAATCAAATTCCAATGGCTAAACTCAAGAAACTTATCTCCTCAATGCCCAGACGCCTCCACTCTGTGTTAAAAAGAAGAGGGGATGCTACACCATGGTAAAAAGGCCCCTGTCCCAACTTTTTGAGAAGTGTATGTGTATATATGATGGACTTTCATTGTCAATAAACTACTACTACTACTACTACTACTACTAGCAGCCATCAAATTTGAAACGAGCTCATTTTGTGGATAAAATTGTAAAATTTCTCAGTTTCAACATTTGCTATGTTATCTCTGTTCTATTGTGAATAAAATACTGACTGGTGTGATTTGAAAGTCATTGCGTTTAGATTTTATTCACAATTTACACTTTGTCCCAACTATTTCAGAATTGGGGTTGTATAAGTCCACACACAATAAACTGTTGTTTTAATTTTTTCGCATAACTTCGCTTACACTTGGACTTATTATATATATTATATATTTGGATATTATATCAGGTGACCTACCACTATGCTTCACGAGACTCATGAAAACATTAAGGAAACTGTCACTTGAACTGGCCTGACTATTCCATTTCATAGGACCAGTTTTTTTTTTTTTTCCAGCCTTGAGTTTAACTACAGGATGTAAGCAATAGGAATCTGATTTGAATTATTGCTCAAGGTTGGCATAAGTTAACTTACATTTAGGGCTCGATTGATGTTGCACTTACGCTCACTTGTCTGTGAATGTTATTAGCTATGAGCCTGGCATTGCTCACATATCTCTGGTGGATGCACTTATGCTCTCTTTCATTGCACGGTGCTCTGGATAAGAGCGCTGGCTAAATGAATCTAATGTAAATTGAAGTGCCGTCGTGAAACACTGGCTAAAGTAGAGAAATATTGGCCCCAATGTTCATGTTTGCCACACTCGTTTTACAGAAGACTATGTTATTAGATACCATACTGCTATAGTTTAGATGACTCAAAATGGCCTAGCCAGTTTCAATTAAACCTTCACCATATCCAACCGTTACTCCAAAATTTGAGTAAGTATAAGCAAACCAAATTAGTGAGGCATGCTAAAACACCAAGCAGATGCCAGGCTGGTGAGGAACCGGTGATAAACACTGAATCAATCTTTTGGCACATAAGTCATTTGTAATTCTAGTTCTCTTTGTGATTTTTATTTAGAATGATATAAATATACAACCACTATGTCATCACAGCAATGGCTGCTCTGTCGACACATGCAAAATTATACTCAAAGGACAACATTAAGAAAGTGACATAATACTTGGCTTTCATTTAAACTCACACAACTGTTTCTGCTTCTTCTTTATCTCTTGCCTCTTTTTTCTATTCCTCTCATAGCTTTCATCCATATAAAACGATACAGGGCTCTGCTACAATCCTGAAATAGATATGTGAACAGAAATAGATTTGTGGGAAGTTGATGTCTTTGTTGCCGTTAAAAGCTGTTCATACATCTGCAGGCATTTTCATGATACACATTTTGTCTTCACAGGATCTTTTATTGCCCTGTCCTATTTGACAGGGAGTCAACAAAAGATATTAGCCACAGTTGAACCATCTTCGTGATGTCATCTAGAGATTTCAATAAATTTGGCTGTGTGCTTGGGGCAACGTTTCACTAGCACCTTGAGCTAGACAGCTTTGATGTCTAATATTATCCATTACCAGTAATGAAACTTCATAAAAAGTCACAGATTTTTTAGAATACTTTTCGCCCCATGGTAAAACCAGATGCATGAATGCAGCAATAAATCTGTGAATGTGGTATCTAATATGGATAATATTAAATGTAGTTTTTGCAGCCAAATTTAATGTACTACAGATTAACGCAGTTTTTTTTTCCTTATTATATGTGATATTATATGTTATTATATGTGATTTCCTCTTCCCCTAGGAATTAGATGAACTTGTCTGTGTTCCATGTTATCCTTACAGGAATGAGATTTGACATTATCACAGGTGGAAGCTATAGTCTAGAGTGCGGACCCTCCCGTACCCCACCAGTGTCACACAGGGTTATTGTTTTATTATTGATCACATGACCACATGCACCATTATGCCACACACAAGCAAAGTGACCGGATAGCTTGCCCCTACATGCCTTTTATTAGCTTACTTTAGCAGGGTTTACTTGCTGACGGGGCCTTATTGGCGTATATCTCTGAAAATGCATATTTGTTAGGATTCATAGCCAGTTTCCCAAAACTATAATTGTATATTGGCGATGTTCATGCCTCTCCAATCATATTGATAAGGTAAATTTGACTGATACAATTGCGGTGAGAATTTCCATGATTACAAGTAAGAAACTGGCCGTTTCTATGCTTGATTTCAATTTCCTTTACAGTACACAGGTCCAGCCACAATGCAAGCAGTTTTTGGGATGGGAACAATGATTCTTTGTTGACTTTTTGTTCAAAAAAAAAAAAAAACACTTTCACCAGAGCTCTTATTCTCTCTGTACATGTGCTTGGCATGCTGAAAGATGAAAACTATTTAAAACACATGAGGGGAAATCCAAACTGAGGAAACTCTTTTTAAAGACAAAATCCGGGTTGTTGGAATGCCACAAATGACTGAAAATTTGCAAGTGCCTGGAACACTCAGGTCTAGCTTAGCATTATGTAATAAAATGTTCTGGTGCCATAATATATGGCCAGGTAAAGATGGAAGAATCTGCAGGAGAAACAAACCTAAGAATGATTCTCAAAAAGCCTGAAGATCAAAACTTATATTTCAGAGCACGAGAGATAGTATTACCATCTTCTTTTACACCAACTGTACAAAAAAGTTAGAATGCTTCAGCCAAAATAGCTTATCTTTTTTTTACACTCTGAACTATAAAATACTATATCTCCCAGGAGTCTGCTCCATATGGATTCTATAGGAACTTTGGCTGTGCAGAGGAATTCTTTGTTATTTATGTGATTAAGTCATGTCTGGTTCGATCCTCTCCACCTGCTTCTCTGCTTTCAAAGACCTTGGAGTGAAGTCGTTTGCTTGTTGACACGAACCCTTGCTACTGCTCTCCCATCCAAGATAATCACAGGTACTGTTTTGGGGCAAGGATTGACTTGCTCGGAGGTCCATTTATGGGCTGTTGGACTTATGGTCATTTTAAGGCAAGCATGCTTTTTTAATTTCTTAGCCGGTCTTATGCGATATTAATATGGCATCCATTAGATGGCTGTGTATGATCAAAAGTTAAAAGCAACACTTGAGAATGGTCCTCAACCAAAAACCTTTTATAATAAAACATTCATAAAAAAGCAGCTTGTCTCATTATTGATTACAGTGCTGCACTTGCGGTTGGGTCTGTTAGAGCAACATGGAGCTGATGGAGTCAGTTCTGATGGTGGCTGTCCCTGAGTGAGACTATTGATAGAGGCTGTTCTGATAAGTAGTGATCTTAGATGCCATTGTGATTTATGATGCCTCAATGTGTGGAAAATATAGATTGTGAGACTGTCCTGAAACAACCTAGTCTGATTCAGATTCTCTTAATAGATGGCATCGTGATTGAGGGTCTACCAATGAATGGTTTTGTCATTGAGGGTCTTCTGACGGAGCGTATTGTGATTGATTGAGGGTTTGCAGATAGAGAGTGTCATGATATACCGTCCTCTGCTGGAGTGTATTGTGATTGATTTGGGGTTTCCGGATAGAGAGTGTCATGATTTACAGTCTTCTGATGGAGGGTATTGTGATTGATTTAGGGGTTCCGGAAGAGAGAGTTGTGGTTCTCAGTCTTCTGATGGAGAGTATTGTGATTGATTTTGGGTTGACGGATTGAGTATTGTGATTTACAGTCTTCTGATTAAGCGTATTGCGATTGATTTTTGGTAAACGGATTGAGTATTCTGACCTGTCAAGCCAGACGGCAGTATCTGCAAATTTCTCAAAATTGGGAAAACCCGCCATTGACCCACTACAGCACCAGCTCCATCTATTTTTAGTAGAGATTAGCCTGATCAATACACATGTACAGAGTTATTGCATGACAAGTTAGCAGTATCTACAAAAGAAGGGCTGGAGGTCAAGCCAAAGGGCATTATCTGCAGTATCTCCTATCTGGGTCAACTTCTCAAAAATATTTTGATTCACCAAAAATTCAGGGTCTAATAGGAAATCAATGTCATTGATAGCATTGTGGTCCATGTAATTGGCTTCCAGTACCAAGAGTAAAACTTTAAGGCCAATTTTCTCAGGTTCACTATTTTGCAGATACTGCCATCTGGCTTGACAGGGCAGTATTGTGATTCGGTCTTCTGATGGAGAGTATTGTGATTGAGTTAGGGTTTCCGGAAGAGAGAGTTGTGATTTGCAGTCTACTGATGGAGAGTATTGTGATTGATTTAGGGTTTCCGGATAGTGAATATTGTGATTCACAGTCTTCTGATGGAGCGTATTGTGATTGATTTTGGGTTAACGGATCGAGTGTCGTGATTCTAGTCCTCTGATGGAGCGTGTTGTGATTGAGTTCGGGTTTCCGGATACAGAATATAGTGATCCACAGTTTTCTGATGGAGCATATTGTGATTGATTTCAGCCCTCTGGATGGAGTCTATTGTGATTTAGAGTCTTCTGGTGGAGGGCGTTGTGATTGAGAGGGCCCTGATACAGGCTTTTGTAGCTGAGCTTGCTTCAGTAGAGGGTACTGTGAATAGGAGTCTCTTGGTAGAGAGTATTATATTTGAAGCACACATATTTTAGGGAGGATTGGGGCTCCCCCTGATAGAGACTGTTGTGATTGAGACTGCCCTGATAGAGGTATTATGACTGAGACAGTCATGAAAGAGATTATAACAACTGAGACTGTACTGATAGAATATATCATAATGTGGCTCCTCTGATAGAGGGCATTGTGTTTGGGGCTCTTCTCATGAAGGGCATGGGGATCTGAGTTCTCCTGATTGAAAGTGTTGTGATTCAGAAGCTTCAAATAGAAAGCATCATGACTGAGGCGACATCTAATGGATGCACAGTAAAATGTACAGTGTTAATTTAACACTGAGAGAGTTCATATAATGTACGTCTGTGCACTGTCCCTGAATCCCTGAAAACTGTCCCAGGCTCATCAAAGCTTAACCTTCACGGGCTCTGGAGTCCCACCACAGTGTCCTTTCACTGTGCCCCAGTTATTTGGGAAAGGAAACACTGGTTTTCACAGAAACGCACTGTACCAGCAGCTGCTTCTTTTACTCTGAGATTCAGCTGCTCAGTTGCACAGTCATCATTTTTGAGATCATCACGTGTGCACCAGAAGCATTCAGAATAACAGCATTAAGGGTGTGTGTGTATGTGTGTGTGTTTGTGGTGGGGGGGTTTCTCCCCGAATTCCAATCGATGCTGTAAATGCCTGCGATGAAGAATTGTTTATAAGCGTTCAAAAAGTTCTGCGCACTTTCTGGATTTTCTGTTATCATTTGCTCGGAAAAACAGAGGCATCACTAGGAATAAAAAAGTGAAAATAATTTTTTGCTCTGAAGAATTAAGAAAACTGGCACATTGAGGTTACAGCACAGAAGGTACTGAACATCCTCTGCGATGGTGAGGCTTGGCTGTCTTGTTGTCTTGGTATTGTGACTATATGGTACATTTCATTTCACTCGGTTTAATCAAATGTAGTATAGAAATAAACAGGTGTCTGGACTTTCTTATGTTTGCGAGTCTGCACTTTATGAGGCCTGGAATTTGTTTTTTGATTGAGCGGCAACAGGCCCTGCCCCGAAAATAAATTCTGAGCTGTGCCATTGGCTGGCCTCCCAATGACCATTAATACTTTTCCTTGTCTGTTGCCATGCATTGGAGCTCATGTTTGTTAGCTGCCAACAAATATTAATGAAGGGGTGTGGTAAATGATTTAATGCCTGTGGCTAATACTGTAAACGAGACTACACCAGAATGTCAGGATACCAAATGGAACAATCTAGAATATAGACTTTACAGAGGGCAGAAAGAGCACTGGAGCTGACCACCTGAATATACACTATCTCTGTTGGTCTTTTGTGGACTTCCTGTCCTTTGTGTTTTCCACTCAGATGCTGGTGACCAACTTGTGCGCCACTGAACGCTGAGCAGTCGTATTCATTGGAAGGTTGTCATCCTCGTGTTAGTCAGGACTCAGGAGGTAATGACTTTGTAGTACACCAGACAGTTAAAAATATACGTCTGTCCTTGGAACATCTGATAAATAGCCTTGCACCATCACTGATGAGACTGTCCAGACCATGTAGACTTTCTTTGTTTACCCATCTGTGCTACTTTCGGACAAGGTGCCACATGCCTGCCAGATGTGGGCTTATGTTGTCAGCATTTTACCGTTCCCACACATGGCATGTATTATGGAGGCAAGTCAGCTTGCATGAGCTCTGGAAGGAGCACTTTTCGAATTGCAGATTCAAAAGGAGGATCTGAGGTGTCAACATTAGTGGATATGATGCACACACAAGCCTCGTGATCCCACTGCAAATGGCCCCCGGAAATCCAAGAGGTAGAATATTTCAAACTCATTTTATATTCTTTGCAATGCATTCATGTGACCCTTCTACAGAAAATAAGTACTGTACATTTGTGCCTGGGTCAACATCCAAAAAGATAAGTAAAACCCACCCCATGCGTTGACTTCAATATCAGACAGAAGAAATCGAGAAGCCTTGAATTACATTCAAATCAATTCAATTCAGTTTAATTCATCTGGGAAGAAATCATAAAAGGAACTTGGCTATAGAGGCTAGCTCAATCTCTGCTCGCTTGGTCCACATAAAAGATAAAACAGAAATGCAATTAGGTGTCAGGCAGGGCACCTGATAAAATGGGTTTGGCAAGTTACCTTTAGGGGAAGCTATTTATTTTTGTTGTTATTATTTTAATAATAATAGGCAGTCTGAGCAGAGTTTTATTCAATTTGAAATTCAGAAAACTGTGGTGATGATGTAGGCCTCGAAGTTGTGTTGAGGAAAGGGCCTCAACTAGGAAGGAGAAGACGCTGGTGCTGTCTGGAAATCCAGTGGCCCGTTGCACCAGCTGTGCCTAAGCTCTGTCGAAAATTAGGGTGCAAATTCTGCACTAAACAAAACATTGAAACTGGTGAGTTTGAAACTAAAGCGGTGTCAATGTTTGGTTGCACTGGAGACATAAAGTTCATTTTAACTCTTCAGTCATAACTTCCAAACTGAGGCACCGTAAAAAAAAAAAAAAAAAACATTAGTTTGTCATCCCGCCCGCATTGGAAGATTGTGGCTGCATCAAATTTTCTTTAGCATTTTTAGTCTCAAATAAAAGGCAATTGGCATAATGCTCTTTTCAAGTACTGTGAGTATACTCATAAACAAACACTTTAGCCGTTCTCTTGGAAAAGTTATGTTCCTTAGTTGTTTGTTAGTTGAGTCGAGTACTGAAAAATGAACAGGTCTAGGAACTCTAAATAAAAATATATTTTCTAAAAAAAAAATAAATAAAAAATCTGCCCTCCTGCATCAAATTTTTCAGATTAAAAGGATGACACACACATTTATTTATTTATTTATTATGGGGCCTAATCTAAATACTGTCGCAGAGAATTACGTTTTCATCTCATGTGACCAATCAGTGAAGAACAGTATTTGTAATTCAGTGCTTAACTGTTTTGTCCCCTATGCCACATTGTCTCTGAACCCTATACTAGACAATATTGGATAGGTTAGCTGCTAAAAATATGATGATCATCTCTATCTTGAGAAACATTTTTATCCAAAAGAATGATAATTTAACATAAAATAATCATATGACCATGCAATGGCCTATTTCAGCATTTAATCACTAAATTGCGGAAAAAAAAAAAAAAAAAAACCAGACCATAAACTAGGATAAAACATTATGATGAGGCGGCCCCTACAGCCTACAACCTTAATCTGCAGCTTGTGTAAAATGACGAATATGACACTATGTGGGGAAGCGTCAATTATTGCTTAAGGTAACTTAATATCTTCGATTGTGGAAAGTGGAAGCGATAGTGTAATTCATAGTCATAAAAATCGTCCAGGGGGTGTGATCTTTCAAAGAGAATGCATTGCTCATGTAAAACAGTGGGTATAATTCCCTCCTTCTCATCCTCAGTTATTCCACCATTCAAAGCGATATTCAAAAGCAGCTATTATTTTATGGAGCCCTTTACACCTACTGTAGGTGTAAATTTTAATTTGTACCTTACATCTGCGTTAGAACCATTTCAGGTGGTGCAACTGTTAAAATTTTCGTAGCGCGTAAACTATATCCTAATTTAGAAATTACGTTCAAACTAGGTTACGTTTGAACTGCACCCAGTGCAGATCTTGCCGGAGACGCACGGTCAGGGTAAACTGTGACCTCATCTCTCATCATATGATTACTTTCAACCTGCTCTACCCACATTGCCTGATTTACAATCAAGGAATGTATTTACCAAATAATCAAGAACAATATGTTGCCTATAATGATTAAAGGTGTGATAATGATATCAGATTCAATCATGTTAAGCTTCAAAGCAAGATTGCAAGGATGGCAATAATCTGAGAAATTAATTTGAAAAAATCGAAACATTCTTTGTCATTACAAGTGGGCTATTTCGGTTGGGACAATCAGATACTGTAAGAGATGTATGAAAATAAACCTCATGTAATGTCTACACTTGATTAAGTTTGAAGCATTAAAACTAAAAGGGTAACACTTTACAATAAGGGTACAACAATTGACATTAATTAACATTAGTTCATAAACTATCAGTTAATTAGCAGGTAACTGATGTGTTAGCTGAATAAGCATTACATAACCATAATTGAACATTTATTAATTTTCTGTTTCCCTTATTGTGAAGTTGAAAACATCCCTTAAGTATTCCTTATGTAGCACTTCAAACTATTAAACCATAATTTATAAATAAATACCTTAGTTCATGTGAACATCATTTGTAAATGATTACCAGGTGCATTAGTTAAAGGTTAATTACCTGTTAGTAAATGCTTATTACTGCATTAACTAATGTTAATTGTTGTACCCTTACTGTAAAGTGTTACCACTAAAAGATACATTCAAAGTGAAAAACATCATTTTAAATGTATTGATCGAGCATTGAATGTGCCATAAAAGAGGGTTTCACCATGTGTTCAAAGCAGCATTGTGTTGGCTGATTAAGAGTATAACAAACACAAACATGCTGCATCGTGAGCATTTCAAGTTCAGATGCAATGAGCAATAATGGTGTGGAAATACTCTCAACAGGTTCCCATGTTCATTTCCCTGATTAACAATCAAACAATTTAGTGAATAATCAATGCCAATGAATCAATACCATTTCTCTGATTAAGAAATGATAATGGCAAAGTGATTTCCAAGTCCACAGTAACCAACTATTTTCTTCTGATACTTGGGCATGTGTACATATCAGTGGCAGCTAATACTCATTTACAGGTATTAAGCAGAATTATTTGGACCGAGAAAATTGTGGATGACCTGGGAATATGTTCCTGTGAGCATGTTTTTTTTTTGCAAAAACACTTCAAATGGTCACCTCTGGTGACTTTTCTGAACCATTAAATTGAAAGTGTTTAATAAAAGTAAAACTGAACACTGGCCTTACCTCATCACAGATAATTCAGATTCAACAAATTTTACTCCTCATAAAATAAGTTTCAATAAGCCAATCCATGTTCATCATTGCCAGACCATCTTAAGTGTATTTATATACCAATTTCACATTCATGAAATGACATTATAATTGCAACATTAACAGCAATAAGTCAGACTCAGTTATATAGATGATCATCTCTATCTTGAGAAACATTTTTATCCAAAAGAATGCTAATTTATCATAGAATAATCACATGACCATGTAATGGCCTATTTCGTCATTACCACAGCTCTCTAGGCTGTTGACAGTGACCTGAGAAACACAAATCAAACCATAAAGGTGCATCAAGATTAGAAACTTGAAATCCAT
Organism: Gymnothorax javanicus; assembly: GCA_029692085.1. Taxonomy (NCBI): domain Eukaryota; kingdom Metazoa; phylum Chordata; class Actinopteri; order Anguilliformes; family Muraenidae; genus Gymnothorax; species Gymnothorax javanicus. Next base: position 178,840,851 of record CM056193.1, on the reverse strand, counting down.
CAAATACTGGCATGTATTACATTGCAAATAATGTGCTTAGCGATTAATGCAATTTCATTACATATAATTATTCAGCATTCCCTCGCATGTGACACAGCAGACATGACAAAATGCGCAAGCAAATTCAGAAGGTTCTCCCAGTTTTGTCACTCATGCGTCTCATGCTTGATGGAAAGCCGATTTTAATCCTAACTGCCGAAAAGCATTGAAAGAAGCTTCCAAAATTTTGACCACATTTTCATGGTCAGACAAAGTTTCTCAAGTGAACTAGCTTGCTATCCTAGCTAGCTTGCTAGCTACCAAGCGATGAAATTGGTAATCGCCTGGATAAAATTGAAAAATAATTCACTTGGTATAATATACACCTATACTAATGACAAAACCATGGCTGGCTAGCTCATTTATAGCTAAGTAATGCAAACAGATGAAATCATCACTTAAAAGAGACATAGTTTACCATTTTCACAATGCTAACGTTCCCATTGTGTTAGTTCTGAACACCTACTGAGTAGTTTAGCACGACTTTCAGTTTGATAAACTCCCTACCTTTCTCAGAGCTGCACCCAGAAAAATACCCATTTTAACAGCCTTGCAGCCACTTCCTGAAAACGGTCGGGTTTGGACTACACTCTGACATAGTTGGTCGGTTTAGCGGAGCCTTCCAGGGGTGGAACCAGAGGCAGAAGGGGCAGACCTAGGTTTCCAAGGCCCACCCCCACCCGGCTCCACGTGCTCTTGTTTACTAGTTCGCTTACACCATGCTTACACCGGGCTCACGACTTAGTTGCGAAAAAATGAATAAAACAAAAACAATTTCCAACAGTAGGCTTATATGCGCAGTAGCACCGCTATAACTGTGGAAACCGGCAGGAATCAAACACGTATCCCTTGGAGTTCTTGGTGGCACCACCTGCCAGCCAATCAAAAAAAGGAAAGGGGCTATACAATAGCCAATCAGAAAATAGCACTACCTTATCTGGGTAAGATTTAGGGCAACAACCAATGAAAAAAAAAAAACACAGTTAAGCCGCTTTCACACCGGACACGGAACAATCTTTGCATTGACTTTGAATGTAATCTATCGTGCGAAAAATTCATCTGGTGTGAAAGCAGCTTTATCCTGGAATTATTTATTTATATTGCTTTCTCAGTACATCCAAAATACATTCCTCCTGATTTGCTTGAAATCGTGACGAAAGAATTTCGACAGATCTCGCGAAGTTCTCGTTACGAGGCGTTCCGAGAGGCAGGAAATCACGTAAATTCCCATTTGAGAATTACGGCAGAACCCCTATATGTCATTTTTGACAACTTTTTCAACGTTCAGCATGGAGATGGAAGCTTATAGCATTCTCAGAATGTCAAAAAACATGGATCAGCATAATATGTTTCCTTTAATGTTTGTGGACCCCTCCATATCTTAACATTACCAACCAGATTTAGCTAACTTCATAGCATTCCATTTATGGTCCTTGGATGCTGCACACTGCACAAGAGAAATTAAAATGGGCAAAATTCACGATACACTGCACTTACCCTTATTTCTTAGCTATACTCCGTTACCAGACATTGAGGCATTACCTGATCAGTGTAACACCAGATATGGCAGCAGAACAACCAATTCCAGATTCATGCCTTTTGTACCATGCTTGATTAACAGCATCTCTTCTTTGCTTCAACCAAACATCAGATTTGCAAATTAAAGCTGGTCAAAAAGCTTATCCCTGTTGGCTGAACTTCGGATGATATGTGCTTCTCCACGATGTCTCAAATTGGTTATACTTCCTGTCTATCATCTTGTGCAGAAACACTCAGTATTGAGTTAACATTGTTATGCAGAGCATACAAAGCAGATGGTCAAAAGTGCCAACTGTCCAATCAGAGTGATTAGAAACTTTACACTGAAGTGAATTACACCACTCGTTTGATCCCTTTCTCCGATTTATGGAGAACTTTGCTTAGCATAATGTAATGATTTTATTTAAAAAAAAAAGTGAAGGGAGCGGTTTCCAAAAAAATGCATTAATAAATAAAAAGCAATATGCAAATTGTTTGAGTTTAAATCAGCGGAATGAAAATGGAAACCAGCTGTGAATAATTATGCATTTGAATGGCAAGGTCAATGCCTAACTTTCAATCATTTGACAGCACACCATTGCCAGTGTGTTCCAGGACCTTGAAAACCTAAATATTAATTTTGGTCGAACGTGTGATCATTTTTATTCACTTCGAATGATGACCACCTGACATAAAGGGCAGTTCTCATTGGCTATCACGTTTTGCAATGCAACAATCAGTTTGTTTATTGTCCATTGCGAACGAGCAACAAAATCTGGCTGGTCACTTAATGGGTTACATTGTGTTTTGAGGCAAATCGTTTTATTCAGTATAATTTTGTGCCCGTTGAAAACAGATGATACAAGTTCAAGCATTAGGCCTAAAACAACGTATATCGTGTTTCATCGTCAAACATTTTAAATTTGAGAATGGCCTTTTAAAGAACAGAATTTTAGTCAACGGTTTTCAGTCTTATGATTCTCCACTTGAAAGGCACAGTGTCAACCAGAGGTCAGTTGGCCCATGTCTGGGTTTTCCATTAGAAGGCTATTTAGCTTATTATTTCATCAGTGGGAATGATAGACCAGTAAAAAAGAATCATTATCTGCACCCCCCCACCCCACCCATGTGAGCGATCAATAATGAAAGATCATTAAAATGAATAGATGCATGTCCCTTTCTCTTCAGTCGCTAATTGTGAAATCAGTGTCAGGGGAAGGAAGATTGAAAGAGAGAGCGGCCTTAAAAGGCTCCTTTAGCTGTCAGGAGTTCATATCCAAGATCAGGAGGATTTCCTATGACAGGCTTTCTTCTCAGACCTTTTAAACTCTCGCTCTAAAACCTTTGCTTTTAAAGAATGACATGTGCCATTCAATATGATCACATCCACATGTCCATTTAAAGTACGACCAACATTTTGGTACGAGAACATTTGTGTACCAGTTCCAAATAGCACATGCATATTTCAGTGGTCATTACGATAAATGATGTAGGCTTGAAATTACTCCTTGAACACTGCATATCGATTCAACACCTCTGTTGTTTGCTTGATGCATTTGATCAACTGAATCTGGGAGATCTGTGCTCTTCAGAGCAAGTCAACATACGCCAAGTGCCTTGTTTCACATCACATGAAATGAAGCAGCAGTGAATAGTGATGAAAAGTAAAAGCATAGGTCATATTTTGAGTCGTTTCCTGTATACTTGCATGACTTTTCAAGGAAATCTTCCAGTTGGAACATGGACAGTTTCAATGGACCTGTGGGGTATCTGGACCTTGACTGCTATTGTGCTACATTTCAGCGAAGAATACATCCTGTTCCTTTCATTTTTATGTCTAAATCCGGTTCGTGCTCAGAGCCAAAAATGCAATTTCTTACAGCGTCTTATGAAAAAAAAAAATACGAGCATCATGCATGGTCAAACAATCATCTCATTTATGTCACCCGTACGAGACATCAGATGTGCCCCCCTTGATCGAGGTGCTTCCACAATTTATGGTGGACAGATCTTCAAAGGCAGAGTGGTGAAACAGCAACCTTCAAATGAATCCCAGAATATCCCCCACTCCTGCCTTTGTGCTTAGTTCATAAAAGCCGGAGTAAGAGCCACTCTGGGATTACAATAGGAAAAGATGAGATGTAATAAAGATGAATGCATACGCTGTGACTTCTGGACAGTTCAGCACGCAGGGAGAAGAGAAGAAGGGCTCTTCAGATGTGTGTCATGCTACAATACACACCACTTTTTATTTATCTCTACAGCTGACGGCCTGCTCTGTGGTCACATGAGTTTTACACGTTACTTATACAAGTGGCAACGTGATAGGAATAATTCTGATTTAGGGGCTTTCTCAGCTGGTTACAGCTGTAGCACTCCAAATTGACTTTGAACCTGCTGCCAGAAAGTTCGGATGATTCACCATCACATAAGGACAACCACTTGTACATATATGATTACTTGACAGTTTCTGTGGAACGTACTGTTTGCTGTTTGACTTTGGTTTGTTAAAATGCATTCCTTGCTGTTTGTAGGTCTGAATAATGCAGCGTAATTAATTCAAAGGTACATAAATATAAATCTTGGAATTAGTCTTACTTAGTTTGGTTTGTGAATGGACTGCTGGCCTCTGACCAGAGAAAAGTAAAACAACTGGGCATAAATTTGAATTGAATTCGTTTGAATTTAATTAAGAAATCACAAACTGAACACCGATGAACCACATTGACAAGGTAGATGTAATACACATGATGTAAGGATGCCAATTATCCAAATAATTAATTAATCCAAAACTTTCTCTGAATTCCATGTCCCATTTTAATGAATACAGGTAAAATGGGAAATATCTTCCTAAGCATATCAAACTCTCTCAAACATTTGAGCAAAACGGTGTCACTTAAAAGCCTAGCTAACAAGTGTGTGCAGTTTTATGAGCTACAGGAATTCAGAATCTTCGAAAGGCATATTGACGTTTTATGTCATCAATAATGTGGAAGGAAACTTCCTAGTATCTTTATGACGCAAGGAACGATAATGCCAGCTAAAATTAAATTTGTCAGTCGTTATACTGATTAGTTTTTTTTTAACTGAGTGAATTAATGTTGGTGGCTCATTAGAGAAAGTAAATGGGAACCAGTTTGGTGAGGTTACTGAAGGGCTTTTATACCTCTGATGGAACATCCCTGAAAATCCTGGATTGGAGAGGTTAATTTAGCCTGGCCGGATTGCTTTGGTTTTTGTTATTGTGCATCTGAGTGCATGACTATGCAGATCTTGTTGACTCTTGCATATAGCACTCCAAACATGGACACACACACATACAAACATGCACACAAACACACACACACACACACACACACACACACACACACACACACACACGTTGGGTTTTCATGTCTAGTGGGGACATTCCATAGACTTGTATTAATTCCCTAACCCCTTTCCCTAACCTTAACCCTCAACAGCACATACCTAACCCTAACCCTAATCTTAACCTAACCCTAACCTTATCCCAACCCTAAACTTAACCTCTAACCCTAAAATAGCTCAATTTCCTAATGGGGACCTGAAAATGTCCCCATAAGGATAAGGTAATCTGGAATTCCATGTCTTATGGGGACATTTTGTCCCCACAAGGGTAGGTAAACACGGACCACACACAGACACACACACACACACACGCACGGACACAAACACAAACACAGACCTGTGTACCCTGACACACTGGCTTGATCGCTCTGTTCTACAACCTCACTGCATGGTTGTTTCCCCCAGTCAAAATGTCTGTCTGCACTGGCCCACAGAATTGGAGCAGTCTTTTCAAAATCCATGCCAGCAGAATCATTGGCCATCTCCTGACACAGACACAGATTAGCCTCTAATTTTGGGCATGTGAAAAACTTGAGACAGTTAACCATTATGTAGAATAATGTGATTGTTATTCATTTTTATTTGCACAGCTTATTATTGCATATTTATTGCATATATATTATTGCAATAACTGACTGAGGTCTGTGACATATATTAGACATCACCAGGCCCTTGGTATATTCCCTGGTGATGCTCTACCAGGCCTGTACTGTAGCTGTCTTGTGTTCCTTTTTGTTTTGGGGACCCTATACCTTCAGTACCCTCTTCAGCATGTTAAATGCATGTTCAATGAGATTCAAATCAGTGATCGACTCGGCCAACAGAACTGAAATAAGAAAAAATGTATCACTGCCCAGACAATGGATAATGGTGCTCGCTGTTGGTTCATATTTTCCTAACATCAAAGTCATTCTGGTTTGGTGTGTATGCTCACAATATAAATGTGACCTGCACGAGAGAGACAGTCAACATGAAAGTGCATGAGTTTTAGTTTGTGCTTCTTTATTGTATATACAGACACGAAATACAGGGTATTTGCAAACCTTACATTATCATCTGTCAGAGGTAACCATAACATATACATATTACAACTTGATTTAAAAAAAAAAGTTGAAGAAGAAGGACAAATATAAAAAAAGTTAGAAAAACGTGTGACTGGGGCTTTAAATAGGCAGCCTATTTTGGGACTGGCTCGGATGAGGGACGGGCTTGGATGAGCACTCGGAGGGCAGGGCTGTGCTTTGTCACCATGGCGATGGCGGATTTGGAATTTCACTCCATGGAAAAAGTCTGGAGGACTGGCAGGTGGTACACAGGAGCGTGGCATGGGTCCCACTGCAGACAAATGTTTTTCACCATGACCGCCCCTACCCCCTTCCTCACCCCACCCTACTGATGCACAAATAGACGTCATCAAAAGCTATATCGGAAATTTCTACTATAAATACCTCGCTGTGGCCGTCACTCACCAAGTACTGATGGCTAAGCTCCAATTTGCCTCGGGTAAAAAATAACAAAGTCATCCACATATGCTGATTTCAATTTTTGCTAAGCCAGTCACTGCTGAATGACAATAACCAGAAGACACAATGAACAAGTGTAACTTGTAATTAAACTATGTAAACTTGAAATTGACATTTTCGTATTGACATTTTTACGCATGCTTTGTTCTGCATTTGTTACAGAGCACAGTTGGCAGTATAAGATATATTCCACAATGCATGCCGTAAATAGCGAATGTGAGAGTGAAGACAATGGTTACATAATAGTTTCATATTTAAATATTAGCAGCGTGTTGGGCAAAATTGCATCTGTCCAATGCGGTTTTATATTCTAAAATATATGACTTTATTTTTGGGGACTTGTGCTTTTCATTCTTGAAACCCTGGGGAAAAAAACCTCATTTATTAGTCTATCTGTTAATATTTCAATATTTATGTGGCATATCAGATGAAGCTTAATTCTTCTCTGGTTTTATATGGTCAATTAGCGCTGGAAAAACTGAGTAAATGGCAAAGAAAGATTCGAAGGTCTTGAACTTAAACAACCATATGTTCAAGAAATGGAAAGGAAATAACAAATACATTCAACATGCACAGACAAATAAAAAAGGATAATTGATTCAATATGATTAATTAACATGGAAAACATAGTTTCAACCTTCAAGGCAAATTTGCCATGGCACTCTGACATGTTATATCACAAAGAACAGGCAAAAGAATTACAAATAATATCTGATAAGAATTGCCACAGAGAGAGGTGTATGCCACTGTTTATTGACCATGCCAAGGGCAAAAATAGCAATATAAAACAGCCAATGGTGACAAAAAAAAACCCCATTGCAAGTCCTTTTGCAAAATGCCTATACACATTTGGAGCCACATTATATCCTTGTCTTCACAGTAATGTGCAAATATAACTAATATGGCTTTTTAAATATTTTTGAAGACCAAGTACTGTATACAAGAAACGCCCTTTTAAATTCCCATAAATATTTCATATTCAGAAGGAAATACATTTCACTGTGTGCCAGGCTATAAGTTTGATTTACAATCATGTCTAGCTGAAAAAAAAAAAATGGATAAGGCACTAAATATAACTACCTGATACTTAATCATGCTACCACATACATTGTGAGTGGAAAAGTCATTCCTATGTACTTTATTAGCTATTTAAAGGTAACAAAAAGCTAAATTATAATTAGCATTGGTACTGCGTTCATGCTCAAGAAAGATATGTACAAAAGATCTAGACAACATGGAAGATCTTTGATCTTCAATGAGAAGAAATCTTGTCCAGTTTGATTCTTTGGATCTTCAAACGTCAATGCATGGACACAGAAACTGGTAAAGATCAAAAACACAACCTGAATTCTGACAAGGCTACTTATCTATCATTTACTATTGTTTCTAATAGCCATAGAAGCTTGAACAATAAAACGCCGAAAGTAAAATCCTTTGGTTTCAAGAATGTCCTTATTGCCAGCTGTTTCTCTTTTTTTAACCTTTAGATGAAAAAAAGAAATGGCAGAGAATAAGCTTGAGATACATAGGTTGGGAAATAAAGGCGCTATTATCATGCATTCTCACTTATTCGTCTAACAAAAGTTCCGGGCTAGACATAATTTCTAGTGCACAATTTTGGAATTCCACAGAAAAAAGCTTTACCATATCCATTCAGTGCTACTGTACATAGACCCACACACTGTACATATTCAGTATGTAAATTGTATGTAGACCCAAGCTTTAAAGTAAGAACAACTAAAGCCTGGGAAAAGGGCCATTTGTTAATTAATGGTTATAAAACATCCAACATCTAGACTACATAACATTGAATAAGATTTTCCCGAGAAGATGAGATGATTTTTGTTTGTTGAATTGCTGTCAGTGACTTTTTGACTCCAAAGGAATCATATTTTCCTGCCACGGATGGCAAAAAGGTCAATAATTGACTGCACATGGGACAGCTGATTTGTCAATTTATCCATCTAGCACTTGCTTGTCACATGATTTAAATTAGTTCAGCCTAGACATCTGATATTACCGGATAATGTGACATGTCTTGTTATTTGAAGTCTCAGTCAATGTTTTGGAAAGCGTAAAGTTCCTCTAAGTTCTGCTTATATTTTGTTCGGTTCCTATCATGTATCCAACCAGAGGTCAGCATTACGTTATATCAAACTGCTTGTGCTTTTAGTGAGAGTCAATCTACACCACAGTTAGAAATATATAAATGGTGACTCTTGAATCAGAGAAATAGCAAAAGGGTAGAACAGCTACCAAAGAATTGCTACTGTAAACAAGATTAAGGCATACATTATTGTTACAATTTCTACAAAGGACATTAGACATGCTTAATTATCAATGGACCCCAGGGTAAAGATAAAAGGCAATATAAGTACAATCCTTGGACTTTGCTTCCAGCTGTCTTCCTGTAAACATCATTAAAAAGGAACAAAACAAAAATAACTGTAATAATTTTGATACAAAATATTAATAGGTTGAAAACACATAACATATTTTGCGCCTTGTTGCTCGCGATGTAAGGCATCTATTATGGCAGCTCCTTCTGATAGGGTGCGGTAACCAAGAGCTCCAGAGTCTCCTGTTTTATAACACAGAGAGCAGTTCATTTTGTAAAATATCCAAAAAAAAAAAAAAAAAACGAAGATTCTTGGTCCCGTGGAAGAACATCATTTTAAGGCAGAGTGAATTTTGGTGTTTATTCGTTTTTTTTTTCTCTCTTTCAAAGTAAGGCTTTTTCCAAATGCAACATTCAATCGTGATATATTTGATCCATGAATCTCCACAGTATGGGTTGCACAGGGCCAAATTCTGATGGTCAGGAGGTTGGGCGTATGAAGATCTGGGTTGAAAACTGGGACACGAGATCCCTGAAAATGTCATTGTTATAGTACAAAGGCCCCATCGCGAAGCCTGTCTGTCCCCTTCCTGGAGCTTTCAAGAATTTCAGTTGCCGGTTCTAGGCGTGGCTGTGGACTGAAATGCTGGAGAGGTCATTGCGAATTATTTCATTAACTGTGGAGACAAAAAAGGGATAAGAGGCATTTATTAATGATTTGCCACCAAAAAATGTATTAACAGCATTGTGGGTCAGCACCAGTCCTAAGTCAGTGCCTCACTACACTCTGGCTGCAGTTTCCTAGAGGCAACTATCAATCCAGTGATGTTAAACAGCTTTTTTCCACAAAAAAGTCCTATTTTTAATAGCAATTGCATGGTTTTGATTGGGAATAGAAACATATAGTACAGTAAAGAGCACTAAAACTGTAAAAATTGCACTTCATTGTGACCTTCCAGCCTGAAGAAAAAAATCTGACATCCACGCTGTGTGGGCTGTTGTGCCTGTCATCAACAGTGTGAGAAAATAACTGTCTCCTCCCGATGGAGACTCCGTGCGATCTTGCCTGTCCCACTTCCCTGCTTACGACTGACCCCACACAGTTCCCACACTGACTCTTTATCGGCCCGACTACTGGCCGTTGAGGAGGAAATGGCTGGACGCAGCGGAGACCGGCCAGGGCAGTGTAAACAGTTCTGGGTCCATGAGCTCGGTGATAACGTAAGATTAAAAACGTCACCCCAGTCACCAGCCTACGATGAGGTCACACTCAGGCCCATTGACCCAGGACAGGAAGAGCTCACTGTCTTAGTCGATACCTATCTATTTTTTTTTTTTGGTCATTGTTCTCTTCTTACACATCTGGTTAACATTTCTTATTATTTTTCCTCACTGTTCATTCCCTCTATCTTCTGTTCTTCCTCCCTTTCCCTATCATCCTCCCCTCAGTGCCAAAGTCTACCCAGCTTATCAACTCCAGCTCCTGAGAGTCTGCATAACCACTCCAACACAACCCCACAGCACACTGTCTCAGAATTCTACAGTATAAAATGAGTATTCATTGTCATTAGTAGACTGGTCATTTCATCCTAATATTGAAGGACATTAACTAGATTAGGATTTAAAGAGATCAAATAGAAATAAAAACCTCGGAGTGAAATTTGATGCGCTTAGATGACTGCTATTTTCATAAATGAGGAAAGTGTCTTTCAGAATCACGCCACAAAGCATTATATTGAAAGCCAAACAACATCATACTCATTGCAACAGCCAGATATTACAGGGCTGTAAGGCAATAACGGCAAATAGCAAAGCAAGCTGACATACACAGAGAATAGCAGAATGAACATTCTGTTTCCAAAGAACTTTAGTGTCTTCCGATTAGCATTTTTATTTGACGAACAAATCTCAAACCCACCCCCAATAACTTGTTCAATTTGAGGTTGAAAAGGTTGTTTTCAATGTTGGAAGCAGAGTGCTTTCACAGTCTAAGAGAAAGTAATACAGTGATTTAATATATCACATGGAGTCATATATACGCAAAGGTTGACAGCTTGAGTCAATAGAAGATAACAGTTGCAAGTTATGTCCACCTAAATATGACATGCTTCTCAGTTTTATATAACAGAAGATAATTTATTTGCTTGAGTCAATTGACTGTGCATCAGTCAATTCAGCAAAATATTACACATAATACCCATTTTTTCAACTGTGTAAAATGTTGTTTTTTTTATGTTATATGAGCATGTTTCAAAATATGTGCAAGTAGGGAATAAATTAATCAAACGTAGAGATATGAAGGTCCCACTCATGCCACCAAAACAGCTCCGTCAAACTGACCTCCACTTGAATTCATAGATCCAGGGTTTTCCAGCTGAACAATTACCAGGGCATCATACTCCCTCCACCAGCCTGTAAATGGTGCTCGTGTACCCAGGCAATGCAGAATATGTAAAAGAAAACAGGACTCACTGGACCAGGCAACCTTCTTCAATTGCTCTTAAGTCCAATTCTGACGCTCACATTCCCATTATGGACTTTTTCTGATGGTGGACTGGGGTTAGAATGGTCACTCCAAATGGTCTGCAGCGGCAAAGCGCAATACGCAGAAGGATGCAATGCATTGTGTGTCATGATACCTTTCTCATTTGAGCACCATTAAAATTCTCGGTGACTCGTGGCAAAAAGTTGAATGATGGTTACGGGAGGAATATGCAACAGTCAGCAACTAGGGATTTTTTTTTTTTTAGCTGAGTGCCCATTCTAACCCTGGTTAACCGTTGAAAGCGCCCACGATGGGTACACAAATGTTGGAATTGGACCTTGAAGCAATGGAGGAGAACGAGATGGTCTGATGAGTTCTGTTTTCATTTAGATCACATGCATTTCCCAGGTATGTGTGCGCTCTTTACCTGGGAGAGACATGGCATTAGGATGCAGCGTGGGAAGATGACAATCTAGAGGCGAGAGTATGATGCTCTGGTGAATGTTATGCTTGGAAACCTAGGGCCTAAGCATTCAAGTGAAGTTTGACAGGGCTGTTTTGGCAGCATTTGGAGGACAAACAGCATATTAGGGTGGTGGACGTAATTTTTGAATGCAATGTATGAGCGATTCAAAAATGAATGCATTTCAGAAAAGATGCTATTCATGAAGAATGCTTTCCAAAAAAAAATTAACAACTCAAATATTTTCTGTCAGCTTTTGGTATATGTGGCACTTTGTTTAAATTAAAAATTTCATTGGCTTGATACATCCTCAATTTTGAACAATGTTGAGTATATTCTGGCCACTTTCACATGCAAACAAGGTGTTCTATATCTTGTCTTATGGGCTTCTGGCAACAACAGATAGTTAAATGTTGAGTGTTTTTGGAGTTAACTCATCGCTAATCAAGGAAAATGATTGAAAGCAGGTCAAGACTACTCAGTCAGCCTACATCAGTCTACATCAATTAAAAGGTTAAAAGGGATAATTTGTGCCTCCTCTATATCTAGCTCAGCCACTAGTATTTCCCATTTACTGCATATACTTGAGTGCATTTACATTCAATCAGATGTACAGTGTGGGATTTAAAGCCATTTTTTTATATAGCCCCCCCCCTTTTTTTTGAAGGAATAAAAGCAACCGGCCACAGAACTGCTCCATTGCTGGGTGTGGATTACACCCCCATTTCACTCACAACTAAGCTAAGAAGAAAAGGTCAAATGTGGCATTTTTAATTTCCATTGTGATGGTTTACAGAGCCAGAATGATGAAAATTGTGTCACTGTCCAAATACTTATGGAACTGACTAGTCTGGTATGCCATCACAATGGATTTGGAATAAGTCAACCAATGCTTGAAGGGTAGAATTTCATCTTTACTTATGAGGTGTTGCCAAAATATAGAAATTACAACCATTTTTATACATACCGCACCCCACCATTGTAGGGACTCAAAATTATCTGGATAATTTCGCATAGTTGTACATAAATTGTCACTTTTTATGCTTAGTTGTGAAGCCTTTGCAGTCAATGACTTCCTGATGTTTGGAAATCATAGGCATCATCAGACATTGGGTTCCTTCCATGATGATGCTATGCCAGGTCTTCACTGCAACTGTCTTTAGTTCCTGTGTGTTCTTGGGGCATTTTGCCATTAGCAAGTAAAGCGCATATCCAATTGGATTCAGGTCAGTTGATTGTCTTGTCTAATATGAAACATTCCACTCCTTCGGCTCAAAAACTCCTGAGTTGATTTTTCATTATGCTGTGGGCCATTGTCCATCTGCAGTGAGATGTGCCATCAAATAAGTTTGAAACATTTGACTGAATCTGAGGAGATAAACAACAAAGAACGGATCCTGCTGCTTTATTCAGCAGTCACATCATCAACAAATACAAGAAAACCAGTTCCAATGGCAGCCATATACATGGCAATACATGACCACACTCTACAGATGAGGTGGTATGATTTGGATGAGGATTTACTTCCCTCTCAGATACTCCTCCCGTCTCATCATCCCGGTAAAAGTTTACGGTTGTCTCATTTGTCCATAGGATGTTGCTCCAGAACTGTAAAGGCTATCTCAGATCCATATTTTGGGCCTTTTCAGTGACATATATCTTTCGGTAAACACCCTGAATTTTCTCTGGTCAGTTCTCCTCTTACTTAAAGGAGCTGAGTCAAGATTATTCTGCATGCTCAAAATTTACAGCCAACACCGATCTTTCATCTGCTTACAAGGTAGTTAATTTTTGAGGTAATGACACACACCTGAGAACAGATCCATTGTGTAGCTGAGTGTCCAGTTATTTCTGGTCCCTTTGAAAGGGGGACCATATATATTAAGATTTGTAATTTCCACAATGTTTAACTGATTTGGATGCATATGTTCATTAAATTAAAGTCAAAAGTCAGGACTTTGAGGTCATAATCATTATTAAATGTCATCACCAATACATCTGCACTATTTTTGACAGCAAAAATTGTAATAACTTTGCCCATGTCCAAATATTTATGGACCAGACTATATGAAAACCCCGAAAAAGTTTTGGGCACCATTGATTTTTTTTTTTCACCACTTTTTAGTGTTGAGACATCAACTCAACTTGAGACACCCAGACAGTCCTGATCTCATTATTATCAAGGCTGTCGATGATTATTGGGAGAGACAGACACAAGCGAGACTTTGAGGTTGCAGAAAAATGATAACAAGTTCTATAATATGCTTGGCAATTGTCACATAAATTATAAACCTGCAAGACAACGTTCCTAATTTTTACGCACAAGGTAGTCACATGAAATATTAATTTGATGTAGTTCAGTTCAAAGCTCTTACTGGTACATTTTTAAATAACCCTTCATTTCATGGAAGCCACTTTGGCTCATAGAATCATTTTACATATGCCTAAAACTTTTGCACCGTTCTGTGTATATACTGAAAAAGATTAATATTCTCTTTCTGACAGTCTGAGCCAACTTCCTATGGAGAAAAGCTCCAATCCAGAGAGCAGCTTTTAGACATAAGCTCAGAGCAAAACATGAAGTTACCTGTAACAAATGTAATTATATTACAATGAAAATGTATGCAGGCTTCTATGCTCATCTTGGGGAAATTCAATGCAACCCTCTGTACACCAATTAAACAAAAAAAAGGGGAGGGGGGGGGGCATCAACCACTGTACAACAGACAAAAACATGTACCATGTACCATTTTTCTGAGAAAAATACATGCATTTGCACCTTCAGGTTATTGCCATTGTTGCCTTTGAAGACACAAACACCCACGCATCAACCACAAGGATGTTATCTTTGTCTCGACTAATACTTTCCATTTTCACCCCCAGGTTTTCCACTGAGAGGAAAAAAAAAAGAAAGTTTAACAGGTAGCTGTCTGACTGGACCCTTGGAGGCCAGAGACACAGGCAAACTTCTTTCTAGTGACGTAACACCGCTGAAACAGGATGTGGTGAACTGTTAAACCGCACAACTTTAAAACAAGGTTATTTATAGCAAGGTGATCGTGCTGATCATTGCACATACCAACCTGAAGGAACAGGTCCCATTTGGAAAATTAACTACATTTATTGGCCGTGAAGGGCAAAATGAAGAGGAGGCGTCCAACTGTACTTGTGTACGTCTATACGATCAGTCCAGTGTTTTTGTATTAATCAATCATCTTGGCTGTGGACTCATTCACTAAGTCGGTGACTATACTGTATGAAATTATGCATAATATCCATAGTTAAAGCAGTAGATTTCCTCAAGTAAATACATTCCTTAAGTTTACGACAGTCCACCTGGGAATCACAACAGCAGCATTCAAGAGCCAAAGCATGCCACTATAGGCTAGGCCTGGCCTGTGATATACTGCTGCCTTCACAAGAGATGGCAAATGGCCTTAAAGGATAGCATACAGGGCTACGGCTGCGACCGAGCCCAGACCTCAGAGAGCACACTCCACGAGGACACAGTACGAAGCCTGCGCTACATCACTCAGGCATCTCAAGAGTCAGCGAAGAAACTGAAGAGACTAAATGAAGGAGTGGGGCTGGGCCATGGGCTCAAAGCAAATTTTTCAGCTCTTACGCACAGCAGAAGGTACGGCCGCTTTCTTCTACCCAGCCCTTTTAGGAGTAGAGCATATGAGGAGCAGCTGTGTTACCAAGCACAACTTTCAAGCGGTCCTTTAAAGTGTTGAATCATTAGCCGACTTCATTTTTGACCCACCCGACCCTCTTAATCTTTTGGCCGAAGAACATACACTGACGGGAATATACATATTTACAAGACAACACTGTGAAAAAAAAACCCATCAAACTTTAAGTCCAAACAAGCCATGTTATTTTGAAATTTAATTTTAATGAAAACCGCAGGTGTCAATGCTTTTGGGAGCCTTAACAATTGTTGTGAATTCAATTGTAGCTAAATTGGCAATATTTTCTAATTAATTAAGTTCATCTCCGCCTAAAGGGACTATATTATGTCGCATCTTGTGTATTGCATATATGGAATATGCAACTGTTTTATATTTACAGTAGTTAGGTCGATTCGATTTAACCGCACTTTACATTACTAATGACTACTACAGTCTCATGGGCAGAATAGCAGAAATGAGAAATAGCAGTTCCAATGTTTTAGCATAGCATGGAATAATAGAGCACTATTAGAGTTTGATTTTCCATTTATTTTATTTTTTTCAATGTGCTTTGTGAATGTCATTTCATGCTATTTGTCACTGGTGCTTGCAGAGTTAAACTGGGAACATGACAGGCCTCCAATCCTTCCAATAATGTGATAAACACACAATACAGTGAAATACTGTAAAAATAAAACAAAATTTTTAACTGAATGGAATCTGTCTGCGCACAGACTCATACACAGTCTCTTTCAAAAAGAGGAACACCTTTATTATCTTCAACGCCTCGAAATGTTATTTTTGTCCTTGTAATCGCAAAGTGGCGGATGAGATATTTTTGGAAGGAGTCTGTGGCTGACACTACAAACAGGCAGACTTTAATGAAACTGGCCCCTCCCAGATAGTTGTTCGCATCTGCCTGCAGTAGATGGTGGAAAAGCCCAGCGGCAGAACAATGGGAGATTTTTCCCTGCTTCGTTTCCCTGGGCATGAGCCCACGCCCGCCTCTCTTGCGCTTATATGCGCACGCCCTGTGCCCCCAACACACCCAGGCCGCTGCTAGCCCTGTCGAGAGGCTTGCTAATTCTCTGGCATGGTGCCATTTTCTTTTTCTGCTCATTTTCGCTGGACCCGCTTTGCATGCCAAAGCAGGTTTTGGCCCGCCCCAAGCAGACACCAATCAAATTCTTCTTTACAAATGGGGGAAACTCAGTTACAGAATATCTGGCATGTGGGAAATTTCTGGGGCCAAAATAGTTAGCAAGGACAAGTGTGTGTTTTCAAACCCGCAAACTTCTCCTAGGAGGTTGTTTGAGAATTCCTCTGAGACACAGGTTTTTACTGCATTAGGTGTCCCCTAAATTATGTGAGAACAGTCACTGAATATCCATTTGTTTCAGATTTTGCGAGTTCATCCAGGTGCTGCATTATCAACAGCATATTTTGGTTAAAATGCTCTAGTTCTACAGGGCAGAAACTGCTCAACCAGTTATACTGTATGATTGATTCTTTACTGACACTTTCAGCAAGCTCACATCAACATACAATTCATTCATACCAATAGGCAACTCAGAATCTCCAATTAGCCGAGCATGCATGCCTTTGGGAGGAAACCCACGTGAACAAGAGGAGAACATGCAAACTCCACACGGAAAGGCCGCAGGCTGGATTCAACCCACCGACCTTGCTGTGAGGCGGTAGAGCTAACCATTGTGCCACCGTGCCTCTCATTATTCTGTCAATATTGAACGTTAAACGTAAATCTCATATGGAGCTCTGTGCACAAGTCTTCAGTATAATATTTATTTTGAAGAAAGTATAAAGATGGTATAAACCTGAAAAAACTCCGATCTAAACGTCATTGAGGCTGTCTGCGATTACTTGGACAAACAGAAGTAAGTGAGACAGTAAAGCCGCTTTCACACCGGACGCGAAACAAATTTTTCGCAAGACAGATTACATTCAAAGTCAATGCAAAAAAAGTGAATACGTGCATTTCGCATGTATTCGCGTCTTTGCATTGACTTTGAATCTAATCTGTCGTACGAAAAATTCGTTTCGCCCAGTGTGAAAGCGGCTTTAGTCTGCGAAACAACTGAAGTAAGTTTTCCAATATGCTCTGCATTACCCACCAGCCAAGCACCGTTTTCAATGTTCATAACTTTTCATTTAATTATTAATGAAAGCATTTTCACCATACGGAGTTGTCTTAAATGCACCTAAGATGTTTACACGGTACAGTATATAGATAAATCACATTGTACTTAAGGTATACTGTTAGCTAATTTGCTTCAAGCTCCTACACATAAAACCACATAATGGATCTTTTTCAGCTCTTAAGCCATTTTTTTTTTTCAAGTACAACTTTCTATGTTCTGACAAGTGATATATACTTAGGTGATATAAATTTCTAAAGAATACATCATTTCTGACAAATATGGTGAAAGAAGAGGCTCATATTGCCAAGAAATTGATCAGACATGGATGCCCTGCTAAGGATATGAGAAAATCTATTGCATCGAGCTCGCAAAATGTGTTTACTCGCAACATAGTTATGTGAGAGGGGTATCATTGCTCCATTTGTCAGCCTGCACCGGTTGACATACTGCTTAAAATGCTTGCTTTATCAACTAAGCGAAGCATCAAAGTGGATCAAATTCCAGATGAACTCCAGCCTTGAGGATACAATGTGGTTTTCAGGAGACGAACAGACCAGAGGTGCTGACCATCATTTCTCTTGGTATGCCTGTCTGTAATCCTCACCTTAGTTTCTTGAGAAAGCGGTGATAAGCGCTAAGCTGTATTCTCTGTTATCTCAAGAGGTAGATTTTGGAAGAGAACAATTGGTTTCATCTAAATAAGAGCTCTCGGTAAGAAAGGACTCCAGGGTTGTCCTCTGAGAAAAATAATCCCTGAGCTCAGTTGCATGTTCACTACCAAGCATTTCTCCACCGGCTTTTAAACGAAAAAACCACCCTTAACCACCCTTTTCAATAGAAATGGTTCCCCCGGGGTTTGTTTTAAAATGTCTGCTGCCCTTTTTATTTATAAAGTAAACACTTTTCAAACACCGGGGCAATAAACAGTATGTATTCGAGGTTGAAGCATTTAGGAGCTTTTTTTTGGGGAGGGGGTAGGACCCAGCCTTTTAGCTCACAAAAGTGAAGCCAATATCTGTAACAAAGCCCCTGCTGTTACATCCCTGTGTCCACCCAGGCTGGGTAATTCCTCAAAGCTAATATAACAATTCAAGGATTGGCTTCTTCCTGAACAGCTGTAACATCCACAGTATTTGTTGAGCACTATTGAGTAGGGTCAGGGCCTTCAAACATTCATCAAAATCCCACCGAAACACACTTCCCTAAGTTTTCTTCAAATGGTAGGAAACATGCCAAATCTCAAATGTTTTCGAATAATACAGAAGACAAAGCAATAAATGTGATTATTAGCCTTGCCAAGACTGCAAAGTTGTCTGAACTATTTAACTGTACATTCTCACGGTCAGATTTTCTGCAGTCTAAATAATTATACAAAGAGAAATATAAAATTATTTTTGTGGCCTTTTTTTTTTGGCAGAAATATCAATGCAAACGTCTCAAGTTGAGTTATCGTTCACTTATTGATGAGTGACTCTGTCATTCTTGTGTGGCAATCCAAGTCACGAAAACTGAATGCGTTGGCTGCCTATGAACAAAAGGAAGAGAAAAGGCACGCTAATTGCCTAATTTATTCTTCACTTCTGTTGAGGATGCTTACGTTGCTCTGCAGTTCAAGCAATTGAATTTCCTAGTACATATTACTTTTTGTTTCCCCACAATATCAAATCTGCTCTCTCAGTTTCACCGTAAATGCTTTATGGACAATTTGCTGCCGCCCACACGCATCTTAAAATGATAAGGAGGAAGGGCGCTGCCATTTGCGCTGGTATTCCGTTGCAGCGGCCCCAGCCGGCGGCAGAGAGTGCGAGGTGCGGCGGCTTTGATTCATGCCGTGTCGTGACCCGACGACAGGAGAGGGGCGTGGAGGAGCACCGACAGCCAATCGAACTGGTGTCATAGGAAAACACTGAACCGCAAAAACTAGTGGGCGGAATGCAAGGCAAGAGGAAGCTTAGCACTGTCAGTCCTAAAGTACAAGATGCAGGAAATGCACACACACACTGGCACACACACACACTCACACACATAAACACATCAAAAATATCAGACAGAAATATGTACATGCACTCACAAAATTCACCCTGAATCGTGTGATGACTGCTAAGTTTACTCCTGAATTAAAACATTGCCAGTTGTTTTACTTCAATGGCAGGTTGTCAAGTTAATGCTGGTGATCTTTGAACTTGCCAATCTCTATCTGCTTGGAATACAAACAGCTGCATTTAATACGAAGTCGATGACCAACATTGACTGAAAATACATCAGTGTCTTTCCTCAGTGAGTCTGCTCCCAAACTAGTGTGCTTAGGTGATTAGGAGAGCTTACTGTGGTTTAATTTCCCCTCCACCGCAAACAGGAAAAAGAACTGATGAGAAATTGCTGACAACCTACAAGAACTCCTATAGTTTTGCAGCCAAAATATGTAATTAATATAGCAGTGCGCACACACAATTCGGCAGATTTAAAATGGATTTTCAGCACAATTAACAAAGCAAATCCAAACATTACACTGAGTAACGACCTCTGAGATGAAAAGAAACTGATGATAGAAATATACTTCAAGATTACAGCATACTGTTAGGAATGAACAGCAGTAAATATCAAAGACTCACTGCCCTGCGGTGCATATGTCACATTTATGAAAAAAAAAGAAAAGATTTTCAAAAATCAAACTGAAAAGCCAGTGATCTGTTCTTCGCATATGGAAGTGGTTAGTTTTTTTGACTGAGGATGGAGGGAGAGGAGGGGATAAAAAACGTGAACGAAAGTAAACTTGTTCGAATGTGAACCAAAGAAAACTGCATGTCCATCCAGGTGAATTTGTGATATCCAACAGCTGGACGGATACTCTGTCCTGGTGGCTGGCCAATCCCTGCCCATCTTGCACCAGCAAGTGCAACAATGCGAGGAAAGACTGAAAATGAGCCGAGCCAAGCTGAACCACACTGGCAGGCAGCAACGACCTGGAACTTATGGAGGCATTCCCCCTGTTCTAGCAGCAACTGCCACTCCTGAAATATGCAAACTCTGAAAATGGCAGCCATTAATGCAAAGGCACACGAATGTGGGCCTCACATTCCGAGACAACAAACGACAAAACTTATTTATACCATTGTGGAGGGCTACCAGCCGCATGTGGCCAAAATGCCTCACCCTATCAGCTCTCAACCTGCCCCCTTTCCCTTATTTCCTCAGTTTCCCTGGGGCCTGGGATGTGCGCGACATTGCTAGTCTCAGTAGGGGAAGCCAAGAGGTGTTTACATGCTCTGTGCATGTCTCCCGGGCTCTAATCACAAGACTGCAGGATGGATTCGCGCCTCTTCGATATTCTCAGACCGCTACTGTCCCTGCACCTTTCTGGAGAACTCAGTCCTAAATTCCTCAGGCTTTGGAATTGCTCGAAAACTAGACCATCAGAAAAATAATGAGCTGAGTTATTTCTATAAAGTGTAAAATGGACAAGGCAAACTAAGTAGACAATTTGGCTAACAGGCATAACAGCTCACTATAAACTATGTCTCACTCTCCCTCCACATGCCTGACTGTGAGCTAACACTACTGAATTAAACTCGTGCAAAAATTGCAGCAAAGAAAAGTTGGGATGCTCAGCTGGTTTAAGATAGTTTATGTTATGTCCGACCCCAAATAAGAAAAAGTGGACTGTACTTAACGGAAAACAATCATTTTTAAATGACCTTTCACTTGTCTTATGTTGAAAACAATACAACAGTGCACATTATTTGATGTTTCACCACATGACTTTTATTGAGTTCTCAAAATAAACACTTATTTCAATCATGATTCTTGCAACAAACAGTGTTTCAAAAAAAGGTTTGGGCTGTATTTAATACTTCTCCTTTTCACAATACTTAAGTGTTTAGAGTCTGCAGACACCAAGAGATTAAATGTTTCAGTTGTAATTTTGTCCCATTTTTCCTGCAAATGTCTTAATGTGTGCAACAGTTTGTTGTTGACAATCTTTGTTGTCGCATTTTGCATTTCAAAATGTGCCTCACGTTCTTTACATTACATTACATTACATTTATTTAGCAGACAAGTCAATATTGCTGTCAGGCCAGTATAGCATCCACATGCAGTTATGCCTTTGTAATTTGTGCAGAATGCAGTTTTGCATTGTCTTGTTGAAATATGCATGGCCGTCTCAGGTAAAGATGTTGTCTCGAAGGCAAAGTATTGATCTGTCTGACTGCAATACAAGTACCAACTGTGCAATGGTCCATTGTAGATGCCTTCGAGCCCAGAGAAATTGACGTCGCTCAAGGTCACTGTTCACATGAGGTTTCCTTTTCGCACAGTGAAGTTTTAACTGGCATTTGCGGATGTAACTACGTATTGAAGTAATTGACAAAGTTTTCCCAAAGTA
Source organism: Gymnothorax javanicus (assembly GCA_029692085.1). NCBI lineage: Eukaryota > Metazoa > Chordata > Actinopteri > Anguilliformes > Muraenidae > Gymnothorax > Gymnothorax javanicus. The sequence goes on along the minus strand of CM056193.1, from coordinate 178,818,899 downwards.
ATGCCCCGCCCATAAGGTTATATCACTTGAATTTAAATGACAGTTCTTGATGCAGAGCTGTCTGAGTAAACTCCACTTATGGGTATTCATCTTAGGCTTGTGGCCTTGCCCTGTATACATAGAAATTCATCCAGATTTCTTGAAACTTTTAATTATGTTATGTACTGTAGATGGTGAATCATCCAAATCCCTTCATATTTTTGTGTCGCAGAGCATTGTTTTTTTAAAGCTTTCTATGATTTTCTCATGAATTCGCAAGAAAATTTGCAAACATCTGTGTATCTTTGTTCCTGACGCAATGGGCTTTCCCTGGATGCTGCTTTTGTACTAAAATCATGATTGCAATCACCTGCTGACATCATCTTTTTCCAATTGGATTATTAGTCAAATTTTTTTCTGGATTGTTAATCCTAAATTGTGCCCGTCCCAACATTTTTGTAATTTCTCACAGGCCGGAGTGCTAGGAATTGATTTATATTCACAAATAAAATTAAACTGACCAGACAAAGCATTCAATATACTGTCTTCACGCTGTCTGCAATACAAGTGAAAGTAAATTTAGAAATCGCTGCTTTCTGTTTTAATACGCAGTTTTCCATACCGTCCCAACATTTTCTGACTTGAGGTTGTATCTATGAGCTAGTGAACAACCGGTCTCCAGCTAAAAGTGTTTAAACATACCTCAAACTAGCACAGAGTGCCTTAGGCTGAAACTTTCAGTTAGGAACATTTACTAGATGTTAGGTTTCCTAGAATTTAACTGAAGTTGCATAGCAAGTATGTCTTACCACAGTGGAAGCACTTGATAATTGTCATGCCTTTTTTTCCAAAAAGAATGAAACTAAGAAGCTAAGGGAAAATACTGTGGTGAATATAATTCAGGGAAAAAAAACTGCATTGTGGTTTGATGGAAACACATGCGCATATTGAAACAATAAGTTTTTTCATAAGGAGGATATATTTTTGTCAAGGCATTTTACTGAGAATTTGGCCGTACACCTGCATATTGTGTGATTTATTATATCAACATTTGTATTCGGGTACTTTAAATCACCTGTTTGCTGTCACTCGTCATATGGGATTTCCAAAAACCGACTCAATGTCCAAAGTCTTACCTCAGTGCAAAATTTTATTTGCAACATCCATCATCAAGGGAGCATTTCCAAGCAATTCTCTCAGATCTGACAAGCTCACGATGCAGAAAAGGACCGGACCTTTGCACAAAGGAGTAGGTTTTTCAAACAAGATCACAGAGGCATACTGCTATCAATGTGATTTATGGTGGCACTGCCATTCAGGGTCTTGTGGAGGTCTTTGTAGATGAGGACTAGATCCTCAGAGAACCTTCAAGCAGACGGAGGTCCATGCAAAATCATGGCAGCTCCTGAGGCAGCTTGGCAAATCCAAATTCTACTTTTAAAGAAAAAAAATGCTGTGACTTAAGAGAGCTGTCTCAGGATGACAGAGAATGCGGTGGGGGCATGATAGACTGTCAATATCCCCATAATGTTCTGAACTTTTGGATCATAGTGATCCATCTGTAAGCCAAGCAGAGTGGTTGGAACATAGGGTAAGAATTCATGGGCTCAGCTTTGACCGTTAAGGTCTGGTTGAGCTTGGTTTCAAAGGAGAAGTGGGGAGTGGCATTGGTGTTTTGAGTAAAGCAGTTAAAAGCAATGAAATATATAACTGACTGCAGCTCAGGGTATAGACAACCAAAGCAGCAAGATTGCCAATAACAGACAATACTGGGACAGTCTTCTTGGCAATGATCGAGAAATTATCAATACATTATACACAGCAAATGCTTCAGATTTGCTCACACCAAGGACTTGGCCTTACATTACCCCAAAATCCTGCCCCTGCCATGTACGGTCTACTCGTCTAGACAAGGAACATTTGGCTGACCGTCACTCGTCTCCTGAAATGTGTTTGAAGCACAGCCGTTCCCGCCATCCATCTGGAGCTTCTGAAATATCCATCCAGTGGTGCAAGGCCTCCAAATCACAAGAGGATCCTGGGGCTTTTTGGTTCCAGCCTCTCAATACACACATCAGTCCAGAATGTCATCCGTAATTCATAGCCAACCGCACAACTTCATCACCTCCAGATTTAAGACTTGAGCTGGCAGATGGATCAGAGCGATATAGCTTGACCATCTTTGCAGAACGCCATCGTTACATTGTGAAATACATTCCGGCACAAAATACAAGCAATCCTTTTCATTAGTACTTTCATGATTTACTGGAAACTAGCACTGTGCTAACAGATCTACCAGAAACAGTTTGAAAGCATGCTGATGACATCAATGCTCTCAAGGTCAGGAAGTTGATTTATTGCTGGGGAACGACATTCAAAATTCACGATTTTAGGAATTTTCATATCTAAAACACATTTTTCATTTGAACAACCAAATGTGCTTTAACATGGATTCCCCTCTATGACTGCTATCATTGCAAAGGGAGCCTTGGTCAGAGCATAAGCTGAACTAGGGTACAAGTGACTAATGCTGTATACTGGTTCAGAGACTTTAAACAATGTAGATGGTTTGCCACTGGAATCTCTGGAACATAAAATCTGAGTGAAAAATAAGGAAAAAAACACTGAACAGTAAGCCATCTCAACAATGCTCTGATCATTCGCCACAATATGTCATCATTGTTCTTCAGCTCAAAAAAATCTAAATGCCGTATTGAATTGTTTTCAAAGAGCTGCCGCAACTCAACGCTGTTACGAAAATCCGTTATGCATGCCTCACATCTCTTCCAATAAATTTTATCTTTCTTCTCTAAATCCTAAAATCAATCCATTTCTTTTCTCGCCAGGCCTCGATTACCATGGACATTGTTGGGTTTTTGTGGGTAATTTCAGCCCAAAAACCGACTTCCAATAACACTGTCCACCTCATCATTCTCCACTTCAACATGTTTGCCTGTCATCGAGAGAGGAAACGGGCCCAGCGGCAAAGACAGTTGTAAAAATAAAAGGAAATCAAAGGAATGTTAATATGCTGCTTCGGAATGCTAATTCACAGGAGTGTTCAATTTTACTGTGTTTTTTTTTAAGAGTACATGCGGGAGATGATTTGTACTAGCGGGTGTGCACTTGAAACATGGCCGATGTGAGGTGGTTTATAGGCCGGTGACAGCAGCTACTGTGAGGAAAAGGGAGCCCTTGTCTGCTCTTTCTCTCCCTCGCTCTCTTTTTCAGGGTCATTGCCTGCTCAGGGAGATTTGCCAAAAGCAGCAAAGAGCATGGCTTTCCCATCCTGTTTGGCTGAATATTCTCCTTTATTTACCCTTGTCAATATCTTTCAAGTGCAAAACCATACAGGATTGTAACAGAGGTGCAGAGTATGAACAAATACAGAAAATAATCGACAACAGAAAAGCAAAAAATAGGCGCAATGCATTTAACTCAGACACACGGGCAAAGTTGTAATGACATCTAATGCCAAGACTGGATCCAGAACATGAGGACCAAACAAGTTAACATAAATGAACAGGTAAAAAAATGACAAAAAAAATGGACAGCACATGACTTCTACAGATGCGTCAGCTTTTGTTCACTAAGTTACGGGTTTAAGGGAGAAATATAGCTGCCCAGTATCACGCAGTACCAAGAGCAATGGGACAAATGACTGTAAACTGCTTTATTGCCACTCCAGGCTGAATCAGCTATAAGACTGTTTAAATCATCCATTCAGGCCACAAACCTCAGGCATATCCATCATCTTCAAACACAGATAAGTATGGGCCACGGGAGCTTTGCTGCTCAGCCGGGCCAAGCCACAGGCCGCGAGATGTTCTGTGTCCTCCGGGCTTGACCTCCCGCCATCTCGCAATTAGGTGGCTTTTGAGTGTGTTTACTCTGTGCACCAGCATATTCAGAAAACCAAACTATCTGAACCCCCGCCCCCCCAACTAATTAAATGCCTGTGGCCGCAGAATATGTGCAAAGACACACAGGCACATATATGGTCGTGAGCCAAGGCATGAATGCTATGCTATGATAAGCATGTGTAGGCCTTCAAGATGGAGTACACAACAACTGTGTGCGGTTGCCATTGGTTATTTGGCATATTTTTAGACAAGAACAATCTTCAAAGACTTCTGATAGCATCAGTTTGCATGTTAATCAACCGATTTCTCATACCAAATACCACGCACCATGAAATGATACATTTATACTTTCTCAACACCAGGCTATTTACGGCATTCGCGACTTACATTCTTTTACAAATGCGTAAATCGCTTTAAAAAAAAAAAGATGTCTGATTTCAAATTTAATTGCAACAAGCTTCAGACATGAAAAACCCAATTTATTTAGATAGCAAAGCAGTTCGCCACCAGACAGATGCCTTCGCCATGACTGATATGATGGGATCGTTTAGAGCTGGATTCCACTACCTATGTGAATGGCATCATTTAACATCAAAAACAAACAGCTAATCAGATGGTGAGGTAAGGCTTGACAGTAATAGGTCATTGTTAAACCTAATGTGCGTTGTAGTGAGCAATTTATGAAAATATAACAAGAGAGATGTTTGCTCAGAGAACCCTGAAGATTCCAGCTGGAGTTTTTCTTGTTTCTCATTGACTCACGCACTTTCCAGGTGAGTGTTTAACATCACATCAGACCTGCTCTCTCCGTAATGTGCCAAACTGTGTTTCATGGATTCACTTCACAATGGATTTAGGTTTGAGATGCTACAAATTCATTTTAGCATGCATCTGTTGTAATAAAATACAACCTATGGTCTCATCAACCTATTTATAAAAATGCTTACCACAATACAAAAAAAAATCTAATTGAAATATTGAAACTATATTATGACTTCAACATTTAATACCACTTAAAATTGCCAAAACTTACAGTATTTTGGATTTAGGGAATCAATATCAGTTGATTTGAAATGATTGCATCACCAACTGTTCTAAACTCCAATATAATTGCCTATTTAGGTGCTAAGTCTGCAACCTGGTAGTTTTGAAACGGATGTGCATTATATGATTAATGCTGTGAGAGAGATGAGTATTCTAAGAAAATATAATCCACCAAAAACACCTGAAGGGTGTTAAAACTGTTGTGTAAGTGCATCCACATGAACTCCCTACAAAAAAAAAACAACCTTCGGAAATGGCGTTATAGAGAGTCATAGGAGAGATCCATAGAAAACAGGGCACGAGGCAAAGAGAGTTGTTGCATTTCGCCCAAAACTCACAAATAGAAATGTTTTTTTTGCTGGCGATGACCGATCACTTGAGCTGACAGCTACCTGCTGTGTAGCAACGGAAGACAGGCACAGGCCCTGTGATCATCTCAGCGTGACGGTTCAAAGGTCAATGCGGTGACCTAATTCATCATCCAGTTTTAACTCACATCCCTCCCACCGCCCGTGTTCTAAAATATTGACTCAAAACTCCAGGAGTAACAAAGTAGTGCATGCCAACATAACCACAGATTGTAATAATTCGTTGTTTTTAAAGATGGTGTCTTATTCAAACTAAACCCCACAAATCAAGTTCCTTGATTCTCTGTCATTACACAATCGGCCAAGACGGATTTTAAATGTGGCCAAAACTGGTCTATTTATTTTTATCATGTTAATTGAAACAAACATTTTGAAATACAAGACACACAGTTGGTTTCAATTTCTAAAAACCATACTCATTTTTATCCACATTCCTCCACATCTGCTGGTTTTGTTTACCCTTTTATTCACAACTGTCTTCACAGTCCTCTATCCATTGGAAAAAAAAACTTCGCTAAGTCGCTAAGGCTAATATTCCGGTTTCATTACTTTCTTACTATGGTTCCAAAAACCATGATAATACAATTGTTTTGCTTCGATTCAGTCATTTCACCAAGTGTAAGAAAAGAGGATAACATATTTTTTAAAATGCGGTAACAATGAAAGAAAAAATCCATATCCTTTCAAAAATCATAAATTATAAAAAACCCTTTTGCATTCTTTCTTTAACCTGTCAATAAAACCGCCATGCTCCAACCGACTATTGTCTTGACACTGCACTTAACCAGCAGAGAGCGGTAAACATCCTGCTCAATTAGGGCCCTGTCCCGACCCCTTCTCCGTCTTGCAGAAGAGGCCTAGTGTCAAAGGTTGAGCGTTGTAAAAGCACACGGTCTAACCACCGTCGCCTCAGCCTTCCCATCAAATGGTCTACCACTTCCCCCAAAGCGACCTCCCCCCTCTCAGTAGCCAGACCAGGCCGTTCCCATTAAGACCAGGGCCCTTTTGACAGGCTGGCCTCTCCGCACCGATGGGCTCCAGCACCCTCCAATGTTAGCGAGTCAGCACGTTTTAGCGCAGCGCGGACACCCTCAATCATAGCCGGGCCTTGCAGAGACCTGGGCCTGGGCAACTCGCCAGGATGTGTAAAAGTTTCCGTGAGGAAAGCCGTCTATGGACTCCAAGAGGGGAGGCAGGGGACTACAGGCGGGGATCCTCCGAAATTTTAGAAGGGCAGGCTAGCGGGCTGGGGAGGGGGAAGAGCAGGGAGCAAGAGTCTGCCTAAAAAAAACTGGAAGCCTTTTCATTCTGTGTCCAATATCAGGACAAAAACTCCCCTACTCTGTTGAAAACAGCTTCACTTTGTAGCATACAAGGTTAATGTCAAAAACGGTCAGTAATTCACTCCCCATTTGAAAAATAAATAAGAAATAAAACATTTTCATTTTGGGACAAAAAAAAAAAAATCCACAGGACATAGAGTTTTTTACGCGTTCTCATGCGGAGAAATGAGCATATTTTGGGCGCTCCGGTGCCAGAAATACTCTGAGCGTGTTATAAAAGCAGCTTTTGTGAATAGGGCTCACTGTGCTCAAACACAGCTGGGAGAAATCTGTGCTGCTGATTACCAGTCCGCTACAGCCACACTTCATGATATCACTCCCTGCGCCGAGACTAATGCGAGAAGACAAACAACAGCCCCTCAGGATCAGCCACGGAGCAGTTCCCCTCATGGCGCTCCGTCGTATTGCACCCAAGTAGCACAAAGGGACCTTCATCAGCCCAGTGCTTTGGGCTGGTACCCATACGGTAATGAGGTCCAAAGACTCCACATTTACTCCATGCATCTGCCAGGCTGAGGATCAAAGGAAATTAGGTACTCGCCAGAAGTCATAAAAATTGTGTCATTGTCATCTTTTTGCCCAATTTGAAATTGGCTGGTTCGGGCACAAACCTATTTTGTTTGTTTATTGGGGTTTGCTTTCAGAAACCTAACAAATTGTGTCTTTATAGCTAATTAAATTCTTCATTACTGAATAAAATGACCCACTGTTTTTAATAGCTTGTGCTTCCACCTGGAAAATGGTTTGTGTGAAATTGACTTAAGTTATTGATACAAGATTTGAAGCGCTTGAACTGTGCAATTAGCATCATAAACGGAACCTATCTTGTTCAATTCAATTCTTGTCCACTGGATAGCATGTAATGCATTTGCAATTAAATGCTGCTCTATATTGTTTTGTCTTTTTTTAGTTTACTTTTATACTTTATCCCAACTTGCACTTTACCTCACCCCTGACAATGATCCTCTTCTACCCTTATTTCACTAAATGCTATACCTCCCCAATGGCCCCCACTAACCACCACAGCCCACCCCCCATCCATCCTGAATAATCGCTCTTTAACCAATCCCAAACACTGAGCTATTCCTTCTTACCTAGCACTGCAAGATACATTTAAGTTTTCTCAGAAAATTACTGCTAGTTTCTAGCTGTACAAATAGTCCCCAAATGTACATGCATAAAGCGCGATTAAAAAAATCAAAATCCCATCCCACACTTAATCCCAACCGCACCTCCAACCGTTACTTCATACTGCTTTTTTTTATGCTTTTAGCCCTCCCAGTAGTACCTCTTGCCCTCATCCTCAGCCTTGTCTGAGGAAAGTGGCCTCTGGGTACAAAAGAAATACAACATGCTGATGCATGAACATCAGGCAGTCATATAACTGATGAAAAATTTGCAAAGAAGCATAAATTTGAGGTTATACACACATAATTATATATGTGCCTTCGCATAGCTGCATAAAAGTCACTTAAGGTCGTTATTTGAGACAATCAGACGCAGGAAAAGTGCTGTAAATTCATGGCTCTCTCGGGGTGCCCCCCCTCCTCAGCCCGTGCTAGGGCCTGTACTGTTCGGTCTGGAGACCTTAGTGCTAAACACTCCATGCATTCTGCTTTCAGTAGCTCGCCCGGTTCAGTTAGCATCGTCTGTGTGGACCTATGATGGATAGGTACTATATCCCGCGGTAAAGTTGGAGTCACAGTTTGTGTGTGGCCCAACTCTCACAAAGCTCACGTATCCCGAACTGGAAATACCGATCGACAGCCGGGACATTTAGCGGCAAACGCTAAATCACCAGCGAGTGAGGTCATGCAGTCCAGTTTCAGAGGAAAGGACCTCTTGTTATCATCCAGGGGTAACAAATCAGGAAACAAAACCTTTGCCCGTACGTTTTAGAGCCCCTGAAAATGGCATTGCTCCATCCGGCAAATGCCTTCAAAGTATGCTGTTACCACCGCATGTCTCCGCATGCCGACCGAAGACGCTTATTTAGAGATGAGATGACGGGAGAGTGCCGCTTATTGTGGTTTACGAGAGGTAATTCGCCATCCTTCGCCAATCAATATGCATTCCTGAGAATCCTTAATGCAGCCATTATCGTCCCCCGAAAACATTTGTCCACAGATGAGATATGGATCTTCTTAAAGTGACAGGAGATTAGATGGTGGAACATAGTAAGTACGTTACTCAGGTTTGAACCAAATTAGTTAGCTGCAAGCATTACACAAATTTGAAATATCTCTGAATTGAATCAAAAATGCATATCAATTACAAGGTAAAATGATCCACTAAAAACCTTCTTCCAGAGTCTATTGTGAGCATTATATTTCGTGGTTGTGTTATTCTTAATTCGTGCTTCACTCATGGTTAAATATATTTTTGTATATCATGGAAAACAAATGTTTGAAAAGCGAGAAGACCCCAGAATTAGTGTCCATTCCACTGAATCATAGCACTTAAATGAGAAAGAACAGGAGAAATTAGAGCATCATAAGAGTGGATAAAGAAGGTTAAAAAATGGAGCAATTGAGGCTGTTTCTTGTCACAAAACGACAGATAGCTTTTGAATAATGTATTAATGAGGTTAAGATGAGAAGACACATTTTCATTGACTACTCTCGGACTCAAACTGTCCCCAATTCAAGATAAGGCAACACTGAAGATGAACTTTAAAACCCTGAGTGGGACTCACTTGGTGTCCCACTTGGATGCTGGGAGCCTGGAATTGTTGGCACAATGTATAGAATTTTTTTTTTTTTTCCACTCAACTGTAAACATTGTAAAATGCAATTTTTGCCCTGCTGTTCAGCCAAAGAGATGATGCTAGTCATTACAACCTTTGGGGAGAATGAACGACAATGAATGGGAACAGAGTATGTACCAGCGACTGTTGGTTGGCACTGGGTTGGGCACCAGGAGATCTCCTCCCCACACCATCAACCCCCAAGCCTCGACCCCATAATCCCAATGACGACAGCAACACAGCGGAGGCCCGTAGGGAAAAGCAGCCAAACAAAGAGCGGCCATGCCTCCCGACGTCCCTCACTAGAGCGTTGCCGCTTTTGATTTTCGCCACATAGGAAAAGGGGGAAAAAAGAAAGCAAGAAATACCTCAGGACAGGAAACCTCTTCCTATTGTTCTGCTTCCTTCATTAGTCGCCATGTCAACAATTTGCACCGTTGTGCGTGTGCCTCTGTTTTCTCTGCCTCTCCCTGACTGACCTTGGGACTCTTTGTTTTGACAGATTGTTTCGATAGCCCTTCAAGGTACGTTACGCTAAAGCTATCAAGCCGCGAAAGAAAACACCGGCCAGGCCACCTGTGGTTACAATGCAGTGGTACCATACCGATCGTAGACCTTGAAATGATTTTAAAAGACTGAAATAGGTTCCAGTGTGTCTCAGTGATGCTACTGTATGGAATACATAGGGGTGATTGACTCAAGAAAAGGATGATTTAACACCTGGATGGAGATTCCATCTTCTTAAAGGTTTGTCCATGTATCAGCGTAAAATGAAAAGGTATACAAATGCTAGCTGCTGTGGTGGATCCTTATGGGTGAATAAAATTTTATCCAATAATTCATTTGTACTTATTTTGCTTGTAAATGGTAGTTATTTTTGCCAGTTTTACCTTTCATGCTGCAGATGGGAAAAAATATACCCCCACTTTACTATAATGATAATTTTCTCCCTTTAGGTAAACTTCATAGCTTGGCCCAGTGATAGTGCTACAGGAAAGGACACAGCGGTCATTCAGCGGGCTCCAGGAATGTACACAACAAATTTTACCCGATTCCCATAAGAACCGCCTAACTTAGTGCATTATTGAAAAAGTTATGTTTAGCCTAAAGATGGTGCTACAGGTAAAGTCATAGTGCCACCAGAGCAATAGGATTTCTTTTTATGCACCAAGACATTCAAAGTAAAGTTGATCTGATTCTCATTAGAACAGTTGGTTTGAAAATTCAGTTTCATTTAATCGTGGCACTACAGTGAAAGTAATAAAGCCCACAAAATCAATAAGGTTCCTCCACTGTGCACCAGGAACATTGATGGCAGATTTTGCAGGATTCTCGTGAAAACTGTTCAACTTATTGCATTTTTAAAAATGAAAAATTTAGTCATGGCAGTGTTGCTGCTACAAAGAAGGTCATAGTATGACTAATACCACTACAAACCCTTCTCTATGCACCAAAATTAAGTATGACTTCACTGCCATCAAAACAGTTTGAGGAATTGCATTTGGAATGTAAAGATTGACTAGGCGTTGGTGTGACAGCAAAGGTCCTCTGGTCACAAAAAACAATAGAGCGTTTGCACCAGGAATGAGCATTGGAAGATTCATGTGATTCCCGTAAAAACTGTTCTAATTTTCATGCTGGCACGAAAGGCCTGCAGCGGCAGCGGCGATAGCAACCAACGTGAATTCACAATGTTAATTAATTGTAATCCCCCCCCCTCCAGTATGTAATTACATACATACTGTGTCTGGTGAAGTTTAAAGGAACATATTTAAGCTATAACTGGGGAGGTATGCAGGCGTGAGGGTGCTGTTTAATGACTCTGACTCTGGGCGTGTTCCCATGACTCACCATCATCTAAATACATCTGGTCCAGCTCCTGCGGCTCCTGCTTGACAGTGACGGCCAGCGTGGGGGGGCTGCTGTCCTCCCTCAGCAGAGCGGGTGGGCTGCTCCTGGCCGGGACAGCACTCAAGTGCGGCGAGGCGGTGGGCGGAGCCTGCGGGGGGCTGTAGGCTGGTGTGAACGGCGTCTCTGGGCCCGTCCCTGGGGTGGAGGGGTGGGACACTGGGGAAGAGGCGGGGCTGCCGTTGGGGTAGAGAGCAGGTGGCCGGTAGCCGTGGGAACACCCGCCGGTTCCGGGGCTGCTCAGATGGGGGTTCACCTGCGGCTGCAGCATAACCAGGGGGGCGTGGTCGGGTGACCCGGGGTGCACTCCCATTGGGCGGGTGGGGGTCTCCTGGATGGTGGGCACACTCGGGATGGCGTGGTGGGACTGACCGCCGGAGAGGCACTTCGGGTATGCAGCGGGGGACAGGTCGTGAAGTTTGGGGCTGGAACTCGGGGACGAGGACGGGTAACCCCCGACCAGACAGTGTCCAGGGTCAGCGGGCATGGCGGGAGTTGCCCCCATCTGGCTGTAGTAGCCCTTTGAGTGCATAGTGAGCCTAGCCGCCCCCTGCGCTTCATAGTCATCGTTGGGTTCTGTTTTTATTATGGGAACTGACAAAAAGAAAGGGGGGAAGAGAAAAAGGATAGAAAAAAGAGAACAAACACACGTTTAGGCTTCATGTGACTGAGAGAGTGGGTTTGTGGCTAGGATACCCTCAGCCAAACAAACAGCCAGCTGAATGGGACTCTGTGTGACGGGCTCGGTCCTCCCACCCAGCTGAAATAAAACAAAAAAAAAGAAACGAGGGAGAGAAAAAAAAAGAAGGAAAAAATGGATGAGTCATCACCCAAGAAAGTCACAGCTGGTTCTAATATGCAGTAGAAAAAGACTTATTTTCTTTGGACTCTCATCCAGCTCTGATTTCCTATAAAAGTGTATTTTAGAACATTGTGCTGCTGCAGGGGCCTTAGACCCAGGGGCTCCACAACTGCCGTAATTACTGCTCAAGAGACACAGCATAACTCTATTCTGATTGGATGAACGCTGTCAATCCAATAAATGAACTGCCATTTTTTTACGAGGGGTCACAGCTATTATCTGGAGGAGACTATTTCAATGACAGTTACCTGTACTCATAGCCCAGGTCTGCCGTACAGTGCAGCAGTACTCCTCCTTGCACTGTGCTTTCCCAATCTCCATACTTACGACTGATAAATATCAGTTTCCATTTTAGCCCCAGGGCTAGTTTTGGATGATTTTAACTCAATTCTACGCAACAAGAAAAAACATTCCAGGCATAATCTGAAGGTACGTGCATCCAGACAGATAGGACAAAGAGATTAATTGAACAGTGTTGTATTACTATGTGGACATGTCCACACCTTTCCCATCCCAAAAAAACTTGAGAGACCTCATCTACAATAGCACGTAAACCTGAATGACATTGGTACTGCAAATCTGAAGTGCTCAATCCATTACATACAGCTCAGGACCATGACTGTAGGCTGTATGAAGAAAGTATAAGCAGGCTTTGTGAGAATTGCTGGCAATCTCCAGTTTAGACGGCACCACTCCAGATTTATATGTGTGAGATATGGCACATTATTCTCCGAAGTTTATTTCTTTAAAATTGAGCCCAGATCTCTCAACACACACATACACCTCAATCTGCAGTCAATCATTCAGCCTTTGGCTGCCAATCAAAACAGAGGTAGGGGTTGCGTACCAAATAAATCATGATTTTCTGTCAAAAGAATTTAAAGTAGCTGTTGTTTATACTCAGTTTTAAAACTGTTTACCACTGAGGAAGAGGACTAGGGCCAAAATGTGTTTTCATCCAGGTTTTGCACCACCAGGATTTCTTTTGGCTCAATTAGGCTTAACTTCTGACATCTTAAATATTAGTCCAAGAATGGCAAATGACTGTTGAATTCAGCAAAGGGACGCCAGTTTGTGTGGTGCCACATGCTAAGTCCCATTGCTAATTTTCTGGTATTCGGTCACACAGCAACACAGGTACTAATGCAGGGTGGAGATATTGGAATGCGATCTTGCTTTTTGCTATTTCAAAGCATAGTGAGTCGCCACAAGACTTCCTGATATATCATTTTTAATTCTCCATTCTTGCAATAGCTATTATAAAAGAAGGTCAAACATATTCTCCTCTCATGGCCATGGCTCCAATTCAGTAACTGCAAAATGCGCATTGTACTTGACCTTGACAACAACAGCAAGAGCCCAAATTCTTGTTGCAACCACAAATTAGCCCAAAAGGATTCGTTCTAAGCACTTGCACCATCAGGGAGAAAACAAAAAAAGTGGGGTATTGGTTGGGTCTGCATTTTAAAAAATTGTGATGAAGAAGTGTGGACTAAAACAGAAACATTGCACCTGCAGTTAAGACTGATGTAAGCCGTGGCTCAATAATATAATCCACAATCAAGTCTGGTTACAGCACATTTACATACCTAGTTCTTCACCATTTGAAAAACCCCTCAAGTGTCAAAAAAGATTAAAAGAAAAAAACCCTATAGTATAGAAAAATAGTACTGATAAACATGTAGCCAAGAAAATAATTCTTCTCTGGTGTGTTCTAAGCCCAAACCTCAAAACAACCTGCCACTCCCCTTAAGATACAACAGAGCCTGAGGGTTCTGTTTCACAAGGTGTTCCACCAGCAACATCTGAGCAGTGAATCCAGTCATGAAAGACAAGTTAAATGCTCATTTAAAATAGCAACTGCAGGCTTTTTTTAGCCATGATAAGCGGAAGTGTGAATCTCTACTTGCTCCGAGCAGCCCCTCCCTCCCCCAATCTGCAGACCGACCCACCCACACAGACACACACAGAGACACGCACACATGCTACTCTTCGGCAAATACTGAGATGAGCAGGAATGCAAATGTTTGACTTTGCCATGGCACGGTACCTGCGGATGTGTTTGGGTGTATCCGGGCTAATACAAACTCAGATGGGTGGGCCTGGAAGGAGATTATTGGTTCAATGAAGCTATGATAGAAGAAGGTGTGTGGCAGTCCCACAAGTAGAAGTACCAGGAGTGACCACGATACTGGGGTACCAAAAGAACTTCTCTGAAAGATCACCCCAGAGTTTGGAGTAGACAGGAGTCTATATAAGATACCACACTCATTTCAGATAATAATTACACTGGAAAAATTAACAAATGGCACATTTTTCCATTTTAAAATCTCATATATTCACATTAAGCTTTGATATAGCAAAACACCTCTGCTATGCTTCGGATGGATGATACTTGATTGAGACTGACAGGTTTTCCCTTGTGTGTTGAATCTATAAATGTGCTAATTAGCGCAAAACTGCTCTTGTGGGTGGTTTCATAAGAAAATAAACCCAGAAAAACCTGCCTGATTGGCTGTGCCACCAGATTTAATTTCAAAGCACTTTTTTTCCACCAGCATATGACACATAAGCACCAATTACGTATAAACGTACTACCATAACAGAAAGACTGAAACCGCACATCACGTTTCTGTAAGCAAACAAAAAGTTGTCTGTTTACAACCAAGCCTAAATCACTCTTTGCACACCTGACAAAAAAAACATATAATTACAATTCAAATTCTGTAATTTGAAATAATTGTTTACTCACAATAGTAAGTTTTCTCCGCGTAATTATTGCAAGCGTTCTCAACTGATCTAAGCCAGTACAGACCACTAAGGTCATTAAGACAACTGAACTGATGTTGTTATTATTCAAGGGGATTCATCCAGAGAAGGTGACTTCCTCAGTACAGTCCCAGCGCTCCATCAGAGCGGCAGGACTCAGCGGGAAAAGTATTTACGTCACAGCCGCCTGCCAAGCGGCGTGCAAGTGAGGTAAGGGCTCCCTGCGGAGCAGCTAGCACTGAGAGCCTTTCACGGCAAGGCCCAGACCTTGAGGAACATTAACCCCTTTGCGCAGAATACAAAATAATGCCAATTTTTCCTGTTATGCATGAGCCTATTTAGGCTTCATAACTCAGCATTTGTGTCACAGACACTCTGGAAAATTATTCCAGTGAAGCAAGACATTTGGAAATTCAATTACAGAATTGTTTAGGAATTAAATTTCGGAATTTACGGATGCGGCGTCTATATCTGCGCAAAGGGGTTAACCAGGTCCCGAGACCTCATCCCAGCTACCTCCTCCAGACACACCGATATCACAGCACGTCTTTCAGGATTCAGAAGTGGCACACAAATAAGCATACACTAGGAAATGCACACAAACATACGCTCACACATGCTTCACACGACTGATGGAGACAACTTTGACATCGCATTGCACAAGAAAACACGGCCTTACACTGCACTGTTATAAACTGACCGAATTTAACAGTTAAATTGACGCATTGTTTCCCGGTTATTTTAACTGTGAATGGAATCCTGAGCACATTTACACTTAACTTGGACGGAGCTCTGTTGTGAACTTATTGTAAAATTACAGTTAAAACAACCGGCAAAAAAAGGGTGCCAGTTAAATTAACTGGCAAAAAAGGTGCAAGTTTATAGCAGTGTGCTGCCCGCAAACATTGCACATGAAAAGCCATGCTGCTCACGAAGAAAAGGAAGATATAAAGGCAAAACCTGGAAGCACTTGTAATGTGTTCAGTTGTATTGCCTTAATTTCTCTATTCTACAACTGTCATCACAAAACTGGTTCTGTTTCGCCCTTGAAAACTGGCCCAGCACAGCGAGAAGACAATATTTATGCATCTACAAAAATTATAAATAAGCGGTCCTGTGGGTTACGTGGACTTTCCCAAGGGTGACTACCACAAGCGTTAACACAAGTACAATTGCTCACTGCAGGCGGTTCAAATGAATTCATTTACAACGGTGGAAAGCAAGAGACAGTATTTGGAGCACGGTAGCAAGGCCCAACCCTGGAAGTTTACCACAGGGGGAAAGGTCTGTACATAAGGGGTTGTCTGTGTTCTCGCGGTTAATCCCTGCAGCTCCGGTAGCGAACTCACCGGTGGTGACGGCTCCCTCGCCGGCCCACCCCAACCCCCCCCAGCCTGCCACCCTCCCCCCAGCCTGGTTATCTGTGCCAGGGCTTGGCGACTGGGCGCCACCGAAAAAAGATTTGCTCTCAGAGACTGAGCCCCAGCTGCCCTTCATTTCCTCCCTGCCCATGAGTTGCAGAAGACAGACAGTTCGCACGCCGTTTTTTTCCCCTCTTTCTCTTCTTCCTCCCTCCGTCTCTTTTGTTTGCGTCTGTTGGTGTAGATTAGGGAAATTGAGCTTTTCTCCAGGAGCACACAATGGCTGCCAGAACCCCCACCACACGGCCCACCCATCATCGCAGGGTACAGTGCTTACAGACATGACCCGGGCCACCAAAGCCGTACCCCCATTACTCTCACCTTTGAAGGCACAAACCAAATTCTCGGTCATTCACACACTTGTTCGCTCTATCTATTGATTATCCACCCATACATGTCTCACTGATAGACAGCCTTCTGGTTATGGCCACGGATCCAACTTCAAATTCTCAACTATGGCAAAAGGAAGCAAGTTACATAGAAATGTATGATACTTGCTTCTTTTTGCCATGGTTAGGCAGAGGACGTGAACAGCACAGGGTCCAGTGCTGATAAATCTGACTTCCATCACCATCATTGGGTCCCTCTCACCTTTCAACGCAAACGAAGCTAATTCTGCTCCGGAAACGAAGATCAGCACGGCTTCAGCATGAAGGCTCTGTGTTAGGGAGATCCTGAGGTCGTGACAGGACGTGAGCTGCGTCTTTTTCCTCAATAACAAATTCATTAAGGGTCATAAGCGCCTGAGTGGGAGTAGCTGCTGTGATTGAATTAGCTCACAGTGTTGAAGTGACGCCAGACCCCGTCTGGCTGCTCAATGCGAAGAGGCCATTGGCCATCAAACACTTGGGTGTCACAGTGTTACTTAGGCTACATATTAGAGGACTTACAATGAGAATGATGACGATGGTGATGATGACATTGATGATGACGAAATTTTTTATTATAATGATGATGATGTAATTACTATTATTATTATTATTATTATTATTATTATTATTATCATAACCCCATTTTCAGAAAAGTTGAGATGCCGTGTAAGACGGAAATAAAAACAGATTCCAAGGATTTTCAAATCATTTTAACTCTATAGTTAACGGAAAATAAAACAAGGCAACATGTCAAATATTAAAATTGAGATGTTGAGCAAATGTTGAAAAACAAATTTTAATGTCTTTTGGAAGATATCGACACATATTGAGTGGGAGCACTCCAGCAGCTTAGCCGCTATGGAGGTGCTCCGACCCACTCATTAGGCCAAAATTATTTCGCTCTTGTCGAGGTTGCTCAGGTCTAAGATCTGGTTGCTAACCTTAACAAACGCCACTGCAACAAATAAATTTTATTTGCTTCACCTCTGAGTGGTTTCTATGTTTCAGCTCAATGTTGTGACAAAACATTAATACTAGTACGCAGGTGAAATAAAGCAAAGCTAAATGTCAACACATTACTGTAGATAAGCCAGTACGTATCAAGAATTATTCCTAAAATTAATTTCAGATTCTAAGCATGGTTTCAAGTTTCTTGACAAAAGAATTTGGAAGAACAGTCAAAAACAGGCCTCTCATTATTTTAATGATCAACAAAAGGTTGGCATGTCCTCTCTTTATAGAATGACTCCTTGATCAGTCTTTTCAACTCCTGCAACATGTAGAGAGAGCCAAGCCTGAATGGTGACCGTACCCTTGCCACAGTTGGTAGCTGCTCTCCCAGCCGTGACACAGCGTTGAACGTCGGGCTGACATTCTCAAGTTCCCCCCAATGGGCACGTCCCTTCCCCAAACTAAGCGCACGTCATATTGTGAAACCTTGTCATGGTCACTCAGCCGTGTCACTGTGTCTATATATATCCCCAGCATAAAAACAGGATATGGCCCAGGTTTAGATCTTTACTTTTGCACATGGAGGCATTTTATTTCAGCCATTGCAAAAGCAGGGGGGGCTACTAGCATTTTTGGATAGGGTCTAGTTTCTCTTTTCAACATGCTCCTCATTTCCTTGATCTGACCGCAAACCCTTGGCTGATGAAGAACCTGGTTTGCTCACTTTGTTATTAATAGAACCCAATACAGTCAAGGAATCTCCTACTCACTGTAAAAACAAAGGCATTCCGAGAAGCAATCTCGACCAATGCCAGCTCGACTGCAGCTGTTCCTCTACGTGGCTGAATAAACTTTTCTAATTTAAACTAATTCATTCGAAGAAAATGATGCCATGTTATGATTGCACTCACGCAGGGCTTGCAGTCGAGTAGCTTGGAAAGTAGCTTGAAGATCATGATGGAAAGAACGATATGTCAGAACCTGCTCCTACACAAAGTCTCCACATTAAAAATCTTCAGCAGTGTCCTATGTGTTTCTAGAAGGAGCCTGAATCTTCCGATGATTGTGCCCACAGTTCATCTCTGACTGGCTAATGACCATGGCAATTGGAAATATGCTGTAGTCATTATCCAATTTGTCATTATTTTAAATTCCATCCCGACCAGACTGGATTTATTTATTCAAGTGAAAAACTCTGAAGTTCATGGATATGTGAAAAAGGGAAGAAAGCTGCTTTGGATTTAAACAGAAGCAATAATGCTAATTTCACCTTAGTTATATAAAAAACAAACTCATTTTTACACATGAAACTTCCATACAAAAGTCATATAACAGACCACCCTGCTCAACCAACAGGCTAGGTTCTTAAAGAGGTCTGTGACATCTTTATTTAGAAAACTGAGAAGACAAGAGGACAGGATAATGATGACATAATAATCAGTGTCCAGACTCCATGATTACACAATGAGGAATGGATCACTCTGTACTTTGAAAAGCACCAATTTCAATTATTGGCAATACTAGAGAATATTAAACACGCGTGAGTGTATCTTCAGCCGTATGTGTTTACACGTTTGCTTCCACAAGAGGAGCAATTTGAATACATTGTTGACTTTTTGCAAAGAATATTTAAGCGCTCCATGTAAGCTTCTGAGTGAGAGTTTTCAAATATCACTCACCACCGCAAAGTGTTTGAAGTGGGCCAGGAAGGCAGCGAGCCTCATTTAGACAGAGCGTGGGCCGAGCTGACAGTAACAGGCCAGCGTGTCTTTGTTTACACTGTTTTGTTATCTGCCGCAAGCATGATCTAGTGCATGAAAACAGCCTGCTCTCCTCCCATTGGTCACATCTGGGAGAGGTGGGCTCGTGGCACGGGGGCAGGAGCAGGCAGGAAGTGGAAAAGAGGGACAGTTGAAAAGAGCGGGAAGCTGGCAGCCATTTCCTGCTAAGGTGAGACACCCATACGGGAAAATGGTTTGTTTTTCCCCACCTTTTTTTCCTCATAATAGTGTAATCAAGTAATCATAACAAGAAATACAGGTCAGGGGCTGGGCCTGCTGACTGCGTCTGATGGTTAAGGGCACTTTTATCAGCGGCAATTTCCTCTTGTTTTCTGTTTTCGTTAAATTTCTTTTCATATCACCACATATTCACTAGCTTTGAAACCACAGCCATTGAATACATTCTGAACCATTATTGAACTGCAAATTCGCCAATTTTACATCCATGCCATGATAGCCCATTGCAGCTAGATACTAAATGCCATCATTTAGGACTTTCATCCATCATAGACATGCTGAGACTTTGACTACAGTAAATTGCAAACAAACTTCAAAAATGTATGTTAATTCATTCTCTATTTCTTAGTTTAAATATTTATTGCAATTACAAATATCATTTGAGGTATCTTAGAACAGTTAATCAGCTTTATAAAAGTGCCTTTGTTAAGTTCTATCTTCTAGACCAGGGGTTCCCAAACTCGGTCCTGGGGCCTAACTGCGTATGCTGGTTTTTGCTCCACCTTGGTTTGCAATCATAGGATTTTAACAAGCTGTTAATTTGTCTTAATTAGGTGCATTTTTGTTCAGAGCAGCAATTTATCCTCTCTTCCCAAACAGTATTTTGACAGATATGCATACAAAGTGAGGAATAAATTCCGCATCCACATTGCAATATATGAGTAACAACTGCATAAAAAGAGGGAAAAAATCAAGGGCTGACTGCAATAAACAGTTATGTCCAATGTAAAACATCTGGACATAACAGTCAGCCTTCAAAATGTACCCAATCAAAGGAAAAAAATCAATGGGTTCCTAACTGGTGAAACTGTGGGTACATGGTTGCAAAAACTAACAATTTACTAAACAAGCAAATGACAGAGTCAAACCTGTTTTATGTT
Source organism: Gymnothorax javanicus (assembly GCA_029692085.1). NCBI lineage: Eukaryota > Metazoa > Chordata > Actinopteri > Anguilliformes > Muraenidae > Gymnothorax > Gymnothorax javanicus. Next base: position 178,798,375 of record CM056193.1, on the reverse strand, counting down.
ATGTTTTTGTGATTGAGTGCAAGCAAATTATTTTGAAAGAACTCTAATCACCTGTCTTCAGCAACCTAATTTGGAGGTTACTGATTTTCTCAGTACCTGATTTGATCTGTTTAAAAATGTTATTACCTGAAATTGCTTGCCACACAGAAAAAAAAAAAAAAAAACTTGATATGCAAGGGTCTTTTTTTTTTTCGGTCTTTTATTCTTCATGGCACAAATGGATATTTCTATTAAAATTTGGCTTAAAACATTTAAACACAAAATGCACCCAATTTGGACAAATTAACAGCTTGTTAAAGTCCTATGATGGCAATTATGGTTGGGACAAAAACCAGCATACACAGGGAGGCCCCAGGACTGAGTTTGGGAACGCCTGCTCTAGACAGTAGATGCGGTAGATCCAGTCCAATGATTAAAAGTGCAAATATGTAAGAGGAGCTACACAGCCTCAAGATAGTCCAGGATACAAAAAGATGTCCAAAATCATGGATGAGTCTCTTTTTTTTTTTTTTTGCAGAGGGGAAGAGGCATTCAAATCACGCAACTGACCCGGATTGGACCTGGACAACCGCATTCCTATTTCTATTAACTGGACACAACATCAACAGATGTCAGATACCCACAACAGACACGTATGGATGCAGTTATGAAGCCTAGTATTATTCCTTGCGCTTAGGTGGCTCATACGCGTATAGCTCACAAACAAATAGGCCCCAGTAGTGTGCTCTGGATATACTCAGCTCTATGGTTGGTATATAATCAGCTCTTTTGAAGGTTGTTTATTCTTTGCTATCGAGAGCAACCAAAAAGGAAAGGTGGTTGATTGAGCAATTACAGGTTGTTTTTGTAATCCAAGGCCAGGGGGTTCCAGAGCTCTTTGCTTTTCTCGCAAATGGAGGGTGGGAGGGGTGTCTCTTAAGCATTCGTTGAGTGAGAAATTCCCTTAGCCCACCTAAATACAGTAAGGGACGGATGGTGATGAGTGATGAAGAGAGTGACTGCTCTTGTTGTGTTTTCTCTGCTCTGAGAGGTCAGGCAGTAAACTGCCGCGAGCATACTGCAACATTGTTCAGTGGAGGAGCTAGTAAGAAGCCAGTTGCTTGCAGGGGCAACTTAGTGACACACAGTATCTTAGCTAACCATACCTGAACTCTGTATTACCTCTGAAACAAAACCCACGCTTTCCCAGGAAGTGTAGAACACTCCATTAATCACTTTTCTTTTTGATCTCTTGATCGCACCAGTCAGCTAATGGTCTAGTAGTAGTAGAGGTACAAGATGAAAAGGACGAAGAAGAATATTTTTATTTTCTTTTTAACATGAAACCCCATTTCCAAAAAAGTGGGAACTCTATGAGAGGATGCAAATAAAAACAAGAAAACATTGATTTGGAAATCATGTTTAATCTGTGCTAAATTGGCAACAGTGCAAAGAAGAGATATTTAATGTTTTTCCTCATAATCTACGCTCATTTGGAATTTTATGCCTGAAACACATTCAAGAAAAGTTCAGATAGTGGTGTGTTTACCGCTGTGTTGCGTCACCTTTCCTTTCAACAGCCCTTAAGTCACAAACATACCCCCACGCCATGATAGAAGCTGGCTTTTGATTCTCATGTTGGTAACAACCAGGAGAGCCCTTTCTTCTTTGGCCATGTACACACAACATTCATTACTTCCAATAACCAGTTAGTTTCTTTAGTGAATTCAGTCTTCACCTCAATTTGTGAATGCAATCATGAATGGTGTTTATTGACAAATACTTTCCAAATCAGTTTCTGCCCATGTGGTTATATCCATCGCAAATGCACTTCAGTTTTCAATGCCGTGTCACCTGCAGGATTGAAGATCAGGGGCCGTGACTATTTCTTTTCAATCTCCCCCTTTATGCAGATTTCTGATGATTCCCTGAATCTTATAATATTAAGCTCTATAGAAGGTGTTGCGAGTTTGTTTTTTAAAGTTATTCAATCATGCATTTTTTTTTTGCAAAAAAAAAAAAAAATCACTGCTTGACTGTAAGTAAGATGAACGAATGGGTCCTCAGTGGATACTGCTTTTCTATCCAAGCATAATAGTGTGACATATTTAACTGTTCACCACCTGGACACCTGTTTTTGTTCATTTGTTTGTTTGTTTTGTTTTTTAGCATTCTCACACATTCTGGGTCTCATATCGCCCCTTGATGTGCATTTTTGAAATGTGCTGCAGGCTTAAAATTCGGTTTGAGTGTGTATTTCCAAAAAAGAAATTGATTCGGTAAAACAATAAATATTTTGTCTTGTACTGGTTTCAATTCCATTAAGGTCAAAGATGATTAACCAATCACTTTCTTTTTTTATTTGCATTTTCCATGCCATCCCAGCCATTTTTAAAAAAAAATAGGGTTCATTGTTATTTCTATTTAAATACAGTATCTGCTGCATTCTCTTCACAGCTCAGGCCTTTCAAGATGGGGCACTCCCAAGTCTTATTGCGAACTCAGAAATTCCAATGTGAAAGGAAAAATGTGTTAACGTGGTAACATGGGGTGCATCTCCGCGCTGACGGGACCGAACATGACCAGGGAAGCTGTGTGTTAAGTTTACCGTGTGAGAGGTGAGACCAGGGTTGGGAAAATTAGCGTTCCATCCAAAGAGGCCCTGCAGGGTCCGTCTGTCCACACTGACATCACTGCTAAAGATTGCAGTATTTTATCTGTACAGACACTTCCGAAGTCTAGTTAGCGTATCCATTTCTGCAGAATGCCAGATAGCTATCCCCTGTCACTCTGAATTCCACGTAGTTTCTGCTCCAGGCTGACAACTGCACTCAATGCATTTTTCAATCCAACAAATTGCGCTTTGAATACTGTTGCTAAATTTCATGTGTTTGATTAGGGTACCACACATTTGCAATGCCTAGAAATGCCCAATGCAGGTGCATGAGTTTTAACCCTTTCATGCATGGAGGTCACTACAGTGTACAGCTGTTTAAAAGTGTTTTTCTCCATATATGCCCGCAATTTTGGGCACTGCTGCATATTAGTAAAAAAATCCTGACTGAGTTTATCATAATTCATGCATGAGAGGGTTAATTACTAAAAAAAGGATCTTCGGACAGAAACAGCAGTTCCTTTACAAAGAATTTTGAACGGATGCCAGTTTGCATTGAGGACTTTATTGCTTGTATAATAGCAGAGACTTTCTTCTTCTGGGTCGTCTGCTTTGCTGCAACACTTACAAGATGAAGCTAGAGCTGGAACCTGGGTTTTCTTCTATTCAAAAGGCTCCACCAAAAGTACAATTTTCCACACCAAATAACAGTGGCTGTTTGTTTCAAGAGGCCTGGGAGATAAAGACAGCCACATGCACAATAAATGTTTGGAAAATGTTCTTTGGGCCCAGATGCAACAGATCACCCTTCCAAAATGCAAACTGAATATGATGAAACTGTAATATTATGTCTTGCCCCAGTGACACGGTACAGAAACATGACCAAACAAGCCTGATGGCCGCAATCCTGCTAAAGAATCCTGAAAATAGAGCCGGTCTAATGTGCGCTGTCCCATCAAGTTTGGGATAGTGGGCCATTGCTCTGTGTCTAGTGACTGAAAAACCAAGACTAAATTTATTGGATAAGTGTAAGATGCAGTCTAGGTAAAATTTTTCTGCTTTATGAGCAGCAGGTGTAATAGAGTCATTTTTATGATGTCAATAGCTCTGCTTCCATTCCAAGTTTTGCGCAAAATAAAAGCGATATTTCTAAAAATTTGACAAAGCACAACTGCGAGTTGCAAGTGTTTCAATTTGGGGATGTTTTGCGAATAAACCTTGTAATTCTCACAAACTCTCATCTCGCGATACTCTTTTCGACTGAAGATGGATGTTCTTGGACTGGGTCAGAACCTGTTGCATGTAGGCAGTATGACTTGTAAATGCGGAAAAAAGTTTTTTCCATTCTTCTTTTGCGAAATATTGCAATAATCGACACGTCTGAAAAACCACCTCATGAGAGCGTCAAAACTTCTTAGCAATATTCGAGAGGTTTTTCGTATTACCAGTTTTTTTATTTCGCTATTTAGAATTTGTATATTTCTAAGGGTAAAGGAAACGCACCTTATGACATTTTTTGAATTGTTGTACCACTTAAAAAAAATGACTGCTTTCCCCACTGGACACTTCCCACCGGAGAGCCCCCTGACAGAGTCACTGAAATGACTCTTCAAAGGCGTTTGCCAATTTGGCAAAGAGCTAAGTCTAATGAAGATAAAGACATGAGAGGACAGTATGAAAACAACACTGAAGGATGAGAAGCAGGGGACTCACCATTCAGGGACAGGTATGTGAAGCGCTGGTACTGGCTCCTCTTCCTCTTGCCGTTGCAGACGTAAAAGTTCACTTGAACAGGGCTGGATATCCGCTGGTTTCGGTACGGAGGAATTTCGACCAACAGAGTAGTCTGTGAAGTAAGCACACGGACGCGCGCATGTATTCAGTGAATGCAATGACAAACACAAAGACATCTTCTGCATACAAAGGTAGCGAGGATGATTCTTTGTCATCAAGGGAACTAATGAATATGTTTGTTTGTCCAAGAAGTGCCTACCCTTTTAATCTGATTAGTATTATACAACTTATTGCCCTGATGTAAAATTGGTAGGGCCAGATTTCAAAACTTACCTGGAAATCTACACTTTTTTTAGGCCATTGATGCACCAGAATGCATTCTAAAATACATTTTGGCTTGTATGTGCAGTAAATAGGCAGTCAGGATGTTCTGGAATGTTCTGAAAATTGATTGAAACACACTGAAAATGAAAGTGCAATGGGCTGAGTGAGAGTTAAGTGTGTGGTGCTCCTCAGTATGATCTGAAGCTTGAGATTTCTGGGGGACAGAGTTGGTCCTGCCTGTATATACTGACCCTGCTTGTCAGCCCTACTATCTGTCTCACTGGTTCTAGGTCAGTTACAATCATAAATGACCATCTCATTGTTTAATGGGCTCAAGGTTAGGGAATAAAACACGAGGAGAGTTCTCACAGCAAACATGATGTCATGATGTCTTAAGCACAGTTACCACAGAAAAGATGGAGCCCATAGCGCAACAGAGGAAGCAGTTTATCGCTAGGCTACCCTCAGACCTGATATCAAATCCGGGCTTTGTTTACCACCAAGGGCTTACTTAGATCATGGAAAGACCAAAACTTCAGAATGCTGGCCCTAAAAATCTTCTCCATTCTGGATCAACTCTGGAATGCCCCATTCACAAACTATGTGCCAGCTTGCTTACATGCAACTCAGATCACAGCTCCTCTGAAACAGTGCCAGTAAGCCACTGCCTCTTTTCACTCTGTTTCCGCAGTGCAAGCAAGCACAGGACGAGGGTCGAGACCCCAGAATGCGCTGGTTCAGATAGCAACCCCCGGGGTCTCAGCCAGTAGGAGGCACGAGAGCCATGAACAATGCAGACCTAACCGAAAGTAACCCTCCCGTATCCCTCAGCAGCGCAAAGCCAAATATATGCTGCTCCCCTGAGGCTACTGGTTACAGTCGACACTGGAAGAGCCAGATTCGATCGGAGACCGCGGCGGTCACTTTCGCGTCAAAAGCAGTGCTTTTGCTGAGTGAACCAACCCAGCTGTTCGGAATATCTTTATTTTTTTGCTTAATACAAACACATAACAAAGTATGCCACATGGCCACTCACATTATCCCAACATCTGGTATTAATCCTGTCACCCAGCCCTGAAGGCCAATTAGTCTCACTGCCGCATTCTGAATTTAACTCCACTGATGCAACAAAGTGCATCACCTGACTTAACATAAGCAACAACCTCAGCAACAACACAGATGTACATGACCTAACTAAGTCAAACGTACCACACATGCAAATTGGGAACTCTCCTGAGAATAGCGATGAGCAATATTAGCTTTCTTTCCAAACCTGTGGAGCTTCAAAATCCACAGAGATCCATAAGTAACTGGAGAGCAAGTAAATTCTACAGGTTTGTAATTCCTATACGTTTCGCACGACAGTTTTTATGGATGTAAATACCGTAAAAATGAAACAGATAGACTCCATTTTAAGGATAAGCATGCCCATAGCGAGAGAGCCCTGTGAGAATTCCAGCCCTCTAAAACTGGGCTTAGTTGCCACTGTTGTTTACTGTGGGGATTAATGGCGCTAAATAAAGATTTGAGGACAGGCATGTCAGAAACTCTCCCTCTCCATCACCATCCTACAGCAACAGGAACCAAGGGAGAGGCTTGACGTAGACACAGCTTTCCACAGGGTGTAAAAGGGCACCAGCTCTTACTTCATTTAATCCAGAGGCTCTGATGGTTAAAGTAAAATGATTCGCATATTAGAAGCAGCCTTCCCTGGCCTTTGCTAGCTAACAGACGACGAGCGTTTTTCCAATTACGTGCAAAGCAAAAACAGGCCCCAAGAACACATGCACTGACACTTTTAATTTCTGAAGAAATAAAAACCAGTTCATGCCTTTTTTTTTTTCAAGGGGACATTAAATGCGTGACTACCTCTTTGCACATAGCACAGTAGATCATTTTCGCTTGTGAAAAAAGGTTAAAATGAGTTTACGAAAAAGTATGCAGTGTTAAAGGTACCTCATGTGGCTTAGCGAGGACATGAACCGCAGGAAGAGCGTTTGGTTTAGTGTATATTGCGCTTTCTGGACATAAATAACCGGGAAGGAGTTATCGAGAGTGTTCGGTTGAGAGTACGCAGATATTTGAGGACATGACCTGCGGAACGAGAGCTCTGTTTTACATATTTAGCTCTGTTAGGGCTTGACAAACAGGAAGAGCTTTTGGTCAAACCAAGATTCAAAAATATTTTTTAATTTTCATTGCAAGTCTAAGATTCGAATGCAATATAAAAACAGTACATTTAATTATCAACCTGATATCTGTACGATGCAAAAAACGCAAGCAATTGACCTATCAGGAATTTAAAAAAAAAAAGTTTTTTTTTTAATTACCAACCTAACACCATTCATTCTTGTGGACATTGACTCATTTAACTGATTGAGGAGTAATGAGACATTCAGTGCTACGTAAATAAGAATAATAAATTCACTAAAAACGAATTTGCCAGGCATGTGATATTGATTATAAGCATAGCAACTTCAAATGTTCATATAAACTTTTCTTTTACTGCTACGGGTCCCCCTTTTGCATGCGTGGCCCACTTGGCTCAAAGGTGAAAGAACAATCTCACTATTCTGGGCAAGTGCAGAGCTTTTATCAAGATTTTACTGGCAAATTACAGGAGATAAAAGCCCAAATTATGCCCACATTTGAGAGCTCTGAGCTCAGCTCCTGATTTTCAGTAAAATCTTTGAATAATTGGTGACCAAAGGTTACATCAGGCAACGTGCAGGCAGTGTTTACACTGGGTCAGCTCCAGAAAACTACGCTGTGAAAAAAGCCCTCAGACTGCTTTTATTGCAGCCTAACTGAATTTAATAAGGAGATGTGTCCAAATCGAGCTGTGGCAGGATCGTCTCAGACAGAGCCAGGAGGCTTCTGTCCCTAGAGATAGAGTAAGAGAGCGTGAGGGAGGACTAGAATGAGAAAGAAAGAGAGAAGCAGAGAGACAGGCAGATGACAATGGAAGAGATGAGGAATCTCAAATCTGATTTACTTCCAAAGTTTGCTGGCTTAGCAAGTGTTTACACGAGTGCTTTTGCTAACAGGTGAACTCCACAGCCATCCCCTCCTCCCCAAGACAAGCTGAGCCACTGACCCGTTTTACACAAGCGAAGAGACCCTCCAGGAGTTTCTGTCCCTCAACTTCACCTTTACACCACAACAAAACAATGACTGCGTCTCTTCTAATTCTATATTCCCATTACAGCAAATGTCTGTGCTAATTTTTCTTCTAGAAATTTCTGAAACGGACTCCTGTCTAATCTAACTTTGATAATGTATATACTTCACATTCATGATGACTGTTAGACTATTCATTCATTATATTATGCTAGTCTTTTAATAGCATTAAAATGGTACACTGACACAATAATTTCAAAAGGAGATAAAAAGCTCTTCTTCAATGAACTCAGCTTGCTAGTTACAACCTCAAAAACCCATTAAACCGTGATGCACTTGAAAAATGATATGCTCCTTTTAATGTGTATCTCAAATGTCTAGATTTGGTGAACCACAGAGTTAGTCAAATGCCCCACTCAGACGCTCTTAATTAACGTGTAGATAGCGGTTGTTCATCGGCACGATTAAACCGGTTCACAGCCTATGGCTGCGGCTTCGCAGTGAGACACACTTACAGGCTTGAAGGAGTCTTTGTCAACTTTGGCCTCGGTCTCCCATAGGTGGTGACCATCTGCAAGAAAGGAGAGATTAAACATTAAATAAAAAATTTAAATTTAATTATTTTTTTAAATTCAAAATTAAATTTAATCACTACAACCTGTAGCAGTAAGACAAAAAAAACAAAAAAAAAACAGGTTTCTCAATTTCATTCTGCGAAAGATCACATTGATCACAGTTGGTATAGAAAGTTAAAAAAACCACACAACTACCACTAACCAGAGATGCCGATTTGAGCTCAAAATAAGGCACCAGTGGGCAACTTGCCTGGATTCCACAAGCATTTGGCTTAAGTTAAATGTAGAGCTTGTTTTTCTTTGCAAATTGAATAAATACCAAATTGAGTACTGGTTGCCAATCTGAGAGAAAAAGAGGATAAAGGCTGTTTATTGAATAGTTGCTCCATTAAAAATAAGCAGGGGTTCCTTTGACAAAGCAGCATACGGAGTGTATAAAGCGAAGACAGCAGAGGATAATCATTGTCATGAAGCTTGGCCAGCAACAATGGGCATCTCTGGTTCACACTCTGCACGGTCTGGCCTCCGGGATAATGATTGGTGACTGAGCTTCTGAGCCTCGGCAGCTGTGTCTGTGCCTCCTAAGGCTGCCGGAGTTGTTTCATAATGTCTGGACGGCCTGGCCGGGAGCAGCGCGCCGGGGTGGTGGCGGGCGATATCTGAACCCCAGCTCGACAGCGCACGGCATGCTGTCTCGGGGAGCTCGCAGTTCGGGGGGGGTATGGGGTTTGCTGAGCTCATTTCCTGCCGCAGTCTGACCCACATGGGGGCCAGGGAAGCCCGGCACAGCGCTAAGGAGCAAGCCAGGCCGCAGAGTTTGAAGCAATAGCTCTTGGTCTGAGACAAGACAGACAGAGAAAGAAAGAGAGAGAGAGAGAGGGAAAGACTAGGAGAAAGAAACAGAGAGGCTTTATGTCCTCCCCGGGTCTCGGCATCGTGGGAAGCTGAAGGCTCGGGACTCATAAACCGGGTTCAGCAAAACGGATTCGCAAATAAAGACAGCCGACGCACGACTGGAAAGTGACATCTTGCGTGTTCTGCCTCGGCGTGTGCTGCCTTTTTCAATAAAGCGAGCTCTTTTTGTCATCCTTGTTAAAAGCAACAGCTTCTTTTAACTCCCATCCAGTAAACGGCATTCATTTCTTTATATGCCCCTTTTTTTTCCAACTTCAACTTGTTTGGGCCAGTAAAAAGATTTGCCCAGCTGTTAAAAACCCATGCCACATACACAAACGTAAAACAGTTTCATACCACACTTCAGTGTACAACCATTTTTAGCTCTATTAATACCGCTTTTTTTTGAGATGATGATGACTCAGTAGTACTGTCTGAAATATAAAGCAAACTGCACAGATGTGTCTTTGTGCCTGCAGCACCGCTGGTCTGTCCACAGACCAGACTATGACGAGGAATAGAAGACCACAGTACCTTCCTAAACCTGAATATAGAATACAAGAGCACTATTACAGACTCATGTCTCTGCCAAATACACCTTTAAAGACAAGGGCCAGCATAATTGTTGCAAGCGTCTACTGATTTGCCATTTGTTTCTATTCAGGGCAACGGTACCATGCAGAAAAATCAGAGTGAGTAGGCAGATACAAGATACGGTATAACTAAATATACTAACTGAGGTAAGGCTGAGCCATCTAAACATGAATCTGGAAGCTCGGCTCTAATATATCACAGTCATAAATAGCTGTTGGCTGTTGGCACACCTGAAAAATGGAAAAAGGATCAAGTGATAACTGCTGAGGGAGGTTAAAATCTTGGTGTTGATTCATGTTGTCCACTGGGATCTTTGTAAAAAAAAAAATCCAACTCAAAAATAGTCAGCTCATTGACAGAAGTGACATTAAAATGCCATTCCCATGATTTTTGCAAATGTCTAAACTCTAAACATAAAAATAAATTACTTTATTTACTTAAACACACGGTACTGAATTAGTCACAATATGCGAAAAAAATTGAAATTGAATCTAGAATTTTACACCCGACAACAAATTTTCAAAATAGAATACTATTGAGATGACAGCTGAACAACTTTCAGCCTGAATATCTGGACCAATATCACGTATAGAAATTAAAATTTCCTCCTCCAGTCAACAGATTTCATATCAGCCAAGTCTGTATGAAAATAATTAAGCGATTTCTCACAAGATGTATACATATACATATATGCATCCACTTTGCAAGCAGTTTTCTCACCACTGATGAAAAAAATAGGTGGGTGGGAGGAGTCTCTGATATGGGAGGGGAAACCACCAGGTATCCATTTCCAAAATCTGTAAACGTTATGAAAATGAAGACAAAAAAGCATATGGCTGATAGATTAAAGGTGGTGGATTCTTTAGTTAGGGGAGGACGGAGAGTAAAGAGAGGGGTCAGATGTGCATGGGGACACAAGACTCCTCACTGATGATATGAGCAGTCAGGAGTGGGGTGGGGGTTCTGGGGGGTTGTGCTGGGAAAGTGATGCAGGGCATGAGCGACCATGTGCGAGAGACGAAGTGGCAGATGATTATTCTTATTACGTCTGGAGATCCAGGGGGGAATTTCGCCGCCTACGCGCTGGGAATGTGTCCAAGAGGGGAAACCTTACACCTCGACGTCAGCCCTTCAGGAGTAAACATGTTTTTCTGAGGCTTTTTTACGCACTATCTCTCTCTCTCTCTCTTTCTCTTGCTCACTCACAATCCCTCCCTCGTTCCCTCTCGGCCTCTCCATCCTTCACTCTCACTACCTCTCCCAAGGTCTTCCCCTGCCTCGCTTGCTCTTTCCTCTCCTCTTTTTCAAGCCCTCTCCGTTTCTCTGTCCGACCTGTTTTCGAGATTTGAAGAAATTCAGAAGCAGAAATGAAAATGCTGCAATTTGTTGAGCTCCTGTAGTCAAATCGCTTTGCAAAAAAAAGTCATAATAAAACCCACATTGAAACAAATATTTTTTTCATCCTTTTTTCTCTCTTTCTTTCTTTCTTTCGCCTTCTTCCAGATGAACTGGGAAAGCGCCACATGTGTGGCATACCTCCTCCGGTCGGCGCACGCCAGAGGACCGATAACCGCAAAACGTTCCGTTGGCTCTCTGCAACATCTGCAGATCGGCTCTAATTCCGAAAGCCTCTGCAACTCTGCCTGCGCCCCCACCACTCCCCTTCCCAACCCTCCCTCCCTCCCATTTGCCTTGGCTGCCACCCATGTTCTTAAGCCAGAGTAGCAATATCTCTTTTCTACCGTCCTCCCGCTAATCGCTGCCATAGACATAACATAGAGTAGCCGAGAATGAGGTACGGACTATCCGTTTAATGGCCTGTTCAGATGAAATGTAATCAGTTCCACAATTTGATCTATGGGGAGGAAGACAAAGTTGGCCAGTTGCCCCTGCTTCTAATTGGTAGTGAGACAGAACAATAATGCCTCAGTGAACTTCAGGAGAGCACTTATATTGAGTATAGACAGAATGCACGCATAAAGTTAGTTGAGAGTGGTATTTCTGCGGTGCTGGAAGAGTACACAGGTATATTATGTGCACTTGCCAGTAATAGAGGTGGGTATGACCTTTTTAGTTGACCTCATGTGCACAAGAGAAGTTTGGTCAAATGCATCTCGGCATTAGACATCAATCTAAACTGTCCTGCCTTTGCCTCACTTCGTCCATGCTCAATTGCACAGCACTGAAAAAAAAGAAGCTTTTCAAAGCAAACTCCATTTCAGTCTTGCTTACTCCATGCATTCCAAAATAAAGCTATTTCACAAAGTGCATTTTGGCTTTTTTTTTTTTGATTCAGCGATCCCGTATTTCATGATCTTTCCTCAAAACGTCATGTCAAAACCACTAGCTTGCACATAGGCTCCCAAATAACCGCACAAAATTTCGATGAAATATGCATGCTTCTTAGATTGCAATTTAAAAACCTCCAAATAAGACGTCTTAAATCCCCCCCACCCATGGCTACTCCTGCTGCTGTCCCAGTGCTCTGCATATGGAAGCAGACGAGGAGTTTCCCCCATTTTTTCCTCACTTTCTTTTGAGGATTATTATTCCCTGGCTGAGATGGAAATGCCCCAGAGCCCAAGGTGTGAAAGAAGAAAACCCAAATTATGTAGCGAGACAGGTAGAGGCAACGAACCTGTAAAGCTGCCCATGGAAGTTCATTTTTGTGGTTGGAGAATGGAAAATCCGATTCATATGCTAATTACAGGCACAACAGCAGAACAATCCAGGATTTTCTTTTTCCTTTCCAACTCGAGGGAAATTTTTTTTCTTCCCTGCCCCAGCTTATTTATTTATTTACGTATTAATGTGTGAATCTGACATCCACCTGGCAAGCCCTCTTGATGATAATCTTGCTGCGCTGAACTTGGAAGCTGGGGTAGACGCAGCCTTGGGCCAAGAACAATCTTCAGTGTCTGGGTTTTTGCAAGGCGCTTCTGCGCAACACCTGGTTTTGTCTCCCTAAATTAGCACGGGATCGACGGTCGGTGGACGTCCTGAGGGAGGTCCCCGGATTGGACTGAATGACTGTGAGTTCTGGAGAAACAGTGGCCGCGGATGTGCCACTGTGGCAGGGGCAGTCTGCCGATTGCCATGGATACAGGCTCAGTGGCGCTCCCGCAGTCCAGGCAGCGGTCCAGCCGGACCAGATGTAAAAGCAATCCTGCTCATGAGGGAATTCCCTCTGGTCTGAGTCAGTGAAAAGGCTTCCCCGCCACTCCCTCCCACACGCCACCCCCGCACGAGGCCCAGGCATGCTGGAGCGCACACGCTCGGCGAGGTGCACCGGTATGTCGCCTACTGCTGTGCCAAAACCAGGGAGGGAGCCCCGTAAAAAAACAAACGGTGCGCCTTGCATACCAGCCTCAGACAAAAGCGACTAAGTGTACTGTAGGGAAATAAAAACTCAACAAAAAAAATTTTATGAAATATCGCTGGAATCAGGGTAAAGGTCTCTCTTATGGCAGCCGTTCCCCATAATCCAGAGCTGAACATTGATGTGTGTTCCTCTGCAGGTCAGAAAGGCAAGGTGAGGCTTGTTTGAGTAGAACAAAGCCATACTGTCATTCTGCCACAGCTAGAGTCAAGAATGAGGGTTTACACAAACTGTTCTGTCATGAATCATAAAACAAAAGGAATAGCTTGGCAAGTGGATTAGGGTGGGTGGCACCTACATTCTTGGTTTAGATTCATGTTTGTCTTTCAAATCAAATAAAAAAAGAATGTCAGTAATAAGTTGCAATTTAGGGCTTTCTCATATATGCAGTAATGCCAAAAGCACAGCTATACTTCACTTCAGTGACTTTAATTTTTTAAACCACTTATGATACACTTTGTGTTCCATTTAACAGCTGGCATTTACATGTGCTTAATGCTGATTTACCAAATGATGCAATTTGTTGTTTTTCTCAAGACAATAGAAAAAACTTCATTTGAAATGGTTCACTTCCATATATTCCTAAGTTATTTTGTGGCCTCATCAAATCTTCGAATGGTCATCTCCAAAATGGAGTCCAGCAAGGCTCTGTTCTTGGTCCATTTCTTATTGGTTGAATTAAATTTATTGGATGACTCCATTTTTATCGATTCCCTTCAACCAGTCTTCCTAAACTTACACAAGTGGTAGCAACTAGTTTCAGAGTCATATCCTTTCAGCAAAATTGACATGGGTTTCCCTAATGCTCAAGTGACCTGATAATATGTGCTCAGAGACTATAATCACATCAGCGCTACCTTTCCTGTTAAATTTATTCAAGGTAAAAGGCAGTGATGGCCCTCACACAGTTTTGGCTACAACAAAACCAATCACGGAACAATTAGTCACTTTTACATTGCATTTGAAAATGCTATGCAGGGAGCATTTACATAACTCACTATTCAATAACATCACAACTATGCACTTGCTCTCCTGCTTACAGGCATGCTTATTGTATCTCCCCGACGACGATAGTCGGGAGATACTATGGTTTAGTTCTGGGGCCGCCACCGCGCCCGCAGAGACTTTCTGTTCCGGGCTCTGGAAGCGACAATTATTAAAGGGATTTTTTCTAATTTTGCACGGGTAAAGATATTTATTTGACAATGCTCAAGACCGATTTTCGGCAATTTTGGACATCCAATATGGCTTCCGGCGGCCATTTTGTCTGAAATTTGGGGATCGGGGAGATACACGACTCGGTCCCTGTGGCGCCCGAGTTATCTAGTTAAAAATATGCAAGACAACAATCCAACGATATTCCCAACAAAAAGTGGCAACTAGCAACTAGGTGTAGATGCAAAAAAAAAAAAAAAAAAACAAACAAAAAACTTCTTTGAAAATTTCATTGTCTTTCAGATTGGCAAGAATTGTACTTTAATTAATTGAAAAAATCAGAAAAGCATAAAAGGACAGGAGGATTCTGCCACTCTGATAGGATTCCCTCTTGGACAAGTCACTGAAGGTCTTCCTCCTTATTGTACAAACAGACCTGTAGGCAGCTTCTCTAAGAAAGCATAAACACACATCACACTCGTCCACGTGGAGGCAAACACAGAATAGTTAACCCTTCACCGGATCACAGCAAACCTTCAATCAGCAGCATGTCTGAGTGGAATTATCTTGAACACTTTCACACTTGAAAATATGCACAGTTGCTCAATAACAGGATGGTGGCTGTATTCAGTATACACTGCTGATACCCATTGTGCTCAATAACATTAGTCTGAAGTACTATTTTTCTTCTTCTTCTTCTTCTTCTTCTTCTTCTTCTTTTTACTATTATTATTGTTGTCATCAACATCATCAATATCAATAATAGAAAATGCTTGTATGTGTTAAGGACTAATGCTGATTGCCGAAATGTTGATTGACAAAAGTTCATGACTCCACCAGGTTATTGTAAATCTCTGGAGCAGACGAGAGCTCCGTTGTCTGATCATAAAAATTCTCAGTGATCGTGATCTTTCCTCCGCCAGTCTATATGCATTTTCCACCATCATCTGCATCCACTTTTCTGTTTGAATGAGTCAAACAGCTGTCAGGCTCTCCAAAGACTGGTCTGTAGAATGGCCGCAACACAGATCCTAATAAATGTGCTTTAATAAAATCTTCAAGAACAAAGAAGTATGTTCTTTTTAAGGGCTATGGCAACACTGAGTACCCCTCTCAAGCAGGGCCTTAATTGGACTATCTTTAAATAAGACAGCAGTCCTTGAGTACCATCTTTTTAGCTGTTTTGTAATTGTCATTAGACGGCATGCTGTTACTTACTTCATCCGAGGAAATGCCTGATTTCACTTCCGAAAGTAGAAACGGAATGTAGACGCGTCTGTTAGCACTTCAAAACCCAGAATTTTAGGGAGGTGTTTATTGGAATACACTTTGGAAAATAAACAGAACCCCAAACCATTGATCGTGGCAGCACTGAAACACGTGCCAGGGATCCGGCAGGCAATAATTAGCCAGATATTATGCAGAATACTTGGATCTACTGGAATAATTCATGAACTTTCTAACGTAATAGAGGTTCAGGTTTATGATATAAAACAATGAGTTACGACCAACTTATTGCGTTATTTTTTTGACAGTATTGACATTGCACAGCAAACTTTGTTGTCTTTGGAAAAGGATGTCTTTTAAGCAGCAATTTATGAGCAATTTATGCTTTCAGAGAGACGAAAAACACTTTTTGAAACATGCCAGTCTCTGTCTCGACATTTTCTCATCTGATGGATGGGCCAAACTGGAAAATATGATACAGAATTAATTCATAGCTTGTGTATGAACAGTAGTAATGTTTATTTTCAAAAAAGGGTGTGTTCATGACTTCTAAGAAACTCCTGACAGAAAACTACAGCTTTAATTAAAACCTACAGGCTGCATTTTTTAGACATGGGGGCTGGGGGGAAAAAAGGATGGCCAGTTGTTAAATTTTTAAGGAGAATAACCTTGCTCAGTGTATCATCCCACATGCTAGATCTGCCATATTCCTACACTTTTAAAATACACAGTTCCAGCAAACTCACAATTTAGGTTCTCATTTTTACTAACAAGTGACAGGATAAAAAACAAGTGTATGCATGAGTCACATTTAGAGGGGATATTCTGCAGCCCTGGGTACCACTTTACAGTGAAACTCTGCACTAAGCTTTCACGTCAATAAGCAGAGGAACCAGGAGGCGACAGGTCTCGACAGCTTTTTGCGTACAGCAGCTAATGGAGACAGACAGCTCTTGAATAAAGAAATCCTTTACTTTATGCACTTTCCGGAATCTCCCAGGACGCGGAGAACGCAAACAACCATCTGAAATGTCAATAGCAGGCAACAGTGTGCACTCCCAGAAGCTCAGCGCTCCACACCACTCTAATCTGTTTAGCAGGCTAGGAAGCCGGCAGGAGGACGGAGAGGGAGAAAATGACTATGTGAGTCTGTGTGTGTGTGTGTGTGTGTGTACATTTAGGGTGGAGGCAGGGGCCCTGGAGGCTTTCCTCGTGAGGATTCCCCTAGCGAGGACCAGGTTAACGCAGAGAGACTCTCGGCACATTATGGAGTCAATTGCAGGCTCTTAGGAGCTCTCGAAGGTTGAGCACCCATCCGTCAGGATGTCACGCGACTCTTGTGTTTCGAGGAAGAGGGAAGGGAATGCGCGTATGTGTGTGTCTGTGTGTGAACGTACTGTATGTACGTGTGTGTGTGTGTGTGGTGGGGGAGGGAGGGTGTTGGCAGAGGGATGTTTCCATGGCAGAGGCTTGCAGTGGAAACCAAGGCCGGTACCAGGCGCAGGGAAACCCTCTTCACAAACAAGAGCCCACGCAGCCGAAGGCTTCAGTAATCATTCTGGGTCCTAGAGCCTGACTGTTTTGACCCACGAGAACACTTTGTCCTCTGTGGTGGTGGCTTGAAGTAGACAGGCATTTGGGGAACTTTATTTTGGATTTGAGACTAAATGCTATGTTAAATATTTGATTGAGTAACATGTTAGTTTAATTAGCGGGAAGTGGAAATTTATTCAGAGGTTCACTAAGAAGTATTATGAATGCAGTTTTTGGATTAATTCGAACTGTGACTCACATTTGACTTGAATTAAGTGTGTAGCTTGCTTCATTCACAAATAGTGTGACAAGTTCACAGGTGCATAAAAATTAAAATTAAATTTAAAAAAATAAGTAAAGTGTAGAAAAAAACTGACAAATACAATTCATTGGGTGTAAAAGTTAAGGATGCATTATAACTGAATCCAATCTGAAGTTACTAAAAGCAGCACAATGACCTGCTGTTGTTCACATTTGGCTGCAGGAGGTAAACAGACACTGAAAAGAAGGATGTCAATTTCAATGGACATTGAGTACAGAGCCGAGGTCGCCATCCCCTCTGGAGCGCTGGTGTGTTTACAAACGTCTTCATCGTACTGCGTCTCTAAGACTAGCAGCCAGGCTCTTCCAGAACGCCTCTCCTCACAGGTGGAAAGATTTATTGCTTCCCTTCTGTTCCACCCACCCCCCTCCCCCCCTTCCCAAATGAAAAGGCCCTCCATCACGTGTGTTTACAATCCTCGGCTCTGGCCTCGTGCCACGCTTTCATTTTCTAAAAGCGAATGGCGGAAATTGGTGTTTGTAAACCCAGTAACATCAACAAGAGCAGGGCCGCCCTCTCCTCTCCCCAAACTGTCCCGTCGTCCCGGGCGAAGGAAACAAATGTTCCAGCGAGCGGCGGAGAAAGTGCACATGCCCTGCTAGTGATTCATTCCTCGACTTGTGGCGAGCGTCAGCGAACAGGCAATGGAAACTTCTCGCAAATGTAAATACATTCAGTTAAAAATATAGTGCCTTAATGCGCACCACATGTGGTTCGCTGGCAGGACCCGGAATATTTTGACGGTGGGGAGAGAGAGAAAAAGTGGGAAAGCAATAGAAAAAAAAAGATAGAGAGAAGGCGAGGCAGACTATGGCTTTGAGTGCAGATTGCATAGCCAGATAGGGAGGGGAGGATTCAGACACCGTGGAGCGAAAAAGGCTTACCTTGGGCCTTCTCCACAAACACCACCTTGGAGTCGAGCTGGAAGTTGTGCCCGCTCAAGACCATGGTCTTTCCACCTGTGGCCAGGCAGCTGTCAAGGCTGTGCTTCTCCACCAGTGGCAGCTCCTGGGCAGATCTCTGGGCTGCAAGAGGAAGAACACAGAGCTTCTCAGTGTTGTGCACCTCTTAAAGCCGCTTTCACACTGGACTGAAACGAATTTTTCGCACGGCAGATTACATTCAAAGTCAATGCAAAGACGCGAATAATTCGCGTCCTTGCATTGACTTCAAATGTAATCTGTCGTGCGAAAAATTCGTTTCGCGTCCGTGTGAAAGCAGCTAAACCCTCTCTCCCCATCCACTCCCAAACCTCCAGCCCGTGTCTGGGCAACAGCGGGATACCGCCCCTCTCTCAAATTTAAACACGGCTACTCCTCACTGCCATTTTTCAGCGTGGAGTGTTTGTCACTAGTCGGCGAAATACTATTTTATTTAGCGCCTCTGAAAAACAATAACTCTCCTGAGGTTGACAAATACACTCAACTACTTTAAATTACATACCTACTGTCACATAAAAAATAAGGCCAGCTCAGTCAGCTAAGCAAGATTTTTTTTTTTTTTACGAACACATGCAAACGCACTCACACACACACACACACACACACACACGCATGCACGCATGCACATGCATACACAAACACACACACACACACACACACACACACACACACATACACACAGATAATTGAAATCTGCTTATAATTTATGAAAAGAACAATTTTTGATCTTGCAATAAACAAAGACGCAAAAAACAAAGTATTCCATTTCAAAATATTTTCATATTCGCAAGAAGAAGGCCGTTTTTAACTGGCGACCTGCCACTTCATTTTCCTAATTGTGCTCGATCAATGCAACCATATTCACAGCCAGGTGCACTTAAAAAGTAATGACATAATCCATTTATTTCTCATGTCATCATCAAGCGAGGCCCATCAGATAAAGTATCATCAAAGCAAATTTATAGGAAACGTTAACAACACTAATGAAGACCATAACACCAGTTAAGCTTTTTAAACTGCTCAACATCTTGGTACGTATGAGGTTTCCTGCAAAGTATTCAGAGCCTGTGCACCTTTAAATAGCCTTTGGCAGCCAGTCATGTTGTTCCAAATGTCTTCTGAGTTCTTACCGAAGCCCAAGCGATGGTGGAGATAGGGTGAATGGTTGTAGACATGGAGCCTCAAAAATAATTTTTACGCTGAATGATTACCAAATGTTTCTTCTAAATTGCCAAAGGAACAAAAAATTGGGATACAGTGTTTTTACTGAGTCCAAAGACGATGTCATGCAGTAACAAAGCTAATGACAACTTTCATGACTCAACATGCAAAGGCGAAGGGTACTCACAACACTCGATGGGATTCGATGCCGTCTGCAAGGACACAGTTCGCCCGTTGGGCTGGTTGATGTGAACGCGGAAGACCATCCTGACCCGGGTGTTCTTGCGGCCAATGTCTGTCTCGCCCTTCCGCAGCTCGATGTCAGAGTTACGCAGCTTCAGGATACCGGCACAGTCAATTCTGCCACAGGGAAATAGGAAAGAAATATAAACTACAGGCCAAGCCAACCTTAAAATACTTGCAACCTTCATCCCAAAGGTCAGGAAACTCCCCCTTGCACCCAACTTCAAAATGGCCACTCTATTCAAACTGAATTATATTTAAGCTTTATTTAGCCAGACAGATTGATGGAGAAATACGTTCTCATTTGCGGTGAGGTGAAGTGAGGCGAGACTGGGTGGGGAGCTTGGGATTGTGCAATCAAACAAGGCTCTTTTACCCAACTGAATACAAGAGCCTGATTTAGGACAGTGAAAAAAAATCTTCTTTTGAATGTCAACCCGAAGTTTCCTCTCAACCCCTGGAATAATTTTGTCGGGATCAGCGGCGTCCGCCCAAGCAAAGAGTAAGAGCTTCAGGGCCCTCCGTGCTGTGGAGTTTTGACGTGACCATCACAAACGGGATGCAGCATCTGTGAGTGGCCACCATGGAACTCAAAGCCTGTGCTGGAAATTTTCAGTGCGATCCTGAATCAGCCATACTGCAAATTAGATCCAACCCAAACTTTTCTGTCTTCTGAGTGCAGTTATGGAAATTAACATCTTAATGTCAGAGTTTTAATAGTCCACTAAGGAACATCCAGCTATACCTCTTTAACTTTGGTCTCTCCGAGAATCTTTCCAGTTCGAAAAGGTCCGTTGGCTCACACGTCGCTTTTTACACCCACTTCTACCGTTTATCAAGCTCTTTATTAGCATCTTCATTGTCCTCCCCAGGTCTCAGTTAAGTGATGTTAGCTTTTAACTTCTCAAAACATTTATGGTTTTAACCTCACTAACCAATGCCACATTTAAAATTGGAGGTTTTTCATTTTATCTTTTTTTTTTTTATCAGGGGATTTTCCTTTGAATAACTGCTCAGTGGAAAAAGCTCTCTTCTCAGAATCCTCATTTCATGAAGTTAAATAAAACTAGACTGCTGGTATATTAAAAAATGAATATAGATTGGATATGGTTTGGCATTTTCTTTTTACTTTGGAGTCAAATTACAGGAACATGACAAACATTAAATTTTTAGAGATGTACCTTAATTTCCTCTTTACTTTTTTGCTTAAAATATTGATTTTAAAAAATGAAACCCACAACAAGCTACAAGGTAGCCAGGAATGAAACTAATTATTTTACAATGCACCATTTGTGAGATCAAATGTGAGCAGGATACTGTCTGAAGGCAGTTTGAATCATTTCCAAATATATACAGACTCATTTTGCAGCTAGAATTTGTCATGGTTGTTTTATATTTTATGGATGGGATTTCCCTGCATAACGGATTCATTGTTTCTCAAACGAGAAGTAAAAAGAATATGCAGCCAAAAAAAGCAGAAAGTAGCATATTGGTCCTAAGTGTGTATAATATAGGCTATTATACCATATAAAACACTGTGTTCTCTCAATATTTTAAACATTACAGTTCCATGTATTGTGTCCATGCCCAGTACTTCCTTTTATTTTTTCCTTTTTTTTTTTAGTCGGCACTTTGACTCACACATGCCAGCATGGGAACACATGCTAACGACTAATAAATCTATTGGCGACTGGGCATCTAGTGATGCAATACAGTCCGAAAACAATGAGCCGCGATAACCTGAACTGTCCCCTCCCACGCGGGCCTGCTGCCCTGGAATGAGAACAAAGTGGTGGCTGAAGCTATCAAGATGCCTTTCGTGGCCCACGGAAAGACTCAATCAGCAGTGCAATACCCAGAGCGACCTTTCCGAGTCCACCAACCTACACTTTCCTGTCAAAGCCCAGGAGAAAAAAAAAATCCAGTTTTTAATCTCTCCTTTGATTTTTTTTTTTATATATTCATAAGTAACAATCTGCTTCCTGCTGCATGGCTGCTTTCACTACCATTTGTCTGTTCTTGAAATGGAAATTTTCACATACACACTTTTTAATTGGCTATGTTCAGGTGCATTTTGTACAAAACTCTTTCTTTTTTCTTCGGTACAATAAGCAACAACTGAGCACAAATCCAAAAGGAACACATTTATATCATTTTCTTTGCAGATTCACAGTGGTTGGAGCAAACTCTGCTTG
Source organism: Gymnothorax javanicus (assembly GCA_029692085.1). Classification (NCBI taxonomy): domain Eukaryota; kingdom Metazoa; phylum Chordata; class Actinopteri; order Anguilliformes; family Muraenidae; genus Gymnothorax; species Gymnothorax javanicus. Next base: position 178,776,385 of record CM056193.1, on the reverse strand, counting down.
TTATCCTGACATATCACAATAGAGGAGTATTCCAATAAATCCTAAGTAAATTCCATCTTTGGATTCTGATGCTTATACTGCCCATTACGTTCCATAGCAGTCCCTCTGTGCAATGCTAAAAAAGCACAAAACAGGGTCAGTATCCCTGAGACAATTTAGTAGCGCTATATTATTTGTAATGTTTATGCTTCATCTGATGTATTTCAATCAATTCCATGTGTGAAAATCTCCTGTTGGCCAGGTCATAAAAACCTTCATTGAATTCTAGAATAAAAATAAATCAATTTGAAAAATCTAATTTCAGGGAAGCCCTCTTTCCTGCCAACATTCTTCACTGAGGCAAGAGCGGGGCTGTCTCTCGACTGAACTGAGAAAGTTCCTTGCCGAGGTGATGTGGTTGCATAACTTCAGTTTGAAGAATTACACCCGAAAGCCCTTCCAAACACTGCTGAGGCCCAGTCTTGCTGCTCAGCAGGTGATTGGCTGATTTAGGTGAACTCCTGGCCAGTAGTCTGAAGTTCCTGATGAATATGATCTCCTGGTAAGAGGCCCACTGGGAGAGAAGGCTGGGTGTCTCAGAACCTGAACATCTGGGCTTATAAATGCAGCCTACAGCCTGTAGCTGTTGCTGAAATGCTTGACTAGACCCTGAAAGGTCAATGGTTTAAGCGCCAATGCAGATAAAATAGCACAATAACAACGGTTCCGCTGTAGAGCACCTTGAACAAAACCCAGAACCCTACTTTGCTCAAGCGGTATTTCAACCTTGTTTAGTGTAATCACCTGTTATTCCCATTGGCTAGTAGAGTAGAATGAAGAAGATGCATGTGGGCAAGACTAAAGGAGATGAAGTACACAATTTAAAACTTATTCTACAGTTAAAAAAGATCTCACAGCAGTGACTATCATGGGGTTTGTATGTGACCCGAGTTTATTTCTAACGCCTGTTTTTAAAAGAGCCTGCATCAACCTTGATGGCAGATTCCCATCTACTGTTGTCAAGAAGAGAACTATCCTCTGTACTACTAAATGAACCAGTATTCTGTCTAACACTTCTGTTAAAATTGTTATGATACCAAGGTAGTTAGCTTCCAGGATGTTACATCAGAATCACTATATATGCAGTCCGTGGAATGAGTCAGCCTGGATTGATTGGCACCTTCAACGTCTTCCATTATTGACAGCAACACAGTCTATCCACAAAGCAACCAACCTTCCTAATTTCTAGCTCCATGGCATTAAACAATAGTGGCAAATATTTTGGTGTTGTCCAAAATTTATAAATTTTTTTTTTTTTGTTTTTTAATAATGAAGAATATTTACAGATGGGAAGCTGAGATGTGAAAGAGGGTGAACAAAAAGCAAGAGCAGAAGATACATCGACGAAGTCTTAGAGAAACAAAGATTGACAGAATTTAGAGACTGGATTGGAAGAGGCGTTCAGTCACGTGTAGCCTCTGAAAGACTGAGCTCAGTTAAAAAAGACAGGCAGACGGGCAGACTCACATGGCTCTCATATTGTTCTCTGGCAGCAAAGGGATCTCCAGCACTTTCGTGTTGGACTGCATGATCTCATGGCTGGCGGTGGAGACGGTCTTGCCCGTGATGCGGTGGACCTGGTAGAAGGCGTGCGGTCGCAGTAGGCGGTCGTCTGCGGTCCCGATGAACAGCTGCAGGGTGAGGGGCTCGCTCTCCATGTAGCCATACAGCTGGCGACGGAACAGAGGAATCCAGTTTAGCCTTCAGGCGCACAACCCTGTTGCCCCTTCCTCGCACATTACAGCCCTCACTAATAGGCCCTCATTTGCACTAAAAACACAGGCCGAGAACTTGACTGCAACTGACAGCCCGAATGTTGGAGTTTCTTTTTTTCTGCAATACTGTTTTGTTTTTGTTTTGGGATGCAGGGTTGCGACTTTCATCCAGGGAATGGCTGCCAGCTCACAACTGTAACCTCTTTTGATCATTCTGAGGTTTGGAGTTTGCAAATGGGCTCCAGGCTGGGAGTAGTCAGTTTGCACTCACAGTAAACTCTCAATGTAATCACCCAGTGCCTCCAGAAAACGCGTCACTATATTTCACAAATATGAAAACCAAAAGGTCAATATAAGTGTTACTCAAAGAGCAGCGATAGACTCACTGAACAGAAATAGAAGATTGTCAATAGTAATAATAATAATAATACTTGTAATAATAATAATAATAATTTTTGTCTTATTTGCCTGCATTGAACTATGCAGCAGTTACTTTTACTGAAAAATATTGAATTTTATGCATAAATAAACCAAGTAGTTAACTCTATTAAAAATAATAAATTCTCATGAACCGAGCATGTATTCTGAAGGTTCAAACTGATAGGACCACAGTTTATTTACATAAAAGTGGAGATGACAGAATGAAATATTTAAAATCACACATAAATCACAAGTTAACCTTCAGAGGAAACAAAATGGTATGTTTAACTATAAGATATAAGCCCCTGTGTTAAGGTCCATTAAAAAGCCTCTTGCCCTGAAACCTTGGAAGCGATGGCGCCTTAGCTTTCCTGAGTGCATAGTCATTTTGTCAACCTGTCACATGGAAATATACCGTATATGCATTATGATTTTCATTATTCTTTACTAATAACGGGCAGGGAGCCAAGACAAGCATCATACAGAGATGAAAAGGCAGCTGTATTAGACCCCCAACTTCAAGCAGGTACAGCTTCATTTCACTGGCAGCCATTAGCTGCTACTGTTGCCTCATAAAAACAACCAAGATGAAAATATTGTAATAATTATTATAGAATACCACAGAATGGCTTGCTATTGACACAGCCACAGTCACATTCTGTGGTCAAATACTTAGTATAATCATTAATCATGGTGATTTGTTAAGTAATTTATTTGCTTAATAAACCACAACTCCTTGTTAGTTGAAAGTCCCCAACTGTACGCTAGCTCAGGCATACATTCAATGTGAACACTTCCTGAGTTGTATTAGATTTTAATTAGTCATTGCATTAAAATTTTAGAAGATGGTTAACAGCCAATAATTAATTGGTTTTTATCCAGTTTCTTTTCACTGCCTGTCACAAACAGTAATCTCATATGTATCTTAATACACGAGGAAAGCTCACTTGTGCCGCTCTCTTAAGACAAATAGCACTGCTGTTGGATGGTACCTTGGAGAAATACAGCACTGTAGTGAATTACTCTACCCATCCATTTTTATCTGAGTCTGCAATTTGAAAGTGAAATGGCCATTTGTAAGGTATCATTGTAGCATAATGGTAAGAGGAATTGGGCGTGCAACTTTTCATGCAAATTTATAGGTTTGATTTGACTTCCAAGACTGTGTAAATGATTGCATTGACAAGAATTTCATGCTGCTATGGAATACACTGTTTACTGAATCTGTAAAATGTGATAATGTTGCTCACTAATATTTAAATATCATTTAAGAGCAGTAGTAGCCTTCTGATAGTGCAGTTTTATAATACATGGCTGCATTTGATACCATGCTGTGATTTTTCTATAAAATGGGGATCACCAATTCTGGCCCCAAGATCCAAATCCTGCCCTGATTTTTTCTCCTTCCAAGCAATTAAGTGAACGATTATTGCCACTTATTAGCCAGTCCCAGGAAAAGTGAGAGTGGAAACGCCGAAGTTCTCAGCCTGCTGTGGCTTGGTAATCCCTGCTCGAAAAGCACACTGTGTGCTCAGTGCAGTACGGTGCATCCAGGAGGCAGACAGCAGTATTAAGCCTGGCTGTCCCAAGGGAAAAAGAACACAAAGGGACCTCCCTTGGAACCCGTCACACAGTGGCTGTCACGTATCTTATAACCACAGTTGGTTTATATGTGGAACATTTTTATGAACCGGAGAAGTCTTAAATGAATGTGTGGTCGGTTACTCAATATTACTTTTAGCAGGTCTTCAATACTCTTAACTTTACAGCTGGAATTTTTTGGTAATAATTTGGCTTTTCAATTAATGGCAACAAGGGAGAAGATCAACTCAGACTGAGATTTTTTCCCCTCTGGGTTTCAATTCTACATTCCTTGTTGATACTTGGTCACATCGAGAATGAAAAATATTCCATTTTTAGCTTGAGGTCACAATTTCATGAACTTGTTGTAGGATACAAAAACTGACAATCAACACATATTATACTTGCTAACTGATTGTACTCCACCTCAACACAACTAGAACTTTTCAAAAGGGTTTATATACAGTATAGACCAAATCAAAGATAATAACTTTTTAAAATATACAACTCCAAATGAGACAGTCAAAAAATAAATTAAATAAATTAAAAATGAAAGAAATGATTTGTAAATTATCTTGGACCTGTTTTAAGTTGAAAACAATAAAGTAGTTACCACTTTCAAATGTTGTGATTCTTTTTCACAACATTTAATAAAATGTTTAGGGACTGAGGACACCAATACACGAGTGTTGTGGAATTGTATCAAAATCTTCCAGCAAAAAAGTTTTAAGGTATGCATCAGTGTGGGGTCTTTGTTTTTGCATTTTGCTTTCAAAATGCACCATATGTTGCCTACTGGGGACAAGTTGGGACTGCAGGCTGGCCAGACCAGCACCTGCACCTACTTCTCAGCACAATCTGACATTGCCATGTGAGTGTTGTTCCAGTGTCAACAAAATAATGCTATTCCAGTAGTGACATTATAGTCCACCAATGAACAGCTGCTCTGCTATAATGACATCATGAAACCATAAAGGCTTTATAACCCTGCAGCACAGAAAGCTAGCAAGGACCTTCAGCTAGCAGTTTGAAACAGCAAAATCCCCAAAGGTGAGCAATTTAATAGTGACAGTGATTTCAAAATTATGGAAAATTTACAATGCAAAAACTATTTTGGGTTTTCTTGATAACCTGTATCTCTGCAAGTCTCTGTTCATCTGCATGTAAAGCTTGCTATCATTTGCAAGCTAACCTTAGACAATTAAACCACATGACATTTGAAAGCATAGCATGGAGATATCAGAGACCCTTTTCATTGGTGAATGATAATGCTACTCCGGGAAAAGTAATATGAGTTGATCCCGGAATAGCACTAGCACGGTGATATTGGATTGTGCCTCTTCTTACCCAGCCATGCCTTTGTCATGTATGCAGAAGCAGGTTTGCATGGTCTTATCAAAATATGCATGGACCTCCATGGAAAAGATGTCAATTTGAAGGCAGACTATATTGTTCCAAAATCTCAGTGTTCTTTTCAGCATTAATGGTGCCTTCACAGAATTGTAAGTTACCCAAGCAGATTGACTCAACCATTTATCATAACGTAGCATTGCTTTTGGACTTGTTGCTGGTAACACTCTGGATGGTCCTTTTCTTTTTTGGTCCAAAGCTTAAGGATTTCTCCAAAAAAAGACCTGAATTATTGATTTGTCAGACAACAATACACATGTCCACTGTGTGACGGCCCATTGCAGATGACTACAAGCCCAGAGAAGTCGGCAACACTTCAATACACTGAGTAGACATCCCTTTTGGACATAAAAATTTTAACTGGGACTTTTGGAAGAAACTATATACAGAAGCATTATACAAAGGTTTGCCAAAATAGTCATTAGCCCATGTCGTTATGTCATTTACAGATAAGTTATGGTTCTTAATGCAGTGCCATCTGGGTAATGGGAGCTCACGAGAATTCATCTAAGGCTTGCGTCCCTGCCTTCATGCAGAGAAATTCCTCCAGATTCCATCAGACTTTCAATTGCTCTATGCTTCCGCTCCTATCTTTATTTGAGGGACATTGTTTTAAGACCTTTCCATGTTTTTCTCTTGTGTACTTATGGGAAAATTGGCCATCATAAGCCCATCTTCGTTCCTAAAGAATTAGGCCATTCCAGCACAATGCCTCTGCGCCAAATTATGATTATAATCATCGTCTGACATCAGTTGTTTCAAATTGTATCATCATTGAATTTTTCTTTACCTCATGAGTGCTCTTGAATTGCCTTGACCCGACCTTTTTGGAATGTGTTGTATGCCTGAATGGCAAGAATATGCGCACATTTACAAATAAACTGAAGTTGACCAGATAAATTATATTAAATATCTTGTCTTCATACTGTCAGCAATGAAATACTTGCACAAGTCAAAGTAACTTTAGAAATCATTGTTTTCTCTTTTCAATGTACATTTTCCATAGTGTCCCAACTTTTTCTGAGTTTAAGTTGCAATAAAAGATTTTGCTTTGTTAAACCTCCGATCATTCCTTTTGAAATAATACCTCCTCCTCATCTAGCCAGATAGTTAATCCAGCGGGATTTGGCCATTGAATCACAAGATATGCCGCAATCTCAAATTTCGGCCAGACCTTGGAAATTGCTTACCCTAAAAGAGATCACACCGTGGTTGATGATGGAATAATTTGGCAGAGCAGCGAAAATCTCAGAAGCAGCACAGAGCTGTCACACCGATTGTGGTGGATGCTGGCAAGAGGCTTCCTGGGAAAAAATCCTGGCCAAAGGTATTCCCAAATCAGAGGAGGGTTTCTGGTTTGTTGCAATGTGGTACCCCTCTGGACTGCTTCTGTTAAGATGTGTGTGGGCCACCAGCAGCATTAAGAAATTTTGGGCGTAAGTTTGAAACATGAAACTTTCATAGCAAACTGTTTCATTGGGACACAGGGGTCCATTCCACTAGTGAGACTGTATGCACTGTAAGCAGTAGCATTCTAAATGTGGGCATCACCCATTACCTTTGCTAGCATACACATACTTTACCTTATCCATTTTAATTCAATTGGGGAATAATCATAGCAAAACCTGCAAGCAAAATAATCTGTTGATTTAAAAATCAGGTAACTGAAGCCAGGCATCATGTAACCATACATGCCAACTCTACCGCTTTTGGCGGTAGACCACCGCTTTCAGGGCCTTTCATTCTGAAAAAAACGCCCCAAAAGCGGTAGAGTTGGCATGCATGTGTAACTAATGACATAAACTGATTAATTAACTTTTATTACACAAGTAAGGGGGCTTGGTGATGATGGCTGTGTTTGTGTGCATAAGTGTGTATGAGCCTGCATGTTTGACTTTGTGCGTGTCTGTGAGGGTACATAGAGTTCTGAGGTAACATAATCAAAGCCCATGGCATTTAAGCTTGTCATACAGTAAAAACAATAATAATTGGGCGGCTATTCTGATGAAGGCTTAATTGTGAGCTAACATGGTAAGGACATGAACCAGACATCTAAGAAACAGATCTTAATTAAATCTATTCAATCTTCAAGTCAATCAGATAATGAGCCCTTTCTGTTACTGTAAAGGGAGTCAAGTGATTTAATTAGCGAGTGCACAAATTAGCCGCCGTGTTTGCCTGTCAAGTTGCTATAAAATCTTAGCTGTCCCCAGGTGCAGCTTGACACACAAGGGCTTCTGCCCGATTATTTTAGCCTTCAGGAAAGCATGCTGATCTTTTGACTATCAAATCACTTTCAAACCAAACAGGGTCATGACTTAACTGGGTGAGGTTTGAAAGCTTGCTAAATCTACAACGCAGGCAGGTAGACAAAAGCAGAACACCTCATACCAGCTTCCATTCAATCTATTTTTAAAATTGTTTAAAGATGCATTAAAGATGCAGCCTGAGCAATTTATTGGCACAGTTTAAGTGTTTGAATGTTTCTTTTTCTTTTTATTTAAATGGCAAGAAATGCCTGCAGTATTATGTCTAAGGTCTATGATTTACTGGCATAACTTACAATGCCCACTCCATGCAGTACAGACAAAGAGGAAGACAGCAAAGTGAACAACTTGAATGCTGGAAAATTAAGAGTTAAACCTGGAGCACTAAATGCAAAACAGATCAGACTGGGAAAGGCACTGCAGCACATTTCATGATGTCGGCAATATTTTTTCTAAAACTCTAAAGATGGCGTCGTAAATAATGGGGATCCTTCTCCGACAACAAGCTGGATTCAATCTAAAAATTTCATTAGTTTTAGCAAGTGCTTTTTCACAAACTTTTCTTGGCTGGTTCAGAGATTGTCAGAATAAATTGGGGATTTTTTATTTTTTACAGAAAGAAAATAAAATTTTAATGCAACTGTAATTAAAAACAAAGGACAAATGTGAACCAAGGACTATATCAAGGATGAATAAAAATATCAATTCCATTTTCTATTTTATTCTTTTATACACAGGGATGAAGTAACAGGCAGCAATTGATAATCCCAATACAATGGGATTTGATACATCAAGAACAACGATGGACTTTTTTTCCTCTGGAACTGCTTCTATATTTGTCTTACAAATGTATTTGAAATTTATTCAATAAATTTAAACAAAGGATTGGCCTATAATATGTAACTTTAGGCCGATACCCTTTCCTGCAATTCGTATTTTTCAACAAGGCCAACCAACAAAAATTACTGTAATTTACACAAGCACAAGCACACACACGCATCCACGCATGCATGCAAACACACACACACACACACGCACGTACGCACGCACGCACACACACACACACACACACAATCTATAGAAAAGCATGCAAACAAACTTGAAATTCTTTCTTTAATCGGTACAGCATATACATTCAAGCTGAATTTGAATCTTGAATTTTAAGACAAGGTGGTAAACCAGGAGACCTTTTGAGCATCAAGAACCTTGCAGAAAATGTCCAAAAGACACTGAAAACCTTTTTCAATCCAATCAGGAATGATAGGTGTCCCATAATATACCTTGGCTAAATAGATGCAAAGCCTTTTGGTGGCTTATGTCCAAGTTTTTGCTGGAAAGCAGAAGTTTCTATGTCATGGCTTGGGCAGATGGATCAATGAATTCAATTCAATTCAAAATGAATTCAGGGCCCAACTCAATGAGACAAATTTTTATATACAGTTATTATTTTTGTATACAATTTTTTTTCCACCAAGTGTTGCCATAATTTTATCATTATAATTTTTCACATGTGCAGTACTCCACCAGACATAACAAATGACAAAATATGGCGGCAAAATATGGTGGTTTCAGCTCAGTGACCAAAAACGACAATGGAGTAGGGTCCTTTTCGGGGATACTTATGCTGAGATACAGTATAATACCTCATCGTGAAGGGAAGGGGTCGTCTTTTTAGGTCTAGCGTTCACACCTTCTACTTTCCCAGAAAAACATCTCTGATACTTCCCTTTTAATCTTAACATGAAATGCATGCCAAGCAAGCAATCTTCTTCCTTTCATTAAAATGCATCCAAATTGAGTCTACTAATCAGCACACATCAAACTCATTATATGCCTCCTCATCCTCAAAATCTGACTCCTTCTCCCCACCTCTATTATCTGTGGCCACTAACTTATCAAGGGAAGCCTGTATCTCAGATGAAAGATATCTGACAAGTGTCTGAACATCTCGAACTTTGGCTTCTTACTCATAATAGGCTGATAAAAGGCCAGCTAATATGAAATACTAAAAAAGAGCCAGATTTCTTTTAAGCTCTGCCACAACAGAGAAATTCGAAACAGACGGTCAAGCCAAGCAATTTTTTTTTTCATATAGGCCAACAAATAAAAAATTAAGTTGGACGTTACCAACACATACAGCAAGCAACAAACCAAGCAATGTAAAATCTGATAAATTAGGTCTCAAAAAGCTACAGCCTAAATATATGCAAGTTACTTCGCTTATTGACGCCTGCTTAATGAACTTCCCACTCATAATGCTGGATAATAATGAGTAAAAGCAATACTTGAATTCATTAGGCCTTCCTCAGGCAAATAGACAAAGCTTGTTGCACTCAAATTGAATGCAGGCTTTTGTTATATAAATATTGAATTAGATCCAATACAAGCAGCACGTAAAGCTCCTAAGATGTGGTGCTTGCTCGGTCATTTGGCTCCCTCTCTTTCTAAGTTTTCCCCCCAGTCTCTTAGAGGCTAGTAGCTCTCCTGGCTGACCTTAGCTACACATGCTAGTCATCAGCAAGTTACTCTGAGGTCAGGAGCTTCTTCAAGGTCCCAAGCGGTCTCGAGCTATGAGTTTATCCAGGTGGCAACTTCAGTAATATACGTTCTACTCTTCGTTCACAGCAGTTATTATCATTATTAAGCATCTACTACTGACTTAAGGGAGAGCAGTACCTAAAGAAATGTGTCGGCAACGATTACTTTCACGTACTTTAATAGCACACACCAACGCATTCCTCAACGGCTAAAATTGAAATGCTCGTTAAAATGACAAACACTGTACTCGGTGCTGTTTTAACAGAAGTACTATATTTGGACAGCCACAATTTGCTCTCATGTCTTAGACATCTTTAACCCAGTGACATATATCCTGCCTTGAGCACTGGCTGTGCTTAAACCTGGACACATACGTGCTGCTTTATGTGCTAGTTGTGGGTAGAAGTGCGGGGGTGATTTCATGCAGTCATGAGTGGTGAGGTGTAGTGGGTTACTGCTATACAGATGACCTCATCCACAGCAGGAAGTGATGAATGAGGGGCATAAACTTCAGTGACAGTCGGCCGTGCTGATGACCTAGAAAAAACCCGCCAACTCAAAGGCTGTCACCCTAATTGTTTAACATATGACTCTTCTCGGGATGTGTCCTGAGTCCTTCAGATCAGTAGTCCACCATTTTTCAGTGTTTCTCCACATGCACTGCACAAATTAGGGCCAAACTCATATGTCAACCTTTAGCAAGGTACATTTCGGGAGAAGAATCATTTATGAATGCAAATCTACATAGAAAAGTATTTTGAAGCAAATCTGAGCACTTGCCATATGGACCGAAGCTGTGACCAGTTAGAAGTTTACAGAGTGTCATCTTTGGTGGAAGTATAAAGTTAAATTCATACCAGACACATCTGCTCCAGACACTTGCGTAATCAGGATAAAATATTTAAATCACCTCAAAAAAACAAATTACGTGGTCCGTCATCGTGGGTCAGGATATGTAATGCATCTGCCACTGCTTCGACATCAGTCACATATAAAAAGGCATCTTTGCCATTTCTGCGTCCCAATTATTTCAACCTGGAACTACCACCGATACATGGACCTAGCACTTTTCCCTAACACTTGTCAAAATGCATTTATTCAATTTAAAAAAAATGTGATACTTGTCAGTTGTCCAATCATTACCTAATTACGTGCAGCTGTGTGGGCTTCTTGTGTTTTTCATGATGTGGTGAACTGTTGATCTAAAAGGAAAAAAAGGGGCCGCAGCCACAAATCCTTGGGTTTGATTCTGTGAATCTCCAGCTTCATTTTTAATATAATTATAACAAGTGAAATCAAAGCGGGAACATTACGTTACACTCACGGCTGAAGAAAATTGAGTGTCTCGCTTCCAGTTCATTCTCTGATGGGGAGTGCTTTTGGGATTGATAGCTGAGATCTAGGTGACTTAATTTTTTTCTGCCTAGCGAGCCTATTTTGCTTGGATGTAGCTGCATTTTGGAGTATTCAAGATCCACATTGGTAAAAATCACAGGTCAAACGATGCTTTTGTGCATGGTGTTTCTGACGGCTGACAGCCCGAGGGGGTTAATGACTTGCAAAGCACATATTTGCTTAAGAAAATGAGCTGCTGCTTGGCACTGGCTGTTTGTTTTAGGCCGAGCCGAGAGGAGCGAGAAAGCAGGAGGTCCTGCGCGGAGCGCGGTCTCCCACCTCTTCGGCGCATTCTATCACCGCGGGGAGGAATGTCATGACTGCAGCTCCACGTGGCGCAGCGAGGAGGGGAGACCGGGCGCGCGGGTCTCCCTGTCGAAGCTCGCAGGCTTTTCCAATTACCGCACTCCCTCCCGACTGCTGACGGTATCAAGTCTCGCAGCTAAGCGGCGTTCGCTATCCGCAAAACTGGCTCATCGCACTCCTGCTAGTTTCGCTAATTATGCATCGTCTTGCCCCTCGCTGCCGGATTTTACATAAATTATTCCTCCCCCTTTCCATTTCCACTGCTTTGACATTGGCCTATATTGAAACCACTTCTGGCCAGCATTCGAACTTTGAAATGTGTATTGAATAAGACTTTTTCAGTTGAGAACAACACATGCTTGAATGTGGGTCACAGACGTACACATTTCTACGAGCATTTATAGTTGCCTTGCAACCCTTATGTGAAGGGAGGGGACTCGAACAGGATCAGGACTGAAGAGCAGTAACTTAAAACCTTGTTAAAAGCTTAGGCAAGCAATTGGTAAAGATGTGCGGAAGACATTCGGACATGGTGATGCAGTTTTGATAGCTGAAACTACCGCTTGTCCGCATGTAACCTCGTAAATCTACGATTTTGGTCACTTCAGACCACTGAAATGCAGTCTTCCTGTGTTATTTTCCAGTTGCCACTGCTCAGCTTGTGGTTAGTCAATACCATGACCATGAGTAAGGGTAGCTCCCCAAAAGGAGATTACAGCGTGGCAAGAGTTGTTGATGAATATTCCAGAAACACTTTCAAACTGTTCAGTCACTTCCAGTAAAAAAAATGTTGACGCTAACATCTTTAAGAAAAAGTCGCTCAAGGAAGGCACGGTGATTTTACAGTTAATTTTAACTTGAAATTAATGTGCTGCTTTTGTACTGGAGGAAACGCTCATTTCTTCGAGTGGTTCAGCAGTTGTCCACATTCCACCCAAGACTCAACCATCAGCATTCAGTTTTTCACCCATCAAGAGTATCGCCTAATGCTGCCAAGCCAATGAAAAAACAGACAAGGACAACTATGAAACTGCCTTGCATTCTCGATATGTTTCCAATTAGAGCAAACCACACTTTTTAAAGTTTTATCTTCCTCCTTTTAAAGATCCATACGAGCTAAACGTAAATTTACCCAGAAATGCAGGTCCAGTAAAGTGTCCCATTTTTCGAACTAGTGGTACACATATAGCATACAATACCTGCCCTGTTCCACATAAAAAACCCTATCACTATTGAGGTTTTTTATCCCTATCAACTACTGGAGAGAAGAAAAAAAAAAACCTGAAACACAGTATTCACATTATAGGAGAAATACTTTGTCGTTGCTTAGAAAATGAGAAAAATACTGTACTAAAGGCAATGAAAAGACAAATGGCACCTGTGGAGCATGAATCATCTGAATACATTTCAGTAGATTTGGAAAATATGGTACAGAGTATATTCAGGAAGAAGGTGGACTACCTCAGCTACAGTCCTGGCACAAAAAGCAAGTAAGATAATAGGCCAAAAATTCAAATATCCACAAGGGGACAAAAAGTTCATTAGCCTATTCTATCTAACTCATAAAGACATAGCACCTAAAACTGCTGGATGTTTGAATTCTTATCTGACACTTAAAAATAATGCAAAGACTTTCTTTTGAGAACCTGTAGGCAAGTTAGTATTTATCTGGCAGCCGATACAGCAAGCAATCGTTCACATTTTATTTCGTAATGATTGCACCATAAGAAAACCCTCTACTGCTTGCCTTCTCCACCCTGCAGCAAGAAGAGCCTAAGGCAAGCCTATGGCCAAAAGCCAGTGATTTTACTCCACAGCAGCCGACAGTAGGCGTAATAATTTGCAGGTGTTGTGCTCCCACAGAGTGAAGACTCTACAAAGTTGTTGGCACAGCCAGCGATTTCTTTCACTTGCAGATACTGGACAACGCCCCTTTGTCTCCCACTAAATTTTTGCGCAAGACTCTCTAATAGTGTTTGCATACTTGCATGAATACACGTATGGAAATGTATTTTGAGCGCGTGCACTTTATTTTGCCAATAAATATTTTGCTTGGCACCTAAGGCAAGATCACTACCTGAACATGCCAAGTTCTGGAAATGATCTCACAAGGAAATGATGAAAAGAATTTTATTAATACTGTTATATAAGTTTTGCATAATTATTTCTCTATTAGTTATTATTATAATCGGTTGTCTCAAAACAACTTTAGGTTTCCAGCGAGGTTTGAGGGTTAGATTATGGCTTCAAGCCAGACGCTCTATCACACTATAGTGTTTTCCTCCGAAGGTGGGTAAGGGCTGTGTTTTTCCTGAAAAAGCCAGGAAACCGGGCGCACAGACGCTGCGCATAGCTGTGGCGGGATGAAGTCTGCCTGGCGGGCAGGACCAGGCATCCCCGTAATGGCCGTGCGGTCTGCGGGGGCGGCCGCGCTAATGCAAATGAGGCGAACAGCTCGAGGGGTCGGAACGAGCCGAGCGCGCCAACGAGAGGGTCGACCTCGGGAGTTATGGAACCGCGCTGGAGCTCTTGGAAAAGGCGCAGGAAAGCACAAGGCAACATGGGGGTGAGGTTGAGGTTGGGGCTGGCGGTCGAGGGTTGGAGGAGATGGAAACGATGAAGTTGGGGGGCATTGGGTGTGGGGGGGTGATATGCGAGAGGCCGAAAAGCCGAGCACCGTGTAATCTGGAGGTTTCCGTCATCAAGTAGCTTGATTTGGGCTTTGCTCGGACGACTTCCGGAGTAACACCAAAACCCCGCGAGGTAGAGACAGCCAGTCCTGAGAGGACGCCGCTCAGCATGACGTCAGCATCGGCGCTAACGTCTCAATGCACCTCTCCCACCTGCACAGCTGTGGGAGAGGTGAGAAAAAACATCCCTTTTTCTCAATATGGGCCGATGCACAATCCTAGGCAATGTCCAATTGCCAGCCTTGAATACAACAAATCCCAGAAGGACTAGAAGGTGTGAAGCCACCAGATGATTCCACCGCTGTAGATAATAAAAACAACAACAACAGCAACAGCCAGATTATTCATGGATGAGCAAACATCTTGGCAATAATGTTGGCAAGCACTAAACTCATCGATCCCATCCAAAATGTTCTACAAAAGACTTAGGATTTCCACTACCTTGCTAGTAGTGGAAAAATAAAGGTGCAACAATTGTTGCAATGTGCTTCGGCCTGGCCCTGAGGAAAACAGCAGATGGGATTGGGGGGGTTTGTGGAGCAGCTCTGGGAAGAAGGGGGAAAGGCCCAGGAGGCTTTTGAGGAATGAGAGCCCTTCTTAAGGTGACACCGGCATTGAAGCGGATCAGAGGAAGTCAGGCAGCATAAAGTGGGTCCTGCGGTTTTTTGGGCGATGAGACTGGCTGATCGCATTTGTGTGGGGGAGGGCTCATCAGCCAGAAATGACGTCTTTGGAGGGGCACCAGAACCTCAGCTAGCTGCAGATCCTCCGCCGCCTCCTCCTTTCTCTCTCTCTCCCCCGCTCTCCCTCCCATATTTTCTCGTGTCTGCCACAGCACCCATAGCCTGGAACTCATTAGCGCCAGACTTTGGGGACTGGGCCCAGAACCCTGGATAGACTTCAGGGAGAGAGAGGTTTGTGGTGTACCCACCCACCCCTCTCCCCCAGATACTATTTTTTTTGTTTCGTTTTGGAGGAAGGGTAGAGAAACTTGCCGACGTGTGCAGCTGGGCGGTTCATTTCTTTTCAGATTTGCCACTGGTATTGAGGGCCATCATTGAATTTGAGCTGGGTCCCATATTGGCAGAGATAATTCGGCAAGACTGGGGCGTGTTTATTGTGGAATTACGGCCCTCATTTCGTTGCAGTGATCCTCCGCCCAATGTTTGAGTTGGCGCTGACTTCAATAATACCAGCCTTCATACTATCAATTGCATAAGTCCACTGGAATTGCAATTAGATGGAAAATTGGTTTTTGATATTTACAGGCTGTGCCAACAACTCTATCATAGTTTTTAAATATATGTTTCCCAAAGATTGGTGCCTTGGGATGAGGAATAATTTATACTGAAAGGGGTGGTGGTGGTACTGACCGACCTGATATTTAAAAATTATTGAAAATATCATAGAAAGCTCGAGCGAAGTTAGAGTCAGTCGGTTAAAGCTCTGCTGCATTCAGACAGGCTATTGCTTCCCTGAAACCGAAGAAATATGACTGCAATTCAGTACTGTCTGAGGACAAACTGAGATACTTGGCCCAAATAATATTCCCCAAAGTTATCTTACAGAAAGATGAATAGTTTACGCCTGAAATCATCATGGAGAAGAGTCAGCCGAATCTAGGGGCAACAGTAGCAATCTAGTCTCAGACCGATGAGTCGAATGACAGAAGCGCGTCAATGCAGTAGCCTTTGCGCCATCACTGGGTGAATCACTGCAGAATTACCATTCCATGCCAAAACACACAAATACCATACCCTGGCATTAACTCGTGTGGCTTTGTAGAGGGGTACAATTCCCACTGTTCATGCGGGGACATAAATTACTTTCAGTTGTGTCGGTGAGCTGGTGATCTGGCAACATGAGGTAGTTGTCCATTAGTCATAATTTTCGTGGAGATATACTGTCTAAGCCAAAAAAAAAATGTTCCAAGGATAGTATCAGTCAGACATGTCAAGGATAAGCCTTTTTAGACAAGGTTTCACAAGATCTAATTTGAAAGAGAATTAGTCAAAAGATTTGTGATGACTTAAAGCGTGTATCACATGCTCGCAAACATAATTGTACATTTCAAATCATGTCCTTCAAAAACCCAGTGCATGACCCTATTATTCTTGTAAATTAAGTGGTGTAGGTGTATTACTAGTTCAGGCCATGTAACTATATAGCATTCAACTGTAGGAAACAGAAAACAGAAACCACTGTTTAAAAAAAAAACCTTACTTCTTTGATCACTAAAGGACCTCGTTTATCAATGCAACAGTTCGCATTTAGTAATGACTTCTGAGTTAAACAAAATTCAAACAAAACAAGTGAAGATGCTCAAAAATATGACTTCTAAGAAATATTAAGCAAAGCCTGGCCTCACGAACATGCATGATTAAACTGTGCTTCAATGTACTGTCAAGTAGTTTAGTGTCATGATTTGTGGAATCTTTAACTCATCATTTTCCCATTATAAATGGCACAATATTTTTCCACGTTTTCGTCCAATGAAATGCCGTCATAGGAAGCATGACATGCTTTATCATCCTGCAGTAAATGGATGAAGTTAAGGAGTAGCAGAACACAATGGGAGATTCTCTGCTAACACTCACATCACAATATTGAAAGCAGACTTTTAAATTTTGGTTTTAATAACTGCCGTTTTTTAACAAAACCAACAAGGGCCACCATGTAATAAAAGCAGAAGCTGCCTAACATAAAAAAGCACAGGGTTACTGTTTGTACGGAAGGATTCTTAAACTAATCAAGGAGAAATCTGGAATATTCCAAAGGAATGATTCATGATCAACAATCATACACCACACAATTGACTTTTCCTTGAATCCTTGAGTAAATCAAGAGGTGTGAGCAATCAGACAAAAATGGGTACCAGTAAACTGAGGTCTGTGTGCCTGTTGTGGTGAGGGTGACGTGTGCTGTTTCACCCCAGCCAAGCACAATAACCAAGGACGGTGGTGCAGCGTGATGCTAATTGTGTCAATTTGTGTTATGGCAGTTCACCGTGAACTTCTGTGGAGAAAAGTCTGGCCCTCAGCCTTTAGTAATTAAAACATTTCATATACACAGAGTCGTCAAGGGGGACGAGTTATGTTGTCCTATTCAAGGCAGCTTCTGTTGAAGGAGTGAAAAACCACCAGCCGCCATTCATTTACAGTAATTTACTAGCAGAGCCAGATCATTCAAGTTGGCCCCTGCACAAATGGTATGAGGACACATGCAAACCCCCTTCAATGGCTGCATACAAAAAACAACCAAACCCAAAGGCGTAGGCGTCATGTAGCTTTCCAAGGCCTGTAATATGCAATAATATGGATTTAATGAACCATCTGGTTATAATACCAGGTACCCCACCATCCTTGTCCATTTTTTTGCTAATCATATATGAGCCGGTACAAGCTACAATACCTCATTCATTACAAAAGGTGCCTTCAAGTGCTTTCATGAAACAAGAGGGATGTAGAGCAATCATACTGCAAGCCAGCAATTTGAATATTTGAGGGACAGCTATGGTGTTCTCAATGGGAAATGAAAGGTGTCCAGGAACAATACAGAACAAATAAAGATACCTGCACCACAGGATGTCCTCCGGACAGGGCCTTGACTGCCCCTCGGCTGCCTTCGGTCTCGTAGTGAGCTCGGTGGTGGGATTTCGGCTGCACATCAATCTGAAGACTGTAAGGACCAGAGCAGGATGGCAGCTGCCAATCAAGAGCAGGCAAGGAAGGGCTAAAGTGGAGGAAAGAGGACAATGCAAAGAAACATGAAACATGAAATGTTCATACTTTTCAGACTTGGAGTATGTCCGCAACGTAATTAAACACCAGAATTAAGTATGAAGATTTGTTTGTATTTCTGAGGAAAATTATCCAGACAATACTGAACATTAATCTCCCTTGTACGAGTGGAAAATATCTATAATAATAGTACACATGGCATATCGAACAGCTGTGAAGATTACAGTGAAAACTACAAATGTCCACACAGTGCCTAAGAATGACCTTCAGAACAAATTTTAGTGCCAGAAAATCACTTGTCGTGCCATGGCAGGAAAATATATAACAAAAACAAGGCCTTCCTAGGTAAATATTCAGCGGTCCCGGATATCTGTTCAACATGAACGTGCTTGGATACAGAATCGCCCGCTCCCGTATCACAGCTCCCAGTGTGTTTGCTGACCCAAAATGAACTGATTTCCCGTCTTGTTCATCATCCCACTCAGAGCGTGACATCACATCGGTGAAAGAGTGGGGATCAGCTTGCAGGCACAAGGTAATGCAGTTATCCCACCGAACCTTTCCCCCAGGCTGCCTGTCACCATCACTTCCTGTTTGAGATTATCTTCATCAAACACTTGATTTCCTACAGGAAAGTGTGCCCGTGAAAGACAAAAGCTAAGGTGTCAACGCTAATAAGAAAGCTGTGTCATAAAAATAGGAAGTTAGCAACAACCTCTGCGTGTGCGTATGTGTTTATGCGTATGTCTACTTGTGTTTGTGGGTTCACTTCTATTGAAACCTGAGGCATATGTAGCTCCTCCCTGAAAATATGAATTATGACATGTTTTGATCTTCAAAGAAAATCCTTTCTGGAGGCAAACAGTGACTTAACTGCGCCTGTTGTTCTTGCTCTGGTCTTTGAAGATACAACAACATTACTCTGTGATAAACAAACAAGTCTAATTTTGGTCAAAAGAGAACATAGGATGCAGTAAAAACGTCTGAGCGCTTCACCTCATCTTTCATGCCTGTGGGAACCACAGGACAGACCTTGAGGTGGATGCAGCAGTGTCCATTAATCATGAAAATACATAAACACAGGCCAGGCTCATTGTTGCTCTCAAGCACACAGTGCACAAATGCTACCGCATAATTTACAGTAGCCCTTGACAGGAGCTAATTGAAATATAAATATATTGTTTGTGTTCTTGCATAGTTTCAAGTGGGGTGATTATATGAAAAAAAATTGGTGAGTTACTTCTCTCTTCAGCATTTTAACTTCGAGTGCGGTTCATGATTTGTCCCAGAAAACCTCAAGTAATCGAATACGCACACACACAGATGTACTAAATTACTTTCTAGGACCAATGGAGAAATGCTCTCAAATTCAAAAAAATTTTTGACTAAAGCCAAGGCCACCAACAGACTCTCCCTAAGCTCTATTTTATCTGAAAATGACAGTAGATGCCTTTTGGTTGAATGACTGGGTTAAGACTCCCTCCATACCTGATGTAAGGCTTTGGCTTGGACCATGGGTAGGGGTGCTGTGGGACATCCAGGAACCCCCCGCAGTAGCTCTCCTTCTTGAAGGGCAGGCGGCGGGTGGGGTAGTCATCCTGCCCTGGCTCCCCCGCAATGGACTCCTCCTGGCCTGGCTCCACCTTCAGGCTCATGGCGGGACTGTGCTCCAGACTGGTCTTTCGGGACTTCAGGGGCAAGCTGTCGCTCAGGTCGGCCATGCCGTCAGTGGTGAGCGCATTGATGGCAGCCACGATGGCCGAGTTGGTGTACTGGTTGGTGCTGGCCAGCCAGGGGTCGTCGGACGCGCTCACCCTGGGCGAGCCCTGCGGGGAAGCGGTGGGCGAGTGGCCGGGCGAGTAGGACGGGTGCCGACAGGGGGCACTGTTGCCGTTGAAGCTGTACTTCCTCTTCCCGTTGCAAGGGGAGCTGGGCCTGGAGCCGCGCGGGGGGGCCGGCCAGTTCTCGTCTGCCACGCTGGTGCGGGGGGAGGTGGAGGGGGAGTGACGAGGGGATCCGGCTTGGTTGCAGGAGTGGAGCGAGGAGGAACCTTTGGGAGAGACGCAGGGAGACTGCCAGGGTGAGTTCTGGGGCGAGTTGTCGTAATTGTAGGAGAAGCCCGACTCATACGACGAGGCCTCGGAGTTGCAGCTGCGTGAGGAAAGGCTGCTGGCGGGGCTCAGGCAGCTGGGGTCGCGGTAGCCGTCGGCGTTGGGCAGCGTGAGCGTGACGATGGAGTTGACCCGCTTTGTGATGGGCAAGGTGTTCTCCTCTATTTCGTCTTCAGGGAACTGCCCATAGGCTGTGATCTCGATCCGCGGGCTCTCCAGCGCTGGGGCCCCGTTGGGACGAATGTTCGGGTTCAGATAGTAACCGGAGGCACCGCTGCTGTTGTGGAGGCCATAGCTGTCCTGGTGGCAGGAGGACACGGGGATGATGGAGCTGGTCTGCAGGTTGTGGTACTGCGTGGGCAGACAGGGGTTTCCCATGCTGATCGGCAGGGACAGAGTGACGTTGGGAGTGTAGTTAAATGCATCTAGAAGACAAAGACAGGGTAAGGGATGATGGTCAAGTTATTCTAAATTATGAATCGTTATTTTACTATGCATGTACAGTCACTGTAAAGACATTTGAACACCACTCATTACTCAGGCTACCTGTAAGGTAGTTCTATCTATCCATCTATCTATCTGTTTTGTCTGTCTCTCTGTCTATCTATCTGTCTATCTGCCTGCGTCAAGAGTTGGAAATTACCCAGAAGCGTTTGACTATCATGTCATGGAAACTAGGCTATAAAGGAGGTCATTTCCCCTTTCCATCTAGGTTAAGGGTAGCCCGAGTATTGGCGTCTAGTTATGCCACAAAACGACTCTTGTGTGCGACTGATTAAAAATGATGGAAGACTAATGCGAGTACAACCCAAATTTTTGATGCACACCGGAGGTGGAAGTCCAGGGTTCAGAAACTAAAAGCCCAGTTTCATGTTCCTTCCAGCCATGAACGCAGCCAGCTGATTTCGCCATTAATTCTACCACCTGTCAAAAGAATTGTCCCCATTTTCAATGCCAGGTGACACAGATAGATCATAATACAGGGGAGAACCCTAACTTTCTGAACTAGGGTTTTAAACCTCAGAGGCACGCACACGTGCAAGCTTCAAGCACACTCCAGTGAGCACACCTGACCCTGACAGTTTATTGGACCGAGAGCTTCACTTTTGTGCTTGCTGAGTAGATTATTCGTCTCCTCCACGAAAGCAGATGGCGTCTGCTTATCTTTAGACTGGAATTGTGGTTAAACCAGCACGTTTATGGCTGGCGGGACTCCATGGAGTCATCAGTTTTTGCCATGCTGCCAGGTGAAGACTTTTCAAGACTTTACAGCTTTTACAATGAGCAAGAAATTTCATCTGAATCTGTGCAATGTGGCAAAAGCTAAATATTTTTTAGTAACATCATAGCAAAATCTTAAGATTTGTTGTTCATTATGTATCCAGCTATGATCTATCATAAGCATTCTTATTTTCAATGGGAATAATAACGATTATATAGGAATAAAAATTCTTTCAGTTGTAGCAGTTTTCTAAAAATGAATAGTTCAGCATAATATTTGGATGTACTTAGGTGCACAAAAATGTTCCAGTTTGCATAGGACGTGATTTTCTTTTATTGTAAACACAAGCAAGATAGTTCAACTTTGAGATAAATAATCTACAACAAGAGGATCCTCACAAGTGCACAACTGCACCCGTCGGCTAAAAGCGTTTGACATATAAGCAGAATGCAAAGAGTAGTACACCAATGAAAGACATTGTGTACTGTTGTAACTATATAAGATCACAGCCATGATATAGATTTCTTAAAAACTGAACCACATTCACCAAGTGAAATGACTCATCTGTCAAACGAAATACGTGGGCAGACGATCCAAAATTAGTCAAAGACAGCCAGGTTCCTCAACAGTATGCTGTCATATAGACAGTATTCATTTAACATGAAAGCAGAAGAAAAGAATGTTTCAAACATTTCAATACATTAAAAAAATGCTAAAATGAAGCTGGAGTTATGAAATGAGGCTCAGGATATGCACCATGAGTTCTAATAATAATACACTCCAGGGACTTTCGTTACCTCAGCATTAGCTTGATAGAAAATGTATAGACCATATCCATTTGTAGCTTAGTCTCAGTTTCCTAATTATAAACAAGATTACTCATTCTTACAATCAAGTGAATGGCTAAAAACATTTCCAGCTCCTGGTAGGTAAATACAATATTGTCCCAAGGCAAAAAAAAAAAAAAAACAACTAAGAGTATGCTGTAGATTCCC
The DNA here is from genome assembly GCA_029692085.1 of Gymnothorax javanicus. Classification (NCBI taxonomy): domain Eukaryota; kingdom Metazoa; phylum Chordata; class Actinopteri; order Anguilliformes; family Muraenidae; genus Gymnothorax; species Gymnothorax javanicus. The sequence continues at coordinate 178,753,956 of CM056193.1, read as the reverse complement.
CAAATGAATGAATAGCCTGGAGCATTTGTATTCAGCTTCATAATTCACACTGCCAGTTACTCCCATACCAGTTGCCTTTACGGACCTTGCTTGTTCGGGTACTCTCGTTGATTGTACTCAAACAGAGTGTTGAAATCAAATTCCTGTTCTTCAGGTAATGAGGACATCTTCCGATCGTTGGCACTTGCCAGTTCTCAACTGAATCAACCACGTGGATGTCACTTCATCTGCTTGACATTGGCGAGAGCTCCGCAGTTCTTCCTAAAGTCCCCACAGCGTGTGCCACCGGCATGACTGAGTTCACACTACCCACAGAGGAAGTATGTGCTGGCTGGCGAGGTTAGTTACGCTTATAGCTTTTGTGAGCGTTCTGAGTTCATGTGCAGCACGTCTTCAGCAAGTGTTTGGCTCACATTATCTCTGCTGATGTACGACTTTGCATTTCCGTGTATGCAAAAAAAATTTAAATTCTAAGGAAGATTTGAGTTAAGGGGGGGATCATTTGTCTCTGAAAGCTATGGTTTTGAAAACAGTAACCATGCAGGTACTTAAAAAGGGAGTAGATTTTTAAAAAAATCGCTTCCATGTAAGCATGATAAAAACAGCAGCAGAAGCTTGTGAACTTGGCAAAAGTTTACCATTACCGATCAATTTCTGCAACACCGATTACCGTGATAGCTACTGTTTGTACTATTTATCAAAATTACTGTGTCTTCGATGAAATGGTTGCATTTGCCGAAGCCCCAAAAGACATGAAATTAATTTAAACAGCCTCAGCATGACCATCAACCAGCTTTCCATTAGTTTGATGTAATGCTGTAACTACGCATATCACCTAGAGTAATTAGATGAAATTCATATTCATATCCTTATGGCATCATAGTAAAATACTCTCTATATTCAGTACACTAGGCCTATAAATTAGTCATCCCGGCTGAAATACTCAATATAACGCCGGCCTACTGACAGTTTACTTACAAACACTGGACAAGCTCTGCTGAAGCTGTGACACAAAATATGTCTCCGAAACAGTACACATTGAAATTTGGGACACACAAACTTTATACAAGTACAAAATCTGCGCATACAATGTTCCTGCGTTTAATACGTATGTGAAGTCTTGTGGTTAATATGCACAGTATTAAGAAAATTCTATATCAGTCTGAGGTCCATTTAATAATGAGTGCCATGAACGTACAAAAAATACTTCTATCTCAAAATGAATCATAGAAAGAGGGTCTTGTGACATAATTCATTGACATTTTTGCTCTGAAAGTCTCACACAATCAATATGATGGAAAATATTTTTCCCAATGACAGTCCTGGGAAATTTGATTTTGAGGACCCCTCAATTCAGCCATTAAATCCCCCCCCCCCCAACTTCAGTGTCTTAAACGCACCATCTCACCATCTGAAATTCCTTTTGTTTTATTCTTCACAAACAGACCTGCACTGCAGAGGTCCTGCATTGATTGACTCCTACCAGCTCTATCTGTGTGCCCGGCTCCCTCCTACAGATTTGCTCTCTCTCTCTCTCTCTCGCCTTGCTCAACACCCCACTTCTCTCTCCGATTTAACTCTACCTTTTTTCCTTCTTCAACAACAATGCACTGGTTGAAGTTGATACAAATTTGCCAAAGAGCGCAAGTCATTTGAACGAGGACCAGTACAACGTCAAATTCACTAAAAAGTTACCACTGAAGTACGGCTCCATCCCAAGTGTCATTGAAGAAACTATTGACCAGGAATCTGTGAGTATTTCCAATTTCTGTTAATATTTGGTAGGAATTCCAAGTGGAGGCCAACTTTTATGGCAACTTTATATGTTGCACTTTCTTGTGTATGCAGATACAAATCTCAAAGTTGCCAAGCCTGCACTTATCACTTTTCCATGATCATGGTGTAGTTTTACTACTGAATCATTTTTTTGTGTATTAAGAGTCTATTGTCAGTTTTGTAGATGGATTTTGATGACTTAATCACAACCTGTAGATGCATAATATAAGGGGCTGGTATCTCTGTACCCTGGCCAATCAGACCAGAGCTCATTATCATAGTTATGAAGCACAGTGCAGTCTGTTTTACAATAGGGAGAGTATGAAAGGCAGTAAACAGCCTCAAAATGATGGATTTCTTATCAGTTTTTTTTTTGCTAAACTCTCAGTTAACCTCTATTTTGGACATCCATGAATATTTCCTGCAAATTTTTAGGGGTACCCAAAACATACAAGTGTCATAACCTTGCTCTACCAAAATCAGTATTTAGAAAGCCACTGGCAAGTCCACCTGTAAACAGGCATAAAGACTGGTTGAGAAAAAGCTGAGATATTGAGGTTCAAAAATCATTTTACATGGGCGAGCTGACCATTTCAAATAACAGCATTTGTACGTGTACGGTGATTTCCAACCATGCACAGTGTAATATTAACCAATCTGAAAAGCATTTCAAGCAAACTAGCATACTGGCAGCAAAGTGTCATAAGCAGCTGACCAGTGAATCACTGATTATATCAAGAACTCAGCACACCCTTGCTCTGAATATTGTGTGCACTTGCAAAAACAATTTTGTGCCAGAACATTACGCCAGAAAAACCATACATTCAAAGTCCAAAGACATCAGTTGGTGGCATCCCCTGCTGTGCCTTGCACGTGTCTGTGGAGTTTGTTGGCTTTGGTCAGAATGGCTAAGCCAGGGAAAAACCTCAGAAGTAGATGCTCTCGCTGTCTGAAGTCTGGTGAAGTTAATCATGGCCGTCTGGTCATGGTAAAGGCTGAGCCAGCCGCAAGAGGAGAGGGTTGGGGGTTTGGAGGCTGGGGGGTGGGTCGGGGGCAAACAAATTGCTGCAGTCAGCATAGTGGTAATAACAAGAGATGGTGTGTCTCCACCAGACTTCGGAGCACACGATTACCACTGTTTATGTCTGCTATCAATTACAAGAAACTTGCGAGTCAACATTTGCGGTGACTGTAATGAATAATACTAACCCAAGCTCCCTATTCCACAAGAAAAAAAGAAGTTCCAAATCCGCAAAGCCCATGGCACCAACACAGAAGCTTAGGGCCCCTTGGATAATGGCGTAGCAAAGAATGTGTCTGTGAAGTGATGTTACCAGTCACCCTATTTATAACGTATTCACGACGAAAGCACAGAACTGGGCACAGATACAAGACTCAATGACACACCCACCACAAAAATGCTCAAGGGTGACAAGTGGACTGTTATTCTTGTAATGTTTGTGATTTTTCAAGCAATATGAACGGAACTCCCCCATTTTAATACCCTTCAGTGTGTGAATAATCTTACACACTGAAGAGTGCAATATCACTTATACCATCTACCTATGATTAGGTGTCAGTGAATGACTGCCATTACATACTACTACTACTATTACTGCTACCACTATACTAAATCTACTACTTCTACAATACTAATACTAATAATAATAGTAATAATAATAAGGACACTTGATAGAGTGCATACCTCTGCCTGCACTATCCCATCACTTTTGACCTTCTCTGCAATGTTGACCTTGACCTTTGACCATTACCTTCGTAAATCTGAAACACTAATCACATCTTACTGTTGTCATATTACCCTCCCACAAAGATACATCACCACTGGCCCAGAACGTTTTCCATAGTCCTGCTTACAAAGGGACAAGCAGACAAACAAATGCTGAATATATAACTTCAAATCAACTTCGTCTGCGGGTACGATAATAATCGTAATAATAATCAGCATCCATGAGGGTATAGTAGGGGGTCGGGGAGTTCAGCGGACTGGAGCCTATCTCAGCATACAATGGGCGCAAATTGGGAATACACCCTGGACAGTCCAGTAATCCAGTGCAGGGATCACGCGTCATTCACACACACTCACAACTATTTAATGTCTCTAATAATAATAATAATAATAATAAGCGAATACAGAAAAAATTAAAAGAAAATTGCAATTTATCAAAGCCTGACGTGATATACACACTGTCCAGAGGAGGGTTGTTGATGTATAACCATAAAAATATAAAATTTCTTTAATAAAAACAAATAATAAAACATTATAATTATTATTGTTGCTCTTGTTTTTTTTTTTTTTTTTTTTTTTTTGCAGTTGCCATTGTCATTATTATTATTATTATTATTAAGTTGTTTTTGTCGCCATCCACCAAATTGTTATTTTCTACTTTGCACCCAAAAAAGATAATTTGCATAAAACTCCCCACCCCCCGCCCCAGACACACAAACACATGCACATTGCATATAGCATCAGTCGGCCTACAAAACGACGTAGCATTCTTGTCATTGTTTTAAGTAATTCATATGGACTGTGAGGGCACAGGATCTAATAAATTATTCCAAAATAACTCGAAAATAATTTGGCTGATAACAGTCCCCTCTCGTTAACCGCAAGTCCTTATAACTTTAAGGAAAGTGAAAAACGCCAAATGCATACCAAACTTTATTCTGAGGAGAAGGGATTAATTAATAAATCTCTGTGAAGTTTGATTCTTGAGCCACTCCTACCCTCCCTTATTAGATTAAAGGTAGCAAGTGCCGGCGCAAACGGAACGGTCTTCATCCAAATCGGCCGAACTTGGTCCACTTGTCAGAAAACTATTGCTTTGCATTATGGACAGCTGGCAAAGTACGTTAAAGGAAAATCTGTGATAACGAACATCTAATCAATAATAAGAGGGGCATTGCCAGTTCACAAACTCGCGCACCGGCGCTGGCACTACACAAGCAAACAGAAGAGACACCTATTGGTGATTACCTGGAAGGTAGATGTCGCACACTGAGACAGCACATCATGCAAATAGTAGGTGATTAATCAGGCAGAAATTCTCAATAACTGGTAATAAGTTGCCTCTCTGAATCGAATACTGGCATAAAAGCAATAATGTGATATAGCGATTGCATTTCGCCGAGTTCAAAAAATGCAAGGCGTCAAACGCTGACCAAATCCCACATTTCACAATTATTTGCCACAGAGAAGAGGAGGGTTACCTTCCTCGGCGGATTTCATGTTGCTTGCGAGAGGCGCGATCGAATTCAGTCCAGTTTCTTTTACTCCACTTGAAGGAAAGAGCGATCCGAAGTTGAACTTTGAAAAGACTTGCAGGCAGCTGTTCTGCATCCAAGTTGCAGCAGGTTTACTCTTCAGGTGATGACGATGATAAAATGCCAAATAATAATTTCAAAGCATGCCACTCATTTGTAGAAGAATAATTAATAAAAAGAGTGAGAAAAAAGAGACAAAAACATTTAAAATGTAATAGAAAGCCCAAACATCGGTTATGCAGGCATAAACTCAGAGCAAGCATACAAAATAAAAAGAAAAAAAAATCCCAACCCTGCTAGCTATTTACGCATTAAATCCATAAGTCAAAGAAAAATGTATTCAAGCAGGAACACGAGGGACATTTGCACAGCCTTTGAAGTTATTTTTAAATGCGGACAGGTCGCCCCGTTTTCTTTGAAAGAGACTGGGAATGGTTCACTGTGTGTTTCTGTCCCGGGCGATATAGTGCTCGAGATTTCGAGAGACTCCTGCTCTATATGACGCAGAGCTTGTCAGAGGAGCAGATGGCTTCCTTTTTAAAGCTGGAAAACACCTCCAAGCGCAGCGTACCGCCCCTCAAAATATGACGTTATAGCTTCCTTGCCAAAGTCTTCGCTGGTATAAGGACCGAGCGCCCTGAGATTGAGCGAGCCGAGCCTTTCCGCCAAGGTATTGCAATTGCAGACGTGGATCTCGGCGGGCGGAGCGCTCGAGGCAACTTGTTTGTTTAGGGAGATCGGAGAGGCTTTCCCTCTCTTTTATTGCACTTTTTAGTCACGTTTATTCATTAATTGGCTGTCAGATATGAAAAGTGATGGTTTACCCTGCACAGTCAGTATCATTTGTGGTCGATATGTATAACTGTCTTAGGTTACTGCTTGTCTCATACTGCGCGACAAACTACAATGCATGCGGTAACTACGGCAAAGTAAAAGCTGATATATATATATATATATATATATATATATATATATATATATATATATAAAATAAACTTTGCATATAGTTTATTGGCAAATAGTTGGGACTTAGTCGAATTAATCACAAAAAAAAAAACTATTCTTGTGAGGCAAACAGGTGCACTATAACTTCAATCACATAAAATACACACTTGCACCAAAGAGGATTTTTTTTTGAGCATTACGTATAATTGTAATAAATCGACCTTGCCGGAAAGTAGTATGAGATGTAGGATTAGTGATTTCTGAATTCCTGTCCCATTTCAAAATGAAATCCCTTGAAACCGTGGAAGAAATGCCGGGGTGTCTACCTCCCACCCACCACACACACACACACACACACACACAATACCTACCCACCCAATAAATTGTGTCATGTGGGTCATTAGTCAACTCAGCAAAGCTTTAGAGGGAAAGGTGTGTACAGCATTCAGTGCCCGCTCAACTGGTGGAGCACACCATTTCTGAATTGCAATGAGCACAGCTCTGTGCTGGGCCCAAGGGTGTCTAGAATTTGTGACAGTTGGAATTATTGGCACGGCGATCGATTTATAATGAGAGCAACCCTGTGGCTGCTTTTGAACATAAAAGAAGCTTGTGAGTTAAAAAGATTACTAACACTGATAGAATATGATAAACAGATCTTCTAAGCTATTAGATGCAGAGTCAACATTATTTAAATGATTCATTCATCTTCCAGATGCCCTCATACTGCATACGGAAGACTTCTTCATGGAGTTTGAGGCAAAGCACCAAGCTTGAACATTATACGGCAACATCCCATCTGGCATTACATTCATCGTGCAAGGTAATAATCCGGAATTTTTACCATTTGTCTACTTCGTCAGATGCCAACCAATCTCAGACCGGGTGCATTAAGGTTAATTATTCCTTTGACTCAAAATCTATATTGGCACAAAAAATATCATTTTACCAGTAAGTCTGTTCCAAGATGAGGTATGTAAAGATAAATGGTTGTGCAAAAGAAAAAAAAAATTAATTTTATTTTTTACGCTGAATTTCATGTGAGGCGACCCAAAGTTATATGTTGGATTGATGATGATTCCGAGCTTCCATGCTCAAGCACAACTGATTCCAAGTATTCCCATTTCATCAACCAAAAATAATGTTTTACTCTCGGGTAGTCACCTCAGTTTTCCTAAGTACTTGCCTAAGCCAAGTGTGATTTATTGCACTCCATCTGGAATCACGCGATTGTACACAGACACAGACACCACTCTATGTCTGCATTGGACAATTGAAGCAGTAAACATCCACTGTTTGTAAATATACATACTATACTAACTATGTTTAGTCATTAAAGCTATTACTGATTACCGTTGTAAACAGGGATTCTACTAAATCTGAAGTGTGTTATTGACACAGACAGCATTCTATTTGTTTATTTTTTCATTGCGTCATAATCAGAACTGACAAGACAAACTGATTTGAAAACTGTTATCAGCTGCTACGGTGTATTTTCCTTCCTGGGATATGAAGCTGACGCTACCGAGACGTGATTGTTGGCTGGATAACAGTTTTCTACGTGAGATCACCATGCTTGACCAGTAGGAGGCAGTCAATATATGGGGCAATAATGGAAAACTATAGTACAATCTGCAGGATGAGACAATAAACTGAAGTGATCATTAATAAAATAACTCATCTCTTTGTGTAATTATCAAAATAAATTATTCCTTAATGTTGAAAATAAACATTTCTGGTGCAAAACATCCCTGACGAAAACATAGGTACCGGTTGCATGCTTCGAAACCAACTCTGAATATATGATAGCTATTACTTTATTGTCTTGCTTCCTTCTAATCCAAAAATTTGAGTTTTCTCAATAAAATAATTAACAATTGTATCATTCTCACTTTTTTGTACTCTTTGGTTCTGATCGTTCAGTAAAATTTCCCTGGGATGTAGCTGGAGATTTAAATTGATGTAAGAATAAAATAATGCCATAACACTTAACAAATATTGACTTTGTCTCATTTCAAAATAAAATACACCAATATGCCAAATAGAATGACCATTGAGAGATGGAGCTAATGGACACGTTTCCCAGATTCATTTCAGAAGATCTTAGCACTAAGAGCTTCTTTAGATCCTTTTTAAGGCTCCAGTAAGAAGCAAACGCGTTTCCCAGTTTCCTTCTTAGCCTAAGATGGCTCCCTCTCAGCTGAACTCTTCTTTGGAGCCTTCTTTACTCCTTAAGAACGCTCTCAACTGGGAAACGCGGCCAATAGCATTGATTACCTCATAACAATGGTGCATGTCCCGGTTTGCTAACAGACCTTAGACAGTAAGCACACAGTCAGTTCTTATAGTCATCTAGTTGGTTACAGGAGAAATGGGAACTGAGTGATTTTGACCAAAACATCAAACAGGGTCAAATCTTTGTGCCCTGAGGACTGGGTTGAAACACCTCTGAAGTGGCAAGGCTCGTGGAGTACTCCCAGTCAGCAGCACTAAGTGCCTATCCACAATGGTCTAAGGAGGGACAAGCCACAAATTGACTACTGGGTGTTGGGCACCCAAGGCTAATCAAAGTACAAGGACACGAAAGGCTATCCCGCCTCGTCCGCACTGACACAAGAGCAACTGTTACGCTGGTCGCAGATAATTTTGATGATGGTTGCTGGAGGAAAAAGTCTCAACACAGTGCATTGCATCCTACGGTGTATTGTGCTTTGTTGCTGCAGACTGATCAGAGTACTCTCCCCTGTCCACCATGGAAAGTGCTTACAATAGGCACGCTAGTGCATGAACTGTACCTTGGAAAAAGTCCGAAAAAGTTGGCATATAAACCAAAATGCAAATAAAATTAAAATGGACTCATTTGAAAAAGTCCATTTATCCACCTCTATATTGAGAACAACATTATTTGATGTTCTAACATGAATGTCGGCACAATCAATGGTTTAACACTGTGCAATATCACCATGTCTTTTAATCACAATTATGAACCATTTGGGCATTGAAGACACCAGCTGGTCAAGTATAGCAAGCAGAATTTTCCCCCATTCATCCATTATCAGGTTGAGCACTGCAATTATATGGAGGCTTTGTTTGGGTATATTTTGGTTCATAATTTGCCATACTTTCTCAATACAAGGCAGACCAGGACTGTAGGTAGGTCAGGCCAGCACCTATGTTCTACGCTAATGTTGTCATACACTTGTAATTCATGCAAAAAGTGGTTTGTCATTGTCTTCTTGGAAAGTGTGTGGACTTTCCTGGAACAGAGGGATGTCTAGATGGCAGCATATTTTGGTCCCAAATTTGGGTAGAACTTTACAATAAGAATACATTAATTAAAAAATTTTATGCAGTTATAGGCACTAATTAACAGTCAGGTAATTTGTCTATTAACAATTTACTCATGGTGTTAATGTTAACGAGGGTATTAATTTATAATTAATCAAATAATTTAATAGTTTGTAGTGATACTGAAGGGATACTTAAGGGCTGATTTCAACTTTCCAACTAAGGTGACAAAGAGCATGAATAAATGGTTAATTATGGCTCCATAATGCTAATTCAGCAACCTGATGCATCAGTTAAATGCAAATTAACTAATAGCTAATGCATATTACTGCATTTACTAATGTTAGTGTTCCCTTATTATAAAGTGTTGCCAAAATTTGTACATATCTTTCTGCATTAATGATGGCATAGCAATTGTGCTATTCACCCAAGCCATGTGCACTAACGCTGCAATCCATAGTTTTCAGTCATGTGACTGCTGCAAACCCCTAGAGGGCAAAACACCATTTCATTATAGCAGTTAAACTAGACATTCCACAGCGCTGCGATGCAAGCCTGTCATTTTTTAATTTGTTTCAACCTGCGGATATTCAAATCTCCGATCTTAAGAGCAACGATATGTTAATAAACTCAAAGTTAAAGGCACTTGCAATCCATGTACAGCATCCGCCCCAGTATGCCACTTTCATTCATTCAAAACAACAAAGTCCCTACATTAACTGAGCTCTATTTTAGCAATGTTCACATTTAACATAACTATTCTGTGGAATACCTTTCTCCTTCACTACTGCCAGGATGAAAGCATGCAAAAGTACAGATAGTTACAATATATGTATTTTCAATCTATGTAGACGGGTCAATAATGCTGTTGCTTGGGAGGTGAAGGACAAATAAAACTTCATTGTCAATGCAAAGGTGAGTGCTAATGAACTAACAGGCTAGCCAGCCAGCTACCAAACACTGATTGTCATATTTGTTAGTTCACAGTTACCAGCATTTCTATGGTAGTTACGTTTGTAACAAATCCACAATTAGCCTCCTCTCTGGGTTTTCCTTCTCGAATAGGATTCTGTAAACCAGTCTTGTAGTCTCTGATGTCCTCTGTGGGTTTTCCCGTTAGAATAAAGGTAAAATAAATAAAAATGTCCTCCTCCTTGGTCACTGCATCCGAATGAAAAACAACTATCTGGCATTTTGGCAAAACAATATGTTCAAAATGACCTAAGGGAAGCAAAGGCATCTGTGTTTTGCCCCTAATGTGGGCATTCTCGTTAAACCCTCGTCACACAAGAGGCCGAATGAGCCGGAATGCCGTCGGAATGAAAATTCTTTGTGTATTCCTGGATATTCGAAGTGCATTCTAAAAATTCTGACTGCATTCTGAGTGCATTCCAAATATTCGGGCCCATTCTTGAGGCTGGCCCGAATGTTTTGCTCATGCTCAAAACTTTCCAGGTGCATTCGAAGTGGAGAAATATCGAACGGCATTCGAAGTGTATTCTAACTGCGTTCTGACTACATTATAAATATTCTTACGGCATTCCAACAGCATTCAAAACATTCTGATTGCAGAGAATCGAAACGGCAAGCCACGTCAAATCCAGCCAGAATGTCCTGAATGAGCCTCGAATGAGGCAGAATGCACCTCGAATGCATCTCGATTGCTGCAGGAATCTATTTCGATATTAAAACAATTTAGCTGGAATGCACTTCGAATGCCGTTGGAATCTTTCGATTGCCGCTGGAATCAGTGGTGGCTGGTGAACTGGCGATAGGGGAGGCTGAAACCCATCCCTTGAAAATAATGATTGGTCATGACCTGTTTTCAATCATTCATTTAAATTACCATACAGAAACTCTGAAAACTCTCAAAATTATCAAGCCAGTTTTCATTAATAAGGCATACCTGTTAACTCACGCATTTGGCATCAGTTTTAGTGGCATATTTACGCTCCCCTGCTGTAGTCAGCAATTACTCAATCAACGCATATATGACACTCGTGTTACATTCTAAGTACATTCTGAGTATTCGAACTGCATTCTGTTCGAATTCTTGGATGTTCCAACCATATTCGGCGGCCAATCCGGGAGTATTCTGACTGCATTCGATGTGAATTCGTACAGCATTCGAGGCACCTTCCAACCAGACTTCGGGTGGTGTTCAGCAAGCAATTGAACCACACTCGTAAGGCATTCGAAGTGTATTCTAAATATTCTGACTGCATTCTAACAGCATTCTAAATATTCCTACTGCGTTCCAACTACATCCAAGCTGCAGTCGAGAGCTAATACACACAGAATGTGCGGGAATCATTTGAGGCGGGCTCGAAGCGCATTCTAAGTATTCGAACAGCATTCTTTCAAAGCTGTAAGAATTATGGTCAATTTGAAATGTTGCGCGAATTCTTCATTCTGGCTGGTTCTGCTTGATTCCTGCTGATTTTGAATAAGTGTGACGGGGGTATTAGATTGTGACATCATGTAAAAAGAATGAATTTCATGATGGACACATGCTTGTGGACTTGAAGCTGAAACAGCTTGGATTGTACTTTTTGTCTTTGGTTTAGAGAACATGGCTATATTTTCCAAATTCCTCTTGAAATTCTGACTCGTCGGACCACTAAACATGCTTCCAATATGATGTTCACAGATGGCACCAATCCCACAGAAGTGGTGCTTATGGACAGTGTTAATGATGGCTTCAGCTTTGTATTGTTGACTTATATCTGTAGATGCAGATGTAAATGATGGTTTCCCATGCTGTGATGTCTATTGCAGTCGTGTGATAGTTCTTAAAAGAATGATGTCTGAGGGATCGGAGATCACTTTAATTCAAAAGTGGTTCTCTGCCTCTCCTTTTACGCACTAAAATTTGACCAGATTGCTTCCATATTTTCCACATTCCCTCCATAATTCCATATGATATTACACACTGCAGAGGGTGATATGCCCAAACCCTACAGATTTGTCTTCAAGGAACATTGTTCTTAAAGTGATAGATCACAGGCTTTTATGCATCTGTTGACAAATTGATGAGTCTAGAGCCATCTTTGCCATAAGTCTTTTTTGAAGACTCCTTTTGTACTATTGCATGGTAAGCTGAGTGTGCTCAACAAAGGGGAAGGTGAAAGAACTTTAATACTAACTTTTTGAGTTTATTTGAATTTTTCATAATGTGCCATCCATTTCAGAACTGGGTTTGTAAATTTTGAATATCGGCCAGGTAAGTAAATACCGCTTATCTGGGGAAGAAATGGCACCAGGTTGCACTATGGGAAGAGGAAGAGTTGCTAGAGGCAATAAGGTGCTCTCTGCCAGGGCTGTTTTGGAGTTATGTGAAACAGTAAGAGCGTATGAGGCAGGTGGTCATAATGTTTTGGCTCATTGGTGCACATATAGGCTAATTATAAGATAAGATACACTTTATTGAACCCCGTGGGGTAATTTTTCCTCTGCATTTGACCCATCCTATAATTAGGAGCAGTGGGCAGCCACAGAGCAGCGCCCGGGGACCAACTCCAGTTCTAAAGCCAGTTCCTTGATCATGGGTACTGGTTGGAGTGTTTCTATAATGCATGTTTTTGTGGGTGGGGGAAACCGGAGTACTCGGAGGAAACCCACGCGAACACGGGGAGAACATGCAAACTCCACACAGAAAGGCCCCAGGCCGGAATCGAACCCATGACCTTCTTGCTGTGAGGGCGACAGTGCTAACCACTATGCCACCATCCCGCCCGAACGCTCGAATGCCCGAACAGAACATAGGTATTAAGCACCCTCTAATCTACTAATGGTATTATCTTACTTGCTGTACTTTTTCCCAAAATCAAGCCACTCTCACTTCTTCCAAATTATGAGAGTGCTATTTGGATAAAATCTAAAGCTCAAATTTGGATAGTAACAACTCCAGATACTCCAAGAATAATAGTTGCTCAGATATATTGAAGCTAGAAGGTATGAATATTTATCTCAATACTTAATTCTGCAGTGGTCATGGATTGGAAATGGGAGGGTTTTCCAACTCATTGCCTTTGTGGGTCCATAATCAGGCTCTGTGTTGGATCAGGAATTCTGGTTTGTTTGCACAGTCTTTAGGAAAGTTATTATTGGAAAAAGAAAAAATTATTAGACAGATGTGATTTTGGAAATAAATTTTGGTCCAGGACTTAAGCATTCAAATTCAGTGCAGTGGAATCACAGCAAGTCACTCTGACTCATAATAGAGCATTAGGAAATTAATTAACCCAACAAAAATCAAACAGACCATTGTCTGGCAAGCTATAGTTACATCAATAGATCACAACTCGATTACAAGTGACATGATTGCACGTTCCACTATATTCTACCAAAAGAATAGAAGCCAGAATTTCCATCGGAATCAGATTCACAATTTCCTTCAGACCTCTGAATGGCTCAATCTGTTAAAATGCTTTCCAGGAGCACAATCTGAGCCCAATACTGTATATGCTAATTTCAGCCCTGGGCACTTAATTCCCTGACCATTATAAGAAGTCAGCAATGCTTATGCCGGTCAGGAAAATTTATCCACGTTGTGCAAGGGGTTAGGAGGATTTGGAGTATGTGGATGATACATTTTCTCTGATTAATACGCAAAACCAAAACAGGAGTGCTCATGGGAGCAACAAATTATGATTTCAAATAGAAGACAAATGCACTTGTGAAAAAATTATTTACTTTTCCAAGGCCTTTCCCTGTTCATATGTGTTTTAATTTAAACACTTTCATTTTCTAGCAGTAATAGATTCGCTTCAGTGATATAAAATTACCATCCTGAGAATTACTGGGGGAATTTAAATGTGTCTCACATGCACCTGGTGACAAATATCACTCACCGTAACAGTAAGTGATGAACTTTAATAACAGAATAATCAAGGAAATTTACAAGTGTACATACATAGCAATTAATAACACACGTAGCAGCACTGCAATTCATCAGTAAATTATCATTATTACAATACAGTGACATTAGCACCCACTCACTCAAAACCCAGACTCGGGGGGGATTTCTGACTTCCTTCTTTCCCCATATTGCACTATATATAGAGGTGCTTGTTTCACCAGCCTAACATTCATTCGGCAAGTTGTGCTCTAAGCTATCTTGGGCAAGTCTGGACAACTCAGGAGAGTAAGTATAGCAACAGTAAAAACAACTCAAGAGGAGTGATTCCACTGTTCATGTCTGATCGAGCAACCATAGGAAGAGTCTAACTATCACATGGGCACTTACCAAAAGACTAAACATCATTCTGCTCTAAACTGGAATTCCCTTTGTGGTGAGTCCGGAGGTGTGCAGGTCAGAATAGGGTCTACCTGTCTTAACCCTTTCAGCGCCGTGGGCACCTTTAGTTGCCCAATGTTGTAAGATATCAAAATCAGACGCTGCTGAAAACCTATCGTGTGGTAACTTCTTTAAAAGAGCTCCCCTGCAGGAAAATTGAAATCATGGTAAGAAGTTCTCACAAGCTCTCATAAAAACCTGAGTGCTGTGAGAAGAAGTCTCAAAATTCAAGGATTTGTATTTTGTTCGATGTTTTGGCCTCCAATCTCCCAAACTCCAGCGACATGTACTTTTTTTTTTTTTTACTCTTTCAGGTAAATCTATCACAACTACAGCTTAACAATTTTAAGTTGCCTGGAACATTCACAAATTAGACCTTTCAAATGGCAGAAAATATGCTTAGATGTGTGGTATTGAAAAGGTTAGGTATTACGTGGAAAAAATTTACAATATAACGGAAGTTTTTACTACAGCCTTAGAAATAATTATCTCTTTCACGGACATGGAGAATCATTCACATTTATTTCCTGAAGGAAATCACCCACATACACTATGACAGATATATTGCTATAAGGTAAGATCAGGAATTTGATGGCATTAATCCTTTCCGGAGAACGATCACAAATGTGATTAGAATGCTCATAACAGGACATTTACTGTATGTGCTAACATTATGTTTACCACAATAACTGAAAGCATTTTAGGTCTGTAACACTGACTTAGAGCATTGAAATAACATAAAAAATGCAACCCTTCAAAAAGAAAAAGCTGAAGAACAGGAGGAATTAAAAAAAAAAAACACACACAACTCCAGAAGTTTGTAATGGTACTGCCACAGATATATATTTCTACTATATATACGTATGGGCAACTCTTCAAACTGAAAGAGCTAAAGAACAGTAAAGAATTTAGAAAGAAAATACTTTGAAATTTTTAATGGTGATACTGCAGATATTTTTTATCATAAATACAGGCACTCATTCACCTCATATCATACAGCAGGCTTATTTATTGTCTTAAATTTTATAATAATTCATCCTTTCTTGCAGCGGAACCAGTATAGTTAATTTTAAAAGCTTCAAACTGCTGTTAACTTTATTGAGTGGCAGGCCCATTGAAGTGAATGAAGTAAAGTGACTAGGCCGATGGACCAAACAGTTAATGCCCGCTCTTTGTTGTGTTACAGAAAATGAACGCAGTAAAAACAAAGTATAAGTCATTAACAAGAGCGCACCATCCTGTGATGTGAACACTGCCTTAAAAGCTAAGTAACTTTAAGAGCATAAATAATTTATGCTTGTCATACAGGTCTCACTAAGAAATATTAGACTGTAAGCCACAAACAACGCATGGATTCCTTCTATAACAATACCAATGTACCAATACCAGAGGGAAAAAAGTAAGAGAGGAAATGTGAATTATTCATACAATTTAGTTGCATGTTCCATCTATATGGACATGTTTAATGAATGTTTATCAGGTACGAGTGCCAAAGTATGCGATCATATTTTAAAACATAGTTTTGATGCATAACTTTTTGAATAGAGTTATCTGAATAAAAAACATTTATAGTGGTTTTTGGTGTTAGAGGGCACCTTTCGACATGGCTGATAAGGCCGATGGCCATACCTGATGAATTATAATTGAACGCATTCTATTTTAATCTGTAACAAATAATATTTCATTTCAAAACAAGACAACATAGCATAACATAACATATCATATGAGCGGGGAGACCAGGCCTAGCCTGGCTTGACATTTTCCTATCACTAAAGTGAACCTAACACTTCAGATAAATCAATACTAGATGGTATCTAGCATTATATCAAGCATGGTCTCAAAAACTCCCGGAGTCTTGGCCTCTATGATGATTAAGCAGGCTATTCCACAGTGTGATCACTCTCTGCGTGGAAAAAAAAAAATCCTAACATCAGTGCTAAATTTATCCTGGCTAACCTCTATTTGTGACCAAGAGTTTTGCAGACAGAACTTGGCCTACATAGTCCTGCATAGTTACTCTTATGAAAAATTGTTATAGTTCCAAGCTATAGTTATCCTATAGTAAATTGATGGTATTTTTGCTGCCACAGTGTCGGATTACTGTAGTGATACAATAGTTACTCAAACTACAGCCATACAGTTGTGTGGACTATAGTAATATCATGGTACTGTTGACTGTGGCAATACTATAGTTACATATGATGTGATGGCTATAGTACTACTCTAGTTATACTATGCAAACTATAGTAATACTATAAAAATACAATAGTTTCACCCTATAGTTTCCATAGGCTGAAAAGAGTATGATTTTTCAGTCTGTCCCCTTAGTTTTTATCTTTTATAAGAGGAATCAACTTTGTGACTTTGAATCTTTTCTAAAACATCTATATCTTTCTTGTAGTATGGTCCCCAGAACTGCATATAAAAAAAATGTGGTCAGACAAAAGTATTGTACAATTATAACCTCTTTAGATTTATACTCATTGCTTTTGCCTATATACCCCAGCATCCTGTTGGCCTTTTTAACTACTGCAGCACAGTGGATAGAACCTGTGAGGGTCTGGTCAACAATCACTCCCATAACTTTTTCAAGTAGAGCACATTCAAATTGTTAACCTTCCCATAAAGTAATCCTGTCCATTTTTTTTTCCTGACATGTAAAACTTTACATGTGGATACATTGAATATCATTTGCCATGTTTCTGCCCACTCCTGGGTTCTATTTAAATCATATTGAATCACCTCAGAAGGCACTAAACTTTTCCCCAAAGCTCTGAATTTAGTCTCATCATTTGACCAATTAGTTTTCAATGTTGCAGTCAAGATCATTAAAGTAGATGAGGAAGAGCAGGGAACACTGGTTTCAGGAACACTGCTTCCTGTAGGACTCTACTTCCCACAATGTGTAGCTCGGTTGAGATCCCTTTGACCATCACCCTTTGTGTTCTGTCTCACAGCCAGTTTCAAATCCATTCCAGAATACCTCTGGTAATTCCTACAGTCTTTATTTTAATAGTTAGTCTCTCATGTGATATCTTATCAAATGCTTTCTGAAAATCCAAGCATATGATATCATATGATATCAGAGCCCTGCTCTGGTCATAAGCCTTAGTGGCATATTTAAAGAATTCCAAAAGGTTAGTTAGGCATGACCTTTCTTTACAGAAATCATGTTGGCTATCTCTCAGGATGTTGTTACGTTCCAGATATAATTCCAACTTGTCTTTAATTAATGATAGATTCCAGTATTTTACGGGCAATGCGAGTTAAACTGACAGGATCATAGTTTCCAGGCTCGATACAATCCCATTTATTTTATATTGGTATTATATTGCCCAGCTTCCAATCATTTAGTGTTTCTCCAGTTTCTAAAGACCACAAAAAAAAATAACTGGCAGTGGTTTAGATTCTCAGACCTAATTGCTTGAGTGATCTTGGGAGTATGCGGCCTTATTTGTATTTTATTTATGGTAGTTGTCTTGTACTTTGTCGTCCCTAATCTCAATTTCTGATGAAGTTTAATACCCTTCAGCCTATTAGAAATCTGCACCCCTGAAAAACATTCAACAATGTAACTATTCAAGGCAACAGCAGTATCCTTATTCTCTTGCAGCAATGATGCATCTTCACTCTTGATAGACCTTCCTTAACTTTCTTGTTTCTACTACAGTGTTGCAAGAATAATTTAGGATTAGTTTTGGCAATTTCCGCAATTACCTTTCATGAAGTCCGTTAGACTTCCTCAGTTCTTAATTGACTTGGCACGCATTTTACAGTATTCAGCCTTATAATTCTCATAACTGTCCTTTATTTATGTCTTATACAGAATACTCTTTTTCACTCAAACCTTGCTAATAGCTGTAGTCATTCATAGCACAGGCCGCTTTTTAAACTTACTTTTGCACACCATTGAAATGAATTTACACTGTGAACCAAGTATAACCCCCTTGAATCTTCCCCAAATTTCATTTAGTCTTGCAATCAAGAAATTTCATCAAATCTATTGTACTTAAATGCTGTATGTGCGCATCTTGTTTTAGTTCTAGAGGAGACCTTTTTAACTTGCCAAGATTTATCAAAACTTACTGTGGATCACTAGTCCTTAGTGGCTCTGTTAACTCTACAGTGCAATTTACTGTATGTCAAGGTCATTATAAAGCACTAAATCTAAAATTGCTTTTCTTTTGTAGATCTACTGACATAATGCACAAAAAATGGTCATTTATAACATCTAGAAATTCATTACCCTATCCTTTTACAATTTCCCAGTTATTGGCAGGGTAATTGAAGTCACCCATAATAATTGTCCTGACTCCCTTACTAGGTTCACAGCCATGTGCTAAACCTCCAAATTAAGTTCTGCCTCCCTCTGCTTGCAAGCGATACAGGTAGAATTCCAGAGAACACTGAAGTGGAGGATCTGCCTCCAATTTTTTCTGCTAATTCAACAACTTTGTCTTGCATAACATCAAACCTACCCTTACCAATGTCATTAGTCCCAATGTGGACCATGACCCCACAGATCCCTCCATTCTTTGGCCAGGGGCTTGTCCCCATGCTCTAGAAGGTCTCCTACTTGGGCACCAGGTTTGCAACACACCGTGAAAGACTACTTGTCTCATGAACAGACTATGCTCTCTACCCCTCCAATAATTGAGTCTAATAATCCTGCGGTTTGATGAAGTATGGCTCTTTTCTTGCCCCTGACAAGACATTTTCCTAATGCTCTAATGCAGAAGATATCATGTCAGCTGACAGTGGGGTTCTGGTATTAAACCAAACTCCTTGGCAAAACAGTAAAATTCTATTTGAGAGCAGATTACATTTTATTTCTCTGAAATGTTTATTAGTTCAGCATTGTCGCAAATCCTGTAATGATATGGTGTTATGAGACTGAATGGTTTCATTTGGTTGCTCTATGACTGTCACATCGAGGTCTATTACAATGATTTAAACCCATGATACACATGCCAAGCTCTTTTTTATTATGCAGTCTTTCAACGCCTGAAATGTATTAAACTGCCTTTATACAATATGAAGGAGCATGGGAAAGGGTGTGTAAATGGGCGGAGGATATTGGCTGCGCTGTTGAGTCTCTGCAGACTGATTACAAAAATAAAACCCTTGCAAAGTTGAATGCTTGATACAAAGCATGCGTAACAATGCTTGCAATCCTTATAGTCCTCTTTCAACATGTACGAGAGACATTTACCCTCAATTCTCTTTCCTAGTTATTTGATTCAGTGCCAAAAACTACAAAATACTACCCTTAAATGTTCTCTGCGTTGTCTGATCTGTTAGCTCAGCGCAGACAGGCCTGTGTGTGATATTTTATTGCCATGCATTTGCCTACTGATGCAAATGCCACCACAATGACATGCTGAGCCACCCTGGCTATTTTTTTGACCAACTATTTCTAAGCAGCACGTAGCAGATGCCAGGTTTTGTATGAATGCATGTCACATTGTTCTGATAAAGGGAGCTATTTGTAGGAGATAAATTTAGAAAAATATAAAAAAATAAATTTTGAATGTTTGTAATAATGGGTGAGTCAACAATTGTGGTGCAATTTAACACTTCTAAGTATCAAAAATTTAACCTTATGGAATATCTTGTCAGTTTTTGGGCATCAAAAGTAATTGAACGAACAAGCATAATCATAAACTAAATAATCATTTTTAATACTTGGTGACAGACCCTTTGCATTCATTGACCCCCTTAAGCCAGGAACTCATACTGTAGATATCACAAAATGATGGGTTTCTTCCTTAGTGATGCTCTGTCAGGCCTTCACTAGAGCTGTCTTCAATTCCTGCTTTATTGTTGGGGTGTGTTGCCTTCAGCAAGTGAAATAAGAGCTCATTTGGATTCAGATCATATAATTGACTTGAACATTGCAGAACACCACACCTCTTTCCTTTAAAAAAGCCTTGGTCATTTTTGCTGTCTCATCAGTCCACCCACTCTTTCCAGTTTGCCTAACTTGGCAAGGCCACCCAGTTACCATCCGGGTTCTGATTGATTCTGGCGCCGATGGAAATTTTATCCACCTTGGTTTTGTTCACCGCTTGATGATACTAACCAGTTCATTGCCAGTTCCCCTCAAGTCCCAGGGATTGATGGGGCCAGCCCTTCCTGACATCACCAAAGTCACAGTGCCTATGCTGACCTCTAGTAACCATGCAAAGAAGTTAACTTTTCTCATCATGGAGACACATGCTCAGGCGTTGTTGTCGCGACCTTGGTTGGAGCATCACAACCCTCGAGTCGACTGCCCTTCCAGATCCATTTTGTAGTGGAACTCTTTGTTTTCTGAGTCCTGTCTTTATGCTGTTGCCTACCCAGCTGCATCTCTGTCCTCTGAACATCAGGAGGAGCCACCGGACCTGAAGGACATTCCTGCCTATCATCTCAACCTTCACATGGCATTCATCAAGGCAAGACCGACATCATTTCTGCCTCACAGACCCTATGATTATGCCATCGACTTAATGTCCGGCACTTAACTCCCACCCAGAGTTTGGTTGTACTCTCTAACCAACCAGGAGTCCTAAGCAATAGAAGAGTACATAAGTCAGTCACTGGCTCCAGAATAATTGAGGCTTCTTTGTCACAAGCCGGAGCTGGTTTCTTCTTTGTGGTCAATAGAGATGGTTGCTGGGACCCTGCATGAACTACAGGGGATTGAATGCAGTTACAATAAAAAATTAATTATCCTTTACCTTTAATGGATTCAGCCTTTTCCAATCTCCAGAGTGGTCAATTCTTCACCAAGTTGGATCTGCACAATGCATACCATCTTGAGCGCATACGGGAAGGAGATGAGTGGAAGACAGCATTTAACACCACTCTGGGCAACTACAAGTACCTGGTTATGCTGTTCGGGCTTGCTAACGCTCCGTCAGTGTTTCTATCCCTCATCACCGGACATTGCTCCCAACCGGTTCTTTGTCCCAGAGAGAGTGAGAGGTAATGTTCTTAATTGGGCCCACGCCTCTCAGCTAGCATGTCATCTAGGCATCTCTTGCACTATTGCCCTGGTGAGCTGCCGCTTTTGGTAGCCCTCCCTCACCAGTGATACCCAGTTCTTTGTCACAGCCTATCCTGTGTGTACCCACACTAAGTCAAGCACTCAGCAACCTGCTGAGTCTGCTGCAGCCCTTAGATGTTCCCCATTGACACTGTTCATGCATAGCAATAGATTTCTTAACAAGCTTACCACCCTCAGACAGGAATACAAACATCCTTAACATCATTGATTGATTCTCTGAGCCAGCCCATTTCATGCCAATGCCGAAGCTGCCAACTGCTAGCCTAGTCCTGCAACATGTTGTTCGCCTTCATGGTATAATGCAGGAGGTGGAGTAAGACTGTGGTCCATAATTCTCAAGCTGGTTCTGGAAGGCCCTTTGCACCTCGGTGGGTGCAACCCCGCAGCTCTCTTGGGATTTCTCCCTGAAATCAATAGCCAGGTGGAGAAGCTAAACCAAGAGCTGGGCAAAACTCTTTGTTGCTTGTGTGAGGGTAATCCTACTAAATGGTCACATCATCTAACTTGCGTTGAGTTCGGTCACAATTCATTACCAGTGACTGGAGTGGGCATATCTCTTTTTCTATGTTGTTTAGGCTATCAACCACCTCTGTTCCAGTCTGCAGAGAGCAAGGTGGCCTTTCCCTTTGCTCAGGTCCTGGCACGGAGCTCATGTGTTACTACTCAAACATGTCTCCACCTTCCAGAAACAGGGGGAACTGTCATCTCAGACCAGCACCTGAATACCATGTTGGGCAAAGAGTGCGGCTTGAAGGACAAGAAAGCGCGTCCCTGGGTTATTGGTCCATTCACCATCTCCAGAATCCTGTCTTCATCTGCTGTTAGGCTCCTTCTCCCCAATTCCCTACATAATATTCACCCAGTGTTTCTTGTCTCGAGATTTTAACCGGTGTCTGTGTCTCCCTACAGCCCTTTCTCCTGCTTTCCGGCTCCCCCCCATGCTCATCAGTGGTGGCCCTGCAGACACCAGGCATCAGATCCTAGACATCCAGCGTAGGAGACGCAACCAGCAGTTTTTCATGGACTGGAAGGGATACGGGCTTGAGAAGCACTCCTGGATCCCAGAGTGGAAGATCTTGGTTTACGATTTTCTGGTCTATGTGTGTCATGATTTGTGTACGTCTTGTGCGTGCCTCCCTTCTTGGCTGAATCTTGTTAATCGCTCATTTTCTAATGAGTGAGTGACGGCTATTTAAGCCTTCTAGCACACGTGCTTGTGGCTGCATTGTAAAGTTGTCGCATTTGCACAGAAATCCTAGTCCCATGTTCGCTTAACTTCTTCATCTTTGTCTAAATGCAACCAGTACTTTAGTGGCAGCCAAAGTCTTTTTGAACCTTTATTATCATTAGTTAATTTGATCAAACTTCCAATCCTAATTAGCGTCCAGGATTGGGACCAAACTTCAGTTAGCTTAATTCAATCCTGTTCTTCAGCTTCAGTGTTCAAGAACAAGCTTCCAATCCTAATCAAGGTCCAGGACTGAGACCACCTTTTGTTAACCCTTGCTATTCTACTCTCTTTATAAAGTTTGTCAGGAACAAGCCTCCGAACCTGAGCTGGGGCCAGGACTGGGACTGAATTCCTCTCAAGCATCCACACTCCTCTCCATGGGCAGTCCAGTGCTGGCAAGTGCTCAAACATCTAGCAGCACACCGGAAGCCACAGGCCAGTGACAGCAGCCCAAGCATTGCCCACTATATCTGTGCTGAAGTCTCTCTCTTCCTCTCCGGGGTTCCATCCCTGTCATAACCATACTGCTCCCAATAAATTAGCAGTTGTATTCCAAGTCTGTCTCTGAAATTGATTCATGGTCTGGACCTTAACAATATTGTGTTTCTTCAGATTTTATTTTTTTTTTTAATTGAATTTATTTTGAAAATATTTTGTGCGACAAATATGAAAAAAAAAAAACCCTAGAAGAAATCAGGAAGAGAGCAACTACTTTTTCACAGAATTTCTGCAGCCATGCAACTGCTTATTAATTTCTTTTCTTTATATTCTGGACCATTCCTTTATTAAAGTTCCAATTTTGTTCGCTACTTAATTAGACACAGGGGAAAATAATAGTTACTTCGTCACTGTTAATATACTCCAAAAAAGTGTTTTTTGTTGGAGGTGAGGGATAGGGCTGAGGGATGAGAAGTGACACAGGCGAATAAAGGAGCAGTTTTTGATTTTACGTTTTTCCTACCTTAAAAAATATCCTATGAACGAATTTGACACTATACCTTCTAATTTGACTTTTAGCAATGTGTCATGCATACTTGTATTTATCATGCATAGCATCATGTCACTACGGTAATAGCTTATGGAGAAGAGGCAGCCTCATGCTCATCTTCCTCTCACCCTAAGTTCCTTAAAAATAGTAGTTCATCAAAGATTCACCAACATGTGGGCCTGAGCTAATTTTGCTCTCTGTCTCTGAGTTAAACCTCGCCCCACTCCCGTTCCCAGCAGCACAGAAGCATCTCATTGCATCGCGGGACACCTGCTCCACCAAGCCCTCCACCCTCCCCTACCCAGCTTCACACATCAGAGAACAGCAGTCCCGGTGGGACGCCCTTTGATGTCATTGGCCACTTGACCCCGCATGCTGCTCCATGTTGGGCTTCGTTGTTGGCAGATTTTACAACCTTGCTTTGACGTGAGCCTGACCCATTTACCAGCAGGAGAGACAGGGTGTATGAGTACGTGTGTGTGTGAGAGTGTGTGGCGGGGTGTGAGAGCAGCTAATTTTCCTATCCATGACTCTTGTTGGGAATCTGCTGCCAGCCTTTGTCTTCTGTGAACAGATATTTTAGTGCCTGTACATGATTCAGTCTTGACCCTGATGCTTTTTATCACATTATGGATGGACGTAGGTTTTCAGTTCAGTGCACTGCACCTTGACTGGTTATTTGGGACAGAGGAACATAATTACAATATTTTTCAGTTTGGATATGCCTGAAATGCCTCTTTATTATGATAAATGTCTTATTTTTGGAAAATAAGCAAGAGTCATTTGCAATTTTTTTTGTAGGCAATCTTCTGTTGTTTTAAACAACCCTAAGTTACTCCTGTAATTACTTCATACTTCACTTTAAATACTGTGGAAACTTAATATGTGGAAAGTACTCCGTACCTCCATATATCAAAAGGTGCTAAGTCTCAATCTGCTCCAACAGCATGCTAACAAGAGTCCACTAGACAATGTGACAAGTTCTTCTGCACAAATCAGAAATTACCGCTTCATTCCAAAATTGTCAAATATAGTGTATAGCCTGGAAAATCGAGATGAGCCAAAAAATTTTCAAATGGTCATCAAATATCTCAGAGGAAAAAAACGTTATAAAACATCAGCAATCCGTCTTCTGTGCGTTCCCAGTGGCAAATAAAGGGTCGTGATCAATCTTCGTCAGTTAGGTTTAATGACACATCGTAATTGTGTACTATTTTGATGGCAGCGATAAAGTCTGTCAGTCAGTCGGATGTGAGAGGTGTTTAGCAGTGTGTGTGTCTGCACGTGTGCTTAAAAATGCTTTTTCCATGAAGAGAACTATAACTGTATTTGTCACTTTTATGATTCGTGTCTCACTGCCATGCCATAAAACGCTTAAAAATAGTCACAGCATAGTTTCCAATGACAAAACAAAAACATGCAGTGGTCAGATTTTCAGACTGGACACTCCTGTACTCAGAGCAGAAACAGCTACTGTAGGCAGCGAAAAAAAAGGCCAGCTTACATATTTGTGCGTGTAGGAAGGGGTCAGACTGACCGGAGGGGGATGGTCAGGGGGTGCCGGGAGAGTTTTCCTGTCTCCCGTCAAAGCGTCAAAGCTTTCCTTTTTTCTCCAGCCCAGTGACGGAATCCCCTCGTCTGTTTCCTGCTGTTTAAGCCAGTTGCCAGGATACCCTGGCAGCCGTCCAGTTCGGATTCCCCGAGGGCGCGTTGGGCAGACCTGATCTCCCTCTGTAGCTCAGGCGCGGGGCCGGCTTGACCAATCGGGCCCCAACGCTTAAAGAGCAGTTTCTTTGGCTGCCTGTGTTTTGCGCTCATGCGTTTGTTTTTTCTACCAGCGCTGTGGTAGATAGTAAGTCAAGCGCTACAGCCTTCCTATTGACTCAGTTGGTAACTTTACCCTTAAATGGTGGCACGATATTTGACACTTACATAACTTAATATAAATTAGGCCATTATATTTATATAAAGTCTCAATAGCAATGGGATGGTATGTAAAAGCATTTAACAAAATACATAAATTCACGTAAGTATGGCTGTCACACAAAATATAGGGAACTAGCACTTCAGATGTAAAAAAAAAAAAAAAACCAAAACGTATTTTCATGACTCATGGTAATATTTTTAAATATCCTTGATAAATACATCCAGATCCTGTTTTCTGATCCTCAGTGACTAAACTTCACATGCAGTTATCATTCACAGCCCTGGCAGATCGGGGAGGGTGAATGTCTTCCCTCTGCCAGGTCATGGATGTGTTACGGCGTTAGCCGAAAAGTAACCCCAACCTTCCACGCAGGTGCCACACGGGCCATGGCTGCAGTCTGTGCCCCTTCCTGACCCCCCTCAGCGGCAGGACGGGCGACGCCTTCGCTTTCATCATGGTCAGTGCATCCTCTACCCTGCTGGACTTCAGTACAGGATGCCAGTCCTGGTGACACACTGCCCTTTCCTCTTATTGAATCTGAAAATAATCAGCCAGCAGCCCACATTTTGTACCTCCTTTTACTGCTGATTTCTCTTTGGCCTGGTTTAATTCAACAGTTGACCTTAACTCCGATTTGCAGATGACTGCTATCTTCTTTTTTTCTGAGAATGAGTTTGTTGACATCATTCTAAAAATTGCTGAAAATGCCAAATTATGTCAGTTGTGAGTGAAGGTTAAAGGGTAACTCCACCCGAAACACAATTTGGGCTCATTCCTGTTGACTTCGAGCGTGAGCCGTATTCGCACTCTTGTGAATAGTGGTCCTTCACAACCTCAGGCTGCAGCTCTGGCAAGTAAAATCAAAGCAGCTTCCGGTATTTTAAAGGACATAATAAACACCTACTTGTTGAACAACCAACTTTGTGTGAGTACAATGGTTTTTTATGAGATTTGTTATCTTAGAATTCCAGAATTATGCACAATCAAAAGAGACAATATGACTACTGGAGGCATTCTGGTTGCATGAAAGCTGCTAACAGGCTAACACATAGCAACCAGCGATAACTCTAGAAAGGAAGGACAGTTTTTAAAACCATTCGGGGGTGTTTATTTACTCAAAAAAAATAATAATAAATAAAAGAGACAGGAATGAGCCCAAATCATACTTTGCCTGGAGTACCGCTATAAGGACAATGCAGACTTAATTCAGGCCTTTGTGATCATCCTTAAATGCACAGTTGTTTTCATAAGCCTGCCTAATCACTGTATCCTGAGTCAAAGAAAGCGACAGCAGACAGGATGTTCTACTCTGTAACTTTTTTGCCAGATGCAGTTTATTTTCAATTCACCTCACAGTGGAATGACTGCCTTGGATAAGGTGACTGACACTTCATAAGCACTTGGGAGGCTGAAAACAGGATTCAACCAATGAGGTTACTGGTACAGGATGAAATGAGGACATGTCTGCTGACTGAGGCCTTCCTTTTCTGAGGAACACTAACGGCCATTGTTTCATATTAAGCAGGAGAGTACAGCGAGGAACCACGGGGCACATCCGTGAATAAGATGCCCATCATCCATCCTCCCTTCTCTAACCACGGACACAGTCTGCTGCATCTAGCTGGCGTTGCGGAACATCTGTATTTAACACGTGGCGTTGCTTTTGAACCGCAAGCAAGACGTTTAGAAAAAGAAAGTCTTCAGTAAACACCTTCCTGTCTGAATGGCATCAGGTGAAATGGATACTTTGGACAGAAGCATTCACAAAGCAAATACATAAGGCAAATAAAGACAATTTCAAGAAAATACCATTGAATAAACGTGTCATTCCTGGCTTCTGTGGTGAAGCCTTGTTTGTGCATACTGAACATTTCCTAGAAGGTAGTGTTGAGTTCAAAATGTGCTTATAGGCACTATGCCACCACCTCTTCCTGATCCTACTCAGACAGAAATATGTGGGAAAGTATGAACTGTGATGTGCTTGTGATGTAAATATTTGAGTCATATTTATGGATGTTAAGGGAGCAGGGATGAGTAGTGCTCATGCGCATACTGCAACCATGTGTCCTGGTCCAACTGAGCCAGATGGTTTACCCATCAGAGGGGTGAGGGGGAAGATCCTCGTACGAAACCTGGCTTCTATGTGCCAAAACTTATGACTGCCATTATATTTCTGAACTTTCAAATCCATCTATCAAACTCAGGTAAGACAAATGGATAGGGAATGAGTGAACCCCCTCGAATACAGCTGTAAAGTCGCGCATACATACAAACACTGTCAAGGACATACACTGCACTCACACTGATGGGAATACCTCATCCTTCTGATATCTCCTGAGTGAACTTGTCTGTGGGTCACGGTGACTCAGGCAGGCATTCCAGCCATTGACCAGATGGCCTCCCACACACACATAAACACATGTGGGTCCGTGGCGCGGCACAGGAGGAGCTGAGGTCAGTGTGCGTGCTGAAAGGCTGGGTGCTGGGATATCCCAGCAGCCTGCCCTCCTTCGAGCTGACGTCAGATCTCGCCCACTCCCTTGGGAACAGTAGCTATGTGTCTGTTGACCAAAGCGGGGGTTGAAGCTAGAAGTGGAGAGGCCCAACACTGAATTACTCATTCCATTCTAGGGATCTTTATGACTATCTTCCTGCCTCTGACCTTTGACCTGAGCCGTCTGCAACCTTAGGCAATGTTAGGTGTTTGGGGGTTCCTCATTTAGTCACATGGAGGGAATCCCTTCCTGTGAGGCATGCTGGGAAGGCATAACTTCCCTGGGCATAGTAGCAAGAATACACCATTGCCCATTCACTTTGCAGGTTTTCCCATTCAAGTAAAGCCAAGGACAGAGTTAAGCCAAGCTTATGTCTGACAGAAATAACAAGGCTGAGCATTCACTGGGAAATCCCTTCAGACAGCAATGGCTAGAGAAAAGAAAAAGGGTTTGAAAAATGTTCAAATATACAAAGTCTGCAGAATACAAAAGTGGCATTCTGTTTTCATTTCCTCCCAAATTTACGAGACAAAATGATTTTGGTCGGCCTCCCAACTCAAGAAGACGTAATCGGTAGCTGCTGAAAGATATCCCCTCACCAGAAAACACGGGGAAAAGCTGCCTGTTTGAAGTCGCACCCCTTTTGCCTACTGCCAAGAAGCCGACCCGCAATTGCTGGTAATTCCATCTGTGTTGGTCCCCTTTCACGTTAATTTAAACAGGGTGCTCTTAAACTCTACAGCGGCTCCAATCAAGTGGAATACCACTAGAGATGCAGTATGCTCATTCGCTGTAACCAAATAGTATAATAACATAATTGGGGTCCTTTCTCCCCGAAAAACTGCTTCTGACTGAAAATGTTCCATGTGACTATTGAGCTGCCGTGATGCCTGCCCTGTTTTCCACTTGGCAGACAATGCCAGTGACGATAGAGAGTTTTTTTCATATGAGAAAAAGACTTTATTTTTCATGAGACAAACAGTTACAGATTCTTTCACCATCTTGGTGACATGCTCAAAAAATTTAACAGTTCTGCTTCAAAATTTCCTCTCGCTGACCACTCATATATTCTGAGATGAAAATTATGGCACAGGAGGCTTTTACTATTTTTCAAATCCATTCTCTTGAATGCAGTAGCTAGTTTAGCATTTGTTTTTGAGGCAACGGTTTTGTGAGGGACTGTACTAGTTGTTTTTGGGTCACAAAGGGCTGGAAGCAATTTTGTTTTCAGAACATGAAGTAGTACATGCATTCATTAAAAAGTTAAGTAGTATTGCAGGTACCTGCAGCTGAAACGAAATACTCTGCAGAGACGCTGTGGGTCAGGAAGGTTCAGCACAGGTTTCGGGTAGAGCCGAGTAAACAGGATATGCGGCCTCACCTACCCACGCTGAACCACTTTCCAGCCAGGATCAACACAAACAGACAGGCCTCAGTTAGAGTAGCAGTGAACCTACAGGGACAAGTTGGACTTAGTGACTAACAATGCAAGACAATTACATTTAACTCTTTAACCAAAGTTTCCTAGTGGTGGGGACACCGGCATCCCAAACAATCATACAGTATATCTTTTTTGAGTTTATGCACAGACAGTCAATGTGGGCAGATTTCTGCTTCCTTTCTGCTGAACTTAGCAAAACTGGTGTTAGTAGCAAGCTAAAAATTGCAACCCAACATGGGTCTTCAAATATTCTACCTGCCCCAGAAGCAAAATACAATATTTCTGTAATATTCGGTATTACACAACACAACATTTACACAACTTTTTTTTTTTGAACTTTGAATGTGTGTTGACATGTGTTGCATCCTTCTGATTTTCCAGCAATAAAAAGTTAAAATATCTTCATGTTTTTAGCCTAGTAAAAGATTTACATTTACTTTCAAAAATGCATTGTATATTTATAAAATGCCACTAGCTCCATAAGTTTCGGTATCACAGAATATATGTTTTTTTGAGACAGATCAGAGACGCCTGTGTCTTGCAGGGGCATAAATTAATTTCTGGGGTTTATGGAATGAAAACTCTATAGGGGCAAACAAAAGGCATCCTAATATTTTTTGTGGAATTTGAGCTAGTTGTACTGCTATACCCATAAACAAGATGTGCAAACCTCAAATGAACTCTGCCTCAAAACCAGCCCTGAAACAGTGCGAGATACTATTGAGTTCCTCAGCATCCAATGTGTTAGGCAGACTTTAATTTTGGGAAAATGGCAAGATTTGTGGGGTTGATTGGCATGTTCTTGCCACCATTATGTAAAGCCACCAGTCCATAACAAAGAGAAATAAAATTTGAGCCAAATAAATCATAAAAATGTGGTTGTTGTCTTTTGTTGCATCAATGGACTGATTCAGAATTTTTACCCTTTGAAGAATGAGAATCCTTGTGCCTTTCTCCACATGAAAGGTTTCAAAAAGATACATTTGTTCTTATGGTGTTTTTAAAATGAAACCCTTTTCGCCATCATGCACATTGCGGTGTTGAGCGTAATTGTAGTGTGTGGTCTTCTAGCCGATATGCCAAAGCTGCTCAGCACTGTGATGTGTCATGAATCTGCTCTCCATTTCCAGGGACTTCTGGGAAACCCAGCTCGAAGCTCAGTTAGTCATCTGTCTGCTAAGGGACGATAGCACAGGGTTAAGCCTAGTTTGAGCCAGGGCCGACATGATGTGCCACGAGATGTCCTACAATCAAGGTGACAACCCAGCAAGGTGAAAAGTATGGACGAGCTGAGACTCAACAACTTTTAATTGTCAAAAATTACAACAGATTTTATAGCTACCCGGAAACATTGGCCGATATATCTTTGCATTGGTCTGCCACCCTGTGCCCAATATATGGGGGCGACCCTGCCCCTTTAGTTTCCCTCCCCTCTGATTTATATGAATGACAGCCATGACATTCGCCGATGGACAAGGCAAAGGCTCTGTCTCTTTCAGTCAGAAATGCCAGAGATTTACCACTCACGTGGTTTTCAAGTAAATCCTGGAAATTTAAACCACAACCCCCACCCCTACTCCTCATACACATTGCATACACACGTGCACATGCACTCATACACATCATTAAATGGGTTTAGCTCTTGTCAGAGGGAATAATCAGAGCCAAATTGAAGCTAGGCATGCACTTTGTGTCATTTTAGGGTTTTCTTTTTTTCATAAGGGGCAGGCGGAGGTGGGAGTAATGTCTTGACCCACGTGTAAGAATGGGTGACTCACTTTCCACAGTTCCTGGATATTGGGGTGATTTTGTAAGTTTAGAGGCATCTGAGATTTTCCTTACCTTGCAGAGGGGGTGTCAGATCGTATTACCACCACATTCTGCTTTTTAACTCTTGTCCCTCAAATTATGGAGGGTGGAAATATGTTGTAAACAGGCCTCACACCACATTTGACAATGCAAATTACCCTAGATTTAGCAGGGTATTATGAATGGGGTACAAAACTGCAGGGGAGACATATCCGGACAAACACTGACATATTGTTATTGAAAGGCTATGATAGCCAAATTACATGGTTGTAGCGTGGCTTTCATTCCCTGTGCCAGAGCAAACATATTTTGCAGCAACATGTAGCCCTTTCTTAGCAAATGAGATATTCTCATGGTAGCTATTAGGTATGTTTATAACATGATTATTAGTATCAAAATTAACAATGACAGTAGCAGACACATTCCGCAAGGTCACTCTCTCATTGTCACTCTTTACAGAAATATCTTTAAAATAACCGAAAAGAAAAAAAACCTGCAAATGCAATGGCAGCTTCAGTAAGAGAGATGCACTGTAAAAACTCTGGAATGGATTACACAAAACTCTTCAAAATGTTGACTGGTTCAGCAGACATTTTTACCTCTATTCATTCAATCAAATGTATCACAAAAATGTAAAAATAAACCCTTTTCAGTAAACTAAGTGAGATGGCAATATATGCCACATATGTGTGGGGGAATAAGCACACAAGCACACACACACACATGCACACACGCGCACACACACACACACACACACACACACACACACACACACACACACATCAACGTATGTGTGGAGACAGAAGCAGTGCGGTGGATGACATCATATCCTGTCTGCACATACACATGCCTTAATGTAGGGAAATATTATACTCCCTAGGATTCAAATCTGCAGCTACAGCAGGGCTGCCCCTCAAGCATTAAGGCCGATGTAAATAAGTTGAACGGCCTCTGTGTGGAATGGAAGGAGTGTGTGTGTGTGTGTGTGTTTGGTGTGGGGGAAAGTTGGCAGCTGAAAAACCTGCAGGGCTCCACAAGCAGGACATCATCTCCGCTCCTCCCTCACGCAAACCATTATGGGCACTCAGATTTGACTGGCAAATCTATGTCTGCAGACTTTGAAAACAATCAGGAGTTCTGGAGTGGACGCTCCTATATTTAGATCCACCTCTGATTTACTAGTGCAATAACCTAACTGGATTTACTCCGTGTTTCTAAATTGTTTAGTACACGTAGCAGAAATTATATGAAATGACATTTCATTTAGAGACTCAAAGCCAAAACGAACCTACGCTGTGCTCTGGTATGCCCACAGCAGTCAAAATGAAATAAATATGAAATAAAAAGGGCTTTTATGACATAATCCTTGAGATTCATCAGACCATCACAGAATAAATCTATTTACTGTACGCAATACAGTAGGATAATATCATAACTGTCACCTTTGCATTATGTCAGCATTGATTTAATACTTAGATTAATTTTCAAATTTCATTTTTCTGGGCAAAGATATTAAGGACTTCATGCTTGCATTCATCATCACTTGTTTCAGCATTTTTATGGATTACATTTTATCCTTAAAAGTGGACAACAGAAATCTGCCTTAAGGAACACTCGTATCATTTTTCAATTGGAAGAGACAAGTTAGAAGGGCAGAGACTTGAGACAAGGGAAGAAATACTGGTTCTGGGCCTAAAGTCAGCTCATCTGAAATAGAAGGCCCATTTTATAAACAATATTTGGCAATCTCTTGGTCTGCAGAGTGCTTTAAAAACTTTAAAATGAAGAAAAAGTAAATGCTTGGTAGAAAAACAGAACTTAGTTTTAGTGCCAAAGAGAACAAAAGGCAATGAAAATTTCATTAACACACACATATTCCCACTAAAAACGGTAACCCATTTTATTATTTCAGCCATTTAAATTGCTGAAATGCTGAAAGCAGAGCATATGAGTGACTGAAAGCTTATCTTTATGTGAATATTTTGTTTTTGATACAAATGCAAAGCTTAAATTCAATAAATTACAGTTAATCATTATATCTCTGGTTTTGGAGAATAAAGCTGACTGAGTAAATCTTATGACACTCCATTTCCAAAAAGTCGGAATACGGTGTAAAATATAGATGAAAACAGTTCAAATCACTTTAATCCTCTACTTGAGTGAAAACAGTACAAAGACAACAAATGAAATGTTGAAACTGAGAAATTTTCTGTTTTTTTTAAATCTGCTCATATTGGATTTGATTCCAGCAACACGTTTCAAAAAAACTGGGACGAGGGTAACAAAAGAACGGAAAAGTCAAATGGAACGTCTCACTGCTTATTAGGTTAATTGGCAGCAGGTCAAGAACATGATTGGTCATAAAAAGTCCTTAAGAAGTAAAGATAACAAGGGCCCCACCACTCTGTGAAACACTGCATGGGCAAATGGGTTCAACAATTTAATAATAAAGCTCTCAACATAAAATTTTAAAGAATTAAGGGATTTCGTCATCTATGCCACATAACATCATCAAAAAATCCAGAGAATCTATGCGCAAGGGACAATACCAGAAACCGATATTGAATGGATGCGATCTTCAGGCCCTCAGGCGACACTGCATAACAACAAATAGGATTCTATGGAAATAACTGCATAGGCTCTGGAGCACTTCTGAAAACCATTGTCAGTGAACTTAGTCTGTTGCTGCATCCACAAATGCTAGCCATGCTGAGCAAAGAACTCGGCCATGTAAAGATTATACCAAATGTAAAGAATATCTGGAAATTCTGCCGCCCTCTCTGGGCCCAAGCTCATTCAAGATGGCCTGAGGCAAAGTGGGAAAACTGTCCTGTGGACTGACCAATCAAAACATGAATTTTTTTTGGAAATCATGGACATCATGTCCTGCAGGCTAATGAGAAGAGGGACCATCCAGCTTGTTATCAGTGCACAGTTCAAAAGCATGCATCCATTTTTTTATGGGGGTGCATTAGTGCACGTGTCATGGGTAACTTGCACATCTGTGGAATGCCATTCATTCTGAAGGATATACACAGATTAGGAGCAACATATACCGTCATCCAGTCACCTTTTATGGGTAAGACCTTGGTTATTTCAGCAAGACAATACCAAACACCACATTCTGCATGCATTAAAACGACATGGCTTCATAGTAAAAGTCTGGGTGCTAAACTGGTCTGCCTGCAGTCCAGACCTGTCACTCCTGGAAATATTTGGCATATTATAAAATTAAAAAACATGTAAAGGAGACCTTGAAGTTTTTATAATCATACATCAAAGCAAGAATGGGAGAGCATTTTAATTTAAAAACTACAGCAGTTGGTCTCCTTAGTTCCCAAGCACTTACAGAGTGTTGTTAAAGGAAGATGTGATGCAACACAGTGGTAAACATGCCCCCATCCCAACTTTTTTGAAAGATGCTGGCATCAAATTGAAAATGAGCATATATTTTATTTAAAAAAAAAAAACATTTTCTGTTTCAACTACTGGTATGTTGTCTTTGTGAAAGTTTCAATTAAATATAGTTTAAATGATTTGCGAATCATTGCATTCTGTTTTTACTTATATTTTACACAGTGTCTCGGCTTTCTTGGAAATGTGGTTGTATACATGGACATCAATCTACACCATGTTATGAATACTGCTCTATTCATGGGCTGTGTTCACTTGCGTCAATTCAGCATTTTGGCTCACAGTTGCTAAGGAACAAATTTTGCCAACGGAACCCTGATCAGCTTTCTTCCCAGGAAGCACTTTGTGAATACGCGACTTCAGATACTTGTCATTATAGTAGTAATTTGCTGCCATCTACTGGTTTTAAAGAGATGCTGGAGGGCTCAGAGATTCGGAGGTCTCCATCAGCAGGCCCTAAGATGGTGGATTTTTTTTTTTACATGTTCAAGCGATTATGAACGAACATAAGGATACATAATGAATTCTACACAGTTTTTTAAAAAATGTGAATGGAAACAATGAATTCCGCTGTAAATCACAGTGCTTTTAAAATAGGGAAAAGGCATCTTGTAGAGCAGGGTTGGCTAACCCTGGTCCTGTAGAGCTGCAGTGTCAGCTGTTTTACTCAGCACTTTATTGTTCAATTAAAGCAGGTGATTACACAGTTAACTTACCTCTCTTGGTTTCTAAGGTTTGAATTTGGCAGTGAAAATGAACAAACAAACAAAAGAAACTGCATACTCAGCAGCTCTCAGGACCAGGGTTGCCGTCCCCATGCTTTAGCCTAAAGCACTCAGTAGCCACTCAGAATGAAGGCTGTCCATGTGCCACTAAGTTTCTGTTGATTTTTTTTTTTTTTTGTCAAGGACTTTTCAACTTGCCCGCTCATGTCACTGCTTGGTGACCACAAAAGCAACAAAGAATAACCATTCATTTTGGAGAAAGGTTGGTGCAGGCTGTTGCCTTCTCAAATAATGTAGTTGTGAATGTGGGATATGTAGTTTTTGGTGAGTGGAACGTTATGTTGCTGTCTGTGGAAGTATGCTGCCAGTCTATGACTATGAAAGCAACAGGTCCGTGGACAGGTTGACAGTGGATTTACGTCTGCTCACCACTTATTTACTCTGTAATGGCCTCAGTGTTTTACAAAAAAATTTAACACATTAGTTGGCCCCCATGAAGAAGACAAGGTAGAATCCCTAAAGGTTGACCTCTAGAGGGAAAGAGTAGGAAAGGTAAGGACAAAATAAAGATGGTGATCCTCACACCACATCAACATAAACTGGAGCAAGCTCAAACCAGAGCTGCACCTGCATTACACAAACTCTACATACAAATCAGTGATGGCTGGTCAGCTGAAATTTGCATAGGCACAAAATCCCTTTTAACTAATAAGTAGTCTTGACCAGTTCTCCCTCATTTTCCCTCTTTAACAAGTTTTCCAGTGATGAGGACAATCCAACTCTCAGCTTCTTTCTAAATGCAATGTAGCAGTGATTGAACAGCACATTAAATGCAGAGAGAAAAAAAAAACATTTTATTCTCTTCACAAATAAGACACTCTGTAAAGATGAGATATACTTTATTGAACCCCGTGGGGTAATTCGTCCTCGACATTTAACCCATCCTGTAGTTAGGAGCAGTGGGCAGCCACAGAGCAGCGCCCAGGAACCAACTCCAGTTCTAAAGCCTGTTCCTTGGTCGGGGGTACTGGTTGGAATGTTCCTATAATGCATGTTCTCCTTGGTTGACTTTTGAGTTTGCTTTTAGCATACCCTGCAAAGTAGGTTAGCTGTCTAACATGTGCCTCATGGTTGTGTAAATAACAACAAAGAAAAGGAATATGAGAACCAAGTATCCACAACTGAATCACATTGAGTCGTATGGAATTTCTCTTTGAAATGACGCGCTTTATTTCTCGTCATACCTTAACGAGGAGAACTGGCCACACCTGAGGGGAGTACTGTGAAGCAAGTTCAATATTCGCCAGGCTTTCTTTGCATGCGCTGGCTCTACAAACTCCAAACTCGCCATCACAAGTACCATACTTACCGTGGCACATTAAAATAGAGCTTCCATAGCAGCGCTGAAAACACTGATTTTATGCTCAACAAACCTCGCTCACTCACTAATCTCGCTTTGCAGTGCACCCCTCTGATCCTATTGAATGTTCTCAGTGTTCACATAATGTTAATATTAAAAAAAAAAAGATTGAAGACAGGTCAAGACGACTCATTAGTTGAATGGAATGTTCTGTGCCTTTACTATTTTTAGCTCACCAGCTGCCACTGATACAGATGCACATATTGCATAAGCACTAACAGATTCAAATGCATTGGCGCTGTGAGCAATCAATACATGAGTTGCATGGCAACAAATGGACTTTTTCAAGGCATAGAAATATATGGTACTGTGAAGTATTTGCCAAAATAAACTAAAAAAAAAAAAAAAAAAAAAAAAAAAAAAAAGCCTGCGCAGAGTTTTATCAGTGCTCAGACTCATTGGCACACAAAGACCAATAAAACGTTTCATCGCCATCTAGTGGAAGACTGACAGACCACAAGTAACAACCATATGTTACGTACAGCTGAGAACACATCTCAATACATCTCTTCTGCAGCTGAACATTTTCATGAAGCAGAATGAACCAAAAATGCACAGAGGGATTCTGCATTTGTGCATAATGAATAGTTGGTCAATGGGAGGCATACACTGTAGCAGCCAAAAGGTTGTACATACTTCACTTGTGTAATTGTTGTGCTTTTAGTGAAAAAGCATGCTTTAACTTCTGTAAATAACCTAAAATGGTACAAGGTAAGAATTAAAT
Source organism: Gymnothorax javanicus (assembly GCA_029692085.1). Lineage (NCBI taxonomy): Eukaryota > Metazoa > Chordata > Actinopteri > Anguilliformes > Muraenidae > Gymnothorax > Gymnothorax javanicus. Next base: position 178,716,141 of record CM056193.1, on the reverse strand, counting down.
AGTTATGAGTTAGAAAAGCAATCATTAACAGGATAGTGTCCAAAGTAAAAAAAAAAACAAAAACAGAAGTAAGGGGTCAGATCAGCTCATAATGAATAAATGTACGCAGAAGGATGCACAAATATATTTTGGTATTTATATATAAATGACTCTCTCCACAAAAATATTTCTGATTCACATACAAATGTTTATCATGGCACATAAATGTAAAAAAAAAAAAAAAAAAAATCCAGATATAAAAATATGTTTCAGGAATGTATTTCTGATGCACACACAAATATTTCTTGTTTCAAATAAATGTAATCTAATTCTCCAAATATGTGTTTAAAAGTATTGGCAATTTTCCTCAAAGACACATTTGGATGTCATTATGTGTATATACAAACTGAACCGGCATTTACTAAATGCTTTTTTATTTGTGAACTTCACTGCATTTGTGTGTGGGGTTTTGAGACTCCCATGGTGTCACCTGATTCACAAACGTGTTTTCTTAACTGGAAAATTATCTGTAGCCAATCAGATGTCTCCTTCCTTTTCAGCCAATCACATGAGCACATCGCGCAGTCGGCGGCATTCAGGCAATGAACTGAACGAACGAAGATCAAAACCTGGTGGCTAGCTCGCTGACAATCTTTACTTTCCAATGGCAGCCAAAGTTAATGTAAATAAATGATGTGCAAATGTTTCAATAGTTTTCAAACATCTTTGCTTTGCAGAATAGTTTTAAATGTGCCTATAACACTTTTACTGAACTGTATGGCACTGAGAACATACAGGGGGCGACTAATTTAAATCCACTCTAAAGATGCTGGTACGTCACCCCAACAGAAGAGTAACTGAAGGCCCATGGTAAAAGATACGGTATAGTCAACCTAACAGTAAACTTTCAATAAGACCATCTACATTAAAAAGCCATACACCATTTTCTGACTGAATACTATGGCGTTTCAATTCATGGTAGGGTGACACTAGGGTCAGAAGATGGGGGGACAATCATGCTCTTTATTGTCCATTTACTCCTTGTTTGTGATTACTTTCCCAGTTGGCATTTCAAAAAATATTTTCTAAAAAAGCTCTGTTGCTCTGGCTGTGCTTTTTACTTTCTGAACGACAGTAGCAGTGTTATGTAATTAATTGTGTTGAGGACAGCGGTGTCCAAGGCGACGACAGACCCTGTATCTTCACTCTTACTCTATCTTTTTTAGTCCCTGTGGAATATTGGAGCAAAATCTCAAGCCATTTGTTCAGGGTTGCACCTGATAGTATACAAGGCTGCTAAGTTAATGAAAATATATCCAAACTCAGTCCTGCTGATATGGAAAGAGGCCACTCTGGATAAAACCAGAATTAAAAAATAAATAAATTTAAAATATAACTAAAATAAAATATGTAAAAATTATTGCTGCTGCTTTGAGATGTTGAAACAACAAGAACTTCTCATCCTATTATTTAAGTTTACAAAGTTCTGTGAGCTACCATGGGCTGAATTGACTGCTTTTGTCATTAAACTTTCCTATAATATTATAACAACAAATAAGTTTTCATTTTAATAAAACAATTCTTAACAGTAAGACAAGCTTTCGCCAAATTACTTTCAGGTGGTTTTTGTATGTGTACAAAGTATGGGCTGTTCATTCAGAGTGGGGGAAGATAAAGGGATGAGAGGAATAATGTAATCAGGTTTTGAGAAAAAAATTCTTCTGTTATCCTCCTGGCTTCTTTCTTTTTTTGAAACTCATTACAGCGCCACTTACTGTATTTTGATAGTCTTTCATCTGTCTATAATACTGCATAAATTGTGCTCAATGACCTTTAACTGATCGCACAATTGTATTTCCTGCATTCTGGACATTCCAGGAACCCAAACTCTCTGTAATAAACGAAATGTGATAGTGATTAAAATTTTTGCTCATATCTACCCCCCTATTCATTTTCGTCAGCCATTATTGGCCTTTAATTAAAAACGGCGAGGTTGAGATGTTATGCATCAATAGAAATACTGCCCCTTCATGCGTACTGTGATTACAGAAAGATTGATTTTCTGGATGGACAAAAAGCTGTATGTGACTGCTGATGACATGAAGAAACTTAAGCTACTGGGAATCCAACAGAAGAGAGAAGTGTGTGTGTGTGTGTGTGTGTGTGTGTGAGAGAGAGAGAGAGAGAGAGAGAGAAACTTCATTTGGAGTTTCCAAACTCCACACAGTAGCAGGTTCAAAATGAACGAAACATCCAAACTACAAGAATGAATTGCATAACTTGAGATTAAACTGAAATCTTTTGGCTGCTCAACAAAATCATAAAATCAGAGAAAATTCAAATAAGCTATTGCTTTCATTTAGAAGAAAATAAAGTGCAAGACTCAATCCCCATTTGCACGGCACTAATTTTATGGGGCCACAGTTATTTGCGAAGCACTTTTTGCGGCATAACGGCATTATTTTTGGATCTCTTTAATAAGCTGCGCCCTCTGAACAATCGGAGCGAGTCATTAGTTGAGTGATGACTCTAACAGAGCCCAGATTGGGCTTCCTCAAGCATCACTAACTGGTAATAAGCTGCTGCGTCCGTCAAGCCCACAGTGCCAGGCAGACGGGCGAGATCGTCACTGATAAACAGGGGGTGTGGGGGGTGAACTGGGGGAGTGGGGGGACTATTTTTAGGGTGCAAATGAAGGCACGTTGAGCACAAACGTCTTTTCTCCTGCCCCATCGCAATCTCCTTCTGGGCCGATCCCAGTCAGAGTGGTCTGGTTTGAGTTGGGCATCATTTGCTCCCTTGCCTGAGAGCGAGTTGGCCCAGTCGCGAAAGCCATTGATGATATCCCTGGAATAACGGAGGCCTGTCCTGCAAGTGCCTTTGAAGATTATCTGAGTTTTCGATCTCAGCTGGGTTGCCATCTAGTGGACATCTGTAGCAAATGGCAAAATTTTCCTTGTTGCAGACCCACACTCCTTTCTGAGCTTTGTGTATTAGCTTATAGTGTGAGTCGACACTGGATAGCAACACATTCTCATCTCACCTTGTCATAAAGTTACACCACCTGCGCAAGCGTCAATATACAACGCGAATGGAGGTTTTGATGTCCTTACTTGATGCTTGGGGTTAGGGTTCGGGTTAAGGGTAAGGGGTTAGGGGGTAGGGTTCGATTTAAACTGGCGTCAAATAAGGACGCAAAAAGCCTCCTTTTGCATCGTATATCGAGGCTTGGTCAGGTAGCATCACTATATGATGCATCAGGATGAGAGTGGGCTCTGGATAGCACTACGGCTGGATAATGTCATGCTTTCTACCCAAAAGTCAATTATAGAAGAATTAACAGGGACGGTGGAGCGGTAGCACACACATGCGCGCAGACATACGCACACACACACACACACACACACACGCACACACACAAGCACTCTACGCATATACACAGACAAGCACACATACAAACACACGCATATGCATAAGTATGATGAAAACTGTAAGGTACACGAAGAACAATCAAAATAATGGAATAGCTACTGTATACTGTAGCTGGAATTCATTGGCAAAAACAGTAAAAAAAAAAAAAAAAAAAGCCAATAATGATTACATAGATTATATTGTATTTCAGTCACAAGAGACTGAACTGCATATCTTTATTGAGCTTATAAATCATCCATGCTTACATGCATACTACATCATGTAAATGTAAATGTACTTACTACATCGATGCACTAAAATGAGATTCACAAATTTAATTTAGAGTTTATATTATTACATTTCACTACGGAGTATAGACCAGGTCATAGGATGACTGGCAAGGGAAATTTAAAAGAAAAAAAAGATTAGAAATGTACAATAAGCAATGACTGTTGTTGCCAATAGGAGACTTTTGCAGCCTGTTCTTTGAATTTATGTATCGGCGAACATTTTGCCTCCGTTATTGGTCAAATAAAGCCCAGAAGCTGGATCGAGTTTTTAGTTCGGAATATACGGTAATGTAGAATCTTCGTCCAGATGAGACATACCTGAAAAGAGCTGTGCTTCATTAATCTGACCTGCACAGCCAATACACATTTCCAGTTTCGCATTAAAAGATGGGCATGTGCTCTCGCTGTCCGAGATCATTGCCGCTTGCGCTCATTTTTCACCCTCCATAATCATCACTGGAGGCTTTAACGGCCCCTCTAATTCAATTTCATCACTAATTCTGATACTTTACTGTAAGCGAGATTTTTCCTAATTCAATGAAAATGGTTTATTGTTGCTATCATTTTAGTTAATGCAATTTGCCTGCTGGCTGGTCAAAGCAGAAATCTGCACATACAAGAAGCAAACAGGCGTCATGTCTGACCCTCAGAGGCTGGGTCAAGTTAAGCTCTTAATAATGTCTTGCATGGACTAAAAGGGACAGATCCTGGAAAATTATGAAGTGGGGCATTTGATGATGCTCATTGAGAGTAACAGTAATGCATTCAAGATTTAGCCATGAAGGTTTCATTTACCAAATCTTTATTTCATTCATTTCTACAGACGCAGTTCAGCTTTATACTAAATGCCAGTAGTATAACCAAAGATACTCGCTCTTACGTTCCTTTTCATAATAGCCTTGGTTAGTCTGCACAAAAGTGTTTGGCAATGACTAAATGTAAATGGAAATGGGATGCAGGTGAACCTTGTATGTGCCATTCTGGTTTAACAGTTACCATGAGGGGTTGTTTTACATGCATTATTGTTTCTCAGGGATGGGTAACAATGCTGATGAAAGGTGGCACATACAAATTCCAAATCCATGCTCTCCATTTCGAGTGAGAGAAATGATCTCCAACCCTTCGGATGCAGGAGAAGAAAAAAAATAGGCTCTTAACCCTTTAAGTGCTAAATAGTTTTTTATAAAATGCCAGCACACAGCTCAAAATATTTCCTATATGGGACATTTCAGCGCTGAATCGACCAGATCAGAATCAAAGCCAAGAAAGTCAACTTCATTTTTGCTATCATTTTCAGCAAACATATATCTAGATATTCAGCATTTTCATTGTTAAACTCACTTCCATCACTCGACAAGTTCTTGAACAACAGCATTTTGAAATAACGCATTGTAAAAATCCACTAAACAAGAATATTATAATGATTCATTCATAGGATAACTATTCAGTTCAAAGAAATTGTTACAATGCACATTCCCGGGCCCCTAGCAACCAATCCCTAATGTGGCAGCGTAAATACCAAAATCTGATTGGTACAGTGAAACACACCTATACCCCAAAACGTCTTTTGTTGCGACCAGCTGCTGTGGCTGGAAATTTTCTTGCAGCAATAGCCGCGATCAGCAGCCATTATGATTATTGTTATTGCGGCCATTGCTGCGACTAGCGCTTAAAGGGTTAAAAAGGACACAACATAATTCGATGATATCAGCCATGTCACATGCTGGACAAGGCATTGCTAACTTCTGCGGCCATGAATTAAGATGATGGTAAAATCTTATTTGAACAGTCATACAAATTATGGATTTGTATTTTCCCTCCTAGGTAATACACCTTTTTCTAAAAAATTCTTGCTGATGCATTTAAATGCCTGTTTTTATGTTGTTTAATGCATTGTCTGCTCCTTTAATTGTAAATCCAGATTATTCCTGGTTTCTGCATTTCCCTAAACCAGACTTTTGTAGGTCAGAAATTAATGTTCAGGAACAACTTTTCAACATAACTAACACCAGGGGCACTTAGGAACACAATAACATATAGCTTGTCATGATCATAATCTCATGCAGTCAAAATTATTCATGTATTTACCATATAGATGCACATGCAGCTAAAATGGCTGAAATACAAGTATTCATGTGTAAAACAAGCCCAAAATTCCAGTATATTGCAATAGTGGAACCAGAGCGACATTTTAGTGAAAGAAGCGAGTGATACCAAAATTTCAGTGCTCAGTAAATATTTCATGCCATCCAGACTTGATATTGAAAAGGTGGGTCAGCATTTTGGTATTCATAGGTTGTGACACAAGGCAGAAATTTTCCATATTCAATGACAATAGAAGGCCGGAGTTCCTGATTTCACAGAAAGCGAATTTGGTCCGTCTGGACCTTTTCTTTCTTTCCTGGAGCTCAGAAGGTCAAGAAGAAATTGTACTCGAATGTAATCAGGTGACTTTAACATTGCCATTGTAAATTGTAGTCTTGAGGGTGTCATTTATTGCTTATTTTATTTATTTTAGTACAAATGCATTTATATGTAAATTATATCTAAATAATTATGTTGGCAAATTAATTAGCTTTGGGTATAATATATGCTGCATTTAGGGCTTTTGCCCAAAAACCCTCGCCCTCCTAATTTCACAAATGTAGAAAGGCTAAATGTCAAGTTTGCCCAGAATTTGTTGCGATAGCATAATTTCATTAAAGAGTGCAGAGGAATAGGGCAAGTCATCTAATTGTATACATTGGAGGGAATGCTGTCTGGAAGATATGAAAATATTGGCCTCCGGCTAATTAAGCTAATTTTAATTCAGCTAACAATGTCTTGCTGGTTTCCTGTTCACTTCCATGTATGCAAAGAGATGTTACAATTTGAAGAAATTGCGAGGCTTTCATGTAACCCATAAGAAACATACTTTTTGTACATACATAAAAAATATATATTGCAGCGCAAACACAACACGTTCTCTGCGTGTCCACACATTCCAGCTTGCTAAATCCAAATCTGCAAGATGCAAACTGGAAGTCCAGGAAACACTGTCAGCAGTCTGCTGTATGACAAACAGTGTGGTTTTGGCGTTATCCAGGGGTGCCAATGACAATTTACAAAACATTTTTAAAAATCAAAACAATTTGCTGCAAAATTCATATGATATACCGTATTATGGTTTAAACCTAATTAACCACGCCACATTTAGTGAGTTCTAGATATTTTTTAATAGATTTAGGATATAGCTATTAAACAAGAATGCCATATTCCTCACTAAACTGTTATATGATATGCTCATACATAAAAAAGTAAATATAGTATGAAAATGGGAGAAAGACTGGGAACGTTTTCATTGAGAAACCAGAAATTCCATGTCTTTGCATTTGAGCCAAAACAATGGTGATCTGATATGACAGTCCTTCAAGTCAAGTACCAAGCAGCTGCTTTGGCTTCACCAGCCAGTAGTTTGAGACCATTATGAATCTTTATTAAAAGCTGAAAAAATTACATCACCAGGTCTGCGACCATTTGTTCAGTATGGGCAATCTGGTCAAGACTCGGTTAGCATGTAGCTAGTTGCTGAAAAGAGTAATTCTTGTGTCAGATGCATGAATAGTCTAGTTCTATGCTGCAGTTGGCACAAATCATTTGCATTTCAAATGGCTCCTGAATCTGATGATTCACATTGTTTGACCATGCCTACTGTTCTGATCAGCCCATTTGGTATAACTAGTGGGTCAGGGCATATGATTTGCTCGGAAGTAAATAATTATTTTCACAGACAAAGGGTTAAAGGGGACATGCCACTTTTTTCCAGTCAAATTTTTAATATTTTCAACATTGCGGGTCCCTCAGCCACGGACTCTCCATAACAAACAGACATACAAGGCGAATAAATCATTGATGAAAAATAACCGAGGACTCGTGGCAGCAGACAGAACGCATAGTGAAACCCCAATTAACCACCGCCGCAGAGATTCAAACAGTGCCATGTTTCGTCAAGCAAATCAATGTGAAAACATATAGCTTCTGGCAAAGATCAGAGGACAGGACAGGGGGAAAAAAAAGGGCCCTCGCTTGTTTATATTTGATATTAAAATCCAATCAACTGAATCGGCCGTGCAGAATGTTTATTGACATGTCCTCATAGCCCTTCTGCCTGGATGCTGGGATATTACAATGAATTGTACATCATTAACACCATCGTTATGATTATGACATTTTACACTGCCTCCTGGGAAATAAGTTTATTTAGGTCACTAATTAAATCAAAACTGCCTCTGGCGGTTATCGACTCAGAAATATTGCCAATACAATTATGAACATACGCGCACAAATCACTGGGCTTTCTGAGCTGGTCTTTCGATGATTGCCTGCTCTGATTAGGAGTTCATAATGTGTAGGATGCGCAGATAATTATGAAGCTGGAAAAAAGGTCATTACCGAAAGTACTGTAGAAGGAAGAAGAGAATTAGGGACAAGCTGAGTACCGTATTAGCGAACGCATGCTTGTCTGCTTTTGTGTTTCCTGCGAGGAATACTTTCCTTTCTTTTTGCCTGGCGTTAGCATAATTATTTTAAATACTCAATTATGTGTGCTTCTTTGGATGCTAGAATGGAGGTGTTCATTACCACGTACAGTGCATAATTTTATCTAAGTATGTTTCTGTATTGCCTGCAATTACTCTGAAAGGACTTAATCTCTCAAACGACTTAATGGCCTCAGATACACATAATTATGTTATAAAACACGTTTGCGGTATATTGCAACCTATTCCATATACCTATGATGGCTAAATAAAACCTTTAACCCTTATAAAGGCACGCCACACCTCCAAGCATAGACGGCTAAATTCAAAAGCTCATGAAATGAGGGATAAAAAGGAAGCTTTCTAATGGCCAGGCTGCATCTCATCCTCTTCATTCTAGTGCACCGAAACAACAACTAGCAGGTGTATACACCAACACAACAACAAGCAGCTTCACCTTAGGGCACAAATATACACTCAACACATACAAGGCCGCACAGCGACCAAGGCATACTTGCAACGTGTACAAGGCCGCAGAGTGACCAAGACAACTTACATTGGCACAGAATGTAGCACACTGTATAACACAAAGGCACACACAGACACATTTAGAAATAACTAGCATTTGTTCAACAGTTTTTAATAGGCTAGAATATAAGAGCAAGCCTGGCCCTTACAATCATGCCCATTCTTTAGTTTGGTGACGTAAAAGGGGAGCATCTTCAGCTCTCAGGATGTGCTGAGCACAGACTTGTCCAGCAGGGGTCTTCAGCTGCATGGAGGTCAGGGTCCCTAATCCCCTACCAAGGGCCCGCACTCCTCCGTCCAACGCAGCCACCTGAGGAGCAGCAGAACCACACCAATGAGTCATGGGTCAAAGGTCAGGGGTCAGGCACACGCCTGTGGGATCTCACTGTTGAAACAAGGACCGGTGGCAAACATTGCTTGAGCACACACACACGCTTACACACACACATGCACACTGGGAGGAAGTAGGTTCGAGGTCAGAGGTGACCTTCCCTACCACACACTTCCTCGTCCCCGAGAGCAGAGGGGTTGGGCTCCCACTCGCACAGGAAGTGCACACACGTGCGACGGCTATCGCCTGGCCTCGGTAGGACAATCAGCGCACAATGAGAGACAGTGTGCAGCCCATACAAGCTGAGCCATGTAAACCTCAGAGAACACAACTGTTAGGACCATGACCTTCTCCACCGCTCATATGATGCTTTATTCCCTAAAAACTTTATTATTAAAAGAGAAAATGAAAGAAGAATGTTCCAATGGTCCAACTAGAACAACAAACAAGTAACAAACCACGGTGGAATTTTTTTTTCCAACTGGACATTAGCACGTGGGTTAAAATGAACTGCTTATTCATGCATGTACTAATCTGCACATGACATCTATAATAGGCTTAGACATTAAGCAATTTAGAAATATTATAATAGCATTCAGAAAAAAAAATGGAGCACAATCTAAATAAATGCGTGTTTATGCCTTGAACGCGGAGGTCGTGACATGCTAATCAAGGAAAATCTCTCTGACTCATGAGCAGAGGGTAGCCACAAGGTCAAATGTCAAACTGCAATTTATGTCATGGCTGCATTGATATCCATTGCGAGATGCAAGATTAGTTAAATATGTACATTAAGATAATGTGTTTGCCCTCTAATCTATTTGAACGCTCTTTGGTTTGACTGGAACCCTAATGTACTGAAACGTATTTATGGTCAATAATTAAAACGGAAAAGCAAGCATTAAAACCCCTCTCTACTTAACAGATCTTAACTAATGAGATTAGTATAATGAATGGAGCACTTTATGTGTCTCCCCCAATAAAGTGGCATTTTTGCTGACGACGACTAAATATGACAAGGTTAGATATTATAAGCCTTTTTCTTGAAGGGGATTAATCACAGCATAATGCGATGATGGTTTTGTGTGGCCATGTTCATTAAGGTGAAAGGTAAACGTTGTTTTTTTTTTTTGTATATCACATTTCTGCAAGAAATGTGTACTGTTTTGGACCTTGCCAACACCATAAGCCGAAGCTGCCAGTATTTGCATTCTCTAGGAATGTAGAATAACATGGCCAGTCAACAATACATCGTTTTTCCACATGCGGCAAAGCAGTATCCAGTGCATATCTCTTTATAAAGCAATAAACCACACAACACATAGCTTTGAACAGAGAAACTCCTGACTGTGATCTTCTGCTCGCATGAACCCAATTTTTCTCTTTTGCATGAAATTGGCCTCGAAATGTGTGAACGACAAACCCCCGGAGCAATAAATATTATCCTGTTTCATCATCGCGGATGATCGTTTCCCCCCTTTTCGCATTCGCATTTTCTGCTCCGGAGGAAATTTCCGCCCAACACGTGGCGTCAGCTGCGAATGATTCAATACTCCAAAGGTTAATTTTCAATTTGCACAGTGAAAGGTTACTATTACATTTTGACCTGCAAATTGCATCTTCCTGCTAATACCCTATCATTTCATTTTGTGTCCCTTTGTAGTTTGGACTCAAGCATGCTATATTTGGAGAGTAGCATCTGTTTATTATTGAGCTCATGCTTGACTACGCAGTCAGTCTGCATTAGGGACTTGAAGCTCCGCTCTTCAGTCTACCTGGCCTCGAAACTCACTTTATTAGTCCCGCTGGGCCTATTAAAGTCACCGTAACTTTGACAATATGATAAAGCACCATAGGAATCTTAATCTGATGCAGTCTCCATGTCAATGTCATTTCAATGTCATTTTTTTTTTTATTTTAGAATATAAATTAATAGCAATAAAGCAGGGTCTTGGAGCAGTTATAAAAAAGTAATTTTAAAAATGTGAAGTTTAAAAATGACTTCACAAATTTTAAGTTCCATGCCTACCCACTAAAAAAGAGCCTGGAAGCATAACAAATTAATGGGCTACAAAAGGAATAGTTCTCGGGCTCCATAATCTGCTCTACTACATAGATGAGCTCTTGTTACAAGTGGATAACCCACTGCCACGGTTCACTAGCAGTGTTGGGGAACTACTTTGACGGCGTAAATGTACAAACTACCAATTACTTCACAATGAAAGTAGCTGAACTACAGCCAAGCGACCCGAAAGAGAAATGTGGCATGAGAAACTACAATTACTCAAAAATTGTAGCTAGTACAAACTAAAAAGTGTCATTATCACGTCCCTCAGACATGACATGCATGTCAGCAATGCTTTTTTTGTGCAAGGCCAGAGACCATGATACATCTAAGAGGCTAGAAAAAGCAAAGTGTGGCATCTAACAGTTGACAGTTAGCAACTATTGTGGAGCAAAATAGTTCCCACTAATAAGGATTAGAGGGGAAACAGAAGAGAAATTATGTGGTAGTTAGGCAAATTTTATTTGTTAAAAATTACGGTAAAAAATTGTTGGACTGACCTACCAATCAGGAGAAAGGAATTCACAAAAACTGCCACACAAATATGAATGCATTTGCTCTACCGTACCAGCAAACTGCAAGAAAAATAAATAAATAAATAAAACCACCAGCATGACTAAATCAGGCTTAAGTACTCCGCAGCATGGTTAATTCGCAAGTAAAGAAGAAGACAAATTGCATCTAGGTGTGTGACCAAAATCTTTCATTTCCGAGCAGCAAAACCTCAGCAGCAGAATTCCCATGTTCAGAACAAGCCAAGAAACCTGCATCAGTCACCACTTTGCATTCCTGGGAATCAGTCAATTGTTTAATGTTAATGCTTTATCTCCAGAGCTAAACAGCTTTAAAGAATTTCTTGGTTGAAGAACATCACTAACAAGACACAGAGTTACCCCAGGTCTAATTCAGCGCAGAAAGAAAAGAATGTAAACACATACAGGTGCTTAAAGTTTGGACTAATGTAAAACACCTGTTTTGTGACACCTGGGGCCCAGTCTCGCCTAAAACAAAAATTCAAGGATTAGTACTAGTTTTTTGGCTCAGGTTGAAATAAAAAATGAATGAAATACAAAGCAAAGATAACATTTAATTGTTACGATTTAAGTGCATGTACCGTATCTCAAAGTAAGCAGTTAATTTTCTGATGAAGACAGCAGTAGATGTGCTACCGTATGTGAAAGCGAACACAATTATCGATGAAAAAGAGAACATACACTAGATTCCAAACAAAACGTGACCATGTGTGTCAAATTCCTTCCGATTCTAAAGTACTATTTTCGAGTTAAGTAATGAGAAAGACAATTGTTTGGGCACATTTTTTAAATCAGGTTTGACCATTATGCTGCAAGGAATGATAACTTGATAACTATCCAGTCTTTTCAAGTTAATCTTGGCACGATAAGAGCAAAATCAAAGAGTGAAACTTTCAGCCTTTTTAAAATCTGACATGCAGGACAACTTGAATGCGTTGCACTTTCCATTCTTATAGAAAATAAAGCATAGAGGAATTAAGGGCAACACCTCTAATAAAAATTGACATGGGATATTTTCTCCAAAAATCCCTTACTGCATACAGTACATTAAGTGCTTGCTGCTATGTAAGATAGAGATGCTGCACACCCTAAAATTTTAGGCTTTCAGTTAAATATCATGTTTCCTGTAACTGCATTTAGCCTTTCAAGTCAAAAATGCCCCTGTCTGCCCAAAACTTAATGTCATAGATAGAGTAAGACATACAGTTTAATTGGTCACATTTCTCAGGAAATTAGAAAAATTAACAGGTTGCGCAGTTGTGACAAAGAAACCAGAACAAAGGGAATACAAATGTAACAAAACTTGTAAAAGCAACACTAAAGTTCAGGAACTAATGCACTGCTCAACAATTATCTTCAGCGGTCCAACTCTTTGTCTCCAAGTTTTAACTGACTACCCAATATCATGCCCTCTCGCTCTCTCTCTCTCTCTCTCTCAATACACACACACACACACACGTGCGCACACACACAACCCAAAACCACATCACTTTAAATAAAATCTATGGCTTATTTATCCTCCTTGGGTCCATGAGGTCAGGACTGTAATGGCTGGTGTCAATGACAATGATTCGCTCCTCTCAAATACATTGACAAAGGGACATGATTAGTTGAGCCTGAGTAAGCAGTTGCCTCAGCATTTATCAGCCACGAAGGCGCACCCCACTCCTTCAGCCTCCACTGCGCAGGAACAAACCTCATAAACATCTGTCCCTTTTCCTCCATATTAATGCTGAGTCACCTGCATTCATTTACCCACTGGTGTATCATAATTTCCCTTCCCCCATGCTTCCTCCACCCTATACAGCAAGTTCCCCTTTGACATCGCCAGGCCTCCAAAAGTCTTCACCGAACTCCCTGGTTAAAAGAGGGCCACCCATTACACCAGCGGTATAATAAATAGCTAGTTCATGAGACTCAGCAGTCATTAAAGGCCAATGCCAAGCACTGGCCTCTAACCGCGGAGGGGACCAAAGGTCCTGAAAAGGTCCTGTTCATAGCACGGCTCCCGAACAGCAGGTCTCGTGACCCCTGACCTAACCCTGCCTCACTGGCTTTCCACCCCCCTCGTCCTCTTTTATGATCCTTCATTACATTAGGGTCACGCGTCATCTTCCTGTATGTGAAGAATCGACGGCTTCTGAAGTCAGCGGACTCCGCACACTTAAGCCGATTGGGCGCTGACAGCGCCGGACGGTGGGCCTAGCCGGGTCTTCCGAGTTGCTATGGAGAGGGTTCCCCACGCTGCTGTGGCCAGTCTCTACCCCCCGCCCCCCCTCCACAAACCAGCAATGCTGTCCCACACCACCCCCACCCCCTCTTCGTCCCTCTCCGAGAAAATTAAATATTGATCAATTGGCGCCTACAAACAATGAGAGAGATAAAGAAGAGTATTAAAGGAAATAAATAAATATATACGACCCCAGTTGGGGGGGGGGGGGGTGGTGGAGGGACAATTCCAGTCCTGATGAAAGGCTGCCAATTGTCAACCACGCCCTCATCAGAGAAAAAGTGGACTATCCCATGGAATGGCCCCGCACAGGTATGATTGCTTTGCCAAAACATTGTGGGAAAAGTGGAGCAGGGGAAGAGGGAAAAAAATTTAATTAAATGGTGTCAGATAATTGAGGTACCGGGTTTCATCAAAAAAGTGGGTTCTGTTTACTGTTGGGGAGCCTCATGTAGCAACAGCAATAACGGGGCCGATGCACCATCAAGCAGTTTAATGACACTTAAATGATAGTGTGAGCAGTTATCTCTGTTCACACGAAGGTGAGACGCGTGAGGTGTGTGGGGGGGGGGGGTTTGGGAGCTGCAGGCCAGGAGCAATAACATGGTCCTCACACCTAAAAGTGAGACCCTACCAGGCTGGGGAAAAGGCGGGCTCTATTTCAATTTCTGCTCTCCATGTTCCAGCTTTAGCTACGCTTTTAATTATTAATGAGCCATTCATTTATGAAGAGCTGCTAATCGGAGACTGGCAAGCTTCGTCCAAGCAGTACATTTCAGTTCTCAAGTGAAGTAAATAAAAAGGGCACTTTTGCACAGAATGTTAGCACTAATGAAATGTACACAATGTCTATCTGTGCCTATCATATGCACAAAACCTTGACTCTGAGATGCAGGGGGAAAAAACTTGCAAAGTTGTCGAAGACGATAGAAACATCTGCAGAGGCTTAAAATATCAACGTAAATACGCAACAAAATGTTCAGTATAAAAACAATACAGTGCACAATCCCAATAGGGCTGAAGTTGAATTAACATTGAACATTTTATTGAACCTAATTACATTAAAGGGATGCACATAAATCATTACTTCACATTTTAGTTTAAATGTCAAAATGTTTGTTTTATTAATGCAAGCACATGCCAGAAGGTCGCTGTATTAGGTTTACTGTATAGCCCTCAAACAATACACAGAAGTTCTCAGTAAAACTAGCTGCGTACATAAATCCCTGGGGTGTAATTTTCAGAAAGCTTCATTCGATAAAGCACTGGTAGAGGGGCCAGTCACATCTGCCCTCCAACCCAGCCAAATTTCATTGAGGTAAATGATAAACCATCTGCATTATTCACAGGGCATCGACAAGCCTGAAACATCTATTGAATATAGCTCTTTAAACAAATTATGACAGGGAGCTTCCTCGCAGGGGACCTTTCCTGACCCCTCGTATCTGGGATATTTACTACGTTCCCTCTTTAGTTTTTGCGATAACACAATGTTTATGTTAACTGCGGGGAGGGCTATAAATCGCGAAGCACAGCAAATGCGGGCTCGGATCGTAAACGCCAAAACTATACGTTTCGGCATAAAGAAAAGACACGCAACATTTCCCCGCCCCTCCCCAAGCCCCCTTTCCCATCATCCCAACGATGTTATCTCTCCACTTAAGAAAGGAACAAACAGGATTATACAGTAAGTTATCCCCGACTGCAGCCGTAAATCTGGAGGATAAAAGATGATAAAGTAAACTAATCTGCCTTTTTTCTTTTTGAAAAGTCACAAACAGGTTTATAATGCACTGAAAGAATGCCTTTGATACACAGCAAGCAGGGGAGACCAAATAATGCTCTGGATCAAGATCAACATAAATCACCTTAAACTGTGATATGTTCACTTTTTATCAAATACAAGCATGACAAGTCCCATGCAATGAAAGCACTGACATTACCATCTGGTTTAAAAAAAAATGCTCTGCTCTTCTATTGCTCTTTTATTAAAACAGTGCATTTTATATAATACTCAAATGTCATTGGTTACATAAAGTTGGAAATAAGGTTGTACACTGCACACAAAATATGAAAGATGTTTTTATACTTAGTGTTCTCATTTAAATCAGAGCAGAGCTAAAGGGAAATGTTTAATTGAAAGAACAGTGACCACAGTGAGGAGAGTCTGGCTAGTTCAGTCTCAGTGACTTCAGCTCTGACAAAAGCGTCTTCACTGTGCCCATGCGCTTGTCTGCAGGGGTCTACATGCGTCCTGCATTCCACTGACCCTATTTCCCATGAATAGTAAATTTCAAACCTATTTTTTAAAATCCTCCCATTTTTGCAAGTGGTCAAGTATCACATGCCCATGAGAGGATTTGAAGGTATTACATAATGAGTATGGAAAGCAAATTCAGTAAATTCTGGAATACATTGCCTCACAAAAATGATACAGCACAAATAGGGTTTATTAAAGCAAACAGTGTATTGTACTGAAGTTGGAACATTTTCATTTATTGGATCCTGGGCTGTAAGCGCATGGGTATTGACCCCCATCTGGACATCAATGACAAAGAGAGAGCCGGGAGCAAACATGGGAAGCTGGTTGGGGGGGAGGATGCTGGATACAGCTGATACAAGAGAGTTGAGATGGAAAGGTACAGAGAGGAATGCCTGTTAGGAAAACCCATTCATCATTAGTGTGTGGTTTTGATGAAAATGTCTCACCAATCACTTTCATTAAAAAAAGTCCCAATCTTTTTATAAAATAAAGAGTATTTTCTGCGCATATTTCACAGGCCTAAACACTCGCAGTTACTTGGGAGAAACTCGGATTCTGAGATTTCTATGTTCATGCTTCCGAAGCCCACAGTCTTGGAGTGGCATGAAAAATATAAGGCAGGATTATCCACAAATCACAGAGAAGGCGCTTTACATCTGGGGGACTTTTATTTGACTGTGATTCATCGCTACATGACACAGTGCAAAAAAAAAAAGCGAGAAAAAAGCGACACCTCACAGTCTTTTCATGTCATACACTAGTTTGAGGGCCCTCTTTTCCCTTCCTCCCTCTTACAACAACCATCAATTTAGCTCGGCGGTGGCTGGTCGGCCCCACACTGTCCCAGCTGTATTTGACAGAATTTATCTGCTCTACTGAACCACATCATTTTTGATTATTAACCTCCTGCCCGAAGAAAGGCACCTTAAAGGTTAAGATGTGAAATGACAACCTTCCGCGATCCTGCCAGGACTATCAAACACTTGACTGTTCGAGCCATGGAGCCGCTCAATCACGATCCCGTCTCTTTCAACTGCCACCACTCCCCCTTCCCTTGCCCCCCTCTCAGCCTCTGCATCTTTCCTCCCTCCCTCCCTCCCTCTCTCCCTTCCAGGCCCCCGTCTGGGTGTGTGCGGCCCCCTGAACCGTGAACACTCAGCCCATCAAATTACAGTGTTTTCTAATAGAAGGTTTAACTTTCCATCTCTTCTGGATCTGTCCGTCAGCCGCTTTCGGCTCAGCCCCGCGTCTGCCTTCTCCAAACACCGGTGCCATTACACCGTCAAATAAATTAAGCCGATTTACTCTTCTGAATTATGTTATGTTTATTGATGCCTGTATAATTTAATTTCACACAAATTCCATTAAAGATTATGCCCTCTGTCACAAAATGCTTCCAGGGGGAAAATATAATCAGGTTATAATAGATTTGCGTGTTGCATTACAGTGGACCCGCTAGACTATTGTCATCTCAATAATAAAGGAGTGCGCAAATGACGGCATGCTAATCAATGGCACCATATCGCTGCCGCCAAACCGTACTAAGTGACAGGCAGTTTTCATTACCAGAGATTACAAGTGGCCAGGCAGATGGTTCCAGGGCAGAGTAACTGATGTGTATTTTCTGAGTTTGCATTTGAGTTCTTCTCTGCCCAAGTCCCCCAGTCAACAAAATATTGTAGTGCAGCAACCATATTCCTGCCCTACAGCTGCGCAGTATAAAAAGAAAAAACAAAATAACTGTAAGCGGCAGAAAACATAGCCAAAATTTAGACTTAGAAATTTACATAAAACGTTTCTCATGTTACAAAATGTCATTGAATGAATAAATAAATTAAAAGAGTAACAGGCAGAAAATAAATCATAAAATGTCATGTGGACATCTTCTGCCCTCTCCCCCTCTTATCCCATACGTGAGAGTTCAAACAGAATAATAACTGGAATTAAGCACCAGCTGACAATTCTGATTAGTCTATGGTAAATGTCACCCAGCAATGACTCATAGTCCAAAACCATAATCTTCTAAAACACTTTATTTCTGCTACAGCACATCTTCAGTTTGTCAGTGTTCAACAACTGTTTTAAATATTCAAAAAAATAAAATTAACTTATGTAAGACAGGATGCTACCAAACATGCAAGAAATAGATAGAGGTATTATATTTCATCAAGCTGATGAAACATATTTTAAGTTATCATTTCAAACCTTGAATTCCACCAGCTAACACAAATAAATAGCTCACAGAACTACAGATTCAAAATGCATGCCCAACACACCAAAACTACTCAATGAGATATGCATTTGTGAGGGATATGTGGATTAACTCTTTTGGTCATTGACCAAACAGCATAAACCAAAGTAAGCAAAATATGAAATGATATCATCTTACGAGGGTGTCACACCTGCCAGTCCTCCAACCTCTTACATCCAGTGCACTTACTCAGACCTCTCCCACCTTTAGAGTCAGCCTTCATTTTGGCCTAAACTAGACACCTTTTCAGTTTCGTGACTACATCTTGAACGGATGTAACACTATTGTGATGACAAACTGTCCACAGATATACAAACAACTGGAAACATACTCAAAACCGGTTCTGTCATAGTTTCTGCTTCAATAGGTGTCTCCCGGCCCACATTGGCCAAGATGACACAAACACACGCACACACACATAATCCAAAACAATACTAGCCAGCACTATCACAGCTGCTAAAAATCATGCAAGGAGGAATATTTTTTGACAAAATGTGATATTGTTTTCGCTCTGTGATCAATAAAATTGGATTTGAAATAAAAATAAGTTAGTGGTCATAGTGTGGTCAATTAATCTTTGAATTTTCTCAATGGGAAGCCAAAGAGCAGAAAAAGTATATCCAAAACAAAATAAATAAATATATGAATAAATAAATAAAATACAATAATGCGGGGTGGCCTCCTAATTTAGAAGGTAGGTGTATCATACTCTTACATACATGACGCTATTTGTTCAGGTTCTGACAGGCCACAGAGACAGTTGCTTCAATCAGCTGAGTCTCACCTGAGAGCACAAGACTGACAAGCGTCATGATGCTCATTGGTAGTCTCTACTCATGGTATATTTTCTTTTTTGTATATTATCAACCACAAAGGAAATGACAATACAGCTTGGTCATATCATATAGTATATATTCTCATAGAATTACCATAATATTAGCATCATATTAGCATATATTCTCATAGTATTAGCATGTAGTATCATCACGTAGTGCACTATATATAGTCGTATCTCCATCACTGCTGCTACCCACTGCCTTCTACTAACTGCCTGGTTTTGTGCCATCACTGCATGTCTGCAGTGGGACTCTGCCCAGAACATGCTGGTGCCTGGTTTCTGCCATGTTCAGCTTGATGAAATGCACTACACAGATAAAACTTTATTTCAGATTCCCTTATTATTTGACTTCAAAGACAGTGTCAACATGGCTGTTGTCTTCAACATAGTCTTGCCATGCAGCTTGTTTTAAAATGCTGTCATTGTATGTTTAATTTTTCTGTACTAAACCATGTTCTTCTTACAATCACCTTCTTTCACGTCTAGGACAAAGATCGCTTAGGACAGTTTTCCATGCACACAGGTTTGAGTGAAGAAGCGACTCCGTACTGTACCATGCCAAGATATCCAACACTACACAAAGACCATCTCTCTTGAATTGTCAGCCATCCAGCTGTCACTTCACATAAAACACTTCATGTAGCATATTTCTCTTGTAAAGTCATCAAGACAAATTATGCCAGCTGCTGGACGGCCACCACACATAGAGCAATTCATATAGCATGTCTCGTCTGAGCTTCAAGAGAAATTAGGCCAGCTGCCAGGCTGTCAATACATATAGAACACTTCATATGGCATATTTTGCCTGTATTGGTTTCAAGAGAATTTTTTCACCATACATCGAACAATTCATCTACAATATTTCTCTTGTATTGGCTTCAAGAGAAATTGTGCCGGCCACCAGGCAGTCAATACTCATGGAATACTTCATGTACCATATTTCTCTTCTATAGGTCTCAAGATAAATAATGCCAGCCAACAGGCTGTCACTACACATAAAACACTTCATCTGCCATGTTTTTCTTGTATTGGCTTCAAGGGAAATCACCCTAGCCGAGGCTGTCACTACACATAGAACACTGTATATAGCATATTTTTCTTGTATTGGCTTCAAGAGAAATTCTGCGAGCCACTAGGCTGTCACTACACATAGAATATTTAAAATAGCACTTTTCTCCTGTGCCTGGCTTGATTCTATTTGGGGAGTTAGTTGCAGCTCTGTGCGGTTGGTTTCATGCTTGGATTGGCAGGGATCTCTCAGAACCGTGTCATGTCACCAAACTCAATGTATGCATGTATGCTTTCAATAAACTCTTTTTTGATAAAGAGGTTCTGTCAGAAGTAGATATAAACATACATTTATTCTGTTATTCAGATTATTTCCATTAATATGGGAAATCTAAAATACCGAGAGAATTAAGTAAATATGAAATATGGCCTAATTAAAGTCATCATATTCAGCAGTTGGATTTCAAAGCCTGGGCATATAACCCTTAAGTCCAAAACCATAAAAATCTATCTGAAATTAGTGAAATGCTATTTTCTAACACTTTAAAGCTTAAAAAACACAATTCATCTTTTTTTCTGCAAAATATTTTTTATTAGTGTGTTCACCAGTATGCTATTGTTCTTCCTCAATTACTTATTATTATTATTATTAGTAGTAGAATTATTATTACAATCTATAATGATAGAACTAGCCTGGGAACTTGATGAATCTGCAAGCTCATGCTTCATTTGCTCTGGCAGATGTGTCTGGCCACCCTGCCATTCAGACTGATTTCCATCTGACCATTTTTTGGTCAATCACAACTGTATCTAATATGAGGTGGGTTTGATGTAATTACTATAAAAATGGGTGCCAGTGAAGCATTCTCATAAACAGTGAAGATGGCTGTCGCTGATGTCTCTTGAATCTGCAATTGCGACAGTATTAAACAAATGGGATGGTTTCTCTAAAAAGAGAAGCAACAACCACACGTAAAGCTTAAATTTGTGAGGAGATGTGCTTGCTGTACTTCTGATAGAATTTAGTGAAAGTTTAATTCATCAACTGGCCCCATTCATTGCTGGAAAAAATAACAGTAGCCACAGTGAAAACCCAATGGCTATTTTTCAGGTTACATACAAATGGTAAGTGTTGGCTACTAAATTATGTTGTGCCAAACCCGAGAGCATTATATTGAACTGGAGGCCATTTGAATTTGAGCTAGATGAGTTGGAGTTTGCAATCTAGCCTAATAGCCTGCCGGTAGTTGCAGAAGCTAGCTTGCTATGGTTAGAAGCTAGATCTGTTGAGTTGACATTATGATCATCAATACAAACAAAACAACTGGTTGTGGCATATATTGCTCTTTGTATTAACATTAGTAGTTGCTAACTAGCATCCCTGAACTATGATTCAATGGGAGCTAGTGAGTTAACAAGCTTACATTTCATCTCTGCTGAACATCAACAATATACAAATATATACAGTCAATGGTGCTGACCTGCTGATGTTATGTTGCTCTGATTGGTTGCAGGTCAGTTCAATTGCGTTCAGAGTCTTTTTTTTTTTTTTTTGAGCCCATTGGTAAGGCCCCTTGGTAATCTAAAATGAACTGAGAGGTTCCAGGCTAATTCGTATTTTAGAATTGGTGTGGCGATGCCAGGCTACAATGGATCTACTTCACCAACAGACTCCATTCAAACTGACTTAAAAACATTTCCATTTAAATATTTCTCAGTATTTTTCAAAATTCTAAACTTTGTACTTTCTTTTTAAATTACAAATTTAAAACTTTTTCCATTCGTTTCAATAGTACACATCTCCCATTTACTTCCATGGTGGACCTTGACATTTGACATTGACATTTTTACCACCTTGGTAATTCTTGCTTATTGGTTTTTGTCATCTTCTTCCTGTCTGTCCACTCCTCTATCCATCTGTCTAACCATCAATTGTTACTGCTATGGCTGGTGAATGTTTATATGGATAGGATGTAAAAGGGGTGCATACAGCTATTCACATGGAATCCTAAATTGAACAGGGTTTGTGTAATTCAAAACATGCTTATGACACCATTTTCCAAAGTATTGTCACAAAGTTAACTGGGCGACTCGTGTTGTTGAGTCAGTATTTGGATGTGTTAATCTATGTCTAATATGAAGTTAACAACAACATAAGACCAATGCGGGAAATTTACACTCATTGCTGGGCAATTACAATTACTGATATTATGTAACAAAACAGCCAAATAATCATAAGGCAGATAAACTTTTTTTTTTGGCTTTGGCTTGTCAGTTTTTTAACATACTTAGCTGTACTTTCAATCCATTATATTGACAATTCAAACCTTGACAAAAATATATGATCAGCCAGTCATTAAATGTTTGCTACAGAAATAACACATATGGACTTTCCAGATCCTATAATTTTCCATTATTGTCCTTGCGGATTACCTGCAGTTCCCTTCTTTTGCTATCCTTTCTTGTCTCAAAAGTGAGGAAAATTGGGCTTCTGGGTTTGTTTTATTATGTTTTAATCATGATTACAAAATGTGGCACAGCAGCTCTTGGGCATATTTTGCCTTTTTTTCTGATTTGGCCTCAATCACTGTATAACCTTTGTTTTCACCTAAAAAGGAGCATGGCATTTATGAAGATAGTGGGATGATGTTGTCCTGAAAATGGAGCATCCATGGCAGACATTAGAATCACCTCACTGGTAGCATATCTACAACCTTTTCATACCTTGTCCGCTGTCCAGTAGTCCAACACTGCTGGCATTTTCATAACCCCAATTATCAGCGTCATATACTGATAAGCACCTTTATTTCACTGGCAGTGTTGATTATGCTGCATCTGTTCAGCTGACAAGAGTAGAGATTTGTCTGCTCAGATATCATCTGGAAGCAGGCATTGCCAAAAAAGTGAAGAAGTTTGACAGTGGAGTGGAGAAGTGATCAGGCTCCATGAAAGCACTTGGCATAGCTCTAGACTGGTGCTCAAACATCATTTTTGTCCTTTTCACAAAAACAGCGCAAATTTTTCAGCAGTAACGTAGTATTAGTCCCCTTGTGCCCTACTTACCCACAACTCTGATTAACCAACTGTACTCATACATTTTTTGATGTGTTTTTTATCTCTCCCCTCTACATACAAACACAGACACACACACACACACGCACACGATTTCATTCCTCCCTTGAACTTATTCTCCATCACATCACCAAACACTGTACATTATACAAGGCCGAATAAAAAAAAAAAAAACATCCTATGTTTCCAGTAATGTCAAGAATTAGGGGTAGGGTCGAAGTGTTGTGCTATGTTCCAGACCAGGAGCCAAAGGAGGAGTCAGAGTATAATTCAATAGCAGGGTTTATCGGTAGTAATATGGTATTGGCGGAGGGACGGAGCCCAGAGCTGAATGACACGGTTCAGTTAAGACGCAACAAGCTTGGTTCCAGGACAGCAGCCAGATGGAGTGCACTCATAGCTATAGTGAACTTTCAGATGGCAGCACTTTAGAGGTTAGGAGGAATGTGGTTCCAATCCTGACGACTACAGAAGGCTTAGGAGGATGTTAAAAATAGTTGTGAGTTAGGTCCACCGAAGTTAGAAGACAGGACCACGTGATGGGGTTACCTTTCATCAAGCAGCAAAGAGTTTTGCCCAGCTCCTGCTTCAACCTCTCCACCAGGCCGTTAGTGCCTGAGTGGAACCCAGAGGATAGACGAGGTGTGATGCCCACCAGGGCAGAGAAAGCATTCCAGAAGTGGTTGGGAAATTGGGGACTGCAGTCAGATGCCACTATCTTGGGTGCGCCGTGAACAAGGACCGGATGATATACTGTAGGAGGTGAGCGGTCTCCTTAGGTTTGGGTTGCTTCGCCGATGGTATGAGGTGGGTTACCTTGGAGATCTAGTCTACTATCGAGAAAATGACCATCAACGCATCAGAGAGAGGCAACCCTGTGATGAAATCAATTGCGATGCTGGTCCATGGCTGGTTGGGAACCTCCAAGGGCTGTAATAGACTGCAGGGGCATTAGTTACTTGATTTGGAATGGGTGCAGACAGCACGGGTTGTGACAAACTCCAGAGTATCCTGGCAGATGGTTGGCTAACAAAAGCACTGACAAACGTGGGTGAGGGTACGAGAGATGCCTTGATAACATGCCAGCTGAAAGGTGTGGGCTCAGGTAAGGAACTTGCCTCTCACTTTCTCAGAGACAAAGGGACAGTTAGGTGAAGTGTACCGATAGTGAGGACAGTGACAGGACCACAATGCCTCCTTGACCTCGCTATCCATTTGAAGCTTGGTGGTTGTCAGAAGACAACTATCTGGGAGGATGGTGTCAGGAGGATCTTCAGGCACCAAAATGTACAGACAAGATAAGGATTCAGGCTTGGTATTTTTTTCTATGCAGACAGTAAGTAAAGACAAAGTTGAATCTTGTGAAGACGAGGGACTAACGGGCTTGCCTGGGATTCAACCTCTTAGCAGTCAAGAGGTACTCCAGGTTGTGGTGGTCCATTCAAACAAGAAAGGGGAGACTGGAACCCTCCAACCAGTGCTCCCACTCTTCAAAGGCAAGCTTCATTGCTAACAGCTTACAATCACCAATGGATTGGTTCCTCTCAGCAACAGACAGCCACCGAGAAAAATATGCATAAGGGTTTAGTTTGCCTTCGTCAGCTCGCTGAGAGAGGACAGCCTCAGGAGGCGTTGACCTTCATGACGAACTGGCCCAGGGGGTCAAGGAGTTTGAGGACAGGAGCGGTGGTGAATAGTTCTTTGAGATGGTGAAAGGCAGACGCGGCCTGAGGCACAGGCAAAGGGTGTCTTGATGAGTGTGAGCACTGTCAGAGGGGTGGCAACAGTAGAGTACCCCTGAATGAAACAATGGTAAAAATTAGCATTAGCCAATAGGGGCATTAGCAAGCCTGAACGGCATCATCAGGTTGGAGGGGGTGTTTAATGTATTCTTCCATTCATCTCCTTCCTGCATACGCACATGGTGGTAAGTGTTGCACAGGTCCAGCTTGGTGAAATCGTGACAGCCCTGGAGGTTGGATAATGTTGAGGACATCAAAGAAAGAAGGCAAAAAATTAGATGATTCTTTAAGGTATTTGGCATTAAGTCCCCTATAATCAATGCAGACATAAAGACCCATGTTTTTTGACCACAAAGAAGAAACCTGGCTGGTGTTCTGGCTGATGACAAAGAGGCCTGAATGATTTTGGAAGTCAGGGATTGATTTAGGTGTTCCTCAATTGTTTGGGACTTCTGTGCTGGTTAAGGAGTACAGCTGACCCCTGGGGGGTGATGTTCCAGGTAAAAAGTCGATAGCACAATAATAGGATCTGTGTGGGGAAGTGACAAAGCTCAGGCCTTGCTGAATACTAGATGGAGGTCATGGTTCTAAATGGGATTCGGCATCTCCTTCTGATGGTCAGAGGAAGGAGGTGCAGTGGTCCTGGAGTCTGATTGAAGGGAATACTGCAAACATTATGAAATCCATTCCAGAATGGATCCTGACGCTCAAGCTAGGGCCTTCCCAACTCCACAGGGGGCATGTAAAGACTCCATAATGAGAAAGGGCAATTCTTTGGAGTGGTTACCAGAGGTCAGCACGGGCACCTGCCGGGTTTCCTCGGCGACGTAAAGGAGGGTAATCCCTTTGAGACCTTGGGATCGCAGGGGTGCTGGCAGTGGCTCAGTCACAACCTTCAGAGGGGCGAACAAGATCAAATTGGATAAAGTACATCTACCCCTGAGTCAACTACGGCCTAGGTGGAGATTGAGCAACCTTACCAAGTCAGGCAAACAGGAAGGAGTAGACGAGTGGATGAGACAGCAGCACCACTCTGGACCTCTCTCTCAGATTTTACTCATGTTTGTGGAAAAGTGCATCCAGCAATGGCGTGGTTAGCATTTCCACAGTATGGGAATAAATTTTTTCTTATTCAATGCGGTCATTCTTCAGTAGGCAGCTTATGAGCCCAAGCTCAGTCAACAGCCACGGGTGCCTGACTTGCTCCACCAAGCTGAATAAATATGTGTTGTAAAGAGCCCGGACAAGACACTAAATTGCCCATAGGTATGAGTGTGAGAGTGAATGGTCTGTGAATGGTGTGTGCGCCCTGCGATGGATTGGCAAGCTGTCCAGGGTCGGTCCCTGCCTTTGCCCGTAGTCAGCTGGGATAGGCTCCAGCTCGCCCCGCGACCCTAGTGAGGAATAAGCGGGTATAGAAAATGAATGAATGAATGAAAAGAGCCCGGACATCCGAGCACACAGAGACAGCCAGAATTTGGAAGTTGATAGAGTACTCCAACACTGACAAGCTGCCTTGGTGCAGCTGGAGCAACTTCCAGGCAGTGGCTTGGCTGGACCAGTCAAACACCTTCCACATGTCCTCAGCGAAAGCAGGGTATGTGGACACTGCAGGATCTCCTGCCTGCCAACAGGCAGCAATCCAGTCACTGGCAAATCCAGAGAGGCGAGTGCTGACAAATTTCACATTGGAGAGTTCACAGGGGAATGAAAATGGCGTTAATGCAAGGAAAATCAAACACTGGGCCAGGAAAATGCGGTAAGTGGTCAGGATGCCTTCGTAGGGGTCCAACACTGTGAGGTTAGGCTCCTGATGGGCAAGCGACTGAGGGAAGGTCAGCTGCAGAATCGAGCTGGCTGCTTGAGCGGTGGTGGCGGAGTCACCTATAATATCCTTTATGGTGGCAAGTTGATAAGAGAGGGTTCCAATGGACTGGCAGGGCTGACGGAGCTCTTCTTGCTGCTAACTAATTCGCACACGCTGGTACCTCAGGGTGTCAACCAGGTCAGGGATCTCTGCTGATTCCATTCCTTAGGTTGGATTGTACTGTTATGATCCAGATCAGGAACTAAATATGGAGTCAAAGTGAAATGCAATAGCATGATTTATTGATAGTAATACGGTATTGACAGAGGGATGGAACCCAGAGCAGAATGACACAGTTCAGTTCAGACGGTTCACACCTAAGTGTAAGGTAGTATCTGTGCCCGGTCAGCGGCCATCCGGGACAGTAGTCAGATGGAGTGCGCACTTAGCCAGAGGCGAACTGCCAGATGGCAGCACCGTGGTGGTTTGCAGGAATGTGATCCCAACCCTGATGATTGGGCAGAGGAACAGGCTGAGGTTTGATTAATAGGATTGTGGTCCCAATCCTGGAGACCAAGCATAAGGCTTGGGAGCTTGTTCCCATTCACAGAACTAGGAAGAGAACCGAATTTAACAATAATTAAAGATTATGAATAATTTTCGAAGACTATAGGCTTTAACTAGAAAATACTGACCGGTTGCTGAAACTTGTCGCAAGCGAAAAACTTGCACACTCAAGGAAAGGTGTATAAGTATGCCAACACACATGTGAGAGAATGGGAACATCAATGCAGCACTGCTGGAGAGGTAAGCACAGGGGAAGTAAATCAAATCAAAAAAGACAATGTATCTAAAAGACGCACAAGCTGCTGGATATGAGGAGACACGAGAGGGATTCACATGAAGGTTGTGTAGGATTTTTTTTTTGTTCAAAAATTTATTAGAAGTCAATCCTATCCCCAACCCTTTCCAAAATCTATCCTGGACGATGAACCAACTTAAACAGAATTACAATTATCATGTTACATCGACACCTTCAATGGATTGACAAGCTGCCCAAGTGTTGTTCCTTTCACCCAAATTCAGCTAGGATAGGCTGCTGCTCCTTTGCGACTCTGGTAGGGAAGATACAGTATAGATAAAGGAAGGATGCAAGATCAGCCACCAAATTGGAGGTAGAGCAAATTGTGGAGGAGGCCCTCTGTTCCTGTCCAACTTCCCAAGGGTGCCCCAATAACTGGCTCTTTGTTCCAGATGAAGTGAAAGCCACAGTCTCGATTAGGCTCACGTCCCTCCCCTGGCTTGCCATCCCGGGACTTTCCGCACCCTGTCCCTTGTCTTTCGATGCTTCTGGTAGCCTACTGTTCATTGGGACGCACAGGAGAATGTTGCTGCCTGTGATATCTGTGCCAGGCTAAGTTAAATAACCAGCGCCGCAGCACTCTCCTCCAGTACCTGGAAGTTCCGCATTGGCCCTCGGCTTGCAGTACCATGACTGTACTGTCTGCGCCTGAGAGTTTCACAGTGATTTTTTACTATCGTAAACTGGCCAGGCTGCACATGGCTAAGGAGATAGCTGAGTTCCTCTTTCAGCATGTGGTGCGGCTTCATGGCATCACTCGGAAGATTGTCTCTGACTGTGAGCCATAGTTTGTGTGCCGCTTCCGGAAGGCCTCCTGCGCCCTGGCCTCTCATTTGTCTTTCATATCAACACCAATGGTCAAGTTAAGCAGTAGAATCAGGTGCTGAGCAAAAATGGCAAAAAAACTTTATTAGCCTCTTCTCAATTTCCCAGGTCTTATTGCCTTCAGCAGTGAGACTTAAGCCTCAGTTATACCTTCGCCCGGCTCCGTTCGTGGATTGCGCGCGCACCTCAACAGAGCGCGGAGGCATTTATACTTGGCGCATTCTCCGTTGCAGTATTTGCCACGAAGACAGGGGGTGGTAGAAAAAAAATACTATAGGAAGTAGTAGAAGCAGGTAAAAACAGTAGAAGTAGAAGCAAGCGGAAACAGCAATGATCCTTTTTGAACTGGGCGACACTAGCGCGGCTTGCGAAAAGTTTCAAAATCCTGGAGGTGCGCGACCTTGCGAAGCGAACCTCTTAAACTAGGCTTTATTCTCCCACCTCCTTTTCATTGTATCTACCCTGTGTTCCATGGTTCTTATTTTAAACTTGTCTGCTCTTCCCTCGACAACAACCCCGCCCCCCCCTTTCCACTGATGGATGGCGGCCTAGCTTACACAGGGCACCACATCCTGGATGTTTGGTACAAGGGCTGCCCAGTTCCAGGTAGACTGGGAGGGTTACGACCCTGAGGATTGTTCCTGGGTACTTGAGCGGAATATCAGGGACCTCTCCCTGGTCCATACCTCCCTCCAAGCCTTGGAGTTCAAGAGTATGTACAGTCCAGCGTGCCCTGTATCCTCGCATTGCCTGGTACTGACCCCAGACCTGTCTTTGACTACAGCTTGTCTCTTCCCTTTCATCCTGTACACCCTTTGCCTGACCTGGACTATTCCTGACAACTCCTCTACCCAGAGCCTTTTTGTGTTTTCATTTTCAGTTTGTGCCTATTGCAGCTAAATATCACAATTAAAAGTAACCAAGCGGCTCCTTTGTGGATCTGCGCCTGATCTACCTTCTGTGCTGAAGGTAACACATCATGGCCTCAGTTAAAGTTTCTACTTCCTAAAGCTCAAGATTAGCTTTAAGGTTAGGATAAGTTTTCGGTTCAAGGTTATTGTAAGGCGATCATTTTTACAGTTTTGGAAAACAGTTATGATGTGCTGCTGAAAATCTTTGAAAGAGTTCTTTACAAGTTCTAATCCACAAAAGATTTGTCTCAATTGTAAGAATTCTGTCATCTACAGGCGTGGTCATATTATTTGCCATTTATAAGTTGAAACATTGGCAGTTTGATTTTAACCAGCCAATATCTTTGCTCTGCCTTGTCAATTTATTAAGATTTTTCACTTTCATCACCTTTCATCACCCTAGCCTGTTTTACAACACTTCAGCCTCATAGTTCTGTTTTATATCAAATTTGAGGTAGCAGAGAGACAGAGCACTATAGGGTCGCAATACTCAAAGATTGCACGTAATAATTTCTTTACAGTATTTCAGTTTATAAACCAAAGGCCGTGAGTGCAAGAACAATGCCATAGTGCCTCAGGGCTGTAATAATAACAAGATTCATTTGTTATGGCTGTTAGTACCTTCAAATGAATGCGGGCACTATGTACTTTAATTTGAGCGCCTGCATTTCCACTGATATATAGGGAACTGTGTATGAATCACAAGCCCTTAAAATTGTTTCACAGCACAAATAATTACTGACCTCAAACACTTAAGTAATGAAGCAGCCAAGTAATTATTTAATATCTTACAAATATGATACACACATACGGGTCTGTAAGATTACTGGTGATTTAAAAAGCATGTGGGGACTTTTAATTTAAAACAATTTTTTTTTTTTTTTTTTTTTTTAAACTGACAGCAGTCAATCTGGGCGACATTCATACTGAGAAGATGGTTCTATCCTTCCGTATCAAAAAGCCATTTGTTATTGTAAAGGTTCTGTTTATCAAGTTCCTTTAAAAAGAAGCATGCACTTCCATTGCTTTTCAGCTTAATCTCTATTTACCTCGTGCAAGTGCTTGCTCCACAGGATTAATAGGCTACTCTAATATCTTTAAGGCCACCTGATTTTCAATGCAGTCCTACAATGCAGACAGCTTTTAAACGCCATTTTTTTCCTAATTGTAGCACTTAGGTTTATTACGCGTTTGCAGGCTGCCTAATCTAAAAGAAATATACTTGCGTATAAAAAGGAGATTCAAACTCCTTTTCCTGGGAGGACTAACACGGGGCAGCAGGGTAGCCTATTGGTAGGTTGCTTGACTGGTAACTGAAGAGTTGCTTTTTCAAGTCCCTGGTGGGGCATGGGATTCTGACTTGCATCTGGAGAGATGTGAGGAACTCTGGGAGGAACTTTGCCATTGAGCCCTTGAGCAAAACCCTTCACCCCAAAAATTACTCCAGGGGCTTTACCCCTGCTTCTCTTTATCCCTCCCCTCTTGCAAGTGTACGAGTTGGCATTTCTCCCAGGGCATCCTTGAAAAAGAAAAACAGTCTCAATGTAACTCTTCCTGGTTAAATAATGGTTGACAAAATGCTAAACATGTGATGAGGCCCACAAGATCTGCCCTTTTCTCTTCCTTTCAGGTACCTTGCCATCCCTATCTGCCTAGTGTACTACCTCATATAATGCTAGCCTTACACCAGAGAAGTTTTCAAGGTATTTCTTTGTCGTGGGCAAATTTCCAATGTCGGAATAAAATCATAACAGTTTTGTTTGAATAGTGGTGCACTTTCACATTCTTGATTGTCTGCTGTACAGTGGTCATAAAATTCAGTCTTACTTGGTCTTTTTCTCATCTTGAAATACCAACAAAATGTTTAATATTATCAGCAGCGTTTAGTCTCGGCTCATGCCAACACTTGAATTCTGTCAACAAACAATGGGTGCACTTAGCAAGACCCTCAGTGTTTGTAAAATCGAATTGTCTGTGATTGTAAAAACTCGGTGACTAATGGCACAGTATTTTTAGATGTGAAAGGGAGGCAGAATTTACTTATTTAAAAGACTTTCCAAAGTTTTCTAGTCCATGGTAGGCATTACATGAGAGTAACACTGAATTTCTTCTACGAATTTGTAATTGGCAAACTTTATCTGATGGAAAAACAAGGCCCATATATTTGAAGAGCAAAACTAAGGCTGAAATTTCTAAAGTTCACTTAGCGTGGAGGTTAATATGGTTAATTCAAATGTACCTCACTGTATATACCTGAGACATTTTAAACCACATATTGATGCTTTATGGGAATACATTAACCAGTTATAACTGCCTGTCTGTGCATTCACTACTGCCCTTCATATCCTTTCAAGCATAAAGCTACATAATAAACAGCCTTGGCTTTACTGAATCCATCAAAACCATTTACTTGAAAACGGAGAGGAGTACTGTATAGCTAAAAAGGAAAAAAAGTGCATTGGTCATTTTAGGGACAACTACAATGGGCAAAAGCAAACTAAGAAATTGAGTGTTGGCCTGCAGAAAGCATAGTAACTGTGTATCAGACATACTAACTTGCGTGCCCTATTTACTCATTCAGATACCTACTATGAGTTTCCATTTAATAAATGGTAGGACCACACACATGAACACCTGGTGGAAAAAAAAAAAAATCAGTTCCTAGCTTCGCAGACATGGGTGGTTATTTAGGTGGCCTTTCTGCAGTCCAAACAGAGCCTATTCACTCAAACGCATTTGTCATTTTTGGATGAACTGTTAACTGTTTCACTCATAGTGGACTCCAAAAGCACATTTATGTTGGCGGGAACTAGGGATTTTACCTGCTTTGCAATTCAAGAAATTAATTCTGTTTAGACAAAACTGCAGGCAGTCCAGTGTTTCTAATATTCACTGTTATCATCAAAATGCTCATTGTTATAACTATCATCATTATGATTACAATACCATACAAATACCAAAAAAAACAGACTAAACAAATGCTATCTGTATACATCTTGGGCAAAAAAATTTAAACAGGACAAAACAAACAGGAAAAAATAGATAAACCAAACTACAAGGCACATCGTAATACCTTTCTCAGTCACTTCCTGTCGTTTTCAAAACAACTATACTGAAAGCAAAAAGCTTGGAGAGGCACTCAAAATACTGTATGATAACAAAAATATGCTACATATACAAAGATGACAGAAATGTGCTGTAGGCATTTTTTAATTGTTGCTAAAAATAAATCAATAAACAGTACTGGTCAAATGTTTGGATAAACTGGTAGTTTCACCTCAAATGGCACACGGTGAGAGATCAATAGTCAGACATTAAAAAGAAAATAATATTCTTCTCATAATATCATGTCCAAAAATTTGGAATTAATAAAGAGTACATATCTGGTAAAATAAACAAACAAATTATTTGCTGTGAACTCTCACAACAATATGACTGCCCCTGTGTGTAAAATGTGTACTCAGCAATTACTATGAATGATTGAGGTTAGTTTGATGGGTTTAAGATTTAGATTACTTTTCAATATCTTATTTGAAAAATGTGGGCGTGTCCAAAGCTTTGACTAGCATAGATACCATGTTGACATGGAATTCAATACTGGACTTGTAGAATTTCAAAAACCTGCAAATAGTAATAAGTCCCCAACAGAAAAAGTGATCAGCAAAAGAAAATCAAACTTTGACATTCATGGGCCTGGTTTCATACTTATAATGTATCTCATATATGGAGAGTGGAAAAATTTTTTTTTACCTCATTTGACGCAATACTGGCTTCCTTAGGAGGTGAAACTTCTACAGTAGCATGGATGTATTCAATAGTTGTACTTTCTAAAGTGTGAAAATCATCACTCATGAAGAGAAAAAAAAAATAATAGCCAAACTAATTCTCAAATTGGTTCAATAACTTGTTATTGAACGGAAAAAAAAACTTGATATATGTAGTCATTCCTTGAATTCTGAAGTTTATTTACTCAATTTGCCTTTATTTACTCAAGTATCATCCAACATCAGATTACTTTATACAGATCGGTATTCCATCTAAACATTACACATAAAAATTTAAACAGAGAAACACCCAGTTTATGAATCACTGATGACTATATAGAAAACATTATCAATGCTAGCCCATTCACACTCGAAAAATCGGTAGGTCTTGAATAGTAGGGCAAACTGCATTGCGGATAGACAGAACAAATGCAAACAGTGAAATCCTCCCAGTAGAACCAGAGCTGAGGGACATGCTCCTATTTAATTGGCCGTTTGGCCAGAGACGAGTTGTGAAACTCACGAAACTCCTCCTCAATTCGTTCCTTTTGACAATGGCCCTTTCAAACGCAACCAGTGAGAAGATTAATACCCTCCCAGCAGATTAAGAACAAATGATCTGTCTCTCTCTGTTTCAGCACCATTAGTTCATTTATCAGTCCATGTCTAGTATTTCTGGTCAGTGTCAATATGCCCTGCATCCTTGCAGTTAACAGATGTCTTCGCTTGTCGAATGAATGGCTTTATGTTTCATGCACCGGTGGCCACAGATGTGTGTCACTATAGCAACATCGTTCATCGCGGATCGTACCGGAAACATGCACTCCAATCAAATCTAATTATACCATATTGCTTTCTTGTCCAACAATAAGGAACCTGTAATGTAATTATTGGGAAATGTCATTTTGTATTCGGAGCAAAAAGTGAGGATTGCAGTGATGGACGCCCGCTTGTCAAAACGTGTATCGATGAAGCGCAAAACCCAATTTGCAGTCATAAGGCAGCCACCCACCAATTATGTTAGTGCAGAGACATTCCTTAGCCCCAACAACTCCAATTCATCTTTTCTTCTGCGCTGCTTGCCGACTGTCTTTAACAAACAGGTGACGAGTGGGGCGACCACTGCCCTGCAGTGAAGGCACTGCTGCAATGCAAATCTTGTCTATCCCTGTCCCAAATCCTTCCAGGAGAGCCAGAGCTTGTGCCATTTTATGGGCCACTCTGGACCCTTTTCTGGAGACTCCTCATTCATTTTCTGCAGTAATTGTTCATAATAAGCATCCACCTATGGGTAAACTTCAAGCAAGCTTTGACAGAAATGGGAGTATTCTGTGCCAAAAGCAAGCTGCACCCATATGACATGATGACAAACACAACCATCTAATTGTGGCCAAATTTATTTGCAGGTAACCAGCATAGTACTGGCTGCCAATCTGAAATGATCATGTAAGCTGGATAAAGCTGGATAAAGCATGTCCACTTGATTTATAATGGTGAAATGCTACCATTTGAGTCCTGTTGTGACGCAAGCGCACACACTTTCCTGGAGGTCTGAGGTGAGAAGATGGCAACAGCTAGTAGGCACAATACAAATGAGAAGAACATTGTGGGACCAACCAGAGCTGGACTAAGTCATAGGAATGTAGGCATTGCTTGCCATCTGCATGAGGCGGCAGGGGGGGCGGTGGGCAGAATCACCAACTGTAGATAAATGAACCGCCCCCACCCCATTGGTCAGCCATTGTCGAGCCACACCCCACGATCCAACAGCCAACCAGCAGCTGCCATCTATGCGGGACCACAGCGTGCTTGCCTAGGGTGGCAGAGAGACTGGTGCTGTGGGACTAAAGCAAGTGCCATAGAACACCTGCCCCGTGGGATACAAGTGTAGCCAAAGCCAGCTGGTTCAGTGTTACAGCTGACTTTGGAAAGGACAGTGAGCAAGGCTACATTGAAAAACTAGCATGGATAATAAAGCCCATTCTAAAAGGAACCATAATGCTAGCTTTAGCTATGTAAAACAATTTGGGTTTCAGAGTGGACGATGAGATAAAATGTAAGCTCCATGTTTTTGATTATGATAATCTGATTTTTATAATGGACAATTGATATTATTATTATTATTATTATTATTATAATATGAGCACATGTTATAAATTAATCAATCAATAGGATTATTTATACTTTAGTTGTGTTAAAAATATTTAATAGACCAAGAAAATATATCTAGCCAAATTAGGTAGAAGGGGAACGCAAAGGAATGCAAATAAAAAGTATCTGAATTTGAATTACAGAGAACTGTAGTCGAGATCGATAATAAGCATTCCTCCTTTCTTTATTTTCAGGAATCCACAGGAAGTGTGTGTTTAAACACACACAGAACCTGGGAAAAAATACAGGAGCCGTGATCAATGTGGCCACTTATGGGGGCCGTCCAAACTTGGGCTCCATTATCATGCAAAACGAGGAAACTGCACAGAAGGGCCAGAGAGTGTTTGTGTCACTCCTCTGTTAAACCATAAAATGTATTTTTGTATAAACCACTCTGAATAGCGCAAGAGAAAGGGCGGGGGTGGAGGAGGGGGTAAAAAAAAAAGTTCCCATATTGAAACGGCCTCTCTCTGAAAAGTCGAAACTTTTCTTTTCTTTGTCAAGTGCGTCTTTCGGCCACAGAGGCATGTGGGAAAATGATGTCAGGAAGGATTTCTCCCCCTCTGCCAAAGCAGACTGCCGAAAAACCGCCGTTACAGGGCTTCTTTCATCTGCTGCGCCGCACTTACCAAAACAGCAAAACATAACATTTCCCCACATAAAGAGCACGGCCTGAAAAGAGGACTATATTTAAATAGTTGAAAACAAGGGAGTGAATTCCGGCATTCCAGAGCCCTCTAAAGACCTTCCCCTGAGAACTGGTGATGGAGAGAGGAGCGTTTGATTTATCAGCTGTATTTAAAAATGCAGAACGGCGAGGACAAATATCTCTACGCGCCTCGTCCCTCCAGCCCTCTACATGCTTTATGCTTGAATTATTGAGAAAAATAGGTTTGGAGGATTAAAATGAAGAAAAATTAAGGGCAACAGACGGGGAGCATGTCTCAAAGCCCGCACCCCTTCGCCTTGACAAAGGCGAGCAAAGTTTTCAAGCCTCGCTGAGGATCGGATGAAGTCATTATTCATTCAGTCAGAGAGAAAGAGAGAGAGAGAGATGGAGAGAGAGAGAGCTGCAGAAAGAAAGGGTCAGAGAGAGAGAGAGAGGACTCAATTACTTCAATCTAAAGATGTTATCAATGAATGCAAAGTGCATATTTTACTCTATTCATCCAAATCCCATTAAAAGTGAAAGGAATGATTTAATCTGGCTTTTCTAATATTGGTCTTTTTATGCGTGTGAAAAAAATCACTTTCTAGCGATATCCACTAACTCAATCCCCAGGCCTTGCATCACAGCTGAGAAAAGCTGTGAAATTTCAGACAGAATATTCAGCTGGGACTGCCCCCGCTATTCCAGACAATGTCAATAGCTCAAGGGTAAAATCATTTGTCACAAGGGTGAAATCAGTCTAAATGTATACATTTATTATTGTCTGCCGTTAATTGATCACAGGAGTGCCCAAAGTTACACTGAGGGCCTGCCTATGTGGCCATCTCATTTACAATCATATCCGCCAAGCTCCAAAGGTACCTAGGGTTACCCTGTGAAAAAATAATTTCTACCTTAACATCACTATCATCGCCTAACATGCATCTAATCAGTGTCCAAAAATCATTTTTAGGTTAGGTTCCATCTGAGGTCCAAAATGAATTACAATAATTCAACTGGGCTGCCAATTATGCCCTGTTTAGACTTATCTTTCAAAGGTGGGGAAAGGTTGAGAATGCAATTGCTTTTAGCTATGAGGATAATAACAAAGCTTTTGCACAATTTGTAACAGTATAGTTTCTTAAATAGGTAATAGCCATTACTAGGGCCAATTGGGTCCGTTAGGTCAGTGCATTCAGTAGGAGAATACCAAAAGCAACAACAACAACAGCAACAGCAACAAGAACAACAATAACATGAATAAATCAGCTAGAAGTCAGCTTCTTTAACATTGCGATCTTTTAATATCCTACGAAAGTCACAAACTCTTTTTACACAAAATCCTCAAAATCCTTACACAACTTTACAACAGGACTATTTGGCTATCATGCTCTGATGCTGAAAACAAAGGAATGATTATGGTTGCTGCTAGCGTAACTTCACACAAGCCTTACAAATTCTGACAGGTGAGACAGTCGCTGTACTGCTATTTTTACATTTAGTATGACAACAAACACCACAATAAAAATCATTTAGTCTCAACACACAAGCAAATCTTTTTCTTTGAAATAGTTTCTATATTTCTTAAGCCTTGTCCTTTATTCAATAGAAACTTTGACACGTTCCTCAAGAATTGCCCCTTGTCATTTGCCTTTCAGTAAAGCCACAGAAATGCATAGCCTAGGTTTATGCACAGAACATTGCTTATTGTTTCTTTTGAAGACATTTTTTTCTCTCTCTCTCTCTTTGTGGGCGAAAGGCCAATGGGGTAGTGCTGAATTGAGAGGGGACAGTGTAATGATGGAAATTAGGATTGAGCCCTTGTGGGAATATTTGATAATAATAGTCATAATAAAAATCATAGATGCAAGATTACCTTTAAGAGGTTTTGAAATCCAGGGAACATCAAGAAGGACATACCACTGAAATAAATAAATATAAATATCACCATCAATGATAAAACAGACCATTGGGAGCAATAGTTATCTCAATTATGCCTTATAACTTCTGTTAATGGACGAAGAACTTTGGAAAGCCACTTAAATTGCGGTTTGAACAAGACCAGGATTGAGGAAAAGCAAGTGCACACACTTCCAACTTTAACAGCTTTTCTCCACTCTAGTGACTCCAATTCCAAGTCCTTGGAACTCTGTCTTTATATATCAAAGATGGGCACGTCCAAGCCCCAAGAGCCAGTTCTGAAGCCTTTAAGAGCTAGCTTTCAATTAAATTCTAATCTACACTTGTAATACCAACAGACCTAAGACAGTGGCTTCAATTAAACAATTAGGACTGTTGATGGTGGCCCCCAAAGATCTACTTCTCACCTATAAGTCACCAAAGAGTGATGGAAGGCAGTACTTATAATTTGCCTCGGACGTTGACATAATAGCGAACACCTGCACATCAAAGATGATACGCTACATCACCGAAAGGGAGCGAGCCCTTAAAATACAGCGCATTGTTTCCAGTTATAAAATACTGGAGGGGGTTT
The DNA here is from genome assembly GCA_029692085.1 of Gymnothorax javanicus. Lineage (NCBI taxonomy): Eukaryota > Metazoa > Chordata > Actinopteri > Anguilliformes > Muraenidae > Gymnothorax > Gymnothorax javanicus. The sequence goes on along the minus strand of CM056193.1, from coordinate 178,677,620 downwards.
CTTTGAAAACAAACATGCCACACACAGACAAATGAAAACGGGCATTGTTATGATGCAACTTAAAGAGAGCATGCAACAATTTACAGCAATGTCAAACAAATTATAATGAACAGTTTGTGAATTGCCCCAGAGGAAAAATGATTTTGGCAAAATCTTGAAACATATTGACCATACCAATCATCAAGAATAAAAGCTATTAGAGATATTTATCAGTATAAAGCACTTCCCACATATTTAAAAAAAGAAACATGAAAAGAAAAATTGTTTAATTGATGATTTATTTCAATTTAGAATCTACAGAAAGAAGAGCGGCTGTTTAAATTTAACTATTATACAAGATTTATAGTGTGAGAATTTTAAAATATGATGAAATGCATTCACATTACAGCCCAGCTATGTTTTGTTAAGATTAAGTGGTATGTGCTGCAGTTTTTGAGAAATAAACTTTCAAAATATAATATCGTAAGTCAGTAATGGTCAATACTACAATTTAATTATATATGTTTTTTTATCAAAGAAAACTGACTCAGACCTGTCTGAAGAGCAGTAGAACAGGAAGTAAGTTATCTTGGACTTGAAATGGTTAACGGTCTCAGCGGGCATCCATACCACTGTGCTATTAATATTTCTCCCTTCATAGGAAGCTATCAATTGTAAACAGCACTTCCCCTTGCACTGGACCACCCAGGTATTGCACATGATTACTGCAATAACATGAGCTATATCAACAAGCCCTGCCTGAACAGCGCATTATTTAAAGCAGTGCAGTGGAACTACAACTTGGTTTCCTCCAGTAGTCTTTGTATCAGCCATCAGCCTCTACTTAAACCATTGTTTTATCTGTATGTTTTTACGTTTGCCTGCTTTGAGCATGAACACAAGTCTATCTGAAATTCCACTTTTACATCACTCAGCTTCTTTCAAAGTGAATTACTTTCTTTTATATAGTCTCCACTGAAGCTAAGAATGTGTTAATCCTCTGCTCTGAAATTCAATTTGATTTTTGATTATGATTATCCAAAGGCAATTACCCAGCTGGGATACAGAGTTAAGAAACCGATGGATTTCTTAAACAGAGTTCAGAAGTGAGACTTCATTTTAGCAACATTAATTCTAATTTGCTCCCTCCTCATATGCACCGAGCCTGTCTTTATGAACATCGATATGTTCTTTACCGTTTGCAGATTTGAAAGCCTGCGTGGAGTAAATACACATTCCCTTGAAAGACTTTGAGATGAGGCCTGAAACACGATCGCATACGGAGGACCTGCTCAGAGTCAGACGTTGAAGTCTTTTTAGCTTAAATTGAATCATTGATAAGCAAAGGATAACTGATAATTTACGTAAAATGGCTCTTTTTCTTCCTTTTCTTTTTTATTATTATTATTATTTTTATTTTTATTTTTATTATTATTATTATTACTACTTAATTATCTCCGCTAAAAGTAATATGAATCTATGCTATTGAGGACCTGAGCTGTTAAGTACGTCACATAAATTGATATTTTTGATGACTGCATTAAGCAATGAAGCAATGATTCCGCACACAGACTCGGAGACTTACAAACTTGCATGCACACATGCACATGCTCATTCATGCACACATACAAACGCACCAGAACATTTTCTCTCTCATTTGCCTCTAGGTATGCATGTAAATTAAATAGCTGAGGAACGGTCAGCTTACGGCAACATTTACGGAACCTGTTTCCATGCCATCCATGTTAGCTCTGTTGTAGGTGTCATTACAAAAGACTGACATTTGCAAGCAAAAGAATGAAGAAAGACCAAAACAACAACAACAAGGACAACAACAAAAAAACGCCCCTGAAACTTCTTATTTACCTTTTACTGCCTTGAACTGATATTGTGAACCATTTTGCTTTAAAATGGGTTGTTTCGAAAGAGCAGGGGAGTGTCGACCTGTGGGAAAAGGTAGCCAGATTGGAGTGTGAAGCCGAGAAAGAAAAGAAGAGAGCTAAGGAAAGGAAAAGAACACAGACAATCTGCTGTAATCTCCAAATACAGAAAAGCTCTGCGCAGTATTTCACAATGATTATACTCCAAGGTACCAATTACAGGCACATCAGAAACTAGAGCAAGTTGACACTCTACAATAAAGCAAATAATTTCCAGTTGGAGGGACAGAAAATGTTAATATGTGGCGCGGAGGACGGCGAGGATCTCAGCAAAAGGAAGTAGCTAATAAGGTTTAATGATGCGTGTCAGGAAGCCACAGTATGCAGGGAAACACAGCTGGCTTCATTTTGTAAACTATTTGATATACACATCTATCCAGCTCACAATTATCAGCTGTGCTCTGGCCACTGGGGACAGCTTAGCCCCCCAAATTGGGGAGAATTTTCCTGTTCCTCAAATTACAAGTGAAATGCATTAATATAATGCCCTTTCAAGGGGCACAGCAAGCACCCTCACATGGCTTTGGGGTACCCCATTTCTTCACTTGAGAACAAAATCTCCCAGCTGTAAAATGCTAACAGTAAACAGCATCTTAGTGTGTATCACCAACTATTACACAAAATGTGGGTCCGTCAAAAATTTGTACCCAGCCCCTTTTCAAAATCAATTCAGTCCGTAATAGTTGGTCAGGATTTGCAATATGTCTTTGTTTAAGCTCTGTCATGTAACAAACAGCAATAAAACAATGACTAAGAGGTTAAAGTTAAATTGTCCTCATTGAAAGTATTCGCATATCTGGAAATGTTCAAAGGAAATAAAACAATTATTTAGCATTGTGGTTGTCTAAATACAACCCCAATTCTGAAGAAGTTGGAACATTTCTCTTTCTATAAAGTTGAGCAGTTTAAATGTTACCCATCTGTGCTCTTAAGGGACAAGGCCTTTTTTTGGAGGCTCCTTTTAAAATACACGACTAGCTCACTAATTTAACATCACTTGCTTCACAGCACCTTACTATTACAACTTGTCACAGCATTATTAGTCCGAAATTGCCCTTGCACCAACTTTTTGGAGTCTGTTTAAGTCAGATTTCAAATATGCGTATATTTTGATTAAACAATCAAATTCACATTTTAAAGCATCAAATAATGAGTTGTTCAAGTGTCTCCAATATAGTTGAGGGCTAATAGACTTTTAAAATCATTCCTTGTTCATTTGGTTTGCATATTTCATAATATACCAGCTTTTTTTTTTGGAATTGTGGTTGTACCATGACCAAAAACTTACCAAAGTTGAGCTTAACGTTCACCTTCACACGGTTTACCCCAACACAGTATTTGCAAATGAAACAGGTTCATCTCAAAGCACATCCCTAACTTTTTCACAAGACTGGCTCCAGGAAATGTTTATACACAGAGCTGCTTATACATTCCAAAATAGTTGGGACAAAGTGTAAATTGTGAATAAAATCAAAATGCAATGACTTTCAGATCACGAGCCAGTATGATCTTTACAGTAAAACATAGATAACATTTCAAATGTTGAAACTGAGACATTTTACATTTTTATCCACAAAATGAGCTTATTTCAAATTTTATCAAAAAAGTTGGGACACAGGCAAAAAAGAGCTGAAAAAGCAATTAATATATAAGAGAATCAGCTGAAAGAACCTTCAGCAAGTAATTAAGTTAACTGGCATCAGGTGTGTAACATGATTGGGTATAAAAGGGATGTCTTAGAGAGGCTGAGTCTCTCAGAAGTAAAGATGGCCAGAGGCTCTCCAATCTGTGAAGGTTTGCGTAAAAAAATTGTGGAATACTTTAAAAACAATGTTCCTCAACATCAAATTGCAAAGGCTTTGAAGGTCTCATCATCGACAGTGCATAACATCATCAAAAGATTCAGAGAAACTGGAAAAATCTCTGTGCGTAAGGGACAAGGTCAAGACCTTTACTGGATGCCCGTGATCTTCGGGCCCTCAGACGCCACTGCATCACTCACCGGCATGATTCTGTCATTGACATTACTAAATGGGCCCAGGAATACTTCAAGAAAACACTGTCTGTAAACACAGTCCGCCGTGCCATCCACAGATGCCACCTAAAGCTCTATCATGCAAAAAGGAAGCCATTGTTGAGCATCATCCAGAAGCGCCGCCGCGTTCTGTGGGCCAAGGCTCATTTAAAATGGACTGTAGCAAAGTGTCCTGTGGTCAGACGAGTCCAAATTTGACATTCTTGTTGGAAATCATGGGCGTTGGGTCCTCCAGGCTAAAGAGGAGAAAGACCACCCCTCCTGTCATCAGCATTCAGTTCAAAAGCCAGCATCTCTGATGGTATGGGGATGCATTAGTGCACATGGTGTGTGACACTTGCATGTTTAAAAAAGCACCATGAATGTTGAAAAGTATATAAAGGTTTTAGAGCAATATATGCTCCCCTCCAGACGACATCTAGTCCAGGGAAGACCTTGTGTATTTCAGCAGGACAATGCAAAACCACATACTGCAGTTATTACAACAGCATGGCTTCATAGTAGAAGAGTCCGTGTGCTGAACTGGCCTGCCTGCAGTCCTGATCTTTCACCAATTGAGAACATTTGGCGCATAATTAAACGAAAAGTCCGTCAAAGGAGACCCAAAACTCTCCAGCAGCTGGAAGCCTGTATTAAACAAAAGTGGGATCAAATTCCAATGGCTAAACTTAAAAAATTTGTCTCCTCAATGCCCAGACGCCTCCACTCTGTGTTAAAAAGAAGAGGGGATGCTACACCGTGGTATACAGGCCCCTGCCCCAACTTTTTTGAGACCTGTAGCAGCCATCAAATTTTGTCCCAACTATTTCGGAATTGGGGTTGTATATAGACTAGATGTAATAGAGATGGGTCATTACAGTAGGAAAAAAAAATTATGCAACATCCATCCACCCATTGTCTATATGACCTCTTTCACAACATGGCCGAGGGGGAGCTGGAGCCTGTCCCGGTTGTCTTTGGGCGAAAGGCAGTACCACAACCTGAACAGCTCCCCAATCCTTCGTAGGGCACATACACCATACACTCAAGCATTCACCACCCACTGCACCATTTTGCGACCCATGACAGTGAATGAGAAAAAAAAGATATTTGCTCAGTAAAACTGTTTTTGAATACCACCAAATCCAAATGTCAGCTCAGGTAGGCAATCTTAAATTATGAGAATAGGTGTGGAATTACCATGGTCAAATTCCCTACTAAACAGGATTCTTGTTTTTGTAAACTTTTTTTTAGAATTGGGGTGATACAATCTACACTGCAATTATTTAGAGATGCATAAGAGTATTGTGAACTCTCCTGTACCAAGAATTTGCATGTTTTGTTTTTTGAAGGAGTCCAAAATATATAAAACCGAACTACTTAGATTACTGCAGGTGTCAGTCCTGACCACACTCAGAGTCAGAAACAACTTTCATCTAAAGAGAACTGCAAACGAAAAATTTTTCCCCTTAGATGTTGCAAAATATTTTTTTTTGGATTTTTAAGACAAAAGTGAACTGAATGATGATTACTCAAACATTGGATCAAAACAATCACAGAATGAACCATTTTTGTATTAATAGCAAACTTTATTTACGTCAAATATCTTACAGCTCTTCAACAGCGAGAGGTAAAAAAGCTCTCACCGAAGACTCAAAGTGTATACTTTTCACTGAGTGTTCTGACACTCAACTGTCAAACACAATGGCAATTTAATGATCTGCAAAGAATCGTATCCACCAATACAACAAATTCTCTGCTATATAACCAAATGAACATGATTGTAGTGTTTTTAAAACACAATGAAAACAACTCTTCAGAATAAAGTCTATTCTGGGAGCTTAGTTGGTGTACAGTGCATTGGCAAGAAGCAGATAGGATGCAGGCGACAGTTCACCCTTTTACTTAGCGTATCAGTAGGGATGCTCAGCCACATGTATGAATAGATGTAGATAGGTAAGTATGTACAGTTTTCCTAAAGGGAGAAAGGACAGAGGATATATATACATATATACACACACAATTAAACTGTAGCACACACATCGCAATCTAACAATGTAACATTTAGTTCACTAAACGTGCTAGCAATATGTAATAATATGATAATCAAATAGGTGGTGAACTTCCCAGATCCCAGAACTACAGAACTATAAAAGAAGCGACACCCTCATGATAGTAACGATAATAACTGTGCATATGTAAATATCCTCTCAATATAGTGAAGGTAACTCACATTTCAATCACTCATACTTTTTAGAAAAGAAACTATGAGAAGAAAATAAGGGAACATGAACCAATCTCCCATTGCTAGACAACCAACACAGAAAGAAAGAGAGAGCGCTAGCATGTGCATTAATAAATTTAAATTAACAAAACTGCTGAAAACAAGTGGTAATTTAGTACAAAATAAGTTTAGCCTACGCAGACTTTAGTTCAGGGATGGTTATTCGATGTCACTGTCTCGTGGCTGCAAAAGCGCATTGCGGCCTCTCACTGGCTGAACCTTTTCGAGGGATGGAAAGATGGTGACCTTCAGTTTTTTTTTTTTGTACTGTTCAGTCGCATTCTTATTATTTGAAGCATTGTACAATTTTATAAAATAATCTCAAAAAATCTAAGTCACAATATCTGGACTCCATATGGGCAATTTTTGGGCTGGGCCAAGCAGCGGCCAGGCCCCTATAAACGCGAATGTCACTGAGTGAGTGAGAGAGTGAGTGAGTGACTGGCTGACTGGCTGCCAGAGTGATCAAGTTCAATGATTGGCTGGCTGGCGGGGAAGAAGTTCAGCGATTGGTTGGCCGGATGGGAAGCACTTCAACGATTGGTTGGCCGACGATGGCTGGCTGGCTGGCTGTTCAGCGATTGGTTGGCCAGTGAGGAAGAACTTCAACGATTGGTTGGCCGACGATTGGCTGTCTGGCTTGCCGGGCGTTGACTTCACTCGTATTTACTGGTCTGTGTATTTGCATTATAAATACATGGGTCTCGGAATTTCGGCTTTGAGACATTCCAACAGAAATTGAATACTTTGCTGCTGTTGCATCTTGGATTTGAAAGACTGCAGCAGAAACGGAAATTAAAAAGTAGAATTGAACGCGCCACACTCATTTATGCGTTTGATGGACTATTTACGTAAACGGTGGAAGTGGCGCCGTAGTTGTGGTGGCCGCTTTCATTGTATCTATGAGAGCGACTGTAACCGACACCAATGAAAACAATAAATTTAAGAAAATATTAAGCTTAAAAGATTGCGCCAAGCTGGATTGGACACCCCGTCATTGAAGTTGCCACTACGCCAACGTAACACAACCAGTACTTGAATCCAGTCTAGCAATAGACTGCAATAATCAGGTAAATGTACTGTTAAATTAAAACACATTTTGTATGTATAGAATGTTCACAATGCGCAATTTTTGACGCCAATGAATGTTTCTTGGCGATATTGGTCGCCATTTTCCGAAAATTAATGCGTATTTTCTTTTAATGGACAGCAAAAAGTGGATTAAATATTCATATAGCGGATGCATATGATGTGCTTGCCCTAGCTAGATTCCCAGTCTTTTAAAAAGTTACAGTCGATTTTGTGGCATTACGAGCACAATCCGACCATTATTAGGCTAATCTTCTTTCACGCTAGATTGGTTCGGTTTGTTTCAGTCCTCCATGCTTGTTTTCACTGGTACCGGTTGCGAGATTCCATAGAGATAGAGGAATGTAACACATCATACCAATCTAGCGAAAGAATCTGGTCGGAACGTGTTTTTAATTTCCCTCTTCAATCTCGCAACCGATGTGACAATTAACAAGCATGGAGGACAGTATCGGTTGTGAGGTTGAATAGGGGAATTAAAAACACATTCCAACCATTGTTAAGATTCTTTCACGATAGATTGGTACAATGTGTTACATTCCTCCATCTCCCTTTTGAATTTCGTAGCCGGTACCAGGATTATATCCTTAATCTTCCTATTGAATCTTGCAACCAATACGAGAGAAGACAGGTACAATGAAGGGACTTGGGATACACTATCATCAGAGGTGTATAGTAACGAAGTACATGCACTTCGTTACAGTTACTTAAATAGTTTGAGGATTTATGCTTCATTTGAGTTTTTTTTTTTAAACCTGGACTTTTACTGTACTACATTTAAAAGATAAAAAGTATACTTTCACTTTGTTACTTTGACACTGGCCACTTTTTTACTCATTACAAATTAAAATATGAATGTAATTCATCATATAAGGATTATCTGGATTTCGCATGTTTGAGAAGAACAACGATGCTTGGTGGGGTATCTTTGTGCAGATGTGTCCGCCAGCGGACATGGACCTGCAAATTTATGCGCGCAGTTACAATATTCTACCACTAGATGGCACTCTCGGATCAGTTATTGAATATTCACAAGCAAGCTGAGTTCAAACATGGTTAAGAATATGGATGAGTTCACTCCAATCCATGTTTTTCAGGAGTTGCCTGAATAAAACTCCTCAACTATGCCCATCCAGCAGTACAAAAAAATTATCTCTTGCTAGAGAAATAATCGTTGTCCTCTGCAGCAACCACTTCAGCTACAGTGACCAAATGGTGTCCCAATTAATAGTTAAGAAAAATTAGTTTTCTGAAGCAAAAATTCGGCATGGTATTGATACTGTGTAATTCTACTATTAATTATAGTCAATTATAGTGGTTTTTAAACCGCCAGTAAACTCAAAGAAGAAGAAGTATATAAAGGAGAGACTGCCTGTTTGTTTTTGAATACTGTATTTTTCATTCACCTGAAAATTGATTAAAGAGCAGAAGGAGAGAATAAAGAGTGGTTGCTTTGCTTCTTTCTATGCGTACTATGAAAAATACTTTGTACTTATACTCGCACTTTTGATACTTAAGTCTATTCTTTCACAAAATACTTTTGGTACCTAAGTACATTTAATGTGAGCTACTTTAAGACTTTTACTCAAGTAATTTTCTTATGGGTGACTTCAACTTTTACCAAAGAAACTTTCAGTAATGGTACTTCTACTTTTACTTAGTTATTTTTTCCAGTACTTTATACACCTCTGATTATCATATTAGCTACGTGACAAAGTGCAATACTCGGTCAGGCTGTAACTGTCACTTATGAAAATCGTTCATGCTTTCTTTCCTGAATTCTTGTATTTTATTTTATTTCTTTAAAAATTGATTATATCATTTTTTTTTGACTGTCCACCATATTTGAGGTAAAATTGACCTAAATTGCTCACTTCGCAACACAGTTTTTTTTATCTGCAGTGACTGAAATAAATACCAAACAATTCGCTATTTGGGGGCACTATAAAATTCCAAAACTTTCTTATTTCTCAGCCAATTCTCACGATCTTGGTGTCAACTACAAGGCCTTTTCAAGAGCTTCCAATAGGTCATAAATTCATTAAAATTAATTGAATTTCAATTTTTTTGGTCACATACTTAACCATATACAACCATCACCAATATTGTCTAACGCTTTATGTAAACACATGGCAAGTCCTTCACTCAAACATATTTACTAAGTGGTTTTTCTCAAAACTGTGGATTCTTTGTCCATAACATGCCCAAAGAAGAAACATGGGGAAAAAAAGGAAACTTTGACGTTCATTCTTACACCCTCACTATATAGGAACTTCCATGTGTTCACGAAAGTGACGTCACTTCCCCGATTAGCACAACTGTAATGATACCTTTATTGTTTCATTATGATTCAGGAACATACATACATACTTTAACTGCCATCTTCATCTGCTGCTGCTGTCTCTCTCAAATTGACATTCACAAAATCAATAATTGCTACCCTTACTCTAGCTCTTTGTCTATTCAAATGTATAACTTGCTTTTGATATGTTTTCCTTACTCAAGACTCCCCCCCCCCCTCCCACTCCCTCACTCACTTACTTCCACTACCTCACTCACATACTCTCACTCTCACTCTCCCACTCCCACACTCTCACTCTCACACTCTCCCACTCCCACACTCTCACACTCTCCCCACCTACTTTGTAAATAATTTATCAGCTCCAGCTCTTTACTAAACTTGCACTTCATATAATTGCGTGAGCTTTGCCTCATTTAGCACCCTTTTCTTGGGCCCACATTCTCATGCAGCACTAGGCGGCCCAGCCGTATACTAGGTTGCACCTAGTTTAATTTAACATTAGTTTTGTTGGAAAGTTGTTTTTCAGTGTAAGTAGCCACAGTTAAGGAAACAATGAATGAGAAGCTGAAATGTTCTTTACCTACTTAAGGCTCTTTTAACCTTATTTCATCACAGACAGAGATCAAGTCTGTCACTGTGATCAAAGATAAAATTGTAATTTTAAAAACAAAGAATCATGTTTCAAGCTTAATTTTCATAATGGTCTTTACCATGTAAAGCATAAAGTTGACTGAGTTTCAATAAAATTCTGATTAATCTATTTCTTCCTGCTCTGTAGCACTGTAGGCAGATCAAGCTGAAAAAGAGACCAAGTTCATTCTCAGGAAGACTGACAGCATGACAGACAGACAAGTGCTCCAAAGAGGCTGCTTCAAATATGTCTTTACAGATGAACCATGCATGCTCAGGAAACACATTACAAATTATACCTATTTTCAATGGAAGAAAGTCATGGAAAGAAAAATTGCCATTAATGACCAGAAATCAATTAGCTTAGTGTCACAAATTCTCACTTATCATTCTTGGATTTGGATTTTACAGCAATTTCAAATCCTCAATAAACGATGCCTTTCAAATGACACTCTTAATAAGCCATGAATCAGATCAACCAGATTATGTTCTGGGGTGAATTGTTGAAATATGAGAGAAAAGAACCACTCTTGTGGCTTCAGCTGCACTGTACTGACATTGTGCAATACACGCTTTCGATATTGGCACTTCTGACAACACCTCTTGGATATATTGAATTTCTCTCAGCTGCAGAGCTCCCACAGAATGGTGACATGAAAGCCAGTCAAGGCAACCATTGAATAAATGGAATGTTGCAGTCAGATATGTCAGGGCAGGGGAAACCGTCAGCAGCGGCGTTAAGCCTCAACTGACAGCTGCTATACTGCTGGTGAAAAATGCAACAATTTGATCTATTAATTGACAGCATAACCACTAGTGAGAGCCTGGGAAAAGACAAATAGAAACAAGTTGTGCCAGGCACAACATACCCTGCCTGAGAAAGACATTTTAGTGCTTGGGGTGTTGAATAATCTAGGACCCCGCTGACATTAGACTCCTACTGCTGACAAGACCAGTGACTTCACACCAAAGTGAAGAATATAATTGGAATCAAAAAATGCTCGTTTGAAGTTAGAAATTAATCAGAACAGAGTAAAGGAAGTTATTGTGGAAAAAACTATTTTCGGTTTTCCGGAGACCATTACCTTGGTCTTGACCCAATTAAGTAAAAAAAATAAAATATGCAGGTGATCCTCAGACCATTGCATATCTTGACTGAAAATTTTATGTAATATCATCAAACTGTTTTTTTCCACTAAACTGCAGACAAGACACAAAAACAAATAAGCAAGCAAATACCTCCAAAAACAATACCCCCTCTCATTTGAATGGCATTATAAGAGAGATGCAACCATTCAGATCTCACTTTTGGGACTAGAAAACAACAAGTTCAACAAACATTTTGATAAGAAAATCTTTATAAGAAGGGCTATACCATTGTTTTCTGGATTTGAACTGAAGTATAAACGACGGACGGCACTGTTGTAAATGAGAAAGCGGATGAAGGTTGATACTGTTGGATATTGTATGTCTTTTATTACATGATAAACAAAACGGTTAATACATTATTTTAACCTTGATAATCTGGATGTACATATGGTTTCAAGATCAGAGTCAGATGGCTTCGTCTTGCATGTGTGTATACTCTTTACTCTAAACATAGCATCAAGGCTAGCAGTACATTATGCTGTGTTCAAAATAAAGAGATCCTTAGCATCAATTTCCATTGCAACTTATGGCAACCTGTTATAGAATCTTTCTAAACTAGCTAGCTAGCTAGATCAGCACACAAAGAACACAAACACATGTCTCATATTTGCCTAAAGCCATCTTGATGACTCTCAATAACTTTGGGAGAATATTCTGTGGGCTGATGAGTCAAAAGTGGAATATTTTGGAAGATATGGGTCTTGCTATGTCTGGTGTATAGATAACACAGCGTTCCACAAAAAGATCGGCAAACCAGCAGTCAAATATGGTGGCACTAGTGTGATGGTCTGGGGCTGGTTTGCTGCTGCAGGACATTGGGTGACTTGCCATAATTAATAGAAACATTAACTCTGCTCTCAACCAGAAAATCCTGAAGGAGAATGTCTGGCCATCAGTTCCTGCCCTAATACTCAAGCGCAGGACAATGATCCAAAGCACGTAACCCAGTAGACCTCTGAATGGCTGAAAAGAAGCAAAATGAAGGTTTTAGAGTGGCCAAGTCAAAGACTTGACTTGAATTGAGATGACACGGCATGCTTGAAAACCAGTGGCGTAACAATAGGGGGTGCAGGGGAGTGCAACGGCACTGGGGCCCGTTGATGGGCACCCCCCGGCCCCAAAAGACATCAGCATAGGTGTCTTTCACTGTTAAAACTCTCATACTAACCTAAACCTACAAGTAGTAGCACAAGATGAAATGCTGCTGGATATTTATACCACTGCAACTGCATTCATTTCTCAGTCTTGGTGCTGGCAAGTCGATGTCATCATGGTACATTATTCATCATTTTAACTGAATAAAAGTCGTTATAACATGAAATAATTTTGTCGTCAAGTTTGCACTCAGGCCCGCGCAGAAAACCCTCCAATGTGGCTGAATTGAAACAATTCTGTAAAACAGAATGGGCCAGAATTCCTCCATAACAATGTAAAACTCTCATTGGTTGTTATCGCAAACATTATATTGCAGTTGCTACTGCCAAGGGCAGCACTACCATGTATTAGGCTTGGGTTGGGGGGGGTTAATATTTTCTTTGTATGGATGACAAAGGTTTTGAATTACTATTTACCTTCAATATGTGAAATTATTATTTAGCTGTTCTTTGTGTTTACTCATGTGGTCTTTGTCTGAAATCAAAATTAGCTGGATGATCTGAAACATTTAAATATGGCAAATAAGCAAAAGTAGAAGAAGTTGGGAAATGAGCAAATACTTTTTCACAGCATTGCATAAATGCTTTTTGTGGTTCAGCTTAACTGTTCACATCCGCTGGAATTCTCTGCATAGAGAAATGCAGCAATTTCTGAAGGGCTAATTCAAACTAATATCTTCCTGTTGCTCCCTGATCTCATGATAAATATTGGACGGGAAGTATTTATCTTTTGAGATACTGTATATGAGGCCAGAAGGGTTTCCTGTGCATACAAAGGTCAATGATTTTGCAGCATAAACATCAGAGGGCCAAACCATATGTGTGACACAGTCAGTTCACGATGAGCCAAATACACTGACAATGTATACCTGGATAATAATAGTTTAGGCAAAATGACACTGAAACGTGCAATTAGTAGAAATGTGATGCAATGAGCAAGATACTTGCTATCTGTTTAAAAATGAATAAATAAAACTTTAAATGGAAGCGCAGGATGTTAAACTTGTAACCAAAAGCAAACCCAAAAATATAAAAAAATCTGATTGAATGTAACAATGTGCAGGCAAAATAATTGAAGAACAGCGTGCAGATTAGTCTGAGATGACGCACCCCAAAGACACACAATTTTTATAAGATACTGGGGAATGGAAAGCGTCAAACTTATCATCTTCGCCAGGCGTAAGCCTGGGGGGGATCATGCCTGTGTCTGTGTATGTGTGTGTGCGTGTGTGCATGTGTGTACCTTCCCACAGCTAATCACGCATAGCATTGGACCCATCAGCCTTATATTATTTGCACAGATTTATGACTGTACGTTCAAGCCCCTTTCGTGGTTGCGGTGATGCAAAATTTTTGAAAAAGCTATTTTATTGACAGCTGTGTTTCATACCGCCATTGAGTGCTTAGTCGTCGCCCCTCTTCACTGGCCGGTAGGGGCCGCAAGTTATCAACAACTGCTTCAGTCTGGAATCTGGTTTCCACTTGGGGCAACGTACACACCTGACTGAGATCTGCACTCCACTTAGTGCGCACTTCTAGTTTTGTAATGTCACTTTGCTGGCAGAACTTTGCAAACCGCCACTCCACACACACTGGAGAGGGCACAGCCTGCTGAGAGGTGGCTTTTCGTGTCGATCCCTGGGACGGGCGTCTAATTACTGATCTCAGTGACTAGCTCACCCCTCCATTACGTTCAGCCAGTGCCCCTTTTCTCCGCGAGCGGCAGGACTGTCTAAACAGGCGCACGCATAGCTGCTGTAGATAACAGCGGCGTGTTTATTGCCGAACGCAATGTGCAGGTGACACTAATTATCTGCAGATGACAGTGGCACTCCCCGTGTGGACCAGATGGTGAGTGAGGGTCAAAGACCGCTGCGAGTACGATGGAGTCTTGTGTTCTGCCGCCGCTATCTCTGTCCCTCGTTTTTTTCATCAGAGGGCTAAACCACTAATGACAGACTAATTTTAAGCTAATGAGGAGTCATAAAGAGGAAGCAAAGGAAATATCAGGGCTCTGCTAGCCATATTGTCCAGCAGCTCTTCAGATATTCTGGCGCGCAATGTCCCTGTGTCACAAGTTTGATTATGTGCCAGCCCAGGCTCAACACAAATTTTATGTCATATCTGAGGGACAGAGATGAAATTATTGTCAGATACAGCAAAATGACCTATTGCACTGAAAAGCCTTCAGATCAAACTCTGTCAAACTGTGCCAAGAGCCTCAACACTGGCCAATAAGCTAACCAGAAAGACTTTATGAGAAAGGAAACACAAGCTTGGTAATTGTAAGTTTTTGGCTGAAATTTAAGGCTATAAAAAACAACAATCTCTTTACACTGATCTCAAAATACAAACTTTATGTCGAGCAACACAAAGCAAAATACTATGCTTTTCAACAGCATTTACAATCCCCCAAAAAAAAAAAAAAAAAAGACAGAAAGAAAGAAATAAAAAATATAGCAAGATTTTTTTTTTCTATAAATTCCTGTTCAGGCTATTTTTTATAATTAAGCAATATTTAAGCAGGGCTGAGAGGGCAAGATCCCACAAGAAACAGAATCACGACAGGAAATTGTACATAAATGGTAAATATGAATCACATCCTGCATAATTGCACCTCTCCACATCCTTTGCTGCACCACAGCATTCCCCAAAAACCACTTTTTAGGGCAAAATATATAAAGCATCCTTTGACATATGCCAGTGATTAAAACTGAATCAACAATGATGTCAGTGCTCCTTAATTAGCCTTTCCTTAATGCTCAATCTGACTTTTAATAAGCAAAGACGTCTTTTTATGTTTATTCAACATCTGCTCTCATTGTATTCAATGCACAAAGCTAGATATGGCAATCCTGCACTCTTATTGATTGTATTTGTTTTTATTGCGATGTCCTTCAGGTGTTGTACGTATAATACTGCCTTCCTGGCAGCAGGAGGCAGTAATGGTCTTGTGCAATGACAAACATTTAATGACTGCGCTTGCAATGATTCATTGCCCCATGTGACATGCAAGAACACACAGGTATTAAATTCGTACCTGAAATAATAATTGTTATTATGGAAATAATACAATAATGCAGTCAAAAAATAACAGTTTGACAAGGCACCACTCACAGCCAGCCCTTGATATTTTCCAGACAGGATTTGCGTCAAAACAGTTCCACTGTGAACAATCGCTGACATGAGTGCTAATAATGTCTACTGACTGCTCTTCGATTTATTGCGTTAATTTGAAGATGTAGTATTTTAGGTTCTAAATATAACTTATATTCATCTTGCCTCCCCTTGCGAGGGAGTGCGGCTCTCACTACAGCTTCAGGGGGATTAACTTTCTGCGCAAATGTCACACCTAAACCCTAGGTTGGTTAATTTCCCTCTTGGTTAATTAACATCTGGGAATGACCTTTTGCATCGACAGGCCCAACTTTATCAGGAAAGTCAAGGTTAAAAAACTATGTATTCAACAAGATTGATTAGTGATTACAAGCTCAAGAAAAAAGTAGACCTGGCATTCTGAAGACTGAGGAGACTCAATGACACCATGAAAAACTTTTTTACTCCACCAGACCACACCGTCAACAGCAAAGGCTGTTCTTATTTGAGTGATTTGGGTTTTACAGTCTGCTGTACTATGGCACGCACACTTTCAGTGGGACAATATTCTGATATCCTAGCAGTCTGTACTTTTTCACTGGGCAGTGTTAAGACAATAGATACAATACCTACTGTTCTGTTAGTAGCTTTTGAGGATAGTGTTCTGGTGAGGTCCTAAAAGAATATCACCACATTAATTGCTGCCACGGAATTTGTCGAGGTAGTAGCAGCTATGGATAGTATTCTATTAAGCACCCTAAAAGACAAAATTCGAGTAAAGCACCGTTTCTAAAAGTGTGAGGCGTGCCTCCCCAGGGCAGTGCCAGAGAGGATCAAGGGAGGCATGGAGATATTGACTAATTCATAAATTAACATTTTAAAAATTCTGATTTTAGACATGAAATGACATTTTATGCAATTAAGAACAAAAAACAATGAGATTGACAACAATTAAATATATTTATGAACAAATCCCAAAGTTCACAAACACTGTTGCACGTGCACACTTAGTAGTGGCAAAAAGGCGTTCAAGAGTCAATTCAAGAGTGTGGAGTTTTGTTTGTAGTGACAACTGTGAGGCTGTGACAGTCCATCTTGATTAAAAAGAAAAAATAAAAACTGGCAAGCTAAATTATCTCTCAGTTTGGTCATTTTATTTCTGTGGTCTGCCATTTCAAGAAAAAAAATGTACGAGGGCAAACTTGCGCTTTAATAATGGGATGCTTTAGTCCCCTGCTCTTGTCATCTTTTCAATGGATGTGTGACCCAACTCAATGGCCACAGGTACACTTTGACATGCAAAGGGTATAATTTACATGAGTTTGAGGGTCATCAATCGCTCTTTGCATACAATCATGTCATTCAGGATGTCATTTACCATGATATGACCATGGTTTCTGTTCTATACAAATGGAGGTACTACTCTTAAGCTGGCGTTAATACAGGCGTATATAAGACCTGAACCGTTTTAGATAAAGAAGAATCCACACATTGATAACAAATTGTTCCAGCAATTTGGCTGGGTAAATTGAGTTTACACTAATTGCTGTTACTGATGAAAATTTGTTGAGGCCAGTGTGATTGCTACCCAATATGTCAGTTTATCATATTCTAGCCAATTCAGTGGATATGACTGAAAATGCAGCAATTGTCAGCTTATTTCCTCCAAGCAGAAGAGATATCCTTACCATTTCAAGCCTTTGTTAGTGTTGCAGTCAAGCAGCTGAACCAATGCTTGTCGTGGAGTTATAGTTCAGTTCTATTTGATGATGATGATGATGATGATGATGATGATGATGGTCAGAACAGGAAAGCACACACATCAGAAGTCTCAAAATTAATTTAGTTGTAGGCTCGCTTTCCCGCTCTCTCTCAGTTGTTTACACTAGGAGCTAATGCAGGAGGCTAACCTGCTTAAGTTTGACATAGTTGACAGCTTTTGCTGTACTTGTTATTGGTATTTGTGAATGCAAATTCATTCTACCATACTTTCTAAAATGCTTGACCAAAAATGAACATTTTTACATGCTTAGCCTAAACCTATGTGACATGTTGATGAACAAACGCAAGTGTAATTGAGATTTCTGCATGTTTTCCCATTGAAATAAGTTATGCAGAGCATTCATAAGATGTACTCTGTCAAACATCTGTCACGGATACACTGTATCTTTTTTAAGCTTTTTCATGGGATGGTCCACTGTGGGACTTTGAGAACCCCTTGTGTAAAACAGCACTTAACATTTTTCAAGTAGTGGCTCCATGCAGTACATAGTATTCCATTTACGGCCTTGACCCCTTGACGCCTATTGTTGCGAATTTGTCGCGAACCGTTTCCATTCAGAATGCATCCAATTTAGCATCTGCTTGAAAGCAAAAACACAATTTTTTTTTTTTTTTTAAATAATTGTATATAAATTCAGGCGTCAAGGGGTTAAAGGACCTATATTATGGGATATACTTCCAGGTTCAGTCCGCTTGACAGTGGTCTCCACAGTAATTAACAGGGTGGAGAAGGCTGCCATGAGAAGATCCCCCATTCAGCCATCACAGCCCCTTTTCTACGTCAGCATTTCCAGCTTGTTTGAAATTTCCACTGATTTCTACGTCAGTGACATACCTGCTCTGCATAGTTCATGCCTACCAGCTCTGTTGATGTGCTTTGCTTGCTCCCACAGCTATGCCCCGCCTCTCCACCACTCACACTCACCCTCATAGGCCAATGAGAGCAGAGCTCATTATCATAAAGAAGAATGACAAGCAAAAATGGCTGGTAAATTTGTGGTTTTTATTATTTTTTCCCCCTAAAGGTTTATAAACATCCCCTTTGGATATTTGAGAAGCTAATAACTAATAATATGCTAAAAGCTAATAATATGATAAATTTAAACACCATCACCCTGGTTAAGGTTGCGGCAGACAGAGCCAAGATGGGGCCCACTGTGTAACATGAGCATAGTGCATAATGAGCCCCAACTTTCAAAATTACTGCTTCTCTATGAAGCCTCTATCTTCCAAAGAAGCCAAGCAAGCCCCTACTATTCTGCCAAGGAGAACAAGTGTAGAAATGACACCAACAGAACGTCCACATAGCCTTGTCATAACCAGATGATCAACGATGTAGCGAACATAGGTGTGTTGCAAAAATCTTGACAATCAGCCTGAAACATCTCATTCATCGCGGAGAGGGCCTGTCAAGACCATGTTCTCACTTCCAGACTTGTTCCATATCCAGATATTGGGCAACAAGTGCCATTATAATGCTGAACCAGATGTCCAAATCAACCTTGTTTTTCCAGCGTTTAACATATTCCCTTCCAATAGCAGAGCAAATTTGCTGTTTATTTACATTGGAGGTTGCGGGCCAAGGAGTGCAATAATTTAATCGCTAGCAGCTGTAATATCAAAGGGTTCTCATTAAGGGGTCAATGGCATTGCATACACATTCATAATCCCAAAGAATAAATAGTGGCATGGCCACGCGCTACTGAATTACTAGATTGTTAGCATGGCTGATTTTTTTTTATTATTTGTTTATGAAAACCTAACCCACTCAATGTGATTCGTGCCCACAGAAAACTGATTTTTTTTTTCCCGGTAGCAGAGAGGGTGGGGGAGTTTCTGTACTATGACAGTTGGTCAGGCAGGCCTTATAAGTGGTGAAACCTCTTGTAAATGCTGTGGATTTAACAAATTTTTGGGGGGAATTACACAAAAGCGAGTCAATTCCTTTTTACCACTGTGAGACTGAAGTTTGCATTCAGGTTAAGGGTATAAAGAATAAAGATGGATCACCGCTGTAAGAAAATAAGGATATCAATGATACCTAAAATAGTTACTTTGTTGAGAATTTTGCTGCGGAGCAGATTTTTTATTAGGCCAGGGGGCATTTTCAATGCTCAGAATTATTCAGCAGATATTCAGGTTAGGGATAATGAAGTATTAGACGCATTTCATAAACCAAAGTGAAAAAAGTAGGCAGGCCTTGATTGCTTGTACCACAGAGTGCTCAGGGAAGTTAGTGAAGATCACCTCTAAACCACTGTCAGTTATTTTTATGTGGTCTTTTGAAACTGGAAAAATTCCAAATGATTGGAAGCAGGGCAATATAATATCAATATATGACAGGGGACCGTGCTGAGCCAGGAAATTACAGGCCCATCAGTTTAACTTGCTTTGCATGCAAAATACTGGAATCCATCACTAAAGAAGAGCTGGAATTATTTCTTGAACATAATAATATCTTGAGGGATAGCCAACATGGTGCCCATAAGGGGAGGTCACGCCTGACATTTTGGAATTCTTTGAAGAGGCCACTGAGACTTATGATCAGAGTAGGGCCTGTGACATCATATACTTTTAGAAAAGCATTTGACACAGTACTGCATGAGAGACTAATTATAAAAATGAGGTCCGTTGGAATTATTAAAGGTATTCTGCAGCGCATTCAGAACTGGTTACAGGACAGAACACGGAGTTGTGGTCAGAGGAATCGGATGTGAGCTAGGCATTGTGGGCAGTGGAGTCCCTAAGGGATCGATAAATGTCTTTTTTTTACCTTCAATGACCTTGAAAGGAACATCAAAAGCAAATTAGTTAAATTTGCAGATGATGCTAAATTGGGAGGTTTAGCGGACAGTTTAGAGCCCAGTAAAGTGATTCAGCATGATTTAGATAGAATTCAGTATTGGCAGAAATGTGTCAAGCGAAATTCAGTGTAGCTAAATATAAAGTTCTATATGTAGGTCGTAAAAACAATAGACAGGATTACTTCATGGGAGGTTCAAAACTGAAATGTGCTCCATATGAAAAGATTTGGGAGTGATTGTTGACCAAACCCTTACAGGTTCCAGCCACTGTGCCTTAGCAGTTAAAAAGACCAACAGGATGCTGGGATACATTGCCAAAAGCACTGAGTAAAAATCCAAGGAGGTTAATCTTCTCTTGTACAACACATTCGTCAGACCACATCTGGAGTACTGTGTACAGTTCTGGGGACCATACTTTAAGCAAGATATCGAGGCTCTAGAAAAAGAAGAGAAGAGCCAAAAAGTTGATTCCTGGTATAAAAGACGAAAGCTACGAGAAGAGGCTGAAGATCCTTAATCTCTTCAGTCTCAGGAAATAGAGTTAAACTGTTAAAGGTTAATAAGATGTTCTTAAATAATAAATAAAATGATAAACAGCACGAGTTTTTTAAGTTTTATGTTGGGCAGTTTTTCGTACAGTTGGGCAGATTTTGAATCAGTTTTGGGCTGAAAACCACACGACCAATCTGGCAATACTGGCACGGTCATAGTACATTATTAAAAAAAAAAAAAAAACATTAATCAGTAAAAATCACATGTACGAGATGCATGAAACTTGCGCGCAGATGACATTAAATGTGACAAAAATGGCCGCATCCATTGAGATGGAAATAAACAAGCTTTAGGCATATTTAAACTAATACAAGTACCGAGATTTTCAGTTGTCCAAGCAGACAGCTTCGTAGATAGGCTAGGTTGTCCAAATCTATTTCAGGTTGTCTAGAAAACTGGATTACCACTTATTACAAACTCTGGTTTTGGATTTTTTTTTTTCATAGCCCAACCCTGAAGCGTACCTCGCCACAACTTCATCTTTGACCCATTTGTAGAGTTCCTTGGTCTTCATCAGGGTTGTGCACATAGGGCTTTACTGGTGCTTCAGCACCAGCCCTTTTGCCTTCATAGATAAAAGTGCGCTTTTTGGCTGTAGCTTGTAAGAGCCCCTTTCATGCCCTCCAGCACCCTAATCATTGTTTAATTTGAGTCACACTAAAATCAGGATAGATACCAATGGGCACGAGCCTTTGAGGCCGTAACTTTATGTCCCTCCGAGTTCAAGCCCTTTATTTATTTATTTATTTTTACTAATTTGGAGGAATGTTACTTAAACAGCTGGAACTCCAATCTTGAATCAATTAAAATACAGCCGTTTCTAATACATTCTATCTAAAATTTATGTCTGACTTTTCTATGATCACGGATGGTCTTCCCAAGCTTGGCAGTATGATATGATATGTGAATTAGTTGTCATATAGTTTTGTATATTAGCCATACAATATCTGCATGTTCTTACAGTGGGGTGCAAAAATTTGGGCACCCCTGGTTTAAATGTCTGTTACAATTAATCTCCAAGTGATTGAAAGCAAACCTGAACACTTAATGCTACCAAGTTCAACATGATACATTTCATCACATTTTAAAGCAAGAATAATTTTTATTTTTAACTTTACAGTTTCAAAATAATAAAACAAGGAAAAAGACCTTTTGCAAAAGTTTGGGAACCCTGTCAGCTAGTACTTTTTAACTCCTCGGGCAGCTATAAAAGCTTGCAAACGCTTCCTGTGGCCAGCTGAGAGTCTTTCAATTCTTGTCTTAGGAATTTTTCCCCATTCTTCCTGACAGAACACCTCTAGCTCAGAAATATTCTTCAGCCTTCTTGCATGCACGGCATGTTTGAGGTCTCTCCACAGATTTTCAACAATATTCAAGTCTGGGGACCGTGATGGCCATTCCAAAACCTTCAACCGTCTTTCCTGGAGGTACTTCATGGTGGATTTTGAGCTATGCTTCGGGTCATTGTCTTGCTGGAGTACCCAACGTCTCTTCAACTTCAATTCCTGAACTGAGCTTTGAACATTAGCCTCTAGAATGTCTTGATATTTGGTGGAATCCATTCTTCCTTCCACCCGCACAATCTTGCCTGTGCCCCAGCTGCTGCACAACCCCAAAGCATAATGGATCCATCTCCATGTTTAACAGTTGACAACATGTTCTTTTCTATAAATGCTTCACCCATTTTTCTCCAATCATACCTTAGTTGAAAAAGTTCAATTTTGGTTTCGTCAGTCCAAAGCACATTGTTCCAATAGGCTTGAGGTTTCTCAAGGTTTTCTTTTGCATACTTCAGACACTTAATTTTGTGTTGAGGTCGTAGGAAAGGCTTCTTTCTTGCAATTCCGCCATGTAGGTCTTTGTTGTTTAAGGTTCGCTGTATTGTAGTCCTGTGAATAACTAGACCTGTGTTTGCTACTCTTTTTCGCTGCTCTTTTGCAGTGGTCTGAGGGTTCTTCTGAGCATTTCTCACCAGATCTCGAGCAATGCTATCTGACATTTTTCTTGTTCTTCCAGATCTTGCCTTGACTTCAATTTTTCCTTTTATTTTCCATTTTCTTACAATGTTTCTGACAGTAGAATTGGGTAGTTTGAAACGTTGCGAAGGTTTTTTGTAGCCCTCTCCTTGTTGGTGGAAGTGAATTATCTTGATTTTGACATCCTTGGACAACTGTTTAGAGGAACGCATGGTTTTTAACACCAGACACAACCGCCACCACAGTTGGATACTTTACAAGGCATGGGGTTACTTCAGAATATATAGTTCAACCCAGGAATTATATTCACCTGACTCACTGAAGCCCTAACGAGTATATCACCTGGGTCTGGTCCTTAGTAATCATCTTCTTAAAAGGTAACAAAGAATAATCCAAAAGGGTTCCCAAACTTTTGCACAGGACCCTTTTTCCTTTCTCATCATTTAAAAACTCAGAAAAATTCAAATAAAGAGAAACCTCGCTTTTAAATTTTCAGAAAGGTGTCATGTTTAACTTTGTAGCATTTAGTGTTCAGGTTTGCTTTCGATCACTTGGAGATTAACTGTAACACACATTTAAACCAGGGGTGCCCAAATTTTTGCACCCCACTGTATATGTTCTTGCTGAATCGTTGTAAAGGTTAAACCTTTTAGAGGCAGTAAGAGAAAAATGTGGAGGCAAGAGAGGCAGTCATGAAGGCAAGATGTGTCTCTTTGTGAATGGTGCTGAGATTCTGGAGGTGAGAGTGAAGTAAGGGCTGGTTAACATGGGTGGAGGGTTACTAACGTTGTCATATGGGTGTGTTCAAACACAATTGTACATATATTATACATTATAGCCTACATGTAGACAAGTAGCCCACAAATTCTTCATATCAAGTAAAAAAATTCATGCGGCAGTGCACAGGCAAGGTGCCCTTTTTATGAATGTGGGCACCAGCCCTTCTAGAATCCTGTGCATGAGCCTGGTCTTCTTGTTGTCGTTTGCATAGGGTATCCCCTGCTTAGTGGTGTGGCAGACCCTGTGGCCATTCAAAACAGGTGTATTTACACTGAGATTATGTAAAACTTGGCATGCAGGTGTATTATGGTAATTGTTTATTTCATTCAGTCATTTTCAATCATTTTCCTGAAGGGAACCAAATATTTTTAGTTCACTGTAAGGACTGGGATTCCTGAAAAAAACGTCTCAAATAATGGTTGCAATGTCTTCGCAGTAGTTTTTTTTATTAATGTAATTCCCCCTTAGTGAGTAAGAGTGCCAATTTCTTTCAAAAACAAAAAATAATGGTGATTCCAAATTTTTGAAAAGTATTCTGTACATTCACCATGTCTGTTTGTGCTCACAAATGAATGAATGTATGGTAATGACAGCGTGGCCATGCTTATTTCTTGAGGTATTATTGGTGATGCGCTTGAAAATATTGCTGGCAAGGGCTCGAGGGTCTGACTAACTCAAATCGTGCAGAGTGACCACAACCATTGCAGTCTGTTTTAAGCTACTCAAATCCCTTCAAATGTGTGCAACTACCCAAGTTAATTCAATGTACTGGATAAGCCTCGAAGAGAGAACATCAAGGGTCATAATTCCAGTGCCTTTTGCAACAAGCCAAGCTGAAATGCAGCATTCATCTACAAAAAATTAAAGACAATATACGATGGCACAAAGCCGACAGGACACAAAAATCATCACTCTATTTTTTTTTTACTGTTCTCACTGCATTCAGTGTAGCTGGTTATAGATCACAAACCTCATATTTTCAGTTTCAAAGGCTGCTTTTGTATCTGCTTTCATCCACATGTATAATTATAAGACTTGGTTGCATTATACAAAAGTCATACTGCTCTCTCCCATTCTGCCAGTTTACAACATGAATTAAAAGTGCACTTAAACTGCAAATAAAACATTTACAATATCCAGAACCTGACTCACTCGCTGCCAAAATACAGTAGATTTTATTCCCCTTATTGAAAAAAATCCCCTTTTCCGCAGTGCAATTTTCTGAACACCTTTTTTGTTTGAATGTAAATGTGGTTACTGTTGAATAGAGTGTTCTAATATTTACATTAAAAAGAGGCAAATATCACAATTGGTCTTTTCTAAAAGCAGCAAGTGAAAATGATCACAAAACAGCAATAGCGTGGATCTATTCTGGCAGTGTTCATTTTTTCTGGTACATTTTAAATGCACTTATACAAACTCTAATAAAGAGGACAGCTATTCGCATATAGATGCAGATCACCTTCCCCTCTGTCACAGAGACGTTTGAAAGCATCTTTTTATTAGAAACACAAATCAATATGCCCAAGGGCTTACAATAAGGCCCTTGGGCAGTTTGTATTATGGCCTCTTTCACTGGGGTCCTACGCTTTGAATAACGTATTACAATGAGTGGCAGTGAAATGGCAACCTGTCAACAGTGATTTCTGTAGTTTCTCAGTTTTCCTTGTAGCACTTCCACCTCCTCTCTCTCTCTCTCTCTCTCTCTGTCTTTCTCTCTCTCACATGCACACACACACACACACACACACACACTCAAACAAATGCACAAGCCCACAAATAACACTGACCAGAAGATTGCAGGTTTTTCCTCAGCCTGACAAAATGTGTACTAAACGGGAACTCCGATTCAGTATTTTTAATACTTTTTTTCAACTACTTTAACGCATCTAGGACATTTCTGGGTTTTATACAGCAATTCAGTGTTCTCCTACTTGCCCTTAATTACTACATTGCCTGAATACAATGGGCACTTTCCTGTTGAAGGACCTCACAAAATAATCCATCGATCATCTACAGGATGGGGACTGTGTGGGGGTAAATAATGTGTGCACAAATAAAGAGGAATTATTTCTAAAGTGCCAAAAGCAAAGATGTATACATTTATGTGTCATGTTAAAACTTGTGTGCTTGAGTCCAACTGAAGCCTTATTCCATAACACATCTCATGCAAGTTCTGGTCTCGACAGCCAACTTGAAGCTCATTTGTGATCCAAATATGCAAATATTAATTAATCATTGCCAACAAAGGACACTTTCATCAAATGTATCTCAAGGTACCCTTTAAAGCAGAGAATTGAAATACTCTCATATCCTACCATTGTACACTTCAACCGAGCAAATAAATAGATAAAAACCGTGATTAGTTCATTTGACTTCTAATGGGACCAAGCAATACATCGTTCCATTATTGTGAGTTTCAGTACTTTCTGAAAACATCGCGCATAGATGTCTGATAATGACCAGAATTCTGAACAAGTCCTTACAGACAGTTAGTAGCTGCTGTGCCCTATTGGTCGCACAGGCTTTTTACTGACAAAATTTATGAGCCGCATTAGCATTCCGGAAGGCAAGGGGGCAGGACTGTCAGACTCCAAACAAGAGCGCAACACACAAAAGAGCCAGTCCACCTCATTGGCTTGAATTTAAATCCCCATGGTAACATGCGAAGCGAGCGGTTTCAGTGCAAATGACACTAAATTTTTGCAGTTTTGTTTTGGAACTCCCCCTCTTTTCCCCTCTGTTTTTGATGAGGTTTCTCAAGCGGGAGGGCCAGAGTTCAGTCTCACCGGTGGCAGTGAAACAAAGTCATAGGAGCAGGAGAGAGAGCGTGATTCTCTTTGTTACAACAGATATTGGATCGTTACATTAGATTAGATCATGTACGTCCTCAGCAGGAACCCTTATCCTATGAGCAACGGCAGAAAAGACGCTGACAGTATGCTCAACCAGTGGTCAAAACTGGCACATCAGCAATAAAGGCAATACTTTGCTGTTTCAGGCACTTTATCTAACAAGGCTTTAAAGAACCTTACGGTTGCAGCGTACAGTAATGCGTTCAGCAAATCCTTGCCTCTATCCCAGGGCAGCTCATCAATCTATCTGGTTGTCAAACAAGCAAAAGGATAAACCTGACTGCACAAATGCCTCACGCCATGACGTGGCTTTAGAAACGCTTTCATTTATATATTTTTATCAAGGATTTGTCTAAAAATACACCATAATACTGTACTTTTTCATCAGTTAATTTAGTTCCTGCTCAGCATGGCCGCAACTTTCTGGTACTTTTTTTCCCGTGTGTCTTTTTGTTGATGTTGGAATTAGTCATTTGCCTGCTGCGACTCCTAAATGTTTTTATAATCTTGCTTTATTATAAGCAAGAATGCCTCATCTTGAAAAATGAAGTCAAAAACAACAAGATGACTGCCATCATCAGCGACTCCTGGGAATAGAGGGAGAGGACCACACACATAGCCCAAATGAGCTTGGCAAAGAGTGCATTGTAATAACAGGGAAGGAAATAATAAATAAATAAATATTTACTGAATGCCATCTACCCCATTTTTTTTCTGAAAAATAGCATAATTTTGATCACTTTATTTCTCAAATATTGGCTGTAAATAAAACATCTGTGTTGCTATCAGGGCCAAGAGAAAACATAAAGCAGTCCAGTGCTACATTCACACTTCTCCATGAAGTATTTTTAGCAACACTTAATTTTCCCTCCATCTTCTTCAATCGACCCTAAAAATACAGAAGGCTAAGATGTGAGACGATGCAGCCATGGTGGTTTTTTAATTCTGCTGTGTGAGGTTTATCGTGGTAAAAACCTTTTGATACTTAACTGCTGAGTTTAGGTCTCCAGTGGTGTTCTGCTAGACAGTGGAATCCCCTTAATTTTACTTACCAACCTATGCTATCACCAGGAATGTACACAGTATGTGTACCTTAGTTTATAAGCCATCTTGGTAACATGCCTCCAAAAAGCCTCTGGCATTATTCCTACAATCATAAAGGTGTTACTAACATTAGTCATATTAGGCCTAAACATGGCTGTTGGCTACTGTCCCTCAAGGCATTCCAGCCAGACTATTCTAAATAAAAAATATACATTGTGTGAAAGGATGCATTAAGGAAGATACCTGTGCTTGCAGATTCCTCCCCGATGAACAGGCAGCAAGCTTATTATGCCAGGTTATTAGAGAGAGTCTTCACTGTGCTCTTATAGCCATATAAATTCTGATCAATATTCCCCCATCTTAATTTGCCAATTCATTACGTGGGCCCTTGTTCGGAAGATGGATGCGCTATTAATATTAAATGAACACGATGGGAGAGCTAGGCCACTTATAAACTTAAATACATCCTAACCACTCCCTGAGTCATCCAGAGGCAAAGGGAAGAAGGGAAAAATGAGAAGCAATGAATCACGTCTGGCAAGGCCTCTCGACGGTAACGGACATTAAAAAAACAGAGGGAGAGAAATTAGCGAGTAACTTATTATCCATGCTAAATCACAACAGGTACCGAAGGGCGTCATGACGGGCTCAATGAATTGCTGCAGCGTCAATTCGTGGACATGATCTCCAACCTTCAATTGCCCTTTTCAAGGCCTCTAGTCTTGTGAGCAGAACTACAGGAGTGTAGACACACCAGTATATAGGAGAAGAAAAGTTTTTTCTTCTTGCTGGCTGTCAGACGAGAGACATTTGTGATGAGCAACATACATGCGCGCATTTTAATTCAGGGAGGTTAAGTTCAATCGATCGAGATGGCCTCCACTTTTCTAAACTGATATGGAACTTCTGCTATCTGCAAGTAGCTCTATCAAAAGCTGAGTAATACCATCGTGCTTATGGCTAGAACCTAGTCAATGACTGGAATTCAACAGAGAGCACACCCTTATTTTGATGCAAAAAAGTCAGGCAAGTAAGTGACAGAGTGTCTAAGTGGCAGAAAAAACAGAATGAGTGTAAATCTACCCAACTCATCGCACAAGGTGGCCATACTGGTCAAGGTCGGGCCAAGGGCAGAAGAGGAGTCCGTTTGGTTTGGCCTGGGGAACACCTAAGGACCCCAAGGTCTCCGATTGCCTGCATCACGACAGCCCCGAACGGAGCCAGGCCACAGATCGATGACGTGGGGATCAGTGACAGCGCTCGGACTGAAGCCGCCATACAGGGAGTGAGGGGGCGGGGGTCCCTCGCTCTGTGGGGGGAGAGGATGACATAAGCGCAAACGGCTAAGAGTCCCATTAGCACTTCTCCCTCAGTTTATTTTCCTCCGTAAGGACATACAGTAGGTCAGGTAACCCGTGCAAAGTTATCTCAAGGTAGGAACAATAAGTGGTAGGTCCACAGATACAGATAAAGCTGAGTCCAGAACAACCTTCATATAATATTAGAGAGATTTCTGATAGGAAATCCATTGTAGTCTAAGATTAAACTTAATGTGTATCTGTGAAACTGGCCCCAATTGTGTCAGAGATAGCAGCTAGATCAGGGCCACATAAAGGAACAGTATTTTGGATCAACTTGAGGAGGAAGTCATGACTGGGATAGAAATCTCAAGACCTTAACCATCAACTGTAATAACTGGGTTATAGCTCGCAGAGCAATTTAAGGCAGAAAACTTGAAACATTCCCTCAGTCTCAAACACATTCCCATGCATATGGCCACTGCTCCATCCTTGTGCAGGGCAGGCTATTTATGCTACTGCCTTTCTCCATCTCTGCTGTAAAAATGCCTCAACCTGCTGCTGTGCTGCAGCACTCTCTGCTGCTCCTAGAAACATTGCCTTCAGCTGCATCACTATTGTCTGCTGCTAGTTAATGCTGACCTTCATGCCAGCATCAATCTGCAATTATTCCGCCGGGTGGGGGGGTGGTCGTCCTGACACTCCCAGCGCTCTTCCTGTCAGTGGCATGCAGAGTGTGTCAGGGCCAGAGCCAATACAGTAAGCCATAACTGTTTCTATTTGTTAATATTGCAATTAACAATTTGCTTGTGTGTTGGCCAGTGGCGGGTCTAGAACTGGGAACTGGGGTGGCCAGACACGTCCCTTTTATTCCTGGCAAGTTCTCAATCATTTTCCTTTATTGACGCGTTTTCCAATTATCGTAATTGGCAACTGAAGACATGGTTTCTCTCCATATGCGATCTAACAGCGATGAAATCATGGGCTAAATTCAGTACAGAAAAATAATTTAATTATTAATAGGCCAATGCTTCACGTTGATTGAACTGGTCCACGTTTCGATGAAATATTGCCTTTCACTCTCGGTATTGCATGGGTTGATAAAAAAAAAGTGGCACTCGGCAGTTAAAGCTATAGTTGGTAATCCTGTTCAGAGACACTTTTTGTTAGACTGGGTGAAATGGTCCTTCCATCCTGAGAGTAGTCAATAATTATGTATTCAGAAAAAGGAACAAAAAGAATCAGTCCTCTGTGGCTGCTGCAGGACTGTAAAAACTCTGACCAATCCCTGCCTTTTGGTCCGAGTGGAAAGAACCAATCAGATGCCTTCATGTCACGTCCTGCCCATGCCCTCCTCTGTCCCTCCCTCCTCCCCGTGTGCACACTCATCACGTTTCACCATTGCCGGAAATAATCAGCACACTCCTCAGCAGAAATACCAAGTTAGCAGGAGAAGAGAAAATGCAGCCAAAAATACCACAACCAGCGTTACTTGTAACGGCTCGCCCCGCTAAACAGGCAAAGAAAAGAAAGCCGAAGGCAGAAAAGGCTGCAACGAAAAAGGCTCTGGATAAAGCTAGAGGACAAACCAGAGTCAGCATCGGTGCAGCCTTTAAGCGGTGGAGACAACTAAGGCATCTGAAGGGCCTGAAAAGAGAAGCAGAGGTTGCTGTCTTTCTGTTAGACAGGTAATTATTTGTTTTGCTTCGGGGGGATTTGTTATTTTCATGAAATATGTAACGTTTGCCAACTTTGACTTTGAATGTAATCTGTCCTGCGAAAAATTTGTTTCGTGTCCAATGTGAAAGCGGATTAATGTGGCTAACGGATTGGTTTGACTGGATACTGATCATCTTCGCTCACTCACCAGTATTAATTGATGCAGTTGAATGTCCAGTGTTTCACTGGATGGTGGACATTATCGAAGCGACAGCTTGCAGGCTACCATGATTTGCAATGTTTTTACGAATCATAGTTTTGAACGCGATGTTTTGAAAGATAATAGTCATTTCAGTTGAAAAAGAGAATCATCTAATATACCGAGCTAATGTTTGTAGTGCAATGTTTGTAGACTCCGGACTGTAGGTAGGATCAGAGCCAATGCTCTCGTCATGGAAGCTCTAACAAGCAGAATAACGAAGATATATAAAAACACAAAATTCACGTTTGTCAGTGCTGGTAACAGAAAAAAACGTTACATTGTTACAATGTAATTTAGCAGACGTTTTTATCCAACGTACATTTGTGATGTACGTACATTGACGTACATTTGAAAGCTCATGCAACATAGAACGTGCAAGGTTAGTATTGCTAAACATAACATGCTAGCTTGAAAGCTACAATAATAATATAGTTTACTTACAGGTGAATGACACAAGGTAGTTTGGCTGATGTCTAAAATGTGCTGAAATGGCTGAGTCGGCTCTCCTCTGCCCTGCTGAGTCCTACTGTCAGATGCGTGTTCAAGTTTGTGGAGGTGTGGCTTTGGACGGAGCACTGACAGGAGGGGGAGGAGGGGGTGGAGCTTAGAGGAGGTGCCACTTTCAAATCTTGCTAGCTCTCCAACAATACCAACTATAACTTCAAATAGGCTATAAAAAGCCTGCGGCAGGTATGCAATTTTGAACAACGTTGATTTAAATACAGCAAATACGCGTCCAGATGAATGATTGTCGTCTTACCTAATTGGGGGGAACAAGCAGCACCTGTTAAGTGTGGAGTGCTCTTGGAGTGAACCTTTTGTTAATTATGAAAATGACTGAGCACAGGTCAGGACTAATAGTTGTTTTAAACGGATGTTTCGTGCACCCAATTCTCAGTTCTGGCTTTGCCACTGTAGCCTACTGAATTTAGCCCATGATTTCATCGCTGTTAGATCGCATATGGAGAGAAACCGTGCCTTCAGTTGCCAATTACGATAATTGGAAAATGCGTCAATAAAGGAAAATGATTGAGAACTTGCCAGGACTAAAAGGGACGTGTCTGTGCCACCCCAATGCCCAGTTCTAGACCTGCCACTGGTGTTGGCCAACTGAAATATCATTTAAAATATGTAAAAAAGAAAATTGCTGGCTGATGTTTGTGGAAAAGATTGTAATAATATGTAATGTTGGGTGAGAGGACTGGTACAAACAAACCCCTTTTTTTACATCGCCTAGATGGAGGTATTGCGTCTGATGGGGTTTCTTGTTTCTTTCTTTCTTTCTTTCTTTGTTAGCAAAATGTTGGTAAAATGGCTTGACCAATCCTTATGAAACTTTCAGGATAGCTAGGCATTCCTCAACAATAGACCCCATTAAATTGTGGAGGTCATCGGGTCAATTCTACTTCCACTCGTGCTACATGATAGGGTATCTATCATGGTATACTTAGTAGTTTGGGGTTAACGCAATACATGACAGTTTCTTAAACTTTTTACTAAACAGCGCCCCTACAGTTCCCGGGTGTAACTGCACTGTTGTTAATACGCGCATTTGTCCTAGTGGTCCGGGACGGACCACGGCCACTTGAGGCACTCATAGTAAAAGAACTGCTGACATTGTAAAAATGGTAGAACGATCATTTGCAATATTTTTAGTCAATATAACAGTAAAATAATTATAAGACATTTTTGTTAAGGTACAAAAGTTGTCATGTATTGCTTTAAATGTCAGGGGGGTCAAGGACATTGCTTACATTTGCCTATTTTCCATTATAACTGAAAAACGGTTTGAGATAGGGGTGTTTTTATAATCAAATTATAGGAAGTCACATTTGAGCTTAATTTTGGCACTATCACCTTTGAGTGACCTTGAAAGGTCAAACTGAAGGTCACAAATTTTCAGTTATACCCAAAAAAACCACATTGATCAGATCGAATCAGAAGCTAAAGCACTAAAATAAGCGCTCCCAGGTGAGGTTTGTTTTGCCTGGCAACACTTGTGTTTTTATTTTTTTTGCGGATGACCATTTTCTTGATGGTCATCTACCTGCGTTGGCCATGAGTAACCTAGGTGACAAATCAGCTTGTTTATTGGGGGTGCCGTGGTGAGCCGTGAGAATTTAGCCATTAAACGCGTAACTGCCTTCTTGCTGTTCCTGCTTAAGATTGCTGGATTAATAATCACACTATTTATTTACGGAATTACCCAGACCAATGTATAAGCCGGTAATTATTGAGAAATTATCAAGAAATAACAGATCACCGACAAGCTACACTGACAACATACTTAATAGTGATATTGAAATTAATAATTAATAATTAATGAATAAAATACTTCCTCTGAATTCCATCTCCCATTTTAGCATTTTTTTCAGCAGTGTAACCAGTGCAATTTATTTCAAGATTACACTTAATAAAAATGTTTTCAGCGTTCAAAAGAATAGTGTACATTTATTGGGAAGCAGAGTTGCACATTGGTTGCCGCTATGCGATTATAATTAATTAATTAAACTACCAACGATTTGTATGTCAAAGCATTGGTAAGTGAATAATTTAATAAATTGGTTATTAGTACATCGTGAAAGTTCAACACTTGGCATGCATTTAAAATCATTTAAAATGTATGCCATGTGTTGAACTTTCATGGTAGCAAAATCATTGAAAAGGTTTTTATAGTCCAGCCTCTGGGAAAGTTGTAGGAAGGCTACAATATGAGACTGTATGAATGGCAATTATCTAAATAATTAATTAGAAATGAAATCCAAACCTTACCTAAATACCATCTTCAGCAGCATTCACAGTATTGCATAACATTCAACTTCAGATGGAATTTCGAGAAATTTTGGTTAATTTCCGTCTATGCAATCTCATCTAATAGCCTTTCTCTTTGACATAAAGCTATGTGCCTTAATGTACATCACTCTCAAATCCAAGCACAAAGCCATTCAGTAAGCATGTGTACAATGTGAATTGAGAGTTCCTTTAAAAATGGCAACAAATTTTTCTTGGGAAAATTATAATTTGCACAGAAATGTCATTCTTCTTTTATTATTATTATTATTATTATTATTATTTTTATTGCTAGACAAAATAAGACAAAACTCTGACAAAAAAGCAAAGACAAGAACAGAAGAGGCAGGCCAATCAACAAAAATTTGGCAGAGAGATAAATAAGAGATGAAGCAGAAGAAGTTATGTGGTGGTAAACATGTGTGTGTGTGTGTGTGTGTGCGCGCGTGTCCGCATGCATGCATATGTGTGTGTGTGGTTTGTAGTTTCTAACCAACTATCAAAAGGACAAGGGGGAAAAAAAAGGAAAGGGGGGGGGGTAGGACAACCAGATCTATATGGACACGTGGGAAGGGGAGCCTAAAAAGAAGAAAAATCTAAAATAAATGAATAAAGTAAAATAAAAAAATAAATATGGATAGGGCGAGGGTCAGGGCATCGCCAGGGAGCTCTAGAACGGGTCAGCAGGGTCGGTCAGACAGGATCATCCAAGTTATTGTTTATTTTATTTATCCATTTACTCCTTCTCCTTCCTTCTTATGCAGTTATTGATAAGAAAATTTGAATACTGTAAAGGGCTAGGGGCCGTACGTTGGTGCAATGGGCAGCGCCACCATCTCTGAGCTAGCAGGCCGTGGGCTCGTACCCAGCCCATTTGAGGCATGCGGGTTAGTACCCGGCCTATCTGAAGCGGGCGGGTTGGTACCTGGCCCATCTGAAGCGGGCGGGTTGGCACCCGGCCCATCTGACGCGGGCGGGTTGGTACCCAGCCCATCTGACGCGGGCAGGTTGGTACCCGACCCATCTGAAGCGAGCGGGTTGGAACCCGGCCCATCTGAAGCGGGCGGGTTGAGATCAGACCCATTGTGGAGCTCGCACGGACTCCTCACGCCGGCCAGAGTCCTCTCCAGGCACCTCCAGCACCCATCCTCCTCCTGCAGCCCCACGTGTCTCGTGTCAGGCTGACTGAGGACTCCAGACTGCCCTCAGGCTCGAGACTCTGGTGCAAGCCTGCGATCACCTAGCGAACTGCTCAGTGTGCGCCCCTGCCCAAAGCCCAAAGTTAGCTGCTGGGTCTCTCCCCAGTTGTTAAAGTGGGGTGGAAATGGAATGGAAAAATATGGCAATCCAGCCTTTCCTTCCAGTGCTGCCCATTTCCAGAGATACCAGACAATGCACCCCTTCACATTACAATACAATGGGACAGGGGAGAAGGGGAAGAGGAAAGAAAAGAAAAAAGAGAGGGAGGTTAAAAGGATGTGGATGTATGTAAGAAAATGTGATAGAAGGAAGTTTATTATAAGGAATATAAAGATAGTAAAAAGTAACAATACAGTTGAGAATAGTAACCATAGAAAAGAAACTGTAAATAAATAATGATACAGGGAAATTTCATTCTTAAATATAAACCCCCAATTTCCACAGAAAATATGACCTTTAATAATTTTTGACACATTCGTGATATGTTGTCATATGTTCCTTGTATGTTATTCAACCCTTGCAGGAAATTACTTGATGCGTCATACAAAGAAAATCTGTGAGTAATGATGAGCCAGAACCATGTGACCCCATTAGGCCATTTATTTGTTTAGCAGTCACTTTGTCTAAGGAAGCTTACAGTCTCTCTGTTTCTGCATACCATCTGTTACTGTAGCAGATGACTTCCTGAGGCAATACAGGTTAAGTACCATGTGCAAATCTTCAACATGCTTTCCTCCTGGTAATGTGTCAGTTGACTAAAAAATGCATCATACAGCCCACTATTGTAGTAAATGAAGTCCTTAGTTCCCAACATAACAGGAACACTGCCTCGTACATTGGCCTTGCTCACAACTTTCCAGACAGCTTGCTGTGGTTAGCTTGTTATGCACAATGCCCAAACACAAATTTCAGGGGAAAAATAATTACAAACAAGGCCCACACACGGTGAAAACTGCTACCAAGCATAAATGTCAAAATACAGGAGACTGTGGCCCCTAAATGGGATGAAGAACATGTGTATGATGTGTACACCATGACGACTTTCTGAATTAAGGTTGTGGGAAATCATTCCCAGGTTTCCTCCATTGTGGGGCGATAAAGCTCCCTGCTCACACCGGCTGGTGCATAAAACAGGTAGAGGAATGTCAAGCATTGTACCCAGCCCACATGCCAATCATATCCATTCCACCAGGAACATCTCAATTCCTCAGTGATTGGAATAAACTCGGATTCTATATCTTGCCCTTGAATGTTTATGGCACTTCAGGGTATGGTTTTCATAATATCAGCAAGGTAGTAAGAGACAGACTAGGACTTTCTCCCATCTGGAGAGCTCACTTAAGGGAATCGATCCTGTAACTCGAAGGATACTAGCAAGAGACATTGAAAAAGGTTATTGAACCAAATTCCCCAAATAACTATCCATCTGTATGAGAATTAACAGCATATGCAATTCAAGCCAGCCAGTGCAATTTGTCAGCTAAAATAAGAGTTATGAATATACTATTTGTAAGAAATGTTATTGTCAAGGTGAATAGCTCTTTTTTATGAACCACACAAGCGCTGTCGATGGACGACAGCTGGGTATGACCCCGAAATGATTCCATTCTCCCCATAGGCAAATTTCATAATTTGGCCTAGTGGTGGCCCTACAGAAAAGGGTGAAGGGTGGAGAAAATCAACAGGAGAACTACCCTGGGCTCCAGGAATGTTCGCTGCTACTCTTACCTGACTCTGTTAAAAATGGATTTACTCATGGCATTTTTGAAAAGTTAAGTTTAGTGGTAGCCTACAGCAGGTAGGGTCATAGTGTCACCAGAAAAGTAGGATTGCTCTTTTATGCACCAAGACATTCAAAGTTAAGTCGAACTGACTCCTATGAGAACAGTTTGACTTGAGGACTGTACTTTATTTTGAATGATGGGTCACTAGAGGATGATACAGTGCACTCAAATAAACAGTGATTACCCTCCCTCTGACCGAAATATATTTTTCTTGACCCTCCCCAAGTGATTGGGAAAATAAAATGATTGGCCATCCTCCACAAAGCATTACACTATTTTTGCTGGTGAAACAATATTCATTGTATGCTTGATAAAATATTTAGTTAATTTTGATGTTATTTAATAGGTTTGGTTCATTCTGAGTATGTTTTATAATAATCGCCATACACTCAACAGCAGTCCCACCAATAATCTTAATAAACTCCAATTTTGTGTTATTGCTCTAAAGAACAAAGCAACTCAAATGTAAAGTTAAGCTAGCCACACATGGCGTGTGATGTAATAATAGAAATTTATAGAATCTACAGCAGCCAAAAAAGCAATTCAGGCAGCAATGTGACTTGCCTCTATTTTCAGTGCAAATTCTGAATTCTAATGTAATAATTGAAATTAGATGGGCTACATTAGCAAATATATTCCCAGATATTTACCCATCTTTGGCGTGTTTCTGTGTCAAGTCTGTGTCAGTTTAGGCTGTTCTGGAGTTGCTGAAACAGCTGTAATGTTAGGCTACTCAGCTAGAGCAGTTTTCACATTTAAATAGTGGATAATTTCACTAGCGTTCATGTAAATGTTTGTAAGGCTTAGTGTGCACGATGTCTCAACTCAGGTCAACATGTTTGTTGTATGCAGTCCTCAACAGTGATGATGAGCAATATTTTACTTGTATCCCTTGAGACAACTGGATGTCATTAACTGTGTGCCATTAGCCAATTTTATTGCCCTGGTGGGTGATTGAAGCCTTCATTGACTTTCATGTTAGCATACACAAGTAACATAGGTTCTGCTGCTGATCATGTTACTCTTCTGGAAATAACTATTCATAACCTTGCCTTAATTTATCATGATTCACAAGTTTGCACCAAAGTTTAACAGAAAGTAAATCTCTGCCACTGAGATGTTTCAAAAAATTGGTTAATCTCTCTGTTTTAGCACGTAATTTGAATTGCACACCAACATTCCATTGCGTCACATCCTGTGGCTAGCATTATTGCCCATTCTAAGTGCTGGAAATCTGCCCTGTCATCACCAGCAGAATGCCACTGATTCACCAAAACGAGATACTGTACATGCCCACTGACTGGATAAACCAAGCATAAAGATAAATACAAATAGAGCAGTCAAAGGGAAACAATACGCCTGGTCATACTAAACATTTTAGGTGAGAGGAAAGCCAAAAACATCCCTACATTAAGAGCAATCACAAAAGGTTAGACATAATTCCAATCAAATAACTGACTTAGGTATTGCTTGGTCACGCTACTAGAAACATTACAGAGCCACCACAATCAATAAATTCCTCCTCTAATCACAAGGAATGTTGAAAGCAGATACAACATGACTCCCATTAAAGGTGTTTGAGTGATTGCATTTTTTTAAAAACACGGAGTATGGCCTGGAGGTGACACTACAGCAAAGATCATAGGGTGACCAATATAAATAACAACCCTTCTATGAACCTGCAATATTCACAAGAAGTTTGACTTCATTCCCAGTAAAACTATTTGAATTATTGTGGTATGGCTTGGTTGCGGTGCTTCAGAAAAGGTCCTAGGGTCACACAATTCCATAAAGTTCATTCGTTATGCATCAGGATTGAACATAAGTTTCATGGGATTACCAGAAAAACTGCTGAGTTATTGCAATTTAAAAAAAAAAGTTCTTCCTGATGGTGGCGCTACAGAGAGGGTCATAAGGTGAGCAACATCAATAACAGGCCTTCTCTCTGCACCAGATACAATCACAAGAAGTGTCACATGATTCCCATCAAAACTTTTTGAGATATTGCATTTGGCAATGCAAATTTTGACGTGGTGATGGCGCGACAGGAAAGGTCATTGGATCACACAAAACAATATGATTCATTCATTATGCACCAAATATCAACGTTGAATTTCATGCGATTATCACGTTATTCCCATAAAAACGAAGTAATTGCACTATCATGAAGGATCCACGGCGGCAGCAGCAAAGTTGAAACCACAATATCCCTGAACTGTTTGTCTAGAGACATAAATATGACATCATTCTCATCCAGCTGCTCCAGCGCAGACCC
The DNA here is from genome assembly GCA_029692085.1 of Gymnothorax javanicus. NCBI lineage: Eukaryota > Metazoa > Chordata > Actinopteri > Anguilliformes > Muraenidae > Gymnothorax > Gymnothorax javanicus. The sequence continues at coordinate 178,638,922 of CM056193.1, read as the reverse complement.
AATTTTACAGGAAATTATTTACAAAAGCCACTTAACCTAAAGTCTTATCTCCAACACCACTTCCCACCCCCAATCCAGAGGAATACCCATGCTGATCTTGAGAGTTGAAATGGCTGAATGGCAAGTTAAAACTGAGTAAGCCCTCTCCATGTTCTCAAGATCTGGCCTCTACGTGTTCTTGGTTTTTCTGACTGGGCCGAGGGCAACGTTAGATGCGATTTCAAGGAGACAACATCCCGCTGGCTTCCAGTTCCCCAGTTCTGCGATGTGCCACCCCCACCCGACCACCATTCCTTAATTAAAGACACATGCTCAAAACGGCATGAGTCAGGGGAACGCGGGCAGATAGCGTTCCAGCTCCAGTTACAAGCCTGATATGATAATTATGATACCTCAGCGCTCACATCCTGCCGCCTTGAGACCTGCGCTAACAGGATTACAGAATATAAAGGTGAGCACAAATTCATGTTATTATTACCCCCACTGGTACAATAGGCCTCTTGAGAAAGGTCATGCTGGTGGAGTTGCCAATTAAATTACCGCAAAGCAATCTGAAAAGCGCCAAATAGTCCCGCAGGTTTGTGAATACGCAAGAGGTCTAATAAAAAAAAAATGTTTTTTTTGTTGGGTTTTCTCGAAAAGCACTAGTTACACAAAAGACAGGAACATGAATCAGAACAGGAAATGCTCGCTTGCTAAGCCTAGTGTGCGGCCAAGAATGAAGGCAATAAACAAAGATCCTCTTTGTGGCAGTGTTCTCATCACCGGCTCCGCTCTGCTCTGCTCAGGAAAGGGACTGAGGTAATCTAACATTAATAAAACTACTGCAGAAAGGGTCAGCCTGAAAGTAAGATAAACCTGCAGATAAATTCACCATTCGATGGGCACCCACACATGGGCATATTCACACACAGATTCTTAGATACATATACAGTACCAGTCAAAAGTTTGGACATACCCACATTTTTCTTACAAGACATGTTAAATAAAGAAATAGGTACCGTTTGTTTTGAAAAAAAAGAGATGTAATTCTTAAATCCATCAAACTAACCAGCATTTTCTGTCATATTTACAGAGCATACTCACATTTTTTTTTCATAAGAGCAGTTATGGCTATAATGAGTTTGCTGCTGAGCGGCCGTCTAAGTTCCTAAAGATGTGCTGCACTTGTGGTTTGCTTTTCATCGACTTTTTTGCCAGTAAGTTCCAAAGTGGCTTGTCTTTAATTTGGCTGTTGGAAAATGGAAAGAGCTTGTTTGTCTGCTTACTTTGCAAAATATGGCTTCTTTGAGAATTCTAAAATTTTGGACACTATTCAAACAAGCAAATTATTCTCGTTTAACTTCTGACTGTTTACCTTTTACCAGATTCCATTTCAGATTATAAAGAGAAGTTAAGCCATTTAAATTTCTCGAAAAACAGAGCGCTGTGACATTAGCAAAGTGTGTCCAAAGTTTTGACTGGTACTGTACGTACAAATAAGCACCTTGGCACAAATTCACAGAGGAACATACAGTTCTCACTTATGCTAACGAATGCAGAGAGAGAGATACACAAATGCACATGCAGGTAATAATACATATATAATCTCGGGCACCAAACACTCTCAGACAACTACATGCGCAAATGCAGCACAGGCAAACCCAAACACACTGCGATGGCATCACAATGACATAAGCTCGCAGTGTCTATTTCTGATGCGCACCCAGAGACATATTGGAAACATAGACACGGTAGGGAAACTTCGGTCCAGGACGACTACGGCCTCCACAAGCTTTTGTGGGTGTCCTTTCAATAAGAAGCCAGCTAATGCCATGAGAACACCGAGTGCCAATTAGTGACTTGAATCGATCTCTTTTACAGAAACGCACCCTAAAACAAGCAGGCACTGCGGCCCTGCAGGATTGCAGTAGCACATCCCTGACAAAGACTGTAGAACACAAAGCAAACTACACGCACTGTTCATAGATCCAACGCACTGCCACTTATAACACAGACATTCAGCCAGGGAAGAGCAGCACAAACACAAGTACTGTGATATTTTCATAGCGCAAGCAGCAAAAATAATTCGCCTTCTTTTTGTCCTCTTTCATAGAAAATGAGCAGCCCCTTTGCTTAACAGAAAGCATATTATGGCACACAATCAGACAGGAAAACTGAAAATTAAAAAATAACTGAGATAGTGAAAACATGAAGTCTTTAGATGTACCACGATTTAGTTCACATGGCTCTCCTACTATCTCTGATCCCTTTGAAGACTCATTTGTGTAAAAGCATCTGGTGTTTCAGCACACGCTCACCAACTCTGAACAGGACAGGTCCTGAAGGAAAAAGAACACAACACAATGAAAATAAATGAGTTATAAATACATATTGCGTATTAATCACTGATTCCAAGCCTGGATCAACTGCATACTGAGAAATAGCCCAGATAGCTTTTGATCAGGGAGCAGATGTTCAGGAAGTAACTTTGGCCTTTGACCCCAGAGACCACAAACGAATCAGATGAGAAACCAGAGAACCGCGCTGTGTGCGACCACGTTCTTACAGCAAACACCCTTAACAAGCATGACTTATTAAAGCACAATGCAATCACAGTATACATTTCAAATGCTACCCAGACCAGCATGTTAAATGATGGTTTGATGGCATATAATGCAGTGAATGATGATCCTAGACAGGACCAGTAGCGTGTTCTTGTCATTTCATTTTCATGTTCCATTATATTGAGGCACTTCAGCCAGTCAGATTTATTTAATATACAGCTCCAGAGCCGCAAAGAGCCTGTTGGATTTAAGTCATATGAATCAAAGTGGATATAGCACTAACACAGCAAGACATAAAAGGATATTCTTTCTTGATATGCGGACAAATTACTTGTGACAGTAAAATGATGAAATGTCCTTAAACAATCTGAGTCTGTGGTAATATCCCAGTGGAACAGCTCAATACCACATAGTTCATACACTGTAGCTATGTCTCATACAGATGACACGAGAAACAGAGGCTGCAGTAAAATCTTGTTAACAACCTAGTTCTTTTTTAAAAATAATGGTCTGGCAAATCACATGAACTCCCTTGTCCATAAGTCTTTGTACAATGAAACCCGTCTCATCATTTAGGCTGTGGTCACAACCAGAATGGACTTGAAATTAAGTCCAGATACCCTTATGAAAATATCCAATAGTTACCTCTTAGCAATACCACAGTATTTTTGGCATAACCATAGCATTACTGTAGTTTGCATAGTATAACTAGATAGTATTAAAGCCATCACATTATACAGTAACTATAGTATTACCACAGTAAACAGCACCATGATATTTCTAAAGTCCACACAACTGTATTGCTGTAGTTTGAATAACTATAGTATCACTATAGTAATACTACACTAAAGTGGTGAAAATATCATCCGATTACAACAGGATAACTAGTGTGGAACAATAGTAATTTTTCATATGGGTAAGCCAGAAGGGTAGACTTCCAGCTTTAATTGAAATGCTTTGTCAAAAATGTTGTACGACCAGCGCAGAAAGTAATGGGACAAACTAACATAATTAATAAATTTAATTGTTATTTTTAATACGTGGTTACAAATCCTTTGGTCTTGATGACTGCGTGAAATCTGGAACCTGTAGACATCTTCATACGCTAGGATTCTACCCTGGTGATGATCTACTAGGCCACATCCTCTGGCTAAGTAGACACATCATCAGTAACAACGGTGACAACCCCCTGTGACAACCTACAATAAAGTTTATTAACAAATAACGCATTTATTATGGATATAGATATTAGTGGAATAAAGCTCTCCTGAGAGGAGTCTAAATTGTAAGTGATGCACACAAATCACATTCCTGGTCGCATTTGGAAATAATGGGAGGAAAACTGCCCATGGAAATCTGATACCTGGACTTGGTTTCAGCACCACTCGCTGTAATTGCCGGTGATATGATGTCGGGCAGGCAGCTAAATACAGACGAGCAGACATCACTGAATAAGCAAGAGATCTGGGTATCAAGAACACACAACGTATCCGAGACACTCTATGGGGTGTCAATTTAATCAGCACTGGTATCGGCTTCCTTCATGATTCTAACATTGTTAAAGAATCCTGCCTACTGTATTGCATTAGGCAATAGTACCTACTGTTAAGGAAGGCATACCAGGATATCAGTGACACAGTGGACGATTCAAGCAAAAGAATAGAGTGAAGAATTTCAAATATTCATATATTTTATTTTATTTTTTACTATTAAGGGCCTCATCCAGCTCAAAGATATACACCTATGCAAATACACAAAACCTTAATCACTCATCAGCCAATATGTCATTTTAGCCATTCAAAAAAAAAGACAAAGAAGCCATTGCAAAACAAACACCACACACAATTCATTTATTAAGCTGTGATCTTGGCTTGACTGAGGAAAAAAAAAAGAAAAAAAAAAGAGCAGCCAGGCGGTATCTATTTCCCACTTGCGGCAGCCGCCAGTTACTGTAAATCATTCGCACACTGGCCATTCACCATTTCCATCTGAGCCCCCCCCCCCAAATCCGCCAGTCAACGGGTTCAACAGAAATAATTCATACAATCCCCCGCGTGCGAGAGGGGGTGTCCTATATCTGCATCATTCACTCTAGCGCCGTCCGTTATCGCTCACAATTGAGATAATCCAGGGCTATTATAAGAGCGCTATTGTACACAGCAATAGCGCGGTGTCTCTGAAAGCCGGCACCACACACAAAGTCGAAAAGGACGGTTACTGAAGTGCGCCAGATTAAACACCTTTTTTTTCTTCTTAAAACCGAATCACCTACTGTGACATACTTTGAAAAGGCAGTACAGTAAGTGAAGTCACACAGCCACAGCGGTGCAGTATATTGGGTGGCGGGGGGCGCTCAGAGTGGGGGGGTGGCGGGGGGTGCTAGGAGACAGTACTGCATTTTGCTCTGATGCGAATGTGGATGTACGGAGGTAACATGGAGCCTTGATACCAAATGATTTGAGCGATAATCTTGCACACCTATTGGGATTATATGCCACAAAAGTGTGAGAGGGTGTTTGAAAGAAAGACAGGAGATGCTTTTTGAGAGATTTGAGACAGGGGAAGTGGACAAGAATTTAGGGAGAAAAGGTGAGACTGAAAGAGAGATGGAATGGGAGCCCAGGAAAAAAAGGCCCGACAATCGATATAGAATTTGGTGAGCAGGCCGGGGAAAAGGGACAAAGCGATGACAAAAAAGAAAAGGTATGAGAGAGATTAGGAATGAAGTGAAATGATGAATTGAGAATGGAACTGGATGAAAGACCACAAGGTCAAAACTGAACACCTTCTGCTACCTTTCCATTCCAATCACACAATGTCAACACAGGATTCCCATCATTCATTATCATCACTGATGGCCCCTGTCAGTCATATTTGCATGCCCAGGTTGTTGTTATAAGACATAGAATTTAATTTGTCCAATTTCATTGTTCTCAGAAATATCACTGCGTCAATAACTCCTTATCCATCCTGGTCTCATATGGGATGGATATACGGTACAGTCGATCTTGCTTTGGATAGGAGAGGTTGACTGGGGAAAAAGAAAAAGAGTGGTGGGTGATAAGATTAAATCAAATCTGAAGGGCCATTGTGTAGATTGAGGGTCTCTCTATGGCTCTGTTGATGTCACAGAGATCTCAGGTAAATCAATCAATAAATCTGTCATGTTTTATATCTGAAAGATGCACTCCCGAGATGAAGTCCCAGCCAAAGCCCTTCATAAAGTCACCACCACATTGCCGCCATTGGTCCAACGACAGCCTGTGCCTCGGACAGATTCCGCCAAGCCTAGTTTCCCTAGCTGTCTTTCAGGTATGAGAATATCAGTGTAGAGGCATAAGGCCCTTATACCAAAGGTGAACCAATCACGACTAAACCGCTGATTACGATGGACGGGCTTGTGTCATGGAACATGCACCAAAGATGCAGCCAAAATGTATTGTAGGTGAGATGCCTGTATTCAGTTTAAACAATGCTCAGTGCATACTCAAATTTGGTCAAGTTTTGATGGAGAACTGTAGGGTCCAAACACATTAAGTGTATTCATTCTTATCCTTTGCAGCTGATGCACATTACGTGATATGTTATTCATTAAAAAGGTTTCCTGCACCACCTTCTATTCAGATCAATAATTTCTTCAAAGATGTGCTGGCCAGATAAGACATACAGAAAGAGGTCATAGAACAAGGGCAGTGACAACGCTGATCCTTGGTGGCTTTTGGGGACTCACATATGTATTGGAAAAATGAAAAATAAACCCAACATTTATGTGACATTTACGTATTTCATCATAGAGGGCCTTGCCTCTCAGGTCCTTCTGTATAAGATGAGCTGGATCGCATTGTGAAGCAACCTGTCAACACTGCTTGATTAGCCAGTGGTCTACTCTCATGGGTTTGGGGTGGTCAGGTAAGGGAGAAATTTTCTGGAAGTCAAGAAGGAGGAGGGGCAGGTGGGTGCTGGATGTGAAGGGGGGTTGAAATTGATTGTAAATGCTGAATTATTCAGTGGGGCTAGAGTTGTAAAGTGAGTTTCTTCAGTTACATTCAGAAGCGCTTTCATAGCAAAACATGGGAATATTATCTTCCAGGGCCCCAGTGGAGGGTCTGCCATTTCTCATTAATGAAACACAGGCTCCTTGGAAGCCTGCTGCAAAGGCCTCGTCACATGAGGCAGGCAAGTGGTCCCTTTGCCATGAGCAGGCCGTGGTACAACTGAACACTTGCGGCTGAAGATAAAGTGCACCCCCCACTTCCAAAAAAGTTAGGACAGAGTGGAAAATGCAAGCAAATAAAACCCAAAGCAATTTGTAAATGAACTTCAACTTTTTTCTGGGAAATAACTGTTTTTTTTTTTTTTTTCTTAGCTGGAGACCTGCAATGTTTTCCACAGAAGTTGAGACAGGGGCAATGAAAGATAAAAGAATATGCGGTGGAATGACCGGCCATGATGTTTTAGCTGGCATTATAGTTCATTACATCACAAGGTTATCAGGCATTTTCTTATCTGCATTTATGATGGCATAAAAAGTCAATGTCTTTCAAAGATTTTTAAATAATGTGGCTAATAAAATGATGCATACAGTAGTGTGCAGTCATGATTATACACCACAACTTCCATCTAAAACGGGTCTTAATATATTACTTCTCTATAACTTTTTTTTGTGAAAATGTACAGAAAAATACTATTGCAGGCAATGAGAACCAAAAAAAAGTCATACCCACAAGTATCTGAGGTAAAAATATGGGCAATAAACAAAAACACTGAAAACATCACATTTTTAATCACAGCGGAAAGCTGTTGCCAATTTTATTTTTTTGACTCTTGCATAGACTGAATGCATGCTTCAAGGCTCATTCCATGATTATTGATGCTAAAAAAATTGTTTAAACTGGTTTGAGGCAACATTATTCTGCAAAATTACCTCTGATGGTCTGTTGTTCCAGTATATAAGGTGACATGAACTTTGAGCAGTGTCATAGTGCTCAACCTGATGGAACGATGGAGGGAGCTCTCTGAGATTGTTCATAGCTGCATTGTGGCCTTCAGTGATACTGAAGATGTTAAATGCTGCCATGGCACTGTAAGAAACACCATCAAGCATTTCAAAGAGAATGGTTCACTGAAAACAAGTGGAAATAGTGGCGCAAACAGAAGTTAAGTGCCTTTGATCTTCGTTATCTCTGTATGACAAGTCAAAAAAAAAAAAAATCGGCGGTTGACAGCATGACAACTCCGTGATGATATTAATAGCATCAGAAGTGAAGAGATGAAAGTATCAGGATGTACAATTTCCTGATGCCTTTGTGAAAAGGTCTCATTGGTCATGTTGCTGTTGAGAGCTAGCAACATCAAAAAAAGAAATACAAGGATTGGACTTCGATTGACTTATAACAATTCATCCTAGCACAAGAACTCATGCGCGCCGTAGAATTGGAGAAATTTTCAAAAATGACTGCTTAACCCCTACAGTAAAGCAGGGAGGTGGAAATATTATGGTCTGGGGTTCAGTCAGCTCGAAAGGAGCCGATGATCTCATAAAAATCAAGGGAATCATGGATCAAAAGAAGTATCACAGCATTCTTGTGAGGCAAGCATTGCCATCTCAAAAGAGACTGATTGGTAGGGAATTTTATTTTCTATTGTTATATTTTTACTTATTTTCATCTATATGAGCCAATTTTACATGAAATAAATTGTTTTCTGATTTACCTTCATTTTGTTAAAGGTCCCCTATTATGCTATATTTAGTCGTTTAAAATATGTCCAATGGGGCTTTAAAATGTAGCTTAGCGAAAATTCAAGCAGGAAGACTATATCCTGCACATGCCTCGATGCCTCTAGCACTGATCTCGGCTTGTCCTATAATTACACTGGTTAATGTACTCACCAATCAGAGTCAAACACGGCGTCGCTGGACCAATCATCTGCTTGCTGTCAAATTTTAAAAGTTTCCTCTCTCCCTGCAGTGTTCAGCTGTCAACCTGCTTGATGCGCTCCACGACCCTCCTCCACCCCAAACACCATCCTCTAAAGAACGCCCAGACTCTCCGGGCAGCTGTTCAATCAAGGCGGCTCTCAGGGATCATCTCAGCAGCAGTTTCTCACCAACACCACCAGTGTTTAGATCCTGGGGGATAATTTCATCACTCATATAGAGCATATAATCTTCAGAGTCACCAATGTCATGTATTTATTTAATGCCGGGGTCTAACCGCCAAAGATCATGTTCTATGTGCTTTAATAAAAACATTGTTAATTTTTCAAATCATCACCCTGTTTTAGTCTTTCCTGATTGAAATAATGTTAAGAATTCAGTTACAAAAAAAAAAAAAAACCGCACATATCCAGGCCAAGTGAGACCTTTTCCCTCACCCCGTCTGTGCCGGCCTGAAACACGAGCGTTTTTGAAATGGGCGGGGAGGCTATGCTAATGAGGCGCTGCTCTGATTGGCTGCCTGGCCGCTTCGATTCCGGGGGAGGGTGCAGGTCTGATAAAAACCAGGAAACCAAGATGGCAGGTATTTCAGGACAGCTTTCTGCAGCATCTATTGCTGTAAGACCGTACATGTTTGATCCCGAATCCGACCCCGAACGGAAGAAGGATGCTATTGAACTGTTGCAGCAACGTTTAGCAGGATGTCAATGAGTGGTAAGTCAAAATTTTTGTGTTTTGCTCCTGCGATCTCGCCTTGCATGTGTGTGGTTGTAGCTGTATTGTTATGTAGTCATGCTATATACCCACTTATCCGGAATAAACTTTGCTAAAAGCTTCTGATGACCATTTTACCAAAACGAAACACAATTCTGACACCAAGCTACCAAATGAGCTTGTAGCAAAACACACACAAACAGTGTAAGCGTTGCTTGTGTGGAGCTAGCAAATCGATCACTTGTACCGGAAAGAATTCCTTATCCAATCTCCATATTTTTCAGCCTTTTATTAGCCATAACAATTTTAAAGGGGAATGAAATTCCGCAGCGGCAATGCAGAGAAATCTAGCCCACATATTGGCGAAGTACCCGGCTGACCCCGGTCATGGTAAATAAGTAAGTAAAGATAAGATAAGTAAAACGATCGTTTCACAGTAGCAGTAAACAAACCCAAACACGTAGCGCAAGCTCTCCAAAACCTATGTCTGGTCTAACTGCAGCCTACCTCAGCCCAAATTTGCAGACACATACAACACCTCTCCAGTTAGCTTCAACTGTAGTGGCTACAATCAGGCAACGTTATGATGAAACTGCCACATTGATGCTAACCAAAGTAACACAAGCATACCAATCACAATGACTGCATATAAGTTAACCAGGAGCTTTTTTTAAGTAGCATAGCACGCAAACTAACATGAGGTAGCAAGTAACCGAGCGATCATAACAATGACAGAGACAAACCTGCAATACAGGTTTTACAGACAGTAAGTTCCGTTACCGTGGACAGTTTTATAAAGCATCCAAATTACAAACAAGTATAAAAAGTTAGCTTCAAATGAGGTTTATGTTCACACACCTTCAGTTGAATGTCCCCTGATATTACTCATGCATATTTAGGACACAAACATTAGCAACAGTAAGTTAGCAATGATAGCCGCAGTGCTACAGCCACATTCAACAGGCTATCACGTTAGGTAGGCTTATGCAGTAAAGCAGCTTAAAGCAACTTACTGCTTCCGCGTCTGAGTCACGGACAGTCGCTGCCAATCCAGGCTTTATCTTCAGATATTTTACAAAGCCTGCGTTTGAGGCCAGTTGTTAGTGCTAACTATCGTTAGCAGTCCTGCTAGCCACCCGTAACACGTTAGCTTCACTTAGTACATTATTTGCCGTTATATCGTTACTTACAGCTTGTGGCTTCGAGCGCTTGATCGATGCAACTGCTCCAGGTTTGAGAAGCAGCTGAGACGCATATCCAGCGTCGAATTATCCTTTATTGACAAAGCTGTCTTCAGTGAAATGCCGAGCACAAACAGCTAACGTGTGGCTGTTTGCCGCCAGCAAACTAAAAAGCTACCCACTGATTTCTGGTGGCATTGTGTTTTGGAAGAGAAAATAGTTGTGCTTTTTTCGCATCCGAAAAAACACGGACGAGCAGCTTTGGGAGACATACTGACAAAACTGCACCTCAAATGATCTGCAGTTCTTCTTCTTCTTCTTCTTTTGTATTTCCGGAAATGTAGACCCTACTAAGGCGTAATATGATCCGCAGTTGTTTGTGCCTGCTAGAATAGTTTCCTTGGTGGGCAGGTCCAGCGCCGTGATTGATTCTGGCTAAGTCTGTACTAATTGGATGGCACAACCTGACGTCAGGTTTTGCCCAGATCTCGTGAAGATCTCGGGACGAGCTGTTCAGAGAGGAAATCACGTTCAGGAAATCACGTTCTTGGATTACGGCAAAACCCCTGTATCTTATGTTTAGAAACTTTACAGAGGTTGAGTATGGACATCTAACATTATACAACGTTACCTGTATGTATTAAAAGAAGGATCAGCATAATAGGTCCCCTTTAAGTGTATTATCATCGCTGCACACTACTGCATTTGTTAGCTAGGCTTGTGGGCGACACTAATTTGTGTCAATGGTCAATAAGGTTCAATACGCCAAAGAAGTTTCCCATTGTAAATGTATTATTTTTAACAAGGAAAACATTTTGAATCATCTTAAATTACAAGCTGAAAAAATGCTGAAACAGGAGATGACTGTTGAATGCTCTGACTGTTGCATTCAAACTGTTAGATACACATATACTACCAAGCAAGCCAACATTGGTCTGCCACCAACTGCCCGCCAACTAATTTGCTCAGAAAAGAGACATTGTGAACTGAGGTGCATAGATGTCCTTCAAAGAGAGGGGATTTAACACTCGAACTCACCAGTTAACTAACTGTAAAAGTGTGATCTTGCTAGATACATAATGCCAGCTATCATTAGCTTAGATTAAGTTTGTCTGCCACCCGGCTTGCATTTGGCATTATTGAAGCAAATTTAATTTCATTTATAATGAGAAATGCAAGCTGACACATGACTCAACAAGACAAATTTTAATAACGAAATTCTAATTACATTACATCACCAAGATGGAAAACAGTGGTTTTTCCCTGATATATACAGCCAGCGAGTGACAAAAGCTCTATTTGTGAATCTGCGCGTGTAAAGGCTTATTTTGACGGTTTACTCCTCCCTGGCCCGATGGGTTGACCAAATGGCTGTGATTATCTGAATGGCCGTTCTATCAATCTAAATTGACCAACAGGGTTTCTTGTATAGGGAGCACTATCACTAAAGTGCTTTTTTACGCCTCGGCCAAAGTTTGGCCAGAGGGGTATTGTCGTCACCTGCGTGTCTGTCTGTCTGTCTGTCTGTCTGGCTGTCCATGACTTGTCCGGGTCAGTACTCAGCAACTAATGATCGCAGCTCCACCAAATTTTTTATGGTAACTCACTATGACCCATAGATGTGCAAAGTCAGGTTTTTTGCTGAATTTGACCTTTGACCTTAGCGCTGTGACCTTGATCATGAAAATATTGTCCGGCCCAGTACTAAGTAACTGTTGATGGCAACTTCGTCAAATTTGGTATGGTAACTCACTGTGACACATAGATGTGCAACATCAGGTTTTTTGCTGGATTTGACCTTTGACCTTAGTGCTGTGAACTTGATCATGGAAATCTTGTCCGGCCCAGTACTCAGTAACTATTGATGGCAACTTCGTAAAATTTGGTATGGTAACTCACTGTGACACATAGATGTGCAACGTCATGTTTTTTGCTGGATTTGACCTTTCACCTTAGTGCTGTGACCTTGAGGCAGGAAATCTTGTACAGGCCAAGGGCTACACAGCAACGCGTTATGTTTGAATGATGTTAGTGATCAATGATTATCTCAGGAAAAAGTGAGGGGGATGGAATCATATTTCTGTGAAAGTGTGGGTGTCGTTACACCCGTAACACTTACAGGCGTGACGCGCCTGGGTATATGGACACTTCTTGGTCTTCAGCAGTTTTACATGTTTCAGGCCAGGACTCTCACACTGAAGAAAAATCCTGACGCAATAGCATAAAATAACATTACTGATCAGCTGTGTTCCAAATGTTTGGGGAAGGAGCTTTCTTGTTTCTGCATGATAATGCAAAGTGCAAGATAAACACATGGTTTATCAAGATCAATGTGTATATGAACTCAACTGGTCTGCGCAGTGCCCTCACTACATCAAATGATAAAGTGTCACACTGACGTCTGCTGTAAAAATTCTCATTCTTTTCAAGGTATAAATTTCTAACAATTCACTTTTGAAGGATTGCCCATTATTTTTAGATTTTACGATTTACGTCATATCCCCAAGTAACTATAAGTCGTTATCTTTACCGTAGTCCACTATAATTTACATTGTTGAACTTTTTTGCTAAGATGCTAACCCTTTTTAGTCTAACTTTGTTCCTAATGCAAAGCAGGAATTAGTTCATGTTCACATTAGACAGCACACAGGTAGGTAAAGCGGAAATACCGTTGAATGTCTTTTCCGGGATAATGGTAGATGCTATGCTAGCACATTTCACCATAAACAGAAAGAGCCAAGGCTTTATATTATCACCTGGAGCACTAATTTGTTCTTTTACCGCCATTTTTAAAGGCTTAAAACCATTAGCCAACAGTAAGATCTATAGCAAGTAAGTTCCACAGGTTTCTCACGATGGCCAGGCATATAGTTTATTTTCTCCAATTTCTGTCTCTGATTTGTCTCCACCAAGTTACAGTCATAAATTTTTGCTGAAACTGAGGTATCTGATCGACCGGTAACAAACTGCAGTCTTTTCACGTGTGCGGTTATGTAGGGGATTGTGAAAATGGACGTCAAAGTGGACTATAAACATCATATCTTAAACTACAAATTTGATGTGCCCAATTGCATCTATATTTCGTATTTGGTTAATCTTGGGGCATAGCACCTCATTAAATTATTTCTAATTTGAGCAATGGTGAAAATTCTCGAAACTCCACTATAAATTTCCATAGGGATTTTACTTCTGACACCAGTTGCTTACTAGCAATGACACAGTAACATCAGTACTCTGTCTCTGATCTGTCTCAGTAATGTTGCAGTCATAAATATTTGCTGAAAGTGAGGTATCCAATTGGCAGAGACAAGTCGCAGCTTATATTCACACATTTGTGTAGTGGATAAGTGGTTTTTAAAAATGGACCCAAAACTGGACTACAAATGTAATATCTGTACATTTTAAACGATAAACTTTGAATTTGACATGCCATCTTCCATTCATATGTTGGGTAAGGTTAATCTTGAAGCACGCCAGCTCATAAAATTATTTCTAATTCGAGTAGTGACGAAAGTGTCCTAACCCCATTATATATTTCCTTTGGGACGCCCAGTAGCCGACCCCAGTAGCTTCCCAGCAATGACGTGGCCACAAGAGGTCTGCACTCTCGCTGAACCTTGCGCAATAGTGCTTGGCATGGGACAATCTTTCATTGTGGAATGCAGGAGTGTGCCAGACAGCGCAGATGTGTTGGCAGGAGAGGGAAGAAAGTACGACTTGCGAAGAAACCAGAAACCTGATAAATCTTAATTAAAATTGTTTGCTACTGCTATTGCTTTCTTTTATTTTGACATCAAGTAATATTCTTGTTGGTGTGGGAGCAAGAAGTTAAATTATTGTTATCACTAATAATAGGTTTTGTGGTCTCACTTTATCCCAGTGGACCAGCTCTTCTTCACACTGCAAGCTAAGACATGGAGGGAGAGACAAAAGAGGCTGAAAGGTCCACATAAGTTAGCCTGTGATGCCTATTAGACAGACAACGGGCGCTCACAAAATGAATGGAGGTCAATGGACTTTTCTCATGCATTTAACTTTGCATTTATAAAATGCAACATGAAAATCCACTATCAGAAAAAAGCAGGCAATGTGCAACCCTAGATAGAACAGAGTGGTGCAACGAACGTAGGAGGGGTGTACCGAAGTGCTTGAGCTGCTCACATTTTAAACGAGCCAAAACGTCGGCATTCAATTTGGTTGAACGGTATAAATTCTAAAACAAAAAGCCACATTCAGCAAGATGCCACTACATGCAGTATTATTAACAAAGATTAACGGTTACTCTTACTAACCAATGTGGCAACCAAGCTCTGTGATCATCATGGCTATGGTAAACCTAGAATAAAAAACAGCTAGCCAGCGAGCCAGAAGGAAAAAAATAAATACAATTCCGAAATAGTTGGGACGAAGTGTAAATTGTGAATAAAATCAAAAGCAATGACTTTCAGATCACATGAGCCAATATGTTATTTACAATAGAAAGATAACATTTCAAATGTTGAAACTGAGGCATTTTACATTTTTATCCACAAAATGAGCTTTATTTAAATTTTCTGACTGCATTAGGTCTCAAAAAAGTTGGGACACAGGCAAAAAAGGACTGAAAAAGCAATTAATATATAAGAGAATCAGCTGAGAGAACATTTAGCAAATAATTAAGTTAACTGGCATCAGGTGTGTAACATGATTGGCTATAAAAGGGATGTCTTAGAGAGGCTGAGTCTCTCAGAAGTAAAGATGGCCAGAGGCTCTCCAACCTGTGAAGTCTTGCGTAAAGAAATTGTGGAATACTTTAAAAACAATGTTCCTCAACATCAAATTGTAAAGGCTTTGAAGGTCTCATCATCGACAGTGCATAACATCATCAAAAGATTCAGAGAAACTGGAAAAATCTCTGTGCGTAAGGGACAAGGCCAAAGACCTTTACTGGATGCCGGTGATCTTCAGGCCCTCAGACACCACTGCATCACTCAGCGGCATGATTCTGTCATTGACATTACTAAATGGGCCCAGGAATACTTCAAGAAACCACTGTCTGTAAACACAGTCTGCCATGCCATCCATAGATGCCACCTAAAACTCTATCATGCAAAAAGGAAGCCATTGTTGAGCATGATCCAGAAGCGCTGCCGTGTTCTGTGGGCCAAGGCTCATTTAAAATGGACTGTAGCAAAGTGGCAAAGTTTCCTGTGGTCAGACGAGTCCAAATTTGACATTCTTGTCGGAAATCATGGGCGTTGGGTCCTCCGGGCTAAAGAGGAGAAGGACCACCCCTCCTATTATCAGCGTCAGTTCAAAAGCCAGTATCTCTGATGGTATGGGAATGCATTAGTGCATATGGTGTGTGACACTTGCATGTTTAAAAAAGCACCATGAATGTTGAAAAGTATATAAAGGTTTTAGAGCAACATATGCTCCCCTCCAGACGACATCTATTCCAGGGAAGGCCTTGTGTATTTCAGCAGGACAATGCAAAACCACATACTGCAGCTATTACAACAGCATGGCTTCGTAGTAGAAGAGTCCATGTGCTGAACTGGCCTGCCTGCAGTCCTGATCTTTCACCGATTGAGAACATTTGGTGCGTAATTAAACTAAAAATCCATCAAAGGAGACCCAAAACTCTCCAGCAGCTGGAAGCCTGTATTAAACAAGAGTGGGATCAAATTCCAATGGCTAAACTCAAGAAACTTGTCTCCTCAATGCCCAGACGCCTCCACTCTGTGTTAAAAAGAAGAGGGGATGTTACACCATGGTAAACAAGCCTCTGTCCCAACTTTTCTGAGACCTGTAGCAGCCATCAAATTTGAAATGAGCTTATTTTGTGGATAAAATTGTAAAATTTCTCAGTTTCAACATTTGCTGTGTTATCTCTGTTCTATTCTGAATAAAATACTGGCTGGTGTAATTTGAAAGTCATTGTGTTTTGATTTTATTCACAATTTACACTTTGTCCCAACTATTTCGGAATTGGGGTTGTATAAATATACAATTTAACTCACTCATGCATTGCAGAAAAACCATTCCTCATTGAATCCCTCCTCCAGAGACACACATCTACATGGTAGGGGGAACCCTCCAGTCCTGTTTCATTCGGAATAATTCCCATTGACCATGTCCGTAACTCATTCAAATCCTGTAAATGCAACTGAGCACTTCAGGCTGGTTTCGGATGTCTTTTTTCATTGCAATTGCGCCATTTTCAGCTGTACAACTGTGCGCAATGTTAAGAGAATACAACCTCACTCGCTGTTACTCAAAGGGTTAAGTACTTTTCTGACGGTCCAATCAATGTCTTTCAGTTAATATGAAAAGTTTATGGTCTCTGGAATTGGATAAGAAATGTGTCAATCAATAGATGATTACCAGGGAAGTTTCACGTGGGCATGAACTATAACTGTGCATTACGCAGATGAGCTTGAGCTAACATTGAGTATTAGGCTATCAATGAGAGTCCTTTCAGATGATGTAAGTCAGCGCTGATTTTGTTGATGGAGGAATGTACGCGTAAGTCCATAGTAGGAAATAACGCGGTTTTAATATGTGATGACTAATTGATAGTAGAATGACACAGTATCAATAGCATGGCAAATTTTTGCTTCAGAAAACAGATTTTTTAAAGCTACTTAATTGGGATACCATTAGCTCACTATAGCTGAAGTGGTTTCTACAAATGACAACGATTTTATCTGTCGCAAGAGATAATTTTTTTAAACTGCTGGATCGATACTACGGGCGAGTGTATTGAGCAGTTTTCACGTCAGGCTGAGCTGAAGAGTTTAATTTATGTAACTCCCGGGAAACAGGGATGGGACTGAACTTGTCCATATTCTAAACCGTGTTCAAGCTCAGCTTGCTAGTGAATATTCAATGACTGATCCGGGTCTGCCATTTAGTAATAGAATAGTGTAACTGCGTGTATAAATAGAGCAGCTCCATGTCCACTGGCATCTGTGCAGAGAGGTTAATACCACTACAACATAGGAAGGCTGTGAGTTTGTCAACAAGTACTTTAATGTCAGTCCTTTATAGGCTGTACTCTCTGGTGTTTAGCTTAATTTAGGGCTGATTTTCTTTGTCGGTCTATGCTGCATGCTTTATTCATTTTTGCACATAGTGCAAACTATATCGCTTTTTTCAGTATTGCTGCAAAATAGTAGTAGTGGGCAAGTGCAGGACTGAAAAATCCATCTAGTGTAGACCTCAAGTAGCCAACTCAGTCTCTTGAGAGCTACTATGAAGTTGACTTGCCCAGTATCACTGCCAAACCTTGCTATAGAAAGGAATTCAATCCCTATGGCAATGTTCTCATAGTGATAGGCCTTCTCAGAGGGGTTGAGGGTGGTATTGCGTCAAACAGAGGAACCAGCTGCATATTAAAATACATAAAAAAGGATCTTCAGAAATGCATCCTTGGAAGAATAAAAAGTAATAATGAAACAATGAAGCAACTAGGATTAAGTTTCATGCACAAGCAAATACAGCAAATACTGTAAGGAGTAAATACTGTAAGGAGTGAAGTGGATTGGTATTACATTTAGAAAAAGACTGGTTGTTTAATCCTAACATTAATCCTAACATTTTAAAATGCCTGTAAGTAATATTTCTATAATGCCTCTTCAATCACAATTTCTAAATGTTCTTCCTTGTTATTAATAACACTGAGTATAGGAAGAGAAAAAAGAAAACACTCTCCGTCAGGTCAAGGGCAACATTTGTTCATCTTATTTTAAGATCATTAAAATATGTCCTTCATCATGATGCAAGGTTCATTACAAATAAAATGGTTTGCAGCTCAATAAAACTAATTACAGGTAAATGGTGTAGTTTACTACAGTATAGATCCTTTGGTGTAAATCAGGGGGCTTTGAATTATGGAAAATCACAATGACCTCATGGCCTGTAATAAGTCTACCCGATCACATAAACTCGAAAAGAATGTTCACGAATGAGAACTCAGCCCACAGGTAAAAAAAAATGCTTAAGATATAATAGCAAAGCAATAGGAAACCCAATCAGCGGTGTTGCAGTTCTTGCAGAGTTGCTATGATTGAATGACTTGCTGAAAATTTAATTCTCTGATCACATTAAGTGGTTTGGGAAGACAACTAAATCTGGACGGATGATCTTAGCAGTATCATCTTTTTGTAAAGAAAAGCATGCGGAAGGTCTGAGTGGTTTTGGTACTCCAGTCCTCTTCACAGCTCAAGTTACAGTGCGTAAAATGACAGGACTGACAGTTTCCCTCTGCACTGGACTTCCGTAGTGTCATGCATCAGATGCCTGCACAATCAGGCTGATGATGAATCTGCACAATACTGTCAGGAATACTGCACCGCTTTGCACCTTGCTCACATATGCCATGTTGACCCTTATGAAAATATCCCATTTCTTAGTAATACTATAGTATAATGGCATAACTATGGTTTGCAATGTATAACTAGAGTAATACTATGGCTTCACATTATAACTATAGTATTACCACAGTCAACAGTACCATGATATTACTATAGTCCACACAACTGTATTGCTGTAGTTTGAATAACTATAGTATCACAATAGTAATACTACCCTATGGTGGCAAAAATGCCATCCATTTACTATAGGATAACAAGCTTGGAACTATAGCAATTTTTCTTTTGGGGACAAAATAAAATAACATGAGTTTTCTTATCAGATGAATCAACTCTGTTCATATACCACAATCCTCTTTTACCAGAACCCCACATCCATAAGAAAATGATCAATGAACATTCAGTGGTAAAATACTTTTAAGTATTTTAAAAATTACAAAAGGAACACTAAAATATACTAAATGTAAAAATGGCTATAGGCCCCTTTGGAACAGAACACAGTGCAAGTCCAAATGTATTAAATAGCATGTACAAAATGAATACTATTCAGGAATTGAACATGAAGGCATAGTACACATCTAAAATGCAGAGTGGACTTAATCTGAACATGGGACTTACCTGCAGCTGTACAGCATCTTCATTGAACAGTGCTGCTGTGAAACAGGTCCAGCAGATGGCATTCATGAACAGCTGCAAGCCAGGTAACAGCCACTGAAACACACCTCCCAGTGTAATGTTACTCTTAGTTAAACCATAATCAGTCGGCATGAACAGCCTCGCACCGCCATGCCGGTACAATATCAGGCTAAGGACGTTAGGTTTTACTCTTTTATCAACAACTGTAAATTTTATCGCAATTGTCATTAAGCATATTTGCCAAACTATTCTATAACAGTTAATGAAAACGTGAGGTGTTTAAAGTCGGCAAAAACAACAGTTTGAAGCTTGCACTCAGGTTGAGATTACTTTGTGTTAACCATAGGCCTGGCAGTACAGCCATCAAATCATTTCACCTCATGAAGTAGCTTGGAATGGTCCACAAAATGCATAAAATGAAGCATTTGAAATTATTCCAGGGTTTATTCTGACAAATAAAACCACTAATATGCACCTAATATATTTGTCCACAGTATCCAGTATAAAGAAAACTTAAGAAAAAAAAAGTTCTTGTTTAAGATAAACTTTGATGGTAATCAAAAACTAGTACACATTTCCCTCTTGGCAATTTATGTTGCTCAGGAAGACCTTTGCTACACCTGCTCAAGATACCATGGGTACGTTATGTCAGTGTGTAGGCAGAGGCCCATGTAAGGAATCTTAATAAGCGAGTTTGAAACATCAATGTGCTTTATGGAGTCAGGACAGTACAAAAACATCATCAAAGTCACTGAAGCTTCAAATCTTTCTTTGAAATAAAACTAAATATCAGTGAACTGTAACTTTCAGTGGCCCTAACATATCAGGATTTTATGCACATCCTTCCAAGTTCCATTAATTATTGTGAAATCAAAAAACAAACAAATGCACAAACAAAACTCTGTTTAAGTTAGAACTTATAATCACATATAGACATATAATCACGTATTATTTTCCATGGCGTTCACAATTTCCATGCAACTTAAAGTGATTACAGTTCTGGTATTCTTTCAGTATGTGCACTGTTTTATTGGTGATTTAAACAGGGTGATAATACCGTGTACAGTATTGTCTTTGTTAAATTCTGTGGCAAGAGATAGTTCACAGAATTTACATTAGTTACAGTGTGCTTCAAGTAAAATTAGCCCTTTTTCTTATTCCCGTATATGCTTTGGACCCACCACATCCTGCACCTCAAAAACACTGTCAAAACTTACGGTCACAAAAATAAAAATGTGCCTCTTTTCTCAGCTATAGATGAGAAGGTTTCACCTCTCTGTGCTCTACTGCTTAGATAACAGAGATGAGAAACAACCAAACATGCAAAGTCAAACTTACAACACTGTTATAAAAAGCACCCCACATACACATGATGAGCCAAAACATTAAAACTACTCACATGAAGTTAATAACATTGATTTTCGCGAAGCAGCGGCACACATCATGGTCCAAAGACAGACCTTTGACTGTATCTGAACAGTCCGTTCTTGTAATCGCAGTGTTCGATGTGGGACAAATGGTTCTTGAGTTACTTTAACAGGGGCCAGACCCTAATGGCCGAACCAGTTGGGGTTCAGCGGGCCACTAAACTCACGGTTCTGATTGAATGACAGTTTTGAGTTTCGGGTCGGATCTTTTTTTTTTAGAACCAGAAAAAAAAAAGAGCCAAAAAATAACTTTGCTTTCTATTTATTCTGTGAATCTCATAAACCAAGGAACTTTGCGTATGGGCCTAAATGAAAAAGGGGCAGTCCAGCTAAGTGGGTAATGACTTGAGACGGTAGGGGCCAGTCTGCACCCAGGCCAGTGGTCGTCCTAGGCCAGGAGAACTACTCTCGCAGAAGCAGGACTGCTTGACAGTAAAACAGAAGGGTTTAGCAGGAACGCAGTTCCAATCCTGTAGACTGATGAAGGCTTGGGAGGTGTTCCAAATTATTATTATTATTATTATTATTATTAACCTTTATTTAACCAGGAATAAAAACTCTTGAGATTTAAAATCTCTTTTTCGAGAGCGTCCTGGTCGAGATAGGCAGCAGCTCAGGTCAGCAAAAGTTACACACATACACACTCACTGTACAAATAATAAATATACATATAAAATACCTTAGAAATTGGATGAAAAATAATCTTAGACATTAACAGCTTATAAAGTTCTTATAAAAACAAAGTCCTCAAAAAATTCAGTTGCCACAGTCAATGCAGGCCAAACAAGGACAGTACAGTCAATTAAAACATTCACAGACAGACAAATCAGCCTCTAATGAGTTCAACATATGCTTGAATTCGTTTAAAGAAACCAGTTCCTTCAGATTCAGATGATTTTGCAGCAGATTCCAAGCAGAAGGAGCAGCATATTTAGATGCCTTTTTTTAAAATGGACTTGGAGGAACAGGCAGGAACAGAGGGTTACCAAAAAATGTGGTCCAAATCTGCGAGACTGATTATAAGGGTTGGGAGCTTGCACTTATTAATAAGACTGTGAAGAGTAATTACGTTTTTCTCTTTGTCATTACTATGTCGAAACACATAGAAGAAGAAGTTAGCTCAATACTAGAAGACACAAACTGACTGGGTATGAAACATGACAATCCAGCAGCCACACAGACACCACAGTGAACTTGCATGGACGAGATATTCGTAAAAGTGGCGAGGAATACAAATGATAACACCAGGGAGCAAGGGATGAGATGAGACAATGATCAGTTACAGGAGACAAACTGCAAAACATGCCGACTGCAGAAACAGGGGAGAAGCCAATTAAGAACACAAGAGGGTTGTGAAATTTCCCTGTAATTGAGTAGGACATATTTGGGATCATTGGAAACCTTGAGATTTCCAATTTGAAATAGGCCTGAAGTTCCACAGTATTGAAAACAACACTTAACAATCCCATATATGGTTCTATAGGTTTTATGCAGTAAAATATCATTGATTTTAAAAAAATTGCCTTTGTCCATATCATCCAAAAAAGAAGAAAAAAAAACAAAGAAAGCAAAGCAGACCCAATCTATTGCTTTCAAAATCTTTTTCAAAAAGATGAGGATGTTTATATTGTCTGGGGGGAGTGTAAACCTCTTTGCTGTCACAAGAAATCATCAAACCAATTTAAGGTAACATGACAAGACAAGCTGAATGTAAGTCAAATGATTTGTTCATTAATTTTTACATACAATGAACATTTGTTAGAAGGCTAGATTTTGAATTTGAACCTGTCATTTTATGTGCACCTCAAATACACTGAACAGACATGCAGCACCTTGAATCTGCATTTTCCACAGACCACTGCACTTCAGGCGCTCGATAAAGGTTTTATTTTGTTTGAATTGTGATCTGAAAGCTATGTCAAGTCATTCCTATTAATTTAAAATGGGAAGTGAATGAGATTCAGGAATGTGAAAGTCATTCATAAAATGGACGAGACAGAGATTCATGACTGCAGTGCAGAGGTCATACATAAGATCTTAGAATGGATAAAAGACAGAGATGGATTCTGCACGAAAATAAATGCTTTTACGAACAGCAGAACAAAGCCAAGTGCAGATCACAGAATGTGTCGAAATTTGCCCATATTAACAAAACTGAAAGTGAACTTAAAGAGCTTTCAGTGGTAGAGCTTTAACCACTGGAAGGTCCGTGGAGATGCAGCAGCAGTGAGGAACTTGAAGTTTAAGGCTGGGCAAAGTCAAGGGGGTTAGTCTAGGAAGAAGAATATGCCTAATAAATAGACTTTAGGTTCTAAGCAGATTATTGTCTGAGGACATAAGGCACAAACACAGACACAGTGCAACAATCCAGCAAAGGGAAGATGGAGAACAGGAACTTAAATACACAAGATGACCGCTAACAATGGGGGAGAACAGGCATGCAGACCATGGGAAGGAAAAACAGGAGGAGGGGTAACAAATAAGATAATAATTAAATAACAAGAATCAATTAATGAAACTAGACTGTAACTGGCACAGACAGCTGGATAGCAGGTAAAAACAATTAGGGAGACACTTCAGATGTAAGAGTCTGTGCTGGACAGCTTGAGCGTGGCACCATGAGGCTACTCGGGTTAACAGGGGCTTTGTTTCCTCTTGCCTCTAAACCCAATTTGCCTGACAGGGTAGACTAGACGCATCCACAGCAAAGGAGCAGGAGGCAAAGACCCCACAGGGCTGGAGGCTGGACCAGTCTGGTGGCCTCCATGTTGTCTAAGAGTGCCATCACAGTGAGGGCTTGGGCGTGGATGGGATCAGGGAGAAGGCCAGAAGGAACCCCCAGCCGCTAGGCGAGAGCTGAGTGAAGGAAGTTGCCATGTGCTCTGGAATCTACCAACGCCTCAACCTGTAGGTGATGACTCTGCCCGAGGGGACGGACTAAAAGTAGCAGGTAATGAAGAGAGGAAAGCACTGCCCCAGACACAATCTCTTCCCCTAAGGCAACGCGAGGTGGTCAGACTGGACAGTCAGCAAGGGGGCGGTTAGCTACTCCGTGGCACAGCATAGACCGGATTTGATGTGATATTTTCGCTCATCTGGGTTGAGGTGGTTGAATCTGGCATGGTTCAACCATGGGTTCCGACTGAAGAGGACGGTTGAAGTTGGATGAACTGGCTGATCCTGATGGAAGAGGGACCTAGAAATGAGCTTGTCGATCCACGTGCCGCTCCTGGAGATGGGATGTCAATCCTAAGAGCAAGGTTAATTTGTTACATTCACGTGATGTCACTTCCGTTTTATCTGGGACTTAAAATTTCCAGATGGTGGTCAGGTTGCCTGATCGAAAAGCTCACTGTACTCGCTGTTGGTTTTTCCCAGAGCTTCATTTTATAATGCCTCATGCATGCATTGTACTGGGTTGTTCAAATCTTTCTAATCGAGAGAAGGATAGAAGATTCTTTAGAGTCCTATAACAGATAGTTCATAAGGGTGATCGGGTAAAAGATATCACAAAGTGACGACGTGAAAGATGGCTAGCGAACTTGTCGTTAGCCAACTGGAGCTGACTCACTGAACGCTCGAGTATGCAGGGATCACATCCTCAAAAAACACCCCATTTACACCTGGTATTAAAATGCGATCTGTGTCCGGATAAGTTATCTGGATAAGGAAAATCGCGTATTAATGCAAAGTGTAAACGCGCTGCAATCGGAATGTGATCAGATCTGTCCAGACCACATCTGGTGGTAGTCTGGCTGGTATTATGTCCGGATCTCTGTCAGGTGTATACGCAATCTGTAATACTTTTGTAAAAAGCACAGCTGAGTTGCCGCCACCTCAAATTACTCACGCGCAGCTGGAGGACAGAAATCCGATCTCAATGAGGATAACGAGAACGCATTAAAATACCAGGTGTAAACGCAAAGTAAGAATGGAATGTTTTTTATCCAGATAACTTATCTGGTTAACAGATCAGAAAACATCAAGCGTACATCCAGTCAAGGAAATTCAGTTCAATTTTTGTGCTGCTTTACGTGGAAATAGCACATAACGACGGAAGCCATGTTTCTGACACACCGGGTTGCTAGAGCACGCGCAGCATATCCATGTGCAATATTAAATATTAATATCAAATTATAAACCCCCTTCTCACCAATAAAAACCCCCAAAATATATCTGCACCCCTTTTACTCGTAAAATTGTCCTCAAACTAGTCTGAGGGTCAAGTAAAATATTGTCAACTACCTATAAATGAAAAGAATATCGTATCCAACCTTCAAAACAGATCAGGTAACTTCTGGAGAGATGATATAATACATGGCGTAATTTGAAATCGCTTTGTCACCATATTCTTGAGTTTCCAACATTTGTTTCTGTTATCACTCAATCACCAACACTGTTATAAACTGACTGAATTTAACAGTTAAATTGTCTCCTTGTTATTTTAACTGTAAGTAGTCCTGCGCGCATTTAACTGTAGTTTACAGTTAACATACACCAAACCTCTGTCATAAACTGATTGTAAAATTATAGTTAATATAACTGGCAAAAAAAAAAAAAAAATGCAAGTTCATAAAAGTGTAGCTAGGTGTCCTCTAACACAGATATTAAATATGAAAATAACGATGACAGTGACGATTTCCAGATGTGCTAATTGCACAAAAAACCTGCAAATGATGATCGAGGTCTGGACCATCCTGCGTTGGCATTAGAGGATTGACCGATGTTGGAGTACGATCGGAACATTGCTTAGACTTTCAGAACCTAAAGAAATTGTGATTCTGTGTAAATTAGAGAAGGGTCTCAAGTCTTAAGCGATGTATGGACTTAAACCCTTTATTACGAAGGGATTTTTGGCACTTCATTGTATTTTTGTATTGCTGTATAGTGTACTGTTTTGCTAATAATGGGCGGTGCTCAAGCATGTGAGCACTGACATTGATTCTAACCCAACAAATTGACAAACCAGCATTTAAGATCATGTCAATACTTGGCAAGGGATTTCTTTGTCCAAGGTACTGAAGGGCTTTGAAATTTGAAGTTTTTATCGTTTGCTATTAATTATGAATTAAAAGTTACGTTCCATTTACTGAAGGGCTTGTGTCGTCTGTCTCTTCGTTTACGTTTGGTTGACTACCATCTGGAAACCGGAAGTGAAATCTCAAGCAAAATATCACGTGACTGAAAGTAAAGAATTAACCCACTAAGGCCAGGTGGCAGGATGCGTATGGTTAGCACATTCTGTATCCGGTCAGCCAGGCCATGCAGAGAGGGGTCATACAGTGCTCAGGGGTCACAATGGGAGGAGGTAGCCATGGTCCAGAATTCTATTGAGTTGTCAGGGACAGATGGGCATCCCTGGTGAAGTTGGAGGAGGTGCCGTGCAGCAACATGCCCAAAGAGAGAGTGGTCGAAGACCTTCCTCATCTCGTCTGTGAAAGTGGAGAGGTTGTGTATGGCCATATTTCCAGGCTACCAGCTTGCAGCATCCCAGCCACAGACATGCTCAGTCAGGAGACTGGTAAAGACTGGGCTCCTGTGGTCTAGATGGCCAGGCTTGGCCTCGCAAAAGATGTGAGCTGGCAGCATGGGCAGCAGAGGCAGCTGAGGCAGAGTCTGTGAGATCTCAGAGATGGTAGCAAACTGTCTGGAGTTAGCCCACATGGACTGATGAAGGAGGATTCCCTGAGAACAGATTGCCTTGGTAGGAAAAGGGTGATCTGCTGGCTCCGTTAGTGGCTGGATTGTTCTGTCTTGAACAACAGTACAGAGCTAAGCACAGATCACAGAATTTCCTGAGACTGGCCTTTATTCACAAAACTGAATGAAAACTTAAAGAGCTGTCAGAGCTGGAGAGTTAAGCTCTGGACGGTCCATGGTCAGGTGGGAGCAATCAGGAAATGAAGATTAAGGCCAGACGATGTTGAAGAAACTGGTCCAGCGTCAGAAACCGGGATGGCAAGCCAAATGAGCAAGGGCACACTGGGCAGGTGCCATAGGCGTAGATTTAGGTAGGAATGGTCAGAATATGTGCCGACCAACTTTCAGACGTAGCAAAAATTACCCAACTAACTTGGGATCAGTGGGGAATACGAAACAAATGCGGATTCGTAAATCTAAGGTGATCCAGTCTGATGTAATGTTCGGTTTGCAGCTTTGTCTCATTCATAGATAGTCAATGGTCCAATTTGAAGTGTTTATCTCGGCTGCAGTCACATTGCTTGCATTTTTTCAAGAAAATTATATCGTACATATAGATGCTTAAAAGACAGGATTGCAACTGGCTAGTAAAGTTCGCTAACGTAGCTATGTATCCACTCACCTCGCTTAAATGTCCACTCTACAGTGTTGTTTGCAAAAAGACAGAAATCTAACTAGTTACAAGGCTGTGAGGATAAAGTGAGACAAACAGTAGTAACTGGTTAGGGACTGGTCGTCACGTCACATAATGGCCGCGTTTCCCAGATTCATTTCAGAAGATATTAGCGCTAAGAGCTTCTTTAGATCATTCTTAAGGCTCCAGTAAGAAGCAAACGCGTTTCCCAGATTCCTTCTTAGCCTATATGGCTCCCTCTTAGCTGAACTCTTCTTTGGAGCCTTCTTAACTCCTTAAGAACGCTCTTAACTGGGAAACGCGGCCATTATTGGTAAACGTAGTCTGTTGTCTGCATGAGTCTAACCTTGTCTTAGTACACCATGGAGCTCAATAGCTGTATGTATTGTAATGTTATGTAGCCTTACATGGTCAGATACTGGCCTTGGTAAACACTGGTCACCAGGGATGAAAACAGCCAAACGGAAAAAAAGCCCAAATTATGAACCCCAGAAACGTGCAATTACAGGGAGAACAATCCTGAATATTAATATAAATGGGTGAACAGCAAGCTTAAATTTACTATTTCACTTCAAGATGGCGCTCTTACATTTGCATTTCTGACATAAACCAGTACCGTCAAAACCACAATCTAACCAAATGTCCGACAAATACTTTTCCAAAAGGCTACTTGGGGATTCTGAGTTATTATATTTTGTGTCAAGAAAATTGGTATATAGTTTGCATGTATATTCTGTAATAAGTGTTTTTCACTCATTTAGGATATATAAAGCAGAATTAGTGACATGTAGTCAAGCGGAAAATTTCACCAGCCACTTCAGGAATTTAACCCTACTGTTTTAGCATGGCCAGCTTCATTCATAATGATTTTGCTGATATAAGTCATTGAAATTTCACTGTATAGTTTGGCTGTTCAAGGTCACTGAAGCTCAAGTGCAAGGTCACCCAATGAAACTTCATACATGACTTCCTATATGGCCACAATACAAACCTAAGCTCTATCTGTAATAGTTTTGGTGATAGAAGTCAATGAAATTTCACTATGTGAAGTTTGACCTTCGAAGGTCACCGAAGGTCAAGTTCAAGGCCACCAAATGAAAGTTCATGTATGACTTCCTATACTGCCCTACAAAGCCTAAGTGCAGTAACTACATATTAGGTAAAACGTGAGTTACACAGTTTTGGGCCTGAAAGAATATTGAGGTCAGGATTTATTTGGACAGAAATTATACCATGGTGAGTCAGTTAATCATAATCTATCATAGAAGTGCTGACTATTTATTTGTAAACAAACTCTGAAGCCATTTTTTACTGTTAAAATTATTGCGTAGTTACTGCACTTAGCCTTTGTAGGGCAGTATACATCTCCAATACAAACCGAAACTATCCGTAACCATTTTGCTGATATAAGTCATTGAAATTTCACCGTGAAATTTCGGCGTTCAAGGTCACTTGAGGTCAAGTTCAATGTCACCAAATGAAACTTCATACATGACTTCCTATATGCCCGCAGTACAAACCTAAGCTCTATTTGTAATAGTTTTGGTGATAGTAGTCATTGAAATATTCACTATGTGAAGTTTGACCTTCGAAGGTCAAGTTCAAGGCCACCAAATGAAAGTTCATACATGACTTCCTATAAGTGTTCTATGCATATATGTTCCCAATTTTCAATATTTTCAAGCCTAGAAACCTTTGAAAATTGTAACATTACGCTTGACCTAAAGTTTGACCTTTCAAGGTCATCTGAGGTCAACTTTAACACAGACAAAATATAGGTCATATATTACTTCCTATATGTCAGTAATACAAACTTAATCTCTATCTGCAACCATTTAGCTTTCACAGGCGATTTGGCCCATTCTCCATAAGACCCAATGTTAAAGTACAGCGCCCCCACTAGACCCACTTCCGTCGATTCAATCAAAATGGCACTCGCACTGTTCATGAAGTGTATCAAGGTGAGTTGATTGCCAGATTTAGAAAAAAAGTTATCTGACAGTTTTTGAAAAATAATTTTTTGAAATTTCAAGTCATATCTTTTAACATTGTTAATATATTCCCTGACCTCAAGTTTGACCTTTCAAAGTCATCAGTGGTCACGTTTAATATTGCCAAAATATAGGTCATATATGACTTACTATATGTCGATAATACAAATCTCTATCTGCAACCATTTGGCTCCACAGGCCAGCTTGCATATTCATAAAGTACAGTGCCACCAATAGTCCCACTTCTGTCGATTCAATCAAAATGGCGCTCACACTGTAGATTGACGGTACCAAGGTAAGTTGATTGCCTGATTTAGAAAAAAATGTATCACGCAGTTTTTGAGAAATAATTTTTTAAAATTTCTCAGTCCTATCTTTAACATTGGAGGCAAAATTTCAAGGGCCCATAAAACGGAAAAAAATGATTCAATCAAAAATCCAGGAAAAACATCTGGAGATATGGTCTAGTAGTATGTTACTGCAAATTTGCATGAAAATTCATCAGGCCAAAAAAAAGATAAAAAATGTTCCGGACAATGGATGCCACACCACGACAATAGCTTATCGGCTCATAGGGCCGGTAAGCTAAAAATGAACATCATGATATATCGAAGGAGACTTGAAACTTGCTATAGCTATCATAAAATAATGTGAAAAATCATTATTTAAATGTAAAATCAGGTGGGAAAGTAGGGTCATTTTCTCATAGACTTCTTTAGCGTTGAACTTCTTTCTGCAACCACTGACGTCGCCATCTGCTGGCCATTAAATAGAATGCCATGTCACGGTACTTCCGCATGGACTTCATTTTTCAGACCAGGGTGCTGCGTCCATCTTTTTATACAGTCTATGGCCCCAGCAATGGGTCAGGCATTACGGTTGTGTGTAGGTACTGAGCTGCGAAAACTTAAACTGGCCCGTCATTCTGCCGAGCAGTCTTACTAAACTAGTTAATCGTCTGATTGATTAACAAGCAAAGGGGTGGATTCTGCCTCATCAAACTAACCTCTGACTGCACGTCACTGCTGCTAACACCATTAGCGGCGAACAGACACGTTTGATGCCAATGGTGACACACTAAATTATTGGCATAATGATTAATTTACGGACAAAACAGCATAGAAAACTTGCCAAAAGGAAGTCCTCTTTCTTGCGGCATTATAACGTTATAAGTTAGTTACTTCGTTACTCGACATGTTCCACAAAATGGTGATGTTGTTTTGCTCGATGTGTTTGCACTTTGCAGATAGTCGTTCGCAGACGAGGCGAGTGGGGTCGGGGGTGGAGAGCAGAGGTAGAGGGAGGTGTGGCTCATGACACACTTTGTTTTGGTCTACAGGCACCGCACAACAGCAAACCTAGCGGTGAAACGATTTCGCTTTTTGCCCCTTTAACAATTTTGATTGGCAATCTCTCTCATATACCTCATGAAGAAAATGCATGCAGCAAATTCTTACATTTGTATACATTACATTCCTACATTTGAAAACATGTCTACTTTATATCTCGTGTTCAATTCGAACAGTATTTGCAGGTAAAAAGTAAAAAATTAGGCCCGTAGGTTTGGACTTTTTGTCACCAGTGCATAGGACAAACTGTCAACATTAACATCATCACCAGTACTCTTTGTGATAAAAAGTGAGCGGTGCTTCAATTCATTGGGCTTCATTCACCAATAACTTCTTAAGAATCTTCTTAGATTCTTTCTTACGGTGTTCTTAAGAAGGTTCTTAAGAAAACTCTACGTCAGATTCATCAACGTGTTCTTAAACTGCAGAATTGTTTGCAGCTGTGTTCTTAAATTGATGAATCCCATCTCCTCGTAAACTGAGAGCACGTGCCAGTTGAGCCTAATTAACATATAATTAGCATAGGTAACCACCTATCAATGCCCATAAAAGGGCATGAAACTGCAGGGCCGTGAGCAGGCACAGATGTCATACAGAGGAAACAGCAACAACAAAACGTCCAAAGCAAAAAGTAAATCAATTGGAGCGCAGTCGGTAAAGAAAAAAAAAAAAGTTTTGGTAGTTCAGAGGAGGTGGTACTCCTGCAGAAAAAAAAAAAAAAAAAATATGTATATATATTTAGTAGCTGTAGTGCAGGTTACACTAACAAAAAGGAGGAAGCTGTCACACATGCAGTGAACGCAGTATCTGGAGAAGGACGCACAACAGAGGAGGTGAAAAAGAAATGGTTTGATCTCAAATCTGATACCAAACAAAAAAAAAACATTGCAAAATTCCGACGAGATGCCAGATGCCAGATGACTGGAGGGGGAACAGCAGACACCCCAAACCTGTCTGAGTTGGACCAGCGCATCGGGGCGATCATCGGGGAGACGGCACTCTCAGGTAGGCTATGGGAAAAATCTAAATCACTATAGTTTTTTTTTTAAATTTAATTACTAGTTTAATTTCTCCACCATAGTTTTTAGGAGCACCATCGACTGAGTGTCTGCATACAAACGTGTGTCCTAAAGGCAGTAGTTTACCATAGTACGTGTAAGATAAAATAACGTCTTAGTATTGGACTGAGGGGTCGCAACAATGGCTTGATTTATTATTTATTCACAGATGAAGTCCCGCAGAACCAACCTGCAACAGAACCAGAACCCTCCTGCAGCAGTACCTCCATGTGTACTCGGTCCCGTGCCTCTCCTCTCCTGATCTCGGTAGCGGTGTTGGACAATCAAGAAAGGATAGCTGACACGCTCAATAAGATTTCCTCAACACTCGCAACCATATCCAGTACACTCAAATAAATTGAGAATTAAAAAAAATAAAGATGTGCATTGAAACCGGTCTGTCCTCGTTTTTGAAGTGATAGACTTAGTTTAAAAAAAAAAAAATCAGACTGTTTGATTCAAATTGTAATATTAATGCAACTTAATTCACAATCGGGTAATTAATTGCACCCGAACTTGAACAGCGAGCCTGTAGTCTGGTCCCATCATTTCGTCAGGACGCATATCCTCATGGTGTAGTGGCTGAGGGGAAAGTGGCACACCACGCTTCATAGCGATGTTGTGCGGGACACAGCAGGCCATGATTACCCTACAGACCTGTAATGGTGAGGGAGAGTCATAAATTAGAAGATGCAAGGAGTTTGATTAAACTTGACCTTAGTTTAAGCGGTTTTTACAAGAATAAAACAAATCTTCAGTTCTCTTTACATGCCTTCTCTGGTTTGTACAGCAATTTGCCACCTGCTGTGTCCAAACGCATCCTACGTCCCTTTAAAATGCCGATGGTGCGTTCGATGGTGGAGCGAGTGCGTGCGTGAATCTGATTAGCTATATGAAATCTGAGGACTCTGAGGGTTGGGCAGTGGTGTCATTAACTAGGGGGCCAGGGCATATCCTCGATCCCATAATAAAACAAATAAAATCAAATTAAGATCAAATCAAAAGACACTTTTGTGGGAAATTATAATTATTAAAAGATACGAACCAATGAGCCATGCGTCACCAGCTGCTCCTTGTTCGAGGTGCATTCCCACGGAGCTGTTTTGTAAAGTGTTGGTACATTTAATTTATTTTAAAATAACAAATGCTCTGTAAATTACCAAAAAAAAAATTAAATAAATGAACATGACGGAAATATCACTGTAATATCACATTTTAATTAACTGCGCAAAAGATGGCAACACAACCAATGCGCCAACATGTCGACACTGAAATGTGCGTAAGAGTACTCCTGAGTGTTCGTAGGATTTGTTCTTACCGAAGAACAAATCCTGGATAAGAAAACATTCATGAATGCCACAATCTTCGTAAAAACTTCGTAAGTAGGACTTAAGAAAAAATTTGTTCGTGAGAACGGTTCGTGAATGAGGCCCAATGCTATCAATCACAGCAGTAGGTCACAGATCCCCATGAAATGCAGAGAAGCCATGGGGGTCATAAATACACAAATATCTTGACCTGTTGTGGGAAAATGTGTATGATTTGTGAGCAATTTATTTATTCAAAGGTAACTCTTTGAAATTATGTTTCAACTAAAAATACTCTTTTCTGATGCAGATCTTTGGGAAAGAAATGCTATTTTAAGAAAGTTTGCAAAAGTCAATGAGGAGTGTCGAAGATTAACCCCTTGCACAGAAGCCAAATCTGGCAGTTTATGCATTACCCTACTTAAGGAATTATAATTCAAGATTTGAGCTTTACAGAGAGGGGGGAAATAGCTTAAATGAAACAAGGCACTTGTAACATTTAGAATCCCATCTTATTATGGCCCGAGCATGAAGCGCGAGGACCCTATTGTAATCGTGCTGTTCATTATTTTTAGGGCCCGAGCGACGACTGCAAGAAATTCGATATTTTTGGGCACTCACACATGGTCGACGTGAAATGCCGAAATAGCACCCCCTACAAATTTTCAAATTACCCTCCGCATAAGGGTTACTTTGTCGTAGGCGGACAAAATTTGGTACACACATGTATCATACCCAGACGCACAAAAAAGTCTCTTGACGTCATGGTAAAATCCCAACAGGAAGTCAGCCATTTTGATTTGAATTTTTGATTACCGGCGTATTTTAACAAAATCCTCCAAGGGATTTCGCCCAAACGACTTCCCATTTGGTACAGATCATCAAGATCCCATGCTGATCTAAAGTTGTGCTCTGCATGTCTTTAGGTCAAAGGGCGTGGCTTCTAGGTCTCAAAAAATTTTGGCGACTTTTCGTTTTCTCGCCATTTACATTCGAACGGCTCTTACGCCCAAATACTTGTTCGAAGCAGCTTCAAACTTTGTGCAAATGATGATGGCTCCACCCTGAACGTCCTAATATATTAACTTCCTACTTCACTAATAGCGCCCCCCGATGGTAACAGGAAGTGACCAGTTTTTACTTTCACCTGTACTGATGACACATAGTTGAACCCATCAACTTCATTCCACTTCTAAAACATGCAGAACAAGTTGGTTAAGCTACACTATGAATGCTGTGAAGCTAAGAGTAATGGCGTTCGTGTGGCGACGCAGCGACTATGGATCCCTCGCCATGAAAATACGTTTGGGTTTTTGATGTCTTTATTGAACTCGTATCATCATGAAAAATAATACACAGGTCAAGGGTGGCGAGTTCTTACATCGGATAGGGGCAGCGCTCATAAGGGGAGCAAAATGCCTCTATAGCGCCCCCTTGAAATTTACAAAGACCCCTCCCCATAGGGGTTTTTTTGGAATAGGAAGATGAAAATTGTTACACGTGTATGTTGCCAAGACGCACAAAAAAGTCACTGGCACCATTGGTCTACTCCAAACAGGAAGTCGGCCATTTTAATTTTAACTTGTCATTTTGGCCTGATTTCCACATGTTGTATTTTAACAAACTCCTCTTAGAGATTTTGTCCAGTCAACCTCAGATTTATTACAGATCATCAAGAGACCATGCTGATCAAAAGTTGTGATCTGCATGTCTGTAGGTCAGTGGGCATGGCGGCTATGGCGTCACCATTTCTGATGCCTCGCCATGCATATTCGAGCAGCTCTCTCTCCCTCATACTTCATCTAAACGGCTTCAAAATTCCTGTACATGATAAGAGCCCCGCCCTGAACGCCTCGATATGCTCGTAAGCAATCTCCCTCATGGGGAACCCTTGTGGAAACAGGAAATGCCATCTTTTTCACTGACAAACACCAACCTCAAACTCCTGACCTGACTGGACTACATTTTGTGGTCATGTGACGATCAAGTTGCTGAATCTCCACAGTGACACACGTGTCCTGTCATGTTGTAGGATGCCTGTGGCGGTGACGGCGACTTTTTATCCTTTGCCACGGAACATCAACTTGGTATAAATCCTTCATGCATTGTCCGATTTGCTCGAAACTTCCGCTATCTGCTATTCCGCCATCCGCCATCCAATTGTTTTCAATGCACAGCTGCACTCGTTAGGATCTTGCCACCACCTTCAACGTGCACAAGGGTGCAAGGGCCCATTCATCGCTGCTTGCAGATTTAATTTCAGTTTATTTTCATAATTTTTGTACAAAATGAGGGCTGCAAACACACTCACACAGACACAAAATTGTTAAAAAAATGTTGAGAGTTGAAAAATGGCTGGGAGTTATACATTTCCAGGATCATCAAGTCCTTGACTGCAAGTATGCTACATCTGATATCAAAATTACTTACTGTTTATGGGCCAAATTAGATAGCTGTCCATTTGGCTCTCCATGCTCTCAAAATCTTAACACAAATTAACTTTTGTCTCATGGAGTTCAACATAAATTAATGATTTTCAAGCGAGATCTAGCATGAGTTTATCAATATCGGCGGGGATGGACATCACTGGTCACCAATCACCTGCCCAAATCTAAAAATGCTTTTTCCTACTATAAAGTTTGGAAAATTGTCAATTTTTCATCACAGCTCCGCCAGCCAGAACACATACTCATAAAAATACAGCTTATTTTATTGTCAGAATGTTCACCCTGCAAAACACTGAGCTGTTACTACCTCAGAGCACATAAGCAAAAATCAAGCTTGCATAAATGCTTTCCACACCCTCCAAGGAACAAGTATAACTCACTAACACAGTAATTTTTGAAATATGCCTTTACCTTATTTTTACAAAACAGATATTCCACTATCAGAAAATGTCAGGCAATATGCTACTCTAGATTGAGCAGAATCAGTGCTACAAATGTAATTGGGGGTATAGCAAAGTCCTGAAGCTGTCAGCATTATAAAATAGCATACACCTAGGCATTCTGTTCTGTTGAATGCAGTATAAATTCTTAAAAAAGATCACCACATTGACCAAAATGCCACTATATTCAGTATCACTTAGCAAAGGCTTATGGTTATGGATAATAATCAACGCGACTGCCTTGCTAGCTGCAAAATTATGATAATCATGGCAATGATGTTAGACGGTAAGTAAAAAAAAAAGCTACTTAGCTAAAAGTAACATATCGTCGCTGTCGGGCGCAAACCTCCTATGTCCAAAACTGTTACTTTTCAGGGAATAAAAAAAACCGTGTGGTTTTGTAATAACTGGACATGACGTCATCAAACTTGATATTCTGTCTTTACTTACAGTCAGATATTTGAATGTGTCAATACTTTATTAATATTTTACCCAAATCAAGCTCACGTGGAGTTAGGAGGTTTGTGACTAACAAAAGTGGAGATAGAAGGTTTTTGCCGTCACTGATTATGCCGGCTGCATTGGCTGCATTAGCTCATTGCATTACGTTATCATCAACTTAGAGAGCGCTTTTGGAAACTCTTAGGTCCTGAGCAAATCTTGAAATAATAAAGAAGAAAAAAAACGAGGCACTCATCTTTAGAAAAATAGATAAAATACCTTATTCTATGGCAAGTTTTAACAGCGGAACATGATTAAAAACTATTACTCCGTGGGCTGCCGGATGGCTCACTCGGAAAAGCATCGCGTTGCGAAGCAGAAGTGCGGGTTCGCTCCCTGCCTCGTATCAACCAGCAGTAGTCGGCAGCTCTTTTCAGAAGTAACGCACAATTGGCCAATGCGCTACAAGGATGCAAATTGGGAAGGGTCTGCTGGGAAGGTTTATGTAGATTAGAATTCCCCTAGGTGCCTCCTGTTGACCAGACAGGCGCCCCTAAGGAAGATTATAAACTGACTTCTGATTAGGTATCCCCCACCCACGTTCTGAGCTTGCGAAAGCTCAACCGCCGAATATATGAGTAGCAGTGGGTAAAGGGTGTGTACCTCTGTGCACACTTTTCTGAAGTGGCAAAAGGGGGCCGCACATGCGAAAAAGCCCAAGTAATCGTGCATAGTTCCCTAATTGGATATTCCACATTCGAGTGGGATTGGAGATGCCGAATTAACAATAAACTATTACTTTAACACGTGTCGGCGCCCAGCCGTCAGACTGATGTACTCTGATTACTGAATGCTTTCACCTGCTGATGACTCACCGTCTGTGTAGAAGTTTGTTTCCTGAGGAAGGCTGGACGCCCAAATGTGTTTAAATAACAGTTTTGATTATGTTCTGCCTGTAGAACTTGCCATGGAATAAATGTGCCTCGTCTTTTTTTTTTAAATAAGTATAACTTTCGATGAGGTATCGATCTGAAGTTAGCTAGCGAGAGACAGGCTGTGAATAATGCTGCTCTGGTGATTTCTTATTATAGCTAGCTCAGCACTTGGAAACGTTGTTAAAATCGATCAATCAGGTACACTACATACTTTTTAATTGAATTTGCAATCACCTAAGCCTTATATGAAAACACTTTGAGCTGTTTACCTCAGTGAAATCCAACAGTATTGTATCCGCTCCTCTTGTTGACGTCTTTTGAAATATAGCGGAGGGTCGGGGGGTGGAGTTAGGAGGTTTGGTCGACAGTTTCAGGATCCAGTGGAGTTGGGAGGTTTAGTCACAGCCGGTTTTAAATACTTTTCATTGGTTAAATATTTGTAAAAACACAGTCAGACATAAAGGGTGACCAATAGTATTGATTTATGGCATAAAATAAAAATCATGATTTTTGGACATAGGAGGTTTGCGCCCGACAGCGACGATATACTCCACACAACAGTAGGTCCACTCACAAACTGAGAAAGACGCTCCATTCTAGACTTTCTCCTCTGGAGAATCAATGCTTTTAGGCTCATGGAACCCTCCAATCCAGTTCCATTCAGACTGACTACCTGTGTACATGTCTGTATTGCTCTATCTCATAAATATAACCAGAATGCTCTTGGCTTGCTTTTGGTAGTAATTTCTTCAATGTGTTTGAGTAATTTAAATATGTGAAGTTGAGAAGATGCAACCTAACTTGCTGTTATGTAAGTGTGTGCATAGTTTTGTTTTTTTTTTTTGTTAGCCCAATCATTTTCTTTCAATTACTGTGGAAAGTTCTTGCTTTCTAGAATTGGATAATAACTTGTCAATCAACAATTAATTACTGAGAAAGTTTCATGTGGGCATGAACAATAACTGTGCCTTACGCAGATAAACCTGAGCCACCACTAAAAATGACTGCCTTTCCGGGACAGACTGTTTGAGGTGTTAAGTGACCACTGAATTCTATGAGGGATGAATCTATGCATAAATCAATGGTAGGGTACGATGCGTTTTTAATATCTGATGGCTATAATGGGCAGTAGAACAACATAGTATTCAATACCATATTGCAGAAACCTGATATCTACACTACTAAATTGCCATACCTTTGGGCTATTGTGAATTCAGCAGGCTGCAATGATGGAAACTGATTCTTTTTGTCATGAAAGCAATTTTTTATCAACTGCTGGACGGACAACTTTTGGCAAATATGTTAGGTTTTTTCAGATCAGGTTTAGATGAGGACCTTTATTCATACAATTCCTGGGCAACAGTGGTGGGACTAGCTGATATTATAAGGATAGCACCACAAAGTGTATCAATTGAGCAGTTCCATAGACGCTGGCATCTACATCTGCAGAGGGGGATAAAATGGCTTTTGGAGAACCTGTTCTTTTTTTTTCAGTACTTTGGTTGGTATATTTTACCAAAGTGTTTCATTCATCTTTACAAGTAAATTAAGAGCATGACATGAACTATCATGAGTAGATAATATAACATTTGTCATTCAAGCTTGCTTGAAGCATGCGGCTCACATATCCATGTTAACAGTATGAACTCAATTATAACTAGCTGCCATATGTGCCATCTTCGCACAGCAGATTGTATAAAATTGAAAAAAGACCAAAATTCATAATTGAGTTACACTCTGGAGACTATATTGGAAGTTCAGGAGCATCAAGCCAAGGGAAATCCAAATGTATTTTTATGAAATTTTAACATGCCAACCTTTCCCATTAGGAAACAAATATCTTTCAGCAGTGCCTCACAACAAATTGTCAATAAGCCCAAGTAGCATGTCAAAACTGGGAAGACTGATAGATCCTGCATTACACAGTATATCATTTTCACCTCATAACTGTGGGTTTTACTGACTTATGGCACTTTTCCACTATGTGGTACCAGCTCTACTCTACTCTAGTCCACCCGCCTTGGTACCGGGTATTTTTCTGGGGGGTCGTTTTCCATTAGAGGATAATACTGCCTCAGTGTAGCTGGTCGTCATAGCGGCGCAGCTCAAAACTTCCATGACGTCATCCTCAACACGACGCACAATGTAGCTGCAGTTATATCAAGTTTACATTTATTCCATCAATTTTGTTAAAGATTTATGTGTTCAAATCAGGGGACGCGCACTACCGTCACCATGTTATGGCACTAAAGTCCAGCGAGTGTTGAATTTTACCTATTTTCTGTTTGACATTGTCGTGTTCAGTTGCACATTAAATTGCGTACCACCTAACAACGCAAAGTAATGATATCCGTAAAAGGCAGCAGAGTTCCACGTTGCAAATGTGCAAATCGCAGGAGATGGCAGAGAATCAGAATTCATTGCTTGCGTCATCTCATCTGTGATAACTTTAAGAGAAAAATGATTTGTCAACACCGAAAGTCATTTTTCTGCGCGATTTTCTTAAAACAGGGGTAGCATCACATAACTTTCTCAAGGGGAATTAGTTAGGGGAACAGAACGGGACACAACATTGTCACGTAATTTTGCCACGAATGAGGTCTCAGACAAAGAGAAACGCATTTCATAAATGTAGCAGCTTTGGTGAAGAAGCAAAACTGTGTTTGAAAGGTAAGGCAGCACACAATATATTGAACAAGTTGCCTAAAATAATATAAGTTGATGACCATAATAACTACGCTAATCTTGAGACTCGTGAATCAAACTCCAATGAGATGTCCTTAGACCGACTACAGAATTGTCTTTCGCAGTGACGATTCTCTATGACCAATCAGTGGGCTGCGGTGTTGTCACGTCACATTTTAGTACCTACCAGTACCTAGTCGGCTTTTTTTGGAACCCCAGGAGAGCAGGAACCAGAAAAGGTGGTACCAGGTACCAAGTACTAGGTACTTTTTCCTAATGGAAAAGCAAAAAAGGCGAGTAGCGTAGAGTAGAGCTGGTACCGCATAGTGAAAAAGCGCCATTATAAGCCACTGTATTTTGTACACCTTTCTGATACTGGGGTAGACTCCCATTTTCCCCCCAAACTGCCTGAAATCCTCATTTAATTGATTCACCAATGTGCTGGAAATATTATTTGGAGGTTCTGGTTCGTTTTGACGTAACAGCATCATAGTTGCTCCGTCTGCCCTTCTGACTAATTACAAGTGTTAACTTGATTGGCGAGAAGTTAATGTTCATGAGAAATAGCAATCAGCAATTGGAACTGCAGTGCCTTATTGGATTTTTGGGTCAAAAATATTCAAAAGTTGTGTTTATCATCCATGCAGGACATCATGCTGTTTGACCTAATGGACGAAGGGAACAAAGAAAAGTTGCTTATTTTGCTTTTGCATAAAGTACAGTACTTCCATAAAATCTCATCCAACTGCCTGTGAGAAAATTTGCCAATGTGGCCTATTTCAATATGATCGCCAAAGAAAACAAGAACGATGAAAAAACCAGCTGCAATCTTTGGCAATGAGATGAAAAAGAAAACTGACAGAGGGTCCTTGTTTAAATATATCATCCACAGAAATATTTAGTTTTTTTTTCAATGCTTAATGGACACTTGCTTGGTTTGTTTAAACTTTCAGGAACGTCAAAGGTGATTGCTTTTTTGAGGGTAATATAAATATTTTTTTCATAAAGATGAGTTGTGAAACAAAAGCACAGCTTTAGAAGAACAGTAAAAATCTAAAAGCAGCCTGCACATGATTACTGTAAGGATACTAAGGAGGTGCGCATTTACCGCCTCCTGTTTCTGGACTTGGTAAATTGTTCCTCTGTCCTTGTAGTGCTCCTCCCCAGGTGAGAGCATCTACAGTGGATCAAAACTGCCAAAGTGGCTCCATACACCCATTAATGTAAGGAAAAACATAAAGCCATGACATGACTGAACTCAGATGGAGGAAAACATGATTGTTGTACAACAAAATAACCCAAGGCAGTGATAGCCTAATTGATTGATTTTTAATTGATTGGCCAGCGTTTCCCTTGTCCTACATAGCTATAATTTGTGGACCTGTGATGAAAGGCATATGGGCCATACTCATAGCTAGCAAACCCACAGGACTGCAAGAGGTCGTATCCATTGTCGACCTCCCCACACACAGCGAACATGGGGATCACAGAGAAACTAACCCACATGAGCACACAAACGTTAGCATGGCCTTTCACTGGTCTAGATTCAATCAACAATTAAATCAAGTTGACTCATTATACTAGGCAGTACCTGCTATTTTGGAGTTAATTTTGACGTTTTCTCACCAAGTGGATCTGGATCTGTGACAAAATTCGTAAATGTAAGTCAAGGTCAATGTTGGCAAAATTAAGACCATTTTTTCAGTGGTGGACATTTT
The DNA here is from genome assembly GCA_029692085.1 of Gymnothorax javanicus. Taxonomy (NCBI): domain Eukaryota; kingdom Metazoa; phylum Chordata; class Actinopteri; order Anguilliformes; family Muraenidae; genus Gymnothorax; species Gymnothorax javanicus. The sequence continues at coordinate 178,597,421 of CM056193.1, read as the reverse complement.
GTCAGTTCTCAAGGAAAAGTTGCTGAATTGGGGAGAGGGGGGGGTTGCCTGAGTGACTGGCTTTTAAGTTGCAGGTTCAGGATGAGGAGAGCGAAAGGTGTGTCCACGGTAAGCGTAGCTCATTTTAATGGTGTGTGAAAGAGTGCTGAATATACCACCATTCGGCAATGGCCACTTGACTTTCATCTTTATGGGGGTCAGCGCCAGGAAAATAAGAGGCCCTTTCAGGTTGAACCAATCCTCATTCAGAGCCGTTTCTGACAGCTTAGAAACATCTGGCAAATTTATTTATTTAGTTATTTTATTTATTTGTGTTTTTAACAACTTTGCTACATATTTGATACAAGCCAAAATGATGCTTTTGCTGACTGGGACACAAACATTAACCCTGGAAAAAAGGATGCATACAAAGTTCTTTATCCTCTGGCTATTGTTTGGGACAAGACTTGCAGACTAGACTACAAATCGTAGCAGAAATGAGAATCAGCCATGCTGGATTTTCAGCCATTGTGGCGTCACGCGATGATCAGGTACACCAATATCCTCTATTAAATTTACATATTTGGTTGTTCGTTTGCTTTTAAAATGCAAGCATTATATAGACTGGTAATAATGCTGCAGTGGCTTCTATAAGTCGCGAGTGAAAGCAAAACTAGAGACAGAAGTAGCAGCCTGTTAACCCGCTCTCTATGCACTTTTGTGATGGCCGATGGGTTATTATGGGGACAAGCAACACAAATCCACATTCAACGCATGCAAACAGCAGTACAAGGAAACCTGCAGCGCCTCTGTTCCATGTTGAGAAAAAGAAAACAAATGCTGAATGACAATGTCGTTGACACAAAATCACAAAAACCACACTTGTTTTTCAAGCTTTGCTGAGTGGTAAAATAGGGGCAATATTTGGGTTTATTTCACTCCCCCTCCCCCCCAGCCTACAAAAATAAATAAATGGTGGATAGCATTGCGGGCTTGACAGAGTGCCAGAGAGCCTGACATGTTTGGGTGCCCATGTCTGGGTGAATTTGCTGTCACAATCTCAGCATCTGGTCCTTTGTGTAAGTAAAGTCTAGTGAGACCTCATGTTTTATTCACACACACCCCACGTATATTGGGTGGCTTATGGGGCCTGGGAGCCTAAAAGGACATGCTTAAGAGAGAGACACACACCTGATACCACATATGACCCCAAGGTGGCATTTTCCCTGAGTACTCTTATATCCCTGCTTAACACCAACACCTCTGGCCTGCGCTTGCATTTCCCTGGCTTTGGGTCGTGCTAATGAATCTTTCATTTCAAGCGAATGACACCCATAGCTTAACACTTCCCTTTTAATGTAAGCCTGGATTTTACTTTTTACTTTTTTTTTTTTTTTTTTTTTAAATGATGTGTAGGGTCATTAACTCTTTTAAATTATTATATATTGCCGCCATTCCTTTTAGGTTTACCTTAATTTAATCTGCATGAAGCCCAACAATGGGACAATGTATAAGTGAAAAAGACAGTGCATCATTTCCCTGCATCTGATAATAATTACATGCATATTAAACATTAGGATAAGCAAATAATGAGAGCAATCATCAATAGAGAGATGTAACAGTTCAAAAATTGCATACCAAATAAAATTATCACCAAGAAATCTTAAATTATTCATGATTTGAACAAAAAGAAAACTCAAGATTTTTTGAAGCTACTGTAACTAAAATTTTTAAGTTAATTCAGCAAAGCATGACGTGCAGGATTTAAACTGCTTAGAATAACGTGTTGAATAGTTAGCTCAGGAAAGTGATCCTTCTCATTGGCAGAGCAAAAAGAAAGAAAAAACCAACATAAATCTTCTTCAACAATCTATTTTCCATCATACTTATTCACAGGGGACATTTCAGAGTGGTCTTTACCCTTTCTGTCAATGGTTGCCCTCATCCATCAATTTCATAGAGAATTATACCCCAGATCAATGTAGTTCATGGCCGGCACGTATTTGCAGAGCCCTTGTGAATGGTTTAGCGGTCTTCCTTAGCGATCCACTCATGCTCATATCAGTGGAGAAAAATCTCCAAGCGTGCCCTCATAATTCACCTCTATGACACCGGCTCACACTATGTTATTTCTATTCAGTTCAATGACTCTGGGATAAAATTCTTGTATTCCTGATTTATAAGCAAAAGAGGTTGGTATCCATTTATTCCTTTGGAACTTTAAGACTCCAAAGATGCAAGAGGGACATTTTTTTCCTCCAAATCCAGAATGAAGCCAAAACTTCAATTGCCAGTGTTCGATAACGAATTGGAACATTTTGTGATCACTGTAATATTAATAAGCCACTCACAGCTACATGCACCTTGCCGATGAATGTATGATTGTCTAAAGCAATCAGCCTTTGACTGTGCCCAATAAAGCCAAATATGGAATTTTACATGATGTACTGTAATTGTTGAAAGCCAACAGGATTTCTTATTCTGGTTGTAATCATGACTGAACTGTGAATAAGCAGTTTAATACAGGAATGACAAAATATAGGAGCGTGCAACAATCAGAGAAAGGCAAACCTTACATCTTAACTATCTTTTTACAGATAGACCCATCAGTATCAAGTACAGTGCCTGTAAAGATTTGGGAAGCTCCAAGGGTTCTTGCTCCCACTACAAATTCCAGTAAGGGTTCCTGTACACAGATAAGTGCAGGGAAAAATGTCAGCATAAGTTGTAAATAATTCATACTTATGCCTCTTGCTTCCTCTGCTGACACAACATTATTAATCCCTTGGTGGTATCAGTTTGCGGAGACACGACAGTTAACATATCTTAATTCTCTGTCTTGGCCTTGTGTTCTCTTCTCTCCACCATCAAGGGATTTTTTTGTCATATATAGAGTTTATCAGCCAAAACTGGCTCCAGAATTCTTGGACACAGGTTTCCTTTACGCAGTTTTTTTAATGACATTTTTGAAAAGGCCATTTATTGCAAAGCAGCATCTTGAGAGACTTGGGTCAACTACATCATTCAGGTATTGTTATTTATCTCATCATTCAGAAAAAAAGTTGGAGTAACTTAGGCCGTAAGACTGAATTCTAAACAATTCTGTGCACTCTTGCCACATTTCTTGGACTCAGGGTCAACGACTTTAAAATTCACCGCACTAAAAGTATTTCCTTGAACACCATTTACTTTATTGCTCTGCATTTCACTACTTTGCAATTTACTCCTCTATTTTTGGCCTTGGACAAACATGTGAATCATAAGTACCAAGAGTTATAATAATATTAAGACCATCATGTGACCCAGGATACACTCGTGACGGTGTCAAAAACTTGGCTAATAATACCAGTCAAATTGTGCACTTCGAAAAACAGGTTCTTCCCAGTGAGCATGTGTCAATGTACTTGGTTGTCTGCAGATGTAGGTCATACAATAAAACAGAATAAAGCGTGACACAGGCCCATAGAGCCTTGCATGCCATTACGGCACTGAGACCTGCAAGGTTAATGACAACCTACACATGGAGTACAACTGAAGAACAGAGAACAAGAAGAGCTGGAAAATGAAACATTTTACAAAACACACTTTCCGGCAGTGCTTACCAGAGGCATAATTAATAATACTATCTGCCTAATAAGATAGTGAATGCATCATATAATTTGTAACTCAACTTTGAAATAAATAAAGGTGAGATGACATATTATCTTTCCCAACATCTTGTAGGTTTTTCTGTATTCTTAAGTGAATTCCTTAGCATTTCATATTCATATATTTTCAAAGAGGCTGTGCAAGGATGCAAAAGTTATGACAAGTTTTAATAATTGTGACTGAATAATAAAACCTGCATCACACTGTCTGCGCTGTAGGAAGAAAAAGAGGATGTACTTACATCCAAGTTGAGTACAAACAATACTGTAAAACCACAATACTTACATTAGGCATGTTCTGGAGGATTGATTACAAAATGTCAGTTTGACCCAAATTTTTAAAAGACAAACCTATGGAAGACAGAATAATGATAAATACAGGATTTAAAAGCCAGCATTCAAAAGCAGACTTAATAATAGACATTTCAAGCCATGAAAAAAATCATACCTCAGTCCATAAGAGAAATCTGAAAAATTCCCTGAGGAGGACTAGCATCACCCAACAAACTGCAACAAAACAGCGAAATAGGCCCCATAGGAGCATAGATCAGAAAAAAAAAGACTGCAACATAATGAAAATGCTTCCCACACTGATATACTGATATGCACTAATTATATTCATATCATGCAATTACATTTAAAATACAATTATGTTTTATGATTCTAAATTGGAAGACAGCTTTGCTTAGAATATGATAATTACATCTTTATGCCGCGGTGGAATATTAAGCAATACGATTGCAAACCATTTACAAAGGTAGTCAGCTGAGATAATAGATCGACGAAGAGTTCACACACAAAGGATAATTGCTCCCACTGAAACATTGATGACTGAAATTAGGAGCAGATCAAATTCATAAATCAAATTACAGTACCTTTACTCTGTGTGCTTAAATGGTCAGGCACTCTTTAAAACATGCTTTTAATTTGCAGCTGCCCAAAGTAAATTAAGCAGGCATAATTGTGTCCATCTTCCCACTCGAGCATTGTTTCCAATGAATTTTTTACAAAGGCAACCATTAGCTACAACTAATGCCAGTTAAGCCTCAGCAAAACTGAATTATTAAATCTGTCAGCCAATATCCTATTACAGCCTACTTATGAATACTTGATTTTATTTTGTATAATTGACAAGGGTTGTCAGGTGAAGGTGGCTTTGGTGGCAATGGGTTTTGAGCATTGACAGATATCCATCACAAAAGGCAGATCACCTCAGGTGAATTAATACAGGAGTCATTGTAGAATGGATCATATGACCTGTCATAAACCACACAATAAAGCGCTGTGTAATGTTAGGAGATGGACACCAATGCAGTTCTGAGCAGACGGAGCTGAAATATTAGTATCAACAAAAGGAAGAAGATATTGTGTTTAGAGACATGATACAGGATTGCTTACTTGGATCTCCGTCTTAATTTTTTACAACATTATATAAGAGCCGTGCGGATACTTTGCACTTCCGAGTGCGTGTGCCAAGCCGGAGCACGGACCTGGATGACCGAGATATGCGTCATACATCGGAAGGCGTCCAACTCATGTGCAGCGCACCTAAACCCCTTCAACTACACACAATACCACTGTGCAAACATTTCGGGCATAAAGACATCAACCTGCGAGCCGCCCTCGAGCCGTATTGGCATGTATACGAGATTGATGAAAATTACTTCCAAAGCATTTATTTCTCCTAATACCACTGAAAGAGGAGTGTGCACTCAGGAGATATTTGATCTGAATTAGGAAACTGATGAAGCAATTGATTAATTGGAATTTAAGCCATCAGTCACTGGAGTCGTCAGCAGCATCATTTACATTCTAAACAATCAGCCGATGGCCCAATAGGACACCCAGTATTAATAAGTGCGGTCAATATGATACCGCTGCGCTCATCACAATTCCTTATTGACAAGCACAATAACGCTTTTAATCCAGGCTTGATCAAATTGCATATATTTTGGGATTTCCACACCGATTCAATACGTCCTATGAATTTTTAATCTGGAGGGAAGGCATTACAGATTTCTCCCTTTATTCCTTTTGAACGAAGCGTGACAAAGCTTGTTTTGTCTCCGGCACATAAAATTTGAGTGATGCCCTTATGGAGCTGGGGAGTGGAGGCGGGGGTGGAGTGGATCGCAGGGGTGCAAAAAGTTGATTTATTTTCAGTTGATGTTGCTAATAATCAGTCAACCTAAATTTTTCAAGTGAATGCCAAAACAGATTTGCAAATTCTTAGGCAGAAAAATTTAAACAAGCTGTTTTACTGTTTCCAAAAAATAATAATTACAATGAAAACAATAAAACTAATTATATGAACATTAGGAAGAGAAAAAAAAAATAAAGTGGGAGATGAGTGTTTTTTAACAGCGCTTGAATAACCGCTTTCAGTGAACCAATTCAAAATTGAATGGTTTCTAAACAACCAGAGGTTTTGCCACTCGAAGTTTGGTTACATTGTCAATCAAGCAAACAATGCTGTGTCCACAGCTTCCGCATTGAGATCAATGGAACATCAGCTAGTCATGCTAGCCGTTCTCAGATTTTCTCTGCGGTGCAGCACACCCTCACATATCGAAGGTGTGACAATGCTCCACTCATTGGACTGGCGTGACTGTGAGTAAGGCTCCTGTTCTGCGCTGTAAATGCTGCATAAGGTGATTAATCTCATATTACCGTCATCTCGTCCAGGCCTCATTGATAAGAGCTCGAGGCTGCTGGGGAGGCAGTAAGGCAGCAGTAAAGAAATTGATACACTGAGAGATCTGAGGAGGGATTCGTTTGGACATTTCTGAACTGACGGCTTGTAAGCTCCAAAAAAATTATTTAGCAAAAATATGCAGAGATTCCAATGAAGAAAAAATGCCTTTGGTGAACGGAGGTGAAAAGCCCACAGTTCATTTTGACCTCTGTATTGCTTTTTTTAATGACTGATGTAAACAATGGCGGAGGTTAATGCTCAGGCCTCCCAGGCATGTAGCATTGTCCCGGCCTCTGCAGAAGATGGAGGGGCCTTGTAGAATGCTACAATACATGTGGGGCAGAAATTTGCTAGGTTCAGTCTCATCCAAAATGCACACACACAAACACATATAGAAACATGACGGACCGCATGATTCAGCGAAGGGCAATCGCTGCTGCTTCAAAGTACCCATTAGCACCCTGTATCATTGTCTCATCAAAACCACCCCCTCATTGACAGCCCTGACGCTTCCCCTGTAAGCTGCACCCCCCCCTGACAGCAGGCATACACTCGCCTTGTGAGTCTTGCTGAAGAAGTTAGTCATTAGGAGCAACACCCAGTCATTGTAATTAGATCTCTGAGCTCATCGATAGTGTTTACAGTTGGTATTTTATTTGGTGTACAACAGCGCATCACCGTAATGAAGTTTGTCCATGCTGATGTGTGGGGACAGCCAGCGTGGTTTGCGTGTTCCAAGAGGAAGCAATATTGGCCCATGCGACTCGCATATCTGAGCATCCGTGACATTTAATAACCCCCTTATTATGTACCTCAGGGTTAATCATTTATCAGCTTCACCCAATCAAACTGATGGATTATTCTCAATAAAGGCGCCTTCCCCTGGACTTGGCCCCACGATGTTTAAATGAGGGATTGTGATATTTCCTGGAGTTACAGCCCTTATTGAGTATCTACTGTGCCAGTCTCAGCCCCTCCGACAAAGGTTTGTAATGCAGGAAAGCGCCGCTATTCTGGGTCTTGTAGATAGGTGTCAAAACATTTTCCAGCCTGACTTAAATCAACCGCCCAAACTGCAATGGGACTCGGGGTTTGGGGAAAAAGATTAAAGCAGTCTGGACAGATTGTTGGCAGCCACACATGCCCTAAAGATAAACTTTATCCGGCCGTACGTGCAAAACCTCACTTGAGCCATTTGTCATTCTCTGAAGTAATACATTTCCAAAGTGCCCTGGTTTTCAGACAGGTATTAAAAAAACCTTTTTCACCCATACAGCCGGCTGTTTTTGGTCGGGGAACACTGAGTGATTTTAAATTTCTGCAACATTTTAGCTGAAATGCAAGGCAGCTGCCAGGAGGACATCTGTAAGCTCAGGGAGAGAGAAGAAATACTGAGATTACAAATGATATGCATTTGATGTGCCATATACAGCCAGTGACACAGTTTTCATCATTTTGGCACTGGTTGCCTCTAGTGGATTTGAAATGAATCAATCAAGATGTGGTGGAAGGGGAGACTTTCAGGTTTAACGTGGGTTTTTCCAAAAAATTTCATGTTCTGTGGAGGAATTACAGTCTTTTTACAGTCCCTCCAGTCAAGGGGCTCAAATGTATTTGGACAAACTAACGTACACATAAATTAAGTTTTCATTTCTAATACCTGGTGGAAAATCCTTTTCAGTCAGTTCAAAGTTCAGCCAGAACTCTGGAACCCACAAACATCACTATATGCTGGGTTTCTTCCCTGACGATCCTTTGCCAGGCCTTCGCTACAGCCATCTTCAGCTCCTGCTAGTTCTTGCAGCATATTGCCTTCAGTTTGCCTTCAAGCAAGTGAAAAGCATGCTCCTTTGAATTCAGGACAGGTAATTGACTTGGCCCTCAAATATTTTACTTTTCGGCCTTAAATGATATTGGCTTGGTTTTGCCGCATGCTTTAAGTCATTGTCCGTCGGCACCGTGAACCACCGTGGAAAGAGTTTTGAAGCATTTAGCAGATAATATAGCTCTACAGAATTCAGAATTCATCCCCCTGTTTTTGTCAACTATCACTTCATCAATAAATACACTGGAACTGGAGCTAGTTTCATTGGCAGCCATACATGCCCACACATGACCATGCTTCACAGATGAGGTGTTATGCCTTGAACCATGAGCCGTTCCTTACCTTCTCCACAGTGTTTTCCTCCCGTAATTTTGGTACAAATTGATGGTTGTCTCATCAGCCCTTAGGATGTTATTACAGAACTGCACAGGCATTTTTTTAAAATAAATTTCCTGTTTTTGGGTCTTACCAATGGTTTACATTTTGAGATACACTCTTTGTATGTACTCTGGTGAAGTATTCTCTTGATTGTTTATGTTGACGCCGATATGCTCACCTCCTGGAGAGTGCTGCTGATCTGGCCAACCTTGGAATTCCTCTGTCATCCACCAGTCGTCATCTGAGGTCTTTTGGGCCTTTTGGTGTTCCTGTGCTCACTGGCACACTCTTTATCTTTAAAAATGAACCAAATAGTATGTTTTAACTACAGTATTTCTCTGAAGATTCTGTTTTGATTCCTCTGCCCAGTGATAGCTTGTTTCATTGGCAGTAGCAGCTCTTTAGAATTAATGTTGCAAGTCAACAGCTAGATTCCAAATGTCAAACATTAAATCAACTCTATATGTTTTATCTGCTTACTTGTAAATTAAATAATGAAGGAATAACGCATGCCATGGCAAAGTTGGACATCCACACGTCCAGTTATGTTTGGTCCCTTGAGGGGGGTCCACATATAAAAGTTTTGAATTCCTAAATCACTCTGGGGGTACAACAGCTCAAAAGCTGAATTCTGCAATTTGAGCCCATATTCATTATTAAGTTTCATCTCCAACATAGAGTGGAAGACAAATAAAATAATAATATTGTCAATGTACAAATATTTATTGGCCTGACAGTCGTTCCTTAATTTTGATATAATAATATAGTAGTTTAAAATCCTGCCACAATTATTGTATTATGTTTTTGAAGAGTAGAAATGTTTTATCTTTTTATGAGGGCACATAAATGGGCTTGGGCACACCAAGTTTGCACAGTTTTAAACTTCACTTTGTCACTTGTCATTACCCATACAGTGGAGCTAGACTAACCAAGTCACAGTAATGATCCTTGTCACTTCATTTAGACTGTGTGTCGAAAAAAAAAAGTATTAAGGAAGTAGAATAAAGTCTCCTGAGCACTTGCCATGTTTTTTTGACAGAAAAGAAGAAAAAGTGCTTCCCTTCAATCAGGGCATGCCGGCAGCTCAATTATGACGCTGATAAAGACGGCATTTAAATGAAAAAGATGTGTAACTACAGGTAAAAATTATGTGGGAATGAACTGCACAGTGAAAAGATTTGGATTCACCCAAAAATGTAGAATATATTTTTTTTTTTTTTTGGGGGGGTTTAGTAATGATGACAGGATAACTTTTCATCAAAAATGATTATTACAGTTAGAAATAACCGCTTCTCGATTCAATTTTAGCAGATTTTTTTTGCAGCCGTTACTTTAGTGTGCCAGCAGCGTACTGTCTCACTTCATCTCCATGCAATCATAATGTGCAAATTTACCAACAGTGAGATAACAAATCTCATGTCGCATGAAGCAAAAGCTAAAAAATATACTTTTGTGATTCGCAATGCTATCAAGTACACTAGCATTTATTAAGTTCCCTTTTGGTTTAAAACTATTGTAAAGAAACACTATTCCACTGAAACTCAACAATGTCACGTCCCATCTCCCCATGTCAGTTGTTTTCCTCACAGTCTAGCACCCCTGCCAGTCACAGTTTTGTTTTGTGAATTGATTCTCATTATTTAATAATTGCCTCGTTCATCACCCCTCCCATTTAGTTTCCACCCTGTTCTCTGCACAAGTGTCCCCTCTTTGTTAATTGTCTTGTTGTAAATTTCAGTTCCTGGTCTTCGTCTTCCAACCGCTAGACTATTTGCCTCTATGCCTTCTGTGCCCTTATTGTTATTTGGGCTTTCTGCCCGCAAATATAAAAGCTTTGTTTGTGCTTGAATACTAGCAATGCTCTGTTAATTAAATACGCCTTCACGGCTCATCGGTGATCTGTGTTGGCTGAAATTTGTGACTCAAATTCACATCTACACAAGGACAAGTTCAGTGCTGTGAACAAGTATTTCCCCCCTTCTTGATTTCTCATTTTCTTTGCAAATGGCCACTCGATTCTTTCTGAGCTCAGACAAAATATCATATATGACAACTCAGTTAACACAAAATGCAGCCATTAAATGATTGTTTCAGTTACTGAAAGAAACAAAGTTATACAACACCAACTGGTCTCACATGAAAAAGGTATTGCTTCTTAACCAAGTGCATTAACCAAGTTTATATATGATTAACTGACTTAAATTAGACCAGACACACCAAACCCCTGTTGAATTAAATATCCCTTAAATAGAGGCTTTCTAGCAATGGAAGTGAAAATGTTTCACCTAGCAGCAGATTATACCGCAATCAAAATAAATTTTGGGTGAATGGGTCCAAATTCAATGAGGAAGATCAGTCTTGAAAGGATTTCAAACCCATCTCTTCAGATCTGGGAATCCTGCAAATTACAGTGGAAGTTGCTTCATCAAATAGAGAAAACTTGAAGAAGAACAGAAGATAACTTTTCTGGTCATGACTAGCCAATCAAAATGCTTCATCCAGGAAGTCACAATAGAAACCAGACAAACATCTAAGGAACAGCCAGCCTCACTTCCATCAGATGCGGGGACATGCCGACGTTTTCGCAAGCATTAATTTGTGGGGGGGTTAGGAGGCCAATATCTTGGAAATAAATCAAAGCTTTGAGCTGAAAATTTCTACCCAGGTTAAAGGGGCTTTCAGGCCAGGCTTTCAGAATCTGCAATCTAAATTTGTCTACCACTTTTCAGCTCAGGGCTATTAGCCTCTAAAATATGAATCTTTTCACGGGCGGAAAACAAAAATTTCATTTTCAAGGACCCTCTGTCAGCCCAAGCTCCCTTACAGAGGGTAAATGATCTTAGCTTCCTTTTATCTAGGGATAGGTTTGTCTGCAATAAGAATATTGGTTATATTTAAGGCTCAATATTAAGAGCCTCTGAAAAGAGACCGGGCTGAAAAAAAGACCTTTTTTTCCAAATTTTTGGTTGACAAGTTCGCCATGTGGGCAGTTACCCATGGTAATGACATTTTGTCTACATAATTGTATGCATCTTGCCTGTGTTTTTTCAGAATTTCAACTTGTTGTCTTATATCCTTCATTGTTAAATTAGTTCTTTCTTTTTTGCTAATTTTTCATTTTTGCGTGTTTCAGATCATCCAGCTAATTTTTGTAATTTTACCTTACCGTAATCACTGGTAATGCCACCCTTGGTATTCATAACCGCAATTAAACTTTTGCAATGAGTCCCTCACATTGAAGTGGAGGAATATGGCCCGCTGTTCTGTGCAGAATTGTTTTAATTCAGCCACACTGGAGGGTTTTTTGAGCATGAACTGCCCGTTTGAACTGCCTGTTTAAGGTCTTGTCACGGCTTCTCAATTGGATTCATGTCAGGACTTTGACTAGGCCGCTCCAAAACCTTCATTTTGGTCTTTCGAGCCATTCAGGGGTGGACTTGCTTGTGTGCTTTAAATCATTGTCCTGCTGTATTGCTTGAGCTTTTGGTCACGAAATGATAGCTGGACATTCTACTGCAGGATTTTCTGATAGAGAGCAAAATTCATGGTTCCACTAATTATGGCAAATTACACAGGTCCAAAAGCAGCAAAACAGCTGCAGACCATCACACTACCACCACCACCACGTTTGACTGTTGGTTCAATATTCATATTGTGGAATGAAGTGTAAGATTTATGCAAGATTTAATGGGATTCATGTCTTCCAAAAATTTAAATTTTTGACTCATCAGTCAACAGAATGTTATCCCAAAAGTCTTGGGGGTTATCAAGATATTTTTGGTAAACATAAGAGCCTTTGTGTTCTTTTTTGGTCACCAGTGGTTTTCGCCTTGCGGCTCTCCCAAGGATTCCTTTTTCGCCCAGTGTCTTTCTTATCGTGGAATCGTGAAAACTGACCTTAACTGAGACAAATGATGCCTGCATTTCATTTGATATTAGCCTGGGTAATTTTTTGACCTCCTGGAAGAGTCATGCATGCACTCTTGGAGGAAGGGTGGTAGCCCTGCCACTTGTGGGAAGTTTACAATCTTTCCAATTTTCTCCCCTTGTAGATAATGTCTCTAACTGTGGTTTGCTAGAGTCCGAGAACCTTGAATATAGCTTTGTAACCATTTCCAAACTGAAAGATGTCAACGACTTCATTTCTCATCTAATGTTGAATTTCTTTAGAAGTTGTGCTGCCTGCTTTTTTTCCCTACTTTGCATTTCCAGACAGGTTTTATTTAAGTGATTTTATATCCAACAGAGCAAGCTGTAATCAGGCCTGGGTGTGTCAAATGAAATTCAACCCAATTATCAGTAGATTTTTTTTATTTTGTTGATTTAGTAAATAAGGGGGCAATTACTTTTTCATATAGGAACAGGTAGAATCGCATACCTTTTTTTCTTCAATAAATGAAATCATTTGAAAAAACAGCATTTTATGTTTACTCAGGTTATCTTTGTCTAATATTAAAATTAATTCTATGAAAAATATTTAAGTGCGACAAAAATGCAAAAATAGGGAGTAGGGTGTCCCTGCAGGCAGCAGTTTCAGGACCGCACTTTCAGGACTGCAGTTCTAGGACCCTAACCCTAACCCTCGATAGGTGGCGCTGTTGCAGAAAACCTAAGGCCCTAGAAATGCGGTCCCAGAACTGCGGGTGGGTCTGAATCTGCAGCCTCCGGGTCTGCAGAGACATACTATAGAAAATAGGACCAATCGGGAGGAGGCAAATACTGTTTTAAAAACTTTACCTGTGCCACAGTTTTTTTGCACTTTAATCAAATGATCCAGTCTGCGGAACCATCTCTGTCTGGTATCGACTGACTAACTCAAATAAAAAGGGCAACTTGGACTCTTTTGATGAACTTCTAGAAAGGACGAAGGTTCGAAACAATTGCTGTGAATCTCCTTCTGTCCAAGATGACAGAGAAGAGGCAGAAGTTAAAAATGTTCTCACACTGATGCAATCATACAGGCAGCAGGGCTGCTGTGACTGATTGGAGGGCACACAACGCTTGTAACAAAAGCTGCCACACCCAAAAAGGTGCTATCAACAGATTCGGGATTCTGATTAATGTCTACAGCCACGTGCAAGAGCAGTAATGCCACAACATATGGTGTAACAGCAATTGACCTTCCCATCTCAGATAACGGATATAATCCCTGTATTGGTACTGTGTCACACTCCTATGTCCCAGCATTGTGGCTAGAACAGCTACAGACATCTCCCACAGACATGCTGTACAATATCAAGCCAGAAAGAACATTCAAACATTCAACAAGTACATTGTAGAATAATAAATCATAAATAAGTAAATAAGAATAACACAGAAAGAAGGTGACACTACGCTTTCTTGTATCACTGTTCCAAATTTTAAAAAATGAACTATTGATAATGGCCAAAAAAAGTGGGTTACAGGGGGCAAGGACACAGTTGGGACCAGGGTCTGTGGCAGAAATGGAAGCAGACATAATGTGCATAATGGCAACAACTTGTGCACCCAAGAGAATGCAGAATCCGCATTTGTGCAGCTTCAGATGCAATGAGTTTTGCATTTAAATCTGCGGTGAAGTGGAGCTCAGATAAATCTGACTGTTTTCAAGATGGCCCATTTGTAGAGAACCTGCTGAAAACTAAATAACTCAATGTGTTTGATGAAAAATTATCATATGCAAAATATTGAATATATTTGGCATAAATCCATTACAGTGCACTAACATTACCAGTATCATGCCAACAAACTTCAAAAGAACAAAATCAATGAATGATAGAAACCTGCAGACAATTTAAACTGTAAATGGTTTATTCTCAGAGGGATGTCCTAAACATTCTTCTACTTGCTAGGACTCCCTAAAATCAATTCCGTTTCCAGCGACTATAACAGTTCAATTAAAGGGATTAATATTGGGATACACTCACTCTGAGTAGCGAATAACTGACATCTTCATGGTTGGCCCTAGATGGGATAGAGATAGATAAAAGTGTCCAAAAGACATGTCAAAAAAATGCGGAGTGCAATGATGCTTACAAAACTAATGAAATAAAAAAAAATTAAAAACAGCAAATAATTTATTATGAGAGGAGTACGTGGTAAAAAACAAAATTAAAAAAAATTAAGGTTTTGTCCATCAACCTTTGCTGTTAAAGCTCAACCAATTCTCTTAGGGACCCTGTCCAGCAATTTCACAAAGAAAAGGTAAGTACTCTCATGTTTAATAGAGAAATAGCCACAGTTCTGCAGACGGTTGTCACACCTTTTTTCTCTCTTAGTAATCAAAGACAGACTTCCTGATGCCAAGATAAGGGCTCTGTTGAGTCCATACTGCCCATCACTTTCCTAAAAGAAATACAAAATTTCCCAATAATTAATCTTTCAATGAATTTAAATAAATCTCTAAATTTGCTCTATCCAAATAATATGGAATAACAAGAAAATGATCAACCAGGATCTGTACCATAGTACAGTGCACACATTGCACTGTATATGTGTGTATATAAAAGAGCATATTACATCAAGCCTGTCTCCATCTGGCACAGGGACACTTGCATCAAACCTACCTGAATGCTGCCTAATAACAGTTATTCTTCAGCGGCCATCCTCAGCGGTCTCCATGTGTAAACTTGACTGAAACGACTGGCAATTTGGTTTGAATATATCAGCCTGCAAATTCAGACAGGTAGAAAGTTTTTCACCCTCCAGTTTAATCTTTCCATTTCCTAGCACAAGTGCACACTCTAGCATGCATAATGCCTTAATTTCCGAAACCCATTTCTTTCATTGCACTGTACCGGTAACTCTTTCGCAGAATACATTCAAACATGTGTACAGAGCCAACACGATGTAACCATGCATGGCTGAATACCAGCAAACTGCCCCTTTAACATGCACACCATTTTTGAGCAAACTGAAGTGCTCACTGTTCTTGAACAATTTTTATTAGAGGCCTAGTCATGCTCAGAGGTGACACTGTCAAGTAGTTGAATTACTGAAAATATTTTTCAAATTGAGTCACAACACCAGAATTGCATGTTTTATTTGTCTGGGGGAAAAAGATTCTGGCATCCATTTTAGTGCTTTCACAAAAGGAAATGCATATGACATGTGACCATAACTTAAAACACAGTTTTGTCCATCGCTAACAGCCCACTTATCACCTTAGCTCAATTTGGTTGCTTCATGTTCTGCAATAAAGGTGGCTGCATCTCAATGGGTTGAACGGCACATTAGAGTGAGTGTCAATGAATACAGCTGGCACTTTGCAAGCCTTTGATTCTCCCAGCAATAAATAATTCCAACAAGGAGTGGTTAGGTCTAATGGAAACGGGAGGGTGAATTGGTATTTTTATGCATGTTAAAAATACTAAAATACTAAAAAATACAAAAAAATAGTGGGGGAAATGCAATCTACAGCCCAACATTCATATGTAAAAAGGGCTTGTCATGGTGAAAGTCATGCACAGCTACCCTCTCTATGTCAAAGTAGTTTTTGTGTTTACCCAAGCTTGCTTGTTTTGTGGATTAAAAACTATAATGGGAAATGTTCACTGGACCTCTACGCCAGAAAGAGAATCAACATAAACATATTTTGACAGATCTGCACAATGCCTCACAATTAAACTAATGTGACTGCAAAGTCAAGCTGAGAGTGGTTATGAAACAATTGGAAATACTAAAGTATTTGCATCATAAAATGGCTCAAGCACTCAGAATGTTGAGTCTTCACACTTTCAAATGATTATTATTTTTTTCCTATGCAGTGCAATATTTGAACATAAAAAAATGCAAGCATGCTTTGAGGCTAGCCCTCGGGGCCATGTGAGATACACACTTAATCTGCAATACTAATTGCGTCACAGTGTTTGCAATCTTAAAATACTTAAGCTGTTAAAATGTTGAGTCTTCTCACTTTTGAACGATATACAGTTTTCCTATACTGCGTAATATTTGATCATATATAAACGTAATTATGCCTAGTGGTCCGCTGGCAGGCTGGAGCCAGGGACGAGTTTAATATCACATCAGAACGATATGCCATCCGTACCTGACATTGCAAATGGTGGCAGTCATATTAGCTCTAGTCAAGGTAAAAACATCTAAAAATGCAAAGCTTTCCAGTTGCTGCCTGTCAACTTACAAAACAGCAGTCAAAAGATATACCAGAACAAATGGATTTTCATTTAAAAATTGGCAACAGTATCTTTACACCAGTCTTTTTTTGTACACTTATAGTCATAGTTCTGGTTACAAAGGCTATGATTAGTAGAGAGATTCTCAAGTGCAAGAAAGGAACCTACTAACCTTTTCATGAATGATGAGGTCACAGACAATGAGATCATCCATGATGACATCACTGATGAGGTCCCAAACTTGTCGGTGCTCTTCATCATGCACTTTAATTGAACAACTCTGCATGATCAGTTACACTTTCAAAATACACACTGAAAGGGTAAGAGGCCAACAAGTTGCTCACGGTATGCTGTCAAAGAAAGAAGAAAATGGGCACAAATTCAAAAAACATAACTGGAGCTTAAATTATGCAAGAAAACAGATGATCCACAAGGTAAGGGCAAACAAGTCAATTTTATATCAAGGTCTAGGGGCCAGTTGCTAAAAATAAATCTAGTCATCAACTTAATGTGCTGTGCATACTTAAATTTTCCTGTTTCGGAAAACTTCCCGACTGTTGCCTGTTGCGCAAAACATTATGGGTGAAATAAGACACTTTACCAAAGAGAAAAAAAGATCTGTTGCTAATGTTGCTAAGATCTGT
Source organism: Gymnothorax javanicus (assembly GCA_029692085.1). Lineage (NCBI taxonomy): Eukaryota > Metazoa > Chordata > Actinopteri > Anguilliformes > Muraenidae > Gymnothorax > Gymnothorax javanicus. The sequence continues at coordinate 178,580,139 of CM056193.1, read as the reverse complement.
GCTACAGCACACCCTTAGAGGTCTAGTGGAGCCCAATGTCTTGACAGCTCGAGGCTGTTTTAGCAGCAAAAGGTGGGCGTACACACTATTACGCAGGTAGTCATAATGTTATGGCTGATTGGTGTATACACGCATATGCGTACATATACATTATCATTTATATTATATATATATATATATATATATATATATATAATATTATATAGTATTTTGAAATATTTCTTTTTCGTCCTTCTGTTTCTACTCGCCTTGATCAGTGAGTTCTTTCCCTCATGCAAATACTCCCCATTATGATGCCTGGTTAGGCACCAAGACAGAAACTGTGGCATCTGGGGTCACTGTCAATTATATCCATTTAATACCCACTTATGTCTTCAACGACATAGTTCCCGGCCAAGATGACATCTCTCTTCTGGGGGTCAGAGATATCACACAGGAGAATTCGCTGTGCACTTTATCCAGTAATCTTGGAGAATACAGGCTCTGAAATTGCAAAGATCAATCTAATTAACAAGGCAACACAGAATACATTTTGCCATAGGTATAATTAAGGGATCTATAGGATTATACAGACACAGCTCTGGTTTTGAATTGATTCAAGAATTTCCACTTAATATAAAACTTGTGTGAGAGGGTTAGATAATAAAGCCATCATATTCATTCTGATAAAGAAACAATTGCAATCGCTGAAAATTATAGCGGAAACCCAATAATTACATGAAGCGGGTTTCCATACACCCTTCCAGATAAGGCTAACACAAACACTGTCATTTCAGTAATATATATTTTATTTACAATTGTAGAATGAGCTTGAATCAAGCAAGTCAATCCTTTCAGAATAATTAATCAAAAGAATACAGACCCTCTCAAACCAATTCCATACTGCATCTCAATAAAGTGTGCCCTTTTCATGAAGTTTAAACTTCTAGCAAGTGAAAAATAACATTCACTGACAGTATCAGACTTATGTTATTGCCTTCAGTGAGTGCTCACTGCTCAAATGACCCCAGTTGGCCACCTAACAGTGCATAGCTTGGGAAGCTGTGGGAAAAAGCTGCTGTCTGGTACAGTGCGTCAGGAAGGAGAACCGTAGGTTGCCTTCCTTTGCAGCAGCGGGCTTAAATAAGCATATTTTTGCATGATTTCTATGTACAACATTCATAATCAAGTGTAATTGGGGATGCCACATTTATATTAAAGTAGTTTTCCAACTGGTAGTAACTGGTACGAATATGTATCACCAAATTCGATGAGAGGCAAGTGTACAGTGTCGTACAAGTGCAGAGCTGTGAAAAAGTATTCAAATCCATTCTTGATTTCTGCCATTAATGCATATCTGTCACAGTTTATGGTTTGATATCTGAAATAAAGAATATAAGACAAAACCAGTGAAGTAAATGCAAAATACAGTTTTTAAAGAGGAACTAAAAAGGGTTTGAAGTTTCAATATTTTTGTGTTTTAATGGTAGATTATGGATTAAATAAACCAACTTGAGAGATCTGGGCGAGAAATACAACCCCAATTCTGAAATAGTTGGGACAAAGTGTAAATTGTGAATAAAATCAAAACGTAATGACTTTCAAATCACACCAGCCAGTATTTTATTCACAATAGAACAGAGATAACATAGCAAATGTCGAAACTGAGAAATTTTACGATTTCATCCACAAAATGAGCTCATTTCAAATTTGATAGCTGCTGCAGGTCTCAAAAAAGTTGGGACAGGGGCTTGTTTACCATGGTGTAGCATCCCCTCTTCTTTTAAACACACAGTGGAGGCGTCTGGGCATTGAGGAGACAAGTTTCTTGAGTTTAGCCATTGAAATTTGATCCCACTCTTGTTTAATACAGACTTCCAGCTGCTGGAGAGTTTTGGGTCTCCTTTGATGGACTTTTCTTTTAACAAGAGGCTCCTCAGAGCCTGCACTCGGGCCAGGTCTAGGCCTGGGCCAATCGCGAAACCAAGCGCGCACATGAGCAGGACAATTGCGACCCCGAAAAAAAAAAAAAAAAGAAGAACGGAGGTGAAACTTAGGCTCGTGGCCTACCGGCCCGAGTAATTATGCGCCAAATGTTCTCAATTGGTGAAAGATCAGGACTGCAGGCAGGCCAGTTCAGCACACGGACTCTTCTATCACGAAGCCATGCTGTTGTAATAGCTGCAGTATGTGGTTTTGCATTGTCCTGCTGAAATACACAAGGCCTTCCCTGAAATAGATGTCATCTGGAAGGGAGCATATGTTGCTCTAAAACCTTTATATACCTTTCAGCATTCGTGGGCCAAACAGTAGGCCCATTTTGTAATAATGTTAGAGGTGCCCATTTTGTAATAACAAGAGGCCTATTTTGCAAAAACTACAGATGCCAAAGGTGTCTATGATGTGGTGTATGATGGGAAATAGGGTCTGATGTGTAAATGTGTAAATGCTGGAATGTGTGGTACTGAAAGTCCATTTATACATATCCCATTTAGAACTTAGGCAGATCTTAAAATATATATATACAGCATTAGGCAGACCGGCAGACTTAGGCAGACCAAAATTGGCCTGCTTAATTTTTAATTAACCTTAATTAATTTGCTTATTGATATCTCATTATTTTGGCAAGTGCATTTGTCTTATATCCATATGAAAAATCACAGGTTTTCAGTTTACTTTGAAAATAAAACACTGGTTGTAATGGAAAGTCTGCCTAATTCTCAAAGTAGATATGAAGAGTTGGAGTGCAAAACCCACAAAGTCCACTCAACCTCTTTTGTTTTAAATTGAATGAAATTTAAAACAAAAGAGGTTGAGTGGACTTTGTGAGTTTTGCATTCCAACTCTTCATATATATATATATATATATATATATATATATATATATATATATATCCGGACACATTTCCCAATAAGATTTTCTATCTTCTTCTATTTAAATTATCCAGTTAGCTGTATGTTTCATAATCAAACAGCTTAATGGTTCGAGACAAAGCAAAATACAAAACAAAATAATATATATAAGCCTTTTTTATATAATCGATGACATCATAACAAAACGGTTTCTCATCATCCTAGGCCTGTTGGATATTGAAATGGCCCTGTTTGGAAGATTCTTTTCCCCCAGATGTAGCTCAGCAGCTACGCAGAAAGTCAACAGGTGATGAAGATTCTATAGAAGGAGCCCACAGTGGTTTACTGCTTGGAATGTTAATGTTTGCCAATACTGACTCAATACTGAACGGGCCTGCCGAATTACTCTGGTCAGGGGCAAAGGTCACGTTGGGGGTGGGGTATCAGCGTGATGTCGATTTATATATGTATGAAGTGGAACTCAGCATGCATGGAGATTCATTGGTGGATCCAGGATTTTTTCTTCTATTTTTTTCGGTAGGGGGCTAAAAACAAAACAACAACAAAAAGTATAGATTTTTATGTGAGAAACAGTCAAACACGTGTGAGTGTGTCTGTTCGACACCATCTAGTGTATACAGTCAAACCTCGTTAATCCAAACACATTGGTTCTCTAGGAATTTTGTCCGGATTTCAAAACATCGTATTAACAATCAGCAGACTTAATTAGGTTAACACTTGATCCGGAGGGCTTATCAATGCATACAAGACCTATATTTTTATATTATTCAACTAATTCAGTAGGTGTAATTCTGCGTTTATGCCTATTAGATTTCATAGATTCAAATGTTATATTGTAGATAAGATATATATTTACGGAAATGTAACCAGCAATACGTTAAATCGGAGACCTTCTAATGTCAAAACCTATTTAACATAACCAATGGTAACTGACCAAAGCTCTACACAATGCCGACTACAGTGCCACCTACTGGTCCCCGTGATTTACTCTTAAGGCTCCGCGTCCAGATTAGCCAGTCATTATTGTACACTGAAAACGATATTTGCGGGAACCTTGCGTGTTCGGATCCGGAAACCAAGACATCTGGATTAAGAAGTACATATAACATTAAAAGATCCATTCCCAAGGATATTTGTCTGGATTGCGAGTCATCTGGATTAACAAGGGTCGGATTATATATAAACACAAGTCTAAACTGTCAAAAAAAAAAACTTTATTGTCCGAGATGATTGAGGTGTATATATATGAACATCAGGAATCTCTTTGCTGGAATCTAGAGGGTTTGAGCCTCCAGCCCCTGGGAAGAACAGCCTATGAAATTGCGATTAGCAGACATATGTCAAACCTGGTATTGTGTGTTAGGATTAACTACTACGATTCAACTGGAGACAACCACATTGATGTAACCAGTATAACTTTATTTTCTTTGAGAACATATCTTATTCATTTTGAAAAGTGTCATTCACAATAGCACCTTCAAGCGTACGTCTTATTATCTATCTAGAGGGCAAACCCACTAAGGCAATTTTCCCTCACTTTGTGGACACCACAGGAAAAATCTCCGAGGTCATGTACAAGGGATTTTTCATGCGGGTACGCAGCAGGTGGAAAGTCGCCTTGGTCGGTTCACCCCTTTACAAAAGTGTTCATCATAACCTTCCGAAAATGTTAGAAGTCAGAACGCAAGGGTAATTTTTCTCAAGAAACCATTATTGATACCAACAAATACCATTGTTAGAAGGTATTTCAAATTTCATAGGTATTCCATGCATATTTAATACTGATTTTCCTCTCTTAATTTTTTGTATCATACCAAAGTCTTCAGCTCTCTCATACTCTTTCGAAAGTTTGTTCGGAATACACTGCAATGTTTTTGGACGGTCCTTCAAAAGCAAATAAAAGTTAAAAAGAAATAAACATGTCACTTATACCTATTAACCCCTCTCCCTGATAATTTCTTCTCTCGAAATGCTTGTGAGTGAATGAGTGAGTGATTGGTGGCTTGAGGCTACAGAGCTACAAAATTTAGGGCTGAAACTTTTTGCTTAGCAATAAGCACTAATCAATTTGGGAATTGGTCTTCAATGGAAATTGGCCATTGAAGTATTAAAGGATGCTTTTTGTCAAAAAGTGGCAGAAAACCGCCAGAATGACTCTTTGAGTGACGGAAAACTTCGGAAATCGTCTGCAACAGTGTATGGCGAATAGAGGCCACCATTTTGAGGAGGTTATTTTCAAAACCAAATGAATAAAAATTGTAGAACTTTATTTAAACAACGTTTTAAAAATTATTATTCAATAGCAGTTACCTTGGTCTTTTTATCAATCTTTAAAATGTGGGAGCTGTTTCTGCTGCACCATAAATATACAATCGGTATCGTGTTCACAGTGAAAACATCTCTCTGCAAAGAAAACAAAGGGTCGTTCTTCGTCAGTCCCAGGGTTTCGGTCCAGCGGGCTCACCGTCGACAGATTACCATCAAGTCTCAGTCGTAAACGTCAGGTCTCTCTTGTGAAGCGCTTTCAATGTTTCCATCTGCGTTGGTTTCAACTGATGGAATTTTCTCTTTGTAAGCCGACATTCCAAAATTTAAAGACTTAATTACGTCCTGGGGATTAGTTTGTTTCCGCATTGTTGTATCTGTCTGCCTGTTTACTGCAGTATTCATTCTTGCCGAATCACAAACACCCAGATTTCTGTCCTTAACTCGCGAGGCTTGATTTCCAAATCCGCCGGAAGCAGACGGTAATGGCCGAGCGATTCCCGTATGGGTTTTGATCCTGGATGAAACAGGTTGTCACAAATATATAGACCTGGGGCCTATTGCACATATGTCGGATCCTGAGATCCTGGATCAATGCCAAAGCGAGGATTGCCATATCCCAAACAGCGCGTCGCTGGCTTAATTGATTGCACAAAGCCAACAGCGGATGGAGGAGAATTGGCTAATTGAAGCCCGTTGCCGCTGATCCTGCTGAGTGCGCGCACTCAGCTACCTCAAACAGACCCCGAGATCGATCACAGAATCGCTGATCATCACCATGGACACTGAGTAGCTGCAGCAAACGCATGCGCCAGCAACACTCAAAGACTACGTTCAAACAGAGGGACGATGGGATCGCTGAAATGCCTCTGCTTGCTATTCCTTTAGTTTCTGTCTGAATGGTGCGAGGCGTTTGAGAGGAGTATTAAAGTGAGCTAAGCTCAAGTGAGAGTAAACTCGGGAGGTGTTTCAACGCCGTTAAAAAGGAGTAGCTGATGCACTTCGGCGTCACCGTGAACGAGATAAGCCGTCGCTCTCAAACAGATTTAAAGTCTCGCGAAAAAGCTAGTTGTTGTGTGTGACAAGGTCACAACAACTGCGATAATATCGTTATATTAGACAAATTTAAGGAAGCAGCCGAATGTCTCATAGACATCACCATTTTGCTGTAAACTTTATTGTGTCCTGTGCGAACTGAATTAATAGTCCACTCTAGGAGACGTTTGCAGATTAGTGGAGTTTATTTTCTGCTTTTAATCACCTCTCATGGAGGCATACTCAAATTAAAAAGTAGAATGTTAGCGTCAGAAAATTACGTCAAGGAGCCTCCTGAAAATGTTTCATTCCAGTATCGCGAAGCGAGCGACATTGCACTCGTGTTCAGCTCTAAGGCAACGACTCTACCTTACCCGTCGCAGTCTTATTTAAGACGGAGAAAAGTAGCAGCAGTGCTGTAGGTAGGGGGTTACCGCAGCGATTTAAGACCGCGCTGAAACACGGTAACCTACTTCATACAGCACTGCTCATTTTGTACTCTGATGGAAGTCTCAACTTGGGGAATAAGGACAAATCTGATAATGACGGATTCTAAATATGGTTAAAATGTGACATGGAAAGGGGACTGATTGAACTGTGATGGTCACTGGATACATGGATACTTGAATATAATGATCGAATATTGGCTATTTTACTGACATCAATGGTCACCAGTTTCTAAAATAATTACTCTGGGCCTATTACAGTTGAGGTAGCAATGTGTAGTGGACAATTCTGTTAGAGATCAGTGATTGTATGTTTGTTTTTAGTTAGTTCTGGTTTTATTCCTAGTATGTTTTTTGTTAGTTTTTAGTATTGCTAATTATTTATATATTTATTATATTTATTCGTTTAGAGCATGTATGTTTCTGGATGATTGCTCTGTCTCTGGTCTTCAGTGTCTTCCTCTCGTTTCTGTTTCGTGGCGTCTTGTCTTTTTCATCACTGTCTCTTCCCTGTAATTTCGGTTGGGTGTTTCCACTTCCTTCTCTCTCGCTGTTCTCATTGGCTATCCGCACCTGAGAGTAGTTTATTGAGGCACCGGTGTTTAGTTAGATTAGAGTTAGGACTCCACCTGTTTCCCCTCTCTCTCTCCTATCACCGTCCTTGCTTTTCTAGTTCCACCTCTCTCTACAGCTGTCCTGTGTTTAGCTGGGATTCCACTTAATTTGTTTGCGTTTAAAAGACCTACTTTTTCCTCAGCTTCTTGTCGACTCGTTTCTACCACAGCTCGTCTTGGTCAGTCTCGTTTCTGCGCTTTTTTTTCTCGTTGCGATTGTTTGGCTTCGTTTCTCGTGATTCTCCGTAAGTCTTGTAATTGATTGTTTGTATTGCGTTGTGAGATTGCGGTTTGTTTGATTAGTACTTCGTTCTCCCTGATTCCCATTTTGTACCTATCTGTTTAGCTTCTCCTGTGTTCTCCCTTATCCCATCCAACTCCCTTTTTCCTTCCCCTTCCATTCCCTTAGTTTCAGCCCCCTCTGTTACTGTCTTTGTGCGGACTGATTCTCTGGTTACTGGATATTTAGCTTGTCCCCTGACTTCGATTCTGCCTATTCTGCATTTCTCTGTTTGCCTGGCTATTGATCCATTTCTGTCTTGACCATGAGCTTTGTTAATCCTAATAAACGCCCTGCCGATGCTGAACTGCATTTGGAGTCTATGCCCGTTCCTTTCAGTACGAGTCGACCAGTACAGACTCCAGCGGATACTGCTGAACTACAGCGACTTTATCAACAACAACAGGTCGTCATTCAGCAGCAGCATCGCGACTTGCAGGAGATGAGAGCAACTCTACAGCATCTCACTCTGGGCCCCACCTTTCCCAGTCCTGCAGTCGCACTGGCAGAGGCAGCTCCCATTCGGGAGCCACGTCTTACTCCTCCGCGGGAGTATGACGGAGACCCCACCACCTGCAAAGCATTCCTGTCCCAGTGCTCAATCATATTCGAGTTACAGCCCCTAACCTTTCCTACCTCACGTTCCAGAGTGGCCTACATCATCACACTCTTGACCGGCAGAGCAAGGGACTGGGGAACCTCGATGTGGGACGCTGGCCACCCCTGCACCCGCACCATTGAAGATTTCATGGCGGCGATGAGGGAGGTGTTTGACCGGTCCTACCAGGGGCGAGAGGCAGGAAGCGCACTACTGAGTTTACGGCAAGCCGGCTGCAGTGTCTCCGATTACGCCATCCAATTCCGTTCGTTGGCCGCCTCTACACACTGGAGCGAAGACGCCCAGTTTGATGTGTTCTACCAGGGGTTTGCAGAGAAGATAAAGGATGAGTTGGCATCCCGCGAGCTTCCATCGGATCTGCAGGGGCTCATTAGAGTGGCCATCCAGATTGATTCTCGGATCCAGCAGCGTAAGAGAGAGCGCCAGAGCCACTCAGAGTCCCGACGGTCAGGCCAGCATGGTAACTTTCGATCTCCTCGGGGCGACTCTCCTATTCAGGAGACCGGCGAGCCCCGGGGGTCGGGAGAACCCATGCAGGTCGACCGTTGCCGGTTATCGCCACAAGAGCGAGCTTGGAGACTGCGCACGGGGGCATGTCTGTATTGTGGGCTGGCGGGTCATCGTATCCAGTGCTGTCCCCTACTCAAGAAGGAGGGGGTGAGTGGGAGGATCGGACAGCTGGCTCAAGATAACAATGATCCACGTAAGCTGGTTTCGGTCACTCTACTTTTTGGCAAGCGATCATTGACCACTGATGTTTTGTTTGATTCAGGATCAGACATCAACCTGATCGACGCCAACCTGTGCAACCAGCTCCAACTCCAGCCCCAGAAGCTACCCACACCGTTCCAAGCACTTGGCCTTTGTGGGCAACCGCTAGGTCAAGTGACCCTGGTTACGCCCCCACTCACGCTCATTGTCTCCGGCAACCATCAGGAGCAGATCTGGCTCCATGTCATCACCTCCTCCTCTGCTCCCATCGTCCTGGGCCTCCCTTGGTTGAAACAGCACAACCCCACCATCAACTGGAGGACTGGGCAGGTGGCTGAGTGGAGTACTCATTGCCTGCACTCCTGCCTCCATAAGGCTCCCGCCAAGCAGGCCGAGGGGGGGATCAAGTGAGCCTCCAGTCACTCCAGATTTGTCCAAGGTCCCCAGTGAGTACCACGATCTGGTCAAGTCTTCTCAAAGTCTCGTGCCCTGTCTCTGCCTCCTCACAGACCCTACGACTGCGCCATCGATCTCCAACCTGGCACAGCGCCCCTAAGGGGGGGTCTCTATTCTCTGTCTCGTCCAGAGCAAGAGGCCATGGAGAAATATGTGGAGGAGTCACTGGCTGCTGGCATCATCCGTCCCTCTTCCTCTCCTGCTGGCGCTGGCTTCTTCTTCGTTAGCAAGAAGGACGGATCTCTCAGGCCATGTATTGACTACAGGGGACTCAATAACATTACCATTAAGAATCGATATCCCCTTTAATGAATTCTGCTTTTGAGCTGTTGCAGGGGGCCACTATCTTCACCAAACTTGACCTACGCAACGCTTACCACCTCGTCAGGATTAAGGAAGGGGATGAATGGAAGACAGCTTTCAACACCACTAGGGGGCACTACGAGTACCTGGTCATGCCGTTTGGTCTAGCTAACGCCCCTGCTGTCTTCCAAAACCTCGTTAACGACATTCTGCATGACATGATTAATCAATTTGTCTTTGTGTACCTTGATGATATATTAATATTCTCTCGATCCAAGGAAGAACACAGACGTCATGTTCGTGCAGTCCTGCAGCGCCTCCTGGAGAACCAACTCTATGCCAAGGCAGAGAAGTGTGAATTCCACTTGGACACAGTCCCTTTCCTCGGATTTGTGGTCACTCCAGGAGGCATCCTAATGGACCAGGAGAAGGTGAAGGCGGTAAAAGATTGGGCTACCCCTACTACACGCAAGGAACTACAGTGCTTCCTAGGGTTTGCTAACTTTTACCGTCGGTTCATTCGTAATTACAGTACCGTTGCTGCTCCACTGACCCCTCTGACTTCCCCCAAAGTTCCTTTTGTGTGGACCCCGTCGGCGGAGAAGGCTTTTCTGGAACTAAAGCAAAGATTTACCTCTGCTCCTGTTCTCCAACAGCCAGATCCTGAAAAGCAGTTCATCGTCGAGGTAGACGCCTCTAACACCGGCGTGGGGGCAGTCCTGTCGCAGCGCAATGGCAAAGATAACAAGGTACACCCTTGCGCCTTCTTCTCCCGCAGACTCAGCCCAGCCGAGCGTAACTACGACATTGGTAATCGGGAGTTACTGGCGGTGTAGATGGCGTTAGAAGAGTGGCGTCATTGGTTAGAGGGTGCTAAGGTTCCATTCCAGGTCTGGACCGATCACAAGAATCTGGAGTACCTCCGTACAGCTAAGAGGTTAAATTCCCGCCAATCCCGTTGGTCACTGTTCTTCGATAGATTTAATTTCACCTTAGCTTATCGCCCAGGCTCCCAGAACAAGAAACCTGATGCCCTGTCACGTAAATTTTCGCCAGACGCTCCTCCCAAGGAGCCACAAACCATCTTACCCAGCCGTGTTATAGTGGGAGCGTTAGTATGGGAACTAGAGGATCGAGTCAAAAGGTCACAACCTTCTGGGGGGCCACCTACTAACTGTCCCAAGAACTGCCTCTTCGTTCCAGACTGCCTCCGAGCGAAGTTCTCCAGTGGGCCCATTCCTCCCGTCTCGCCTGCCATCCTGGTGCTAACGGACCTTGGCCATGCTAACTCGCAGGTTTTGGTGGCCAACGGTCCGGAGAGATGTAAAGAACTTTTTCGACGGCTTGTCCGGTCTGGCGCCCAGAACAAGGCCACCCACACGGCACCAGCTGGTCTCCTGCAGCCGCTTCGGTTCCTTCCAGACCATGGGCAAACATCGCGTTGGACTTTGTCACTGGCCTTCCGCCCTCCAGAGGTAACACCGTCATCCTGACCATTGTTGATCGCTTCTCCAAGGCAATACATCTTGTCCCTCTTCCCAAGCTTCCCTCTGCCAGAGAAACAGCTGATTTACTCGTTCAACACGTAGTCAGAATACACGGCATCCCCTCTGACATTGTCTCCGACCGTGGCCCTCAATTCATCTCACAGGTCTGGAAAGCCTTTTGTCAAGCCCTGGGAATAACGGTCAGTCTCACCTCTGGATTTCACCCGCAGAGCAATGGGCAGGCAGAGAGGGCCAACCAGCAGATGGAGAGTGTCCTTCGGTGCCTCACTTCCCGAGATCAGGGGGACTGGAGCGAACAACTACCCTGGATCGAATATTCCATAAACAGCCTTCCCTCGGCTGCCTCAGGTGTCCCCCTTCCAAGCTTGTCTCGGTTACCAACCACCTCTGTTCCCCTCACAGGAGGTCGGGTTGATGTTCCCAACATCCAGGAATTTCTACAGACGTGCGAAGGGCGTGGGAGGAAACTCGTTCCGCTCTCCTAAAAGCTGCTGACGAGATGAGTCGCCAGGCCAACCGTCGCCGCTCTGTTCCACCGCAATACAAAGTAGGACAAAAAGTTTGGCTTTCTTCCAAAGACATTGCACTAAGGACTGAAAGTCGCCATAAGCTAGCCCCCGTTTCATTGGTCCTTTTGTGATTGAGAAAATCATTAATCCTGTCTCTGTTAAACTCAAGCTACCAGCCTCTATGAGCCGTATCCACCCAGTCTTTCATGTGTCGTGCATTAAACCTGTACTGTTTTCCATCCACACCCCTGCCCCGACCAATCCTCCTCCCCCAAGGCTCATCGATGGAGGAGAAACATACACGGTGCACAAGTTGCTGGACGTTCGTCGGCGAGGAAGGGGTCTCCAGTACTTGGTGGACTGGGAAGGATACGGCCCAGAAGAACGCTCATGGGTTCCTGCTCGTCACATCCTCGACAAATCGCTCATCAAGGACTTTCACAAAAGGACTTTTAAGCCGAAGCTTAGACCGCCAGGTGGCGGTCATAGAGGGGGGGGTTCTGTTAGAGATCAGTGATTGTATGTTTGTTTTTAGTTAGTTCTGGTTTTATTCCTAGTATGTTTTTTGTTAGTTTTTAGTATTGCTAATTATTTATATATTTATTATATTTATTCGTTTAGAGCATGTATGTTTCTGGATGATTGCTCTGTCTCTGGTCTTCAGTGTCTTCCTCTCGTTTCTGTCTCGTGGCGTCTTGTCTTTTTCATCACTGTCTCTTCCCTGTAATTTCGGTTGGGTGTTTCCACTTCCCTCTCTCTCGCTGTTCTCATTGGCTATCCGCACCTGAGAGTAGTTTATTGAGGCACCGGTGTTTAGTTAGATTAGAGTTAGGACTCCACCTGTTTCCCCTCTCTCTCTCCTATCACCGTCCTTGCTTTTCTAGTTCCACCTCTCTCTACAGCTGTCCTGTGTTTAGCTGGGATTCCACTTAATTTGTTTGCGTTTAAAAGACCCACTTTTCCCTCAGCTTCTTGTCGACTCGTTTCTACCACAGCTCGTCTTGGTCAGTCTCGTTTCTGCGCTTTTTTTCTCGTTGTGATTGTTGAAAGCTCGTTTCTCGTGATTCTCCCGTAAGTCTTGTAATTGTTTGTATTGCGTTGTGAGATTGCGGTTTGTTTGATTAGTACTTCGTTCTCCCTGATTCCCATTTTGTACCTATCTGTTTAGCTTCTCCTGTGTTCTCCCTTATCCCATCCAACTCCCTTTTTCCTTCCCCTTCCATTCCCTTAGTTTCAGCCCCCTCTGTTACTGTCTTTATGCGGACTGATTCTCTGGTTACTGGATATTTAGCTTGTCCCCTGACTTCGATTCTGCCCATTCTGCATTTCTCTGTTTGCCTGGCTATTGATCCATTTCTGTCTTGACCATGAGCTTTGTTAATCCTAATAAACGCCCTGCCGATGCTGAACTGCATTTGGAGTCTATGCCCGTTCCTTTCAAATTCAGAATGACTGTTAAGGACATTGATTTTCAATTTGGGCGACTGCTGAATGAGGTGAGGTGAAATTGGCTGAAGACAGGAGCTTAGCTAGCTAAATGGCGTGCTCGGAGCTGGCTAGCTCCACAGACTTTGTTTCCATAGTAACTAGTGCCATGGCTTAGCTCACACGCTCTGTGCAACCGAAATGGGGCTTGAGATCAGGCTAATCCCGTGCCGATCCTGAGCTAATCCCTTATCCTGCCTTTGTGCAATAGGCCCCAGTAAACGTTCTTTGCTGTCTTTGAGTTGGTTTGACCTTTCTTGAGAAGAGACAATACTCTGACTTCTTTTTTTAGTAACTTTTAATGGTATAATATTATTTATATCTAAATTGTCAATGACCCTTGACAACTTGTGGAGAGCAGTAGTTGTTTTTGGTACCGTTGCTTGACAACCCAATGGTTGTCAGTTCCTGATGAGTGTGTGTTTTCACTATATTTTGAATATGTATTGCGTAGAACCTAGGTTGTCGTAAACCTTTTGACGATAACGAGTTTTCATTTTTTTCTCCATGTGGCTTGATAGCCAAAAGAGTCTCATGAAAGTTTAGTTTTTGCAGCCATTGTTGAAGACCCTTTGTGTAGTTCTTACAAAATGGTTCTCTTATTATTACAAAATAGGCACATCTGATATTTTAGCAAAATGGGCCTAATGTTATTACAAAATGGGTCTCTTGTTATTACAGAATCGGCACATATTACAAAATGGGTTTTTTTTTTTAATTACAAAATGGGCACATAATACAAACTGGGTCGATATTACAAAATGGGGCGCTACAGGCGTGGTCTTTCTCCTCTTTAGCCCGGAGGACACGACGCCCATGATTTCCAACAAGAATGTCAAATTTGGACTCGTCTAACCACAGGACACTTCGTCCCATGAATAACAAAAGATCGCAAGTGACATTCCTGATGAAACCTGTTTTTCTGCACCACAAAGTACTACAGCGGCTGTAGTACTTCGTGGTGCAGAAAAACAGGTTTCATCAGGAATGTCACTTGCGACCTTTTGTTATTCATGGGACGACTTTGCCACTTTGCTACAGTCCATTTTAAATGAGCCTTGGCCCAAAGAACACAGCGGCGCTTCTGGGTCATGCTCAACAATGGCTTCCTTTTTGCATGATCGAGTTTTATGTGGCATCTGTGGATGGCACAGCGGACTGTGTTTACAGACAGTGGTTTCTTTAAGTATTCCTGGGCCCATTTAGTAATGTCAATGACAGAATCATGCCGGTGAGTGATGCAGTGGCGTCTGAGGGCCCGAAGATCACGGGCATCCAGTAAAGGTCTTCAGCCTTGTCCCTTACGCACAGAGATTTTTCCAGTTTCTCTGAATCTTTTGATGATGTTATGCACTGTCGATGATGAGACCTTCAAAGCCTTTGCAATTTGACGTTGAGGAACATTGTTTTTAAAGTATTCCACAATTTGTTTTACGCAAGCCTTCACAGGTTGGAGAGCCTCTGGCCATCTTTACTTCTGAGAGACTCAGCCTCTGGAAGACATCCCTTTTACAGGGCTGCCAACTCTCACGCATTCGCCGTGAGTCTCACGCCTCTTAGAGGCATTCACGGTCCCATGCCGCAGTCAGCAATTATTCAATTGACGTGTATTTAAGAGATTCTCACGCGGAGAAAAGGGCTGAAAAAGCAATTAATATATAAGAGAGTCAGCTGAAAGAACATTTAGCAAGTAATTACGTTAACTGGCATCAGGTGTGTAACATGATTGGCTATAAAAGCAGGGCTGCCAACTTTCTGCACAATCTCATGCATACGGTGTAAGTTTCACGCATTTTGAAGGTGTATTCACCGTAGTCAGCAATTATTCAACCAACGAATATTAATGAGATTCTTACACGTAATTAAAGTCCTTGTGAGTAGAAGTTTCAGTTTCACTTGTGTTACGGTGGATTTCACCGCGAGTAACATGGGAGCGATTGTAGCTGTGTTTCCAACCACCAATTTTAATGCGCATTTTGATTTTGCGCTTAAAAAAACCTGAGTGGAAACGGCCAAAATGCGCATCAACTCGAAATATTGCATCAATTTTTTTTGCGCAAGGAGGGGGTGGAAAATTTTCCGAATCGATAAAAATAAATGCGCTTTAGTGCAGTGGAAACGGGTTAGCGAACAAGTTATGCGAATAAATGATGACGTTTAGTATCTACGTCATTTTTGCTTGCCTACGTTGGCAAGCTAGCTAGCTAGTTTGCTACCTCGTAACACTGGTGTGCTAGCTATAACGTTAGAGTTTATTATCACTTTAGCTAGCTAGCTAGTGGTTAATACAGTAGAGGCGAACTGTAACCTTACACTACTGTGCTAGCTGTAACATTAAAGACTTCGTAACCACTAGCTTAAGTGATTACTTTCATTCGTTTTCGCCACCAGCTTTCCCGTTTGTTTTCCTTTTCGTTCGTCGCGCTTATTGATGTCATAGCGTGCGCCGTCTTTTTCTACAGAAGCAATAGTAATTGAATCAAGAATTAGCGCCAACTAACGGCACCTACGGCTTATCCCATGAAACAAAAGCACATAACTGAAGTGGATGGAAACGTGCACAAATGCGCTTTTCCTTTTGCCGCATTAATGAAAATTCGCTTAAGATTTGCGATACAAGTTTAATGGAAACACAGCTTGTGACTCCAAATGTTGTGCGCTTTTCCTTGCTCAGGGGTTGGAAGCAATGTGTGTTTTCATGATCGTTTAAATAGTTTAAACGAAATAAGATCTTTTAAAATGTCTTTATGCAATTCCATTGCTTCCAACCCCTGTGTAAAGACAAACGTGAGAATTCCAGAGTCATAATTGATTTCCAGGTCTCCAGTGGTGAAATCCACCATAATGCACGTAAAACTGGTTAACTTCCATGCTCAAGGACTCAATTCCGCGTGAGAATCTCTTAAATACTCGTCAATTGAATAATTGTTGACTGCGGCATGGGAACGTGAATGCCTCTAAGAGGCATGAGACTCACGGCAAATGCGTGAGAGTTGGCAGCCCTGAATCCGAAAAGCGTGACCGCATATGTGAACACCTGACATTATTTTGAGACTCAGTTGCAGTGTGTGCGCTAGCTTTACAGTGTACAAGTAAGCCTTAGTGCTACATACAGTCACAGAACTATTGGCTTAAATTGAGCTGTTATCAGATTGTTCACAATGTGTCTTCGTCTTGTCTTCACAATAAATCAATAGCAACAAAAGTTCAAAAATACATCAATTTTTAAAAAAATGCAAAATAAGGTTTGTGTTGCTGCTGTAGCTACTCAAGTTAGTCAGAGGTAGAGGCTGCGTTCGATTTGCAGGATGGTGCAATCGATTTACACAAGCATGTAGGCATACAGAGAGGTAGAGAGAACACTATTATAACAAATGTAAACCCGTGAAAAACCAAATAATTCAAGCTGTACACAGCATAGACTGCCTATAGCCTATTGGATTACAATAGCCTGTCACTAAATGATGACAAACCATTGAGGGGAGTAAACGGCAATCACAGCATGCTCGAATTAGTTTGCTTGCTAAATAAATACATTTTTTAGCATTATTTCTGGTGCATGCAATTTAACTCGTTCACGAAAATAGGCAGTTTAGCATATGGGGACTCACTAGCAGCCTCCCTTTGCGCTCTCCAGAAATATGGTGTCTAAACTGATTCAATTATAACATGCACTTAGTTCTGTACATCGTGAACTCTCTGGTTTTATAGCCAGCTAGCCATATTCGATAAATTCTCAACAGCATTGACTCATGAATGCAATATGAGTTTTGTGGCTTCTTGGAGTTGTCGATGTTTCTGCAGGTCAGTGGTGATGTCACTTGCTCCAGTCATTGCCAAAGTAAATGTCTTCACGCTGAGCAGGATCTCACACCGACATTGATGTGAGATTTTTGACTATGTTCCTCGTACAGTCTACAACTACACAAGATCGAGGCATTTTGTATTTGTCGCATAAAATGTATTTAATACAAACCCAAGGGCAAAGGTTTAGCTCAGATATTTCACAAAGAACATACGCACTTGTATATCCACGTCAAATCGAGAGCTGCAGCGAGTCCCAGAATTACATCAAATGTATAAATTAATACTTAATTAGCTTTTTGAGAACTGTGGAAATCGCACTGCAGCTGGGCTGGTTTCTGATCTTCGTCTTTCAACACGAATAGGATGAATGAGCTCGGTTACAAATGTTATTCGGGGAAAGAGTAATATAAAGTACCTTAAACTGTCAAAACCGTGGAAAAGTCAGGTATGTTTTAGTTCCTCTTTAATAAGGGAATTTGTCATCAAACACCAACAAGCCCTGTGTGAAAAAGTAATCCCCCCCCTCCAATCAGCCAATTTACCTGGTTGACAATTGGGTTAAATTAAATTTAACAGATCTGGGCACCATTACTGCCAGTGCTGAACTTTTCCAAAAAAAATGGAACCTTTCAAAAAACAAATCATTAGCGAGTGAAGATGGATAGGCGACAGAAGTTCTTGCATTTGGTACCCAAATATGTAAGTCGTCTTGTAACTTAAACATTTTTAGAAATTCATTAATGATCAGCATATCAGCTTTATGCTACCAATTTTAAGTCTTTAAAAATTGCATTTACAGGACAATCCAATGCCTCAGCTTATAATATAAAGCCTTGTGTTTTCCTTGCCATGTACTGCATTTTATATGAAGATCTGAAACCATTTAGTGTGCTAAATTTGTAACATTAAATCACTAGTGGGGCGCGAATACTTTTTCACAGCACTGTCCTTTCGAACATGCCACCCTGTCCTTAAGAACATGTGTACATTTCAAACTTGGAGTAAAGTACAAAGTGAATTTCATTAAGAATCTGAACCACTGCTTAAATGATGGATGCATTCCACTTGTGGAAAAAAGCAGAACTGACGATTCCTCAAGTAGGGCAGACAAGACAAGAATGTGACACTGAGATGTACTACATTATCCCGATGAGCTTTAATAATTCTGTCACAGGGCAGGAGAATATAGAGCAAGGATCGCTTTACACCAGGGTTAGAGAAAGAAGCTACCATCCCTTCAGCAGGAGCCAAGCTGATTAAAACTAGTGTCCTGTGATGCCTTTTATCTTGCCGTCATCAGATCGTGCTTCTCTCCTGCGTTGTTCAGGTCCTTGGCCTTTTGCATGGCCAGATATTGGACCTGAAAGCGATATGAGCTACCAGTTGTCCTCATTATAATCACAACAAGACTCTCAGCAAGACATGGCAATCTGATGATTTTTGCAGGACAGAGCAATCCTTTTCTTACTTGGCAAATGTTTATTGAATTGACAAAAGGTAATTCACCTAAATATTCATTTCAAAGGCTCTGAAACAAGAGCCAACCTCAGCAACTGCTTTTACTGTAGTAGAGAAAATTAAATTAAGATTTTATGTTATTATGAATACACTATACATCGGGATTACAAATCCATTGATTTTGATATGCATTGAAATGTAGCTTGAGTTGTGAAAACATGTCACCTTCATCACAGAGATTTGACAGCTATATTCCCTGAGCACCAGTTACCTTTCGCCAAGGCTGCGTCATGAACAGGCAATATGACTGAAAGTAATTTCTGCAAGTTGTATTGGATTGCAGGCCTCTGAAACATTAGATCATGCGGTAACATGGTACTGCCACTTAAGATACTTAGATAGCCATGATGATGGAAGGTTTAATTTCATATACTCGACATGACTGAGTCCCACCAATCAAAGAGAAATAACAAATTGAAGAAATTAAGGCTGCTGATCGAAAAAAGAACTCTACTTTTTTTTCTCTCAAAAAATACGCACTTATTTGAAAATGAATTAAGATTTGTTGTAGAATCTTTTCAGACAATTGCTCTTGTCAGCTCAATAGGGGATCAGGTTTGTTGGTATGAAAAAGGGGTTGAGAAGGGACAAGGTGGAAGAAAAAGATTACAGTACTTCCAAACCTCGGACTCTCATCGTACCATTGTGTTGAGAGTTCAAATCCTTGTTCTAACTGTACCTGAATGGTAACAACTGCTGTAAACGCCGCTGTCACACAAGCTAATTTGTGCAGTACGTGTGTGAAAAAAACATTTATCAAAAGTCTTTGTAAAACCATGAGCTTCTGTCTATGATGTACATGGTTTTAGACCTCCCCAAATGAAATTACCTGTTCGCTAAGAATGAATATGCATACCAACATTGCGCTTGGAAGGAAAAACATCTTTTATGAAAGCACCAGACAGCGTGGACCCATATGTTCAGAGACGTTTCTGTTTTACTTCAGGAAACGGTATGGCAGTTATGTTAAATATAGGTGGTAAGCTTATATATCTAATTATACAATGGCCAAACATTTTTGTTAATGAAATGGAAATAATGTAATTGAAAACTTCAACATAATTATTGCTTGGCAAGTGCAAGACTTGGAAAATTGCACGTGTAAGAAGTCTTCCCAGCAGGGCATAACTGAATTATAAATCCCACCGGTTTAAAAATGTGACACAAATTACATAGACAGGATGGCCGGATACAAAATACTGCTTGAGACTTCACACTGCTTTTAAAACAGACGTCAGAAGAGTTTCAGCCAGCTTTGAGTGCATCCATATAAATGTGCCTTTGGGCAATTATGGCACACAAAGGAGTCTCAGCATTCTCCTTTATTTCTCATTATTAATCATAGGCTTTATGCATGACGGTTCATGACTATATACCGCACTAGTAATTTTTGTCATTATTAATGTTTCTTTGTTCATTATTCAATGACTGTTTTGGGATAGATTAGTGTGAAGAGTGCAGGTGCAATACAACACAACTACACGCAACATAACGGCAATGATGGTATGAAAGTAAACTTGCACTTGAAATTCATAATAAACTGATTTCTCTGTCACCATAGATTGTATTTAACTATGTTAATGGTCTATAAAATGTATTTCAACTGGCTAAAATGTTAGTTAAAGGGAAATGGTATGTGCCTTAAAGAGATCATACAGGTCTTTAAGAAGCCCTCACTCAAAAGAGACAAGCAACTGGTAACATATTCAAGGAAATTAACAATAAAAGAACTTTAACTATGCTTGTCACCAGCCCGTGATTCGCAGCCAGATAGCAAATGAAAGAGGTCAAAGGAATATGGAGTTACAATGATTTATTTATGACACTGAAATATGAGAGCTGTCCTAATACAATCACCAGGCTGATTAGCTATATTTCATCTTGGATGTTCTGAAATTATTTTAATTAAGTCGACATCAAGGTCAGTCAATATGAGAAATTAACAATTTAGTGCACACTCAATCAAAATAAAGATCTTCATAGCACGTTAAACTGATCGACACAAACAGATTGTTATGTAATGGATACGCCTGCTGTCGTGGAAATTATGGAGTTTTTGGTAGGGAGTCAGGGACCTCACATAACTATGCCTGACAATACATAGAAATAAGTATAATTTCAGGAAAGGAAACTGAAGAATTCATTGAAAGGAAAGAAATCCTATTTCATGACATGTTGAATATTTAAGGTTTACTAAAGACACTTGCGGAAAAAAGTATTCAAAAATCAAGACATGACAGCATATAATCTGCAAGTTATTTTACGAGTAGGGCCTGACCAGCCTTACAAGTATATCTAGTGTCAAGAGATGGACTATTCAAAGACCACAACCAGGAAATTTAAGTCAAGACAACCCACTGGGGTGGAGGCCTGCTTTCAACAAGCATGAAAAAACAAGAAAACAGTTATTAAAAAGCACAGCGATGGTAGACGTCATCCATAGCAAATTACTTTGATTCAAACTGCGCATTATCAAGTCATAATTAACCAAAGTTGTGCCACGCATTACAGGGGAAAAAGATACATTGGGATGTGTTACAGTAAGTCTTCTGCAAGTGGCTTGTTAGTGCATTAACCTGATTAGGAATGGAAACCCTTTTTAAAATTACAGCATGGCACAGATTTCAACTTTAAAGCTACGGCTAACAGAGCCAGAATTTGCATACATTTCCAAGACATTCATATTATCAAACTTCTGTAAATTCAAATCATTCTTCATCATTCTAGGGGGTCTGAAATGCAAAAGGATAAAAAAGACAAATATTTTAAAAGAATAATTAAAAGTATGATTAAGTTGCAAAAAAAAAAAAAAAAAATAGGACTGTAGAAACTTTACAATAAGACCAATAAGAGCAGCATCCTGATTTCGGAGTCACTCAAATAAAAGGATATTCTCCCCCCAGCTCCTTTCATGGGCATTGTACACTGGACATTTTTTCAATCATAATTATTAGTATTTTATCGTTTTCATGTGAACGTGGATTTTTGTACTCAGTATAAAGAGCACACTGTCATGATTGAAAATAAATAAATAAATTTGCTTTTTTTAATCGAACAAATGTGCATTTGTCAATAGGAAGTAAATCTTGCGGCACTGGACAGGGGCATCTGTAAATGAGCAAAAACAGAAGAAAGCCAAGGCCATTAAGAATGGTATCTGACTTTTATTTTCTGCAAATTGCGCTGAACCACCAGGCTAGATTCTTTAGTACAAATAAATAGCAATGCTAAGTGAAGAATACGCTGAGAGGACAAGAACTAAAAGGAGGACTATGTTATACTGCGCAAACCATATGCAATGAAATATCCTCCAGCAAAACTCTCTGAAGGAGCTATCCAGTTATATCACTTAAAATCAGAGAGGAAGGGCATTCCACAGCCAAAGACGTTAAAGGGGCGGCAATCAATGGCACTCTATAGTTAATGAACTTTCTGACCTTTTGGAAAATGTACACTGCTTAGTCGCTTTCTGTGTATTTAATAATTTAAACCGATGGAGAAAACAAATGCTCGGCTCAATGAAGATGAGAATATTTATCTGTCTGAGAGACAGTTGACATTTTATTGCAGTGACAAAAGATCATTATGTAGTGATTCCTTGTGGTGCGTTTTAATAAAGAGTAAAATATTGCAACCATTTATTCATTAGACGAAAAAAAAATCTATGCTAAAAAAACCTCAGAGAGGCCATTTCTTACAGTAGGGTTCCTTATTCAGTGTTGATCAAGGCAACAAGGTTGAATATTGCTATAAGAGTGCCCTCTTGGATAGCCTCTGGGTTTTATGGTTTTATTTTTTTTTTTCAACCTTTCAGCAACTTTGTAAATTAATCCAAGAACACAGTCTACCAAGCTCTTTGTGACACTGCAAGTGTAAAAACATTTTGAGACTAATATATTAATTGCTTAAGTTGAGGGTATACGAAATAGATCCAATCAATGTATAAATAATATAAGCACATTTCTAAATGATGTACGCTACAATTATCAAAGCAAAATCAACCAATTCAATCATGGAAAAAAAAGACCAGCAAGTTCACTTCCTCTGCATTAGGGATTCAAGGAGCATAATGTACTGCCCTTTGGTTGTTATCCTTTACATATGTAACATACATAATGTGCAAAGGTTACGTGATGCTTTACAGAAACAAAACAGTCAACATAAAGGGCCAGCACAACGCAGTCATTAATGGTTGGGAAGATTAACATCAGTGCAGTTTCCATCATTGTAAGGGTTTAATATCTCAATATTAGAGCTGCAATAAGTAAAGCAGAAATACAATGTTGGCCCTTCTGAACTAAATAAAATGTTTGGAGCTCAAGAATAAAAAATGCCCAACAAAAACTGGAGGATTTGGGGTGGAAGGTCAGAAGTAAAAATAACTAATGATCCCTCCAAATTGCTTAAGGTCTGTGAACAGTTTAATCATTACAGACACTTATTTTTACTGTCATAAAAACAACTCTGAGATTGGTCAGAAATTTTGCTTTATATTTGAAGAGTTTGTTTCCAAAATGCAATATATCCGATATACGCAATATATTTTATACAAAAACACAAACTTCAACCATTAAAAATACACCTTATAGTATGGATTTCTAAAAACAGATTTTTGCACCATGTGTAAGAAGCACAGGGCTATCGCTCTCTGGTATTATCTCAATTTTTGTCATTTTGGCACTTATTGCGTTTTGGAAACAAACTCTTCATATTTTGCTCCTTGTGTGACTATAGCAGTGATCAGCACTTTAAGGGTTAACGCAGTTTTGAGCACCATCATACAAACAATCAGTTCCTATTGTGGGTTTTCTGCTACAGCCCCAATGCAATCTTCATTAAATAAACTTGCCCATATGTGCATATCATTCATATTAAGATTCCTGCGTGCCACTGTGGTTTCCTTTGGTGGTAAAACGTGTCAAGACATTGTAAGAGATAAGGGAAGAAGCGCCTTCCACTCAATGCGGCTATCTAAGGCCTGTGGCGCGACCAGCTTCAGCACTCCGGGTCAGGTGTCCATCCTTTTCTTAGACTTGGGGTCAGTTGCATGCTTTCATAAGCCCACAGGTCTGTTTGTGGCTTTCTCATCTGCAGATGGTTGGGCTCCCATTCCACCAACGGCTCACATAGATATGACTTATGGGAAAATATTTGAAAAAAAAAAAAGATCATAAAAGGATTCAAAAACATTGACTTTATTCAGCAGTCTTAACAGATTTGAAATTGGTAGTATGTTTGATAATTCTAGGTTTAATCTGACAAATGAAATATGTAAATTTTAAATGAGCTTCATATACTGGTTTGTGAGCAAATACTTATTTTATGTGCATTAATGTTTTGTATTATTTTTCTTCATTATAGAAATAATTAATGGTCTATCATAGCCTACCAGAATGTTTAGAATCACTCAGGTCACTAGTGCTCCTAATCATACTCAATATAAAAATTGCTAGGACTAGTAGGATTTCAGGCATTTTTCCCTCCACAGTGCATACTTGTAGTTATAAGACAGAAAGAATTTTAGTCATAGTTGGTGCGTAAAGGGCAAAGCCCAAAATTACTTCTGAATGCGTATGATTTCTGATTCGGTAAATGCCACGGTCTAAAGAATGGTCACGTGACTGCAATGGATATCACAACATCGGCTAGAAACATGGGCGGGAAAATTACTAAACCTTTGTCAGTCAACAACATTCCCTGCTGCATCCACGGATGCAAGTTAAAGCTTTCCCAAGCACAGCCAAAGCCACCCATCAACACTAACCAAAGTTGCCGCCGACCTCTCTGGGCTCATTGTCATCCAAGAGGGACAGTATCATAGAAGCATGTTCTGTGGTTCAACAGGTCAACATTTCAAATGGCTTTTTGGAGAAAAACAACTGGCGTGTTCTCCTGATCCAAATATGCTCTTACCCATGTGTGTTAAATGATGAATCCCATTTGATTGTAAATTGGGGGCGCGTGGCTGACTGTTTGTTATTACCATAGGCAGTAATCGGAGTAACGCAATACAAAATAACACGCTACTGTAACGGAACTTCTTTTTCATTAACGCACAGAGTAGCACTGTCCTTTCTGATTTTCAGTGAGTAGTACTAGAAAGCCTCGGGTGAGATCGCGTTTCTTTATTTTGATAAGAGCCGCCCTATTTTACAAGATGGTGACAGCTCCTGGAAGGAGAGTAAAAATACTTCCTGTCGTGCCAACACGAACACCTCTCCGTGTGCAGAAGCGTACAGGTGTACGCTGTAACTGATTTGGTTGTTTTTGTAGCTTCTTGTCCGAAGCCTATGTAAGCAGTCCCCCGCCGCCCATCCCCAAGCCAGGCACAGGAACGCGCATCGGTTTGCGGCAGAGGACAGCAGCGACTCAGTTACAATATGAGTACAATATAAACAGACACTCTCAGTGATTGTCGTGTGAAAGCCTCACTGAAAACATGGACCAACGACACAGTACATCCATGCAGAAACTTTGGTATGAATGGCTTTTTCAAGGTATTAGCTAAAACTAGCTAGTGTCCTATAGCCACACATGCTATCGTTACACAGCTAAGCAAGCTGTTGTCAGCCACAAACGATGACGGTTCATTTATAAACAAACATTTGCAGGATTGAAAACCACCAACAGGACTGAGACTGATAAAACTGCGTAACTACAACAGAGTAAAACAAAGCTTGCCTGTCCAATAGTAGCAAGGCTAGCTGTGCATCGCTTTTTAAACCCTTTGATTCCTTCAGTTTTCCCCATTGAAAAGGCCCCCGATATAAATACAGCTCTTGGCCATATCACATTTTTCCTTCTTAGTTCTATTTGTTCCTCTACCGTTCTTTGGCGCTTTGACTGTTTAATTTTGTACGCTGTCACCCATAGCGCTGGGATCGGAAGCTCCATCTGTTCTGCCAAAAAACATAGATTTTTCTTCTAATAATTTTTCCGGTAGATGGCGCACTAACAACACAGATTCAGCTCTGCGCATTCACAAGCAGAGAGAAGGGCGTCTTTCTGGCGTTCTCTCGCCTGATTGGATTGGAGGCAGTCGGCGACTCCAGAATTTTATATGCCGCTATACTGCAGAAGACAGTGACTGAAAGACCTGTGTTATCAACCAGATACTCGAAATAAATTATCTCTGTCAGAATGTCGAGCTATTATACACTTTTTTAAAAACAAAAGATCACTTACAGCAGCTTTAAGTGTCTGAGAGTCTTATTTTTTTCTCTGCCAAGTAGAGAATGTAGTTATTTTATTTTATACTACCAAAAGAGGCAGTTGTTGGTATAATATATGGTTGTTGCACTGTGAAAGTGTGCTTGATTTTGGTTTGAAGCTTGCTGTGGTTACAAATTTGCAAGCAAAAATTGAAAACATTGTGTTTCATTGTTCCACTACTTTTCATCATAGTGATAATGGGTGTACAATGACAGATGAAACTTGGCAGTCTTGCCCCATGTTGTCACAGCAACAGACAGAAAGTAGCAGCCAATAAGTAACTCAAAAGTTACTTTCCCAAGTAACCAATTACTTTTATGCTGTAGTAACTTAAAAGTAACTAAATTACGTTTTCTCAGATGTAACTAGTAACTGTAACTAGTTACTTTTTATTAGTACTTTTCCCAACTCTGACATAGGTAATGCCCACTAAACACCATGTAAGGGCAGATGTTGTGCCCTGTGCAAATGCCGACTTTGGCACAACAAATGGAGAGATCCCACTGAAAAAAATTTTGTGAGAAGAACTTCAGCAGCAGCGAAAATGAAGTACTGTTAAATCAACTGAAGCAAAGTAGATGCGAAATTTCAGATTCTTAGGGCCTGATGTACGTACGTTTGCGATCGCAGCGTTATCTGCGACTTACACTGTCCGCATAATGCGCGCGCTCTGCCTTTTCATTTTGCATGGTATTATCAAGACAGCGGCCACTTGTGTAATCAGCACATGTTACCGCCCATTAACGTAATCTGCGACCGCAAGAAAAGCGCAGGAATTGCAACGTGGACAGTAGTTTGACAACTGCTGGTATGGAGTGTGAACGCGGAGTCTGCGGTTCGATGTCATCTCTGATTTCTTCCAATAATTGCATTATTGCATGACTGCTTAATCTGTAACACTTGATGATTTCCTGTTCACTCAATTGAAAAAGGGTTATTCATGTGGCAAAAATCCTCTCAGCATGTCTTACTATCTGGTGTCTTTGTCTCGCTCGGATAACTGTTGCCATTCATACTGGAAGTCTACCCTGCACAACCAAACCAAACGCGCTTCCAGGATTACACCTGCTTTTATGTGGTGTAGAATCTCCGCCGCAAAACAGGTGTCAGCTTTCACCTGCATTTTAAGTACATACCAGGGAATACATAATTAGTCGTTAAATGCGCATCTCCTCCCATTTTTTGCGTGAACCTCCCACTTCAACCTCAACCCTCCCACGAATGCATATGCATAAGTTAGAAAACCGCATCTTGCCATTCTGCGCTTCACAAGAAGGCAGATTGCGCTTTCAGTCTTGAACGGTGTGTTCGTACATACCACGCAATGATTTTATGCGCACGTTGCAAAGAAATTACGTTTAGGCGCTAACTTGTTAGTACATCAGCCCCATAGTCTTGATTAGGATTAAGTGACTAGTAGTATTTTCAACCACAAATTAAATAATCCAATAATTAAAATTCCATTAAAACTTAATAATCTAAATTTGAATCTACTATACATGTCAACTTATACAGACTGCCAGTAAGTTATATGGACTTTGCCCCACTTCCACAGCTTTCGGGCGTACAAATAAAGTTATAAAGATTTTTATTTCCAACCGCAAAGTGTAGCTGGTTAAATCAGCTGCAAAGCATAGCTGGTATTGTAAGTTTAAGTTATTTGTCGGTTCGCATTAACACAATAACATCGGAACTGTTTTAGATTCAACATTAAGACATTGCATGTCACTAGCTGGGGGGAAGAAAAAAAATTTGAGTTGAGTTTGGAGACGGGGTATGATAGATATGATAGATTATGATTATCATTATAATACATGTTTGAATCGAGCCCTGTTTCAGGCAATCGCCCTGCTGTCAGCACAGCTAGTTTGATGCCAGATGGTCTCCTGTTAGAAAAAAACTTTGGTCAAAATATTTATTACTGAAAGCTATTCATTTTGACAACAATGAAAGAGCACACAGACACACGTCATGGTAAACAAACAACCGGATGCTTCTTTCCGTGGCGCAACACAATTTGCCGCTGGCCAATGTGGACCACTTTTCCGAGCTTCTGCTCATCATGACTATGGACTATATGGACTGTATTAAACAAGGTATAGGAGGCATAATCCCCAGTAGTATCAGTTGCATACAAACACCAAACAAATTATCAAGAAGAGCTAGGTTACCGGGGCTGCTCAGCATTGGCTACAGTGTTGCCAACTTGGCGACTTTCTCGCTAAATCTGGCGACTTTCCAAATCATCTTGGCGACTTTTTTTGTCAAAAGGACTAGCGACAAATCTAGCGACTTTTTCTTTTGTTATTGGAGACTTTTCTGGTGTTTTGGCGACTGACGTGAAAGCACGTTTCGTTCTGCAGTTACTGTCCTGAACGAGCAGCGGGTGCTGCTGTGAGCCCCTCCCCTGTCCCAAGGCACTGAAAGACTGGAAGATGCGCCTAATATGAATGAAATGAACCGCGTATCCTCCCCCACGATCTGTCCCACAATCTGACAAGAAGTTATCATAAAGAATGTTGTTCTTTTGTTCACGTTCACTCCATTCAGAATAAACTTTTAGTTCAAAGTTCATTCAGCCAAAGAGGGGTGCGTTCAGTTCCCGTTCTTCAAAAAAAGGAACATGTTCAGGCACAACACTGGATAAGGCGTTGCAACACATGTGCCCGCGAGCCATCCCAAATATCATGTAACGTGTATTTCAGTATGACATATTCAAAAAAGAAAACGATAATTCATTAAAACATTTGGATGTTGTTAATCAGTAACGTGCGGTCGGAGGTTAGTTTGGTGAGGCAGAATCCTCCCCTTTGCTTGATTAGCAATCAGACGATTAACTAGGTTAGTAAGACTATTCAGCAGAATGACTGGCCAGTTTAAGTTTCCGCAGCGTTGTTACTCAGTACATCGAACCTGAAATTCTCACAAAACTGCAGATTTGCGAGTACTTGCTTACAGGAAGCCAAAGAGGTGCGGTGAGGTGAGGCAGTGACCCAAACTTTTATCACAGGATTTTAGTTAGTTAGTTAAGTTTTTATTCAGTCACACAGTAAACAACAAATGTGTTCAGTACAAACATAACATTATAACATGACTGAAAAGGCACAGGCTGAAGCATAATGCTTATATTTGAGCCCTTAAGAACCATACTGGGCCAACCCATGTTGGGCAACTTTTGAGAAAATGGGACTTAAAGTTGCCAGCCTCCTGTGTCATCTAGAGTATCTGGGAACTGGAAACACTGCTTCTGTTAAAAACTCATGATATGTACAATTACGTAATGCACTTCTTTTGCAGGTTTTGGATGCCCTTCTGTTTCGTTTAAAGTGAAAGGTACCTCCTTCTGAAGCGGAACCATCATCTTCTGATTAATTTGGGACAAACTGTGGGTCTCCATTATCTTACACTTCACCATCATCATCGATGATAGGATGGAGTTCCTCATCAGTGAGATACCTAGCCGCCATGTTTACATTGAATTATGGGAAGTTGTGGGATGGTCCACTATGGCTAAGGCAGTGCAGTGCATATGTACAGTGGCAGAGAGGATGTTTGCTTGTATGAACAATCCATGTGGGTAGATTGGGTTGGCTCATTTAGGAAATGTAGATCTTAGTTTTCTGCACATGCTGACTACCTCAACTCAATTTCGCCAAAAGTGCGGGATGGCCCGGTATGGTTCTTAGGGGCTCATTTAAGCCTGTCCTAATTAACAAATTAAGCTACCCATCAACATATATATTTTTTTCAAGTAAAAAAAAACAAAACAGAATTGCATCCAGTAAAGTGACAGAGTCAAACTAGAAGAATAATGAAGCAAAATCATAAAATAAACACAAAATCCTTCACAAATTATGAACACTTGTAGCCCTCAAAAATCACTTTAGAAACCATCCTTATGAAAACCAAAAATGTACAACAATTTTTTAAATTTATATTAGCATCATTCCATAATGAAACCCCAACAACAGATATACATCTCCTTTTAATTTCTTTTTTGGCCTTTGGTACAGTAAATTTGCAGACATCTCTTAAATTACACTTTGTTTCTTGATATGAGAAAAACCTTTGTATGCTGACTGGGGGTAACTTTGATTTAGCTCTATACATTATTTGCATTATTTTGTAATATCATCGAATTTCATCACGTGATTTCATAAACAGTGGGTGAGTATGTGCATAATAATCAACCTTATTAATAATCTGTATGGCATTTTGATTTATGCGATCCTAACAGTTTAGCTGAATATTAGTCGCCCTGGGGTGCGTTTCCCAAAATCACAAATGCTAATTTACGTAGTTGGGCCCATTGACTGTGAATGGACGAACTATGTAAGTTGCTAACTTAATTAGCAACTACGCTTTTGGGAAACGCACCCCTGGCTGGCTGTTTATAGCACAGTTGGGGTCACTTGCGTTTGCGAGATCATGTGCCTTAGTGAGAATGGCAGCGCTCATCATAAATGCAGATCAATGGAAAACAACCTTGGAAATTAATTTAAGGAGAATTTCAGGATTGGTTGAGACTATGATAATCTTGCAAATAATTGTGCCTTTTTCCTCTATGATAAGTGGGTGGAGTTTCCCTTTAAGGACAAGTGCCCAAAGAAAATGCTTAGTAGGCAATGTCTGTTCTGATGACATTCTCAAGCATTTGGACAGAGTAAAAGCTGAGGGGAAAGTTATGATTTTATAAGGTTTCAAGTCTCAGGTTATCAGGTTGTGTATGTTTTAGCATGTCAAGCAGACGAGGCCAAAGAAGCGGCATTAAAATATTTTCCTTCCCTACGTGTTCTAAAACATCTGAATATATTTTGTATTATGGAATAACTACGGATAACTATGCACAGTGTGGAATGCCTATCGGTCATTTTTGGTATTTTAAACTGAGTTACGCATTTTAGACTGTCCCATTTTAAACGTTCAAGCATATATTTAATTGCAAATGGTTAATGTCGTCAATCAATGCAAAATTAGTGATTTGTGGCGTAAAGGATAAGTGTTATGCTCATGGTTAGAGCTGCCACCTCAAATAACCTTCACTACCCTGTTTGGTCAATGGACTCTTCTTGCTTCCCTTTCATGGGAAGTCCTTGGCACAACAGTCATCTTTTCAGCTGCTTAACACTGTGACATTCTATGCCATTGTTAAATTGCGCCCCTGGTACCATGTTGGTTGCTTGTGTGATAGAATGTTTAATAGGATTGCTCATTGCACATCAAGAGTGATTGCGATAAAGCTGCTTTTAATGTCTGAGTTCCAGGTCGATAGGAGATACAAGGCATCATGCGCGACATCCTTGTTGCAGAGCGCCTTAAAATAAACATATGGACGAATGAATACACAAATATGTAAACAAAATGTATACATATAAATAACTAAATACACTAATAATTTTAATATCTATATGCAACGTCTCATTTAATGTGTCATCTATTTTTCATTATATAATTATTTATGCACTTTTTAAGTTTAGTTTTTGCCCTTTTAACCCTCCATAGGTTGTGCCCCAGTCTCCCTTAAAGTAAAATGACATTTGGCTTCATTTTGCATTTGAAACTTTAATACACATTATAAAAAAGTGTAACATTGGTATTTGTCTTGGCTTCCCTCTTCTCTCATCATGCGCCAAGTTTAGTTAATCCCTGATTTGTGTGAAAGATTATTTGTGCAACCAAGAGTTGTTTAAATAATGGAAAATTAGTATTGCCAAGTTGTTCTGCTCGAATTATTTGAATTCTATAATCCCAGAGGTAAGCACAGAAAACCCACTGGAATGCACTGAATTGGTCATCAGTGAAAAATCCTATGTGACCACAAAAAGCATAATTAAAATAAAAATCAATATACTGCATTCCAATGAAATGCATCTAACACATGGAAAAAACAACACGGTTATTGTCTTTCAGAAATTCTCGTAAGAATTCATGTGTTATTTTTAAATGATGAATGGGTCAAGTATGAATAAATACTGAATATTCACAATGACATCCTCTGGAAAAACAGAATGTGAATATTTCTAGTCTTTGCATATTAAGACTGTACTGAATATTTTGAATATTATGAATTTTGTTGTCAATAAGATCCATGGTTCATAATAGACGCTGGATATAGCCAGCTTAGTCTTAAAAGTGCAGGATAAAGGGAAACAAGCAAGTTTATCATTTGTTCAAAACTTGCCTGTAGATGGTGCCCAAACAGCTCACAGTGTATTCAAACGATCGTGGCCTGTTGGCGAGGAACCCGGATAAGCAGGCCCAGGACAACTGCTGAGAAGATGTCAGAGATACTGTTCTTGGAGATATGATTCTGAGATAGGAATGTCGTTCTGTTAGGAGACTCTGGCGGCCTCTAGAATCACATTTTCTGAGAGCCTTTCCCACATCTTTAGCAGGAGGGTGTACAAAGTGATTCAACGCACTGCATTATGAATACATAATTGAGATCAGGTCAGCAACATCACAATATTAGCCTCAGAGACGTCATCCCTGCTGTGGATCATAAAAGGGGAAAATGGAGCCACAGAGCTTTTGCTGGTGTTTGGATCTAACTGATAACGATCAAAATGATCCCTCCTAGAATTCGGCACTGGAAATAATGTAAGGCCTCAAGGAGTGGGAGAGATAACGGCACATCGGAATGATGATCTCTATCGATCGGCAACCTTGGTGCCGCTGAGCAACGGCATTCGTCACCGCACTCCTAAAACCCAATACCTGATCTTTGGCTGGCTCTGATAAACTTCCAAGAACAAGCTCGATTCCTTAAATTGATGATGTGTTCCTTCGCAGGCCATGCTATATTGTTCACTTTCATTGATTTTCCAAAACGGCCCTTTTCTTCTGAGCCAACAGCACACAATAAAAACAAGCTTTATTCTGCTTCACACACATAGGCGTTTGATTAGCACCCCCGACCACAATACTGTAAATCCTACCCCCATATCAAATAAATGTCCGCTCTCCTCTGTGTTCAGATATGAGGAAGTTTCCAATGTGGACCTAAGGGCACTCAAGATGGAGGCTTGATAGGAAATATCATGCTACACTAGATACAGCCTCATAAAAATCCATTGCATTTTCCACGGAAGTTCCATGAAAAAAAGGCAACATTTGTGCAGCTATGCTGATAAGATTCTAAGGCCATATCTGGGGCCTGTGTAACACTCACAGGCATGCCCTAGACTTCAATTCCCAGCAGCATCCCAGTAAGCTAATGCTCCCATCTTTTCGGCTGATCAGATCGGGTCCTGCTGTGCCGCAGCCAGGAATGTCACTTCTAGAATATTTAACCTGGAATTCAATAAGATGGCCCCCCAGTGGATACTGGTTAGCTGTCAGCTCCTGGTTCAATGAGCACACATCGTTGTCTGGAGTGCCTACTAACCTGATAACTGTGAAAAAAAGACAACCCAGTCAGTTGTTTATTTATTTATTTTATTTGAGAGGGACAATACAACGCAACGTAGTTCCAGTGCAAAACATGAAACTGACGTATTGTACACAGAGTTTACAGCTGGGCTGTCTTTTTCATAAAACATGCCACTCAGCATTCTGTTGAGATTTGGCTCCCCATCCTATGTCTCATGCAGGCTTGTGAGAATCACTGTGCTCCTCATCTGAATATCTCCATCTATGGCTTATTTTTTATAGCAAAATCCCAGCTTCTATTGGCAAAAGCATACATATGTCTGCAATCAACTTTTTGTCTGACTGCGGTATACTACTTAACTGGATCAGTTCAATGCAGGACTGTCATTGAAATTCACATTGAAGGGGACCCAATATGCTTTTCAGAAGATACAAAGAAGCAGTGGCTTCAGTTTATTTTCGAGGAGAATCCGTAGCTTGCTACCTAGGTAAGTGTTTCCAAGTTCTGAATTCCAAGCGTGACCTTCATTGAAATTATATGGCCTGGTAGTTGGTGTAGTTTGCTAACTAGCCAAGCGCCACTTTAAAAATTTTAACTTATTTAGCTCACTAGCATGCCTGCATTACCTTTCTATAATTATTGTGTGGTTTATTAGCTAGCTACGAATTTGACCATGAATTTCGAAAATGCTGCTAGTTCAGCCAGAGGCAATGAAGGATATAATTAGGAAGACAAAATGGGCGACCGATTTTAATGGAATTCAGTTTCTTTTTACTGTAGTAGTGCTATTACTGAAATTGCGTAGTAAATGGAATGTTTGCTAATTGTTGCCACAATACATATGCTTGCTGGCTTTGGGTCATTCTTAATGTTAGAGACTGAATTACAAGTGTCATTAAACTAATATGTTGACTGCACGTTGCATTTCTTTGAGAATGTCATATCCATGCTTGCTTAGCCTGCAGTCGTTTGCTACCTTTCCATATTTTTTGTGGAGTTCAGTTGCTGGCTAGCTGCTCATTCAGTTATCTGTATTTCGAGACTTGCCAATCACCGGAGAATTTTGACATTGTCGCACGCTGTTGACATGGTGACTCTGTTGGCCAATTAAAACAGAGCTCATTCCATAGTGGGGATGCCCTCTCAAACAGCCTGTTTTGCTGGCTGCATGTTTTGCATTTCAATTAAAGCTGCTGTGAGTTTAAAAAATAATTAAAAAAAACTGTTAAATAGCTCCACATTCTGACAGATATCATTGATTGGGAGTATCTGGTCTATAAGACAGGTCTCTCAGTCACTGTCCTCTGCAGTAAAGCGGTATATAAAATTCTGGAGTCACCCATTGGCTCTATCCAATTAGGTGAGAGAATGCCATAAAGAGGCGGTTCTCTCTGCTTGTGAATGTGCACTGTTTCAATGAAATCTGTGAAACCCATCGGATTTTGTGACCTCAGGGGAGCGATGGTGTACAGTATCTTTATGTGAAAGATCAACTGCAGTTGAGAAGAGCACTTATCTTTGATAGCCTACGCAGCGGAACAGATGAAGCTTCCAAACCCAGCGCTACGAGAGACGGCGTACAAAACAACTGGTTGAGGAACAGATAGTCAAGGAAGAAAAAACGGGAGATGGCCAAGAGCTGTGTTTTTACCGGTGCTGCTTTCGGGAGGTTGAGAAAACAAGGAATCTAAGCGTCTAAAAAGTGAAGTGCAACTAGCCTTGCGGCTACTGGACAGGTAAGCTATGTTTTACTCTGTAGTAGTTATGCAGTTTTATTAGTCTCGGGTAGTGCTGTTGGTGGTTTGTAATCCTGTGCATGTTAGTTTATAAATGTACTGCCGTCGTTTGTGGCTGACTACAGCTTGATTAGCTGTGTAGCAGCAAAACTTGGAAGCTATTGGTATTTGTTCTGACAAAGGGAGGCAATGGCATGTATTTATATGATAAAAAACATGCTTTAAAAGGGCGAGCAGAAAAGTGTTTTTGTATAGACAATTGTGATTTTTTCTGTAACCATGATCTCCTCACCTTATTTAGGGATGCCATTAACTGTGGTGATAGGACACTAGTTAGCTTTAGGTAATACCTTAAAAAAACCATTCATACTGAACTTTCTCGATGGATGTAATGTGTCGTTGGTCCATGTTTTCAGTGTGGCTTTCACACGACAATTACTGAGAGTGTTTGTTTACGTATATTGTACTTATATTGTAACTGGGTCACTGCTCTCAATCTCTGCCTCTGTCGGAAACCGATGTGCGTTCGTGTGTGGCTTGGGGATGGAGGGCAGGTATTGCTTACTTGTGACAGGCAGGTAGCAAGCTTAAACGACCAAATCAGTTACAGCAGCTTTAACGTTATTCATAAGGATTGTTGTCGTTAATTTGTTGTTACCTGCCAAGAATGGATAACTAAGTTTATATCAATATCTAAACAATAAAGACTTGGCAGCCGATAGTCAATTGGGTTTTAAACCAAAACACTCAACCTCCACGTTTGACTGAGGTAAATGATGTTTTGTCAGGCAATATTGATTCAGGAAAGGCTATGTGAGCCATATTTTTAGATTTCAAGAAGGCGTTTGATATTTTGCCACTTGATTTGCTGCTAGAGACACGACCTTTTAATGAAATAGTTGGCCGTGAACTAGGATGGGTCTCATTGTATTTAAAGGCCATAAGTAATGTGTGCCATATATTTTTTTGCCCAAGATGTCTGATGTTCCGCATGAGTCAATTTTGGGGCCACTTTTGTTTTGTATTGGTATTAATGATTTATGTCATTTAAAATTTCATGAGGAAAGCAAATCATCGTTGTATGCTGATGATACAGCAATTTTAGTGGAAAGTAGTGATGTGGTGGTGGCTCAGTCTGTGTTGCAACAGGATTTTAATGCCATTTGTCAATGGTGCGAGATGAATAAAATCCGGATTAATTCTTTGGTTTTTCGTTTTTTAGACTTCACAGTTAAACTATAAAATATCCTACTGTCATAAATTAATTGTAATTTTCAGAAGCTTTAAACTCATTTTCAGCAGCTTTAAGCTTACCTTTTCAGTCACTTGAACCTCACTTTTTTGGCAGCTTTCAGTTTGCCCACGCAGTTTCCCCTGGAACTGCACTTTTCTAGTTCAAGTTGCTTCTTGAATCTTCATGTTATGTTACAAAGTGGCTGATAATCAAGTGCCACAGAAAA
Organism: Gymnothorax javanicus; assembly: GCA_029692085.1. Taxonomy (NCBI): domain Eukaryota; kingdom Metazoa; phylum Chordata; class Actinopteri; order Anguilliformes; family Muraenidae; genus Gymnothorax; species Gymnothorax javanicus. The sequence goes on along the minus strand of CM056193.1, from coordinate 178,543,950 downwards.
CCCCACTGACATTTATAGGAAAGCATCCGTCAAAGATGATATGAACTTAAATACTGAGAAAAGTTTAATTTTAAAGAAATGCTAATTATTTTTTGCAGTTTGTTTACTGACTACAGGATAGCACATTATACAGATATATGATGTTTGAAAGAATGCATATGAGAAATAAGTGCCGTGGTGTTCGAATTTATTCGTGCTTGCTTTTACTATTTAATGTACTCGCATTTGTGGGGCTAGTATGTATTGTGCATGAGATAGTGACATTATTGCTTATATAATCAAAGATATTCTACATTAAATTGTAAAAAAAAAGTGACATTTGACAATCATGTTCAAAAACTTTCCCCTGAAAAATACAACCTCGTTTCCGAAATAGTTGGGACAAAGTGTAAATTGTGAATAAAATCAAGACGCAATGACTTTCAAATCACACCAGCCAGTATTTTGTTCACAATAGAACCGAGATAACATAGTAAATGTTGAAATTTTACAATTCTATCCACAAAATGAGCTCACTTCAAATTTGATGGCTGCTACAGGTCTCAAAAAATTTGGGACAGGGGCCTGTTTACCATGGTGTAGCATCCCCTCTTCTTTTTAACACTGAGTGGAGGCATCTGGGCATTGAGGAGACAAGTTTCTTGAGTTAAGCCATTGGAATTTGATCCCACTCTTGTTTAATACAGGCTTCCAGCTGCTGGAGAGTTTTGGGTCTCCTTTGACGGACTTTTCGTTTAATTATGCGCCAAATGTTCTCAATCGGTGAAAGATCAGGACTGCAGGCAGGCCAGTTCAGCACACGGACTCTTCTACTACGAAGCCATGATGTTGTAATAGCTGCGGTATGTGGTTTTGCATTATCCTGCTGAAATACACAAGGCCTTCCGTGGAATAGATGTCATCTGGAGGGGAGCATATGTTGCTCTGAAACCTTTATATACCTTTCAGCATTCATGGTGCTTTTTAATACATGCAAGTGTCTCACACCATATGCACTAATGCATCCCCATATCATCAGAGATGCAGGCTTTTGAACTGATCACTGATAACAGGAGGGGTGGTCTTTCTCATCTTTAGGCCGGAGGACACGACGCCCATGTTTCCAACAAAAATGTCAAATTTGGGCTCGTCTGACCACAGGACACTTTGCTACAGTCCATTTTAAATGAGCCTTGGCCCACAGAACGCGGCGGCGCTTCTGGATGATGCTCAACAATGGCTTCCTTTTTGCATGATAGAGTTTTAGGTGGCATCTGTGGATGGCACGGCGGACTGTGTTTACAGACAGTGGTTTCTTGAAGTATTCCTGGGCCCAATTAGTAATGTCAATGACAGAATCATGCCAGTGAGTGATGCAGTGGCGTCTGAGGGCCCGAAGATCACGGGCATCCAGTAAAGGTCTTCAGCCTTGTCCTTTACGCACAGAGATTCTTCCAGTTTCTCTGAATCTTTTGATGATGTTATGCACTGTCGAGGATGAGACCTTCAAAGCCTTTGCAATTTGACGTTGAGGAACATTGTTTTTAAAGTATTCCACAATTTTTTTACACAAGCCTTCACAGGTTGGTGAGCCTCTGGCAATCTTTACTTCTGAGAGACTCAGCTACTCTCTAAGACATCCCTTTTATAGCCAATCATGTTACACACCTGATGCCAGTTAAGTTTATTACTTGCTAAATGTTCTCTCAGCTGATTCTCTTATTTATTAATTGCTTTTTCAGCCCTTTTTGGCCTGTGTCCCAACTTTTTTGAGACCTGTTGCAGCCATAAAATTTGAAATAAGCTAATTTTCTGGATAGAAATGTAAAATGTCTCGGTTTCAACATTTGAAATGTTTTCTATGTTCTATTGTAAATAACATATTGGCTCATGTGATCTGAAATTCATTGCAATTGGATTTTATTCACAATTCACACTTCGTCCCAACTATTTCGGAATTGGGGTTGTACATGAATTAAGCTGTCTGTGGTGTACTCGGGTGCACCAAAATGCACCATAAAAAAAGACCCCCAAGAAACCCTTAGGGGCCGAAGCTGAGTGCCAGAGCAGCACCACATGCAACTCTTGACTGGATGTTATTTTCATTAAAGCAACTACATTCATTTCATGGGAACACTCTGAATGTGGCTGTATTAAAACAATGCTGTAAAGAGGAGAGGGCCAAATTTCCTCCACAGAATTCCAAAAGACTCAGTGCCAGGTATCGCAAACATCTGATAGTAGTTGTTGCAACCAGGAGTAGTGCAACCGGTTGTCAGTTTTAGGGGTGAAATTATTTTTTCACATAGGATATAAAGGTTTTGAATAACTCTTTGCCTGCAATAAATGGAATGATAATTTACTGTATGTTGTGTTTACTCTCTTTTACTTTGCCATATATTAAAATTAGTTGGACGATCTGAAACATTTAAATGTGACATATAAAAAAAAAAAGAAAGAAAGTGGGCGGGGGAGAGATACTTTCCCACAGCACTGTATAGCGAGTCCACTTATTTCAAGCATTAATAGTTGAGCCCGAGGGCTAGCACTTTGTCGTCAATGACAACATTCAGGAATATTGTGTTGGCTCTGGGCCATTTACAATCAGAGTTTGTGTTTTTTTTTTCCTTTCCCATTGTTCAGGTACTAGACACCTAAGCTAATCAATTTAAGCTGTGTCAGAGGTCAACTTCCCCAGTTTCTGCCCCACAGGAAGAACTGTTAAAGCACTCACCGAGTACTGTTTGACAGTAATGTTTTGTGGTAAATATATACATTTTTTCATTCTCTGTGTGAATTCAAATTATAGTTTTCAGTTCTCACTGACAAAACATGAAAACAGAATGAGACAAAATGATTACAATTTAAAAAACATTCATTGCACACAATTTTACAAATGCATTCTGCGCAGATTGGTCTTTGGCGAATGCTGCGGTTCTACAGTCTGAAATTCAAGTTAATTCCCATTGAGTTGCCAGCAGTGAAATTTTGTCTACAATTACCATTTGAGACATTGTGTAACACAGATCTATTGTAATGTATTTGCACCTGCTTTTTGAGGTAATCAAGGGTTTGATGTTTTGTAATTAGCTACATGAACAATAAAGACAGACACTTCCTTGACAGTGTGGGAATGCACACAGTCGCAGTGTGACAGTAAGTACTACTGTGTTGTGCCAATCCAGAGATTGGCACTAACAAATGGTAGTTTTTCAGTATGCAGACTGAAAGATGCTTGAACTCATTTTATGACTCACTCCCATTCTATTATGAATAATATACATATTAGGAATACAAACATGATTTGTATACAAATGTATACCTCGAGGAAAGAAACACAATTAAACAGGTTGTAAGACAAAAACCTCCTACTTTGTCCTGCTTGATGGTTGAAGTTGCTTACAGTGGGCACAGGCAGATAACATTTTGGCATAACAGAACAAAATCATGTGTTTCTGGTAACCCAGAAAACACGCCATTTTTAGGCCACTGCTCATAAATAGAGGATCTTACACGAGTGGGCATGTCATAGCATGTCATATTTAAGTTATTAAATGAGTTGAGTAAATTTTGCATTTACTGCAAGCTTTATCGAGCAGCAAATGCAAAATTTATTCAATGAGTTTCATAATTTTGTAATGACACGACCAAGAGCATAAGATTCTGTTTATCACATACTATAACTGAATTGTGTAACTTAATAGAGAGCAAATTTAATATACATTAGTGCCCAGTGTATGTTAGCATTGACCTAACTCCATCGCTCCGCTCACAAAGCCAGTCACTGAGTCATAGACATTCGCAGCTGCAATAGCGATGGGTGGTTTGTAAATTCAGTTAACTGAGTAGCTAGCAAACATTAGCTCACTAGCTTACAAACTAATGTTACATAATGGTTATGAAAACGTACTGCGTACATGCTAGCTAATTAGCTAAGTAACGTGAACTTAGTTATGTGAGTGGCACTTGGCTAGCTTGCAACAGCACTGAGCCATACCAATTTAACCAACGTCACATTTGAAATTCTGTTTGTCTAAATATTAACAGAGTGACGTAACGAGGAGTGATTTTTTTCCTCTCGCTCTTAGCCAATGAAATTTTTGCAGAAGTGATGTGTACCTTGGGTAATATCAAAAATTTTTCATGAGCTGGACTATGGACTCTACTATTGTCACGAGATAAATAAAATCATCTGATGCCGACCTGACACTATTCCTCCTTGTGCATCTGGAATTTGAAGTTTTTTGGGGTTTTTTTTTGTGTTTTCAGCAGCACCGAAAGCGTACAGTAATTAAAATGAAACGCAGAACAAGCCAATTGGCGGCGGGCATATGTTTGATCTCTGCTTCTGTCAAGAACCTTAGTGTCAGCGACCTGCACTTTTAAAGATTAAAAAAGTTTTTTTGCTTTTTTGATATGCCAAGTTGATATGCACAAGTTAATCATTATTTTTCTGAAATACAATTAAATTCTGGAGGTTTGTAAAATGAGATTTTTCAGTCAATTATATTGGGAAGATATTCAAACCTCTCAGCCGTTGACCGTCGGGACAGATCGGGACATGATGTATTGTCAGCTGGAAATGAAAGCTTAACCTTTCACAGCAAGCAAACTGTGCGGCCATTTTTAGTCTCTTGAGTGTTCCACTCTGGTAACAAAGCATTTAATTATGCCTTATTGCACTGCTGTGGGATTTAAAAATGACAAAAGGTCTAGAAAAAGTTTTCTTAGGTTTCAAACAAACAAAAAGAGATGTATGGGTACAGCGGGTAAGACGTCAAGACTGGGAGCCCACGAAAGCCAGTATGCTGAGTTCGGAGTGATCAGCCTATGCCTGCAATCCTGAAGTAGCCAAGTTATTAGGAACAAGTGGAAGAGTAAGCAGAGCTTACTAATACCCCCGACATCCCCAATCATGCTTTTTCCGTTGGAGATTATAGAAATTATCACATTCCGAAAATCAATTTTGACAAAAATAACAACACATCTATGACACTTTACACTGTACCTCTCCTTGTGGTAGAGAATATGCGTGCCAAATTTGAAAAGAATCCATTAAATAATATTTGAGATATCAGACAAATTGACATTGAACCCCCTTGAAAATGTCAAAGTCCAAAAACAGGAAAACGACGGTATTTTTGTGAAAAATCATCCCAGATGGCCGACACTTTGCACTGCACCTCTCCCTGTGGTACAGAATATGTGTGCCAAATTTGAAAAGAATCCAATGCATAATATTTGCGATATCGATCGGACAAATTGACATTGAACCCACTTGAAAATTTCTAAGTCCAAAAACAGGAAAACGGCGGTATTTTTGTGAAAAATAATCCCAGATGGCCGACACTTTGCACTGCACCCCTCCCTGTGGTAGAAAATATGTGTGCCAAATTTGAAAAGAATCCAATGAATAATATATTGAATAATATATCGAGATATCGCTAGACAAATAATGTCAAATAACGGAATGACGGATGGACGGATGGAATTCTTGGTATACAACTATATACCCCCAACATTTCTTTGTCAGGGGTATAATAAAACTACAGCCACGTCTGTTGCAGGATGTTGTATTCACAGTATTTTCATACAGACAGCCTCGCAAAACAGCCAATGGCTTATGGCTGCACAAAGTACAGTTTGGTTTTCCTCCTTTATGGCTGCTAATTCAGTGAGTTGTGGTCGAAGAGCGATAAACCTTATATAATCGGAATCCTTAAGCCCAGTTCAGAACAAAGATTCACGATACGACAAGACCGTTTTAGAACGTCGCAGGGATGAGTTGCAGCGATGTGAACTGGCCCATCTCAGCTCGACTCAAACTGGTTGATGGCGTCGCCAGCGATTCAGCTTGTCGAATTGCAAGAGGCTGGTTTTAGAATGTAAAGTACGTAACCCGTCTCAACAGCCAATCAGCTCTTAGCGAATTCAGCTGGTCACTTCAGTTGCAAACTGTCAGCTGGTCAGTTACAAATCATATCATCACTATTATCCATATTTTCAAACGCGGCAACAAATGTATCAACTGAAAAAAAAAAAAAACCTGAAAAGCCAGCAGTTAGAGGGGCAGCACGGAGTTGTATGTGTATGGAAACGATACATCGTCTCATCTTGTCGCCTTGGTGTGAACTGGCAGATTTCAGAATGTCGCAGATGGGCGCGTCGCAAGCAATTGCAAGTTTCAACCCGTTTCGTCGCAAATTTCTGGTCTGAACTGTGCTTTAGAGTCTTTGCATTTATATGATATATCGCTTGTGCACTAGAATTAAGTGATTGATTCGCATGTGAATGCGACGTACCGTTCAAGTGTTTTTGCTAGAAGCCCATTTTATTGCTTGGTGTTGGAACATATCAGAAATAAATGGTGATATTTTTGCTGGAAGACAGACATTGATCAGCGGTCCTTCGTAATCTTTCTCGGACTACGACGTAATACCAGAAAATACCAGCAAACTCCAGTAAATGGCCTGGAAAAAATGGCAGTAATAGCCCAGAAGCTGAAAGCATGAAAACAGATGACAAAGACTGAAATGATGTCATGTGACGGTCCTCCTAGCTGGTAATGGTATTTGGGTTCTATGGCTGAAATTTTTGTCGAGACTGCAGAAAACGGCTGATATCTATGCTATTCTAGGGCCGATACTTAAGCAATAGTTATCTTTATGACTTCTGTCTAGATTACATTAAATTGCTAAAATCATTGTTTTTGACCTTTAAGTGATGTCTTTGTCCATCATCATCAAGCTTTTTTTTTTTGCAAAAAACATGAGAATACAGCAACTAGCAAGCATTTACTCCTGCTAGCTGGCACCATAGAAGGAAAAGGGGGCAACAAAGCTGCATTTCTTCATATGATGCATTGCGAAATACACTGTAAAAGCCCAGAAATGAGAGCGGCGGGAATCACGTTCCATTTCCCTGCCAATCTGCACCTACAGACGTAGGTTTGATAGAGGTGCATGCAGATGATAAAACCAAAGTGTCCGAAGTTCTCTGAACCATCCTACCCCGTGTGCTGCTCCTGATCACTTCACTTAATGGAAAGTGGGGTGTGAATAAGGATGTAGTGCCCTCAATGCTAATTCCCCTTTGAGTGAAATTTTGTTGCAACTTGCTACTAAAGTGTTGAAATTATAATTTCCGCAGTATTTTTCCAAATACAACTTGAATCTGAAAATAAAAGTGATGAGCTACATGAACAAATTCCCCTTTATTACACTGAACAAAAAAACACAACAGTTTAGTCCTTTCAATATTCCGCATCATTATTTCTGAGGCTGAGCAGGATTTATTTATATGACCAAGGTTGTGTGCCACTGGTCTGAGTGCATTTCATTCACCTTCTCCTTATCATTGTCAAGTTCATGCCCTTTGTCAAAATTGGCCTGATTCAGAGCAACTGAAATCAGTCACGGTCAGCCCAGACACATCCTGTACTCTGGTGAATAAAAGGCCACCTCAAAAGTCTTAGTTCTGCCATTGTTCAAAATTTCATAGATGACTCGAGCCATCAGGGCGCGTGCCATTGGCATGCTCAATGAAGGAATGTTTCTCAGGGCTGTCGCAAGGGCTCTTAGTGTCCATGTTTCAATAATTAGTTGCATCAGGCACCTTTTTGAGGAATAAGGCACAACAGCAGACCTCTCACATGCATGACGACCACGTATGATGACTCTGCCATATCCGGACTCTCCATCTCTGTGACCGTCTGAGAACAGCAACTGGCACTGCTGATGAGACAGTTGGTCCCCACAATCACCACATTTTTGCCTAAACCATGAAAAATCATCTCCAGGAAGTCCATATCTCTGCACATTTTGCTCTCAATTAAGAGATGAAATCTAACCCCTTTGCACTGAGCACCTTACTATGCGCTCAGATAACCCGCTGTTTAACTAGCAAAAATGGATTTAGACACATCCTAAATGCACTTGTGCCACACGTTTCAGACCGAGTGCTTAGATCATTAAAATAGGGCCTTTAAGGTCTTCTGAACGCTGAAAGCTGTGCACAAGCTATGAACCAAGATGGATCCACATCTGTTTCCACTGTCATACAGTTAAGGTTACGTAATTTGTTAGGATAGCGTTTGATGACAATCAATAAGTTAACTCAGTAATATTATTTCCCTGGCCTGAGTTAGCCCTTTGGCGAAACGCTCAGTTGTTGCATTGATAATGGATCATCATTGTTGAATTAGTCGTCACAATTAATATGTTTTCTACAAAGGTTTGTACACTTTCTAACACTTTACATGTGACAATACAAATCTATCATGTATTTTTAAGCCTAAATTAGAACTCTATGTTTTTCTAACAATTCACACCCTGAACAGACTACTACAGAGTGCAAAACCCGATATAAATGAACAATGTTAGAAAAAAATTAAACATAAAAAATATCCCATTTCTAGACGACCAACACAGAAAGTGAGAGTGAGCACTAGATCATTAGTTATTGTATTGTTCAGTCGCATTCTTATTATTTTTAGCAGTCTACAAATTTACAAAAAAGACTTAAAATCCAAGTCAGAGTATCTGGACATCATATTGGTAATTCTTTTATTTAACATTGGTTTTTTGCAAAAGTTTCTAACCCGCTAAAGTGTGTTCAACCACAACATTGCTTCAGCGTCGAGCGATTGGGAAGAGCAACTTCAAGAATGATGGGGTGAGGGTAAAGCCTGCTGGACCCCCCACACCTAGAAATCCCAGATGACGCCGCAAATACATCTCTTAGATCAAGATTGTATCTTGGAATGTAAGAACAATGTCCAATGCCTCCATGTTCAAACGGCAAGCTTCCGAGCGAAGATCTGCTCTCATTACATCAAGGCTACATAGGCTGCGTATTGACATTACATGCCTTAGTGAGTGCCGCATCCCAGGAATAGATGAATTTAACAATATTGATTACATATTCCTCTACTCAGGTAGAGACAGAGATCAACCGTAGCAGGAGGGCGTGGCAATTTTGATTAAATCCAACCTTAGACAAGCAGTGGTTACCTGGAAGGGCATCAATTCACTCATAGTCACCATGCACATCTTGCTGACTAAACATAGTCAAGCCACTATCATTAGTGTTCATGCTCCAATCTTCAAAAGAACCAATAGAGGAGAAGATACTCTTCCACGAACAACTAACAATGTATTAACAGATGTTTCACCAACTGACAAACTGTTTCTGCTTGGACACTTCAATGCAAGAGTTGGTACTAGTACCGATGCATGTTACTGGTCCGCACGGCTTTGGTGAAGAGAAAGCCTAATGTGTGGCACTGCTGGAGCTCTGCACAAGGTTTGGTCTTCTCACCTCAAATTCCATGTTCTCGCACCTGACCTGGACAATCATAAGGGAACCTGGAAACACCCCTGTTCACAGAGGTGGCACGATTGACTGCATCATTGTCATACAGCATTACAAAATTGACTAGGTAGGCTCTAGGGTGCGTCACAGTGCAAATTGCCGGACCGACCTTAGGATGGTCTGCACGAGGCTTCGCCTGCTTTTTCATATTTCTACTCAAAGTAGATGCAAGACAGTTTCACCCCATTTGAATACTGCATGCCTGAGCTCATGCAGGTCAAACAGAAACTCCACGGTGCCATCACTTCAGGGCTGCCACTAGCCATCGACTCTGTTGACCTGGAGGATCTCAGGAACAACCTCAGGTCTACTTTATACAATACCGTTATGGAAACTCCTGAGCTGCAAACTAAGAGACATTGTGACTGGTTTGATGAGAACAACGCTACCATACAGCACCTGCTGGAACGGAAGCATAAATGCTTTGGAGCTTTCCTTCAAAACATGACACCACAAAATCGCCAGTGTTACCGAGAAACCCGTAACAATGTGAATTTTGTTGCCTGCAAAATCAGTAATGGCCAGACAGAGGTGCTAAGATAAAGTCCCATGCTCAGGCGCTTCTTTGAGACCATAAGATTGCTTTCTCAAAGGAAGTTAAGTGGCACCAGCCCAATCAGTGCAGCAGATGGAACGCATTGAAAAGCAGGACATTCTGGCGAGATGGAAGGAGCACTTCTGCACTCTCCTCAACCAACATGGCACAGTGGACAAATCAGTCTTAGATGACATTCGACAAGCTGAGATCACCCATGAGCTTGAGCAGGCTCCAACACTTGCAGAGATTGAGAAAGCACTGAAACAACTAAAGTCAGGGAAAGTACCAGGTCTAGGTAGCATTCCCAGTGAAGTTCTGACAGCAGGGGGCCGACAACTTGTTAATGATCTCCACAAACTTCTGCTAGTCATCTGGGAGGAAGAACATTTTCCCAGAGACCTCATGAATGGCACAGTTATCAAGCTGTTCAAAAACAAATGCCATTACACTTGTGAAAATTAATGTGGCATAACACTACTAGCTGTTGTAGGAAAACTATATGCCCGAGTAGTTCTTAGCAGAATATAGCCTCAAATTGCCCCACACATACTGGAGGCACAGTGTAATTTCCAACCTGGACGCTCCACAACAGATATGACGATGGCTCAGACAGCTGTTGGAGAACTGCCGTGAACAACACCAGGAACTTCACCTTATCTTTGTGGATTTAGTCAAAGCTTTTGACACTATGGACAGATATCTGGTGTGGCAACTGCTTCTATGAGTTGGAATCCCAGCAAAGATAGTAAACATCATTCACAGCTTTCATGAAGACATGGAGGCTCAGGAACTAGTGGATGGCGAGATGACTAAATCTTTTCAGTTCTCATCTGATCTAAGATAAGGTTGCATAATGGCCCCTATACTGTTCAGCCTTTTCTTCCCTTTTGTTCTGCGCCATTCTCACAAATCCATGGAAAACATTAGGATTGATATCAACAACAAGCTTGAAGGTGAGCTATTTACACTTAGGCGTCTAAAGACCAAGTCTGCCTCGACAGTCAGACTGGGTGACTTCCTGTATGGTGATGATGTTGAATATCAAATGATGGTGAAAGATGACCAACTTTGAGGTGCTGTGAAGAGCAGACTCTACCACCATTGAGACCATGATCCACAGTAACTGCCTGAGATGGCTCAGTGAAGTCTGTAGAATGCCAGACCACCACTTGCCAAAGCAGCTTCTCTTTGATGAGCTAGCTATAGGGAGTAGAACACGTGGCCAACCTAAGAAAAGGGGGAAGGAGGACATAAAGATCTTTGATCTTCAGAAGAACTGCTATAAGCTCACAGCTGACCATCATACCTGGAGGCACCACATTACAAGTGGTAACTCCTATGCGAGCGAAGGCTTAAACGGCATGCTGAGGAAAAGCGCGACCAAAGCCATCAAAATGTCCCCTATCTACTATTGACAGGGACCATGAGAGGAAGAAGAAGGTTCTTGTGCAAAAGTTGTCTTTCACTGTAAATGCGCATCATGCACACAAAGGGAAGGATTAGCCTGATTTGCCATCGGCATAAAAGGGTTAGCAACATTTTCAAAAGATGAATTAATTTCTAGCCTTTACTGTTAGCACGTGCATCATAAAACCCTTTACGCAAGGCTAAAGCAATTTAATTTCACCATATTTGCAATTCACTAAGTCCAGGTTTCAATTAAAATTGGTTCCCAAATTTTACTTGCAAATAAAACCCCCTGAAATGTTAATTTTTTGCACGCTTGTCATATTATTTAATAAATGTAAAGTGAATGGTAATTGTAATTGTAATTGTTCAAGTTTAAATGCTACAATTTTTCTACAGTCGTATCCACACTTCCAGTAGGGCAGGCCTTAAATTCCTTGGAGGCAGCTGCCTACTAAATAAGATTGTGATTATAATGCTCTGACACAACTAGTCAGGCACTACAGAGTTAATCATTCAGCGGGGAAATGCTGCCAGTGGAGAGGCATTCTTAACATTGGGGTGGGGCTTGGCTAATGAACCATTTAATTCCAACTTCCACAAAGTAAAAATTAAAAGGAAACAAAAGCACACAGGTATGTTTGAAACGTAATTGTGGGGGATCTTCTCCCAGCAGAAATGACAGATGGGAGAGTTAAAAGGATTAAGAGATTAGGTTCACCCTTTAACTCGCTGCCTCCTAGCTGTACACACAAGGTATGTTACACCTCATTTAGACATCACAATAATGGCATCGTGGTTCCAGCACCCTATTCTTTTATAAACTGGCGCTGGAGGCGGGAGGTGTTAAAAAAGCGAAGGGGAAAAGCCTATTAGATTGACTTGCACTCAGCCACAGTATAGGATACACTCAGAGGACTGGTTTCCCTCATACATAAACTTTTGTGGTTAGCAAATATATTGCGCATTGAGAGGTCTTCCAGAAAAATTCCGACTGCAACCTAGACAGCAGTCTCTTCAAGTGAAACATAGGCTTCTACCTGGGAGAGCCAGCAGACTGTCAGGGAATATACGATACTGCAGCATTCTGAAACACGCTTCTGCACTATAGCCTCAGGGGATGCAGGAGGAAAACATGCCTAGATGGCACAGGCAAAAGCTGCAAGGCCTGCAAAATAACTGTCACTCTGACTGCCCATTTATGTAGACCACCTGCACAGATCAAGGATGAAAAAACTGAATGATAAAATTAAATGCTTAAGGTATGTTTTTCATACCTTAAACATTGTACATACCTTATTCATTTTGAATGCAATGCATAGTTATTGGTCATCGCTCGTGTAAATATTAAAATACATGATCTAAGGAAGGTATGAATTAATTTGAGTTTAAGGTATTAATTTGAGTACCTGTGTGCTCAACTGATCTTGCCTTCTGCATTTAAGTCTGCTAAGTGGGGTCTTCATTGGATGGCCAGCCTAGAAATTACAGAAGTTCATTTGACTGGTGAATGAAATCAGTTCAGTTAATAAATGTAACCTCTAAAAATCAGACATAATTTGAAGAAAGAAAAATTATGACCCCCCCACCCCCTGATTGTCAATTTCTTCTTTCCCAAAACCCTAAAAAGCTTAGTCAGATGCAGTAAAGTATTTGAATCCACAACAAATACTATTTTAATCCAGGCATGCTCTCGACATCTCCCAAATGATAGCACTATGCAAATAATTAACAGTGCAATTAACAGAATGAGGCAAAAAGCAAAACAAAACATATGAGTTTGTACAGAAACCTTTTTATCCTTTTGTTTTAACACAGTAAGTCTTTATTTAACTTCAACATTTCCAGGGGTTCTACGATGAGATATTTGTGCCAAAACTCTACCTATCCACTGCTCTCAACAGGCTGAAAGAAAGAGAAACTGGGATTAATGTGCCCCCACATCAGTTCAAAGCAAAAGATTACCATCTGCCATCAAAGCATATTGTGCGATTTGTTGAGGAAGGGAACAAAGAAAAACCTGGAAAGCTGGGCAGGGTCTTGGATTATGCTGAGAAAGTTCTGAGGAACACAACAAATCCAGAGGGATGGGGGAGGGGATTTGGGGATTTACATCCGGGTTTCCCAGTGGATTCCCCAGACCTCCCCAAACTCAGTTTGGAACACAGTCTCTCAAGGTAATAAGTGTGGCATTAGGATTTTGTAGCAGACTATGGGAAACTGGAGACAAGATTAAAGTAAAGAAAGGGAAACAATAACTATCCTTTCAGTCTGCTTATGATTTCTCTGTGAATGAATGAAAAGATTTCAGAATCGGTGAAATTTCCAGAGACACAGAGCAATGAATGCACCACATATCTCAGTTAACCCGTGCAGTCACTGTTAGTGGGGGGAAATAAGCAGGTGCACTTCACAATCCACGAGAAACATACAAAAACCCTCAAACCACCAACTAACAACAACCCCTCAGTTCAAGCCATACAGACTTGCTCAGCCAGCTTTGACAATGTACAGTATGCTGACCATCAGAGTTCTGTATACAAAAGAGTCCAGACTGAAATGATGCGCTTAAAAGAAGCAATGATACGTCACTGGCAGAATAATTTGACGACATGCACACGTTTTCACGCAATACAACATGCTGTGCCTGAGAACGAATCACTAATCTCTGCAATTAACCAGGCTGGTATGCAATTTAGCTAATACGGTCACGATAAGGATAATTTTCTGAATAATACAATAATTGTTGATTATAAATGATATTTAATTTTTTTCCAATCTCAGTCGTTACATTTGAACAAGACTACTGAACCTAAAACCCGAGAAGAGGAGGACAGTTTTCTTCCTATTTAGTTCCTGCCCATCTTTACAGATGACAGCAGCACAGATGATGGAGATCTGCCATCCTAAAAAACAACAGGAATAAGAAAAAAGAGAGGAAAAGGAAAAAAGTTTTCGATTTAAAGCACCTATCTTAGATCCAAGAGCCCTGAAAATAGGATTGGATTACTGTCTTGGTAGATTTACTCTTGTAGTTCTTCAACACTGCATCATCTGACGGCCCTGATTCTCGATCAATGGGGATATTTACAGTGCTGCTTCTAGAAACCCTTCAGAGCATGGAGAACATTAAATAAACACCAGACGGATGGTCCTAATGCTGCCGTTTGCCTGCCTGGCGGCTATTTTTTGTGAGTTTTCTTTCTTTTTTTTTTTTTTGGGGGGGGTTGAGGTTATTGTGCAGTGTCCAAATGTCACAGCGCAAGCTACATAGAATGGATGATTAAATACTAGATCATTCATATTCCGCAAATATTTGAAATACTACCAAGCGGTTCTCAGACGAGGTCAAAAGTTCCAGTTTTTTTCACAGATATAGCATTGTATATGGCACAAAATGTATAAAATTAAGTCTAAAAGCATTTGCTGCAAGTATTTAGGATGACAAAATAACTCTTAGAGGTCTAGAGGCCCTGCTGAGGTCATTTGTGGCAAACAACCCACTGCATCATACTGGAAGAGCCAAAGTACTAAGCAGCATTGTAGACACCGGAACGCTATGTTGAATAGTTTATTATTCTATTCAGCCTGTACACTGAGAGCATTCCTTGTCAAATACAATAACAAGCAAACAGTGCATGAGGACATAGATTGTGGAGCCCTGTGTATCCGCAGCAAGGTGGTGCTGTGCTGGAAGACACCAAGAAAAAACCAGGCACCTCTCCCAAAATGTTGCAATGCTCAGTTTTAGCACCATTATGAGGGAGCGCCAATGATGCATGATAAGGCTGAAATGACTTCTGTGATATATTTGAAAAATTTAATCTAAATTCAATACGGTCAAGTAGAAATTGACGCAAGCCAAAATCAGCTATGCATTTTCCCCGTTATTAAGGAACAATTGTATCCAGTTCTCAACTGGCTCACAAGCACATTTAAGCTCACAAGCTTATTATAGTTTAATGTTAGTGTTGAGGAACTACATCGAGCCATTACATTACTTCCTGTTCCACTATAAAAATGAGGTAGAACATATGCAATATCCCTTTGTCATCCAACATCATGAAGAAAACAAAACAGCTGTCTGTTCAAAAAAGGCAGATGGTCATAGGCCTTCATAAATCTGGTAATGGCTACAAGAACATTCACAAACGATTGAATATGCCCCTGAGCACTGTCAGGGCATTTATTAAAAAATTCCAAAGATATGGAACTGTTGGAAACTGCAAGGGTACAACTGCATTTTGCCCCCCAGGATACTGAGGAGGACAATGAGAGAAGCAAAAAATCCCCAAGAATGACTGTGAAGGAATTGCAGGCCTTGGTGGCATCTTGGGGTCACCAGGTTTCAAAAACTACCATTAGACATCATCACCACAACTACAGGCTCTTTGGAAAGGTTGCCAGAAGAAAGCCTTTTCTGACCAGAGGGCACAGAAGCCAGCACTTGGAGTTTTCCAAACGTCATTTAAATTATGACTGGAAGGAGGTGCTTTGGTCAGATGAGACCAACATTGCACGGTTCGGTCAGATACAGCATGGGCATGTTTTGCGTCGAAACAGAGATGCATGCAGAGAGAAGGACCTCATACCCACGGGGAAATATGATCAAGAGTCTGTCGTGTTTTGGGGCTGCTTTAATTACAGAAGTCCAGGGGTACTGGTTAAGATTAATGTTATAATGTATTCCACTAAGTATCAGGATATTTTGGCCGACAATCTGGTTGTCTCTGCGAGCAGGCTGGGACTTGGCCGGAGGTGGACTTTCCAACAAGACAATGACCCAAAGCATGCCTCAAGATCCTTCAATGCAATTCGAGCAATTGCCAATAAAAAAAAAGTACCCGAGGGTGCTTTTTCGCCAAAATTTATTACACTTTCACGACTCCCACACTTGCGGTGTGCAGTTTGCATAGTGGCATGACAACAACAATTCAGCCATGGTTGAGAAACTGCAAAGGATATAAATGCTAAAATCAAGCCATGAGAAAGTACTGGATGCATGAAAAATTAATACGGCCTCTACGCTCAGTATCGTACAGCCAAGTATCCGTAACCGTGCATGCTAACGCAACTTTTCCCCTGCAGCTGCACGAGACCAGAAGTGACTAGCAACGGAAATGGGCTTGATTGCAACATCCGGTTATTTTTTTTTGTATTGGCGATCGCTTGAATTGAAAACCAATGGGCTGAGTTGGAGAGCGCAATTGATGAATGCAAACCCAAGAATGGGAAGGTTCTAGAAAAGTTATGCTTAGAGGAGTGGTCCAGAATCCCCCCATATGTGTGCCTTAACTTTGTCAAAAATTACAGGAAAAGACTTCATGATGTCATCCTTGCCAGAAGTTGGTTGCACTAAGTACTAACTTAAGGGTGCCAATAATTATGAAACCTTGATTATTCATTTATTTATTTATTTATTTATTTTGTATTAAATGATTGTTATGATTTTGGTTTTTTCCATCAAAACATGAATAAAGTATTTCACACAGGTTGCTATATTTCATTTCTCTATAATTATATTGTTCATATTTTTATTGTCTAGTTTGTGCATTACCGGTCAGGGGTGCCAGTAAGTTTGGAGCCCACTGTGTGTGTGTGTGTATATACGTATATACACCCCACGATTGAACCATTGAAGCAATGATGAATATGTTTCAGCTCGCAATAATTCTTTTAATCCTGACTTATTCAGTGCATAATTTCTAATTTCTTCAACAACCATGTCAGTAGACGTATCTCATGGTCATTGAAACAATTTTACTGTGTTTCAAGAGGGGCAAATTATTGGCCAGCATCAAGCAAAGAAAACAGCTAAGAAGATTGCTGAAACTGAGTCATGAACTGTCCAAAAATTTATTGAAACCAGGAGGGATAGTGGTGAACTGTCAACAGAAGAAATGAGCTGGAGGAAAAGCTTGACTGATCCTGATCGAAGATCACTGAACTGTTCGGTGAAGTCTCATCAGAAAATCAACAGTAGAACTCATGACTGTGTTTAATTATGAAGGTAAGAGTATTTTCACACGCATGATGCAACAAGAACGTGGAGGATTGGGACTAAACAGCTGCGTGGCCAGAAGAAAGCCACTTGTAAGTGAGGCTAATTGGGAAGAAAAAAAAACAAGTTCAGTTTGTAATGGAGCATAAAAATTGGACTGAGGAGCAATAGAAAAAAGGTCATTTGGTCTAATGAGTCCAGATTTACCCTGTTCCAGAGTGGTGGGCATGTCGGGGTATAAAAGGAAGCCCATGAAGCGATGCACCTGTCATGCATACTGCCCACTGTATAAGCCTCTGGAGGCAGTGTTATGCTCTGGGGTTGCTTCACTTGGTTAGGTCTAGGCTCAGCGTCGTTCTTCAGCAATAAAATAAATTCAGCAGACTATGTAAATATACTGAGTGACCAGTAATCCATTAATGGACTTTCACAAATGCACTAGGCAACGAGAACAAAAAATCATTCCCACAAGTATATTGAGGTAAAAATATGGGTAATAAACAAAACCACTAAAACATCAATTTTCTTTAACAACTGAAAGGTATAACAGATTTTTTTTTTTTTAATTTTAACTCTTGCATAGTCTGAATATACGTTTGAAGGCTCATTCCATGATTATTGATGTTGAGGCAACATTATTCTGCAAAATTACCTCTGATGGTCAGTTGTTCCAGTATATAAGGTGAAATGAACTTTGAGCTGTGTCACAATGTAAAAAACGATGGCACAACAGAAGGGGCTCACTGAGATTGTTTGTAACCGCATTGTGGCCTTCTGTGACGTCAAATGCTATAATAGCACTGTAAGAAACAAAATCAAGCATTTCAAAGAGACCGGTTCGCTGAAAACTAGCGGTGATAGAGGTGTAAAACGGAAGTTAAAGGCCTCTAATGTTCATTATCTGCGTGTGACAAGTAAAAAAAAAAATTGGCTGTTGACAGCACAACAACTCAGTGATGATATTAATGGAGCCAGAAGTGAAGAGATGAAAGTATCAAGATCTGCTATTTCCAGATGCCTGTGTGAAAATGGTCTGATTGGTTGTGTTGCTGCCAAGAGCAGGCAACATCAAAAAAAGACTGGACTTCGCCAAGAAATTCAAGGATCGAACACCAATGGACTGGGAACAAGTTCTTTGGACTGATGAATCAAAATACTAAATTTTCTCACCCAAACGCAAAACTTATGTGCACCGTAGACTTGGAGAACGTTTCAAAAATGACTTCAGTAAAACATGGAGGTGGTAATCTTTTGGTTTAGGGTTCAGTCTGCTTGACCAAGTTTATGCAGGCAGCTTAGATCTTTCAAAAAATACAGTTTATGCCACCTTCAATTACATTGTGAATGTAATTTGTGTGTAAGTCCCTCCTGCCGTTAGTCAGCGGATGTTAAGAATGTACAATTGCATTATGAAAGCAGGCAAATGATCAACTAATAAGTGAACTCTTGTTTCAGACAAGTCAAATTCTTTTATTGGTTTTCATTTTCGTTCTTGAACCAGTTCAAGTCATTAGCTGGTCACGGTTTGCTTGTACTTAGCCTATCTTTTTAACCAATCGTATTTGAGTTCTGCAAAATTTGTAAAATTTATTAAAATGACTACATAGCAAAGTGTTATGTTGCCTCATGATTCCCTCAGTTTAGCATCTATGGGCTCCCCTCTACCTATAGTTCCATTATTGTCTTGACCTTCATTTTCTGGTCCATGGGTGTTACAGTTTTGGCATGTATTGTTGTCATAGTTACTGGCTCCCATGTCTTAAATTCACAATTGAACTGCTTACACCATCAGCAGAATGAACTCTGTCGAGTATGCAAGGTTTTCTTTTTTGCTTAAGAACATGCAAATGCATCCAATGGTTTGTGTAGTGTGTGTCGTCAGACAGCAACACGATTAATTCAAACGAACGGCAACCCAATTCCGAAATAGTTGGGACAAAGTGTAAATTGTGAATAAAATCAAAACGCAATGACTTTCAAATCACACCAGCCAGAATTTTTTTCACAATAGAACAGAGATAACAGCAAATGTTGGAACTGAGAAATTTTACAATTTTATCCACAAAATGAGCTTGTTTCAAATTTGATGGCTGCTACAGGTCTCAAAACAGTTGGGACAGGGGCCTGTATACCATGGTGTAGCATCCCCTCTTCTTTTTTAACACAGAGTGGAGGCGTCTGGGCATTGAGGAGACAAGTTTCTTGAGTTTAGCCATTGGAATTTGATCCCACTCTTGTTTAATACAGGCTTCCAGCTGCTGGAGAGTTTTGGGTCTCCTTTGACTGACTTTTCTTTTAGTTATGTGCCAAATGTTCTCAATCGGTGAAAGATCAGGACTGCAGGCAGGCCAGTTCAGCACACGGACTCTTCTACTATGAAGCCATGCAGTTGTAATAGCTGCAGTATGTGGTTTTGCATTGTCCTGCTGAAATACACAAGGTCTTCCCTGGAATAGATGTCGTCTGGAGGGGAGCATATGTTGCTCTAAAACCTTTATGTACCTTTCAGCATTCATGGTGCTTTTTAAAACATGCAAGTGTCCCACACCATATGCACTAATGCGTCCCCATACCATCAGAGATGCTGGCTTTTGAACTGAACGCTGATAACAGGAGGGGTGGTCTTTCTCCTCTTTAGCCCGGAGGACACAACGCCCACGATTTCCGACAAAAATGTCAAATTTGGACTCGTCTGACCACAGGACACTTTGCCACTTTGCTACAGTCCATTTTATGTGAGCCTTGGCCCACAGAACATGGCGGCACTTCTGGATCATGCTCAACAATGGCTTCCTTTTTGCATGATAGAGTTTTAGGTGGCATCTGTGGATGGCATGGCAGACTGTGTTTACAGACAGTGGTTTCTTGAAGTATTCCTGGGCCCATTTAGCAATGTCAATGACCGAATCATGCTGGTGAGTGATGCAGTGGCGTCTGAGGGCCCGAAGATCACGGGCATCCAGTAAAGGTCTTCGGCCTTGTCCTTCACGCACAAAGATTTTTCCAGTTTCTCTGCATCTTTTGGTGATGTTATGCACTGTCGATGATGAGACCTTCAAAGCCTTTGCAATTTGACGTTGAGGAACATTGTTTTTAAAGTATTCCACAATTTTTTTTACGCATGCCTTCACAGGTTGGAGAGCTTCTGGCCATCTTTACTTCTGAGAGACTGAGCCTCTCTAAGGCATCCCTTTTATAGCCAATCATGTTACTTACCTGATGCCAGTTAACCTAATTACTTGCTAAATGTTCTTTCAGCTGATTCTCTTTTATATTAATTGCTTTTTCAGCCCTTTTTTGCCTGTGTCCCAACTTTTTTGAGACCTGTTGCAGCCAAAAAATTTGAAATAAGCTTATTATGTGGATAAAAATGTAAAATGTCTCAATTTCAACATTTGAAATGTAATCTATGTTCTATTGTAAATAACATATTGGCTCATGTGATCTGAAAGTCATTGCATTTTGATTTAATTCACAATTTACACTTCGTCCCAACTATTTCGGAATTGGGTTTGTAGTTTTTCAAACCTAAACATGGGAGAGCATTAGACTGGAGAAGTCATGTACTTGAACTGAATGGAATGTGTTTTTTATATACTGATGGGAAGAATAGAGTGAAGGCAGCTGGCCTCGATGACGAACAAGACCTGAAGATGTCATCAGTACAGTCCATGCATGTGAGGGGTCCATGAAAATGCGCCAAACATTCTTAATTTGCGTAGCATTAAAATGCTCCGGAATTATATTGATTTGAAATTGAGTTTATATGGATAAACCCAACATTATAAAAAATACCTGTTTATGCTACCCAGATCATGCAAAATGCAAATAAAATTTTAAAAAGACTGATTTGAAAAGACCATTCACCCTTTGCTGTATTGAAAACACAACAACCACACATTAGTTGATGTTCTGTCAAGCAAATTTGATTGCTTATTGAAAATAATCAATGTGATGGCTGCAACAGAGTCCAAAATATTTTGCACAGTGTCTGTTTACCATACGGTCTCCTGTTTGCTATTGTCTAACATCGCAATATCCTCTAACCACACTCATTCATAATTTTGGCCCTGAAAATATCAATTGGGCAAGTATAACAAGCAAAATTTTTTCACCTCTATGCTGGTTTTCAGTCATGCAGTTGTTCAGGGTCTTTGCTGCTTTATATTTCACTTCATTATGTGCCACACATTCTCAATTAGAGACAGATCAGAACTGTAGGCAGGCCAGACTACCACCCCCATCCTCCTTTTAAGCAGCTATGGACTTGTAATCTGTGCAGAATGTAGTTAAGCATTGTCTTGCTGGAAAATACAAGGACGTTCTTTGAACAGGCAGCGTCTACATGGCAGCATATGTGACAGTAAAATTTGTCAATCTCTATCAGGGCTTCTGGTAGACCTTTAACTCCAACGGTATTTTTCTCGGCAGAGTTTATCCCAGGGTGAAGACATTTAAAGCACTATTTTATGTAGGGTGAACCGTCAAGACGGCAAGTGAAGGATCTGTTATTACCACAGTTATTGTTTTAAGAGAAAAAATTTGGAATCCTGCACCAGGTACCCCAGAAACTGTGATAGGCTTGAAACGCAACCCAGTTTCAACACCACAGTGTAATCAGTTGTCAGATCAGCTGTCCCTTCAAAACTGGCATTTGGGCAGATTAGTGACAGCCATGGGGTTAGAAAATAAAAGGGGATGATAAGTCAGTCAAACACCTCAAATTCTGATTGCCTAAGCTAGATATTTGAACTAAAAATGAAATCCAGAATAATCATTTTATCCATTTCATTATTTAGTCATTTAAACAGCAAGAAACAAAGCTTTTAATAATTTGTTTATTATTTTATTAACTCCTACAGCAGGGTAAAGCATTTCTGACTGTCAGACCTTCTGATTCCACACGCTACACAAAGACTAGGATCTGCCACTTTCGAGCTAAAGTGGATGGTAACCATGAAAAGGTGATGGATTGAGGATTAGGTGAGATTCAGCATGTTTTACTCCCATCTTGTGTGTCTGGGGAGAACAGCTTGTAGCATGCACTTTGTCAGCGGGTTGCCATTACTAAGGAATATATTGCTTATCATTGTGCCTCTGCCAGGAGGTAATGAGTAGTCACCAACGTTTGTTGGGTCGTTAGTTTGTTCGCAGAATATGTCAAAATGTTATGGATGGATGTTAATGAAATTTAGTGTGTTGATAGATACTGTCTCAACAAGAAATGATTACATTTTGGAGTAAATCAGACTCATATTGATCCGGGACCCAAAAGAATTTCTATGTGCATAAAGATGGCACTGTCATTAAACACTCAAGTTCAATGATAATACGACGGCAGAGGCAATGAGCTCTCCAGGTGCCTTCCAGTTACATTTGGGCTTCACCTTATGGACCTTATAGGCTAAGCCGTTGGCAATAGACATAAGCATGCTCAAGCAATTAATAAGGCGTATCCAGTCAGGACATTTCCAAGCAAGTGCTAGCCTAGACTTTCTCCACAATATCTTACTTTCATAATGATTTCACTGTTGCTTAAAAAGCTTTACGCTATGAAAACTATTTGGGAAATATTTTGGCGCCCTCTATAGAGAAGTACAGCAACAGGACTGAACTCAAACATTCGCCATTGATTACGAGAAAAGAAGGAGCGTAACTCAGTTACTACAACAATGTTGAGTCAGTGTTGGTGATTTGTGTCCTGGGACCACTTGCCAGGCGTAGTTGGAATAATTCTGTGCACACTAATTTCTTTGTCCAAGAATTCACATGGGTAAATTAACAGCCAGTCAAAATTTTGAAGCATATTTTACCCAAGCTCACGGGTTAATAGTAGTTTTCTCTATCTGCATTAGTGGTGCCTTTACACATTGCAAGTCACTCATGCCATGTGCACTGTTACACACCTCTACCATGACAGATGCTGGCATATGGATCTGACGCTGTTAAGAGCTCTGGTTGTCCTTGTCATCTCTGAAGAATCCAGCAGCCGTTTATCCAAAAACTATTTGAAATGTTTACTCATCAGACCAGAAAACACTCTTCCATTGTGTTACTGTCCTTCACATCGAGCCCAAAGAAGTTGCCAACGCTTTTGTATTGTGTTGGTGTATGGCTTCAGCTTAGCTTTGTCTTGCATTGGGGGATACAGCAGCAAATGATGTTGACTGACAATGTATTACCAAAGTATTTCTAAGCCGATGTCATATTATCCATTACAGTTGCATGACGGTTGTTAAGACAGTGATATCTGAAGGATCAGAGATGATGCGCACTGAGAAGAGGTTTTGATTTCGCCTTTTACGTGCCAAGATTCAATCAAATTCCTTCTATGTTTTTATTTTATCACCCATTGTAGAGAATGAAATGTGTAAAATCATGCTGACTTGTCTTTGAGGAATGTTGTTCTCATAGTGATGGATTATAAGCATAGGCATCTGTCGGCGAAATTGGTGAGCCTCAACTCATCTCTACTCTGAAGGAACTAAGCCTTTTCTGGAAGCTTCTTTCATGCTATAAAATTAGCTCACCTGTTTACAATGACCTGTCTCACATTATGTCATTATTGTTACTCTTTGCATCCTTATTCGTCCTAAATTCTTCCTGCACCAACTTTTTTGGAATCTATTGCAGTTCTCAGATTTTAAATACGTTGTAAGTGTACAATGTATTTGTGACTTTACACTCCTTTTAGAATTTCATCTGCAGGCTGCATAATGTGCCAACTTTTTAGGAATTTGGATTGTAATAAATGTTGTGAGACTGCACCATAAGTTCCTCGGTCCATGGTTAAGGCAATAGAAATAAACGTCTATTTATCCCAGACATTATGGGGCATGGTGTGCATATGTATGTGTTTTTCAAATGTTTGTGTATCAAGAGTAATTCAAAGTTGTATCCCAGGACAAGAAGAAGTAAATAGTTAATTAAGATTTAGAAAAGTAGACCTGTCTATTGCAAATAATTGCAAACCAAAAATGCCATGAAATCATGTGCTTCCAGTATTTCTAAGAATGTTCCTTTGTAAATTGAAAGTATCTTTGCTAAATACCTCTAAAATGTTTCATACTTAATGCAGTTATCATCTGTATTCATCCAATGCAGCTAATAAGTAAAATAGATGAATCATCTCTCTCTCTCTCTCTCTCTCATTCTGTGTGTGTGTGTGTGTGTGTGTGTGTGTGTGTGTGTGTTTGTGTGTGTGCATGTGTGTGTGTGTGTGTGTGTGTGTGTGTGTGTGTGTGCGGTTTGTAAATCCCCAGTTAACCTCATGTTCTGCTTGCTAGCGCATCATAATTGAAATCACTTGAGGTAAAATTGTTAGCCTAAATAGAGTGGTTTTATGAAGGTTCAACTGCTACCAATTAAATTATATTATAAAATGCCACAAGATTGGTGTGCTCCGAGACTGGTACAATAGCCTATGTATTTCTATGACAGCACAAGAAGAAAAAGAGATTTTCAGCTGGCAATTCTGAGCAATTCCTTGCATTGAGAAGGCTTATTTATTTATTGCTGACTTATTTGCAAGCTTGACTGTGGATAAGTATTCATTTTTTGAGAATTAGTTGAAAAAATCTGGGGATGCGTGGCATGATATGAACTGAACAGCAAGGAAAATTCTATTAAAATCTGTTTTATGAATTCTAAAAGTAAAATTTAACATCGACCCGTGAAGTATTATAATTTCAGTTTTTGCAGGCTGCTAGTCATTTGCTGCACTGATGTTAATGTGAACTGGGTGCAGTTAAAATGGTCGAGGAGTTCCGTTTCACTCGGCAGCAAACTCCTGAGGTACACTCCAATATTCTTTTTAAAGTTTTTCTATTTCCCATAATATGTTTTAATACCCAGGACCATTGTGGCAAGATGGGTGAATGATCTACGTTATCATATAATTATCTGGATGTTACAAGGCTGTAAAATTTAGCAGAAGTTTTAATTGTAAAAATAAAAGCCTCTTTCAAACAAAAAATTTCCAAGCAGCTGCTGAGGCACTGAAATGTTAAAGCAACAACAACAACAACAACAACAATGATAATAATAGGTAAACATGAGTGCATATCGTCAGCCTGCTGATAAAACCTCTGATCCTCAAAATGATGAACTTTACAGGAGAGCATAAAAAATGTTTAATTTTGCATGTAAGAATGCAGTTGAGCTGTGTTTGGGTAGGATGACTATTTTTCTTCCAAGAATGTATTTTGTATTTTGCAATGTTTATGTTATTATCGTGGACATACAAGTTTTTGTTTCTTATCAAATTTGGAGATACAAGGCTTTATCAGCAGGCGGATGATATGCATATTTTGACAACTCCCAGTTTCTGTTTGGTAATACTGTAACAGAAGCTTTGGAAGCACTTGCGATATGCACATGTAGCACAGTAATGATATATTATCTGTGACTCAGTGCCATGCATTGAGACGGCAGGACTGCAGTGGGATCACATGATGGTGTTTTTCGCCATACCAATAGTATGTACACTAATGAGATATAAGGGTGATTTTTTATAGCTGCTCGGAGTTTGAAGTTTTATCCCTCAGCCAGTATAATCCACTCCAGCTGTTTCCACAGCTCCCAGTCAAATAAACCAGGCTTTGTGCCGTGAGTACTGTGTGTGGAGCTGGAGACGCCTCACACTCTTTGGCCGTAGTAGTGAGAGACCACCAGGCCTACCCCTCGTCATTACGTAAGCAACACCCCTCTCTCCCCAACCCTATGGGACGTTGCTCAGTTACAGCTCATCCTGTTCATTCACAACCACGCCACCCCCATCCCACCCAAAATGTGACTGAGCGTGTGCGGGACGCGCCAGCACAGTAGCAAGGCCTCGACACGGCAAGTTTCGCTGCACCACACCATTTTCCCTGAGCTAAATAAATGCACTCCAACAAAGGCATTCTTTAGAATTTGTTTCATCCCCACGGTGACATAATGATATTTCTGTTAGTGTTCCAGCAGGCTGCACTTCCTGTTGGCTGCGGTTTAGTCGCAGCTGTGACATTGAGGTTTTGCTTTTTGGCTCTGTTTGAGCTCAAGACGTCTTTCGGACACTATTCGAAGGCGGTCTTCCCGAGCAGCCTTGCAATATCGAAACAAGAGATGTAAGGCATGTTCTGTCTGTTTTTTACCACCCACATTCTAAGCACCACGTACATGTCGTGGCACCCTGTACCGCTGTAGAATCTGGTTTGTGTTCCTACAAGCTCCAGATGTATACTGAACGATAAAGGAAAAACATTAAAGATGAAAACAGAAAAAAAGCATTTGACTTCCTTCATAAATGCAAACTGACGGAGGCCCTCTTCAGTGCAAGTATGTATGCGCAATAGCTTTGATAGCTTAATAAAGTGAAGAGGAGGACTGGATTATCATACAATCTTTCAGCATAGAGAAAAAAGCCATTGTTGAATGACGAAGGGATGAATTACTCCACCTGTTTTGTAGATACACATAACCAACTGCCAGGCAAGTACAGTAATTGCATTTTCAGTTTATAATGCATTTGGAAAAATCCATGAGTATAGAGTTGGTTAGTTTAATTTGCACTTGGGAATAAATCAGAGCTTAACCTGTGTTATCATCTGTCTAAACCAAGTGTCACTCTTTCTGATAACCGCGGCATTAATATGAGTCATTCTGCAATAGTATAGACAACAATATAAGCTGAAAGATATCCATAGTGCATGGTTCTGGACATAATCTGATATGTAAAGATATTTTCAGCATTTGCTTCTCTACTAAAAGGTCTCAAGGATATTTGCCAGCGTCAGTTTGAGTAATAAAGCGTCCAGTGATATAAATATTGTATTTTCCCTGCCACTTATATCTTCAGCTTAAAAATACACAAATGTAAACTTTCACTATTTTATTTGCAAATCATTGCATTCTGCCATGCTACAATCAGAACTTCGATTTACTCAGAGACTACGAAAGTCTATTCCCCCAATTCGTCAGATAAGAACTACACCATTCATTTACAGAGGACTGCATCATTATTACATGTGTTCATTATGCATCACTTGTTTTGTCATAATTTTCCTTTTTTTTTTAAATTCAATTAGTAATAACTTCAATTTCTACAGGGACTCTTGTTTTAAGGTCAACAGAATAAGTTGCAGATGAAAAGCACAGATATTTAAACAGATATGAGAGAAAGCTTCAACCAGCAGTGCTTGCCAAATTGTAATCTATTATGCATACCCCTTTCTTTTTAGTAAAAATTACAAATTATTTTTAAAAGTGAAATGTCTGTTGTGTATTCGGCTGATGGTATCGGTGATCAAAACAAAGATAGCCATAGTGTGTCCATGATGTTTGATCAGAAGTATGAACACAATTTTGGACTTATTGCATGCCTGGAAAGAAGTAAAATATATATATATATATATATATATATATAATGTATGTATGTCGCACTGTAGGTCACAAGGGTGGGCAAAAGCCGAATATCTCAGTATTACAGTCTTTTCTAAATATACTCCCATTTCTTCTAAATGTCTCAGGTTATTTCCTTTGCTCATTAACGAAATGAAGATAATATCAGCAAACCAATGCAATAGTCCTGTGTACGCGTGGGTGTGTTCATGTGTGTGCGCGTGTGCCTGTGTGTGTGTGTGTGTGTGTGTGTGTGTATATATACATATTTTATATATATATATATATGCATGCGAAGGTCTGCAGACAGGCGTTAGATGGTAAGTGGACAGTCATTTCTACTAGTCGACTGGTGTTTCTGGTGTTGGATGTGGGTGAAATGGGACCTGAGACCAGAGCAACTTTGAAAAGAGCCAAATTGTTACAGCCAGATGAATGGGTCAGAGCATCTTCGAATGCTTCTAAAAGTGCTCCCAGTCAGCTGTGGTAAGCTCCTACTGACAGTTGTCCGAGGAGAGTCAAACCATGAACCAGTGGCAGAGTGTTGGGTGCCTAAGGCTCCTCAATGCACGAGGGCAGCGAAGGCTATCCTGTCTGGTCCAAACTGACAGTGGAGCAACTGTTGTGCAAGTCGCAGAGAATTTTAATGAATCATGAGCAATCTGACACAACAAAAAGTGCTTCACACCCTGCACCGTTTAGCACTTTGCAACTGCAGACCATTGTAACCCCAGTCCACCACGAGAAGAGCCTAGCGTTAAAAGGACTTAAAAGGACCACACATTGTGAGGTAAAGATGGGAAAACATCTTTTGCAGTCTCCTAAGTTGATTTTCTCAATTTCTCAAAATAGACATTTTGTGACTTAAAGGGCATCTAAAGTCGATTCTCAGACGGGACGTTGAACGTCCAATGTTTACAAACAAATCACTTGCTTTTGTTGACATCCTGCATTGTCACATGACCAATTTCATTCATATAAACCAATGGTTTGTGTACATTGCTAGATTATCCTTCTATTTTGGTTCGTTTGCGCAGGTGCAGCTCGCTGATTGGCCGATAAACAAAAACAATGGGAATCGACTTTAGATGCCCTTTAAGCACTTTTAGCACTGGGCTCTTCAATTGCAATGGATACGTGAGCATCAGAACTGGACCTTAAAGCAATGGAAGTAGGTCGCTTAACCAGACAGTCCCCTTTTTCTTTTACTTCCTGTGCATCAGCCGCGAACGTTGTGAACCATTTATCTGGGGAAAAGATGGCACCAGGATGCTCAGTAGGAAGAAGACAATCTGATGGAGGGAGTGTGTCGCTTTGGGAGATGTTTTGCTGGTAATGCCTGGATCCAGGAATTCAAGCGGATGTCAGTTTACCAGAGCTCTCTTGGCAGCATGTGGGGGACCTACACAATATTAGGCATGTGGTTTTAATGTTATGGCTGATCAGTATATGTAGAAGGTCCCATTAAAAGCGAGTTTTAAAACCGATGCTTGCTCATTAAATTTGCCATCTCATTTTTTTATTTTGGGACAAGAGAACATTTCTTAAAATCATACCATCCAGGGTTCCATTGGCCTCCTGAGATTTAATGGTTTAATCAGCTGCAAGCTTTGGGAATAGTATCTCTTCCCTTCCCTATTTATTCGAAAAAGGATGCTGTCACTAATGTGATGTTCCATTATAAAAGAAAAGTTTTAGGAACAGTCCATTAGCAAAGAATTTCCATATGATACTCCACTAAAAGAAATGAAATAAGGAAATAAGAGGTAAGAGTTGTATTTGCTAGGCTAGTGTTTAAGAATTTTAAAAGTCAGTTTGATCTGGTGCTCAAAGCCGGTTCTCCAAGTCCAGATTCTGGGTACAGCTGGTACCCAGAGCGAAGGGACTGTAAGCCTTGTCTATAATGAAAATATTTTATTTTCTTTTCTTCTTTTCAGTTATAGCTGCATGTTTGCCCTCTACGCTAAACTTGAGGAAAATGTGAATGCCATGTGGAAGTGAACCATGTCTAGCTCTGTAATAAGTATGACAATTGAATGAATTTTAAGACCTAGTCTGAGGCTAAATTTGGAGGCAATTACTGAAACAGCAAATGGGGTTCTTTTGAAATAGGGCATTTGGTCATTATTAAACAGGAATACAACATGCCCGTTCGCCAGATAGGATGGTTAATGCGAGGTCTGTATTTCCCATAAGTCTCTACATCAACTGAGACTGCCATATACTCAAAAAGCAAGCTGTTTGTTTTCCATCAAAATTTTCCTCCATAAAAGACAAAAATGTTAATAATCGGTTTCTTGTTTCTAAATAATTAAATGGATTGTAATCATTTCAAGGGAGCTGTGAAAGATATTGATTCTGGATTTTTTTTTTTTTTTTTTGCCCTGGGAGGAAGTTGAAATTGATTTGTTTGCCTCACATTTGTGTGTTTCAGGCGCTCTTCATCTTGCTTGTTGTTAGAAATCACAATCTGTGTCTTAAATTGTGGTCAAAAACTGTACAGTGGAATTTTGGTTGATTGTCAGTGAAATTTTAAAGGAACAGGATATGCTTATTAGGTTTAAACATAACCGAGAGAATTATACTAAGATTGAGTCATCCATTATTCATATTTGAGAGAGACAGTGATAGAGAGGCTTGAATTGACAAAGAGAAAGACACATCAACAGAAACTTTAATGACTGATATAACTGCCAGGGCAGCATACTGATTCTGCCTGTTTGAAATGGCAGCACGTTTGTCCATAATAAATCCTCATACGTGTACAACAGGACAATAGTTTTGCTAATTGCATACCACGAACCAGAAACAGAAACCAGAAACTAGAAATTTTCGGGAATAGGATTTTACTTTGCCTCCTACTCAACTCTTGGAATGTTGCTGCCAAAACAATGCCTATTAAAAAATTCCATAGACCTTTAGTATAATATTAGCTTCTTGCATTTTATTTAATTTTACGTGACAAAAATAGTAAGCTAGACTACGCGATCCATTTCACTCAGTTGATGTGTCAAGCTACTAAGGTTCACCAATTAAAAATACAGTATCTGAATTCAAATTCCCAAGTAGTTCAGGGCTAGAGGAAGCCTCCAATCCCCTTGTGGTATCACAGTATAAAAATAGTCTCTTTTCACCATGCTGGGAGGGACAGACAAAGCACCCTCACTTCTGAAAACAAAATGGCTCTGGACTGTACTTTCAACAACAAATCATCCATCATATTCATTACAGCATTATTTTATCATCTGACTTTTCTGTGCCATTCACAGGCTGTGTACATTTTCTCATCTCAATGAAAGAAATATGGTTTTGAATGATACACAAAGAATTATTCCTGGTCTGCCGAGTCGTTACGTTTTACAGTAAAAGCGAACACTGCAAAAAATGTTCAAAAATTGTGTCATCTTTGAAATTTAGTGAAACACAAGACAACAGGGTATCTCCTTTAAGTGAAAACCAGAGCTATTTTTACGTGTGATTGTCCTCAAATGCGAATACTCGTCCCATCTCACAGTCAGAAAAGGAAGGTTGTGGGGTGTTTGTGTCCTGCTTTTCATTGCCGGGAATGTGGTCTCCCCCACAAGACTTGATATAACAATTTTCAAGATTCACTTATATAGTTACTTACATGAGGACATTTTCATTACTCTTTGATTCCACCGTGCTTTATGCTGACCCAAAACAAGAAACAATGAGGTAGTATACAAAATCACACAAGGATCTTTCAAAGTTTTATGTGAGTCAATCTTTTGCTTAGAGTACAGGGAACACCAATAATGTGGATATCGGGCAATTTTTTTTTACATCACCCAAATAATATACAAGTGATGAAATCATTGCAATCGAATCAGTCAAAGTTCTAGAGTGGTTTACATAATTTGAGGTCTAATAATAATTATGGAAGTTTTTTCATATTTTTTTTTGTTAAGATGTATCTTTAACGGCACCCCTGTGAATTCTTATTATTATTATTATTATTATTATTATTATTAATTATTTTATTTATTAATTTATATTTTATTTTATTTTTTTGAAATTATGCAGTCTTGTCAGGGAATCTTGTTTGGGAAAATGTGACATCTTTTCCGAACTAAAAGTGCTTCTGTCTCATACCAGAGAACCATAATTAGGCTAAAATCGTCAGAGGGTAAAATAAGAGCGAATGTTGGACATTTTCCGAATGTGAATCACACCATATAAAAACTTTGAAGATGTAGCAGAAAATTTGAAGCAATGACATAGTAAAATCACAGACTGCAGAGATTAAAACAGCATGTGATACCTTGGTCACAGGTTATAAATTACAGACAAACCTTTTGCATAAAAAGTGCATAACACAAAAAACAATGTATAGGATGTCATTTTTGACATAAATGTATCACAGAGTGTACACAGATGGTTGTTTAAGATTTGCCTGTAATTTTTAGAAAATATTTCTTTCAGACAAATTTACAAATGTTGCCTCTACCACAAATGTGAAAATAGCAGCTTACAATACCTCAAATTCTACTTCTTGTACCATGTCGGCACACACGGTCATGCCATATTTCCAAATAAGACTTCACAATGTTTCCTTTTTTCAGATGAAATGACATTTTTGTCTTTATTGAAAGAGACATTTATATTTTAAGTCTGCAGTTAAGAAAAAAAGATCAATAAAATGTTGGGGCTATTAAATATATTTTCTTATACCCGCTTTTTTCAATATTATAAATACTAAAGACACTTGACATTAATATAAGACAATGTCGGGGGACTAAATGTAAAGATTAAAATAGTTTAAACAGTTTTCAAGTTTTCTACCTCATGAGAAAAAATATTAGGCGAGCACTAAAACAATGTAATTTATAACCTCATAAGTTCAAGGTCCTTATGTAAAGAGCATCCGTGAACCACAAAGGAATTAGACAAAGGGCAGTCTCTGTGCACACCGAAAACCAGATCGCTTTCTTCAATTCTGCCTCACAAATCAGAGGCTAGTTCATCAAATGCGAAGAGATATTCAAGGAAGAACAAAATCCTCAAATGCAGTCAAACATACTGATAGGAACCGAAGATGTATCATGCAAATCTTGCAAGACAACAGACTCTCAAACAAGAAACAATGTATTCTTTGCATGAGAAAGACAGCAAGGAGCAATGAGCAGGATAGACCAATTGCTACCAAATACCGAATGCTATAGTTCCAAAACTGAAAAAACATAGTCTGTACATAATATAGTACATAGATTTGAAACGGTTGCATTCTGCATCTTAAAGCAGTCTTATTTGTCATTTTCTCTCTCACTTCATTAATTGATCCCAATCTCTTTGTTGTCCTCGATAAATCTAGAAAACGGGCGGACAGGTCCCACCTCCATCCCCGATTTTTCCAGGCCAATCATAGGGGGGCTGTTGCCGGTGCGCGCTCGGTCCATGCCACCGGAGAGGCCCCCCAGCGAGGGGATGGCGCCCCCACCCAGACTGACGGGAAGCTGGGGAATGCCGCCATTCTGGATGACAGAGATCTCGTTGTTCTTCATGGCCAGACCATTGGTGATTGCCGCGGCATACTGGTTCCAGAAGCTGGGGTCCACATTCATGGCCCGGGCTGCCAAGTCCTTCTGGAACATCTCGCCGAATTTCATAGCATCGCCCCCCAGCAGAGCCATGGGATTCTCCACCGACAGGCGGCGCCCCCGTCTCGCAGGGGCATTGTTCCACATGTGGGTTCCCATATGAACCTGTGGGAGGGATTTGGAAAACAAAACAAAACAAAAAAAAAACCTAAATATTTTATTTCATAACAGAACTCATATTTGCTTTCCCCTAATTTTTTCTTTTTGATTGAACATTAGAGACACTAACTTACCAACTATTACTGGACCATTTACATTTGGACTGCGCTTCATGAATAAACTTAACTCACATGGTAAGTACTGATAAAGTAGAACATTTTTGTAAATTCTGATGTTTTGGTATTGCATTGCTGTTGAGCTGATGTGAGAGGAAATTGATTTTAGATTTCTGATTGACAGTAAAAATATACCAAACTTCGCGGTGAAGTCATATATGCCAACATATAATTAATAGTAAGATTCAGGGCAGTTTTTTAAGTTCGATGTTTAAAAATTGCATCAGTTTAAAACAGCAAGTGAAAAGTCATAAAGCTCTATGAAGCACACTAAAAAAGTGAAGAGACAGCAATTACCCCAGTACTTTGAAATTGCAAGACGAGCTATTAACATAAAAACAGAAAATCTAAAGGAAAATATTCTCTCATGTTGTGATATGAAGCATGTATTTGTTAGTATTTTATTTTTGGAACTCATAAGGAAATGTGAAAAAATCAATTGTTCAATATTTAAATAAAAATAAAATTGCAAAATTTCCGCATTAATACATTATTCAAATCAAAATAAAAAAATAATTGACATGGTACAGTGAGTTATATATATTACACTGTGAGTGTTTTTTTCAGCAGAAATTAATAAATATGTATTTAATGATCTATCTTATGATTTGATAAAATTTAAGAAAATTATATTGTTTTTTTCACAATCTGTGACTCTATATACAATTAAATTAACTTGCATAAACAATTGAGCATTAAAATTTACTCAGTCATTTGGAAATTCCTAGAATAGATTTAAAATCTCAAATGTTTTCAAATTTTTTTCCCCAACAAACATCAAAATGTCAAAATTACCAACTACCTTCCCAGTAGGACAATAGGTCAATATGCGAATCAATTTTAAGATGGCATTTACTTGTATTGTACTCCATCATTTTTGATTATATAGGGAATGGAAAGGTAAAAGTGAGAATTTTCTTTTGTCTTTCATCAAAGAAAAAAAGATATCCCAGATTTGTATCCGTCATACTTTATGCACGATAAATAAAGGAAAAGCCAATTGTTGGTGGGAAATGGGTCTTAACACATTGTTAATTTCATGCAAGTGCCAAAGAATGTACCTTCAAGTTTCCTTTTGTGGTGAACGCACGGCCACAGATTGTGCAGCCAAAAGGCTTTTCACCGGTATGTGTGCGTTCATGAATCTGCAGAGCACTAGCGGAGGAGAAGTTCTTCCCACAGGAGTGACAGTTGTGTTGCTTGGGGGTCCGGCGGGGAGGTGGTGGAGCCAGCATGGGTGTGATGCTGGGGCTCATTGTTGTGTGGGGTGCCACAGAAACCTGGATTCCAACGGGCAGATGTTGGCCTTCGCTTATGGGCATGGGCTTGCTGTGCCCGTTCATCTCAATTTTTATCATGCTGGGTGTGGTGGTAACAAGGCTCGGAGTGCTTTGGCTTGGGCCTAAAACAGAAACAGGTTTGAAACGTCTCAGTTAGTGAGAGCTTAATTTAATTATATTACCTTGACTTCAAGCCAAGAACAAAGCATGGTGAAATAGCATCTCTATTTCTGTTTAAGTGTTCTTGATATCAGATCGTGTAAATGCGCAGGATTTAGCACATATGCGTTTTCAATACATTTTTAGTAGCCCAAATGGAAACAGCACGTCTCAGACTGTTTAAGTCTTTACCATGTTACTTACCGCGATCTCTGTTCAGAAACAGCATTCCAAATGGATTTTCCTCTTTGATGAAGGGTCTGCCGGGTGGTGTTGCCGTGAGATCAAGTGCCCCTCCATTTTCTGGCACCGGGGCAGGTGAGGGAGTCTCTGATTTCTCTGACTTGACTGTTGCAGGAGTGTCCTGAGTCCCATCAGGGTTGTTGTTAGCAGCTGGCGACTTAGAATGGAGACTCTCAGCATGGCTTGGGGCTGGAGACAGGGCCTGCATGGAGTTGGAGGACTCTGATATTGCAGGGCTCCCGGGGCTCTGACTTTCCAGGTCTCCAACAGCTGAGGAAGAGTCATTCGTCAGGCGATCATTCTCCAGCAAGCCATTCTCTGCCGCTGACTTCCCCCCACCAAAACAGTGGGTCATGTTCACGGTGGAGTCAATCATCTTCATTTGGTTTTCCAAGGCAGCAATACTGGAAATGACAGAGGGTGGGGAGTTTGGAGACATGCTGGAGTAAGGTAGCAAGGGTTTTGAAGGGTCAAACTCTCCATCCTTGAGTTCTGCCTCATCCTCCATTGACTGCTCCATTTCATCAAGCAAGTCGTCGTCATAGTTGCTCATGGCATCTAAGCTCTTTTCATCAAAAAGTTCAGTGTCCATGTCCTGGAAGCCCTCTGGCAAAGGAGTGTTGGGGATCTGACCCCCCATGTGCATGCGGATGTGCTGCTGTAGTACCACGGCGTTAGTGAACTTTTTCTGGCAGATGGGACATGAGTGCTGGACCCGGAGTGGGGGCTTGGACCTGTGAACACCAAAGTGTGTCTTCAGGTTACCTTTAGTGGTGAATGCGCGACCACATATCTTGCATTTGAAGGGCCTCTCCCCTGTGTGGATGCGGTAGTGCATCTTTAGTGCACTCTGGCAGCTGAGTACACGATGACAGATGACGCACTGGTTGGGATCGGTCATTTTTTTGTCAATGTTCTCCACTAGTTGCTGCAACTTCGAGGTCTCTGAAGTTTGCATAGAGTCAAGGAGGCCTCCAAAAGGAAATTTAGCCTTGAACTGATCAGAAATCATTGGAAGTACAGGGTTGGAGACTGATGATGGTGGGGTTATGGGCTCAGATACCTGTGGGGTTGTGGTTGTAGTTGTGACGGTGGCTGACAGAGCAACTTGAGTCACTGTTGCAGTGATCTCTCCCAGCCGGGTTGTGCAAGTCGGGGGCAGGTGAATCCCCTCTGGTTTAAGCACTGGGGGGCCATCTGGGATGAGGTTTGGCTGCGGCGACTCCGGAGCAGTAGGGAGGCTAGGCTCAGCAGTGATGAGGTTGGGAGACAAGGATGTGCATTCGCTGGAATCAGGGGAGCGTCTCTGTGGTGACCTGCTCAAGGGGGTGAGGCTTGGTGAACCATTGTAGCCCATCATGCTGGGCAAAGTAGGGGGGAGCTGGAGGCCCACTGAGGTGGGTACGGTCGGCAGTACAGGCTTGCTGTCCAGCCAGGTAGTCACAGGCTTCTCAGGCGGCAAAGACATCCCATAGGGGATCCCAGAGCTTGTGGGCACATTGTCGAGGTATTCTGGTACAGGGTAAGGGTTCATCTGAATGTGGGGGTACTTCTCTTTGTGCCTCTGAAAGTGGACCTTCAGGTTTCCCTTGGTGGAGAAGCGGTTGCCACAGATGTTGCATTTAAAAGGTCGCTCCCCAGTGTGAGAGCGCAGATGTATCTGCAGGGCACTGTCACTGCCGAACACCTTAGCACAGAACCTGCACTTATGCTTAAAGAAGGGGTCCTCAGAGCTGGGCTTGGTGTCAAACACTGAGACATTGGGCGGCTTCCCTTTACGATGTTTCATCAGAGCGGAGAGTGGGTCCAGGGCATTGGCAGTGGCAGCAATGCTGGCCAGCGGGTTGGGGAAGATTACACTACTGGAGGAGCTCTGAGGTAGCAGTGGCAAGTTGGAAGATGAGTTGAGTAGGCTGCTGTGCCCCAGCGAGGGGGGACTCGATGAGTGGCGTGGCTGGGATGATGACGAGCCTCCAGTTGCACTTCCCCCACTATTTGTGTGCGTGCTTGTGAGAGAGCAGGGGGGTAGCAGAGAAGAGGAGATAGTGCCACAGCCAGAGGGAGGGACGCTGGAGCCAGCCGAGGCCAAAGTGCTGTTGTTTATCCCTGGGTTGGACTGCCCACTGCCAGCCTGTGAGACATGAGACTGTGGCCCCTCCAGGGCTGACGTGAGGGAAACAGAGGCCTGTCCATTGACAGTAGAGGGAATCCTGATGGGCAGCTGATGGACAGGGGGTGTGATGAAGCCCTGCAGCTGGAGCTGGCTTGGGGGTGGGAGCGAGGAGGGGCCCTGGGGACCACTGGAGGAGGAGGCGGAGGAGGAGGAGGTCAAAGCAGCTTGCAAGGGCTGCCTGTTCATCATAGCAACCTGGCTGCGAATTTGCTCAATGAGCTGGAGTTGGTGAATCTGCTGCTGCTGAAGTGCCATTAGCTGATCCAGGATCATGGGGATAGCTACAGAGGGCACTCCTCCGGTCGCTGCCCGGAAGCTTTGGGAGAACTGAGCCACGGCTACCCTGGTACTGTGGAGGGTCTCCAGGGTCACGTTAGTGTTTGGCATGGTGTAGCTGGTCAGGGAGGATGGGGCATCGATCTGAGGTAGGGGAATGTCCGGTGGGGGCGAGGCCTCTGGTTCCTCTGTCTCGGCTGTCTTCCCAGGGGACTCTACCACCTCCATAGGCTCGTCTTCCTTCTCGACCATGCCCTGAAGCGCTAGCTCCGCACACCCATCGTCACCTTCGGCGGCTGTGCGGCTGTCCTCTGCGTCCTCGCTATCAGCCGGGTCGCTGGGGCAGCTAAGAGCCGGGGAGGGCTCGGATGGGTACTCTCGAGTATCGGGCGTGGCCTCGTCTTCATTCACAATCAGCACCAGGGGGTTTTTCGTGCAGCTCTTCAGGTGCTCACAGAAGTCAGACCACTTGAAGAACTCGGCACAGCACTTTTCACACACATGGGTCTCTTCGCTCCCGCTCCGGCTCTCGTTCCCACTGTCTGCATCATCCACTCCTTCCCCGGGAGCTGCTGTAAAGGCATCAGGGTGGGGGTTGCAGAGTGTGATTGGGAGGGGGAGGGAGGCAAGGACAAGAAAAGAAGAAAATAAATCAGGAGGAATTCATTAAGGATTCTACACAACAGCCCCTGCTAAGATTTAACCTTTTTTTCTTTTTTAACATAACCAAAATCAATATTTTTTTTTACTCTGAACAAATTGCCCTACTTCACCAATTCTCAAGACCCAGTTTTTGTATTCTATCCCTCTCCTTATACCCAGCTAATAATTTTCTTTGCACAATCCATCAAATTATGAGGGCCTATCAATTGTGGATACTGCCGCTTAATGAAATTCCATAGACACTATTGATTTCCAATATTTTCATACAATTCACAGCTGCAATGTCTTTTGGGTACAAATCAAGTCTTTGATAGACTCATTAGGATTCTCCTTTGCTATCAAGCATCCTCATTTCCACAAGAATTCAAAATGCCTTTGCCAATTCACTTAACATTACCAAACTAATATATAACCTCTGTGTTTAAAGCAGCAGGTACACTTAACCTCAATAACTGCATGCTACAAAGATTCATCGTTTGAGAACACGGGCTTTTTTATTCTTAATTTCCAAAATAAGCATTCTGTGTTGATATTGATGTATTAAAATGTGTTGAGAATTTTTTTTACTATGCAAATAAGAAGCACCCTATATTTTAAACAGGACATATTAAGTTGTTTTTAACCCATTTTTTTAATCTTTCAAAAAGGACGCGATAAATTGCATGCCAGCGCCATGGCAGAAAAGTCTCTTATATGTCGCAAATGTGTAATCACTGTTATAAAAAGCCACATTCCCATCATCCACCATGTAACAAGCATGTTCATTGAACACAGGGCTAACTTGCACGCAGAGTCACTGCACAGGATTTTGAAACCAGCCAGAGCAGCAATTCAGACCTACTCATCATATGTTCCAGAGTTTTAGCGGAGCTGAGACATATGGTATGGTAATTATTCTCTGCTCTATTGTTCAACATATATGGAAAACTCCAACACTCGCTCTAACACTTGCTAAATCTTCTGACACCATTAAACTTAATCAGACCAATAAGAATATGTCTCGTCTTTTTTTCAGCTAATGCTAGAAAGACACATGCATCGTACTGTAACCCAGCTGAGTCACTCTGGAGACAGTAATATATGATCTGAGAGACTGACATGAGGAGGCAGACAGCCGAAGAAAATCTGTTATATTCCAGACTGTTGAATGTCACTATGACATGAAGACCCTTCTTGTGCACTTGGTTTCTGTGACATTTTTCTGTGACCTAATTTTTTATGGCCTCATAAATAATTACTTTCTTGTGTCAGTCATATCACACCAAAAGGCAAAAGAACAGCAAATTATTGTTTGGCTTTGTTTCTTACAGTGATGTGTTTTATGTTGTTGATCTATTTTAATCTTTATCTGTGCGCTCATTTTAATTGTATGACAATTCAGTCACGTTAGCACTTTCTGCAATTTCATTGCCACCCCAGAATAAATAATCACCATCAAATTGTCTTGTTCCAGCAATGCACTCAAAAGTTATGAGGCTTCAAATCACAATATACAAATATTGAAACAGAGAACCTCACTGAGTGCTTTACGTGTCAGATCAGCCCAAAGGTTTCTGAATCTCATCCTCGACAAACTCAAACACACACTGATGCCGCTCCTGTGCCATCTTTGCATTAAGGGCCAGTATATTCTGGTCGAAAGACAGTTTAGAGTGTTACAAATTTACGACTGTAATTTCAACAGCTGAATTACCTTATTCCTTTTATACTTTTTTTTTTTTTTTGGCCATTTCTTGAGTGTCTTAGAATTATTTATTAATATAATAATTTATCATCTTGTTGTAATTCATTGCCATAGGGATATTCCCACCATTTTTGCTATCTGAATGTGGTTCCCATAAAATAGCAAATAATCGACAAAAAGAGCCTTTAGAAAACTACTTGCTTTCGTTCAGAGCATTGAGTTCATCTGACAAATTCTAAGAAATTATTTTAAGCAATGCCCCGCAACTTTCACTGATAACAGAAAAACCACAAATATGATCTTTAATATGATAACTACAATGAAAAAGTTTCTCTGTCACTGATTCACATCTGTCAAGAAATATTGTGGTCTCCCAGCCCTTACCATTCTTTCTAGGTCGTTTTCACTGCAAATAATGTGGTGCAATTCATGGAGAGATGCAAGAAGTGTGTGCATAAGCACAAATCTCTTTAAACGATCAACTGACAGAGGGGCTAATTTACATGAATGGGGGTCAAAAGGTCAGGGTAAATTAGTAGGAATTGTTGAGGGCAGATTAGTTAGTAGCCGGGAGATTATTGTCATTTTTTTTAAATCATTCTTTGATTTGACCATTTAATATAAGCCTCATAATAAATTAAGCTGGTGTGATTTCAGATCACAACCACATACTTTACAATTATTGGCAACAAATGAATTGTATCATCTGCACTAAACTGTGTCAAGAAAATTAAATTATTCATTTGCACACATAAAAATTCAGATTTATTTTCATTTATGTTGGTTGAAACAGAACAAACAGCATCCAAGACCTGTTTCTAGATAAGCCATTGGAAAGCCACTGTATTGTCAGGAACATTTTTGTTCAAGCAAAAAAAAAAAAAAAAAAAAAAAATACTATAAATTATATCATTTATCTGCTGACTGGAATTGTACAAAATCAAAGATGGTGATTGTTTCTGTACTGTGCTCATGAAGCAATTTACGATTTTAATCTATTATTATACAGGTATTGGCAAAATTTCAATCACAATTTTTTTTAAAAAAATCCATCGCAGTGGATGAAATTTCATTTTGATTGAGCTATTAAAAAAATGTATCATTATCAGGAAGAATAACAAGTTTTGCTATAAGCCTGGATGAAACTTGCAAATGTCATAGTGTAACAGGAGTCATTCAACAGTAATATGATTCTTTGGAATTGAACAGCTTTGCTGATGGAAAAAATAACATGATGCATAATAAACAATAAAAGAATTATGGTCAAGGGTCACAGACAAAATGCTTATGACTTTTGCAAGTAAATGGACATATATCACAAATTTTAAAATTTGTATCCCACTGACAAGAAGCTGTTTGATGGTGTATGATCGTCAAACAAAACCTGTGCAATAATTTATTTCACACTGTAGTGAAGTGAAGTTTAGTTTAAACGGTCAGAAAAAAACTTTCGTCTCTTGGGTTTTAAAATATTTCTACGTTGAAACAGTAGCCATTGTCAATGGTGCTCTGAATTCTAAGTGGGCTAATCCTGAGTCCATACAGTTTGTGTGGAAGATCCAAT
Source organism: Gymnothorax javanicus (assembly GCA_029692085.1). Classification (NCBI taxonomy): domain Eukaryota; kingdom Metazoa; phylum Chordata; class Actinopteri; order Anguilliformes; family Muraenidae; genus Gymnothorax; species Gymnothorax javanicus. Next base: position 178,502,338 of record CM056193.1, on the reverse strand, counting down.
ATACAAAAATATAGCATGTGGGAAATTTTGAATCTTTTACTTATATCATTTACAAAGATTATCAGGGTGCCGAGGCACCAAGGATCAGTTAAACAGGTCAGCAAGGACAATTTGACAATAGCACGTGCCAGATCAATTAAAGCATTAATAGTATTTCATCTTTTTAAATGTATATTTGCTGTACTCAAGCAGTTCTCTCAAATATATCAGTAGCTAAGCTGATGAAAGCCAACATTCTACTGGAATCATTTTTTATAAATTCAGGAGACAGCAGGGCACTCTCCAGTACATTTGCTTGTGACATATCAGCTGTTTCTAGATCTGCTTTCGCATGTCATAGAGTGAGTGTTTAAGGTTTTCGCTGATGTATGTGTGAGTGTACTCGTGTTTTTGTATGTTCATGTGAGCATGTGTGTGTTACCGCGTGAAAGAGAGACAGAGAAAGAGAGAACTGTATTGATTCACATGTAGCACAAGGAAAGGGGCATAAAAAGCCAATTCGCTTTTCATTCCTTTAAAAGTCTTTCCCCTCTCAAATGCAAATATGAGGCTCAAGACAATCAATAGAAGAATGGTAGACTTAGAATCATTGTATCCGCTATCTTCCAGAGCAATCTTTGGCATGCTAATTGAAACCACTAATCTGACATATTATATCAGATAAAGTATTCTTGCTCTCTACTGATTAACTAAAAGCCACAGAGTAATCTATTAAGCAATGTATTGAGCAATTACAATCTCACCATTCTTAACCATTTCCAGATAAATTTGCAAGACACACACACACACGCGCGCGTGCGCGCTCACCCACACAGAGACACAGACACACACTCACAGGGCTATTTTAAATTTAGCTGTCTTTCAACATGTTGCAAAATAAAACATTAGATTCCACTGCCCAACTTGGTACCACTTTGAAGCCTGCTTGTTTTAAAACGGCTCATATTTTACGAGAACGGTTCTTTTTTTTTTCTACACTCGTTCTAGCCGGTTCTTAAAAGAGAGAAAATGGAACGCAATAAATGTACGCTCCTCTACAGGTCTGGATCCCCGTTAGCATAAATCGCATTTTTAAACGTTCCTGCTTTTGTCCTGTGAAGGAACGCTCCTATGACATCACATGTTCGTGTATTTCCAAGGTTACGCGGGCGCGAGACAGTGGGGCCCGTGGCCTCTCGCGAAGCACGATAAATTAGGGAGGGCTGATTGCGCCGCGGCCCTCTTTTAAAATGCATTCTTTTAAAGTATTTAAGAAAGCTGGGAATCTTTAAAAGAGAGATGAATCACTGCAGGTCTGAGCCAAGCTGTGAGACAGAAGGTAGAAAATAAGGAGGCCTGCTGAGCAGAACAATGTTGAGAAATTCCTGCATGAATGACACTTTTTTTTCCCTCTGCCCCTAACACAACCCCCCCCCCCACACACACACACACACACAGCATCACACAGCCACAATATCTCTCCTCTCCCTCTCTCTATGAAGACAGCCCGGTTAAGAGGGCGGTAGGGACAGGACGCTCGCGAACGTGCAGGCGAAGTCCCCTGTCTGTCAGCTAGCCTCTCGCGATGTGTGTTCGGGACAGGCCGGCCCCTCCTCCGCTCTCTCGGCATCCCACGGCTTTACACTTGTGAGGGAGTCACCGAGCTCTCTCTCTCTCTCTCTCTCTCTCTCTCTCTCTCTCTCTGTGTGTCACAGATGGGACCCTCTTACTAACGGGTACAGTATGCGTCTATTTGCTTAGTAACAGTTGGGTCTTTGTCGCTGAGTGCAGATGCGAAACAGCCCGAAAATAAGTGATTTGTTTTTGTACGCTTGTGATACTGTACTCAGTAATGGCACTTTTGTACCCAGACACTGGATTGCATCATGCTGACTGGCCTTCTTAATAGGACATCATATTTATGCACATTTCCACTGCTTGACTGTAATTAAACGGCAGCTCTCTCTCTCTCTCTCTCTCTCTCTCTCTCTCTCTCTCACACACACACACACACACACACACACAGATACGCCTTTTCTGAAACATCTTTGGCACATCTCGGTGGGTGGTCCCAATGCCTGCACCAAATGGTGAGGCTGGAATTAAAACAAAAGCCAAACAAAGCTGCAAAAAGGAAATGAGGGACTGCCATGTTGTTATTGCTCTCCTTGGAAGTTTCCAGAGTTTTCCATATTGACGGTAAGACACACAAACACGCAAACACACACGCACACGCAGACACACACTAGCGTTGCTAACGTTGGATGAGACAGTGCAGCATTTCTTAGATACATGGACGCCACTAAATGTATTAAAGCATGAGTGCTACCCTCACACTAGCAAAAATATTTACACCAACATAAACAGTAAGTCCTGAAACTTGTGTACTGGTGACATTCACCTCATGTTACTTTCTCAATCCATGACCTGAAGCAAGAAATTAAATTCACTAAATCCATCAGTGAGTCATACAAGCATGCTTTTTTTGTGACGTGTGAGCAACATAAGTCGAACAAGATTTGGTTAATTTGTACATATATTTTGTTCATGGTCCCCATATATGGCATACTGCATGTAAATTGGTGAGTGTAGAGATGTGTATTCGCGCCCAAACAAATTGTGGAAAAAAATCAAATGGCGAAGGAAAAAAAAAGTTTGAGGATCAACGATAGCCGATGGAGATGGAGTTAGCCCCTTGGGGCAGCCCTGAATGACTGGGTGCTGAGGTCGTGCTCGGATGAAAGTCCGTCTCTCAACGTTAACGCTCTCTACAACACGGAAAAGCCATTGGTGCCAAGGTCAATGGTGGACATGTAGTAATTGCATTATGAGCTTGACATCTAGCGGCCACCCCTGGCAGGGCAAGACAGGCAAAGGTTAAGTCAGCAAGCCCTATCAAAGCACTCCTAACCACCCCCATTACCCCAGCAAGGCCAAGAAGGCCTACAGAAGCTTGTTGGGGCTCCGCACAATGTCTAACTTCAATGGAAGTGATCGTAATGTGCTACATGTAACAATAACGTAAAACCAATACAAATAATACCAGCAAAAAGGTACTTAAGTAACGTATAAATGCGAATTAAATACCAAAAGGGCAGTGGAGGCATCAGCTGTACGATCATGTCAGAGATCATATCCTCGAGACATACGTAAGGGAGCATGTTAAAAAGATTTTAATTCACTTTAGTCCGGAACATTTTTACTTACAAGCATGTGACCCTGGGTGCTGCTGGGTAATAGGAGGTTTTTTGTTTTTTTTTTCCTAAGTGTTGCGTTGAGGTCGGTATTTTGGCTTGATGGTGTTCCGCACACTTCTGAATGCAACTGATATCGGTAGAACAGGTAGTCTGAGCTGCATCAGTGCACCATAAAGAACTGTTAGCTTTGGTATTCCAAGCAGCGACACCTGACGGGAATTAATCACTACTGATTCACCCACATTTACTGGCTGATCTGAGCTAACATGACCAATGTTTAATAATCTATTCAAATCACAACTGCCTTTGCTTTCTGGAGAGACGTGCCAACTGAAGGGCTCCAGCCACAGTTTCAGACAATCGGTGTTGTATGCGACCATCCCGAAGAAAGCTTCGCACAGCACTTATTTTTGATATGTGGTTTAACTCATTGGTTTTTTGTTCAGGACATCCAGTTGAGATTAATTATTGTTCAATCTGACAGAACAGCTGTGAGAAACCAATCTGATGAGTACCGATGCTTCTCAGACATTCAGAAAGCTAACAATAAATTATACTTTGTCAATAATTTTTTAAATCCATTCCTTTCACTTGGTATTCTCAGGTTACATAGTCTGCAAACCAATTTTTTGCTTGAATATAAGATATTGTACTTAATTTTTTATAATTAAAGTACTTAATGGAATCTCAAGAAGAATCCATTCAGGTGTCAGACTGTCGGCGCTAAACATGAGCTGATGCGTGCTGGTGTGGAGTTGGTGGGAGGCCTCTCATTGTAATCATTTCTGAACAGAAGTGAGGAGAGGTCAGGTAAAGATACAGTAATCCCTCAGCAGATATCCACAGTGTTTTGCTAATGTCTGTACAAGGAAGCCATTTTGCCCAAGCGCATCGACAGGTCAATCAAATAAAAGCACTTCCTGAAAATATATATCAGAAAAAAACTGATGTTCTGTGCTTTGTAAGTAAATTTTATGGTAATTTCAGCTCACTTATTTCCCCTAGTCTTGCCATTTTGGTAAATTTTAAACTAATAATGTCCATTTCAAAAGTGGATATGTGGTTTATCAATTGATAAAGCGGAATCACAAGTACATGAGACGCAAGCCTTTCGTCAGATGTATTTTCCTCCTCTTCAGAGGCATAACACGGATGGCATTGCCAATCATGAAGCTATCGCAAGCCACATAATTATTTCAAAGTGAAAATTATTAAAATTTAGAAATGGCAGGTCATTTTAATGAGGAGAGATAAAGCTGAAAAAAATCTGTCAAAATTGCAGACATGAGCATATCATAGGTATAGAACAGTCAATGACTCCAGAACGATAGAAACAGGAATAATTTGTCCTGGAAACTAATAGCAGCTCTCAAAATCACAAATTAAATTCTGACTTTAAAGATCTATTTCCCATACATACAGTGGGCTTTAGCTTTTTTACTAATTAAAGGAAATTTTGTGAATAAACACATTCCAAGAAGAAGCAGCCTTTTCACCTTATCTATATGAAAGGCTAAATGAGCAAGCATATATTATTGCAGCGTCACAGAAAATATTTATCCAAAACTCGCCTTATCAGCTACACATGACAGTGTCACACATGAGTGTTAATGACAAAAGCATACTGTATGCAGTTTACAATTTATAGCCACATCATCTTGTAACGTGCAATGTGACCAAAAAGGTCAAAGCAATATTGTAAAAGAAAACGATTAGAAATATGTTTCAATATCATTACTGTAAATTCGGCCTACAGTATGCTATGTGCGCCATTTCTACCCACTTTAAAGTAATACAAAAATGCAATTTCGAAAAAAGTGTGTCAATTCAACTTGCCAACATTTTTTAAAGCACCCGCCTTCATCCACTGTTCTTCATCCACTACATCTGTGAAACACAATTGATACAAATTAGGCTACTTCATAGGATTATGGAATTAAATATTATGATCCTATGGTCAGCATAGAATAACCCATATGCAATTAGGATGAACAAGCATTGCCAATATTAAAACTGCCAAAAAATTGTGGCATAAGATAATAAAATAAAAAAAAATCAAAGAAATAAATGATTAGGATCAACGTACTTGCGAACTGCTACCGACGAAAATGCAAGTGCATCTCCATCTCATCTTTATCGTTGTGATTTTGTGTTTTGACATGCAGTATTCGTACTCAGTTGAATGTTCAAAATTATATTGCTACATAATTTTATTCTCAATTCCACTCAGAGATGAGGATTTAGAAATCTCACTGAGAGAGACTGCCGCGCGTCTTAAATATACCCTTTCAACGGGTCATGTTGTCATTGAGACTGATAGGAAACAAGCCAAGTGCGAGATTGCATGTGATAAGGTAAACAAAAACATTACCATAACAAAAAGATGCTCTGCCCTTAATCTGCCCCAGCATATGCAAGGCTTTCTCTTTAACCTCGACAGCAACTGAAATCAAATGTGGAAAAAGATGAGAAAGCTCAGATAATACTTGATCTCTTCTTTCATTTCCCTCCCACTAAGAGTTCCCTTCCACTTGACAGAGTAAACTAAATACAACGCCAATAATTGGCATCAAGTCGTTTTAATAAAAAATAAACATACCCGCTTTGCCCCAAAATGATAACACAGCCTAATGTATCAAAGTGATCGAGAACGCAAAGAACATAAATTATATGTGAAATTTCATCGAAAGAAAGAATATTGTATGCTGCACAGACATTTATTCCGTCTTTTTTAATCACAAACGATTTATTATTTATTCATAATCTAACCAAATCCTAATACGCATTGGAGAGATTCACGCAATTGGCGTGCTTTAAAATAAAACCAAATCAAAGGGTGAAATCATGGTGAAGAGCTCTGTTTACATCCTTTAATATAAACGCATCAAATAATTATATTAGGGATATAAAATTAACAACAACGTCCAAGTAAAAAGTTAAAAAAAAAAAAAACAATGCAGTGAATACTTCAGCCGAATGGCAACAATTTGCAAGTGTTGAAATTTCGGACTTTAGAAATGCAGGTTTATACTTGTGCGTTCAGCTGTTTTCATCTTGCCTTTAAGATGAATGAATCTTCATGCTGACAGTTAAGCTAGACAATGTTGTTATATGACTATTGTTGAATGAATATACTTGTGAAGACAATTTTTCAACACAATAGAGGATACATACTCTATTACTCCAGGGTTCCGCGGCAGAAAAAGAAAAGTTAAGCTTTACTTTTAACTCCGTTTGCGGTCTTGGCTAAAGCCAATTGAACCTTACCCTGCGCTGTCCGGCAACGGATTCAAAAACTTTAAGCAGCACAACCTCTACTGCTCATAAATTCGATCTAAGATTCTTGATTTTTTTTAACTGAAAAATGGTCATCAGCGTCAACAACTTAACTATTCGGAACAATTTATTGATGTTGGAATATTAAAATGAAAACAAACCTTTCGCAGAATGTCTCAAAATACAAGGCAGTAACGAAGAGACAACACAAACTACGCTGTAGAACGAGTTCAGATACTAGGCTACTTCCTTTGTACCAGCTGACTCAAAAAGAAGAGTGTTTAAAAATTAAATAGCCTCACTTTTTAACATTTTCCTCCAGTTTCAAAAGAAAATTAACAAAATATGAAGTCCACAAATGAAGTCCGTATCTTATGAATTGAAGTGAAACGGGTGTCGAGGGCTACATTAGGCGTAAGAACTTAATTGAGCCCTCAAAAAAAGTTGCACATTTTGTGAAATTCAGCAACTAGCGCTGGCATGAATTTTTATTTTAAATTGTCGCATAAAACCAAGTATTTTGACTAGTGGGTTAAGAGTATTCAAAACAGACTTACCATTTTCCGAAACTACCCCAGCTAATGTCGGTTCCTCATCCGATTTGAGATGCTGTGGCTTCGCTTGCTTGCGGCGGGACATGCTGCTGGTACGCTGAGACGTGTTTCTGCTTTTTGCAGATACATCAGCAGCGAGCGAATAAAAAAATGTTCACAAATAGTCGAGTCGCAAAATTACGGAAATTAGCTGGTGTTGCTGTTGTGTGGATTGCGCATGTCGGTATATAATTATGATAGTGAATAATGCATTGCGATTAATGGTGCTGTGTGAGTGGGATTGGCTGAAATCCAGCGGCCACGCACTAGATATGGAAATGAGGGACGGACTCTGCAATTAGCTGTTTCGCTCTCAAAACTATCTGTCTCCGTGCTCGCTGCCCACCTCCTTCAACAACGAATACACCGTGTATTACTCCCAACACTTAGGGGGGTCTTCACTTGCGGAAGGTCAGACTGTTTTCCTTTTTTGTGGAGTTTTGCCTCTTAAGTTCTAGAGATTCGTCACGAGCTTGTTCGGTATTTTCTGTCCACTCCAGTCATAACTGTAGCCTACGTTCCAGTGGTTTTAAATGTAATGCTGATGATTAATGACTAAGCATACAGACTTTATCAAATGAGTTTGTGTTATTTTCCAACCTCTTTTTTTCCTATTGAGGACTGTCCCATGAACGCCGTCTCGTTCTCTGGTTCGTGGACATCGGCCGTCCCTCTTGTCTTATTTCTGCTTAATTGTTTATTGAGTCGTCCTTTCACATTTCACATGAACTTGTCCTCCTTTTCACTCGGCTGCTGGTAGGTTGATTTCATTCCTGGTGAAACGATGGGAACAGTCGGCGTTTTTGAAGGAAAGTTTTTTTTTTGTTGTTGTTTCCTTTCTTGTTTTCTTTTTAAGTGAACGGCAAAAAAACTCTTC